>OY728159.1:2137456459-2138826930 GCA_963277665.1 Viscum album
TTTTCGAAGAAGAAAGGATATTTTCCTCAAGAATGGAGTTCAAGTGTTTTATCAAAATTATTTTCCATCTAAGATAATAAAGGGTTATATTTTTATCCCTATTATTACATTGATTTGATCATGTTGTGATGGAATTATTTTTATGAATTCCTTTATCTTATATGAATTGATTTATGATGTCATGATGTTTCAAGAATCCCATTTTTGTTACTTGTGTTATGCGATGATGTATGTTTTATGATTATGTGGCACACATAAGAAAGGATTCATTATAAGATGGGTGGGACCTATATCTCCCTCCAATGCATTGGGTAAAGATTTTATATCTCATGAGATAGACATGGCTGGAACGGTAGGTTATACCGGTTCAGTGAAACAGGACTGAAACGAGGGTTACTCGATTCAGAAAGGGACTTTGTCCACTAAGATAGTCTTGGCAATGAGTCTTGACTAACAAGAAATGATTCTATATGATTATGTGTGAATGCCACAAAGTTTCATGTTTTAAGTTATGATTATTGTGATTACATTTCACTACCATGATTTATCCCATGTTATGAAATTATGCTCTCTTTTGCAGGTTATGATTTCCAAAATGTTATGTTCTTATGAATATGATGTGATTGATATTTCTTTTGTTTACCCTTACTGAGCATTTGAGCTCACCCTTTTATGTTTTCTTTTCCCCAGGATATAAAGAAAGGTTTTAGGTATAAAAAAAAGAAGATCTTTATGGGAGATATTGAAGATCTTTCACCAGGATTAGAAGATTACGTTCCGAGTTTCCAAAGACACTAAACTATTACGATCCTTTAGTGTGTGTTATTGTTATGTACTATGTATTCCGCAAATGTAATGTAATGTTCATGTAAGTTAGGCTTCGGGTCTCTACAGTTGGTATCAGAGGAAAGGTTTAGTCAACCTTTGGAAACTAGGATGCGAGAACTTTAGTGAGATCCCTAGAGATATTTCTAAGGTATGTCTAGGGATGTCCCTAAGGTTAAGTATACGTATAGGTTATAGTACTAGAATTACGCTAACGATCATAGAATTAAACCTAAGATGTTAGATATTGAAGGTACTCCCCCTTTATTATGTTGTTTTCCCTAGCATGATTTTTTCCTCTCACCCTATTCTTTTTGGGTTTTAGACGATGGCTGGAACCCGAAGGAACCGTGTTGATCAATGCAATGGACAATGAAATGATTGTCCTCCTGAACAAACAAATGTTATGGGAGATGGAGTACAAAATCTTATTGCTATACTTACACAAGCTATGAATCATTCTGGACTTCCAAATGAGCAGAGAAGGGAACAATATTCTATTGAGTCCTTCATGAGGCAACGTCCACCTTCTTTCAGTGGGTCTTCTGATCCACTTGTTGCTGAACAATGGATCAGTACCACTGAAAAGATATTTTCAGTTCTTCAATGTTCTGAACATGATAAAGTCATCTTAGCAGTGTATCGTTTGGAAGGTGATGCTGATCAATGGTGGAATCTTATTAAGAATACGAGGCAAAGGGATGAAATTGAGTCCATGGAATGGGACGAGTTCAAGAACTTATTTTTCAGTAAGTACTTCCCCCGTATTCTTCGAACAAAGATGGAGAAGGAGTTTCTTGAACTAAAGAAAAAGGATGATGAATCTGTTGGTATATACGAAGCGAATTTTACAAGACTTGCAAGGTATGCATCTGGCATTATCATCCAACCTGAAAGTAAAGTTGATCGATTTTTCAGTGGCTTAAAACCAAGTCTTAGAAGGGCATTAGCTATAAGAGACTTCAGTAGCTATGAAGAAATTGTGTGTTGTGCTATCAAGGTAGAAATGGAAGTTGGTATTACATATCCATCTCATGGTTTTGACAAGAAACAAAAGATGGAGTTCAAGGAGAAATCTCATAATAATGGTGAAAAGAAGATGAATGTTTCCTTATGCACAAAGTGTGGAAAGAAGCATGGTGGAGATTGTCTTAAAGGGACTAGAAAATGTTTTAAGTGTGGAAAAGAAGGTCATCGAGAAGCTGAGTGTCGAAGTAATGGAAAAAGGGTTTCTAATGATGTGAATAAATCAAACACTGTAGAGAATATACCACCAACACTTCAATGCTTCATGTGCAAGGAAATGGGGCATTATGCTAATAAATGCCCTAATCCAAGGGTTAGTGATGATCAACATGAGAAACCACTGAAGGCAAAGGACAAAGGGAAGTCACATGCGATCACTATTGGCGATGTTGAATATGACAACGATGTGGTGGAATGATTAAGTGTTTATGTAATGGGATTCCAAAATAATGTTGTATCATGGAGTATTGGAATATTTGTGTATTGGTCTAATGTGGTATTCAAAGTGATTGATATATTTTGGAAATAAGATGATATGCGCATAATGAAGGTAAAACGAGAAAATAAAATGTTTAATAGTATTCATGAGCTCATGATTGATATAAGGACTAAGTGATATCATGGTTTGAGTATATAGAATTTTGAGGATTTTGGTACGTGGAAAGTGTTAACTTTAAACTGCATTCATGTTTTCACTAAGGTATTCAAGAGAATACATGATTAAGGCCTTTGAATGTTTGGAATGTGACCAACAAAACATATCTTATGATATATGGGGATCGATGATGGTGTTAAATCTCTGGTAATCATTTTCACTATGTTATGAAAGTGGACTGCAGTATTATGGATAAGCCTAAAGACTAGAATGGATTATGTTGGACATAAAATAGTATTGTTTAAGGATAGAAGTTATTTTTTCGATATTATTGATGGGATGTTATGGTAATATAGTTTTAGAAAAAGGACAACCTGCAGGACGGGCGACAGCCCATCGCGTCGGACAAGGCTGTGGGAATCAAACCCACAACCGAAGTGCGACTGGCCTTTATCGCCTACCACTGGCCTACAGGAAGTCCCTATTTATTAGAAACTAGTTTTATTATATTAAGCAGTATGATATATGAAGTATAAAGTCCATTTTAGGAACCATATATGATTAATCTCACTATAGATCGACTTATGTATATAATTTTTGCTAACCTTTTTGAGACAGATGGAATGACCCGTCATTCTATCTCATGATCTGCTAACACTTCAAGAATAACAAATTCAACTTCATTTATTTAAGAGATGAAGTGTAAATTGTTAAAGGCACGAACAACAGTGAGATTGTACCAAAATAAAGTAAGTATATATTCTAATTATTTAACTTTAGGGAAACGATCTTGAAAACCAAAAATGTTGTCCTATTGATCTTATATCTGATGAATCATATGGTACCTTAGATCGTCACAAATTTATGGCTTTGTGATTGCTGGCTTTTCTATAGCCATGTTCTCTACCACTCTCCCTCAGAACATGATGGTTAGATTTCTCTTCCATATCCATATTTTCACCTATGTGGAAACCCAGTGATTAGTTTATTTGGGTAATCATTACATTTCATAATTTAGTTTTTAAAGCAAAGTTTTGGTATTCCTTTTTACGATGTGGGTTTCTATTAAAGAAACTTTCGAATAGTAAACCATTTATAACCCCGACGAATTTCGAGGGCGAAATTCATTTTAAGGGGGGTAGAATGTAACAGCCCGAGATTTTATGAAAAATATTCTTTTTTATTTCACTAATGTCTTATGTTGTACGCTACACCAAAAGGAGCTTGCACAACACGCATCATTGACTTGCCTTGCATTACACGCAATCACGACCTTCCTCGATAGCGTGTGTAATACGCAATACCGAGTTTCACTAAACAACGATATGCTATTAAAATATTATTAAAACTAGCCGTTATGAATAGTAATAACCACTTTTTAAAACTCTGTAAATCTTATTTTTCAAAATGAACTTCATTTTTGGATTCGGAGTATCGAATTTAGCCTAAGGTGAAATTTTGGTACTTTTCGGATAACTTTCATATTCTGATGAATAGTGAAAATTACTAAATTATAATTAAAAACAATTTTTTTAATCGAAATAATTAATAGTGATAAATTATTAATTTGAGTGGTTTTAAAGTATATTTAGAATATACTTTTACAATTTAATACAATGTTGGTCATTGGATGTAATTTCACATTTAAACCAGACATAATCAAGTGTCAATCTTTTGATAGATATTGTTTCTTAAAAACACGCTATTTGTTTTAACAGCGGGATTTAATTATAAAATTAATTAATTCAAATTCTATGATATGAATTTGGTAAAATAGACTTCATTTTTGAATTCGGAATATGAAATATAGCTTAGGATGAAATTTTGGTATTGTTCTGAAAAACATCAATTTTTGATGAATAGTGAAACTACTAAGTGGTAGTTAAAAAAATTAATTTCTTCATAAATCTTAATTTTACCGCTTCTGTGAATGGAATTTCAAAAATCCGAGAGACACGGTTGATGTCAGTAAGTAAAATGTGGTTCAATGAGATGAAAATAATTTTTGGTGAATAGTAACTTTTTACTTTTTTTTACCACGGTTAATAGTAAATAGGGTAACTAAGGGTAAATATGATATTACTATTACCCTAACACATGTCCTAATTCTATTGGATAAGTTTAATTCGACCAAAAACAACCTTATGAATATAATATGACCATTTAGGTCCACTTGGATTAGATTATGACATTTAATATTATATTATTTAATGAATAGTTAAAATAGTTAAAATCAAAGTTTAATAACTAAAACATTTTTAATATGGGGTTATACATACGATAAATTCGACTATAAATATTCATTATAAAGCTAAAACGATTTCCTACATAATTATATTTTATTTATAATTTTTAGACTTTAAATAAATTAATTTATTTATGACACAACGATGATGCAGTAATTACCCTTTTAAGGAAATATTAACATAATTGATGTTATAAATGCTCAAATGAATGTAATTTGAGACTTTTTATGACTTAAACTAATTTTCTAGGTTACTATGATATATTAGTGTTGATTTAATCAACTTGGTTTGAACATATAATTCTGTTATGACTTTCACAAAAATCATATATCAAATAGTGTCAAAATTGACACAAAATAGTTTTTAAATCAAATATTATATTATTAATTGTTATTTTATTCCTAAAAATCTAGGGTTCGGCCAAATGACTTAGATAAGGATATATGTATTAATAATAAACAATTTGGGGTTCGTTTGGCATGTTATAGTAAGTGTATTAACCATATAGTGAAAGGAAACAAAAAGACACGGTAAAAGTTAAATTATTTAACTTAGAGTTAAATCTAATTGATAAGGTTAAAATAATACCCTAAACTTGTCTAAATTCTATTGGATGAGAGGATTTCGACCCATCCCCACCTTAGCCTAGAAATAAATCAATTTGGAGCCAATTAAAACCGAACTTGACTTTATAATAAAATAATATTTTGAGATATTCCTAAGGTGCCCCTCTCCTCCCTTATAAAAGGACACCTCCTCCCCCTTCCTCCTCACACCAATTTGAGCACTCAAGCTCGGCCAACCTCTGCCAAAATCCCTTCTCCACTTCCCTAGAATAATCCTAGAGGTCCTGGTCTTCTTCAAAGACCAATCATAGTTCCCTAATTGGAGGATTCAAAGAAGCGTTCCAAAGAAGAGGTAATATCCATTACCGATCTTTTCAATTTCTTTCTTCTTCAACTTCTTCTTATTTAGTTGTTTCATAACAAAGTAATAACATCAGTATCACTCATATACTGATATGTTATTTTAAGTATGAAACAACCCTATTTCACCGTCTATCCATCCTACGGAAAAAGAAATCACCACGCGTGCGTACGTACGGAATACCGTCTCCACGCCGTGGTGTAATCTATTTTCCACCACCACCTTACATGGATGGTTATAATGGTGTAAAGAATAAATATACATAGTTATTACAACATCATATTGATTCTGATATATTGTATAAACCACTCCAATTCAATTCAATATTTATGGAAATGATATCATCGCTCATGCGTACGTACGGACTACCGTCTCCACGACGCGATGAGATTCATTCTCCATGTTAACCATTTAAGAATGATTATAAAGTATATATAAAAATAATAATGAAATATATGACATTATAAATCTACTGGATTTATGTATATATATATGTATATGTATGTCATCTACTTACTTCCATTCAAGACAATAAGGAAAGGAAAACAACGTTCATGCGTACGTACGGACTACCGTCTCCATGAACGGTGTTTTTCATTTCATTTATCTATCTATTATATATATATATACTGAATATATATGATATATAAATCATATTTTATATTATGGAAGTAAGTAAATCATGATATAAGTAATAATAATGTCAATAACAACAAGTCAAAACACCTACGATAAAAGAAACGATTTTACCCAAAACGCTTCTTTAACATGGAATTTACAAAAGAACGGGTAATATAATGTCATAAGTGAACCATATATGATATCATAACAATGAATATGATTATTTAATAAGTCAATGACATTATTTAAACCATTATACAGGAGATTCGGACACGTACAAAGCAAATCGGACCTAAGGTAAGGGAAATATCACAATATCATTTTTATCCGAGATTGTTTATTCGTAAGTATTTACTGGGGTGTATTTTATCATCCACATCCATGTTTCATCAATATGTAATATTATTTCCATCCACCTACAATTTTTTAAATCCATTTTTACCCTTCGGTGAGTTTTTAGTAAAGAATATGAAAGGAATCTTTTGTCGCTTTTTCGTACGAGGTGATTTTTTGACTTTTCCGACAAAAGTACGAAGAATGTTTTTTTTAACTTATACGGCATGAATGGATTTTTAAAACATTACTTCAAAGAAGCTTCCTTTACAAGTTTTCAAGTTTATTTTTAATCAACTTCTTTTATTTTAAAGTTGTATGACATGTTATGAAAGGAAAAATGTTTTTGAAGAAGAAAGGATATTTTCCTCAAGAATGGAGTTCAAGTGTTTTATCAAAATTATTTTCCATCTAAGATAATAAAGGGTTATATTTTTATCCCTATTATTACATTGATTTTATCATGTTGTGATGGAATTATTTTTATGAATTCCTTTATCTTATATGAATTGATTTATGATGTCATGATGTTTCAAGAATCCCATTTTTGTTACTTGTGTTATGCGATGATGTATGTTTTATGATTATGTGGCACACATAAGAAAGGATTCATTATAAGATGGGTGGGACCTATATCTCCCTCCAATGCATTGGGTAAAGATTTTATATCTCATGAGATAGACATGGTTGGAACGGTAGGTTATACCGGTTCAGTGAAACAGGACTGAAACGAGGGTTACTCGATTCAGAAAGGGACTTTGTCCACTAAGATAGTCTTGGAAATGAGTCTTGACTAACAAGAAATGATTCTATATGATTATGTGTGAATGCCACAAAGTTTCATGTTTTAAGTTATGATTATTGTGATTACATTTCACTACCATGATTTATCCCATGTTATGAAATTATGCTCTCTTTTGCAGGTTATGATTTCCAAAATGTTATGTTCTTATGAATATGATGTGATTGATATTTCTTTTGTTTACCCTTACTGAGCATTTGAGCTCACCCTTTTATGTTTTCTTTTCCCCAGGATATAAAGAAAGGTTTTAGGTAAAAAAAAAGAAGAAGATCTTTATGGGAGATATTGAAGATCTTTCACCAGGATTAGAAGATTACGTTCCGAGTTTCCAAAGACACTAAACTATTACGATCCTTTAGTGTGTGTTATTGTTATGTACTAAGTATTCCGCAAATGTAATGTAATGTTCATGTAAGTCAGGCTTCGGGTCTCTACACATAGCCCATAATAGGTATATTAACACATGTAATGACTAAATGTAATAGTATCACTCATTCCAGAGTTGTAAGGTCTTGGATCTGTATATTATATCCCTTTGTGTGTTTCTAAATCCCATGGTGCTCGTAGGAGGCTTAGTGAGGCTACATAGGTGTTTTCTAGATAAAAATTTAGAATTAGGGAAAAATTTATGGTGTAATGTTGAGTTTTACAGTGAAAGTGATATATACAGCCTAAAAGGGTTTTACAACCTATGTGGTTGAGCCCGTGGAATTTACATTATAAACCTAACATTTACAACATAGGTCAGATACTAGTTGTATGTTTTGAGGTGACATGTTTTTGGAAAATTTTAAACATAAGACCATTTATGACATAAATAGATAATTATTTTCATAAAACTATATTGGGAGGTGTATTTTATAATATACAGTGCCTCTTAGTTTCACCCCAAACCCTACGCATTCTCCCAAAGATCCTGGCATCCAACAAAATTTTCTTCCAGAGATTGGGAGTTCTTATAATGGGATCAATTCTCAGATTTCACCTTTGATCTTTAGAGATCCAAGGTATGTTCTAACTCTTCTATTTTGGTTCTTCATTCTGGTTCCTCCTTCGTTTTTCTACCATGTGATGGCAGCTTCTTATTCATGATCAAATGTATTTTTATTGTTGTTAACGCAGTTGTGGTGTAGTTCCCTTGGAGATATGTAATCTTCTTATGGGAGAGGTGATCGAGATCCAAAAAAAAAATCTCATGTGAAGAATGTTTATTCCTTTAAGGTAGGGGATATATTACTCCTATTATTTACATAAAATTAAAAATTGACCATGGTTTTTTCCCTTTGAGGGAAATTTAAATAACCTGATAAAGATTAAATAGAATTAATGAATTGGTTTATGCATAGAGATCATATGTTGTTTCTTTCCACCATGATAATGGTTTGTTTCTTGATTTTAAAAACAATGTTCTATATATGATATTCTTGTTAGAATAGTTTTTATGATTAGTTTAGAATGTTCTCTTGAAAATGGTAATGAACATAATTTCGGTTAATTTTTCTAATGGGTAAATAACTTAAATAGGAATGTTTATGAATCTCGTGTTTTCTATAATTTTATGGTAATAAAATTGGTGAAATTGTTCATGTTTAATTGAAGTTATTATTCCATGTGTTAATGGAACTGGTAAAGTAGGTTATTGTTTTTTGATAATGATAAATAAAGGATGGTTTCCTTGTGTTGGGGTCTATGAGATCCCATTTGTGTACAAAGGATAAATTCCTTGTTTAGGGATCTAATTTTCCTATAGACTATGTATTTTTTCTTTCTTATTTGTGATGTTCTCAGAATGTGATCATGTTGTGTGATATTGGCCTATGATGGATGATTCATGGATGAATGATGAGATATGGGAAGAGAGGCCCAAGGTTGTGGTAGAAGTTGATGGTTGTGATAGCAAGATGCATGAGGATATGCATGATAGTGTTAGAGATGGTATCGGGATGATGGAATTGGTTCAATATGGGCTTACCTGTTATTTTTATACTGATATTTATGATTATTTCTTATTGAATCTACTTAATGGGAAAAGTTTCAAGATGCTTGTTTATCTAATTTCCTTTCCCCACTTCTTGAGGTAGATGGATCTGATTTTTTTCATCACTCTTGATGATATCTTAGGATTTTTTTATAGAGTACTTGGAATTATGGAATGGTAATAATGAAAAATTAATAAATTTTTAACCCATGAGTTTGGTTCTTGATGGAATGAAAATAAGATGTTTTGAGAAACCCTGGACTCTGTTTGATCATGCCTAGAGGGAATGGACTCTATTTTTTTAATGAAATGTATTTGGAATAATGTTGATGGATAATTAATGGATAATTAATTAAATAACATAGATTGAATTATTTAATTAAAATAAAGAAATTTAATATGGATCCTTAAAATTCTTGTGTGCTTATAGGATATCTAGTTCTTTTTAGTGGTAGTCAGGATTCAAAGATACATTAGCTTGAGTTGATTCTAAGAAAATGTTATACCCATAGTGTGGTTGTGAGATATATTATATCCTATACATTTTGTGATTTCATATGCTACCCCACCCATTTCAGTAGGGTGACTCACACCCAGTGGACTCTGGGAGGGTGTTTTCCCCAACATCTAGGTTAACAAGGAATAGAAGGATGACTACCCCCTTTGGACCTGCTCTCTTCTCTTGGTAGTACTATGTGCTAGTATGCACTATGGTTAGTTTTATCATATATGTGCATAGAAGGTTGTAATGGATTATGGTTATTTTAAACACATGTAACTCTAGATATAGTATCCGAAGGATTATTATAGGTATGATGTGTATAGGTTGTGATGGATTGAGGTTCCTTACTCAATATATGGGCTATAGTGTCTTGAGGTATAATACCCAATATATGATACACATCATATGGGAAATAGTGGATCTAAAAAACTAATTGCTTACTATATATGGTTATGTGATATGGGATGATGTGTTTATGTGATGCATGAGGTACATACTGTGATACCTATATCGAGTGTTTTCAGGTTATTTTACTTTGGAGAGATGGATCAGGACATGAAATGTTGTAAAAGAGCAGAAAAATAGTGGGTAAGCAGTAATAGGATACCCTTAATGTTTCATCACTATAATATATGATCTCTTTTATGTGATACTTGGTGAGATATATTCATGGTGAGGCTAGGAACTAAGTATGCATGTTTAAGTGATGAGTTAGTTTTACTATTGTTCAATGTTCTCTATCATGATTTATTTATATATTGAATGAGAGGATTTAGGGAGGATCCTATTGAGTATAATTTTATTCTCACCCCATTTATATATAAACTGTTTTTAGTTTAGTAGGAGTAGGTTGGAGATCAGGATTTATAGTACTAGATTGTGGTTTTACAAGATTTGTTTGGGATTCATGGTCATTGTTGAGTTTTCCATTTTGGTACTTGTAGTTTATATTTTCAGGGGTGTATGTACTTTATGTCATTTGATGTATGTACTTGAGATTTATTTTACCTTTATGATTGGGTTTTGATTTGTTTTTATGTCTTACCTCTCTCTTACTCATGTTTATATTAGAGGTTAATGCCTCTCATGTATATGTATGATATACCCTCGGTGCTAGTATCCAATTTGGGGACTACTAAAGGTAGGACTTGGGTAGTTAACATATCCATTATTTTATTATCAAACCAGTAGGGGTACTATTTACACTACTGGAAAAAATACATATACCCACGGTTAAAAACCGTGGGTATAGCCCCCAAAACCGTGGGTATAGGCTATACCCACGGTTTTGGGAACCATGGGGCTGAGTGGCGTCGGTATAGGGGTATTAACCTATGCCCACGGTTTGACAGACCATGGGTATTTTTTTCCACCGTGTCAAGACCTCATCCATGCTGTCACCGTTTTATACCCATGGTTTTTAAACTATGGGTAAAAATTTAAAAAGCCTGCAGCCCGCAGGTGTTGAACCCGCAATCTACTGCGCCCTGACCGCTAACTACATCGCATTTCACCACTTCAGCTACTCCGTTTTTGTTAATATATATCTATATTATTAAATATATATTAATCTATGATCGTATTATGAAAAAATGAATGCAGCTCGTTTTGATCTCGCGTCTGACGCAACGAGTTCCTAGCCCCTAACCAACCCAGCTAACTTAATTACGTTAGTATGCATCTACATTTATATTAATATATTAATATTATTCATGGTTTTAAAAAATTACAAGCCTTCAGGATTCGATCCCACGGCGATGCAGTACACAATCAGATGCCTCACCAACTCATCGATGGAAATTTTGTAACTTTTTATTTGTATAAATATATATATATTAATCATACCCGTGTTCCCGCCAAAGTCTTTTTCATTTTCCCACATAATTTTTGTTCCCGCCTTATGGCGGGAAATCTATACCCACGGTTCTCTAAAACTGTGGGTATAGGTCTTCCAAAAAAACCACTATACCCATGGTTTTGAAGAATCGTGGGTATAGGTCTTCTGAAAAACTCTATACCCACGGTTTGGCCAAAACCGTGGGTATACATCTTCAAAAAAAATCACTTATACCTACGGTTTTGCAGAACCATGGGTATTGGTATTTAAAAATAATCTATACCCACGGTTTTGGACAAAACCGTCGGTATAGGTGACCTATACCCACGGTTTTCTAAAACTGTGGGTATAGGTCCTCATATTATCCCTATACCCACAGTTTTGCAAAAAACTATGGGTATAGGCCCGTTTTCTAGTAATGTTATGGAGAGGGGGTTTGTGACACAAGTTCCAACTCAAAGAACTAAATGTTACCTATTCTCGACTCACCAAGAACATCACCCTATTTATCCATCAAAATTTCATATACAATGAGGGTCAAAACCTCTAACATTTAATGGTTAACTCATCTTCATTTGGATTCCCTTATACATCTCTCCTCGAGTACAACACCCAAAAAAATCCAATATCACACCTCCCTAACAATACATTCCAATTCACACACCTGGGTCAACCATATCATGGCACCCAGATCCATCTATGATGTTGCCTCTCACTATAGAGGGACATTTCCTATTTTATCAAAACTCTCAAGACACCATTATTTCAATATTTTCATCAAAACCATCAGTTCTCGACCTACACCCAGCCTCTCACTGATCCAAAATTCAAATGGCATTACGTGTAACCAGTTTGTACCACCTCAGTCTCATCCAAACTAATAGGTGTACACTCCCATACCACTTTGTTTCACAACCTGGATCATGATCCCCATGATTCATATGACTTTGAACCTAGGATCACATGCCAAAACCATTGACCATGCTCAATGGAATTTCAATCTTATATAACCATAATCACCTTAGTTTTTTTCCAATAATCATTAAATCTCACCCGTGACAAGGTCTTCCAGATGATCTCCCACTAACCTAGGTGCTAATTTAAAACAATAAGCATATTCTCATTCTCTACCCATCCTAGATCCTACCATTTAGGATCATGATCTGTTATATAATTGTAAAATATGCCTGAAATCAATATGGTCAGGCATCCTACGAATCCTACCCTCTAAAATCAACCTCTATACCAAATCTCCTCTAGTGATTTAGTTTACAAAACACAAGGCATTTAACAAGTTTATAACCATCTCACCATGAATTCTATGCATGTCAAACCTATAATAACACAAGAACCACCTATGGTTTCACTTTCACAATATATAAGGCATCTTCATGCCTATACCACACATTTGGTAGCATCTCTCATGCACTAATCTCATAGCCCAAAGAATCTAAACATGCTTCTCGTCTCTAAGTCATTCAAAATTCTAGGCTAACCCCTCTCTCAAGTTTCCCTCATACATAGCACTTGGCTCACCAATATATTAATCCATGTATTAAAGGCACTAGGATCTCCCACTTAGTTTGTAAATTATGTCTCTTATAAACCATAGTTTACAGAGAAAATATCTACTACCACCTCTAATATCACCTAGTAACTCACATTCCAAAACACCTACTATAGGGTTTTCATATACATCTACATATACAAATCAACAATCACATGCCAAGTCATCATCCTAATTAGTAACTGGTCCTCATTGGTCATCTGTATATGTGACTACACCCTCAAGAACCATAGTCTCATCTATCAATATATGATAGAATCTCCTCATGATGATTCATGAAAAGTATACCATAGTCACATGGTTCTATTAAATATAATTCCACCATGAATCTATATTGGAAAACACCATATAGGTTATTTTTTATAGTTTAATTAAATGAACCCATTTTCTCTAGTATCTAATATCAAAATTACCCACTATGGGACACTATACATCCCTTATAAGAGGTACTATATAGTTTTCCAGAAGAAGCATCCCTCCATAGAATCCACATGACCTATTATCATAAGAAAATATATTGTGGTTTAGATAAGTATAATGTAACCAACAATTTATATATGAAAATACCATATAAGTTGTTTTGGGAACTTTAAAAAACTGAATTTTCATCATTGGTGATATCAATCACACACAAGAAAAAGTATCTCATGTGAGCCCCACATTCAAAATATGACATATGTACATAGTCCTATTGAAAACAATATAATATCTATTAACCTAAAAATAATAAATCTAAAAACCCAAGTGTGTCACACTAGGTGAAAGCATATAGCTTTAAAAGAAAAAAACTATAATATCAATCTCATATCCCTGGTAACCCAAATTTTTTATTAGAAAAGGTGTTTGAGGTGAACCAATATAATACTCATCACAAGATATAACAAGTCCCCGGTCCCTATCTACTCTATACACAAATATTAGAACAAATAAAAATGGATTCTCTGATACCATTTTGTAACATCATCCAGCTGAAGACCATTGATTGGCGTCCCAACTGGAAACTCTACATGACCTTAAGTTTGCATCCCCATACAATAGTGTCTATCAACTAGCAGTGAGGGTCTAGGGTGTTGTCATGGGGATACTATACCCTCATATCAAATTAAACACAATTTAAATAACTAAAAACCATCAAAATAATAAAATCTTGAATAAAAAATAAAACACAATCATGTTATATCAAATGAAATTAAGCATACAAACTCATGGCCATGCCAGCAAACAACAAATGATATCTTGATATCTCAATCATATATAATAATAATATTACATAATAAAATATATTTGGCTCTACTACCATTCTCAAACCTCATCACATCATGAATTCTACATCCCCTCTAAGATATCCTGATATATCATGATACATTGGGCCTCTACCCTACCTAAACCTGCGATCAGTGAAGTCTACTCATGTACCCAAGTTCCATGGACACCCGAAGAGGGTGTGAGTAAAACATATTAAGGAACCACCAAGGGGGTTCCCAAAAATAACTGGTAAATATAGTGTATTCACTGGTGATATGATCATAATAAATAAATAAATAATTGTGGGAGTGTAAATAAATAACCATTATCGTTCCTTAGGTTCTAACCTAACACATGTGGTCAAATATACCTGTTTTGACTAGTGTTGAAGTGTCTCTAAGAATATAACATAACCATGCTAATAATACAAGTATACCTAGTGGATGTTTCATGGGTAACCACATAAGTAATCTGGATAGAACCATAGGTTGGTTCCTAGGTAACCACTCAGGAAATTCACATAGACCCATAGTCCAATTCCTAGATAACCACTAAGGTAATTCATATACATAAGGAATACTCATCATATATGAGTTAATATTTTGGGAATCACATAGTTATCAAGAATACTCATTGGATACCAGGTAATATCTTGGAAATATTATACATGTCAGGTGTCTCCACAAAATCCTTGGGAGTATACGAGTCATCTCATTATGTTAGTTCTAAGGCTAGGTCCTAGGGAATATCCTAAGCAACCTATATAGGTAGTCAATGAATCCCAAGTATCATGACTTGGGCATTACATATAGACCCAAGAGTTGAATACCATGTATCAACATAGGAATTCTATATATTAGGTGCAACCACTGGATCCTAGGGAAGTGTTTCCCTCCTATAATACCTCAAAAAATCATTACTACCCACCTCGAGCCCACACTATCAACCTTTAGGTTCTAATATGAAACCCAAATTCGATAAAACCTACTCTCCTACACTAACCCTCACTAAAGTCAACAAATCACTGGAGCACCCATTGAGACCCCCTAGGTCTAATCATGACACATACATCTTACATGGGATCCTTGGTCATATTCTTATCTCTCAGGAAAAGCTCATCACTCAAAGGTAATATCATCCCTCAACATCGTGAAAATCACATTCCAACCTCACTAGCCTTATAGGATAAACCATACTTACATCACTCTAGAGATATTGATTAAATCCCATGTCAATTTTAAAGGTCATCCTAGGTTGGTCCACTCATCCAATTTGTAAAATCTTGTACCTCCTCATTTACTTGAGAAGAATCAGTGGTACTACTAGGCATTAAGTGACATCCCCAAGACACCAAAGGCTAAAAATAAATGTCAAGGGCTTTAGAGAACATTGATGGATGATTTTACCTTTAGGAATAAAACAACCAAACCAACATCAAAAACACTATATGATGCATGAATAAAATAATACAAACAAAGGTGTACCCAATATTACCCAACAATATCAGAGTAAAAATGGAAAAAAAGGAAAATATTTAGAAAATACCATGAGACTTCAAGACCTGAATACACTCAAACAAAATAATCCCAAGAAAACCCTGAAAAATTATCCAATCTCTAACTCCTCCTACTATTCCCATAGAATCAATATGCATCACTGGATAAATATGATACCTTCCCTTTACCCGTGTCCTAATAGAGGACATCTTTAAATGAACCAAATTTTCCAAGAAAGGGTGAGTATAAACTTGGTAGGATTTCCCCAATGACTTATGAACTCATGACACTAGGATGAAAATTGTTAGAAAAAATCATATAAAATGGTTTAAAATAATTTTAATAAATTTACATCCAAACCATAAACAATTTACAAGGGAAAACAATTATCAATTTCTAAAAACATGTCATGTTATTTGGAATACTCATTCCCATGTCTCCACACACACACATACATGTTAGGTGACAGTTCCACACTCCTGAGAGGTATCTCGTCTATCTAAAAAGTCATTACTAGGTGGTTTATATCCTTGTTCCCTAATGGAACATGCCCCATATCTTGGGTTATGCCCTTATTCCCTAATGGTATACTTTATTATTCATGGTCTATTCTAAAGCATGAACTCACACCAACCATGTTTCCCAAGTCCCATGCCAAACCATTTCACATAAAACCAATTATTTCTTGGACATATTTCATCAAACCATTTACGTGTATAAAAATAATTCCATAATTTTAAAACTAAAAATTTAAAATTACTAACAAAAAGTGTTTTCAAAAAATCTATTCAATTCCTCAATTTCCAATCCATAACCAAAATGGGATTTACATTAAAAATCACATAAGGTTTTCGAAACAATTTCAATCAAAAAATATAATCAAAACTAATCCTTAAAGCTCCAAATCAATTAGAGATGACAGATAATCTACCTACCACTCAAGGGTTGGAGAAAATGGTGAACAACACTACAAAACTCATGATCTGATCCTGGATTATCTTCCCTTCAATAGATTCAATCATATCCCATCAAGATTCCCAAAAAGAAACATATATATATCAATAAAAAACTATATTTATGGTTATAGTAGAGAAGATAATAATATAATTAAGAAAAAATGGGAATAACAGGTACTTATTGATGATTATGGATCTCCAACATGCTTCAATTTTCTAAAAAGTCACTTCTAGATTAAAGGGAAAGGAATTAAAGGTCCTTGAGAATTAGGAAAATAAAGAGGATTATGGTTCTTAATTATGATTATATCCAAGATTTTTAGATTGAAAAATATATGTTTCATTATTAGGACAAATAATTTGGAAAAAAAATGTGTTACAATCATGTAGTGCTACTATATAAGGGTCACGCATCGCACGGTTGGCTCGCATGGTTAGACAAACCGTACACCAACCATGATTTTCTATCTTATCAAGTTGCATGGTTTCCCATATGCACTTTTATAGTTTGTCCAAACCATGTTCCAACCATGAATTTATCCAATTACTCCCAAAACATGTTTCACGGTTTCTTGGAGGTGGTGCACAGTTTATACTAACAATTCCAAACTATGTACCTTTATAAAAACATCCAAAACATGTCTAAACATCACAAAAAAATCCCAAAACTTAACCCAAGTATTTTATAATCTCAAATTACATAAATAAAGGGTCATTTAAATGAAAATTATGGTGTTAAATTCTATTCTCCAATGGTCTTTCCATCCCCAAAAATTAGAAAATACATGTTGTCCTAAAAGAGTTTGGGTCATTTATCCAATGTTTCCTTTTCAAGATCCCACGTTTCTTCCTAAATTTGACCATGTTTCCATAAAACCTACACTAAACTAATGCTTTCCCCATGTAATATCTTCTCTTACATATCCAAAATTTCTACTAAAACATGAACTAACATAGAATTTGGTTCAATGTCAATATGGTCCCATTTCATCACATGATTAGGATCAGGTTGGTACTTCTTCAATTGATATACATGAAAATCATTATACATGGACCTGAACATTGGTGGTAGTTTTAAATAATAAACCACATCACCCACATGATCAAGTATCTCAAAAGGTATAATGTATTAAGGTGAAAACTTGTCCTACTTAACAAAATGATGATTCCCTAGCCTGGGAGATATCCTCAAGAAAATATGTCCAGTTACCTCAAATGATAAAGATCATTGATGACTATTCGTATATAATTTCTAATAACTCTTAGTTTTTTCCATTCTATTTTTTATCATCTAAATATTCCTTGTTTTCTCATGAATAATTCTATTCTTGATAAGTAAATTCTCACCTATTTCCACCCAAAAAAGTGGATAATGATAAGGAAAACCATACAATGATTCAAAATGATCCATATGTATCGAGGCTTGAAAACTATTATTTTATAAAAACTCCAATAATAGTATATTCTCATCCCATGATCCACCAAAATCCATTACATAAGACCTAAAAATTCCCTCAAATGTTTGGATCATCCTTTCATATTTTCCATCCATTCGAGTATGATAAGCTATGTCCAGGGTTAACTCAGTTCTAAGGTCTTTATATAAGGATTTACAAAAATGAGAGATAAACCTAGGGTATTAGTCAAATGTAATAAAGATTGTAATGTTTTAAATATTCAAAATTTATTGAATGTATATTTTTGAAAAGTATTCCACCATATTATTTTCATGAATATGGATAAAGTGAGCAGACTTCGTGATTTGTTCTACTATCACCTATATGGAATCATGTCTCCAAACCATCCATAGTAGACCTATTACAAAATCCATATCTATCTACTCTCATTTACACTTAGGAATCAATAAAGACTACAACATATAAGATAACCATGGATGATCCACTTTTACCTACTAATAGGTGAGGAATCTCAAGAAATACTCCATTGCATCTCTTTTTATGCCAACCCACCAAGAATACACTTTCAACAATTTATACATTTTTTGAAGAGGTAGTTGTGTTACTAGGCATTATGTGACATCCAAAAGACACAAAAGGATAGAAATAAATTCTAAGGTATTTGGAGAATGTTATGGGATAATGTTCCCTTTAGAAATAAAACAACCAAACCAACATCAAACAAACATCCAAACAACAATATGATGTGTGAATAAACCAATAAAAAAATGTATTCCAAACAATAACCAATAATATTAGAATACCAATGGGAAAAAAGGCAATAATAATAAAATACCATGAGGATCTAAGACCTAAATACACCAAAATGATATAATCTCAAGAAAACCCCAACAAAGCTCCAATCTCCAACTCCTCTTGTTATTCCCACATAATTAATACAAATCACTAGAGAAATATGATACCTTCCCTTTACCTATGTCCTGATAGATGACATCTGTAAATGCACTGAAGTTCCTAAGTAGAGGGTGAGTATAAACTCAGTATGATTTACTCAATGACTTACCAACTCATTACACTAGAAAAAAACTTGTTAACATAATTCATATAAAATAGTTTAAAATAATTTTAAACAATTTATATCAAAACCATAAACAATTTCCAACGGAAAAAATTATCAATTTCTAAAAACATTTCATGTTATTTGGAATAATCATTCCCATATCTCCACACACACGCACTCATGCATGCTAATTGATAGTTCCATACCCATGAGCGGTCTTTATTCCATCCACAAAGTCATCGCTAGGTGGAAAATATTCTTATACCCTAATATCACATCCCCCATATCCTGGGCCATGTCCTTGTACCCCAATGGTATACACCCCTTATTCAAGTTCACGTAAAAATCATGAACTCACACCAAACATGTATACCAAAACCTATGCCAAACCATTTCATATAAAACTAATTTATTACTTGAAATATTTTATCAAACCACTGGTGTTCATTAAAATAATTCTAAAATTTTAAAACAAACATTTTAAAATCATTAACAAAGACGTTTTTCCATAAATCCATTCAATTCTCTAATTTACAAGCTATAACCAAAATAGGATTTCCATGATGAATCACAAAAGGTTTTAAAAACAATTTCAAGTAAAAAAATTAATCAAAACTAATACTTAAAGTTATAAGTCAAGTAGAGGTGAGTGAGAATACACCTACCTCTCAAAGGTTGGACAAAATGAAGAACGACACTAAAACTCTATATTTGGGCTTGGATATTCTTCCATTAAATGTATTCCATCATATATCATATATATTCCCATCAAGTAACATATAACTATCTATAAAAAAAATATCTATGGTTCTAAGAGAGAGGATAAAAATATATCTAAGAAAAACAAGGAAGAACGGGTACTTTTCTATGATTTTAGATCTCCAACATGATTTAATTTTCCAAAAATTAACTTAAAGATCAAAGGTAAAGGTCTCTCAATCCTTAGTAGGGAGATTAATTTGAGATCCTAGAGAATTAGGCAACTAAATAGGCTTATGGGTCTTAATTCGGATTAGATCTAAAATTTGTGTAGTTCCAACATTAAGTTTCATGGTTAGGCTACACATTTTAGTAAACTGTGCACCAACCATGTGTTGATAATATCTCAAGGACACACTTCTCATGTTTGGGTCACATAGTTATAGAAACCATGTTCCAATTGTTCTTTTACCTCTATTTAAAGTTGCACAATTTTTTCAAAGCACTCGTATGGTTTTTCCAAACAATGCACCAACCATGCACCTTCCCAATTACTCCCAAAACATGATGCACGGTTTCCTAGAGGTGGTGTATGATTTATATTAACCATTCAAAAAAATACCTCTAGAAACACCTTAAAAACATTTTTATACCTCTCTAAAACTCCCCAAACTTAACCCAGGTATTTTATAAGCTATAGTATATAAATAACGGGTCATGTACCTAAAACTGGGGGTTATACACAACCCATCATCAGTTCAAATAGGTTTTTCCCACCCAGGTAATCACATAATTTTGGGGGAGGAACACTTTACCAATTCTTTCCTCAACCATCTCAAAGGATTTAAGGAATCTCTAGGTTCCACAAGGGACAACTAGGGTTAATCACTCCAAACCCATCATATCCCCTAACTAAAAGGTCACCAAGGCACCTACACTATGGGAAAATATGCTTATATAATTCATTTACACCTATATAAGGACCATGTATCTCAAGGAATACAATATTAACCAATCCATCATCCTTAGGTGGATGAGGCATCAATCCAGTGCTCAAGGTTCCTTTATAGCCCTTGACATTTTGTAGATTTCAAGGCACTTTGTTTTAAATAATATAATTCATTTAATTTAATGGTCAATTGCATGTTATTAGTGAGACAACATATCAAATTCCATATAAAAAATGTATAATACCAAAGGGGTTTTCTTAAGTATTTCCTAACATAATCAAATCTATTTTCTTTTAATCACATCTTGACACTTATTGCCCAATATCTATAAGCCTCACTCTAACACCCAAGCACAAATCTCAAGAAAAAAAATTAATAACTAATTATAAAAACTTGTAATTAATTATTCTTATTAATTATAAAATATTATATTTTATTTTCAATTTAATTTAAATAGTCCTAATTCTTAAAAACTCACCATGTCGAATTCCCTTTCTAAAACCATAAACAATAGGGTGCGGTCCACTACTGACATGCACTCGAACCTAAGACACAAAAAATCACCAATTACTATAAATTATTAAATGGAAATTTTCATTTAATTTAGGGAAAAAAAGAAAATTCATTGTGTGATGTACCTTCATCGTAATAGCATGGAATTATGTGTGATCATTTCCTTTGGACATTGTCTAGTTTCACTATATAAAAGCCTCATTATATCAGAATTATTCCACCATGATTTAGTGAAATCATCACCCAAAAACCCTATCCAAATAACAAAAATTAAAAGTAGAACAATAGGAAGAATAATATAGTGAGAATATAGTATAACTAGACATAAACACTAAATTAATTGCACTAAAAACCAACAAAATTGAACAGGGAATCAAAAAGGAAGAGAGGGAGAGACCCTCCTGGTCCATGCACGTGAGGTGGAAGAGAAAACGAGGGGTTAAAGATTAAATCCTAGAGGGATATAACTATAATTTCATACTCTTTAATTAAATCTAGCATGATAAATAGTTTTTCTATAGGTTTTCTAAATCATACACCAACTGTATGGTTGGAATTTTCTCAAGCCAAGCCTCTCACACAGTTTAGCCAAACAGTTTTTCAATCTATGCATCAACCATGAGAATCACCATTAATATTGATTTTTAAGTTTTCAATGGTTTATTTATAACCATGAACTAACCTTGCACCGCACCCCTATAAATTACCACCTCACATGTTTTTCCTACATGCTTTTCCCTAACCATGTGGCAACCATACATTTGGAAATGCCTTTTGAAAAAATTCTAAACCTCTAGATCAAACCTTACAAATCTAATTTGAGAACCTGAGGTACCTCCCAATCCTCAATCCATATCCAAAAGAAATTCTCATATCACTCAAGTTATTATAATTCCAATCTAAATCTCAAGTCTCAAAATGAACCTTACTTTGGAAATCAGTAAAATTCAAATTCCCTCTGAATTTTACAACCCAAAATTGATTAGGGATTAACATGAATTAACATACAATTACATGAAATAAATTTTCATTAGTTTAGATACCCGAATCTTGATGTACATTGACATTACATTACATTTGCGGAATACTTAGTACATAACAAAAAAACACACACAAGGATCGTAATAGTTTAGTGTCTTTGGAAACTCGGAATATAATCTTCTAATCCTGGTGAAAGATCTTCAACATCTCCCACAAAGATCTTCCTTTTTTTATACCTAAACCCTTTCTTTATATCCTGGGTAAAAGAAAACATAAAAGGGTGAGCTCAAATGCTCAGTAAGTGTAAAAAAAAGAAATATCAATCACATCATAAGAACATAACATTTTGAAAATATTAACTTGCAAAAGAGAGCATAATTTCATAACATGGGATAAATCATGGCAGTGAAATGTAATCAGAATAATCATAACTTAAAACATGAAACATTGTGGCATACACACATAATCATAGAGAATCATATCTTATTAGTCAAGACTCATTGCCAAGACTATCTTAGTGGAAAAAGTCCCTTTCTGAACCGATTTACCCTCGTTTCAGTCATGTTTCACTGAACCGATATAACCTACCATTCCAGCCATTTCTATCTCATGAGATATAAAATCTTTACCCAATGCATTGGAGGGAGATATAGGTCCCACCCATCTCATAATGATACCATTCTTATGTGTGTCACAAAATCATAAACCATACATCATAGCATAACCCATGTAATAAAAATGGGAATCTTAAACATCATGACATCATAAAACAATTCATATATGATAAAGGAATTCATAAAAATAATTCCATCACAACATAATCAAATCAATGTAATAATAGGGATAAAAACAGAACCCTTTATTATCTTAGATGGAAAATAATTTTGATAAAACACTTGAACTTCATTCTTGAGGAAAATATCCTTTCTACTTCAAAAACATTTTTCCCTTCTTAACATGTAATAAAACTTTAAACTAAAAGAAGTTGACTAAAAATATACTTGAAAACTTGTAAAGGAAGCTTCTTGGAAATAATGTTTTAAAAATCCATTCATGCCGTATAAGTTAAAAAAACATTCCTCTCGTACTTTTGTCGGAAAAGTCAAAAAGTACCTCGTACGAAAAATGACAAAAGATTCCTTTCATATCTTTTACTAAAAACTCACCGAAGGGTAAAATTGGATATAAACTATTGTAGGTTTATGGAAATAATATTACATATTGAGGAAACATGGATGTGGATGATAAAATACACCCCAGTAAATGCCAAAGTATAAACAATCTCGGATAAAAATGAGATTGTGATATTTCCCTTACCTTAGGTCCGATTTTCTTCGTAAGTGTCCGAACCTCCTGTATAATGATTTAAATAATGTCATTGACTTATTACAGAATCATATTCATTGTTATGATATCATATATGGTTCACTTATGACTTTATATTACCCGTTCTTTTGTAAATTCCATGTTAAAGAGTGTTTTGGGTAAAATTATTTTATTTGTCGTCCTTGTTTTGACTTGTAATTATTCATATGATTACTTAGATCATGATTACTTAATTCCAGAATATAAAACATGATTTATATATATATATATATATATATTCAGAATATACATATATATAATAAATCAGTAAATGGAAAGAAATACACCGTTCATGGAGACGGTAGGTCGTACATACGCATGAACGCTGTTTTTGTTTCCTTATTGAGTTGAACGGAATTAAGTAGATGACATACATATATATACACATAAATACAGTATCATTATTATGTCATATATTTCATTATTACTTATTATATATCATTCATGAATGGTTAAAGTGGAGAATGAATCTCATCGCGTCGTGGAGACGGTAGTCCGTACGTACGCACGAGCGATGATATCGTTCTCAGGATCGTGGGACTGTATTGGAGTGTATGTATACTATTTCAGAATCAATATCACTTTAAAATAATAATATATAGTTATTATTTACACCATTATACCCATCCAAGTAAGGTGGTGGTGGAAAATAGATTTCACCACGGCGTGGAGACGGTATTCCGTACGTACGCACGCGCGGTGATTTCGTTTTCCGTAGGATGGATAGATGGTGAAATAGGATTGTTTCATACTTATAATAACATATCAGTATATGAGTGATACTGATATTATTACTTCATAATGAAACAACCTAAGAAGAAGAAGTGGAAGAAGAAATAAAGGTGAAAGAATCGGTAACGGAAATTACCTCTTCTTTGAAGCGCCTCTTTGAGACCTCCTCTTAGGGCACTAAAATTGGTCTTTGAGGAAAACCAAAACCTATAGGATGTTTCTAGGGAAGTGGAGAAGAGAATTTGGCAGGGTTTGGCTGAGCTTGAAGGCTCAATGTTGTGTGAGGAAGAGAGAGAGGAGGTTCCCTTCTATAAGGGAGGAGAGGGGCACCTTTGGAATAACTAAAAATATTATTTTATTATAAAGTCAAGTTCGGTTTTAAATAGCTCAAAATTGATTTATTTGGAGGATAAGGTGGGGATGGGTCTAAATCCTATAATCCAATAGGATTTAGACAAGTTTAGGTTATTATTTTAACCTTATCAATTAGATTTAACTCTAAGTTAAATAATTTAACTTTTACCGTGTCTTTTTGTTTTCTTACACTATATGGTTAATAAACTTACTATATCAAGACAAAAGAACCCCAAGTTGTTTATTATTAATATATATAATCTTATCTAAGTAATTTGGCCGAACCTTAGATTTTTAGGAATAAAAGAACAATTAATAATATAATATTTGTTTTAAAAACTATTTTATGTCAATTTTGACACTATTAGGTACATGATTTTTATGAAATTTATAACAGAATGATAAGTTCGAAAAAAGTTACTTAAATAAACAATAACATGTCATATTAACCTATAAAATTAGTGTAATTCATAAAAAGTCTCAAATTACATTTATTTGGGCATTTATAACATCAATTATGTCAATATTTCATTAATAAGACAATTACTGCATCATCTTTGTGTCATAATAAATGATAATTATTTAATCTCTAAAAATTCTAAATAAATTCCTATGATGTAGATAATTGTATTAGATTTCTGGAGACTATTCATGTTCGAAGTTTCATGAAGTTTATCACTAGATTAAAATTATTATACTTATAAGATTTAAGAAAGTGACATGTTGTCACATTCTTTGGTTTTAATAATAATTAAATTATTTTCATGGACAAAAGTCCATAAAATGAATCTAATCAGACTCTTAGGTTATATGGGTCTACTTTTAGCCATCCAATAGGATTTTTCCAAGTGTTAGGGTAATTTTATAATCTTATATTTACCCTTAATTACCCGATTTACCTTTAACTATAGTAAATAAAATTTACCGTAGTTACTATTCACAATGCCCAAAAATAAAAAGTAGCTTATTAACATAATTTGGACCCACTGATTCCAAATATGGAATCAATTTTTCCAAATTCAATACACAAAAGATGCAGAAATTAAATTAAAATTAATCCTGTTGTCGAACGAAAACGGGTTTTTCTTTAAAACATTGAAGAAGATTGAATTGATTTAACCTACGAATTCAAGGTAAAATCAATGCTAATGACATACATTATATTAAATGGTAAAAATATATTCTATTTATACTTTAAAACCATTCAATATTATAATTTAACCACATAATATATTACGATGAAAAAAGTTGTTTTTAATTAAAATATAGTGTGTTTTTACTATTCATTAAAATATGAAAGTTATCGGAAAAATATCAAAACTTTATCTAATGTAAGTTTTTATATCCTGATTCAAAATAAGAATTTTATTTTGTCAAATTGAACTTATAAACATGTCAAAAACTAGATTTAAAGTGGGTGCGCCATCAAAAGGCGGCAAAACTGCATTTTTTGAAAAATACTTATTTTACCCGAAAAATTTATTTTGTTCTTATACCATGTTCTAGAAAATGTGTAAGATGAATAATAATGTTATAAAATTCAAAATTTAGTTAACACTATTCATAACGGCTAGTTCATGACAATATTATAATAATATATCATTGTTTATTAAAACCCAGTATTGCGTACAACACACGCTATCGAGGAAGGTCGTGATTGCGTGTAATGCAAGCCAAGTCCGGGTTGCGTGTTGTGAAAGAATCCTTCATTGTTTTGTATAACATAATCCAACCATATTTCATTTATACATTGAATATATATATATATATACTCAATGTTGCATAGAATAACTTTTATCAAAATTGTGTGTAACACGATCCAAGAATAGTGTTGCGTATACTGCAAGCTAATACGGTGTTGTGTATAGCGCGAGGTAATCTTGGTGTAGAATACAATACAAGACATTAATGAAATTAAAAGAATATTTTTCATAAACTCTCGGGGTGTTACATTCTACCCCCCTTAAAATGAATTTCTCCCTCGAAATTCGTTGGGGTTATAAATGGTTTACTATTCAAAAGTTTCTTTAATAGAAATCCACATCATAAAAAGGAATACCAAAACCAATATTTAAAAACAAAAGTATGAAATGTAACGGTTACCCAAATAAACTAATCACTGGGTTTCCACATAGGTTAAAATATGGATATGGAAGAGAAATCTAACCATCATGTTCTGATGGAGAGTGGTAGAGAACATGGCTATGGAAAAGCCAGAAATCACAAATCCATAAATTTTTTATGATCTAAGGTACCATCTGATTCATCAGATATAAGAGCACTAGGACAACATTTTTGGTTTTCAAGATCATTTCCCTAAAGTTGATGAAATTGGAATTAGAAGAAATACTTTCGTGATTTTGGTATAGTCTCATCGTTTGTCGTTCTTTGGACAATTTCCACTTCATCTCTTAAAGAAATGAAGTTGAATTTGTTATTCGTGATGTGTTAGCAGATCATGTGATAGAATGATGGGTCATTCCATCTGTCTCAAACAAAAGGTTAGAAAAGTTATCAAAAAATACATAAGTCCATCTATTGTGATATTCATCATATAGGGTTCCTAAAATGGACTTATACTTCATATATCATACTGCGTAATATAATAAAACTAGTTTCTACTAAACAGGGACTTCCTATAGGTCAGTGGTAGGCGATAAAGGCCAGTCGCACTTCGTTTGTGGGTTCGATTCCCACAGCCTTGTCCGACGTGATGGGCGGTCGCCCATCCTGCAGGTTGTCCTTTTTCTAAAACTATATTACTATAACATCCCATCAATAATATCGAAAAAACTTCTATCCTTAAACAATACTAACTTATGTCCAACATAATCCATTCCAATCTTTAGGCTTATCCATAATACTTCAGTCCACTCTCATAATATAGTTAAAACGATTACCAGAGATTTAATACCATCGTTGATCCCCATATATCATAAAATATGTCTTGTTGGTCACATTCCAAACATTCAAAGGCCTTAATCATGTACTCTCTTGAATACCCATTAAACCTTAGTGAAAACATGAATGCAGTTAAAAGTTAACACTTTCCACATACCAAAATCCTCAAAATTCTATATACTCAAACCATGATATCACTTAGTCCTTATATCAATCATTAGCTCATGAATACTGTCAAACATTTCATTTTTTTTCCTTATCCCTTCATTATGCGCATATCATCTTATTTCCAAAAATATCTCAATCACTTTGAATACCACATTAGACCAATACATAAATATTCCAATATTCTATGATACAACATTATTTTGGAATCCCATTACATAAACATTTAATCATTCCACCACATCGTTGTCATATTCAACATCGCCAATAGTGATCGCATGTGACTTCCCTTTGTCCTTTGCCTTAAGCGGTTGCTCATGTCGATCATCACTAACCCTTGGATTAGGGCATTTATTGGCATAATGTCCCATCTCATTGCACTTGAAACATTGAAGTGTAGTAGGTTCATTCTATGTATCCCTTCCTTTGTTTGCATCATTAGACATCTTCTTCCCATCATTGCGGCATTCAAATGCCCGATGACCTTCCTTTCCACATTTGAAACATTTACTTGTCCCTTTAAGACAATCTCCAACATGCTTCTTTCCACACTTTGAGCATAAGGAAACATTCATCTTCTTTTCACCATTATTCTGAGATTTCTCCTTTAACTCCATCTTTCATTTCTTGTCAAAACCATGAGATGGATATGTAACACTAACTTCTATTTCTACCTTGATAGCACAACTCACAATTTATTCATAGCTACTAAAGTCTCTTATATCTAATGCCCTTCGAAGACTTGGTTTTAAGCCACTGAAAAATCGATCAACTTTACTTTCAGTTTGGATGATAATGCCAGATGCATACCTTGCAAGTCTTGTAAAATTCGCTTCGTATATACCAACATATTCATCATCCTTTTTATTTAGTTCAAGAAACTCCTTCTCCATCTTTGTTCGAAGAATACGAGGGAAGTACTTATTGAAAAATATGTTCTTGAACTCGTCCCATTCCATGGACTCAATTTCATCTCTTGGCCTCGTATTCTTGATAAGATTCCACCATTGATCAGTTTCACCTTCCAAACGATATACTGCTAAGATGACTTTATCATGTTCAGAACATTGAAGAACTGAAAATATCTTTTCAGTGGTACTGATCCATTGTTCAGCAACAAGTGGATCGGAAGACCCAGTGAAAGAAGGTGGGCGTTGCCTCATGAAGGACTCAATAGAATATTATTCCCTTCTCTGCTCATTTGGAAGTCCAGAATGATTAATATATTGTGTAAGTATAGAAGTAAGATTTTTCACTCCATCTCCCATAACATTTGTTTGTTCAGGAGGGCAATCATTGCATTGTCCATTGCATTGATCAACACGGTTCCTTCGGGTTCCAGCCATCGTCTAAAACCCAAAAAGAATAGTGTGATAGGAAAAAATCATGCTAGGGAAAACAACATAATAAAGGGGGAGTACCTTTAATATCTAACATCTTAGGTTTAATTCTATGATCGTTAGCGTAATTCTAGTACTCTAACCTATACGTATACTTAACATTAGGGACATCCCTAGACATACCTTAGAAATATCTCTAGGGATCTCACTAACGTTTTCCCATCCTAGTTTCCAAAGGTTGACTAAACCTTTCCTCTGATACCAACTGTAGAGACCCGAAGCTTGACGTACATTGACATTACATTACATTTGTGTAATACTTAGTTCATAACAAAAACACACACACAAGGATCGTAATAGTTTAGTGTCTTTGGAAACTCGGAATATAATCTTCTAATCCTGGTGAAAGATCTTCAACATCTCCCATAAAGATCTTCCTTTTTTTATACCTAAAACCTTTCTTTATATCCTGGGGAAAAGAAAACATAAAAGGGTGATCTCAAATGCTCAGTAAGGGTAAACAAAAGAAATATCAATCACATCATAAGAACATAACATTTTTAAAATCTTAACTTGCAAAAGAGAGCATAATTTCATAACATGGGATAAATCATGGCAGTGAAATATAATCACAATAATCATAACTTAAAACATGAAACATTTTGGCATACACACATAATCATCGAGAATCATATCTTATTAGTCAAGACTCATTGCCAAGACTATCTTAGTGGAAAAAGTCCCTTTCTGAACCGAGTTACCCTCGTTTCAGTCCTGTTTCACTGAACCGGTATAACCTACCATTCCAGCCATGTCTATCTCATGAGATATAAAATCTTTACCCAATTAATTAGAGGGAGATATAGGTCCCACCCATCTCATAATGATACCATTCTTATGTGTGCCACAAAATCATAAATCATACATCATAGCATAACCCATGTAATAAAAATGGGAATCTTAAACATCATGACATCATAAAACAATTCATATATGATAAAGGAATTCATAAAAATAATTCCATCACAACATAATCAAATAAATGTAATAATATGGATAAAAACAGAACCCTTTATTATCTTAGATGGAAAATAATTTTGATAAAACACTTGAACTTCATTCTTGAGGAAAATATCCTTTCTACTTCAAAAACATTTTTCCTTTCTTAACATGTCATAAAACTTTAAACTAAAAGAAGTTGACTAAAAATAAACTTGAAAACTTGTAAAGGAATCTTCTTGGAAATAATGTTTTAAAAATCCATTCATGCCGTATAAGTTAAAAAACATTCCTCTCGTACTTTTTTCGGAAAAGTCAAAAAGTACCTCGTACAAAAAACGACAAAAGATTCCTTTCATATCTTTTACTAAAAACTCACCTAAGGTTAAAATTGGATATAAACTATTGTAGGTTGATGGAAATAATATTATATATTGAGGAAACATGGATTTGGATGATAAAATACACCCCAGTAAATGCCAAAGTATAAACAATCTCGAATAAAAATGAGATTGTGATATTTCCCTTACCTTAGGTCCGATTTGCTTCGTAAGTGTCTGAACCTCCTGTATAATGATTTAAATAATGTCATTGACTTATTACAGAATCATATTCATTGTTATTATATCATATATGGTTCACTTATGACTTTATATTACCCGTTCTTTTGTAAATTCCATGTTAAAGAGCGTTTTGGGTAAAATTGTTTTATTTGTCGTCCGTGTTTTGACTTGTAATTATTCATATGATTAATTAGATCATGATTACTTAATTACAGAATATAAAACATGATTTATATATATATATATTCAGAATATACATATATATAATAAATCAGTAAATGGAAACAAATACACCGTTCATGGAGACGGTAGGCCGTATGTACGCATTAACGTTGTTTTCGTTTCCTTATTGAGTTGAACGGAATTAAGTAGATGACATAAATATATATACACATAAATACAGTATCATTATTATGTCATATATTTCATGATTACTTATTATATATCATTCATGAATGGTTAAAGTGGAGAATGAATCTCATCGCGTCGTGGAGACGGTAGTCCGTACGTACGCACGAGCGATGATATCGTTCTCATGATCGTGGGACTGTATTGGAGTGTATGTACACTATTTCAGAATCAATATCACTTTAAAATAATAATATGTAGTTATTATTTACACCATTATACCCATCCAAGTAAGGTGGTGGTGGAAAATATATTTCACCACGGTGTGGAGACGGTATTCCGTACGTACGCACGCGTGGTGACTTCATTTTTCGTAGGATGGATAGATGGTGAAATAGGATTGTTTTATACTTATAATAAAATATCAGTATATGAGTGATACTGATGTTATTACTTGATAATGAAACAACCTAAGAAGAAGAAGTGGAAGAATAAATAAAGGTGAAATAATCGGTAACGGAAATTACCTCTTCTTTGAAGCGCCTCTTTGAGACCTCCTCTTAGGGCACTAAAATTGGTCTTTGAGGAAGACCAGAACCTCTAGGATGTTTCTAGGGAAGTGGAGAAGAGAATTTAGCAGGGGTTGGATGATCTTTAAGGCTCAATGTTGTGTGAGGAAGAGAGGGAGGAGGTGCCCTTTTATAAGGGAGGAGAGGGGCACATTTGGAATAACTAAAAATATTATTTTATTATAAAGTCAAGTTCGGTTTTAAATAGCTCAAAATTGATTTATTTAAAGGATAAGGTGGGTATGGGTCGAAATCCTCTAATACAATAGGATTTAGACAAGTTTAGGTTATTATTTTAACCTTATCAATTAGATTTAACTCTAAGTTAAATAATTTAACTTTTACCGTGTCTTTTTGTTTTCTTACACTATATGGTTAATAAACTTACTATATCAAGCCAAAAGAACCCCAAGATGTTTATTATTAATATATATAATCTTATCTAAGTCATTTGGCCGAACCTTATATTTTTAGGAATAAAATAACAATTAATAATATAATATTTGTTTTAAAAACTATTTTATGTCAATTTTCACACTATTAGGTACATGATTTTTATGAAATTCATAACAGAATGATAAGTTCGAAAAAAGTTACTTAAATCAACAATAACATGTCATATTAACCTAGAAAATTAGTTTAAGTCATAAAAAGTCTCAAATTACATTTATTTTGGTATTTATAACATCAATGTTTTCAATATTTCATTAATAGGACAATTACTACATCATCTTTGTGTCATACTAAATGATAATTGTTTAATCTCTAAAAATTCTAAATAAATTCATATGATGTAAATAATTGTATTAGCTTTCTGGATACTATTCATGTTTGAAGTTTCATGAAGTTTATCACTAGATTAAAATTATTATACTTATAATATTTAAGAAAGTGACATGTTGTCACATTCTTTGGTTTTAATAATAATTAAATTATTTTCATGGAAAAAAGTCCATAAAATGAATCTAATACGACCCTTAGGTTATATGGGTCTACTTTTATCCATCCAATAGGATTTTTCCAAGTTTTAGGGTAAATTTATAATCTTATATTTACCCTTAATTACCCGATTTACCTTTAACTATAGTAAATAAAATTTACCGTAGTTACTATTCACAATGCCCAAAAATAAAAAGTAGCTTATTAACATAATTTGGACCCAATGATTACAAATATGGAATCTATTTTTCCAAATTAAATACACAAAATATGCAGAAATTAAATTAAAATTAATCCCGTTGTCGAACGAAAACGGGTTTTTCTTTAAAACATTGCAAAAGATTGAATTGATTTAACCTACGAATTCAAGGTAAAATCAATGCTAATGACATACATTATATTAAATGGTAAAAATATATTCTATTTATACTTTAAAACCATTAAATATTATAATTTAACCACATAAGATATTACGATGAAAAAAGTTGTTTTTAATTAAAATATAGCGTGTTTTTACTATTCATTAAAATATGAAAGTTATCGAAAAAATATCAAAAATTTATCTAATGTAAATTTTTATATCCTGATTCAAAATAAGAATTTTATTTTGTCAAATTGAACTTATAAACATGTCAAAAACTATATTTAAAGTGGGTGCGCCATCAAAAGGCGGTAAAACTGCATTTTTTGAAAAATACTTATTTTACCCGAAAAATTTATTTTGTTCTTATACCATGTTCTAGAAAATGTGTAAGATGAATAATAATGTTATAAAATTAAAAATTTAGTTAACACTATTCATAACGGCTAGTTCATGACAATATTATAATAATATATCGTTGTTTATTAAAAAGCAGTATTGCGTACAACACACGCTATCGAGGAAGGTCGTGATTGCATGTAATGCAAGCCAAGTTAGGGTTGCGTGTTGTGAAAGGATCCTTCGTTGTTTCGTATAAAAGAATCCAACCATATTTCATTAGAATAACTATTATCAAAATTGTGTGTAACACGATCCAAGAATAGTGTTGCGTATACTGCAAGCTAATACGGTGTTGCGTATAGCGCAAGGTAATCTTGGTGTAGAATACAACACAAGACATTAATGAAATTAAAAAATATTTTTCATAAACTCTCGGGGTGTTACAATTAGTTTTTTATTTTCCATGTTGTGTATAATTACATGTATAATAGATATGTATACATCCATTCACCACTAGAGAAAAGGGCTAAGACTAAGGGAAAAAATGGTTGCACTAAATTCAGTAGTTATGAAATGGTCCAACCTTAGAAACCTCAAATTTGTAACAAGGTTATCAAAAGGTATATAAAAACTTGAAATTATAGATTCATATATCTATAATAAATAATTCATGCACCTCAAACATGTACCATTTGAAACTAAATAGATTCCCAAAGAAGACATCCCAAACAGAACAAGAAATAAATGGAATTAAAGCATACAATAAAGGAACAAGGGGATTTTTTAAGGTTCAAAACAAGTATTAATCAATGGGAAAAACGTCATGATAAGAGTAAAAAAATAGATTTCAATGGAACAACTAACTCCAAAGAATAATAAAATAAAATCTTAGGTTTGACTCAAAACCATATTTAGTACTAACTTAACTACCACCAATTTATAGGAAACCATAATAACTAACATCTGGTAATTCTATTCCACTACAGTCCAAAATTTATTGACAATTGACCACATGATATTGGTAATTTATTTAATTCTAACACATCAAAATAAATCCCATTTGAATAGTATAGGTATTAAAATATGTCCACCAACATTCTTGTATTAGTTATAGCTTCCAAAACACATCTTATAGCTTCCACACATGTGCATGTGTATGGAATCATCCAACTTGATAGATTAATCCTACATAGACTCTTATACACCTATATTATTTCGACATATCCTCCAATACCATCATTAATGTTAACCATCACCTTTATTATTGGTTTTAAACTTCTAGTTCAACTGTTAACTTAAATCTTGTTCTAGTATATATTTTGAAAATTTAATCCTTTCCAAAAGCTTTGGCACTTAGTCTAAAAAATTATTCCCACACTAAGACTAATAATCTACCACTTGATAATCATTTTCATTCTTCATCACCAAGTACTCTATGCCAAAATTATAACCTCCAAGATCTTATAACCTCCAAGTTATACAAACCCCACTTAAGCACAATACTACTCCAAAATTTAGTGATCTATAACTTCAATAACCGTGTTAGTTAGATTCCAATTCCCTTAAATCTTTTGTAGTTCTAGAACACCTTCTTCCACGAGATTTTAGATTAAGTGGTATTTTAGTTTAATGTACTTTAACTGGGAGTTAAATTTTTAATTTTTGGATAAGTGAATCATGATTTGTCTATCATAGTATAATATTCCAATCTATTTAATTCTTATGGTATCCTACAATAGACCCTTCACCCACACTAGCACTTTCCCTACTTACATAATTACAATGTACTCAACTTTCATGGTTGATGGTGAAACTACATGCTATAACTAGGACATCAATCTCATGAAAGTGCGTCTAAAAGTAAATTCAAAACTAATGGTACTCTTCTATGAGTCTTTATATCCCCCAAATTTATCATTTACAAACCCTTATAAGGTATTTTCTATTCCAAAATAGAGTGCTAGATCTTCTAAACCTTTGAGATACTAGAATACCTACTTGATGGCCTCCATATTTTTCTTTCTTGGATTTTCAATAAATTTTCTAACCATGCCTATCTCTTGATTAATATATGGAATTTTATAAATAATGCCACACATTAGACCTTCCACTATTTATTCATGTGGAACCTTCACCATGTCATTATCCACTTCATATGTTTTAGGTGTCTTCTTATTTGAAATTTGAATTTTCTAGACAAGGAATTACTCACATGATTGAACACGATCATTATAAATACTACCAATACTTTTCAGATATACTCTGAATAAAAAAGGAATAAACTTATAGATCTCATGTATATTCTGATCCTCATCCCCAACATATACTTTGTAGAATAATGATCCCTTATCTGGAAACTTTTAATAAATTCACACTTCAACTCTTCTAGCCTCACCTTCATAGGACCATCTAAGAGTGGGACCTAAAAATAGAGAAAAAAATAATGAAACTTCCATCATAATACACCATTAAGTAACAATAATGATTTATATTAATATGGATAAACTTATATTCTATTATAAAGTAATAAAACTTATGATTTTATCATGAACCTTCCTGGGCTACCAAAAACCTAGGCACCCAAGCCAATCTGTGGAAAGGCCCAAAGGGTGTTCCTAATCCCCACAAGATTGAAACTAATACATGGGAATTAATAAATAACCTTGGGAATAGTTTTCCTACTAAATTAATCAACACAATATAAATGATATTTGAAAGAACTCATAATAACCATTATGAAAAATAAACATCCAAACTTGGAAAATATATATATCTAATAACCACACACAAAATGAATAAGGGTATCCAAGATTCTATACAAAATAGGTTTAGGGTGATATATTTAAGATGAAAAATAAAAAAAATAAGATACTCATCCTAGTGTGATATGAGGGTCAACCTCTCACTATGTCACCTCCATCACCCAAGATCCACTAACACGCGTACCCACCACATCTGAGTGAATACTTTCTTTTAACTATGTCTAAAAGTCCCATATTAGCTCGACTTACAATATAGATTTAACACAAAAGGGAAAAAATAATTTCTCTTTCTTTATTTCAAGAAGTGTAACTATCTCCATAGCATAAGTCATGAGCTCAGTAGGGATTTTTAGTAATTCCAAAGTATGAGAAAATAGAAAAGAGTGAGAGGCACATGTATCAAATAATTCAATAAGGATAAATCTAAATATGGATGGATCTTGTATTTTAGGGCAGATGAGAGGTGGAGGACTTGTGAGAGAAAACAAGGGCTTAGTATGAGTGGGTTTTTTTTATTGGATAGGAAATTCCATCGAAGTGGAGGCAAGGTATTTTTTCTTCAGTTTGATGTTGTGTATGTTGTATGATATTCAAATCATGGAAGTTGAATATGATTCTTCTATGTTGGTTGGATTTCTATAGGGGAGGTAAGATACCCCTATAAATTGTATTATATTGTTAGGAAGTTTATTATCTTTGTTAAAAAGGGAATCCATGTCACCTATACTTGGAGAGAAGGTAATTTTTCAGAAAATGTGCTATCTAGAAAAGGGAGACTAGTTGAGAATATTATGATATATGATGGTGTTGGGTCATTACCAAATGATTGTAAACTCGTTATTAAAGATGATTTCCTAGGTATTCATCATTTCAAGGCCTCATGAGTGGTGGGTTATTTCTTTGTATGATTTTTTTAAAATAAAAAAGTTAATTTTTAGTCAATCTATCGCTAACCTAAGTCTTGGTCCTAAGCTATATTTTCCCATATGAAGAACTACTCTTACCCCCATGCCCGTGAGGATGAGATCCCACTACCTGGGAGGCATCAAACTACACCATGGATCCCTGGGGTTCCAAAGATCCTAAACCACTCTAGGGAGGGAGGTTGGCTCTGAAGAATTTATGGAGATGGCCCAAACATCCACATGAATGAAATTCACTAGGTTTAATCGAGCATGAAGATCTCATATTCTCTACCGTACCTAAATAGTGTCGGATAAAGAACACACCACTCACATTTTTCATAATTTAAGATCAATGTGGATGACTAGAACTTCTTCCACTACCCTTCCATAATTATTCATTATTCCTCTTATTCTCTAAGGAACCAACCCCATCTTTACTATGAATATAATTAACTCTATGTGAGGACCACGTATTTATATATTTAACACTGATATGGGGGTGAATCAGTTTTTGGGACTTTTAAAACCAAATTTAACTTTCATCCCTTTAACTCTCATAGATATCGATTCTCTTTTTATACTTTAATAATAGTATTCAAGTATAGGAAATCATGTAAATGATAAAACACAATGATTTTACAAGGTTTTCTACTCAATAGGAGTATCTAGTCCTTATCATGGATATTGATTACCAATACAAGGATTATAAACTATAATTAGATACATGTTTATAGTGGTTTTCCTAGAAAAAAATCCTTAGCCAAATTGTGGTTCCTTATACTTTAGGAGGGGTGATGGAAATAATCCCACTTCCCTAGAATAGTGAAATCCTATTCCAAATTACAGTACCTTATTAGTTCTTTATACTGCATTTGAAGATAGACTTCAACTTCTTAATGTTCCTTTAAACACTAAGGGAGTATGCCACTAGATGAGACTTTTGTTGGATGTCACAAGGGTGTTTTTTTATTACCTTAATTATTCTTATAATGTTACTTATATAATAGTAAGTAAGAAATTCTCCTTATTATTCATTTGTATGAAACTTGTTGCACAAAAAAAATCTCTTCATAGAAACAACTTGAACACTACTTTTCTTACACTATTTGAAAGACTTGTTATTTTTCTCTTCTTTCCTTATATTATTCTTTTATCTAGAACTTGTTCATATAATCCTTCCATATGATATTATCGATTTTATGGAAGTTATTACAATGATAGTTCATTTGATCCCTTATTCTGTATTCTTCTTATTTGATGCTAATGGATAATAAAACTTTGTATAGTATATCTTTTTCAAGTATCCCCCATAAATTATTTATATATATGGTACTATATATTCTAATCACTTCTTCCTTTCTTTTCTCAGTGCTTAATTGATCTGTTTGGTGTTGTCGCTTCATCTGGTTCCCATGATCTATCTAGTACTTCTTCATCTAAAACTTTGATCCATAGAGAATTACTCTCAACCTTTATAGTCGAAACTTAATTACAACACTTCACCTCTCCATCAATACACATAGTCGTAACAACTCTAGTAAAATATACTCATCACACCTATTCCCTTTTATATAAGCATGGTTTCTTTGAAAACTCATGGAGAAGTACAAACAAAAATTTTAATTTTATTCTTCCAAATTTTAATATCACACTTAAGTTGTTGTTTTTTTAGCGCCTTTGAAATTCCTAAAATATGGGATTTAATGATATTCATGGTCACTTTATTTAAATCCTAGTATCAATTTTCTTCTTCAAACCTCTTAGAATCTTAGCTAGAATCATGATTTTTTCCTTACGATCATTGAATCATTGAATCATTGAATGTCCAGTGAAGAAAAATAAAAATTAATGACTTTAAAATGTCTTTGTAAAGTTATTTGAAACTTTATCCAATGCTTCTTCATAGTAACATCTTTTTCATTAATTATTCAATCAGTAATAGTTTATTTGTCATTACATCGTTAAAATATTCTTTGTATGGTATATATTATCCCGAAGAATTTTTTTGATCAACCCTTTGAAATTCAGTCTGATATAATTTCATAATGATATTCCCCCATCTAATGGATTACTATATATTTTTCTATTTTTCATTTTCTAATGAACCCTTAGATATCTTCTCTACTCCTTCTATCTAATTAATACAAATAACTTAGTCCAATGACTTTTTAATTCTCTATCTGATGTATTTATAACATTTGATATAATGACATCACTCAGAGAATTATATTTGAAGTATTAGCTCATAATCTTATATCTGATTACTTTTCTCATAATCTTATTTCTAATTCTCTACTTTGGAAACCTATTTGTTTGATTATCTTCATATGTTTCCTCTATCTGGTGATTTTTCTAAGAAACCTCTACTCATTCATTAAAAATCTTTTGTTTGATAGCGTTCATTTGATGAATCAACAAGTATGTAGGACTGACTTCATACTTTCTTTTATCAACTAAAACCATTCAATCAACTTCCACAATACTTATTAACTTGATATTTCTATAGGTATGTTTTTTAGACTTTGTACTACTCTCTGTATAACTTCAATTATCACTTCCTTACTTCACATCTTGATCTTTGTACAAGTATATACAATATAATTCATAAAAATATGTGTTTGATATAATATTAGATAGAATCATGAATTTTTTAGAATAGTCATGATGGTTGATTACATTAAATATTAAAAAAATTGCCTCATTTATCTCTCTTTTATAGAGACTTTTCTTCCACCAAACTCTATATTTAAATCACAAACACAAGTAATTGTAATGTTTAATCCTTAAGGAACACATCATCAAGAAATTTATGGTGTAGTTTTTTCATATATATTTATCCAATGAAATTATGGATTTTATTTGAACTTAACATTTGCTTCCAATATACTTTGTTTGATAACCTTAGTCCAGTGGTCTTTGTCTGACTATCTTATATTTATCCATCTATTTGTCTTTACCTTCTCCATCCGGTAACATTCTATCTGAAAACTACTTAAGGAAACTTCATAATTTTTATAACAAATATGCTTCTCTAACCAGTATAACACATGTTGTAAACATTAATATTATCTCACCAATCATCATAAGTAAACTTGAAGTCATAAAATAAATCCCCTCTTTCAAGTAATGAATAATATTCAACTCTTATAAAGGAAAGAATGACATGTATAATATTTTATAATATGAAAAAAAGACTTAAAAACTTATTTTATTCTTCATCTAATCATCCATGTTTTATTAACTTATTTACCAAGATTGAAAATTTCAACCAACATTTCTAGAAACATCTTCTTTACAACATCTTCAATATCTTCAACATATTCAACATATTAACATTAATGAAATGTTTTTATTTCATCGAAAATGATTGACAACCATAGACAATAAATAAAACTCATACACAAATTGGGATCTTTAATATCCCACTTTGTATTTGTTTGAAATACCATCAAAGTATCTTCAACATGAATATGTCAATGAGTGGATATTTATCTTATTTCTCCCCCTTTCTTTTTAAACTTTTATTTCACTTTATCTCCCACTTATTAATAAAAAATACAATGTTCTTAAGAAAATGGTATCAATTAATTATTAACAAATGTATTGTCAGTAATCTTTATATAATTCTATGTGATCTATTCTCAATGTAGAAAATAAAATATTTGATTTATAAAATAGATTTTTTCTTTACAAATTTATCTTAATATCATAGGAAATGAGAACTCATAGTCTTTTATTCAAGGGTCATGTAACACCCTTGGATTTTAAAATAGGAACATCATTTTAGATAGTGTATATGAAATGAAACAAAAATATTATAATATAATCATATAAAGATATTATTAGGGTGCTTTTTTGGGATTTTTCTAAAAAAAATATTTTTTGAGTAATAGTTAAAATAATAAAATTTATTAAAAACTACTTTTTCATTTAAATCATTTACAAGTCCGATTTTATTTTAATGAATTTTTTAAAGTAAAATTAGTTCAATTATATATTTATTAATCCAAATTAGTTAATTTTAATCAATTTCATATTGAATTTTGATGTAAAAACTTTTTAAATATTTTGAAAGTTTCTCTTTTGGAAAACCACATTTTCAACACATCAATAGGTTTAATTTTAAACTAAATTATGCCACTTATATTAATTTAATTTGAAAAAATGGATTAAATAATTTTAACCATCATAATTAATATTCTATAATAATTTCAACTTAATTTTTTACTATAATTTATAGTGAAAATATTAAAAAATTATTTACCATGGTTAAGCTAAAAAACGAGTTTATCAGGGGTTAAACTAAAAAGATAAGGGTTAAAAATGACTCAAAACATGTATAGTTCCTATTGAATGATCATTTTTAGAAATTATCTCTTTTAATTTTCAAAAATGATCTATTTTTTAGCCTTGCAGGATTATAAATATGTTGGTGTAATTCTTTCTTTCCAAAAATTCCAAGTGTGTCCTCTCCCCCACTTATAAAAGGCCACTCATTCTTATCTACTCATTACACTTCAGAAACACATTATTTTGGAAAATAAATTCCCAAATAACTTCATTATCTTAAAAAACTAATCCTATAATTCTTTTTTTGATCATAAATCCAATCTATTAAAGCTTTTATAGAAAACTTAAATAAGTTTTCCAAAGAAGTGGTAATGTCCTTAATCGAGCATTTCATTATATTTCTTATTCTATGCCCTTAAAATCTTATTAAACCATTATTATATAATAACATCATTATATTCCATATAATTATATGTTTTTATGTTTAGTAAATTACCTAAAAACATCTCCTCCTCCCTCAAATGGGAAACGAACCCATGGATTTTGTGTATGGCGGACTACTATCTTGTGAACTGACGTAATTCATTTTCCATCACCACTTATCACATATAGATATAATGATGTAGTTAATGTATATATATATTATATTTATTATACTTATTATACTTATTTAATTATAATATCACTTATACCTTCTTACTTTTCATTTTGTATAGAATACGATAATGTTGTTCATGTATACAGTGGACTACCGCCTCAAGAAGCGATGTGATTTATTTTTCACTTACGCATTAATTGTAAGGTAATAAGGATTAGTTTTATATTTATATATAATATTACTGAAATTTTAATAATTCTTTAAAATAAATATATCATATAATTTCTTACCTTAGCATTCATTGTATAAATGCTAACATTGTTCTCGTGTACAGTGGACTACTACCTCACGAAGCGATGTGATTCATTTTTATTACCACATCACATGAATGGTATAGGTAACTGTATTTAAATAAATAATATTTTTTTATAATATAATTATAATTATTTAAGAATTAAATAACACCTACCATGTTTCCATTAAGATCTTTGAAAACTTTAAATGTTACTCATACGTACGTACGGCCTACCGTCTCCATGATTGTAATGTGGTTTATTTTTCATAACCATATTTCATGGTTAGTTTTAAAATTATAATTTATGCATAAAATTAATAATTATTTCATGATTAAAATTTTTTATATGATTAAATAATAATATATTTGACCTTAGTCAACTTACTAAAGTGATTTTGTACATATGTGTCATTTATCATTAAAACAACTGATGTGAAATTAATTAGTAAATTAATTGAATAGGACATGGTAAAAAATAAAATAAAAGGGATATTAAACTTTAAAAAATGTTCTTAAGAAGTTAAATAATTAACATAATTTTATTATTCATGAATATAAGGAACACACGTGATCATTAGGGCTTGAGGAAAGGGATTTTTTCTCAATTTTACTTCTTTGATACATATGTTATGTTATTCACATTTATTATTTTATAAGGTGTACATACTACATATTTTTTATGTTATATCATAAATATCCTTCTAATAATGATATTTAAAGTTTCATTTGACTTTATTCTATAATGGGTCATACAATTCAAAATTACCAAATTGGTAAGGGTTCGATGATACAATCTCATTATTTGTCGGTATTATTTATGATTATGGTTTCGGTTATGAAATATTATGATATACTTCTCAATAACATCATGAATTTTCTTATAATTTGGTTATTCCTTGGGAATAATTTTTTTCCTTCATTTTACTCTATTTATTTACTCAAGATTCCAAAAATAATTATTTTAAAATAAAACCGACTTTATTTCTTTCTTCAGTCGAAAACTATTTTCTTCCATATCCTTATTTTATAAAAATATTTTAAAAAATATTTTAATATTAATATATGATTTTTTAAATACAATTTTACCTTTTTCATATTTTTAAAAAATATTTTAAAAGGAATCATGATGTCGTTTTCAAAAACAAGGTCTATTTTGGTTTTACTGAAAATGTGAAAGGAATATTTGTTTTAAACATGTAGAACATAAACAAAATTTCCTACCCTCATGACCACTAAATGTTTTAGAGATTACTTTGTAATTTTCACATGTTATTTTTAAAGAAATATATTTCAAAAAAATTGAATTTTATTTTTTAAAAAAATTATTTCAAAATGGAAAGGTTATTTTTTTCAAGAATATTTTTTTAATAATTTTAAAATTATTTATATTCATAAAAAAAATATTTAATGTTTCATAATGACTCTAAATTATATATATATGTATATTACATATATAACTAACTCATTATACCTCCCTTTTATGGTGTAATACATTCCTTATAACTATTTCACAAAATCTTCTTTATTAAATCTCTTGATTATGTTACAAGACAAGATAATGAAACACATTTCTTTATATAGGTAATTATTATTTTTACGAATTATGATTTTTCCCTTATGTGGAAAAAATACGAATGTACATAATATGAATGTGATGGGTAGTCCTAGAATTATATATCCTCCCAATTTATTGGGTGATGTTTTAGTCTCATGAGATGTCATGTATGGAATTATGGGGTAAACCTAATCCATTATGGGACTATTTACACCATGTGATGTTGTCTTTTAAATTATCCTTGACTTATTTTTATGTCATGTTTTATATAATTTACAATTTCCCATGTTTCCATGATCTTATAATATCATTATCTTTGGGTAATTCAACCATTTGAGTACTCATGTACCTTTTATTTTATTTTGTCATGTTAAAACTTTGACTCGCATTTTATGCTTCTTTATCATGTTTATTTCATTACTAGGATTTTTAGCTCACCCCTTTTTTATATGTATTCTCTAAGTTATCTTATGTAGTTTAGTATTTTGGAATTATTTAGGATCTTTTTTTGTAAAATAAAATAAAAAAAATGTTTTTATTCTCACTTTGATGTATTACGAACCTAGTCTTAAAAATACACTGGGACTTGTGATATTTGGGTTGTAATTAATGGATGATTATATTAAAAATCATTTAATAATATGTGTAAAAGGATTGGTTATCTATACTTGGTATCATAGGAAATTTTTAGTTAACCTTTGGAAACTAGGATGATAAAACTTTAGTGAGAATCCTAGGAATAAGTCTAAGGATAAGACTAAGTATAGAAAAATATCCTAAAATCTCGATGAAGTATAGAGAAAGTGGTTCCTAAGTAGTTACATAATTTTATATATACTACAAGTGGACATGGTTTTGGAATAAATGTACCTAGGTGTAATATATATTAAAATGGAATATTGTTCTTTAATTGAGCATTACCTGCTGCATGAAAACACTCCTTACTATGCACCTATTTTGATACTCCAAGGGGATATGTTTTGAAAATTGACAAAACCATTACAAAACATTATGAAGGACTCAAAAAATTTGTTAGGTTATAAAACTTAATAGGAAATGTTACCATTTATAACCTATAATGATACCAAGATAATTATAATTCACGATATACTTGTCATTTATAAATTATTCTTACTAGATTTATAAGTTTCCCATTATGTATGTTAATGCATTATAATATTGTTTATTTTATTATTTTAGTTAATAGTAGAAAATAAGAGAAATAACTCTGATAGAAAATGTAATGGTAAATGTAATGATTTATCTAATGAGATGCCTAACCTAATAATAGTAGTAGTTATAAATTTTGTGATCATGAAAAATGATATATATTTAATTATGATAAAAAACTAGAACATAGTTGAATTTCCAAACACATCAAATAAGATAATGATGGATAATCATGGAATTTCAACTGATAAAGAGTAAAAAGAAAAGAAAATTCAATTTCATGTATGTTAAATATCTAGGAAGAGGAACCATGAAAAATTCCTTAAAGGAACTGGAAAATTATTTATGTGTGGGAAAGGAGGGAACAAAGCAGTTAATTACTGAAGAAAAATGAATATTATAGTTAATAAGACATAGGAAAATAAAGTTCAACCTAAATAAACACTAACAGTTCAATGTCTTAAATGTGGGGAACTTGTTCATTATCAAATTCAATACCCTAATACAATGATTAATTTATAAGGGTATGCATTATGAAAATAATTGAAGTGGAATGATTTAAGTGTTTTGATTTTTGAAGTAGAGAATCATGTTTTTGAAGTGTTTTTATTAATGGTTTCATGAAACATCTAAGGATCATTATGTATTATATTTCTTTTAAGTATTTGTAAGAATATGTTGAATGGTAATAATGACCTAGAAAGGTGATTTAATGGTAAGGTGGTATTTTTTGAAAAATAATAATCTATATAGAAAACCATATTGGTTAAAACGATATTATATGATTAATTTTTTTAAGAATGTTTATCATATTTTTGGGAATAGTTTTAGAAAAACAACAATCTATATTCATGGTTATAACCCATCACATTCAGAAAGGTCGTGGGGATTGAACCCATAATAGAAGGATAATAGGGGCACATCACCTACCACTATCCTACATGATGTATAGTTTAGTATAATATTTTTTTACATAAATTATTTGGTGGATAAATATTAAGTTGATTTTGGGAAACATATTAGAGGATCAAAACATTTTGAATTTTTAGGATTTCTAAGTGATTAATGATATATTGGGAAATGTTTTATTGGGTTAATATATATATATATATGTATGTATGTATGTATATATATATAATCTATAGTTTTAATGTAAAGGATTACTTTGGAAAAATTATATCATTTTTTTGAGATGTAGGTTAAAATCATATGAGATACCCATTGAGGTTAAAACCTTATTTCATGTTAAGGTTATTGAAGTTATTTGTGGATATAGGGTTATTTATTTATGTAATGATATGTGTTAATCCTTTGCTTTCATTTTTTATTTTAGAGATTAATACATTAATATTAATTTTGGGTACTATATTTCTTTTTTCTAATGTTTTTGTTTTAATAAATATAAGAGGAATAGTATGTTACTCTTTTATGGATCTTATGATCCATTAAAAGTTAATTTTATTTATTCAAGCATAAAAATAATTTTGTATATTCTTTCCTTAGAGTAATATAAAATGTGTAAATTGATTGAAGTGCAACTAAAGAATGAAATTCTGTTTATAAAATTAAAATATATCAAGAAAGTATGTTTTTTGGTGTTATATATCTTAATAGTAAAAAAATCCCTCAACTATAAGGAAATGATCTTGAAACAAAAAATTTATCTTATTACCTTAATATATTATAAATCAATGGTCTTTTAATTTATTATAAATTTATGTATTTTTTTATGTTTACTTTCACATGATCATTCACTTTCTTGTGATCAATGATCTCTACCAATCTCTATAATTATTTATACTTTTCTTCCATGTCCATATCTTCATTTTCAACCAATGTTATCCTTTGTGGAAACCTAGTTCTGTGATAAATTTCATATTTCCCTTTACCAATTTTTAAGATGAGGTTTTATTAACCCTTTTTAAAATGTAGGTTTTTTCACAAAGAAATTTTCAAATGTTAAACCCTTGATTTCTGAGATCAATATTAAATTATAAGGATGCAATTTACTTAAGGGGTAGAATGTAACACCCTGAGATTTTAAAATAGGAATATCATATTTGATAGTTTATATGACAAAAAACACCAATATTTTAATATAATTTGATATAAAAATACTTTATGATATATCTATTTTCAAAAAAAAAATCAATCTCTTTGATATCTTGTAAAACACGCAACCCTAAATCTAAATAAACTGTAATATAGTATATTGTCATAACCTAGACATTAAATTGGAGGGTTTGAATAATACTAACTAAATTATAAAAATTATATGGTTTAAACATGTATAAAATAAATTCAATGATTATCTAATGATTGGAAATAAAATAAGAATCATTTGAAATAGAAAGAAATGTTTTCTAAAAAGTTATATTTTTCTACAAAGTGTTTTCGTTGCTCCTTATGAAAATATTTTAAATTTAGTTTTTACGAATTTTAGAAAATTTATTTTTAAAAAACTACTTCATTTTTTAAATAATCACATAAAAATTATCTTATGGTAAATTTTTGTGATTTTTCTAAAAAGTTTCATTTTTCAATGAATGGTAAAAAATACTAATTTTTATTAAAAACTGTATTTTCATTTAAAGAATTTACAAAACCTGATTTATTTTAATTTGATTTTAAAAATTAAATTAGTTTAAATATATATTTATTAATACAAATTAGGTCACTTTAATCAATTTTATAATGAATTTTTATATAAAAACTTTTTAAAACTTTTGAATATTTTTCTTTTGGAAAACCATTCTTTCAACATGTCGGTGGGTTTAATTTTAAATTAAATTATACCACTTATATGTTTTGAATTAGGAAAAATGGATTTCATATTTGTAATCATAATAATTTATATTATCTAATAATCTCAACTAAATTTTTTACCATGATGAATAGTGAAAACAGTAAAAATATTAGTTATCAGGGTTAAGGTAAAAACAGGTTTACCGGGGGTTAAACTAAAAATATAAGAGTTAAAAATGACCCAAAACATGTCTAATTCACATTATATGCTCATATTTAAAACTTATATGTTATAAGATTTTAAAATGGTCCATTTTTATATGGAAATCATGCTCTTTATTACACATTAATTCATGATTTATTAAATAAGATTACACATAATACAACCCAGAAGTTCAAGAGGTATAGTGTATATGGGAATTTGATACATTAAAAAAAACTTAAAATAGGGGGTACATCTCCATTATTGAAAACTTCCTTAACATGATCATAATATTCCATCGTACTTAAAACTACATGGGATAACCTAGAGACATACAAAAAAAGGGTGAGCTATAAAGCCCAATAAGGGAATAAATTTGGCATAACATGAAGAAAGTATTACATGTTATACAATAGGTAATTAAATGGGACATAAAAATGTTGATAAACATGAACATGAAAAATGATGCATGATAAATCATGATGATATAAAGGCAGCATAGAAATGTAGCAATAACTTTAAAAATGGAATCATAAACATATGTCAAGGCTACCTGCTAAGACATCATGGTGGAAAAAGTCTCGTTATTGATTAGGTTAACTACTTTATCCCTTTAATGATTTTTCATGAGACTAAAACATTACCCAATTCATTGAAGTGCTATATAATTCTGGTTACACCCATCACTTTCATATCATTCACATGCATAAGTGTGCCACGTAGATTATACAAAATGGAATCATTTTCCTTAAAATTTTCTTGAATGATAAAATAGTATAGAATTAATAAATGGTAGTCCTTAATAGAATAATTATATTTATGTATGTTTGAATACCCTTGAGTGTAAATAACAATGGTATTCACGACACAAAATTTTGGCATGAAAAAATCATAGTAAAATTTTAGCAGCATAACAAAGTACTCAAAGATTCATAAAAATGGTTTAATAAGAGTGAAAGGGGTATCTCATTATTTGGAAATAAAATAAACAGTAATAGGGATGTGGAAAATATAATCTGATAATTAGGAATTGGAAATAAAATACATAAAATGAAGAATATTCTTGAATTGAAAAGAGGAGAGAGAGGTCCCTAACCTTGAGAGGGTGATTCCAAAAGCTTGGGATGAGCTTCTTAAGATATTTGGGGTACCTTGGGAAGACTATATATAGGTTAGGGAAGATTAAGGATATTATATAAGGTTTTTGAGTAAAAATAATGGGGAGAATTGGTGGGTTTATGTAGGAAAATAGAGTTGAGTTACTTATAATTTACCAAACTTAGGTTTTGGACTCTATACAATAAAATAACCAAAACCAAAAACCTTTCCATGGTTTTTTCCCATGGTTTCTTCCAAATAGGGTTGGATTTAAATATTTTATAATTCCAATGTCTTAAATCAATAAAATATTTCCCTTAGTGATGTGGAAGTGAGTCATGTTTATAAATAAATGATTTTAAACCCTTTAAATATAATATAGGTTTTGGAGGATTCATAAAGAATTTATAAAATTAATAAAATTTCCTAAAAATCACATTATTTTAAAAAGGATATGTATATTTGGTCATGGATTCCCTTTGTGTCAATTGGATTTATCAAAACCTTATATTTATACTAATCATATGATCATTGTTAAACAATTGTACTATCAATGGTTATGATGCTTAATGGTATTTTAAATTTTATAGGATATAATAAAACCAAATAAGAGAATGTTTTTTCTATAACGGTGATACATAATGTGGAATTTAAATCAACCACAAAGGGAATTTTATTTATAAAATTTTGGTTCGTTACAATATTACCCCCATTAGAAATTTCACCCTTGAAATTTTAATTCCATGCACTAAAACAGATGAGGGTGATTCTATCACATCACACCCTCAAGTTCCCACGTCACTTCTTCAAATTTTTGGTTCCTTCATAAAACTTTTAACAAGTGTATTTTTTTATTTTGTAGAAATTTTTCTCTACAGTCTATGATCTTCATTGGATGATCCTTATATGAATGTTCATTCTCTAATGGTACCACCTATAGATTTAGCACATGTGAGGGGTATGGTATTCACTTCCTAAAATTGATACATGGAACACATCATATACTTGAGATAGGTTAGGTGGGAGTGTTAGTCGATAGTTCACTGCTCTGATGTGATCTAGGATCTCAAAGAGACCAATGTATCTTGGATTAATATTTCCCTTCTTCCCAAATCGAATGACTTTATTCCATGGAGATATGTATAGGAATACCTTATCTAAAAAATAAAACATTAGTTATCATTGACGATTGTTAGAATACCTCTTCTATTGACTCTGAGAAACCTTAATGTTCTACTGAATGGTCTTTACCTTTTCTACCATTTCCTCAACCATTTCAGGGCCTATCAGTTTTTGTTACCCAACTTCATCTCAGCATACATGTATTCTTCACCTCTTCCTATAAAGGGATTCATAAGGGTCCATTTAGATGAATGGGTGGAAACTATTATTTTATGATAACTCAACCAAATTAATATGTTTAGTCCATCCTCCTTTGAAGTAAATTGATCATGATCTCAACTTTTCCTTGAGTGTCTAGATATTCCACTCATATTGAACATTAATTTGAGGGTGATAAGACATGCTTAATTTCAACTCAATATTTAGAGCATATTTTATAATCTTAAAAAACATTGAGGTAAATGTTATATCTCAATTAGATACAATTTATATGGTATTCCATGAAGCCTCACCACTTCTCTAATGTATATCCTTACATGTTAGTTGAGAGATAATTCCTCTCAGATTGTAATAAATTGAGCAGTATTTGTAATACGATCCACCAAAACCCATATAACATTATTTATTCTTTATGTATTCATATGATTAGTGAAAAAGTCCATGGTCATGTTTTCCCATGTCCATGTAGGTATGGGTAATGGTTATATCATGACCTTGTATTTTTTTCCTTTCATCCTGCACTTACTAACATACAAGACACCTTGATGTATATTATGTGATATCCTTCTTGATATTATCCTACCAATAGTGCTCTCAAAGGTCTCAATACGTCTTTGTAATCCTTGTATGGATAGAGAAGGTCGATCTATGTTCATCATCAAATAGCTCCTTATTTAACTTAATATTTGATTTTACACATATTCATGAACCAAATATTACAAATCCTTCATTAATTTTGAACTCTATGGATTTCCATTTTTTATAGCTTCCACCTTCTTCTGAATTCCCACATCATCTCTATGATAATCCTTTATACTTCCCAGAATTGATGGTTGAGCAATCATTTGTGGAATTATTGATGATGTTCCATCCTTTATGATTCCCTTTTCCATCCTTTTCATGTCTAAGAAGATCAAATCCCTCTCAATTCTAATCAATGATAAAATTATTGGTTCCTTTCTATTTATATCATCTTCTAATTTATTTGATTTCCTAGGATAGTTGTGGATTTATAATTAATAGTTCTTAATCAATTATAACCACATTTTCTGATACATATTCATCTCTTTCTATGTGAATATATACTTGAGGCTCTTATAATCCATATATATTTCATACTTCTCCCAAAATAGATAATGTCAATATATTTTCAATGTGAAGATCATTGAAGCCAACTTCAGATCATGTGTTGGGTAGTTCTATTCATGAACTTTCAATTACCTTGAGTTATAGGCTATCACTTTTTCATTCTGAATTAAAACACAGCCCAAGACCTTATTTGAATAATCACTGTATACCATGACAAGTTCCCTTCTTATGGGTAGTATAAGTAAAAGTGAAGTGATAAGCCTATTTTTCAGCTCCTTGATTCTCTCCTCACATTCATTATTCCAAAAAAAACTTGACTCACTTCTAAGTTAGTTTGGTTATAGGGCATGAAAATATTAATAAATTTCTAACAAATCGACGATTGTACCCAACTAATCTAAGAAAAGTACATATTCATATCACAAATATTTGTCTCAGACATCCTTTTATTGATTCTATATTTGAAGGGTCTATAAATATCCCATTTCTTATGAAAATATTCCCCAATAATGAGACTTAATTTAACTAAAACTCGCATTTTATGTACGTTTCATAAATATTCTCCTTTCATAAGGTCATTAGAATAGTGTTCAGAAGCACATAATACTCATCCTTGATTTTAGAGTATATTAGAATATCTTCTATAAAGACTACCACAAATTTATCGAGGTAATCTCTGAAGACTCTATTCATCAAGTCCATGAATATTTCTAGGGCATTAGTGAGTCTGAATGGAATTACTATAAACTCATAGTTCTTGTGCCTTATATGGAAAGCAGTCTTAAGGATATCCTTCTTATTTGCTCTTAATTGATAATACCCTAACCAAAAATTCAACTTGGAGAAGTATTGCGTTCCATGTAGCTAATAGAAAAATCATTAATATGTGGTAGTGAATAATTTTTCTTTATCATGATCTTATGGATCTCATGATAATCAATGAAAATGTGCATTGATCCATCCTTCTTCTTGACGACGAGGACTATTGCAACGGATAGTGAACCACATAGTCATATAAACCCTTTCTCCAGAATATCCTATAGTTGTTTTTTAGCTCCTCAAGTTCCACAACATCCATTCTATATGGAGTCTTGGATAATTTTAATCCCTAGGTATAATCTCGATTGAAAATTAAACCTCTTGGCTAGGAGGAGGACCAGGAAATTTTTCGAGAAACACATTAGTGTATTCCATCACAATGGTAATGTCTTCAAGTATGATATTTTCCTTAGAATGGATAATTTGAGCTAGATACACTTGATCATAATGAAATAATATCCATTATTAATATTTTGGTGCAAAATAATATTTATCCTCCTCATTTCACTTATACATAATCATAGGAAGATGAACAATACAGGGAGTGATTTCATTTTCCTGGTAATTTATGTTAGATCTATGAAAGGAAATTCAATACATACCTAAAATTTCATTAAATTATACTAAAGGAAGTATCAAAAGGTTCATTGGGAATTTCATCCCACAAATTTTGACAAGGTAGTAGTTATATACTTGGGATACAATAACTGCCCCATTTTTCATTTTCATCAATAACTCTACTTCCATGATTTATTTTGGTGTTTGAATGGTTATACCAAATTTTCATGATATAAAGGAATGTGTAGAACTAAAATCAATAATTATTTCTCTATTCTTGAATGAATAACTAGCTTACCAATAACCACTTCATTTTTGAGATCTATCTCAGCAGTTTTAATTGAATAATCTCACCCTTGCTACCTTGGAAATTGTTGGAACTAATTATCTCTGACCACCCTTGGCTTAGTGAATTGGTTTGAAAAGTGCCCTTGTTTCTTCCAGTAGAAATATTATAAAAAAATTAGGTTTGATGGGATAATTCCTCTATTATATTATATTGGTGGGTTTCTCCCATCGACAATCACCATCCAGGTTCCCTTACTTCTCACACATAATGCATTTCCTTATCCCCTTCAGGTAATTTTTGAGGTACTCCTTTCCAAAATTTTAACAAGTGGGATGTTGAAATTTATTAATACCATTAGATTATTCCATTTCACTAAAATAATTAAACTCCACTTTCCTCTTTTTATCTCCATGAAACCATTGAGATTCTCTTATCTCATTTTTGACTTTGAGGGAACACCAGAAAATTTCTTTATAGCTGTCAAAGTATTGGATCACCATATGTTTTCATAGACTAGGTTTTATCCCACCAAAGAAGAGTTCAAATTTTCATTTGGAGGTAATGAAAAATTTGTAGGTGCATCATTCAAGTCTTGTGAAGTTTTACTCATATTCCCCGATGGATTCATCATATTTTTTCTTGGGGGAAGGAAAATACCTTTCCTTTTTAATTTAGAGAGTGTGTATGACAACCCTGCTTTTATTACAAGCTTAAACATGATTTATTACATAAACTATTCACTTGATACAACATGTAATATTGAGAGTTATAGTTTCTTTGGGTCTTAGGATCATTACATAAAAACTTAAAACATGAAATACAACATCTTTATTGAAAACTTCCTTTACATGACCACTACATTCCCTCGTACTTAGCATTGCATGGGATAACCTGAGGACATGCATAAGAAAAGGGGTGAGCTATAAAACCCAGTAAGGGAATAAACATGGAATACATGAGGAGTAAAATACATTTTATACAATAGGAATATCAATATATCATAAGATAAATATAAACATAAAGGAATGATAAAGCATGATAATCATAACATGGAAATGTGGTAACAACACTTAACATCGAATTAGCATGAGCCAAGGCTCATTGCACATGGAATATGAGTAAATTGTCATTGCACATGAAGCACGAGTAAACCCTAATTTTAATTTAATTATCATGATTCAACACTCATTGTACATGACATATCATGATACTATACTTTACCCAATGCATTGGAGCGCAATAAGGGCGCACCCTTCTTAAACATTTCATTTCACGCATAAGTGTGCCACATGGATCATAAAATATGGATTCATAAAACATAATCATTTATTACACAACAAAGGAATGTGGAATGAAACTTTATAATCAATAATTAAATGTGAATGAAGGTGAATACCCTTGATGGAGAAATGGGCATGGTATTCACTACACAATGGCATTGGCTTAGAAAATCAGTGCAATTTCGGCAGTGTAACGGCGTAATAAAAGAATTCATAAAAAATGGTTGATAAGGGAGAAAGGGGTGTCTAATAATATCTAAATGAAATGGAAAGTAAGGGGGTCATATAGATACATGTCCCAACAATTTTAATGGAATTTAGATTCATGATACAAAAGTATTGCTTGAATGTAAATGAGGAGAGAGAAGTTCCTTTCGGAATTTCGGCATAGTAACGGGTGTACATGGGAGGCATTTAATGAGATAGAAAGGGGTATCCCATCATTAAAACAATAATAAAGCAGTATGGGGGAGGTGAAAAACCACACCCCAGCATTTATAATTGAAATTAAAAGGGCATAACAATATTAAGAAAATTGGACAAAAAAGTGAAAGGAAGGAAAACCCTTACTTGGAAGTGTGATTCCAAAGGCCTGAGAGAGGCTTGAGAGAGGATTCTTGGGAGCTTGGGGAACCTTTGGAGGATTATAGAGATATTAGGGTAGAGGTTAGACGAATTCCAAAGGCTTTGAGTGAGGAGGAAGTGGGATCTTGGGTGGGTTTATATTGGAAAGGTGAGTGAATTCTTTATTATTTAGGTTTGGGACCCCTTACATTAAACTAATCCAAACCACAAATCAGCTCATGGGTTTTGCCCGTGGTTTTTGGAAAAGGGGATAGGAAAACAATATTTTATAAGGCCAAAGTCCTAAATTCTAAAAATAATGGGGTTGCTTATGTGGAGGTGAGTCACACTCCCATGAAAAATAATTTAAAAAGACAAGATGTTTAATAAGTCTTGAGGGGTCCATTAATGCTTTGTAAAATAAGTCAAAAAAACCAAAAATCACATTATTTTAATGGTAAAACATATATTGGCCGAACATAATGCTTATAGTATTTTATTAAATCACTATTGGGTCATTATGATGTCATAAAACACATTATATATTTAAATGGTATTTAATTTTTTACCCAAAAATTTGACTGTCTCAGAAAATTATGAAAAATTCACCATTGGATAATTTCGACGTCCTGATTCTAGAAATAACATTTATTTTATATAAATAATTTTCTAAATATGTTAATTTTCACTTTTAAAATAAAAACCGATATTTATCGAAAATTCACGGGTTTTGACAAAAATGGCTTTCAAACCTTAATAAAAATTACAATTGCATTCATAAAATTATAAGATCATTTATATTTAATAAAAATTAATTTAATAATAATAATAATATTTTTAAATATTATTTAATTCAAAAATACCTTAATTTAATAAAATATAATTCTTAATTAAATAGTAACTAAAAACACTATTTGTACTTTAAAAACTATTTACAAAGTGTCAATAATGAAAAGAAGGTATATTCATTATTATATGAAAAAAATATACATGAACATAGTACTATTGATTTGTTACATAACCCCTTAAAATAGCTGCATAAGACTTAAGGGTAAGGTGTGCAATGGTGACAGACTCTTGGGGTGGCTCAGATAACATCGCTCGATTGGTAATCTCTATCAACTTCCACTTTTCCCGTAGACGGTCCCATTAGATCTTAACATGATGAAACTCATCTTGGGCTTGGTCAAGAGCAAAGCCCAAATATGATACCTCTTTTCTGAGCTCCGACAAATAATCTTCTTATAGAGCAATTCTACGGGATGAGGTCATCGCTTCCTTTTTCTGAGTAAATTGGGTTTGTTAAAGCCCTATATTTATACTAATCATGTGATCACTGTTCAATGGCTATAAAAGAAACAGTCATAATTCTTAACATAAAACCAAAGAATTTGACATTTTATATAAACATTTTACATAAAGATAAATTTAATTAGATCAAGAGGGATTTCTATTAATGAAACTTTGGGTCGTTACAATATTCCCCCCTTAAGAAATTTCGCCTTCGAAATTTCATTTTCCCACACTAAAACAGATGTGGGTAACTCAGCTTCATAATTTCCTCCAATTCCCAAGTCGCTTCTTCAAACTTGTGGTTTTTACACAACACCTTGACTAGGGTCATTGTCTTGTTTCGTATAATTTTTTCTGTACGATCTAAGATCTTCACCGGTTGCTCCTTATAAGAAAGATCATCCTCCAACTGTACCAACTCATAAGAGAGTACATGTGAAGGGCCTGGTATGTACTTCCTTTAGAGGGATACATGAAATACATCATGTACTTTGGCCATGGTAGGTTAAAGTACTAGTCGATAGGCCATAGCCCCGACACGACCAAGAATCTCGAAGGGGACGATGTACCTTGGACTTAACTTCCCTTTCTTTACAAACCTCATGACCTTCTTCCACGAAGATATGCATAGAAAAACCATGTCTCCAACTTTAAACTCAAGGTCTCGTCGATGGTTATCTGCATAACTCTTCTATCAACTCTGGGCTGCCTTGATATGTTATTGAATGGTTTTCACCTTCTCCACCCTTTCTTTGACCATTTCTGGTCCAAGCAGCTTACGTTCACCGACCTCATTCCAACACGCTGGTGTTCTGCACCTTTTCCCATAAAGGGCTTCATATGGTGCCATTTGGATTCTCAAGTGGAAACTATTATTGTAAGAGAACTTAACCAGAGTAATATGTTTATATCATCCTCCTTTAAAGTCCATTGAGAATTCTCTCAACATGTCCTCAAGTTTTTGGATAGTCCGCTCGGATTGGCCATCAGTTTGAGGATGATAGATCGTACTAAAATTCAGTTAATTATCCAGAGAATTTTGAAGACTCTTCCAAAAATTAGAGGTGAATCTTGGATCTCGGTCAGACACAATAGATAGTGGCACTCCATTCAGCCTTACCACTTCCCTGATATATATCCATGCTAGTTGATCCAATGAGAAATCCTCCTGAATATCAATGAAGTGTGCAGTCTTTTTAAGACGATCCACAACAACCCAGATTGCATTTTTGCCTTTAGATATCCTCAGAAGTCTGGTGACAAAGTCCATGGTGATATTCTCCCATTTCCATTCTAGTATGGGCAATGGTTGCATCATCCCCTTCGACTTCTGCCTCTCTGCCTTCACTTGTTGGCACACCAGGCACTTTGATGTATATTCAGCGATCTCATTCTTCATATTATCCCACCAAAATTTTTCTCAGATATCTTGATACATCTTTTTACTCCCAGGGTGAATAGAGAAATTTGAACTATGTGTATCATAAAAAAGTTCCTTCTTCAGATCCGGACTTAACGAAACACATAGTCTTTTCCCAAATCACACAATTCCTTCTTCATTAACATTAAACTCCGAGGATTTCCATTTTTCGATAGCTTCCACTTTTTCCTGAATTCCCACATCATCCTTTTGAGAATCCTTTAACCTTTCCAAAAGAGATGGTTGAGCAATCATTTGTGAAAGGATTCATGATGTTCCCTTCTTTATGATTCTCATGTCCATCTTCATCAAGTCTAAGAAGATTGGATCCTTCTCAATTCTCATCATTGATAGAATCACTGGGTCCTTTCTACTTAGGGAATCTGCCACCTTGTTCGCTTTCCCAGGGTGGTAATGTATTGAAGAGTCATAATCCTTGATGAACTCTATCCATCTTCTCTGGCACATGTTAAGATCTTTCTGTGTGAATATATATATAAGACTCTTGTGGTCGGTATATATCTCACATTTCTCCCCCATAGAGATAATGTCGCCAGATTTTCAAGGCAAAGATCACCGCCGCCAACTCCATATCATGCGTTGGATAGTTTTGCTCATGTATTTTCAACTGTCTTGAGGCATAGGATATCACTTTATCATTCTGCATCATCACACAGCCTAAGCCCTTCTTCGAAGCATCAGTGAATACCACAAACATTTCCCCACTTGTGGGTAAAGTGAGCACGGGCACAGTGATAAGCCTATTTTTCAACTCCTTGAAGCTTTCTTCACATTCATCACTCCAAGAAAAATTTACTCCCTTTCGAGTTAGTTTGGTAAGAGGGTTGGACAATCGTGAGAAATTTCTCACAAATCGTCGATAATATCCAGCTAACCCCAAGAAGCTAAGGATATTCGTTACGGATGTTGGCCTCATCCATCCCTCAATTGCATCTGTTTTGGAGGGATACAAATATATCACATTGCTTGTTATGATATGGCCCAATAATGAGACCACCTTCAACCATAACTCACACTTTATGTACTTTTCATAGAGATTCTCCTTGCGCAAAGTCTCTAGTACAGTTCTTAAATACTCCTCATGATCCTCCTTGGTTTTGGAGTATATTAGAATATCATCTATAAAGACTACCACAAATTTGTCAAGGTAATCTCTAAAGACTCTATTAATCAATTCCATGAAGATTTATAGAGCATTAGTGAGTCCGAAAGGCATTACTATGAATTCATAGCGCTCATATCTTGTAGGAAAAGTAGTCTTTGGGACATCTTCCTTCTTCACCCTTACTTGATAATATCCCGACCACAAATCTACCTTGGAGAAGTATTGTTATCCACGCAGCTGATCGAACAAGTCATCGATCTATGGAAGAGGATACTTGTTCTTTATTGTGATTTTTTTAAGTTCGTGATAATCGATGAAAATCCACATTGACTCATCCTTCTTCTTGACGAAGAGGACTGGTGCACCCCATGGTGAAGCACTTGGGTGTATAAACCCTTTATCCAGATTCTCCTATAGTTGTTTCTTAATCTCTTCAAGCTCCACGAAAGCCATTCTATATGGAGTCTTGGATATTGGTAGAGCCCCTAGTATAAGTTCAATTGAGAATTCAACATCTCTTCTAGGAGGAAGACCAGGCAGTTCCTCAGGAAACACTTCAGTGAATTCCCTCACAATAGGCATTTCTTCAAGGATGGTTTCTTCCTTGGACTCAATCATCTGAGCCAGATACGCATGCTCATAGGGCAGTAATATCCATTCTTGATATGATGGAGCTAAATGAGATTCGTCTTCCTCCTTACACTTGTAAAGAATCGGGGGTCGATTCTCCATATGAAGTGTGATTTCCCTTTCCCGACAACTTATGTTGGCTCTATATAAGGAAAGCCAATCCATGCCAATAATTGCATCAAATTCCACCAGAGGGAGTATGACGTGGTTCTTCGGGAAATTAAATCCACATATTATAATATAAGAGGACTTATATTCATGGGATGCAATGATTTCGCCATTTTCTGTACTCACAGACATCTTCACTTCCATGATTTGTGGTGGTGCTAGGATTATTCTACTAAACTTTCGAGATATAAAAGAATGCGTAGAACCTAAATCAAAAAGTACATTCTCTATTCTTGAATGAATAACTAGCGTACCTGTCACCACTTTTTTGTCGGGGTTCATTTCGGAAGAAGTGATGGAAAAAACTCTTCCTTGCTGCCTTGGAGGTTGTTGGTTACCTCCGAAAACCCTTGGATTAGGGAACTGATTTGAAAAATGCCATGATTCTTTTCATTTGTAGCAATGAAAAACGTTTTGAGGTTAGAACGGAGTGTTACTCTCCTCTGTCGTAGTCGTGGGTATTTCTTGCCGACAGTTAACAGCTTGGTTCCCTTCTCTTCCACACCTAAAGCATTTCCTCGTCCCCTTGAGGCAATTTCCAGGGTGCTTCTTTTCGCACTTTTGGCAAGTGGGGTGCTGGATCTTCTTAGCACCGTTGGATTTATCCATCGGACCGCCAGCATTGAATTCCACCCTACACTTATTGTCCCCATGATACCCATGTGATTCCTCGATCTCCATTTCGACCTTGAGGGCACATCGGACAATTTCCTCATAGTTGTCGAAGTCACAGATTTCTAATTCTTTCCGTAGGTTAGGCTTCAGCCCACCAAAGAAGCAGTCAACCTTGCATTTGGGGGTAACGACAAAGCTGGAAGCGTATAATTCAAGCCTTGTGAAGTTTTCCTCGTACTCTCTAATAGATTCTTCTTCTTTTTTCTTGAGGGAAAGGAAGTCCCTTTCCATCTTAAGCTGGAGGGTGTGCAGAAAATATTTATCGAAAAACATCTTTCGGAAATCCTTCCATTCCAACACCTCGATCTCCTCATCAGGCTTCGTATTTTTAATCAACGTCCACCATTGATCAGTTTCACCCTCCATACGATAATCCTCCAGGAGAACCTTCTCTTGTTCAGAACATTTAAGGATGGATAAGATCTTTTCAATGGAGTTGATCCATTTTTCAGTGATCGTGGGATCGGATGATCCACTAAAAGTAGGAGGTCTTTGTCTCATGAAGCTCTCAATAGTGACTTGTTCCTTTTTAGGGGGGTTTGGACGTTCCTCTTGACCCGTGTTTCTATTCAAAGCTTGAGTTATCTGAGAGAGAAGTGTGGCAAAGTTAGCGATTCCCACTCCCATTAGATTGGTCATTTCATTAATACAGTCATCACATTGATCTTCACATCGGTTGTTAGCCCGTGTCCTCCTATTACCAGCCATTGGCTGGAATAAAAGGAAAGTTAGGGGTAACACATAAATGGTAATCCAAAGACAAAAGTTGATGACTTATAAATAAACTTTTATTTCCTTAACTCATGAGTCTATAGGCTTCAATCTAGGATTTTCATGATCTACTTTCTAACATATATTCTTAGGGGAATTTTTTTTATTCCCTTAATAAGGGTTCATACTAAGCTTGTGAATTTATCAAAACATATCCCCCGGGAGTGTTGTAACCAAGAGTGTAGCAAGGCCCATTGTCGTGCACCAGTTCCAGTTCGATTCTAGCTCAAATGGTGTTTTCGGATTTTACCCCTAGGATACATCTGTGCCAGAGCCGCCTCTACCTGCTCGTATCCATACATGGATGTATTTGTTTGATAAACCACTTACTCAGTACTTACCAAAACTTACGGTTGTTTTTATTATACTGATTCTTGTCTATAAGGCTTTACTAGGGGTTTTCTAATCCTAATCCCAAAAATAACTAAGCCTCCCTCTGATACCAACTATGACAACCATGCTTTTATTACAAGTTTAAACATGATTTATTACATAAACTATTCACTTGATACAACATGAAATATCGAGAGGTCTAGTGTATTTGGGTCTTAGGATCATTAAATAACAACTTAAAACATGAAATACAACATCTTTATTTAAAACTTCCTTTACATGACCACTACATTCCATCGTACTTAGCATTGCATGGGATAACCTGAGGACATGCATAAGAAAAGGGGTGAGCTATAAAGCCCAGTAATGGAATAAACATGGAATACATGAGGATTAAAATACATGTTAGACAATAGACATATCAATATAGAATAAGAGAAAAATGAACATAAAGGCATTATAAAGCATGATAATCATAATATGGAAATGTGGCAACAACACTTAACATGGAATTAGCATGAGCCAGGGCTCATTACACATGGAGCATGAGTAAATTCTCATTGCACATAAAGCACGAGTAAACCCTCATTGCACTTGAATTAGCATGATTCAACACTCATTGAACATGGCGTATCATGATACTATACTTTACCCAATGCATTTGAGGGCTATAAGGATGCACCCTTCTTAAATATTTCATTTCAGGCATAAGTGTGCCACATGGACCATAAAACATGGATTCATAAAACATAATCATTTATTCCACAAAAAAGGAATGTGGAATGAAACTTTATAATCAAAAAGTAAATTTTCATGAAGTTGAATACCCTTGATGTAGAAATGGGAATGGTATTCACTACACAATGGCATTGGCATAGAAAATCGGTGCAATTTCAGCAGAATAACGGCGTAATATAAGAATTCATAAAAAATGGTTGATGAGGGATAAAGGGGTGTCTAATAATATCTACATGAAATGGATAGAAAGAGGGGTCATATAGATACATGTCCCAAAAATTGTAATGGAATTTAGATTCATGATACAAAAGTATTGCTTGAATGTAAATGAGGAGAGAGAAGTTCCTTTCGGAATTTCGACATAGTAACGGGTGTACATGGGAGGCATTTAATGAGAGAGAAAGGGGTATCCCATCATTACAAAAATAATAGAGCAGTATGGGGGAGGTGCGAAACCATACCCCAGCATTTATAATTGAAATTAAAGGGCATAACAATATTAAGAAAATTGGACAAAAAAGTGAAAGGAAGAAAAACCATTACTTGGAAGTGTGCTTACAAAGGCTTGAGAGAGGCTTGAGAGAGGCTTCTTGGGAGCTTGGGGAACCTTGGGAGGATTCTAGAGAGAGTAGGGAAGAGTTTGGACGAATTCCAAAGGCTTTGAGTGAGGAGGAAGTGGGAGATTGTGTGGGTTTATATAGGAAAGGTGAGTGAATTCTTTATTATTTAGGTTTGGGACCCCTTACATTAAACTAATCCAAACCACAAATAAGCTCATGGTTTTTGAATATGGTTTTTGGAAAAGGGGAGAGGAAAACAATATTTTATAAGTCCAAAGTCCGAACTTCTTAAAATAATGGGGTTTCTTATGTGGAGGTGAGTCACACTCCCATGGAAAATAATTTAAAAAGACAAGATGTTTAATAAGTATTGAGGGGTCCATTAATTCTTTGTAAAATAAGTCAAACAAACCCAAAATCACATTATTTTAATTTTAAAACATATATTGTCCAAATATAAAGCTTATAGTATTTTATTACATCATTATTGGGTCATTATGATGTCGTAAAACACATTATATATTTAAATGGTATTTAATTTTTTACCCAAAAATTTGATTGTCAAAATTATGAAAAATTCACCGTTGGATAATTTCGAAGTCCTGATTCCAGAAATAACATTTATTTTATCTAAATAATTTTCTAAATATGTTACTTTCCATTTTTAAATTAAAACCCGACATTTATCGAAAATTCACGGGTTTTTGACAAAAATGGCTTTCAAACCTTAATAAAAATTACAATTGCTTTCATAAAATTATAAGATCATTTATATTTAATAAAAATTAATTTAATAATAATAATAATATTTTATTAAAATATTATTTAATTCAAAAATCCCTTAATTTAATAAAATAGAATTCTTAATTAAATAGTAATTAAAAACACTATTTGTACTTTAAAAACTATTTACAAAAGTGTCAATAATGAAAAGAAGGTATATTCATTATTATATGAAAAAAAAATTATATACATGAACATAGTACTAGTAATTTTTTACATAACCCCTTAAAATAGCCGCATAAGACCTAAGGGTAAGGTGTGCGATGGTGACAGACTCTTGGGGTGGCTCAGATAACATCGTTCGAGTGGTAATCTCTATCAAATTCCACTTTTCCCATAGACGGTCCTGTTCGAGCTTGACATGATGAATATCAGCTTCGGCTTGGTCAAGAGCGAAGCCCAAGGATGCCACCTCTTTTCCGAGCTCTGACAAATGGTCTTCGTATGTAGAAATTCTACTGGATGAGGCCATCGTTTCCTTTGTCTGAGTAAATTGGGTTTGTTAAAGCCCTATATTTATACTAATCATGTGATCACTGTTCAACGGATATAAAAGCAACGGTCACAATTCTTAACATAAAACTAAAGAATTTGACATTTTATATAAACATTTTACATAAAGATACATTTAATTAGATCAAGAGGGATTTCCATTAATAAAACTTTGGGTCGTTACAGTGTGAGGAAAGTATTTTTTTTAAACATTTTTTGGAATTCCTTCCACCCCATCATTTTGATCTTTTCCTCAAGCTTCATATTCTGGATCAATGTTCACCACTGATCATCTCCTTCATCCATATGATAAAAAACCAATATAAAATTTTCTTTCTCAAAACATTTAAGGATAGAGAATATCTTCTCAATGGAGTTGATCCATTGTTCTTCAATTAAGTAATCAAATGATCAATTAAAATTCACAGGCATCTATCACATAAATTTCTCAATATCAGATTATTATTTCTTAAGGGGTTTTGAGTGTTTCTTATGATTCATATTTCTATTTGTAACCTGAGTCTACTAGGATATTATCAACAATAATTTCATGATTCCTGCTCCCATTGGGTTGGGCATCTTTTTAGGGAAGTCATCACATTTCCCTTCACATTAGTTGTTTACTTGGTTCCTCCTATTTTTGACCATTGGATAGAATAAAGGGAAAATTAGTAATGAGTATTTTTAAACTGTTAAACACAGAAATAGGAATCCAATGATATTACAGGGATAACTTATAAGTGACATTTATTCCTAAACTTATGAATATCTAGGCTTTAATCTATGTTATCCATAATCTATTTACTAACATATAAATTTATGGGAATTTTTGTTCTCTTAATAATGGTTCACAATGACCTTATGAATTTTCCAAATAATATCCCTCAGGAGTCTTAAAATATGTGTGTGGTAAGGCTTGTTTTCATGCATTAGTTATTAATCGAGTTTAGATCAATGCGGTGTTTTCAGGTTTTACCCCTAGGTACATATGTGTTAGAGCCACATCCACTTGTAGCATCCAAATAGGGGTGTATTTTCTTGGTAAACACTTACTCTATATTTTAACAAAATTTTGGGATGTATTATTATGTTTAGACTTATCCCTAAGGCTTTTGCATGACTTTTTTAATATTGAACCCAAAAATAACTAAACTTTCTTTTGATACCAACTATGGAAATCATGCTCTTTATTACACATTAAGTCATGATTTATTACATAAGAGTATACATAATAAAATTTGGAAGATAAATAAGTCTAGTTTATTTGAGAATTAGGTATATTAAAAAAACTTAAAATAGAGGGTGCATCGCCATTATTGAAAACTTCCTTAACATGATCATAATATTTCATCGTACTTAAAATTGCATGGGATAACCTGGGGGAATACATAAGAAAATGTTGAGTTATAAATTACAATAATGGAATAAAAATCGCATAACATTAAGAAATTATTACATGTTAGATAATATACAATTAAATGGTACATAAAAATAGTGAGAAACGTGAACATGAACAATGAGGCATGATAAAGCATGATAACATAAATGCAACATGGAAATGTTGAAACAACTTTAAACATGGTATCATAAACATGGGTCAAGGATAAACACCAAGACATCATGATAGAAAAAGTCCCATTATAGATTAGGTTCACTCTATAAGCCCTTTCATGACATCTCATGAGACTAAAGCATTACCCAATGCATTAACACTCTATATAATTTTTGGGCACACTCGTCACTTTCATAACTTTCACATGCACAATTGTGCCACATAGATCACACAAAATAGACTCATTTTTATACACATTTTATTCCATGAACATGGAGTGTGGAATAAATACATTTTAGTCCCATATAAAATAATTATAGTTATGTCTAGTTTAATACCCTTGAGTGTAAATAATGATGGTACTCATGATACAAAAGTTTGGAATGGAAATTCACAATGAAATTTCGACAATATAATGGCAGCACTCAAAGATTCATAAAAATGGTTTAATGAGAGAGAAAGGGGTATATAATTATTTGGACATCAAATGTAAGTAAGAGGGATGTGTAAAATAATATATGAACATTATGAATTGGAAATAAAAGACATAAAATGAAAGAGATGAATTGAATTGAAAAGAGGAGAGATAAGCCTATTACCTTAAGAGGGTGATTCCAAAAACTTGGGAGGAGATTATTGAGATATTTAGGGCACCATGGGAGGACTATAGAGAGTTTTGGGAAGAGTAAGTACATGATAAAATGTTTTTTAGTGAAGATAATGGGTATCTTGGGTGGGTTTATATAGGAAAAATAGAGGGAAGTTTTTTATAATTTCCCAAACATAGGTTTTGGACTCTACAATAAAATAACCAAACCCAAAAATATTCCCATGGTTTTTTACCATGTTTTTTGAAAAATAGGGTTGTTTTCATTATTTTATAATTAAAAGGGATTAACTCATTAAAATATTACCCTTGGTGATGTGTAAGTGAGTCATTTTTATAAAAAAATGATTTTAAAACCTTAAAATATAATATATATTTTGTAGGATTCATAAAGACTTTATAAAATTAATCAAATATCCTAGAAAACACATTATTTTATTCAAAAAAATAAATATATAAATTTTTACTTTTAGAACGGAATCAAAATTTATTGAGAAATTCTGAGTTTTCTGACAATAATAGTTTTCGATCCATTATAGAAATTACATTTGATATCAAAAAATATCTATTCTCATTTAATTTTAATAATAATATTTTTAAAAAATAATAATAATTTAAAAAATACATTAATTTGTCAAAATAAATGTCTTAATTGAAATTTAATATTACCCAAAAATTTAATTTTTGTTTTATTTTATTAAAATCAAAATCATTTATAAAGTAAAAATAGTAAAAAGAAAATATATTCAATATATATATATATATTCATATTATTAGGGTCTTGATACATATCCCTTTATACCCTAGAAAATTACCTAAGGTTAAGGTGTGAGATTGTGAGACTTTCATGGGGTAGTTCGACATACATGGTTTGGGATGTGATTTCGATGAGCTTGAACTTATCTTGTAATTGGTTTTTCTCATGCTTTAGTTGTTGGGTCTTGTCTTAGGCTTAGTTAATGGAAAATACCTATAATTTTATCTCCCTAGAAAGATTAGATAAATGGGCTCCATAGGTTATAATCCTACTAGTTGAGGTCATCACTTCCATTATCTATGTAAATTAGATTTATCAAAAACCTATATTTATACTAATAATATGATCATTGTTCTATGAATATATTATCAATGGTTATGATTCTTAATGGTATTTTAAATCCTATAGGATATAATAAAACCAAATAAGTACATGTGTTTTATATAACCATATTTCATAATGGGGAATCTAAATGAACCAAAAGGGATTATTATTTTTTAAATTTCATCTAATTATAATTTTACCCTTTTGGAATGATAAAAACATGGGTGTAATTATTTCTTTTCAAAAATTCCAAGTGTGTCCTCTCCCCCACTTATAAAAGGCCACCCTAACTACTCTCCTCATTATACTTAATAACTCTTTTTCATGGACAATATATATCCAAATAACTTCCTTAATTCCCTCCAAAGATCCTAGAATCTTTTTTTATCATAAATTCAACCTATAAATGATTTTAGTTAAAACTTAACAGAGTTATTTGAAGAAGAGGTAACATCCTTAACCAAGTGTTTTATTGTATTTATTCCTATATAAACTTAAAATATTATCAAATAATTATGATATAATATCCTAATTATCTTAAATATATTGAGATTTTTTTATTTTAATTTCATGACCTAAAACCATATCCTCCTCCCTCAAATGGGAAATGAAATCATTGATCATGTGTACGGCGGACTACCACCTCGTGAACTGACATAATTTTTTTCCATCACCGCTTATAACAGATGGATATAATTTTGTATATAATGTTTATATATTATATTTATGATATAATTATACTTTTTATTTATAATATCATATATAACTTATTAATCTCCATTCTATAGATAATATAATAATGTCGCTCGTGTGTACAGAGGATGACCGCCTCATGAAGCGATGTAATTCATTATTCACTTACACTTTAAATGGAAGGTTATAAGGATAAGTTTTATTTTTATATATTATATTACTAACATATTAATAATTATGGAAAATAAACTTATCATATAATTCTTTACCTTACCATCCATTGAATAAATGATAATATTGTTCATGAGTATGAAGGATTATCACCTTACAAAGAGATGTGATTCATTTTTATTACAGTATCACATGGATATTATATATAAGGGTATATAAAGAAATAATTTAATATTTATGATATAATTATAATTCTAGAAGTATAAAATTGCACTTACCTTCTTTTCATCAATATTATCAAAAAATTGAAAGGTTACTCAAGCGTACGTAAAACCTATCGTCTCCATGAATATAACGTAGTTCATTTTTCATTACCATACTTCATGGTTGGTTTTAAAAGTATAATTTATGTATAAAAATGATAATTATTTCATGAATACCATTCTGGATATGATTAAATAATAATCTATTTGACCTTATTCAACTTACCAAAGTGATTTTGGACATATGATTCGTTTATCATTAAAACATCTGATGTGAAATTAATTGGATAAGTAATTGAATATGACATGGTAAAAAAATAAAATAAAATTAATAATAAACATGAAAAAGTTTCTTATGTGAGTAAATAATTAACATAATTTTATTATTTGGGAATATAAGGAACACACGTGATGATTCGAGCTCGAGGTAAGTGATCCTTTTTTTCTCAATTTTTTTCTTTGAGACATATGTTATTATATGCACCTATCTTATTTTATTAGGTGTATACACTTCCCCTTTGACATGTTATTTCCTAAATTCATTTATATTCATGATATTTAAAGTTTCATTTGATTTTATTCTTTAATGGGTCTTATGATTCAAAAGTTGCCAATGTGGTAAGGGTTTGATGATACAATATCATAGTTTATCAGTATTGTTTATGATTATAATTTTAGTGATGAAATATTATGATATACTTATAAATAAATTTATTAATTTTATTATACTATATTTATTCCTTGGGAATACTTTTTCCCCTTAATGTTTCTCTCTTTATGTACTCCAGATTCAAAAATAATGTTTTTAAAATAAAAAAGACTTTATTTCTCACTTAGATAAAAACCCCTTTAATTACGTATCCATGTTTTATAAAAAAAATTAAAAAAAATTAAATTTTACTCTATGATTTTTTAAATCCAATTTTACTTTTTAATTTTTACAAAAAAAAATTAAAATGAATCTTCATGTTGTTTTCAATAACAGGGCCCATTTGAATTTTACCAAAAATGTGAAAGGAATCTTTGTTTGAAACGTGTACGATATGAAAAAAAAAATTCCTGCCATCATGACCACTAAATATTTTAAATCTTACTTTATAAGTTTCCCATGATATTTTAAAAGAAAAATATTCCCAAAATATTTTTTAAATTTTAGTTTTTCAAAAATTTATTTTCATAATGGAATGGTTGTTTTCATCAAGAATGTTTTTTAAGAATTTTTAAAGTATTTATATTCCCTAAAAATAGAAACATTTAATGTTGTTTAATGCTTATAAATTCCATATATATGTCTATTATATATATACCTAGATCATCCCCTCTCTCTATAATGGGTTAATACATGTCATATGACCATTTCACAAATTCCTTCTTTAATAAATCTCTTTCGATTATGTTACAAGAAAAGATTATGAAACCCATTTATTTTCATGGGTAATTCTTATGTTTATGAATTTTGATTATTTCCCTTATGTTTCACACATATGAATGTACAATATGAATGTGAAGTGTGTGCTCAGAATTATATATCCCTCTAATGCATTGGGTAATGTTTTAGTCTCATGAGACCTCATGTAGGGGATTAGGGAGTGAACTTAATCCATTATGTGGCTCTATCTAAAATATGATGATGTCATAGTAGTTATCCTTGACTTATGTTTATGTAATGTTTTATATAATTTCCATTTTCCCATGTTTCCATGATCTTATGATACCATGCTCTTTATATTATTACCCAATTTGATTACTCATGTACCTTGTATTTTTTGATATCATGTTAAACCTTTGACTCGCATGTTATGCTTCCTTATCATATTTATTACCTTACTAGGATGTTTATATCACCCCTTTTTTATATGTATACAATAGGTTATCCCATGTTGTTTAAGAGTTCAAAAGTATTTAGGATATTTTTTTGATAATAAAATAAAGATTTTTGTTTTTAGTCTCACTTTGATGCATTATGAACCTAGTATTATAAAGACACTAGGCCTCGTGATCTTTAGGTTGTAATTAATGGATGTTTATGTTAAAAATCATGTAATAATATTTGTAAAATTCTTGGTTCTCTATAGTTAATCCATTTGTATTCCACAATGAGGATACCAAAACATATATAGAATAGTTGTATAATAAATAAACCTGAATCTCATGCACTTACATCAATAAATAGGTTAAAAAATCAATTAAAATCAGTTGGACAAGAATTTATGGTGCACTTTTATACTTAAAATTTAATTATATCACTGACTAATTCAATTTTTTCCCATTTTTGTAAATATCGTTATTTTTATTTTGTAACTAGGTATGAGAGATTAAGATAATCATACATATTCAATGACTTTACTTTTATCACATTCCAGAATAATCAAATTTATATGAATTAATGATTTTAGCATCAACTTCATCAAACTCTACTTTTCTACCCCTTAAGTAGACCTTACTTATGATCTTTATAATGATGAATCTCTTAAATATATATTCTATAGGAACTTCATGTTGAGAATAAACCAAAATGGATCTTCCTTATGTGTCTTGTATAGAATTTTTATAATTTATAAATCTTCACCAAGGATGATCTTTTTTAATATATTCCTTTGTAATTAAAATTTTAAGATAAAATCAAGATGTCATCTTCTTGACTTTTTTATCATGTGTTGATAGAAAATATTTCCACTTCATCAAGTATTTTCCTCTCATAAGATTCGCGATGTACCAACTTAAAAAATCTAGGATAGAAGCTTTCTTAAATAATTTTTTCCAGTGTTGATAGCTCATCCACTATCTTAGGTTCTCCCCATGACATTTTTCTTCACCATTAATTAATTACTTTGAAAGGAAAAATATAATACATAAAGTTTAATGGAATAAGGTGGCTCTTCTTTACTTCTTTAATGTGAACAGTAAGGTTGAGATAGTTTTCTCAACCACATTGCTTCATTTTCTCGAGTTTTTATGCTTCCACATCTAAAATTATGTTTTGATTTATCCTGATAAAGCATGTATCATCTCACTTATTATTTTAATTTTTTTGGATAACTTTTCTTCTCAATAGCCTTCATGGATGATGAATTCTTAATTATTTTAAGGACTAATTCTTATTATGGTAGAATTATTAAACAAAAATTTTCATTATATCTAGTTTTCTTGCATCACTCACATATAAAATCTTTAACACTAGTGTTTTATTATGTGTAAAACCTCTCATAATATTTGACTTATTCATGTGGAGTTTTTTATTTTCCTTACCCACTAACATTTGATCATGCTTCTATCATTTTCCTCATTCTTAATAAATCTTCTGAAGATATTACTAAAATTTCATTAAGTACATTAGTAGTAAGTTTGGGTTGTCCACATGGATTCATCTAAGTGTCTTACTTCTCATAAGTAATTTTAGAAGATTCAATATTCTTTAACTTATTTTATTTTTAGTCCCATGTCTTCTTAGGTTTCCTACTTGATAAATTCTTAGGAGAATTTTTGTTTACAATATTCTTCTTTTACTTCCCAAGGGTTATTTTTCTTTATTAACAAACTTCAATGGTCTTATTTTCTTGTAAACTTTAGATGTATGAAAATATAAGAATATGCCAAACATGTGACTACTATTACTACATACATCATGGATATTTTCAATCTTTCCAAATATGTTTAATGTATACAAATTTCTTTAACATGTGGATGTTTCTTCTTAATTTTTAGATTTCTCCTACTTAATATGGGATCCCTTTTTGGTTTATCATTTATAGGATTGTACCAAAAATATAATGAAAAATGAATAAATCTATTCAAGAACCAACATTTACTCACAAAAATTGGTCTTATTATATGAATTAATTATTGTTTTGGGTCTTCTTCATAATTGTTTGGGTCTTCATGGGGAACCAACTTCCACATTTTTTTTATCCACCCTCATTATAGTGTTAGGTTTATTATCACTTGTGTTCTTCCATACTTATACATATTTTTTCCCACATGAATTTTTCATGAAAACATATTTATAAATATTATTATAAGAATATATGGATGGTACCTCTTTCTTAAAAAATTTATGAGATAAATCATTAAATAATGTCATGATCTTATTATAAAATCTTATAGGTCTTTTAACATTATAATTCTACATTTAGAATTTAGCACTAGAATAAACTTTATTATTATTTTGATAATACTCAATATGTGTCTTATCAAGATTAAAAAACTTTACTTCTAATTCAATAAATCTCGTATTGAGTGTGTTTTTATGATCCTAAATCAAAAAAATATTTTCTCACAATCCTTCTCTATCCTATAAAATTTTTTCTTAATGAAACTTAACTTTGTTTTGTAACAAATATTAAATTTCCTTGATCTTGTTATATTTTACATACAATTGAAAATCCTTGACATTAATGTTGTTTTTCAATTTTTATTCAAGTGCATTGATCTTTTCCTCGATAGTCTTATTGAATATATATTTCTCTTTAACTTCTTTAATATGTTTATATTTAAACTTTTAGGAACTTATTTCAAGCACTTATTTCTATGATTTAAGGGATCCAACTTGTTTGGAGAGATCTATACATTTTATAAAGTTTGCCTAAAAATTCTTCTATATATTATCTACTTCTTCTTCCAGTTGGGTGATCTATTCCTACATACTTTAAAATACTCCATTGACAAGAGAGGTTTTTTATTTTGCAATGCAATGTAGAATATATCTTAACCTACTAACTGATATATCTTGGGATGTTGTAGATTGATCATCATCACTACTTATTCTAGGTTCTTCTTCTTGAGAATAGTTAGTACAAAAATATCCACATACCTCATGATCAATTGATGTTTATCCACTTAAGGTAAAAATGTTATCCTTCTATATGGTGGAAAATTGAACCAATTATTCTTTAATTTTCAAGATATATTTATATTATTTGTTAGAAAGGTATGGATAAAATAATACTTCCTTATATTTAGGTAAGAGAGATATATTCCTCGACATTATTTTCACTTTCTTTATCATGTTTATCATGGTCTTAGTATAAATAGAATTCTACTCAAAGATAATTGGGTTTTCAATAAAACTAAACTTCATTGTCAACATAGAAAAGAAACACAAATATTCAAAATATAATAACTTCAATATAGAGAATCCAGTAGAGGTGAACCAACCCTTTTATACCACTTTTAAGAACCAATTTAGGATATATTCAACACTGAGAGTGAGGGTGAATTAGTTTTGAGGAATTTTTAACCAATTTTAAATTTTATCCCTTTACCTATTAGACCTATTTGGGTATTTATTCTCTTGTACTCATTTTATTATTATATAAAAGTATATGAAATAAATTAAAGTATAACACACAATTTCTTTACAATTTTCACTACTCAATAATAGTATCTAGTCCTTTATATGTATGGTGATGACCGGTACACTAATTCTCAACTATAATGAGATACATGTTTACATAGGTTTTCCTATAAAACAATCCTAAGTCCAAGTTCAGTTCTCTATACTTTAGGAGGGTGTATGGAAATGATCTAACTTCCCTAGACTGGTGAAACCCTATTTCATCATACATCTTCTTACTCATTTTTATACTGCTTATGTAGAAAGTCTGAGACTTATTAAAGTTCCTTTTCAATACTAAGAAAATATTCCATTAGATGAGACTTTTGTTGGATGTAACAATGATACTTTGTTCTTCCCTTCCTTATTCTTATAATGTTACTTACACATTAGTGAGAAATAAACTCACCTTTTTCTTCTCTTGTATGAAACTTTATGCAAAAAACTTTATTTCTCTCCAAAATAGTAACTTAAACACTACTTTTCTTACACTGGTTTTAAGACTTCTTCTTCTCCTCTTATTTACTTCTATTCTTATTTCATTTCGAAAATGTCTATCTAGTACTTACATCTAATATAGTCTATCTGATGCAAGTTCATCTAGTGACAATTCTTCTTATCCCTTATTCTACAATCTACTCATTTGATACCAAATGATTAGAAAACTATGTCTTCTATCACTTTATCTTGTATCCCCTATCTTCCAGTTTTTTATCTTGTACCAACTCTTATAATAACTTCTTTACTTCTTCATCTAGTGCTTGATTTCTTCATCTAGTGTTATCATTCTATCTAGTACCTCTTGTTCAATCTGGTACCTCTTTATCTAAACCTTCAACCCATGGATAATTACTATAAAGCTTCATGGCCAGAACTTCCTTATAGAATTTCACTTTTTCAACATTACACATAATCATAACAATTCTTGTAACATATTCTCATCACACCTTTTCCCCTTTATATAGGTATTGTTTCTATGAAAACTCAGGGATAAGCTCAAAATAAAATTTTAATTTTTCACTTCCAAATTTAAATATCCCACTCAAGTCATGATTCGTTTGACCAACTTCAAACTTCCTAAAATATATGAATTATCAATATTTGTAGAAACTCTCATTATATTTCAATATTAACTATCATATTCAATCTTCCTATAATTTCAACTAGAATAATGAAAATTCCATTAATGATTATTAAATCATTTAAAATCTAGCTTAGCAATGTCTTAATTAATGACTTTAAAAAATAATTTTTAATGTTCTTTAAACATTCATCTAGTACATCTTCATATGAACTTATTTTTCTTATAATAAACCATCCATTAATACTTAATTCAATGTTAAATAATTAAAATATTCTTTTTATTGGTGACTTTTTTTGGTCAACCCTTTGAAATTATATATGATATACTTTCATAAGGCTCTTCCTCAATCTGATGGATTCACAAATTTTTTTCCATTTTACATTTTTCGATGAAAACTTGGTGATATTCTCTATTCCTTATATTTTATGACTTCATAAAACTTAGTCCAATTAATTTATAATAATCTATATGATTTTTTCATAATAATAAGTCTATTTTCACCACTTTGAGACTTCTATCCAATGCCTTATCTCAAAATGTTATGTTTCATGTCTTTGCTCGGAAACTTTTTTTGATACTCTAATTTGAAATCCTCTTCATTTTATGATATTCACATGTTTCGTCTATCTAGTGACTTTTCTAGGAAACCTCTACTCGATCATTCAAAATCTTATATCTGGTAGAGTTTTTCTGATGTATCTCTATGTTTATACAAAAGGATTCATACTTCCTTTCATCAACTAAAACCTCATCAGTAGCTTCTACAATACTTCTCAACTTGATCTTTGTAAAATTCCATACATTGGAATTTTTATATCTCTTTATACGCCATCAATTTTAACTTCACAACTTTAGACCTTATGCTTTATAAAATTCCATCTAATAGACTTTATATTCCTCTATATCTAATCTAAATTTATCTAGAATCATAAATTCCCTAGAATAGTCATGATGTTTGAGTACTTTGAATATCAACAAATCATCTATTGATTTATCTCACTTTTACATAGGATTTTATTCTTCTAAAATTTATCTTTGAATCATAGCCACAATGAATTTTAATGTGTAATCATTTTGGAACACATATCAAGAAATATCTGATATAGTTTTTCGTATGTATTTGTTCAATGAAACTATGAATACTATCTAAACTTAAAATTTGGTTCCATATTCCATGTGGTCACCAAGATCTGATTGACTCCATCTGATCACCTCATTCCAATAATATTTTTATGATCATCTCATCTTTCTCCATCAATTTATCTCTACCTTCTCCATTTGGTAACATTCTATCTAGAATCTTCTTAAATAAACTCCTTAAGGAAACTTTATAATGTTAATAAAAAATGTATTTCTCCAAACTTAATAGCATATATTATAGATATTAAGGTCAACTCACCAATCATCATAAGTAAACTAAAAGTCTTTAAATAACTTTCTCCTTTTAAGTAATGAATAATCTCAAAAAAACTTTAAATGTAAGAATCCCGTGTAACTTTATTCATAATGTGAATAAAAATACCTGAGTAATTATTTTCTTCTTCATCCAATCATCCAAATTACATAAATTTTATTACCAAATTTGGATACATCAACCTAAATTTCTAGAAACATATCCTTTTCAAACTCTTTAACATATTCAAAATATTTACATCAATGAAATATTTCTATTACATTGATAATAATTGAAAACAAATGACAAAAAATACAACTCACACAAAAGGTGGTGTCTTCATTTCAATCAGTCTAGATATCCCTCCAAGATAAATATATACCATTAAGGTTTGATCAATAACCTCAACATAGGTCTTGAACTTCAAAAAGAAGTTTTGGGATCAAATATTAGGTCATAGTCCCATATCAAAGTGTCGGGATTTCATTTGTTCATTATAAACTATTTTAAGAGTAAATTTCACCAATTCTGTAAACCAGTTTGAATACTCCATGATCAACTAATTTTATTACTGGTGGTATATTAATTCCTAATTTTTAGCCAATGCCAATATGTTAGGGAAAAACTCTTGAGCGAAGATCAACTTAATATCCATTCACTCTAAATTCCCATGATTTTATGCCTGAAAAATCAACTCCCACCACTTCCAACTAGATACTTCTATCATAATGGTATCGTACTTCACTTTAACAGAATACAGTGTCCTAAGAAACTTTAATATCCACTAAATATTCTCTAAATTATCCTTATCCTCTGAAGAATTTTTTATTCCCTGGGATGAATAAGGTTTATGCTTGTGTAATTCCTTAGCTTGATCCTTCTCGAGAGATGAATTAGTTTCCATAAATGGAGTGGTGTCAAAACCTGCCCCTTGGTCCATAGATCAAATATCTTGGGTCATAACATCTATAAGGTTTTAATCAACTGGTATATTGTCTTGTAGAAAGTTATCCAAAACATTCTCTAATGTGTTCATTGGGGGTCTTATAAAAGTAATGGAACTACATAAGAAAAATAAAGAAGGAAACCCATCATAACAAATAGGCCAAAATGAATTATACTAATAAAATTAATAAAATATTATTCATAAATCACAAAAAGTATAGTTCAACAATTACACTTCCATGACACTCAGATCACGTGCACATTCTGTATCATGCGTACCTTACCCAATTGAAAATTAAAACCCAATAAAAAATCTAAAATTTAAAAATATACCAACATAGTAGGGATACTAAAGGATTTTCATGATGGTTTTTGGATAAACACCCCCCGTATAACCTACCCATTAAGTCTCAACAATATTATCTCATGTCTATCCTAAATTCCCAAATAACATAGGATAAAAACTAGGTGATTTGATGCCATTTTATCATAAACCAACCCAAGACACCCCTAACCCGGGCACTCAAGTTAATCAGTGTAAAGGTCCAAAAATAATTCTCAATCCCCACATACTGGAAACTAGTGGTTGGGAATCAAGAATGTACCTTCAGAATGATTTTCCCAATAACCTAATCAATATAATAAAAATTATATCTCAAAGAAACCATAATAACCCATATAGAAAATAAACATCCAAACATAGATAAAAACGATTTAATAACCATACACTAAATGAACTAGATGGGGATCCAAGAGTCCATACAAAATAGGGTTGGGGTGATACAACCAGTACTCAAAATCAAAAAAAAATCTACCCATTTATGTGTGACATGAGGGAAAACCTTCCATTATGTCACCTCCGTCACACAAGCTCCACTAACATGAGTACCTACCACATTTGATCGATGATTTTATTTTACCTATGTCTGACCAAATAAATTCTATATACACACATTAGGTGTATATTGGGTGTGAGAACATTTAGTCCAGTAGGATCCCCCCAATTATTTTAGGAATAACCATTGTTAGACAAAACTAAACATTCTAGTTTGAAAATAGTTTAAATGAAAACATACTTTTAAAATTTAAAATAAGAAGAGGAAGGATAATCGGTGAGAAAAGTCAAGCACCATGGGATAGACCTAGGGTAACTAATTTTAGTGCCTCATACTAGGATCCTTGTACTCTTAGTGATCAATCCAACACATTACATTCCCATGCAGATCTAGGGAGAGAATCATCATGTGATTAATATCATGGTGAAACCTTACCATCCCATCACATCCAATTTCAATATGTTTAGTTAGTGTTATATCATATTTCAAAGGCTTGGGAGGGAGGAACTTTCTTATAGGTACAATTCCTAGTTTTCCCAAATTGGTATCTAAGGTTCCCATGTGTTATTCCCTTTCCATTCCATTAAAATTACACTTTCAATTCATCCCATAAACAAAACATTCCAACTTTAACCCATTTCCACCTCAATAAAAAGGGAAAACATTTTTTAATAAACCAAACACATAAAAATAGTTTTCAAAATATCCATTAATGAATAAAAATATTTGAAAAATACTTCATAAATTTTGAAAAGCGCATTTAGTTCATCAAAAAATGGTACTTCATGAAACAACATACCTTAATCAATTAAAATCAGTAATAACTTGTAGGAATTCACAAGCTAAAAGGAGATAAGACCCAATAGAAGAAGAAAAAACCATAAACACCAAGTATCACACTATTTAGTTTGGATTAAAAAAACCTTAGGCTACCATATACCAAGGTAAAAGATGATACCATAAAAAGAGGGAGAAAATGACCAATAGAAAGAAAAATAGGACCTTACTTAATGATTTTTTAAATGAAATACATGAAATACACTCAAATTCAACACCAATGGGGAAGGTAGGAGGGTTTTGTGGGAGAGGTAGAGGTTCTTGGGTCAATTTAGGGTAGAAATAGGGAAAATAATGGTTAAATCAGGTGAGGTAAAATTGAGAAAACCACATTTTCAAAATTCTGAACAGACTATACGATTTTGCCACATGGTTTTCCAAACTATGTATCAACCATAAGAATCACCACCACTTCACTTAGGTACATTCATATTCATATTGTATGATTAGTTAAACCATTCACCAACCATGAAAATTTGTACTGTTAAAAATTCTAGACTTGATGCACAGTTTCCACATGGTTACTTACAACTGTGTGGTAACCGTGTAGCATCCTCATTCTTATAAATTTGTAAAATTTCAAAGGAAAAATATGATAAATAAAGAAAAAAATAAAATCTAAAAAATAGAAAATTTATAGTTGAAAATGGTATCATGGGTGTGATAGATTCTATTACCTCGATGCCTGCTTAAACTCGTATGGAATTCACTTGAGCTTTCACATCAGGCCCTCATTATATTTTAGTCTGAAACCTTCTAGTTTCTCCATGTATTTTTATTTATCAAAATCTATATTAAGGAACATTTGTTTTACAACAATTTGTTCAATAAATAAACCTTCAATGGACATTAAGCTAAACATAGTCAAAATAGTTTTTTGTTTCATAATAAGAGAGAAAATGTCACTAAAATCCACTCCTTTTGATTGTTATAACCCCTTCAAAATAATTCATTACTTGTACAAAAATCTACCATATTCTTACTCCTTTAGATTATAGACCTATTTTTTTTTGAAGTTACATCTTTCCTTTAGGAAGTTCTATTATCACCCATGTATTGGAAACATGTAAGGAATCCAGATCTTTTATCATTTTTAACTCTCACTGCAATGAGTCACTTAGACTTATTGCCTCACTAAGGATTTTAAGTTCTTCATCATCTATGAGAAGTAGAAATTGAATTTTAGAATCAAACCTCTTTATTAACCTTATGAACCTAGTATACCACCTCAACTCCTAAGGTTAACTCCTTCTAGACATCATACTTTTGAAACTATACCTCAAGAATTTTCTTTCCTTGATAATTATAGTACACGAGGCTCTAGTGATTCTAAAACTATAAATGATTTCTATTCTAAAACACAGTTATACCTCTCAGACTCCATATTTATTTCTCCTTGAATAGATCAGAAGAACCCACTTTTTTCTCATCTCAATCTTGACTTTCTCTATTAGTTTTTTTTTTCAAGAGCATCTTTATCCTTGTTCTGATATTTCTATAAGATATAATCATTGAATATAACATTTTAGACTCTAAAAAACATTCATTAACTTATTTCATAGAGTTATAAACAAATATTTTTATCATAATATCCAAAAAATTGACATTTCCAAGACTTAGCATCTAATTTATCCCTATCATTGGCATCAACATGGTAATATTATATACATCTAAAAACTTTTAGGTGAGTAAAGTACACTTTCCATCTAGACCATAATTATTCTATAAATTGTTGTTACAAAGGTTTGGGAAGACTCTGATTCATGAGATAATCCATACAGTTAACTTCATTAACCCAAAAATACTATATAAAATTAGAACTTAACATTATGATTATGAATCTCTCAATCAATGTCTGATTCATTAATTCCACAAAACCATTTTACTCAGGTGTTTTAGGAACAGTCTTCTCCATTTTGATTTCACTTATCTAAAAAAATAAAGAACTATATTCCCCTATACTCACCACCATTTTCAAATCGATGTAATTTTAGCATCATTTTGTTCTTGATTTCTACCATGTATATCCATCCAAAAAAAGTACATAAAACATCAGACTTGTGTTTGTGGAAAAAAACTCACACCTTCTATGTAGAATCATCGATGAAGGTAATATTGTATAGTTTTCCCATATGAAATTGAACCAAATAAAGTCCCCATACATCTATATGAACTAACTATAGTTTTTTATTCTTTGGTATTTTTCTATATTCATTAATTTAAACCAACCATTTTATTCCTTGGATGCAACCCTTGAGTATTATTTACTCAGTGCGATCAAGATTTAGTAATACTTTAGCATCCAAGGTCTATAAAATTTTATCACCAATATGACTAAGATGGTAATAACACAAAATTATTGTCCTAGAAGTAGTTTCTCCACCATATATGATACCTTTTAGAACCCCAGTCAAGTACAAAGTTGTGTTCTTCAGACCAAGAGCCACCACCATGGAACATTTTTTAATTTTCCACACACCATATATTAAAATAGTTTAAAATCATGTATCATTAAGTTGAATAATGTAAATTAAGTTATTATATAAACCTAGGATATGATGGATTCCTTGAAAATATATTAGACATATATTCTTTATTTTAATTCTCAATTATAATTTTTATACAACCTCAATTGAATCTCTAACTACATGATAAATATTTTAATAGATTCCAAACACATAATTGTTCATGTATCCAATTTCAAAATTTGAATGAAATGAGGATATAGAATAAAGAATCCAGAAATCCATCAAACTCATGAAACTTAGAACCAAAGAGTCACTCTTACCTTCATCTTTAGGGTGTTAAAATGAAGTATAAGAATACATTTAGAAGTTAACACGACCCTTTTATAAATCATTTAATAAGTTTCACTTCTTTATATAGTTCCAACATGAGGAGTCATTAGGACCATTTGACTTCCCATGAATCTTATCTCTTCTATTTTCCATTATTTTATTCTAAATCCATTGGGTGGAGCATCCCTATCTTTTATACTAAATTTTTTTTGATAAAACCTAAAAACTATTTCTTCTAAATATCATCATTTAAGATAAAATCATAGATCTCCTTGAAGACTAAGTCATTCTATACAATGGGATTACTCACTATAGTCACCATCACATCCCATGAATTTGGAAGTGATGATGGTAGAATTATGGAACATGTGCCTTCAATGAACATCACACCTATGGAATCCACCAGAATATGGATTACATTAAACCAGTTTAGATTATCATCCACTAACCTTTATTTTAATATCCTCATACCAAAAAATTTCCCCAACATGAACACTTTTTTCATCACAAAAGGCTTCTCATACATATTTTCAATCTTAGACATAAATTCAATAGTTTAATTCACATCATGGGTGTTGAAAGACACATTCCAGGTAAAAATAATCTAGAAAATACCCAGCTCATTCATATCAAGTCTTTCCCATTTTTTATTTTCCATTTCTATTAGATTATTAATGATCAATAGATGATTGAAATTCCTTTGAAATGGGTATTCTTCCACTAGAATTTTCCAAAAACCAAAGTATAATCCAAAAAAATTGTCCAACATCACCTTTCCTTCTTCCAACTCCATCTTCCAAAACATAAATCCCTCCCACTAAATCAGAAAACAATAAAATACAAGTAACCTATTTTTTATAGATCATTGTTTGATATTTCCTTTATATCTTTGAACCAAACTTGGATACCACTTGTTTTACAAGATACAGTGGTTTTAGAATGAACTAACCTCCTAAAAATTAAATGTGGAAAAAGGATACCAAAAGGTCCTAAAAACTCAATGCCATATATTGATGTATCTAGAATCATGAAGCAACACACCGTTCGAATCTCAATAGACACTCACAATAGACATCATAAATAGAACAAGAAATGAACTGAAGTAAACCACACAATGAAGGAACATAAATATTTTAAGTGGTTTATAACAAGTCCTAATCCATAGTAAATAACAATTTCACTATAATAGTAAAAAAGAAATTAAAATTAAATAACTAACTCTAAATCACATTATAATTAAATATTAGACTTAACCAAAAGCCTTATTCAATACAAATGACCCCACTACTAATTTATAGGAAACCATAATAGTTAAATTATATTAATTATAGTTCCACCTCAGTATGGACTTTACAGATAACTAACCACATGATCTTGACTACTGGATAAGCATAACCCCTCAACCAAAATCCTAGTGAATAGAACAAGAATCAAGATTTTCCAATCATATTCCCACATCAGTGTTAAATTTCAGAACACATCCTCTAGATTTTATACTTTTACCAGCATCTAGAGTCATCCAATTTGATAGATTAATCGTAAATAGACTCTTGGAAACTTATACTATTATGATATATCCTCCAGTACCATCATCTGAATTTATCAACACCATTATTACTAGTTTTGGACTTCTTGTCCAACTTTTTCCTTGAATCTAATACTAGTATGAAGTTCCCGAAGTTTCTTCTTTCTAGAAGATTCAATGATTACTTTATAAATGAATTCTCGCACCAATAATAACAAAAATCGTTACTATAATCTCAAAAAACATGGTAATTTCCTATATCTACTCTCTTTTAGCCCTTGGGTTCTATTAGAATAGTATTATCCCCCTAGATATATCCATGGGCACGAAAGGAAATCATTAAAGGTAATGCATGTGGCCAAATATCTATTTCTATGAGTTATGCCAATGTTAATAGGTCTCATGGTGGTAGGTAAAGCTAAAAGGACTTATTTTCATGGGTAACCTAGATAGTGGTGCTAGGTCATCCCAGTGAGACATGTTTCCATATGAAATTATGCCTGTGGATTTAGAGGATTTGAGTGGGGAATGTATCGAAGGGTCAAATGCTCATGTCCATAAGTATATTTCCATAGGTTTTTCTTATGAATATAGGTATATGTAAATAGGCATTAATATTGTTATATATTTATTTCCATAGAAAATTTACATGGTAATAGGTCTTGGAATATTTTAAAAAAAATTACCACTGGGTTTGGATCCAAAAAATATCTTCATCATGTTACAACTACTTATACCACTACATTAAACCACATTTTATATAAATTAATGTATAATTATATATTATTAAATATTAATTATAATCTATAGTAATGGGATAGGTGTCCCATGGTGGTAGGGAGTCCCCTGGGGACTTATAAACATGGCCCAAGTGGCCCATGAAAATAGGCAGTAACTTAGGGGACATATTGACATGAGAAACATAGAAAATGGTAGTATGTGGTCCCAAATGGGACCTAATGACATGATAAATGTGTCTTATGGTATTATGATATCTTACAAAGAACTTGTTTCCATGGGAAACATGTCTGTTGGTAGTATGTGGTCCCCCAAGGGAACGATTTATGTAGGCCATGTGATCTATAGCGGTATATGGTCTCTTGGGGGAGCTAAGGAATTGATCAACATAGACTATTGTGGTATGTAGTCCTTTGGTGGATATAAAGTAATGGGAAACATGTCCCATGGTGGTAATTCCTTCCCCAGGGGACCTAAGTCTATGACCATCTCAGCCCATGATAATAAGGCCTTCATGCACCCTTCCTATATCACCATCCCCTTTCATGTGTTGATTTGTAACCATGACCTACCTCAGGCATGGATGTAGGTTCTAATATCACCATGATCCATATTTATTATGGTGTTAGGGTGTCCTATGGCCATGATACATGTTGTCTCATGGTCATAAACCAACCTACATCCATGGTTCTTCCAACCATGGCTATATAATTGTGGTCTTAGGTTAATTTTCTAGTGGTGATTCTAAGTGATTAAAAATGGTATTGAATTTGATTCTTTGGGTTAGAAATTATGATTATAGAAAATAATAACTCCCTTATGGTTGAAAATCAATGAAATAATCATTAATTAGAGAAAAAATCTTGATAGAATAATCATTAGATCTAATACACTTTTCAAACCCACTTGGGAATATACCCAGATAGGGGGTGAATCAAAGTATGTGAATTAAAAATTCCCCTACAATGATCTTGTTCTATTAGTTAGTGGAAACTATTTTCTCTTCATCTCTGTGTATAAATCAATAGAATATAACAGAAAAACAATTTTACTTGGTTTATCTATGCTGATCTAAGTTTAATATTCATAGAATAATTTTTGGATCGTAATGTATATGAGGATGGATAAATATAAGAGGGGGTGAATTGTAGTTTTAAAAACTTTCATTTTTAAACTTAAAAGAAATTTAGTTTAACAAGGTTAAACAAAACATATTCACAAAACCTATTAAGTATTTAAATGGTAATAAGACTTGTTCTTTGGGTCTAAAAATAAAGATATCATAATCAATTATATTCTTATATTTGATTCCATAGGTCGTAATGAGAAATTGATTCTATCTTAACAGCATATACAATCGTAATCAGAAAGAAGTGGTAATGTAATAAAAGTTTAATTGTATTTATAACACCCCAAAACTTTTTGAATTATTTTTTTCAAATTAATTTATCTTTTTGATATTTTTCATTTCACATGATACTATAAATAGTTCATTACACACGCACACACATAGATATATATATATATATATATTAAAACACTAAGTCAAACAGTCCTTTCACATGGCACTGACTTAGATTGTGCTACATGCAATACCAACTTGTCTTTCACTACATGCAATATTGACATGGATTGTGCTACCCTCAACTATGATGTGTCGTACGTTACATGCAACACCAACTTAGTGTATGCAACACCAACTTAGCGTACGTTACACGCAACAATAATGTTTCTATAAAACATCATTTTACTGTTATAATTATTTAAATGAGATAATTAAAACCTATCCATTAAACTTTTTTATATGAATAGTAATAAATAATTTTAAAATATTATTTGTAATTTTTTATATAGATAAAACATATTGATAATGAAGGTATGATTTTTTGTAAAGTCCTTTTTCTCAAATATACCATTTTTAATAATAAAATTAATTTTATACACATATATAAATTTAATTCGATAAAATAAACTTCAGTTTTGAATTTATAATACCAAAGTTAGCTTAGGGTGAATTTTTGGTATTTTTCTGATAAACTTCATTTTTTGATAAATAGTGAAAATGATGCTTTTTATTTAAAAACCGCCTTTCCATTTGAATACTTATTAATATTAATTTATATTATAAATTTTTTTAAGGTAAAATTAGGTCAATTATACATATATTAATAAAATTTAGTTTATTATAATCAATTTCACTTTGAAATTGAATATAAAAACTTAATAAACGTTTTATCTTTTTTCTACTTTAAAAACTCATAATTTTGTCTTGTCTGCAGGATTAGAATTAATCTTATTTTTTCACTTCTATGAATTGAATTTAAAAAAACCGACATACACCATTTTAATCAGTATAATATTTAGAGTCTAAAAATATCAACTTAATGTTTCACAAAAAATATTAGTAAAAGTGATTAAAAATAATCACAGTAATTAAGGTCAAATTAAGCTTAATTAGGGACTAAATTTTAATCTTATGGGTCCAAATGAATTATACACTTGTCCAAAACCAATTTTATAGACATATTTCACCCATAAAAATTCCATTATTGATTTAGGTTGGTTTTTTATGACTTTGTTTAGGTAAGATCATGTGTACACCTAACTTGTTTTCAAAAATTCCAAGTGAGTCATTTTCCTTCCCTATAAAAGCCCACCACCTCTCCCACATCCTCACACCTATAAAACCTATTTGGTTCGGCCAAGATCTGTCCAATACACTTGCAAAAATCCCTCCCTTACTCCTATAATCCTTCCCTTGGGAATAAGTCAATCCAAGTAAGCCTTTTGGCACAAACTAAAAGGACTTTCCCGATTAATAGGTAACCTCTTCTCTCAAGCTCCTTTATTTTATTTTCCTTATCCACCCCATCCACTATATTTTTTACATGATTGTATAAAAACAACAGAATCATAAATATACTACTATTTTCTTATGATAATTTTTCAACCTACACTTACATACACCTCCATCTAATGGATAACGAACATATTGTTTATGTGTACGGTGAACTATCGCCTCACTAAACAATGATTGTTCAATTTTCCTTACCTCCTATCGTATTGGATATTATGATAGAAACACTATTTATATTTTTTATATATTATATTTAATATTTATTTAATCTTCTATATTCCTTTTACAACACATATCTTTTTTACTTTCCATTTTGTGTTAATACAATAATTTTGTTTGAGGAAGTGTGGACTACCACCCCCTCAAAGCGATATGATTTGTTCATACACTACATGGATTGTATTAATGATGATTTTAGTGAATATATAAGATATATATGATATAATAAATCTAATATAATAATGATATATATATACATTTATATATATATATTTTTTCTTTAAATTTCTTTCTTTCAACATGACAATTAAATGAAAATAGTGTTCATTCATACGTACGACTTAACGTCTCCATGAATAGTGTATTCAGTTTCATACTTATATAATCTATATATTATTATAATAAACATATAATATATATAAATGATATTTATATCATGTTTTATATTCTGTAAATCATTATATGAAGTATAAATACCAAAGATATAACAAATTAATACATATGTGAATAATAAAGCGAATATTACTTGAATTGAAACCTTAACATATGATTGTTAACAAGTAGGTAATATAGGGTCATAATCAAAACATATATGGTATTATATATAATAATATGTTTTTATAAAAGATTTAAAATAAATTTATATTTATTATAGAGTTAGTTTGAACGAGCACGAGGAGAGTCAAGACACAAGGTAAGGGGATTTCATCCCACTTTTTATTTATGTGAGATACATGTTATATTCACCACTATTTAATTTTTTATGGTATATGTACTACCCATTATTTTATTATATGTATCTTATACTTAAATTTATTTTTATTCACATATCCATTCTATGATCCCTCTTTCATGGGTTTTAAGTTTCAAAAGTTACCAAATCGGTAAAATAGTTTTGTCACAATTTTCCTTTTTCAGAATCATGTTTTTTATGCACTTAAATTATATTTTCAGGTGTATATAATTCCATTTTAAATTTTATATAATGAATTTATTTTCTTTCATGATATAATAATTTTCATGTAATTTTATTTTATTACATGGAGAGTATGATCCCAAGTTACCAAGTTATTAGAGTTTATTGAGACAATCTCATCACTTTAAAAGATTGTTTATACTTATACTTACTTTGATGAAATATAATGATCCATATCACAAGAAATATCATGAATTTTATTCTACTCTGGTTATTCGTGATTTATTCATTTATTGGTACCATTTATTCCACTCTTTGGTACATAATATAGTTAAGAAATTGTTTTTAAGAAATATCGACTTTACCCTCACTTTGGTCAGAAATCTGTGTTCCATTAAAACCATGAATTCAAAAAAGGATTTTCAAGAAAATTATAATAATATCTTATAATCATTAAAAGAAATTTTTACCATTTTTTTCTTTTACAATTATTTTCAAAGGAATTTTATTTTCATTTTCTAAATGAGGTATTTTTCTAACCTTTTTACCATGAAAAATGAATGTTATTTTTACCTTGTATGACATGTATGTATTTATCCACCATTAATCCTTTGATTATTTATTTTCATGTTTAAAGGTTACTTTATAAGAAATTTTTTTTAAAAGAGATATTCAATGAAATGGTTTTCAAAAAATTTCTAAGATCATTTTATAAATTTTCAAGGAAAATGGTTTTCAAAATGTTTTCAATATTATTTTATAAATTTTGAAGGAAAATGGTTTTCAAAATGTTTTAAAGACTTATTTATAAGTTTTAAAGGTATTTTAAAAGGAAATTATTTCCAAAAATTTTATGTTTTAAATATATTTTTTCAAATAATAAAGGTTATTTTCCTCAAGAAATGTTTTCAAAATATCCTTCTAAGTTATTTTCCTTTTAAAATGACATCCATTGATGTTACTCATTACCTTCTAGAAAATAATCTAAAGTTTTCATTCATATTATTTATTGAATGGTTTATGTTTTTATGAAATTATACTTATAACACCTATTTCTCTTTCATGGGTTATATTCTTTTGAAACTTTCTTCTTTTCATGAGTTATGCTTTGATGAAATGATTATGAAACCTATCTCTTTTACATAGGTTATGATGTGATGAAATGTTAATAATACCCATTTCATTTCATGGGTTATGATTTGATTTTTATATAACCCATATCTTTTTATGGTTTGTGATATGATGAATGCTTTATTATCTTATGAAACATGTATGAATGGTTCTATTATGAGATGGGTGGTGCCTATGTCTCACTCCAATGCATTGGTTAATGATGGATGAATCATGATTATAAGGTTATATGTGAACCTGATTACATGTTCATAATGTTATGCATGGACCTGGTTGCATGTACATTAGTTTATTTGTGAATATGGTACACAATGTTATGAGTGAACCTTATTATGTGTTCACAATGTTATGCATGGACCTAATTGCATGTCCATAATTTTATGTGTGAACCTGATTACATGTTCACAATGTTATGCATGAACCTGATTACATGTTCACAAAGTTATGCATGGACCTGGTTTCATGTCCATAAGGTTTTGTGTGAACCTGATTACATGTTCACAATTTTATGCATGGACCTGGTTGCATGTCCATAAGTTTATGTGTGAACCTAATTACATGTTCAGAATGTTATTTGTGAACCTGATTACATGTTCAAAAAGTTATGCATGGACCTCGTTTCATGTTCATAAAGTTATGCGTGGACCTAATTACATGTTCACAATTTTATGCATGGACCTAGTTTTGTGTCCATAAGTTGATGCAGGGGGCTGATTTCATGTCCTTAACTTAATGAGTGAACCTGTTTCTACTTATACATTTCCACAATGTTATAAAAAATGTGCATGACATAAATTCCATGTCTTATTACTATGTTATTATTTCATGAATTATTATCTTAATCCTCTTATATTATATGTCTTATGAACTTCCAATATTTATTATGATCCCTAATATGTAGGGTATGATCTTCCAATGTTATTCTTAAGTTCCATACCCTTTTTTCACGTTATGCTTACGCATTTCCCTTATTTACCCTTACTGAGCATCTGAGATTACCCCTTTATTATGTTTCCTCTCCCCATGTTATGAATAAATGTTTTAGGTATAAGTATTAAAGGTGGATATCTTTGTGGTATATGTTGAATATATTTCACCAGGATAAAATATTTTATTTCCAAGTTTCCAAATACACTAAACTATTATGGTCTTTGGTCATGTATTTTTGTAATGTACTGAGTATCTATCTTAAATGAAGTAATATCCATGTTTGTTAATCCTGAGTTGTTATAATTGTTATAAAAGTAAAGTTTTAGTACTCCTTTGGAAACTTGGATGAGAAAACTTTAGTGATATCCTTAGGTATATTTATAAGGATATGTCTAGGGATATCTCTAAGGATAAGTATAAGGATGAGTTAACATTTAGGAAAATTTCTTGGAATTTTGGTAATGGATAGAGTGAGTGGTTTACTAGAAATACATCTCTGTCTGGATACTACAAGTGTATGTGGATCTAGCACAGATGTACCCAGTAGTAACAACTCTGACAAGATGTTTCGGGCCTAACTCAGGGTAATCTGGTACATAACAACGGGCCTTGTTGCACACCTCATTTGACACTCCCAAGGGATATGGATTGGAAATTTACAAACTCTTCATAAACCATCATGAAGGATTTAAATATAATTTTTATATCAATAACATAATATGAACCTATGGTTTCATAGATTAAAGAAGGTGTTATGATTTATACATCCAATAAGTAATTCTTTTCATGACTATGTGGTTTTCTACTATGATAAGTAATGATCACAGTATGCCTTCTGGTTTTAGTCATTGGAGATAACTCGAAGGAACATGGTTCAAATTTAATGTTTTAGATTTGGAAAGTATGGGAATTATGTGAATCATTTTCCAAATTGGAAATATCATAAAGAGAATCGGTAAGGTGGTATGTTTATTGGTTATAATTCTGAAGATAAAAAGAACTCAAATGATATGTGAAAGGTATGTGATGTTATTCAAGTATTATTTACATTAAACATAAAAAACATGATTATATTTTGGTTTATAAATCTTAATACATTATTCATATTTTATATTTTTGGAAATACATATTAAGGAATAATTTTATGAAGCCTAAGTAATGGTTTAAGAATAAAGTTGGATTAATGAAGTATTTATGTTTTGGAATTCAAAGATTATGTTATATGAATCATGAAATGTATAAGTATTTTCAGTATAAGTTTTCATTAAGTATTTAAATGGACATTTTGAATGGTGATAAAGACATAGAAAATTGATTTCATTGAAAGGTAATATTTTGATTAAGGGAAGGTAACCCTTAATTAATGTCTAAAACTGAGATAATGATATTTGGATAAAGATATTCTAGATATGAATAAGTAAATTAGATTGTACGTATTACCCTAGAACTGATTATTGACAAAGTGTTCTATGTAATAAAGTATGAAGTTTAAAACTTCATGGATTTAAAAGATATATCCAGTAATCATTGGATTAAGGAAGCATGCAAGTTTTATAAAAGGATTTATGGTAATTAAGGTTGTCACCATGTTTCAAAGGAATATATGATGAGGGTATTAACATGTTTGAAATGTTACAACCATGTGGTATATTTTGATATATTGGGGATAAATTTTAAGATGATTTCATGGCATTCTTTCCAAGGCTTTGAATTTTCATATTTCAGAAGGGTTATAAGGTTAACCATTTTTGGAAAGTTTAAAGTTAAACTTCAAATGAAGTCAGTAAGATTAAACTTTTATCTCCCCATATAAATATTTATGCATATTGGATATCCTAATCAAACTAATTTGTGTTGATAAAAACTGATGACAAATGGGGTGGAATATCATGGATCTCGTGATCTGTTTGTACTTCAGGAATGAAAAAGTAACCTTCCTTTTTTGAGAAAGAGGTGAATTGGACCAAGGAACAAAAAAGGGTGAGGTTGTCTGGAAATCATGCAAGTATATATTTTCATGAAAATTTCTTAACTTTAGGAAAAAGGATCTTGATAAAAAATAATTTTACCCTAGTACCTTTTTTTCCTATGAATCATATGGTCCCTTAGTTAATTGAAAATTTATGGCCTTCTTATTGTTAACTTTCTCCTGACCTTTTTTTCTATCACTCTCCATCATAACTTGATAGTTAAATTTTTCTTCCATGTCCATGCTTTCACATTCAACCTATGTTCTCCTATTTTTAAACCTAGTTATATATTAATTTTTCTAACCATTTTTCTTTTCAAATTTCCCTTTTAAGGGAAGTTTTAGTATTCATTTTTACAATGTGGGTTTTTATGAATAAAACTTTAAAGTATTAAACCATTAATAAACCAGAATAATTTTGAAGAAGAAATTCATTTTAAGGGGGGTAGAATGAAACACCCAGAGATTTTATAAATTATTATTATTTTAATTAATTTATCTTTTTTATATATTTCATTTCACGTGACACTGGAAATAGTTTTATATATATATATATATATATATATATATTAAAACACTAAGTCAAATATTCCTTTTATACAGCACCTAATTGGCTTAAGCTACATGTAATACCAACTTGGATTGACCTAAATAAAATTCTAACTTGTATTGCACTACCCACAACACTAACTTGTTGTATGTTATACACAACACCAACTTGGTATACGCAACACGCAACACCAACTTAGCGTACATTACACGCAACACTGATGTTTATAAGAAACATTGTTTTACTATTATAATTATTTGAATGAGATAATTATAACCTATCCTTTAATATTAGTTATATTAATAGTAATAAATAATTCTCAAATATTATTTATAATTTTTTATATAGATAAAACATATTGATAATGAAATATATTATTTTTGGTAAAGTCCTTTTTCTAGAATGAATCATTTTCAATAATAAAATTAATTTTAGACACATAAAAATTTAATTTTAAAAAATAAAATTTATTTTTGAATTTAGAATACCAAAATTAGATTATGGTGAATTTTCCATATTTTTCTAAGAAACTTCATTTTTTTGATGAATAGTTAAAAATACTGCTTTTTAGTTAAAAATTGTATTTTCATTTAAATAATTATTAATGTTAATTTATATTTTAAATTTATTTAACATCAAATTAGTTCAATTATATATCTATTAATACAATTTAGTTCATTATAATCAATTTCACTTTGAAATTTAATATAAAAACTTAATAAACTTTTGAACTTCCTTCTACTTTAAAAACTCGTAATTTCATCCCGTCTGTGGGATTAGAATTAATATTATTTTTGTTGCTTATATAAATTTAATTTTGAAAAAATTAAATACACCATTTTATTCAGTATAATATTTAGAGTATAATAATATCAACTTAATTTTTTACCAAAAATATTAGTAAAAGTGATTTAAATTAATCACAACGATTAAGGTCAATAAGCTTAATTAGGAACTAAACCTTAATATTAGGGGCTCAAATGACTTATAAACTTGTAAAAACCCCACTTTATAGAAATATATCAGACATAAACCTTCCTTTACTGATTTATGTTGGTTTTTTATGACTTTGTTTAGGTAATAGCATGTGTAAACCTAACTTTTTTTCAAAAAATCCAAGTGAGTCATTTTTCTTCCCTATAAAAGGGAACCACCTCTCCCACATACTCACACCTCTAAAACCTCTTAGTTTTGGACAATATATGACCAATAAACTTAAAAAAATCCCTACCTTCCTCCTAGAAAACTTACCTTGGGTATAAGGAAATCCATGTAAGCCTTTTGGAACAAACCAAAAAGAGTTACTCAATTAAGAGGCAACCTCTTCTCTCAAGCTCCTTAATTTTATTTTCCTTATCCAACCCCTGCACTTTATTTATTACATGATTTTATAAAAAAACAATAATCCTAAATATAATATGATTTTTTTATTCAAATATTTCAACCTAAACTTACACACACCTGCATTTAATGGATAATGAACATACTGTTTATGTGTACGACAAACTATCCCCACACTAAACGAAGATTGTTCAATTTTCCTTACCACCTCTCATGGTGGAAATTATTATGGAAATTATATTTATATATTATATTTATTATTTATTTAATCTTATATATTCATTTTATAACACATATCTTTTTACTTTCCATTTGGTGTTAATACGATAATTTTGTTTGAGGAAGTGTAGACTATTTCCCCGCAAAGCGATATGATTCATTTATACACTACATGGATTGTATTAAGGATGGGTTTAGTGAATATATAAGATATATATGACATCATAAATATAATTTAATAATGATATATATATATATATATATTTATTTTAATTTATTTCTTTCAACATGACAATTTAACGGAAATAGCATTCATGCGTACGTACGGCCTACCATATCCATAAATGGTGTATTCTATTTCATAATTATATGTTATATAGATTATTATAATAAACATATAATATATATACATGATATTTATATCATGTTTTAAATTATTTAAATCATGATATAAAGTATAAATACCAATGATATAACAAATTAAGACACATGTGAATAATAAAGCGAATATTACCTGAAGTGAAACCTTAACATAGGATTGCTAACAAGAAGGTAATATAAGGTCATAATCAAACCATAAATGGTATTAGATATAATAATATGGTTCTATGAAATATTTATAATAAATTTATATTTATTATATAGGTAGTTTGAATGATCATGATAATATTCAAGACACAAGGTAAGGGGATTTCATCTAACTTTTTATTTCTGTTAGATACATGCTATGTTTTCTACTCTTTACTTTTGTTTAGTGTATGTAATACCCATTATTATATTATATTTATATTATACATAATTTATGGTTATTCAAATATCCATTCTATTATCTTTCTTTCATGGGGTTTAAGTTTCAAAAGTTACCAAATCGGTAAAATAGTTTTGTCTCAATTTTCCATTTTGAGGCTCATGTTTTGTTATACACCTAAATTATATTTTGAGGTGTATATAATTACATTTAACATTTTATGTCATGAATTTAATTTCTATAATGATATTATAAGTTTCATGTAATTTTATTTTCTTACATGGAGAGTATGATCCCAAGTTACCAAGATATAAGAGTTTATTGAGATAGCCTCATCGCTTTTCAAGATTGTTTGTGTTTATGATTCATTTAACGAAATATTATAATCCATATCTCAAGAAAATTAATAAATTTTATTATCGACTATTTATTCATGATTTATTCATATGTTGGTACCATGTATTCCACTCTTTGGTACATAATATAGTTAAGAAAGTGTTTTTAATAAATCCCAAATTTACCCTCTCTTTGGTCAGAAATATGCGTTCCTTTAAAGCCATGTTTTCTAAAAAGGTTTTCCAAGAATATTATAATAATATACTCTGATCATTAAAATATATTTTTACCCTTTTTTTATTTTACCAATTTTTTAAAAGTAATATTCTTGTCTCTTTTCGAACAAGGCATTTTTCTAAACTTTTTACCATGAAAAATGAATGTTCTTTTTACCTCATACGACATGTATGGATTTATCCACCATCAATCCTTTGAAGATTTTTTTTCATGCTTAAAGGTTAATTTTTAAGAAAAATTTTTTAAAAGATATTTTAAAAGAAATTCTTTTCAAAACATTTTCAATCTCATTTTATAAGTTTTCAATGAAAATGGTTTTCAAAATGTTTTCAATATTATTTTATAAGTTTTCAAAGAAAATGGTTTTTAAAATGTTTTCAATTCTTATTTATAAGTTTTTAAATTATTTTAAAAGGAAATGATTTCCAAAGTTTTTTATGTTTTAAAGATATTTTTTCAAAGAATAAAAGACATTTTATTCAACAAATTTTTTCAAAATATCCTTCTAAGTTATTTTTCTTCTAATATGACATCTGTTGGTTTTACTCATGACCTTTTAGGAAATAATACAAAGGTTTAATTCATATTATTTCTTGAATGGTTTATGTTTTTGTTGGAATTATTCTTATGAAACCTGTTTCTCTTTCATGGGTTATATTCTTTAGAAACCCACTTCTTTTCATGGGTTATGCTTTAATGAGATGATTGTGAAACTTATCTCTTTCCCTTAGGCTATGATATGATAAAATGTTAATGATACCCATTTCATTTACTGGGTTATGATTTGATGTTTATATAAACCATCTCTTTTTATGGGTCATGATATGATGAATGATTTATTATCTTGTGGAACATGTATGAATGTTTCTATTATGAGATGGTTGGGACCTATATATCTCTCCAATACATTGGGTAACGATGGATGACTCATGAGTATAAGTTTATGCATAAACTTTATTACATGTTCATAATATTATTCATGGACCTGGTTGCATGTCCATAAGTTTATGCGTGAACCTAATTACATGTTCATAATGTTATGAGTGAACCTTATTATGTGTTCAAAATGTTATTCAAGGACTTAGTTTCATGTCCATAAGTTTAGGTGTGAACCTGATTACAAGTTCAAAATGTTATGAGTTAACCTTATTATGTGTTCAAAATGTTATGCATGGACCTAGTTTCATGTCCATAAGTTTATGCATGAACCTGATTACATGTTCACAATGTTATGCGTGAACCTAATTTCATGTTCACAATGTTATGAATAGACCTCGTTTCATGTCCATAAGGTTGTGTGTGAACCTAATTACAAGTTCACAATGTTATGCATGGACCTGGTTTCATGTCCATAATTTTATGCATGAACCTGATTACTTGTTTACAATGTTATGCATGAACCTAATTACATGTTCACAAAATTATTCATAGACTTGGTTTCGTGTCCATAAGTTTATGTGTGAACCTTATTAAACGTTCACAATGTTATTCATGGATCTAGATTCATGTCCATAATTTGATATAGTGGGGATTATTTCATGTCCTTGAGTGAACCTTTTTCTACTTATATGTGTTCACAACGTTATAAACAAATGTACATGCCACAAATTCTATGTCTTATTATTATGTTATACTTTCATGACTTATGCTCTTAATCCTATTATGACCTATTTATTATGAACTTCAAATTTTTATTATGATATCTAATATGTAGGGAATGATCTTCAAATGTTATGCTCAAGTTCCATACCCCTTGATTCACATTATGATTACGCATTTCCTTTATTTACTCTTACTAAGAATCTGATCTCATCCCTTTATTATGTTTACTTTCCCCAGACTATGAAGAAATATTTTAAGTATAATTACTAAAGGTTAATATCTTTGTGGGATATGTTAAAGATATTTCACCAGGATATAAGATTTTGTTTCCAAGTTTCCAAAGACAGTAAACTATTACGGTCATCGGGCATGTATTTTTGTAATGTACTGATTATTCATCTAAAATGATATAATATTCATGTATGTTAATCCTGGGTTGTTATAGTATTCAAATAATAAAATGATTTAATAAAATTATATGCAATAATTTCATAATCATGATGGTTATGATATATCAGAGTAATATTGTATTCAATGAGTAATATAGAGTAAAATAAATGTATCATAATTAGAGCAATTATTATAAACAAAATAAAAAAATAAAAAGATGAATATAAAAGTATCACTTTATTTTATATGCATAAGAAATAAAAGACTTATAATAAATAAATTAATACAGATGAATATAATTCCTTTAACCCAAAGAGTAGCATATCCAATAAACTAGGATATAGGTTTATTATTTTATACTTATAAGAAATTTTATCTTTCCCTTACTAGGGAAGGACATCGATACAATGATTGGTCTATCTCATTATCCCCACAAGACCTCAATACGATGATCATATTCTATCACAATATACCCATTTTTCCTCAATATGACGATTAGTTTTTTCTTTTTATCCCCTCAAGTCCTCAATAAATACGATGATAGGTATCTTTGTCTTCCTAACCTCAGAAGCCCTCAATCATATTCAAAAAATTGTAACAAACAAATAAATTACAAATCAATTTATTAAGGAGACAACCAGACAAGGTTTCCATAAGAATGAATCTCTCTAAAGTAATATAAGAGACTAAGAACAAGTTGTTCACACTTTAAAAACTTTAGAAATTTTGAGAGAGAAATGAAATTAGTCACACCAAACTCTTCAAATGACCTGGTATTTTTAGGTGGCCCTTCCAATGATCATCTTGATCCTATAACTATCATATTTTATCTAAGTTTTTCATGAGTCTTAGACACCTATAACTTTAATGGATATATCATAACAAAATGCCTGATGTTGTTTTGTAATACACCATTTCAGTGTAAAAAGGTATTTCAATACAATATAAAATAGTTTTACATATTTTCAATTTAAACTTTAGTCAATCCAATGGATTTTATTATAGAATTTCATTGCAATAAATTATATTGGTGTGAATCTAATTTTTATCAGTTCTGTCATCAAGTCCAATTATAAAGACTATTGTCATTATGAATTTAAGTCAAAAAGAATTCAATATGATTTGATAAAAGTGGATCCAATTATTATTGGTTTCATACTCAATATTATAATTATAATGAATAAATTTAGTTTAAGTCTTAGAATACTTTAGAACTACTTCAAAGTATGGTAAAAGTGTATGTTTTCTTTAAAAAAAATATAAAAAATACTTTGGACATAAAAAGTTAGTAATCAATTTATTTAAGAAAGAATTTGTTATTTACATAACAAAAGAAATGAAAAATTCATAAATAAACTTTTTACTCTACAACAATAATGTGTTAATGTAACAAATTCAATAAAATGCACTACTTGATACAAGTTTATAGAAGATTAATTTTCCCTCTTACTTTACAACCTCGCGTTTTTAGAAATATCACTGCTCCCTTTCATGAGTTATAATACACTATCAAAACAAGTTATTAAATTTATCTTCACAAATCAAAACAAATAAAGTTACACCTTTTTTGTTGTAGCAATGATCATCACATTAATCATGTTGATAATCTTATTATTCTTTTGTATTCTTATTCTATAGAAATATGTATCAATTAGTTTTAATCCTCTCTCTATTTTATGGAATTTAGGTTACTAGAATTTATTTTTATTTTTCTCTATTGATCTTTAAATCATGATCTCCATTAAAAAGAGGTTTTTAATTTCTTTAAAATAAATAGATTTTCACTCTATCATAAATGTTAAATCAAAACTATCTAAATATAACTTTTAAATCCTAGTTAAATATCACAATTAAATTTAATATCTTTCAATTTTTTAAAGAAATGTAAATTTTAAATTTTGAACAAGTATATACCAAACCATGATGGGTTTTACCAAACCAAAATGTGGTCTTTTCAGTCATCCATTAACTCTAAAAACCATGGTCAACAAAACTCCAAGATCCTAATTTTTTAGTCATTTAAATTATTAAATTTTATATCCATCACAAATCAGGATGTTCCCTTCCTCCTTTAATGGTGTGGTTTTAACATGTGAACTCTGGTTGCTTCACCTAAGTAAATGTTCAAATTCATGATTATAATCATGATTTATTATCCATTTTGATCAGAGACTATTTAAAATAAAAAAATCCACTGACACTAACCACTATGTGGTTTCCACCTATAATCCATAACAACCAATAATTATATTAAATCACCTCTTTGAAAACTCTTAAAAATCATGATACAATCTTCATCTCTTTTCAATAGCTTCAAAATTTCTATAAAATAGAAACATAAACTTTCTCTTCCCATTTCAAATAAGGAATTTACAAAGGTCTCATCACTTTATATGATGTACCATTATGTGATATTTTATCATGGTAGATATTAGCTTTGTCACAACCTTTTTTAGTAACCACCAATTGAACTCCAAGAACTTTTTCCCAAACCACAAAATCAATTGTGAGTACCCATAACCACAACGTGTATTTCTTTTCTCCAAAACAAATCCTATTATCTTATTCCAAACTCCATGGATCTACATATAATGATTTTCTAATATCAATGTGAGTTATTTAAAGTGTTTCTTTCCTCATTTTTAAATAAACATAACCCAAAAAAATTATTGTATTTTTCTTAACAAAAATTCCTCTTATATACTCAATAATGTATGGAAACCCATGTGATGACACACTTATGAACATATATATGAATTTTTAAGTGAAAATGGTATCCATTAATGAAGAAAATGGATAATGACTCAATAAAGTTGGTAACTAATCCAATAGGAGTTATACATTATAGGACTATGCTATATAATTTTAGGTTTTTATTTGATTTATTATTAATCTTGTATATTGGTACCACCTATATAGGCCAATTCTATTATTGATTATGTAATTGTGACTTATTTTAACTCTTTTATTTCATTCATTATATGTTATATGATTATGTTAGTGGTATTATTTTTCTATATCTGGTATTTTGGAGTTATTCTTATAGGTTTTCAAAGTTTCTCTCATGTGTGTGTAGGATATTTTGGAATTTTCACCAACCCCTAGACCTATTAGAGGGAGAATTTAGTTACCACTATTGATCATATTGGATTTGGGTTGAGTTATGTTTAGGAACTTCCCTTTCCATCTAAAATTTATTATTATTTATATTAGTAGATGTCTATCCACTTGGGAATATACCTTGAGGAGGGTATGAATCAAAGTGTGTAAATTCAAACTTCCACTACAACGATCTTGTTCTATTAGTTTGTAAGAACTTTTTTTCTTCCTATCCATATATAAAATAAATAAAAGATATGAGAAAAAATTAATTTTATCAAACATACAAGTATAATTCTAAGAATCATACATCAATGATATGTTAATATAAAAAATTCACTAAAATGTATTACTTATTACAAGTTTAAAGTAGATGTATTGTCCCTCTTGAATTACAACCTCACATTTTTAGAAAGTTCACTAATCTATTTCATGATTTGGGATTCACTATCAAAATGAGAGATTGAATTGATCTTCATAAATCAAAATAAATAAAGTTACACCTTTTTTGGTGTAAAAATTATCATCAAATTCATCATGTTTCAAATCTTATTCATCTTTTTCTTTTTATTTTTCTTCTTATTTGGAAAGATATATCAATGATTGTTAATCCTCTATATTTTATAGAATTTAGGTCTCTATAATTTCTTTCTATTTTAATCTCTTGATCTTTAAATCATGCTCTCCATTAAAAAGAGGTTTTTAATCATAAAAAAATAAGATTTTCACTCCACCATATATGGTTAGTAAAAACTATCCAAATATCCCTTTAAAATCTGAGTGAAATCCCAAAATTAAATTTTATATCTTTATATTTTTTAAAGAGATAAAAATTTTAAATTTTAAACTAATATATATCATACCACGATGTTTTTTTCCAGACCACAATATGGTCTTGTTTCTTAACCATTGACTATGAAAACCATAGTCAAAAAAACTCTATGATCATGATTTTTCATTAAATTTTTTAATTTAACATGTTTCATAAACCATGATGGGGTTTTCCTCCTTTCATGGTTCAGTTTTACCATGTTAAATATAGTAGCTTATTCTAATAAAATGTTCAACTTCATGCTCTTAACAATGAGTTATTTCTTATTTTGATCATAGATTGGGTAAAACATAGATTTTATAATGACATTAACCACTGCATGGTTTCCTAATACAATCCTTAAAAACCAATAATTCTATTAAATCTCCTCTTATAAAATTCCTGCTAATCATGAAACATTCTTCCTTACTTTTTAATAGCTTCAAAATTACATGTAAATTAAAAAAATAGTATTTATCTTCCCATTTTAAATAGATAATTTATAAAGGTATATTCACTTCAGAAGATAAACTATGATGTGTTTTTATTCCATGGGGAATATTAGCTTCATCAAAAACTTTTGTAGCAAGCACCACTTGGACTCTTTCCATTTTTTTTATACCACCAAATTAACCACAAGTATCTACAACCAGAGTGTGTCTCTAGGTTATCCAACCAAAATCCTTCTAACTTCCTCAAAACTCCATGGATCATTATATGATGATTTACCAATATAAATAGAGTCATTTGAAGTGTTTTATCCCTCCTTTTTCAAAAAACAAAACCCAAAAAATATTATCTTAGATTTTTTGTAACAAAAATGAATATTATATACTCATCAATTCATGTACACCCATGTGATGACACACTTATTGTCATGACACCCACCCCCCTCCGCTGTTACCCCTACTAGGATGGAAATAAAGAGAGGGAGTGACCCCTAAATACCTCCTATAATAGGCCCTTAGTTGGTGACTAGCACTGAGGGTAAAAAACATGAAAATGAGAGAAACTACCCTCATAAATGAATTTATGGAAAAGAGATAAGAGGATAACCACCAATCCACACCAAATAATTTCCATTCTATAAATAAATTTTCACACCCTGAATGTTACTTATATGCTAAATACATAAAATCAAGAATATATATTCCAGAGGAACTATAGACTCCAAAATTCATATCAACTATATCCAAGCTACCTTAAAAGTACCTCCAATCTCTATAGAATTATCCTATAAATTTTTAGAAAACTCTAGTGGTATGAGCACTTGGGAGTAGTCAATAGGATTATCCTTACAAAAAAATAAAAATTCATGTGCAATAAATATGCATGGGTAAGTAAGAGTTAAACCAACTAAACAAACCAAAATAATAGATATGAGAATATATGAGAAGGTATAAGCATATGAAGAAAAAATAATTGAATTATATGTTCCACACTACCTCCATCATTTCCTCCCTTTCTGAAAATATCAGCACCCACTTACTATAGAAAACAAGAAAAATCGATTCATAACTAAAAATAATAAATATCATCAACTTAGAAACCATTAATAAATAATCTCATATCCTAGTCCAAGATATTTCAACTTCTCTTTCCTTTCAGTGGTGTTATTACATTTGAAACTGATAGAAAGATGGAAGGATAAACCCTTTCCAAATATGATCATGAACAAGGAAAATGAAACCATCATCGATAACATACCATCAACCACCATTCCTTAGAAAACTTTGAATCATGTGTCCACACATCACAACATCCCAACCAAAGCCACCATTCCATCACCACATATCCACATCCACTTACACATATCATGTGTCCACCCTTCTAATCGTACAACATATATCTTCCTTATCATACACACAAAGGTATGGTAATATAAACATGAAAGACATAAAAATCATTCCCTCTTCCTACTATGTACATCCCCCACCTATGTACCATCACCGCCAGAAGTCACTATCAAATGTTCCATCACCACTAGGCATTTCCACCAACTATAAATCATCACTATTGTAACCATTATAGTAGGGTATCATGAACATGTAGATCATAAACTTCATGACCTCCCCTACTATACACAACCCCTACCATGAAATATCATCATAACCCCACAACCACTTTCATAATTCCAACCATGACATAAAACCATATATCAAGAATAATATTTCACAACAAAGAATTATTCAAGAAAAGAAAACACACAAATAAAAAAGTATCATTCTCATGTTGTTTTTATCCCCATGAATTATCAATTACAAACCTCATTATATTTATTATTCATTAATATATGCCAAACTTTCCCATAATTATTAATAATTAGTGATTCATTTAGTTTCAGCCTACTAACTTTTCATTCCATCCACACACATGATTCATGATTAACCCATATTTATATTTACAACTAATGGAAAACCATACCTCCGTCTACTCCTCTCTTTCAATCCATTTATTCATTTTTCATCAGATTCATTTAAACCATATTCATATATTTCATTCATTGATAGTTTATTAAGAAATTATCAACAACATACTACCCCATAACATATCCATTATTCCAACGAACATTAATTTATTCCACACATTAATAGATTATTATAACCCACTTTTCATTTTATTCCAACCATTACCAACTAATAACCAGTCCATCATCACATATATATCAACCTCCTCATTCAATCATTTCAGGTTTTTTATAACATACCATTAACCAATTAATTTATAACAGGTTATCTAGTTTCCAACTAACTTTTACCCCTTAATTTCATATTTCTAACCCTACTCCTATTACCATATTTAACTCATCAACCAATGTAACAGTTCTCCATATAAGACAAAATAAAACACAAAACATTTACAATCACATCATATAACATCCAAAACAACACTACTTTATAGATTTCAAATTTTATAAACCCTACTTTTATATAATTATCTTTAAGTAATTATTGGATTATGAGTGAGACAAGGTTTTTTAATGATAATAGTAATAAGAAAACCATGGCAGTAAACATCACCCAATAATAACTAACCCATAATAAATCTTAACCAATTTAAAATTTTATTTTAATTTCATTCTTCCTTAGAGTGTTTCCCATATATTCCTCCCTTTACCATAAATCAAGAACAACTATATCAATGATATAGAATAGGACCATGAAAAAAAATTTGGAAGGGATCACAATAAACAAGTTGTGTATATTATATTCTATAAGATAGAATATAACTAAAGAAATGACTTACCCTAATAAGAATCTTTGATAACTATTGCACAATATCTAGGCAATAAGATGATGATTATCATCCCTAAATCTATCAAGGAAAACCAAAAATATAATACATAACAACCCTTATCAATTTTAAGACTCAAGTTCATCAAATAAACTCTAAACTGCTTCCAATTCCCTCCCAGATGAAGGATTGAAAAGAAACTAGAAAAAAACTAAGGATAAAAGGGGTTAGAACTCTCCTTAGATTGAAATAAATTAATCTTTCATGGAAAATAAATAAATCCAAAAAATAGGGATTGACATAACTCCCAAAATCACCCCTAAGTTTCCCATGAATCAAGAGATAAAGTGGAAGAATAAGGGGTTTTGAATAACTTTTCAAATTTATACCTAGTAGATTTTTAAAGGGCCAAAATGAAACACCACTGACCATATTGTAATGAATAGAGATTCCACCCAAACCATTGTACATCCTATAATGATACACTATAAAGAAACTCATCCCAACTGACTTGCAGGATCTATGTCATGGTCCTCAGGTAGATCTTATAAGCTCATTTCAACACCATGGTGTAGCTAAAGGACACATCACAATAACTTATAAATAAATTGATATAGAAAAACTAACCACCCTGGTCCTCTAAGATACAAGGTACTTGGATACACAACAAATTTTCCATCAATAAACTCTATTATTCCAAAACCTAAGGCCACACCAAAACCGCACTCAAAACAACAAGGCCGCTAAAAATGACCTCTCTAAGACTCATAGCTCACATATATGCTACATACAAAAATCCTCCCACCCATCACCATGACACAGCTTACCTCTATGTAATATCTATGTTAAAATTAGAAAATAAACCAAAATGACCCCTCCATAACCCTACACTATAAGGGCCTCAACTACGCTATAAGTAGCCATCTCCAAGAACTCACTATGCCACAACCTATCAAACTACATTATAACCTAGACTAACTCATCCATACACAATTTTATGTGTACCTCCATATTGTAGAAACTATCCCAAATTTCATCTTAAACTCCACGTCTACTCCCTCAAACCTCTAATTAAGACTTATAACCCCAAAAACTGAAAAATTAACAAGCTAAGAAAGTTTGGGCCATTATATTAGATACCTCTCAAATGATTATCATACCCCATAATCAAAACCAAACATAAAAGGAAAAAAATATCTACCTCCCAAACACTCCCTAAAAATAAACCTTTAAAATAGAAAAAATGCACCATTAACACCCTCAGCAAGGGATAACCCACAATTCCACCAATAAGAATAGTACCATAGAATCCCCATGAATATGTGAGATACCTCTCAAAAAATAACACTACCGCTGAAAGAATGCATCACCAACCACCCCACTAACAATAAAATTATTATTAGTTACTCCCTTCACTTAAAACATGATTCAAAATAGACACTCATTGAAAAAAATAACCACCCAACCCAATTAAAACCTTGTAAATAAAATAGTCTTATGGATACATAGGAAAACACAAGTAATTTAACATTTTAAATATCAATCAATACACATTTTAAAATAGTTCAATATCCTTCATAAGGTCTTAGTGAAAGGAGTAGACTCACCTAAAACATTCTCATGGATAACTCTCCATCGAGGACTGAAAAACACACTAAATATTTGGGTGGTCATATTGATGATTCCCCATAGCATTACATCTGAAATATATCAGTTAACCAAATATTAGAAATCTTGGGCTACTTATCCCTAGTGCGTGAAACCATTATCATTCTCTAGGATATTTTCTCACTCTCCAATTATAAAAAATCTATATCCTGAAACTAAAATTATTTAGTTATAATTTCTCAATTTCTTAGGAGGGGACTTCATCAAAACCCTTAATCACAATAAAATCTAACTCCATAGTCTGATCGAACACTCACCACTTCCAAAAACATTAACTATAAAGAAACAATAGACCATTGAATCTCCAACCTTAAGAAAGACTCAAAAATTTGTGCATGCTTCCTCTCATTGGGAATAAAATACAAAAACCATCTAATCATATACATAAAATGTCACCTAAATCTATGAATTCCATTAATTTCCTAACAAACCTCCTAAATATATTTCATATGATTATGCATCTCCACTTGGTAAATAAATCATTCTTGAATAAATCATGAAAATCCCCCCAAGACATGTCTTTTAAGTCACCACACCTCATCTCCCACTACCTTCTCATTTCCATATGAAATAAGACAATTACCCATGAAACTCAAAACTAATATATATTCTTCACCAACCCAGATTTATTCTCAAATTCCTCTAACCAATCATCAGTATCGAGAATAGAGGCCCCATTGAATAACTTTGGTACTACAAACTACTAAAATTCCACTACAGATCTATCCCATGGTTCTACCTTCTCTTTCATTCGCCCAACATCTCGACATATTTTCTATGGAATTAATTCAAATAAAATAATAATAAGGTTAATATAATCCACAAAAGTATATAAATAATCACATAGTACAATAAAATTTTAAAAGAAATACACATCTACTATCACACTACCCATTCTCAATATCTCACCCGAACAGTATTCTACATCACCATGTCACTAATCCCCATCAAGCATAACATCATACTTTCTCTATCACATAACCCACATATCCTCATGTCAACAAAGACAAAAAACCACAAATACCAACAAACATCACTTATCAATCACCCCACAATAATCACAAAACTATACTCCCAACAATACCACTATTTAAACCTCACTGAAACTCATGCCACACAACACCTCCTTATCCCACACAACCAGCCATACCATTGCTGCAACATCAAAAATAAAAATTCCTCATATATACTGAGACAAAAATTCTTAGATGCACTTCCCAACATATCCTGACACCCAAACCATCCATAAAAACCCACAAATAAATCCACATAAATCATAGTAGGGTAAATATAAATAACCACATAAAACCCAACAACAAAACACAACAATCAAAAAAAATCCATAATTATTAAAAAAATAGGTGTGCCCAGTAAGAACATCTTCTCCAAACTTAAAGTTTTCCAAACAACCACTTTTGTTACCAACTTTAAGTTATTATCCTTTTATGGGTGGTGATTTCATCAACCTAATCACAATAAAAACACACAATCCTAACAATAGAATACATCATTGAAAACAATCACTATACACTTATTTTAAATAATGGAATAGAACTTTAAGAATATCAGTTTACAGTTTTGAAAATATATTTTCAAAAAAACATATCAACACTTTATGGAAATAAATCACAAAATAGCACATTTTAAACAATGATAAATTAAAACTTTTGGGAAAAACTATCATACTTTTCACTTCAAGGTATTTAATTAGACATACTTTCAAAGATTTAGGTGAAAATATGCTCATGATTTATCTTCATGCATCATGATAAAAATACTCAAATAAACACCCTTAATACATTATACTACCATGGAAACATGATTTCATATTTTATAATGATTTCATGCTTTTAATTACATATTAAGGTAAAATATTCTCAACACACATCCTGCTTGAAAAAAATATGAGCTTGAGTTTTTAGAACAAATTACACAAACATTCTCCAACTTTAGACTTTATTCCCATGATAAAAAATCCACATATTACCATTAAACATACTCATATATATTTAAATAACTAAACATATCATGGAAATTATGGTTTTTCATGTAACATATAATATCTTGATAGCACATAACATTGAGAGGATTTAAAAAAATAATATGAGTAGGTTTACCCATTTAAAAGTTTTTCAAATTTTAATAGGTTTCTACTAAGAATGCTTTTCATTTTCAATAAACATCTAAACTCAGCCTTATAATATATTCTTAATGTGTGAATATAATATATCAAAAGTAGATGGAAATACATAGTATAACAACTTGAATGAAAATATAAATAACACTAAGAATGGCCCCAAAACAACTTACTTAAACATATCAACAAGGAATATACTCAAGGAAGTTCATTTTATAAAGGATATAAAAAATAAGAAATAATATATATTAAGGACAATATAATCATGATTTACTAGAAATTATAAAAATCATGGGAACTGATCCACATGTTACGCACCTCAATAATGAAAATTGAAACCAATTTAAGATAAATCGGGTTATAACAAGTAGGGGAATAACACATCCATGTTATAACAAGTTTATAGTTAGAAAGCATACTCTAGTTAATTGCCATTTTTCTCTTTATATTAAGGATATGAAAACATTTAATCATAAAATTACAAATATTTAATAATTATAACACATAATAATAATCACATAAACATATATAAGATTCAGAATGTAAATGACAATACAGCTAATGATAATGATGTATGTACCTATCTATGATTTATACACTATAGTGGCTGCACTTTCACCCAAAAATTTCATTAGGTTGTAAAATTCATTTCATCATATTACAAGGGGTTTAAATATTTATATCCTATCCAGACTCTTTGGTCTAAATCATATGTTAGGATTAAGCTTCACTACTACCCTATCAATCTTGTGCAGTATTCACCTATGTCTAACTCCAATATCCAGCCTATCTCTCAACCATAAAATCTTATATTTTAAAACCTTTAAATTTTAGTTTAAAAAAATAATACGTTCAATTTCATGTACCATATGAAATACCAAGCTTAAAATGAACTATAATATATTATTAAAATGTTATTATTAAAATATTATTCATATAAACAAGCTGTTGAATTAGAAGGTATGAATAACAGTAGCTGAATGATGAAATATATGTAGAAAATTTTTCATTAATAAAAATTTATGAATTAATTCCTATGAAATAAGAACTCATTTTTTAAATAAAATCATATAAGATTAAAGGAGATATTTGTAAGAAAAATGATTAATATGTGCAAAATATTTTTTATCAAAAGAATTTAAGTTAATCTTTATATATGAATAGTTTCAATGAAATTTATAGATCATATATTTAATAAAATAAATTAACATTTATCTAATGGTTGTTACTATATATAAAATAAATATAAATTCATTTTATACTTCAAAAATACATTTTCTTCAAAAATGGTTTTTATTGCATTTTTTTGTGCGGATATTATGATTAATTTCTACCAATTTTATAAATTGTATTTGATAAAATAGAAATAATTTTTTAAATAATCATGTTAAAATAATTTTAAGATATTTTTTTAAGATTTTCTTGAAAATGTTGATTTTAGGTGAATAGTGAAAATACCGATTTTTCAAAAACTCTCATTTATTTAATTTTAATTAATTTAATTTAAATGTCCCATTTGGATTTGGATTTATTTAAAAGACACATAAGTTTAATTTTATTAAACTTGATTTAATTAATTCCATGAGAATCAACATTATACTTTATTTTGGTATAAAATCGTTTTTATGCCTATAAGGGGTATTTTTCTAAAAATTGTTTTTCATTGCATTTTGAGAACTTATATTAAAATTAATTTTTAGGAATTATAGAAATTCAATCATATAAAATATATTCCATATATAGAATAATAATATTAAAATTCAAACAGAGCAGGTCACAGAGGTGCAAGGGGATAAACTGCATGAGCAGTCTCCTATTGCAGTGCAGGTTATTAATGTAGTGCAAGGGGATGAACCGCATGACCACCCCACTGTACATCAAAATTATCCTGGACAGGATAGGGATCCCTCTCATGAGGATTCTGATTCGAATAGGATGGAGAATGAAGGCATGAAAAGGGGAAGAGGGCGTAATAACAAGGAAGGATCCAGGGGTCGTGGCCGGCCTAGGAAGAGGTAACTCTGTGGTGTGCTTTGTGTTGGTTTATGGTGTATTTCTATGCATGTAAGCACCCCCTTAATCTGTTGTATCTTTACTATCTTTTTTTTCAAATAAATTTGGGGCATGGGTTTAGAACCCATGGATGAACCTTCTTGGTAATAATATTCAAATTATTTAATAATTTCATTTTCATTTTCATTTTTATTCATAATGAATAGTAACTATGATAAAGGTTATCACTATAGTAAAGGGTAAAATGGGTTAATCGAAGTTGAAATTATGGGATAAAGATTAAAAATTAGTAAAAAAATATTACTTAATATAATTTTGTGTACTTATTTAATACATAATCATCACAACTTTGAAAATATATCAAATTGTTTCTATAATTTTATGATTATGATCTTTATATTATTTTAAGTAAAGAGTAATTACAAAATGTCACTCTCTCTCACTTATTATGTTGTCATGATTAAGATATAGATAAAAATGATATATAAACCAATATATATAATAAAATTTATGAATAATAGAGAAAATTTATGGTATTAATTTATTCTTAATTTATATTTATGGTATAATTTCCTAGAACATTTACGCAACACCGATGCAGTGCACGTGCAAGTGGTAAAAAAATAAATTAAATGATTTTAAAACATTAAAAGTAACATTTTTTGGTTGAATTATGATATAAAATGAATTTTAGGGATAATTATAAAGTTTATTTTTTGGTGAAAGTATTTATATTCTAATTATATTTTTATCTTGATGTATTTAAAGTCAAATTTTGTGAATAATCCCAAAAATAACTATAAATAAAATTTAATGTTTAAAATTATTTTTAAATCATTAAAAATCATAAAAAACTATAATAACTCAATATAATGATAAATTATAGAGTTTATCATTATTGTTTCATGTAAGTTTAACTTTTAATTTTTAAAATTACTTTCATGACCCTTATAGATTGAAAATTTTATTATCACGATTAAGGTTAAAAGGGTTAACAAGGGGGTAAAAGTAATAGATAAGGTTAAAAATGCCAATTAAAATTGTATAAATTTTATTATAATGGTTTATTTATAACATATACTACTTATAATATAATTTTTCACTTTTTATTCATGTTACATGAGTTGGATACATATTATATATTAATATTTCATATATTTGCAAAATTGTCACCCACTTCACCTATAAAAGGGTACCTCATATCCTCTCTTTCTTGCACATAATAAGACATTTATATTGGTCAGTATCTATAAAAATACCTTCTAAAACTTCAAACACATATCGTAGAGGTTCTGGTCACAGAGAAACACCAACCTAGAAGGCTTAATGTGTTACCCAAAGGACGTTCTCCAAAGAAGGGGTATAATTCTTAAATAGTGCTTTCATGTTTATTTCTTCTTTTGAATCCTTATAAATCTTCTATAACCATGATAATATGGTAAAAATAGTAACTTATATAGACTAAAATATTATTATATTTATTAAATAACCCTTTTTTATCTTCTTTTCCATCCTATGGGAAATGAAAACATTGTTTGTGTGTACGTGTGGGCTACCACCTTCACAAAGTGATGTGTTTCATTTTTCATAAAAACCTAACTAGTTTAGTTATTTTGAATGATTTAATGAATATATATATATATAATATTTATGCCATAATTATGATTTTGTTAAGATAATATGTTACTTTCCTTCATTCCCTTCTATCTATTTTAAAATGATAATATCACTCATGCATACGTAATGAAAGAGATCATGAACCAAAGCTCTTACTAGGGAAAGAGATGTAGATCTAGGGAGGTTATAATTACACTATTATATCCTTCAATGATATTTTATGATATGTTTAAGAAATAATCCATGATAAAAGCTCTTAAAGGATCAATTCATTATATTAGTGAAATTAGAGCTCTGGGAGGAGCAAAGAACCACTTTCATTATTTTTTAGGCTTGTTGAGTGAAAAGCATAGAGTAATTTTTCACATGTCTTGTTGAAGAAGAATTAGTGAATTGTTTCATATTTCCATTATTTATTATACCTCAATCACCATTTTAGGATCATTTTAAACCTTATTATGTCCAAAATATTTCTTATAAAAAGATTTTATCTACTTGAATAGAGTTTATTTAACAAGGGTACCTTACAATTAATATAACTTCTTATAATACCCTCTTCTTCTTATATCACCTATTATTACTGAAGTGGTGTCGTCACCACTTCATTTTCACACCTACATAAAATAATGTGATTTTTTTAATATATACCTTTCATTGATGGTTTTAAAATTTTATTTAATGTATAAACATGATTATTATTTCATGTTCAATATCATGGAGATGGTGTAACCATGAACCCTTTGACCATGGTCAACTTTCTGAATTTATTTTGAGAGTATGTACTGAATTTCCTCAAAACATCCAATGTAAAATTAACTAATTTAGTAATTAAATAATTCATGTTAATAAATTAAATAAAACTAATAATGATAATGGAATGAAAATAAAAATTTTCTTATGTAACTAGAAAAATAATATAATTGTATTATTCAGGAGTTAGAGAATGTATGAAATGAGTCGGAAATCAAGATAAAGGATTTCTTATCTCAATTTATTTTTATTGAGACTCATTCCATATTCACCACATGTTTTCTTTTTTGAGTAGTATGTATTAACATATGGATATATTTTATCATTAATTTACTAAAATTCAAGTGGTTTAAAAATCATTTTCAAGTTATAACCTTCAATTATCATTTGATTCAATATTTCCAAAAGTAGTAATTGTTTATTATATAATCTAGTTTTTAGTCAGTATTATTTATGTTTAAATTTCCATTGGGGGAGTTATATTCTATTTATATTCTAAAACCCATATATTTTATTCTTCATTGGTTATTTATATGGTTACAATTTTTTTATTCCAACTTTTCCTCTCTTTGGTACTTAAAATGATAGATAAAATGTTTTTAAGAAAATTCAACATTTTTTCGATTTAGTCAATGAAATTTTTATTCCATGTTCATGTTCTTTAAAAAATTTTCAAGAATGTTATTTTCTAAGATCAAATTATTATTTAAGGTCATGTTCAACCATATTTGAATTTCTTTTCAAAGTTGTAAAATGAATATTCTGGTCATTTTCTGAATGAGTTACTTTTGACTTTTTTCTAAAAGTGTGAAAGGAATATATTTTTTATATTAACTAAATGAATATATTTTCCCATCATAATAACCATTATTTTATTTGAATATTACTTTAAAATTTTCCATGTTTATTTTCAAAGAATGAATTGTTCTTAATATTCAGGAAATATTTATTTAAAATGTTATCAAAAGAAAATGATATTTTTTCCATGTTTTCAAAACAAGGTTTTAATGTTATTTAAAAGTTATTTTTATTTATGTCAATATCCTTTAATGATTTTTATGATTTACTAAGGATGGAATCTAATGATATCATCCACCTTATTTCTATGGATATCACATGATCATGTTTTTCTAGTTGTTAACCAGGTAAAATACTAACATTACATATGCTAGTTTTTAATATGAATGTTTATATTGATTATGTATTGTATTTTTATTTATTTATTCCATGTGATGAATTCATTATACTTAGTAAGTGATGGGAGGGTCCTGTTATTTTCCCTAGATACATTGATGGGCCTCATGAGACAAACTACCTTGGGTATTTGGTGTATTCCTTACCTATTTATGTATGATGCCTTGGAATGAGGATTTTATGGTAAGATTATGATGTATGGAATTATGAATTCTATAATTATGAAATTATTTATTATTATTCATGTGTTTATTTAAATTTTACATGGATATATTATTTCATGTTTATGTTATTTATGGGTTTTTATGGAAATATTTCAATTTTATAAGGTAAGAAAATATTATTATGATTTAAAGTAAAGTTCATGATCTTCTATTGGTGAAAAGTTTTTTTTCAAGGGATAGTTCTAAAGTTATTAAAAAGGGCCCTAATGAATTATGAGTTTTCCTTTATACTTGATTATTAAATGTTTTATAAAAAACATTTGGTAAATAGTTTATTTTAAGAGTGATTAATTGTTTATTTTGTGCTTAAATATTATTATATGATAAAAGTAAATATTTTCATGGGTTTTCATGTTTTTTATTAGACTTTCGTATTTCTTTTATTTTTATATCCCTTACTGTGATTAGTTTTAATCAACTCATGCTTTCAAAAGAAAATCATAAGACTTAAGTATGAGTAAGAACTATATCATGGACTATCTTTCCAGTAAGTTGTTTCATCTTAAAAGAAGAAAACATGTTTTGAATTAAATAGGAGTTTAAATTTAAGAGTCCTGTTTTTTTATAAAAAATGACTTTGATTGAAAGTATCCACTTTTTATTGTAAGGTTTTTTTATGTAAGAGTTTTTGCTAATTCTCTAAAACATTAAACTGGAAAGATACTTGAAATGTAAGAAAGTGAATCCCTTATTATAAATCATGTAATTATGCGTTGTTTATGTCATGGGGAATTATAGATGGTATCAAAGAAAATGTTTAGATGACTTTATAGGTTAGGATGTTATTTGATCATAATTTATAATTCTTCTATAACCATAACCATCAATATGATATGAATAAATATGGTTATTGAATATAATATGACATGGTTAAGGATATCTTAGTATTTATCATCCTTATAAGATAGTTTATTATATATTTATTTGATAAAATCACACTAACTATTTTTGGTTTTATTAAAAGTATGGAACTGATAGGAACTAAGTTAACAATGGTTTTTAAAGACGTTCTGGTAGTTGTCTGAATGAGAAACCAAATTGGATAGGATTTGGAATGAAAAATCTTGTGGTTATGTCTAACTAGATATTTCTATACATGATTAACAACCTAGACCTAGGTTAGTTTTCTAACACCCAAAAAAATTGAGTTTCATAGAATTCCAAGTGATAAAAATCATAAAGTTGAAAATACACAACTTTCTAAATGTCAAGAATGTGGGAAAAGAACCCATGGAAATGTTTCAAAGGAATAGGAAAAAATTTCAAATGTGGAGAGTATAATCATTATGAAAATCAATGTCCTAGAAGAAAATTTATTATAAATGAGACTAGTAAGATAATATAAATAAAGTATTGGAAATTTTATATATTGAAGATGAAGAAAATTTTAATAATATATAAAATTTATGTGTTATTTTTTTAGTTTTGTTTATATTTAAATTTGTAAACATGATAGAGGATGGCCTTGCCTGTTGGAGCTCCACTAAAAAGAAAATAATTTAAGTGATTCTTGATAAATTCATTTTCATTCCTATATTGATTTGGTTACTGGTTCTTCTCTAAATATTTTCTATGCCTCTGTACCTGATCAGTTACCTCTTGTATCCTTTCAACATAAAGGGTGTCCAATGGTTGGATTTTACTAAAAGGATATAGATGTTCTTACCTCATATCTCTGGTGTATTATTGTTGTTAAGTTCCCATCTCATCATTGTTCACATAAATTTTTTAAGAGGAATTTTTAATATATTTGTTTTTAATTATTCAATCTAGGCCTCCTCAACTATAAGAATATAATTCTTCATTTATTTTTCAAGGATGATTATTATTGTTGTTGGTCTTGGGAACTTTGTAATTTTACCAGTTATTCTATGAATATTATAAAATTGTATCCTAAATTTTAAACATATATCAAGACTCCCATTTTCCCAATTTGGTTAGGGTTTGTTGTTTTTTTAATTCACATCTTCAATCAAGATTCTCTTTTTTCCATTACTAGTCTAGTTGATGTGTTATCGCACTGTGATTCACTGTTTCATTTTCACCCTTACACCACTGTGCTAAACTTGTTTTATATTGATAGTTATAAAAATAATAAAAAATTTAATTCCATGTCTGAATCATTTATTTTTTGTTTATCATTGTTAAAAAGGTCAATTTTACTTGTTTTTAAGATTCCATTGCAGGAGGAGGTGATTTGGAGGACTCATAATGATGTCCAAGAAAAATGGGTCAAACTGCGCAAAATCCATGCACACCAGTGGACTCATCTGTGAATTTCTCATTAACCGTTCATAAAAATTCAATTAAATTTTGTGGTATGGTCCAAAATTCATTTTTTTACATTTCATATGAAATAATCCAAGACTCATTTGTTCATATGGTGGCCCAAAAGACCCGATCTGTCCATCACACCGAATCTACACAAAGTCAAAAGTCGGGTGTTGTGATTTGTCCATATCTTGTTCTCCACTTTTCCAAATGGTTCCAAACTTTTGGTGGAGATTGTAAAGAGGTTCAGATAAAACCTTTGTATTTTATCCAAAACTATATAATGCTTTCTGAAGGTCAAAAACTATGTGACAAGTGGTTTTAATAAATTTGTGTGCTCAAAACCACCTTCCCATTTTCCTATAAAATGGAACCTCGGGCTCCCCATTTGTAAGTTCAGCCAGGAGGAAAATCTCTCGTATTTTGGAGATGAAAAAGATTCCTCTCATCATAAAAGGAGTTTTGGATGGCCCTGTCCTCATAGGGGGGTCAATGATGAAGGTGAAGTTCCACCCAAGCTTCCTCCTCCTCCCGATGTCGAGCTAAACGGTGGATGGTCATTTCGAGGGGGATACACACAATTGGGAGGGAGTTATAGTACTTTTTCTTCTACTGGTTTTGTGTAATTTTTGTTCTAAATATTTCCATTATTTATTATCTTGACATGATTCTCCTTTTATTGCATTTTTATTATTAAAATTAAGTGAAACACTTTTTATTTCAACACCGATTGGGTTGAGATTTCAAGTGGTAATCTTGGGTTGTTCCAATTAGACAATACAAGAGTCATATTTATCTCACACATACATGAGATTTCAGTATGATTTGGTAGCCTTTATTCTCTATTATTGATACCCAAACCTTAACAACATTATTATTGTGTCAAGGGGTGGTTCTTTGAGTATCATTTAAAAGTAAAAAAGGGAAGTTGAGATCTTGACAACCCTCAACCAAAGGATTCCATTAAACCATGTGTATTTTTCAGAATGATGAACTCACCAAGATGTGTAGTGGACTTGAAATGATCTCCTTATCTAAAAATTCTAAAACACTACTTTTATTTATCAACTATTAAACTCTTTAAATCAAGTCATTTTCTTTAAACTATTTTAAAACCACCCCTCTATGTAAGGGTATTGTGATTCTTGTGTAATGGTAACTCTATTTTCAGGATGCTACATAAGGATAGGTTTTTCAATTAGGCTACATAAAATCATTGGTTTCTGTGTGTAAGTAAAATGTGACTCGTTAATAAAGGTAACTCCTTTATCATTATGCTTTGTAAGGGTACATTTTTGAAATTAGGCTATGTAAAGGTCATTGGTTCTATTCATAAGTATATTGTGACTCTTGCGTAAAGGTAACTCTATTATAAGGATGTTATGTAAGGGTAGGTTTTTTCATCTTTTGAGTATGTAAATATATATTAGATTAATATAGAGTATACTAAAGGTAATAGAAAGGGTATCATGCATAAAGGTAGTTCTAAATTTATTATTTAAAAGTATCTATATTATTATAAAGGATACATAACTGTAGGAGTCTTCTTTGGTGGCTTCATCTTTGTTTGTTTTGAGTTTTTAAGAGTAAATAGGGTACTCTTGGAGGATGTGTAAAGGTACCAAAAATGTTAAGAGATGGAAAAATGGTTTCATATAGGTATTTGGATCATGAATATTGGTTATGTGAATCATGTGTAAAGGTAACTCAAAAATCATAATAATGTATAAGCATAGTACCCTGGTTGTGTGAGGGTAGCTAGAATAAGGGTAGCTCTAATTTTAGGATTTTTTATAATAGTTTACCTTGGGGTAGAGTAGTTTCACATAATGATGGTCTGACATAATATCATCTGGGTAATAATTTTGAGGGTTCTTTTTTTATTATAATAATATGATGACCTCTAATATTGTTCAAGATGTGATGTTGAAGGCATTGTATCACTAGTTTTCTACTATTTTAGATATCTAATGATCAATGGAGATTATTAGGGGTGCTCTTGAGTATTATAGAATGTTTAAAAGTGACTCTTGGATTTTATGATTATATGGTGAGGTCTTAGTTAGCATCTAGATAAAGGTTTGGTAAACCCTTTTTCTACTTCATTTGCAGATTTTCTTGTACTACTTTGTTGGACTTTTCATGTGTAATATTTAATTTCTTTATTATTAAAATCAAATCATACCTAATTCTTTCACATTTTAATTTTCTTTTTATTTAATAAATTTTTGGGGGTGTGGGTTGGTTAGCCAACCCATTCCTAATACTTTTCTCTAAAGTAGGAAACATGATTAGATTGAGATTAATAAATCTTAAGACATTACTTTTTTGTAGGAAGGAAGTTTTAAGGAATAAGATAGCAATTCCTGGTTAAAAAATATGAATAAAATTGATTTATTTAATTTTCTACATATAGGATTTCAGGAGTTATGATGTAATGGTGTTTTATTTAAGGGTCGGTAAATTTAAGGATGATCGTAATTTTAAATTCATTAATACTATTCTTAAGTTTTATGTGATGGGAGTACTTTGAGATACATTTATTGAGTTTTAATAGATTTTTTAGATATATATAACCCTTAATTTTAACTTATGTTTTAGTGAAAAGGTTATTTAAGTAATAATGATTATATATTTTTTGTACATAAGTTGAAAGATATTGATAACCTTAAGGGTTAATATGATCTTTGATGTTGAGGTACTTATGGATAATTAGTATAAAAGGGTTATTTCATTTTGGGAACATATATTTCATCATATAAGTAACCAAGGGATTGAAAATTAATTTGGTTACTAAGTGATTAAATCTATTTATAAAAAATTTCACTATATCGGGAACATTATATGATTAAATTAAATGAAAATATTTTTTGCTAAGATGAGATTTTATTTGAGGGATAAAGGTTGAGTTATCTTTTGGAAGCATATATGATTTTATTTGGGATTTTTAGTGATTTGGATTATTTATGGGAAATATTGTCATGTTTTTAAGATTATATTATTAAGGCATATACATTTTGGTATGTTACTTTATAACTGATTTATGTTGTTTGGAGATAAATTTTAAATTGATCTTAGAAAAATATGTAATCAAATATTTTGGATTTTTGGGTATTGAACTTGGTCAGGAATATTTTGATGAGTTTTAAGGTTAGAAATTTATGGGATTATTTAAGTAAAAAAAATTATGTTAATGTTGATTCTTTGAATATTATTGTAGTATTTCTTCATATGAAGGTTTATTCATATTGAATATTATCTACACTTTTTCTAAACATTTTTTGTTTTGATTTATGGATAGAAATAGGAGAAATGAATTTTCATACTTTATAGGATATTATGATCCATTATAAGTTTAACTTAGTTATTTGGTAATAGAAAATAATCTTGAATACTCATTGATTAGAGTAAGATATGAGATATAAGTGAAAAGTGGTCAAATAACAAATAAACAATGAAATTCCACTTATGTTGTGGAATGTAATCAAGTATGTATATCTCTATATCGATGGTAAAATAATTTATAAAATCTATAAATTATTATAAATAAAGTAACACTCAACTATCAAAGTACACTTTTTTAAAATTATCTATAAGTATGAGTCTTATAGATGTACATTCTTTTATGAAATAACAAATTTCCTGATCTTAACCTAGAAATTAAAGTTAACGATAAAATATATATTTGATTTTATTACTATGATAAATTAATTTTGAGAGAATAAAATAAAAATTTTGGGGAAATAATTTATTTAAGGGGGATAATTTAACACCCGGAGATTTTAGTTTAAAATATACTATGTTCGATTGTGTGTACCACATGAAATACTAAGATTAAAACAAACAGTGATATACTATTAAAATATTATTATTAAAATATGATTGTTATAACCTAGTTGTTGAATTGGTGGGTATGAATAGAATCAACCAAATTATTAAATATATGTATAAAATTTTTACTTGATATAATTATACTAATTATTTTTTAAAAAATAAAATGTTAATTTTTAAATAAGCTCATATAAGATTAAAAAAGATATTTTTTAGAAAACTGATTTATATGTGAAAAGTATTTTTTTATCAAAACAAATTACGTTAATAATTATATAGGAATTATTTTAATGAAATTTATAGATCATATATTTTATAAAATAAATTAACATTCATATAATGGTTGTTTCTACATACAAAATAAATATAAAATCATTTTAGACTTTAAAAATACATTTTCTTCAAAAAATGTTTTTATTGTATTTTTTGCATGGATATTATGATTAATTTCTACCACTTTTATATATTATATTTGATAAAATGGAAATAAATTTTGAAATAAACATGCTAAAATAATCTTAAGTTAAATTTTTTTGATTTTTTTAAAATGTTGATTTTCAGGTGAATAGTGAAAATACAAATTTTGTAAAAACTATCATCACTTTAATTTTAATAAAAGTAATTTAAATCTTCTATCTAGTTTTGGATTTTTTTAAAGTCACATAAATTTTATTTTATTAAACATAATCCAATTAATGTCACAAAAATCAACATTATACATTATTTTGGTATAAAATCATTTTTATGCTTATAACAGGTATTTTTATAAGAACTATTTCTTGTTAAATTTTGAGAGCTTATATTAAAATTAATTTTATCCAATTATGAAATTTAAATCTATACATGCCCATTTATTCCTTATAAGACTTTGAAATATTTCTATACATATATATATTTCCAGAGCTATCCATGAGACGGCATGCGATTATGAGGCCTAGTGTGCTCGGAATTAATTTTATAAAAATATTGAATATATTTTATATAGAATGCAAATATTATTAAATAAAATGGGATAAATATTAAATTAAAGATTAAATTATAAATTTGAGAGCAAGTTTGATTCTATAATGTGATGTTTACTCTAGGCAAAACATAAAATAGGTTTATGCATGGCGTTCTGACTCCTCGCTTTTTGGTAGTGTATTCAGTGAGTTAATTCATTAATTAATTAATTTATATGTAGAAAAATGTCTATATATATACTTAAAGTGTGAATTATCCTGTTTTAGCTACATAAACCTTTAGATAATTCCAAAACTCTTCCTTCCTCCTCTATTAGAGAATCTCCTTAGACGATGACAAAATGCCAAATCATAATAGATCGGGACGCATTGAATGCAATGACTCCTCTAAATCATTGTAAGGTGTATTCTTAAATGATGATCGATCCATAATCAAGGTAGGAATCTTAAATTGGTGATTTATTCCCTTTTATTTAATAGATTGAGCATATCAATCCATATTCTTCAATATGCATCCTTCTGCAACCTTTTCATGTGCTTGGGTATAGAAACTTATTTATTTTCAATTATTTTATAACCCTATATGTTTTTTCTTGATCGTTGACCAAGAAATTTTTGACAATAATTTTTAAACCTTTGATTTTGTGCTTTTCTCCCTTTTTTTCTTCAGTTTCTTCACCAGTTGGACCCTAGAATCCCGGTTTGAATTTGTTGATCGGTACCGAGCCTGATAGGACCCCTAGAACTATGAAAGATCGAGTAAAAAAGAACAAATCATAGATCTAAGACCAATATGAGATTGATGCAAGGAAAGGATGGTATTTTGGAAAATCAGAGGCTATATCTACAAAGGCAGAATGATCCAGGATGAGCTAAACAAATGGAGGAACTCCGATGGAGGAATCAGAGCTGTTTCTCAGTGAGCAGTATCCATGGATGATAAATCTAGTCGAGATCCATAATTTTCGAGCTGATTCAAAGATAAAGTAAAATGTATAGATCAAATTTCAAGTGCATATCATGGATTCGAATTTCTAGAGAAAACTCAACTGCACACCTTGTATGAGGATGAACACATGGTGTGTATCCCCCTCGGTTATGGAAACTAGGGTTTTCAAAAACTTAAGTATGAAATGACATGTATCCCTCCTACATGCCATGTACCTCTTCCCCAGATGGACATCCCATGTGAGGATTACATAGGAAGGAACCCATGTGGAATTATATATCCAAGTATGTGGTCATGTACTTTAATACACATACATGATGTCTGGTACATGGAAGAGGTCTAGTACATGGACACGGGGTCTTGTATATGGACACGAGGTCTGGCACATGGACATGGACAATAGGACACGGCCCGGTCCCCGTTTTCCTAGACACACCATGTAGTCTACCTATATGGGATGTACTACTACATGGGATGTGATCTGTGTGTCGTCCTGGGACACAGACAAGTGATGGAGTGGGACAAAAAGACGTGTAGTCCCCCTCACATGCCATGTACCCCTTGACCTCTATTGAGGAAACTTCAATCGTCCATATCTCCTTCACTTGAACTTATATGTTGGCCCGCAATTATCCTATCCTGAGTTTTTTTCTCATAGAATGGTATGGTTCCCTCGATTGTGACCTTTAAGATAATATGTGAAATGTTTCGAGCATGGTTATTATTGAGACAATTCCTGATGATATTAGTGATTAGGTAGAATCACCAGATATTATTGAGTGTTCCCTCCAGTAGATATGGGTAGTGGAGTCTTTATTTTTTAGAGTGGAACCCCCCCCCCATAAGTATGGGTGTGGGTCCTATACATCTACCTTTTGAGTGGAACCCCCTTGTAGGATAGGGTTGGGATCCTCAATGACTAGAGTGGAACCCTCCTTACATACTAGAGTGAGAGTCATTGACCTTCAGAGTGGAACCCCTCATCGGTATGGGCGTGGGTACTCTACCTTACTGAGTGGAAACCCCTGTTAGTATAGGGTGTGGGTCCTCATGAAACTATAGTAGAACCTCCCATAAAAATGAGCATGGGTACTCTAAAAATACTTATATAGTGTAACCTTCCTGACGCACTATGGTGGGGGTCCTCTAATTTGAGTTTCTAACCCCTCGATTGTGTGACATAGTAGCAAGGCATGGTTTGACTTGCACGATTACTTCTAGGTAGATGCGTGATATTTTGGGAATCATTGATGGAATTTTTTAATGGTTGGATAATATTCTTCTTGTGCTGATCTATGAGATGGAGATCATATTACTCTGTCTTGTAGGCTTATTTTTACTAAGCATATACATATATTCTCCTATATCCACACCTTGGATTTGGTTACTCTCCTTACAGGAGAGGTGAATACACGTGGGGTATGCCACATTCTTTCCACATTTAGTTTCTCATGGTTGGATGAGTCTACTCTCCGGTTATAGGTGGAGAATACTTGATGTGTAGTTCATCCACTCATTGTGTCAAGCTCCTTATGTTTATATGAGGTTACTTTCACTATTGGTTTAGGTTAATCTATTCTCTTTGACTGTATATTTCATGTACTATATTTTTATTCTTTATATATCTCTTAATACTCCTCCCTTCATCTTTTGGGGTTTCCTACATGGTATGTATATAATCACCCCTCCATGGGATTTTCTTGCATGTGTCATGTATTATGAAGACAAAAACCAGGTCGACTGTGAATTCATAGGATCTTAAAGATACCTGGTACTTTAGACCACATACGGTGGTCACGACTTGGGATTCAAGAGCGGTCTCTCTCATTAGTTTACTTTTCCAATTTTTTTACGTTGGTACATATTCTTGTTTGGGCATGTATTTCTCCCCTTTACTTCTCAATTTTCACTTTTGTACTCTTGTACACCATAGATATTATGCATGCTTGGTTTACTTTACAGTAGTGTTGCATTTTTTACTATTTCCTTCTAGAATTTTTCATTGAGATGGATGTATGTGTGTGTGTGTTCATAAAGGTACTTAGGAAAAGGCCTCCCCATATTAGTTATGCCTTTGGTGCTTGTCGCCACCCCCTGGACTATGGAGGCGGGCTTGGGGTAGTTGCAACTCGATCCCCAGCTTAGGTCAGGTCATGACAGATTGGTATTAGATAAAGTTCATTCCTTATGATGTTGTTAGGACTTGTCCAATTGTAAGATTTTTGTTGGGTTTAGGGAAACAGTGAAAAGTGTCTCAAGTGCGGCTCTCAATCCAAGGAATCTAGTGATGTTCGGCGGGTGATCTATCCATTTACTATGACCTTAACAACCTACTTATCGACTCATTATACTGATACATTGGTTGTAGGGTAGAATGGTACATGAATCATATAGGATTGAGTCTTTGACTATCCTTCTTTATTTAACTCCCCATTTTTTTTATATATATATATACTCATTTAACTTCAATACACCTTGATAACTTTCAAGATTCCTCCATGATGATATCCAACCAAGTTACCAGCTTAGGATCATGACAATGACCTGATGAGAAATGAGGCCTCGGTTCAAGGTTCATCCTACAACTCCATTCCTCTAGGTGGGTAGGTAGAAGCACATCCACCTATCAAGTAGAATATCATTCCATCAAAATAGGCTGAGTACGTGTGTTGGCTTATCATGCTCTATGATTTCCAGCACCAAAGGCCACTAAGGTTTTGTGGTGTTCCAGATCCTTAGGAAGAAGAGGATTGGCTAGAGTTAGTGGTTTGTGTATTCAGTATCATCTGAAAAATGATGGATCAGGTGGTTGCATAGACATATATCCTTTTCCACGAATCATTTGGGCATTGTTGGAGCCTTGTTATATAGATACACGATTAGTCGACACTCTCATGGACTGACTTCCAGCCATTGTTTCGTGAGGAGTACTACCCCTGTTACTTGTGTTCAATCTGTATTTAGGAGCTTATAGAGCTTAAATAGAGAGGGGTGATGATGGTTGATTATGTAGTTAGATTAATTAACTATACACGTTACTCCCTTGACATGATCTATGATGGCTACTTCTAAGAACGGAAGTTTGATAAGGGACTTTATAGAGAGATATATTCTAGTACAGTACCCTTGTGCATCCCCACATATATAGGGGTATTGAAGTGAGCACTAGTGATAGAGATATTTTTGTTTGAGGGGTTCCATATATCTGGAGATAATAATGGGTGCCACTAGGCTGAGTTATCTACAGAAACTAGCAGACACTAGGCATCATGATCTCAATGCAGGAGACCTCCCAATAATCAAGTTCGGTCATGTGGTATGGGGTAGCATAGCGGACCAAGACCAGGGCATCCTATAGAGGGGTGGTGATTTACTTATGATGGACAAGGTCACATGGAATAAGACTGTCTATCCAGACATGTTGAGCATCACATGCAGATAGCTAACAGACTACCAAGGTAGAGGTAGTGTCATGATCAGGAATCTCCTAGGTAAGGGAAAGGTGGTCCCTAGGGAGTTGGAGATAAAAGAGGAGAATGAGGATATATGGTTTTTGTATGATGCTAGGATATCCTTCCCCCACCACCACCACCAATCATCCCACATCAGGCTCAGGGATTTGGCGGCTGAGGCCACGAACAGTTGTAGGCTTTGGAGGTTTATGACCTTGCAGTGAACAAGATGATTGGAGGTATGATCTATGTTTATTATACTCTTGATTAAGTATTAGTAGAAACAGGTCCTAGTCATTACATTATCTCTATACTCCTAGTGTGATAGCTGGAGCTCCCAGTTATGGTGCTAGCCCAATAACTTCATCTTGTGATTCCTACAGGTAATGATTATTTTATATCTTTTATCTACTGAAATTGTAAACTATCTGTTGGTAGAGATAGGTTTATGCAGTAAATTTTGGTCATCATGATGGAAACCTATGACAACATATTCGATATGGATTTTCTATCCATGTTCTGAACCTATATTGACTATCACCATAGAAAAGTCAGATGTCTACACACTGATGGTACGAGATTATTTTTTTTTTTTGGAAAGAGAGATCGCATGGTGAGACAAGTGGGTTCTGTGATCATATGGATACAACCCATCACCCATTAGTTAGTGAGTATATCCCTTGGTTAATAAGTCTATTCATTCATTTGGGTTCTTTCAGTTGTAGAGGATTATATGGATGTCTTCCTCAAGGAAATTCTAGGACAAACATAGAGGTGGGAGATGGAGTTTTGCATCAACTTTCATCCCAACATATTTGAGGGTTTGAAAGTCTGATATTCGAAAGTTTTCATTCCGATGTTTCTACAAAAACTATGAATTCCTATTAGTGTTTTTTGGTGTGACAAATTCCCCCGCTATGTTTATGGCTTTGATGAACTAGTTATTCTAGCCACACTTGGACTAGTTTTTGGTTGTCTTCATTAATGACATACTCATCTACTCTGCATCAGAGGATGAACATGAAAAACACTTGAGGATGGTTCTATATTTTCTTCGAGAGCACTATGTTTATGGAAAACTCTTGAAGTTCAAGTTTTGGATTCATGATGTTCACTTTTTTTGTAATGTCATTTTTGAGCATGTTTTATCCATAGACCCGTAAAATATTGATGTATTTCTTGTTTGTGTCAAGGGTGCATAGCTTTCATAGCTTGATAGGGTACTACAGTAGGTTTGTGGAAGACTTATTCATAATCACAGCTCATTTGACCACCCTGACACGGAATGGGAATTCATTTACCTGGTCTAAGTCATGCTAGAGGAACTTTGAGGAGTTGAGGATGAGGCTGACGAGTGATCTAGTGTTAATACTACCAGAGGAAGGCATGGAGTTCATAGTGTATTGTGATGCCTCATTATTTAGTCTCAATTGTGTGTTGATGCAATGGTAGGTAGTCATCACATATGGTTCAAGGCAGTTGAGACCCCATAAGAATAACTACATGATTCATGACCTAGAGTGGTAGTGGTATTCTTCTCCCTGAGGATTTGGAAACACTGCCTTTTGGGAGAGCGCTTTGTGGTTTACTCATACCACCAGAGTCTTAGGTACATCTTCGCGTAGAGAGACCTAAAACTAAGAGAGAAAATTTTGTTGGAGTTCCTATAGAACTATCACTTAGAGATATTCTATACTCTAGGTAAGGGAAACATAGTAACAGATTCCCTTAGTAGGAAGTCCCAAGATCTCTCTGTGCAGGAGGCTTCAGATCAGTTATCTTCCCTACAGCTAACCCTGGTGGGGTAGGAGGGTACAAATTTTCTTCAGTCGATGGTGTCGACTCCTTCGCTTCTTGAGTGTTTGAGAGAGTATCATCTTGGATACATCGACTATGAGGTCTTACATGACCATATATCGATAGATGAATCACTACATGGATATTCTAAAGGAGAGAATCATGTCATCTTTTTTTAGGGTCGGACGATGGTCCCAGTCATGATGCAAGAGAAGGTGATATGAGAGTTCCAAACTTCTCCCCTAGTTGGGTTTGTATCTTAGTGCCTCACCTATCAGCATGTGAAGATTGAGCACCAAGTTCTGGAAGGTTTGTTTTGACCTCTTGAGATCCCAGAGTAGAAGTGGGATGGCATATCCATGTAATTTGTCACAAGACTTTCATGAATGGTGAAGGTCCATAACACCATCTAGGTGGTAATTGGCCGACTCACAAAATCGGTGCACTTGCTATCAAGGAGCAGAGTTCGATAGAGATTTTTGGGTAGTTTTATATAAGAGAGATCATTCGCTTTCATGGGGTACCCTAGATGATTGTCTCCGATCATGATGTGTGGTTTACATCACAATTATGGAGACACCTACTGGAGTCATTCAGGACCCAAATGAGGATGAGTACAACCTTTCACCCCCAGACCAATAGAAAGATCGATTGCACTATCCAAGTGTTATATAATATATTGAGGGGTTTCATGTTAGACTTCAGTTGGAGCTTGTATTATCACTTTTCCTTGGTAGAGTTTGCATACAACAATAGATATTGGTCTACCATTGATATGGAACTTTTGGAGGCCCTATACGGGAGACCCTACCAGTCACCCTTGTACTAGAAAAAGATCAGTTAGACATCTCTTGTGGGACCAGAGATAGTGTAGGTGAAAACGGAGAGGGTATAGATCTTCCATAAATGGATGAGGACGGACCAGAGAAGACAAAAATATTACATAGATCATTATCATATGCCCTTTGAGTTCAATAACAGGGACCATATTTTCCTAAGAGTCTCCCCACGATGAGGATTGCATGGGTTTTTCTAGGGAGGAAAGCTATCTATGAGGTTCATCGAGTCATTCAAGATCGTGTAGAGGGTTGGTGGGTTTTCTTACTTCCTCACCCTACCCCCACAACTAGAGAGGATGCATGATGTCTTCCATGTGTCGTAGCTAAGGAGATATATGTATGACCCTATACACATTATTGACTGGGAAGATATGAAAAATGAGGATGGATCCACCTTCATGGAGCACCTGATAGAGATCGAGGATCAACAGGAGATGAACCTATTTGGATGGTCTATCCCCTTGGTTTTCTTGCTATGGTAACATGGAAACATGAAGGATAGTTATTAGGAGAAGGAGATCCAATTGTGGGATTAGTATCTAGAGTTGTTTGTTTGGATTTTTTCTTGGGGGTGAAAATATTGAAGGAGGTAATGATGTAGAGACTTATTTTTTTCCTTGTAATACTTTTAAATATTTCTATATATATATTTCCAGAGCTATGTGCTAAGATGGTGTGCAATTATAAGGCCCAGTGTGCCCAAAATTAATTTTATAAAAATATTAAATATATTTTATATAGCACACACAGCTTCTTAAAGAAAATAGAATAATTCTTAAATAGAATCTCATATTATAAATATAAGACCATGGTTGAGTCTAGAATGTGGTGTTTACCCTAGGTAAAATATAAAATGGGTCGTCTCGGGGTGTTCTGACTCCTCACTCATTGGAAATTAATTCAATGAGTAAATTAATTATTAAATTAATTAATTAATTCGTTTTGACGTAGAGAAATGTCAACATATAGACTTCCATGGTGAATTCTCTAGGTTCAGCCACATAAACCATAGGAGAATTCCAAAGATATTCCTTCCTCCTCCATTAGAGAATCTCCTCAGATGACGAAAAAAAGTTGGATCAGAGTAGATCAGGATGCAGCAAATGAAATGGCTCCTATCAATAATTAGAAGGTGTGTTATTTAATGAAGATCAATAAATAATTAATGTAGGACTCATCAATTAGTGATTTATTCCCTTTGATTTAGTGGATTTAGTATATTGATCCTTATTCTTTTATCTACATCCTTTCGCATCCTTTTCATGCACCCAGGTATAGACACTTATTTATTTTCAATTTATTTCTAACTCGGGATGACTGTTCTTGATAGTTGTCCAAGAAAAATTGTCCAACAATGTTTAAACCTTTGGTTTTGTGCTTTTCTCCCTCGTTTTCTTCATGTTATTCACCAGATGGACCCCATAGTTCCGATTTGACTTTTTTGGGTGATACTAAGCCAGATCAGACCCCCAGAACCACGATGAGTCAATTAAAAAATCATGGGTCGATGATCTAAGACTAGATCTTGGATTTTTGTGAGGTGATGATGATTTTTTGAACAATCATAGGTCAGATATTTGAATACAGAAAGATCTATGAAGAACTAAACAAATAGTGGAACTCTAATGGATGTATGGGGACCATTTCTCTATGAGAAGTGGCTATGGACAGTAGATCCAATCCATATCCATAAGTTTTAGTTTGATTCAAAGCAAAAATTGAAGGGATAGATCATACCTGAAGCATAGATTGCACATTTGACTTTCTAGAGAAAACTCGACTCCACACCGTGTATAGGGATGAACACACTGTGTATATCCCCCTCAGTGGTAGTGTCTAGGGTTTTGGAAAACATAAGGATGACATGGTTTTTGGACCTTGTACATGTCGTGTACCCATTCCCCATATGGATAACCCATGTGAGTATTACACGAGTAAGAGCCCATGTGGAAGTACATGGTCAGGTACACGACCGTGTACCAGAATATATGGACACGGGGTCCGGTGCATGGACATGGATTCTGATACACATACATGGGGTCCGTTACATGGATATGGGTTCTGGTACATGGGAACGGCCATTAGGACACTTTATAGTCTCATTTAACCTAGAAACTCCATGTATTCCACCTACACAGCGTGTACTAATACATGGGATAGGATTCATGTGCCAACTAGTGAAGTGCTTAGGTGATGGAGTGGGATCATACTCCATGTGTGTTCCCTCACACGTCATGTACCCCTTGACCTCTTTTGAGGAAACTTTAATCGTTCGTATCTCCTTCATTTGAACTCGGATTTTGGCCCCTGAGTAGCCCATCCGATGTTTTTTTCACATAGAACATAATGGTTCCCTCAGTTGTGTCCTTTGAGATACGATGTGAAATTTTCTAGGCATGATGCTTAGTAACTTGATGCCTAATGATGGTATTGATTAGGTAGAATCACTAAATATTACTGATTTTACCCTCCAGTACTGTTAGGAAATGAAGTCCTCATCCTTAAGATCAGAACCCCCCATCAGCATGGTCATGGTCCTCTACAGCTACCTTCTGAGTTGAACCCCCCTATCGGATAGGGATTAGGTCCTCGATTACTAGAGTAGAACCCCTATGATGTACCAGGGCCCAACTCCTTGACCTTTAGAGTGGAACCCCCCATTGGCATGGGTGTGGTCCTATACCTTACTTATTGGAACCCCCTATCAACATAGGTCATGGGTCCTCGTGACACTAGAGTGGAACCCCCCATTATCATTGGTTTGGGTCCTCTATGGATACTTATAGAGTGTAACCCCCTAATGCAAAAGGTCATGGGTCATCTAATTCTATTTTTTGTCACCTCAACTGTGTGGAATAATGGTGAGGCGTGGTTTGACTTGCATGGTTACTTCTAGGTAGACACATGAGATGCTGGGCATCGCTGATGAACTTTTGTAACTGTTGTCTAATCTTCTTCCCGGGATGATCTATGAGATATAGATCCCCTTACTCTCTCATTTGGGATTCTTTTGACTGATCATATATATATTCTTCGGTATCCACACCTTGGATTTTGTTACTCTTCTTCTAGGATAGGCGAAGACGCATGGGGTATGTCATATGATTTCTATGTTTAGTTTCTTGTAGGTGGATGAGTCTACTCTCCTACTATAGGTGTATAAGACTCAATGTGTAGTTTATCTACTCATCATGTTGGGAACCTTGTGTTTGGATGAGGTTTCTTTCACTCTTGGTTTTCACTGAGATGTTATCTTTGACTGTATATTGAATACACTATCTTTCTATTCATGTTTTATCTCTTTCTACTCCCCCCTTTAGCTTTCAGGGTGTCTTATTATGTATGTATATACTCACCCCTAAATGGGATTTTCCTGCACGTGTCGTGTCTTATACAGATGAAAGACAGGTATATTGTGACTTCAGATGATCTTAGGGATACCTGGTAATTTGGGTCACGTGCAGTAGTCGTGGTATAGGATTTAGGAGCTGGGCTCTATCAGTAGTTTAATTTTCTAGTTTTTTCAGGTTGAGGCATATTTCTTGTTGGTTATGTATTTCACCTCTTTACTTTTCTTTTTGCACTGTCATACTCTTGTACACCCTAGAGATAATGCATGCTTGGTTTAATTTATAGAAGTGTTGCATCTTTTACTCTTTTACTCTTTACTTTTTCATTGATATGGTTGTGTGTGTGTATACAAGTATTTAGTAAAATTCCTCCCTATTTTAGTTATGCCTTCAGAACTTGTCGCCAACCCCTGGCTTATAGAGGCAGGCTTAGGGTAGTTCCGGTTTGAGACCTGTCTTAGTTCAGGTCATGAAAAAATCATAAAAAATGGATTACATGTTTGGAATTTTAATATTCAAATTATTTAATATTCACTATTTCATTTTTAGATATAATGAATAGTTACCATTAAAAAAATTTATCACCATAGAAAATGATATAATGGGTTAATAGAGGTTGAAATTATTATATAAGGCTTCAAAGTAACTCAAAAACCAACATTAATCTCACTGAATGTATTTATTTCATCCATAATCATCATAAATTCCAAAAATATGTGAATTTTTTCACATGTTTGTGATTATGACCTTTATATTATTTTATGTAAAGAGTAATTACAAAATAAAACTCTCTCTCACTTATTATGTTGACATGATTTGGATATAAATACAAATGATATATGAATAAATGTAGATGATAAAATTGATTAACAATCTATTATATTTATGATAGTAATTTATTTTTAATTTTTATTGATAGTCTAATTACCTAGAATTTTTACGCAACACTGATGTGGCACTTTTGAAGGCAGTAGAAAAATCAACTAAATGATTTTAAAAACATTAAAAGTAATACTTTTGGGTGAATTATGATGTCCCGTGAATTTTTTGGATAATTATAATGGGTAAATATCGGTGAAAGTATTTATATTTGAATTATAGTTTTATCTTGATGTCTTTAAAGTCAAATTTTGTGAATAGTCGTAAAAATGACATTAAATTGTATTTAATATTTAAAAATAATTTTTATATAATTATAAAATCATAAAAATACTATAATAACTCAATTGGAAGAGAAATTATTTAATTATATATTGAATGGTACTTTTATTTTCCTCTTAATTAATAAAATTACTTTCATGAAACTTAGAGATTAAAAATTTTGTTATCGTGGTTAAGGTTAAAAGGGTTAACGGGGAGGGTTAAACTAAGAGATAAGGTTCAAAATTACACTTAAACTTGTATAATTAGATGAAATTATTTTAAACTTATCCTCATTATCCTAGAATATATGTAATTTTGGATCAATTTTACATGAGTTAGACACATATTATATATTAATATTTCATGTATTTATAATATTGTCATAGAACTCGCTTATAAAAGGGAACCTCCTCTGCACTCTTCCTCACAACTCTTGAGCCATTTAAATCAATAAATATCTACCCAAATACCTTCCCAAATTTCCTCTAAATATCCTAGAGTTTTTTTTCTCACCAAAATAACAACCTATAATTCTTAAGATGTAATTCAAAGGAGGTTTTCCAAATAAGAGGTATAACTCTTAACTGAGTGCTTTCATGTTTATTTATTATTACACCTCCTTAAAAATATTCTATAAACAAGATGATATGATAATATAAATATATTACATATACTAAAATGATAATTTTTTTATTGAATAATATTTTTTTCATCTCCCTTAACATCCTGTGGGAAATAATAACATCGCTCATGCATACATGTGGACTACCACATCCACACAACGATGTGTTTCATTTTTCATCACCGAATTACAAGTATGGTTATTATGATATATTTAATTAATATATATAATATTTATGAAATTTTTATTCTTCTATAAATATAATCCATTACTTACCTTTTTTACCTTTCATCCATTGTAAAATGATAATGTCGCTCGTGCATACATGTGGACTTCCACCTCCATAAAGCGATGTGATTTGTTTTCCGTGTTTGTATTTCATAGATAGTTATAAAATTTTATTTAATGTATCAAAAATATTATTATTTAATTATTAATATTATGGATATTTTTTAACCATGACCCCTTTTATTATGTCCAAACTACTAAAAAAATTTTGGGATTATGAACTGAACGTCCTCAAAACGTTCGACGTAAACTTAACTGATTTAGTAATTAAATAAGTCATGATAATAAATTAATAAAATAAATAATTATAAAAAAAATAACATGAAAAAAAATTATTAATAAAGTATAAAACTAATATAATTTTATTATTTATGGTTCATAGAATGTATGAAAAGAGTCAGGACTCGAGGTCAGGGATTTCTCATATCAATTTCCTTTCATTGTTACTTATTCCATGTTCACCAAATATTTTATTTTTTATAGTGTATTCACTACAATATGGATGTATTTTATCATTAATTTACTAAAATTCAAGTGGTTTAAAAATAATTTTCAATTTATCACCTTTAATGGTTATTTGATTTGATAGTTAGCAAAGAGTTAAGTTTTTATTCTACAATCTCATTTTTAGTCGGGATTATTTATGTTTTAATTTACACTGGGGGAGTTATTTGTTGTTTATCTTATAAAACCCATATAATTTCTCATTTTGGTTATTTTTTTGGTTTTAATTTTTTTATTCCAAATTCTCCTTTATTTGGTACTTAAAATGATCAAGAAAATGTTTTTAAGAAAATATGGCCTTATTTCCACTTTAGTCGACAAACATTTTCTTCCATGTCTATTTTTTTTAAAAAAATCGAGGATGTTTTTTACATGATCAAATGATAATTTAAATTCATTTTAAACCATATTTTACTTTCTTTTAAAAGTTCTAAAATTAATCTTCTTATTTTTTTCTGAATGAGTTACTTTTTTCTTTTTTCAAAAGTGTAAAGGAATATTTGTTTTTATATTAACCAAAAGAACGAATTTTCCCATCATCATAACAATTATTTAATTTGAAGATTACTTTACAATTTTTAATGCTTATTTTCAAAGAATGAAATTTTAACAATATTTTGGAAATTTTTATTTAAAATTTTATCAAAATAAATAGATATTTTTATCATGTTTTCAAAGAAAGGTTGGAATGTTCTTTTAAAGGATTTTTCATCTATATCAATATCCTTTAATGATTTTTATGTTTTACTAGGGATATAATCTAATGATATTGTACACCTTATTTCTATATATGGCTTATGATAATGTTTTTTAAGTTATTAACTAGGAAAAATAGTGTCACTTCATATGCTAGTTTTTCAATAAGAATGTTTATGTTGATTATGTATTGTATTGTTATTAATTTATTTAATATAATGAATGAAGTTTTCTTAGTAAGTGATGGGTAGGGATTATTATAGTCACTCAATGCATCGGTGGGTCTCATGAGACAAACTATCTTGGCTATTTTCCATATGTATTACCTATTTATATATGATGTCTTTTCAAGATTACTTGACGGTAAGATTATGATGTCTGAAATTATGAATTCCATCATTATAAAATTAATTATTATTATCCATGTGTTTATTTATGTTGTCCATGGATTATTTCACATTTATGTTATTTATGGGTTTTTATGGAAATATTTTTATTTCATAAGGTAATAAAATGAGTTTATTATTTAAATGAAAGTTTATTACCTTCTATTGGTGAAAAGTTTGTTTTCAAGGAACCATTTTCATGTTTTTCAAAAAAAGACCCTCATGAATTATGATTTTTTATTTATTCTTTATTATGAAATTTTTTATGAAAATATTTGTGAAAAGAGTAAGTAGGTGTTTATTTTGAGAACAAAGTTTATTATATGGAAAAAAGTAAACATTTTAATGGGTTTACATGTTTTCCACTGGACAATCATACTTCCCTTATTTTTATATCCCTTATTGAGAATTGTTTTTCTCATCCTGTATTTTCAAAAAAAATCATGGGTATTAAGGATGAGTAGTAATAGTATAAAGCTCTATCTTTTTTATGGGGTTTCAACTTAAAATAATAGAATTTATTTTGAATGAAACATGAATTTGAATTTAATAATCCTATTTTTGTGGAAAAAATGACTTTGAGTGTAAGTTTCTACTTTGTATTGTAAGGGTTTTTTATATAAGTTTTTTTTATAATTATCTAAAACTCTAAAATGAAAAGTCCCTCAAAATTTAATAAAGTGAAACCCTTGTTATAAATCATTTAATTATGGGGTGTTATAGATACCATTGAATCATGACCCCCCCCTAGCACCCCACCTAGGTCAACAATGAATAGAGGTAGTGACCCCCAAATCCCACCTCTAATATAATATTATTTAGAGACTAGAAATAAGGGTATTGAACATGAATATAGGTTACATTATCCTCATAAAAAAATTAAGTACAAGAGATAATAGGATATCCTCCAATAAACACCAAATAATTTCTATTACACAAATGAATTCCCACAACTCGAATGTTACTTATATGTCAAATACATCACATTAAGAATATATATGCATGAGGAACTCTAAAATAAAATATTTCTATCAAATCCATCCAAGATACCCAAACATCAACTCCAATCTCTATTGAATTATCCTACAAAAACTTAATAAATAGTGGTGGGGTGAGCACTAGGGAGTACTCAGTAAGATCATCTTTCAAAAAAAATAGCATGTGTGTGCAATAAATATGTAAGAGTAAGCAAGATTAAATCCAACAAAACAAATCAAAATCATAGATTTAAGTATATATGAGAAGGTATAATCATATAGAGTAAAAAATCCTTGAATTCCACATTTCACACTACCACCACCATTTCCTCCATTTTTTATAACATCCTCATAAAATTCCCACAACCAACAGGACAAGCTGATTAATATCCATAACATAGAAAAATCATCAACTCTGAAACCATTAGAAAATCACTTAAAATCCTAGGACCAAATATTTCCACAACTCTTAACTGTCGATAGTGTAGTTGCATCTTGAATTGGTAGCAAGCTAATAGGAATACCCCTCTCTAAATCTAAACAAGAATATTATAAATGAAAAAATATTCAATAATATATCATCAACCACCATTCCTTATCCAACCATGAATAATGTTTCTACACATCACAAAATCTTAGAAAAATCCATCATTCCACTTTTATATATCTATAATAGCATCACTACTTATCCATAACTACTTACGTATATCATGTGTCCACCCTTCCAACCATACAACTTATATTTTCCTTCACATACACACATCGGCAGTACATTCCCCACTTATATATCATCACTAATAGGAATCAACACCAATTATTCCATCACCATCAGGCATCACTACTAACTATAGATCACCACTATAGTAACCATTATAGTAGTGTATCATGAACATATAGAGCATCAACCTCATTACATCCCCCTACCATGCATTAACCCCACCATAAAACATCACAATAACCCCACAAATGCTTCTATAATTCCATCCACAACATAAAACCATATATAAAGAATCATATTTTATAATAAATTAGTAACATAAATAGCATGACCAATGCTTCAGGAATAGAAACCATACAAACATAAAATTCTTATTTTCACATTAATTTTATCCCCATTGATTACCAATTCTCATCCTCATTGGATTTATTATTCTTTCCTAAATTTTGAACCCATTCACAATCATTAAAATCCAATATTTTATATAGTTATATCCTATTAGCTTTTTATTCCATATATATACACAATTTATGATTGAACCATCCTTATATTCATTGCTAAGGTAAAACCATACCTTAATCCACTCCCACGTTCCAATACATTTATTAATTTTTCATCACATTCATTTCAACCATGATCTTAATTTTAATTCATTAATATTTTATTGAAAATTTATCAACAACCCACTACCCTTTAACATATTCATCGTGGTAACCAAATTTCATTCGTTCCACCCATTAACATTTTTTTACAGCCCATCATGCATATTATTATATCTATTAAAAACTCATAACCAATCCATCATCACATATATATCATCCTCCCCATTCCCTAATTCTAGGTTTGTTATCACATCCCATTAACTAATTTATTTATAATAGGTTGTCCAATTTCCATCTCACTTTTAACCCATTACTTTCATATTTACAGCCCCGCTCCTATTTCCATATTAAACTCATGAACCAATGTAATAGTTATCAAAATAAAGAATAAAATATAAATTAAATTTAATAAGCACATCATGTGATATTTACAAGAAAAATTAATTTTATATTTTATATTTTAGAAACCCCCTTTTTTCAATACCATTTTTAAGTAATTATTTGATTATGTGGGTGATACGGTTTTTCAATGATAACAAAAAAAATAATGGAAAAAAATAATGGAAAAAAATTTAACCCAATAAGAACCAACCCCTTATAAATATCATAAAAAATATAAATCATAGGTAACACTTTTCCCCTTTTAATTTCATATTAATCAATTTAACATATTATTTTAATTTAATTCTTCCTTAGAGTGTTTTCTATATATTCCTCCCTTCCATATAAATAATGAACAACCACATAAATGATATAGAATAGAACTATTGTAACATGTTTGGAATGGATAATATAAATCATGTAAATAATATTATATTCCAAAAGATATAAGATGATTCTAGAAGTCCCCTACATAAATTAGAAGCTTCAATGATCATTGTCCACGATTCAAACAAGAAGAAGATGGTTACCGGTTCAGAATCACTAAAGGTTCACCAACAATCGAAGGCATAAAAACCCTCATCAATACCATGACACAAATCCATTAAAAAATCCAAACCATTTCCACCATCCTCCCAGACAAAGGATCAAAGAGAAACTAGAAATAAAAGTAAGGATAAAAAGAGGAAGAACTCACCTTAGATCACCAAGAATCAATCTACCAAGGATGAGGGGATACATACACAAAACAGGGGTTGAAAGAACTCCCAAAATTACCCCTAGGTATCATAAGAATATAGATATAAATAAATATAATAAAGTTTTTAAAGGAATTTCTGAATTTATACCCATATGATTTTTAAAGGTCTATAGTGAAATACCACTTGACACACCATAATGAGTAGGGATTTAACCAAAAAATATATTGAAACCTATAGTGATATTTTGTGAATAAAATCAACCCAAATAACCTTTGATATCTACATCATGGTCCTTAGGAAGATCCCACAAGCCTGGGTCAACACCACAACATAGCTCAAAACCATGCCGCAACAACCACTAAATCTATAGAGATATCAAAACTGGTCACCCTAGGCCTCCACACCACATGGGACTAATATATTACACAAATAATACAACTATAAATATTATTATTCCACAACATAAGGCCACATCAAAACCACCCTCAAAAAAAGAGGGCCACCAAAACCAGGCTCTCTTAGAATCTACTCATAGCTCACCTCCACGTTGTATCCAAAACTCCTCCTACCCAACATTAGACCATCACTAACCTCTACATTATAGTCATACCAAAATTATAAAATATACCAAAATGACTCCTCTCTAATTATACACTATATAAGAATCAATTATGCTACAAGAATTCATCTCCATGATGTTACTACACCACGTCCTATCATGCTACACTACAAACTATCCAAACTCATCTGTCCATGGAGCAATGTACACCTCCACATCATAGAACCTTACTTGGACAAGTTTCATCTTAAATATAACCTTTTACCCCTAAAACCTCTCCCTAATACTTATAACCCCAAAAACACACAAATTAATGGATGGAAAAATTATGGGTCATTACACTAATGAACATATATATACTTGTTAAGTGTAAGTGGTATACATTAACAATGAGGAGGCATAATGACTCAATAATTTTTGTGACTAAGAGAATTTTAGTTATCCATTATAACCCCATTATATATAATTTAATACCCCCTATGTATATACGAGTTTGTAATTTTAAGATAAGTTTGAATTCTTGAACAAGTGAATGGTTTGTTTCAAGAACCAGGGTTCGAAAGAGTGTTATAAAGGTTTTTACCCCTAAAAATTGTATTTTTTGACTTGGAGAAAGTTTAAAATAGTATATAGAAGTATTAAGAAGTTCCAAAGGAATATTTGGGGTTATAAAATGCTATTACAGTAGAATTGGATACTGGGTATATAATCCACCAACTAGGCAGTGGAAAAGGAGAAGACCTGCTTGCTTCCTAGGCTCACCGTTTGGATGATGGCTGAGGAGTGGCTAGATCGTGGCCTCATAGTGGTTTTTAAATAAGTTGAAGCTCTATAATTTTACTAGGGGAACTTTTATCCCCCCCCCTTGGGATTTTACTCAAAAAAAAATTAGTGGAAATTGTGTGGTGACTCCTTCTTCTCCCATTCCTCTAAGTTAAAGCTCATTTGATTCTTGGGTGTTGGAGCCGCTATCTCTTATGATCAAGAGCCCAGGGTAGGAATAAAACTCTATCCCCACCCCTCCACTTCCTCTAACTTTGGTTACTTGTATTAGGGATTTGAGTGATAATTACAATAGAGAATGGTGGAATCATCTTGAGATGATGGGGATTCTATAATACCTACTTAGAAGATATCCCAAGACCATGCATTCATGTCATTTCCTGAAATTTTGATGTAGGTACATTATTGGGTGGGTTTTTTAATGTTTTTAAGATAAATTTCATACTATATCTTATGTTTTGGGTTTTAGTTAATAGTTATTTGTCCTGAGTGAGTGCTTGGGCCTTGGAATAGACCTCTGGAGGAGGGTTGGTCCCATTTTGGGTATGGTGGGAGAATTCGATGAGTGAAAACCCACTTTCACCTAAGTAATTAATTTTGGTTCATTAAATGTAAGTTGTTAATTAATTATAATTAATTATTTTATATGTTTTGTATGTGATATAGGGTCATGGGTTGATTGATTGAAATCCATTGGTCTTAGAAGAGCATAAAAAGTGGGTTCTTGGACTAAGACTAAAGGTATGAGACTTCACATTAGTTAGACTATCCCCTTAATTAAACCATAGTCTTTTTTAATCATAAATTACATCAGTTTTTCAATCTAACTGGATTCCCAGGTTAAGAAATCATAATTTATTTGGATGCCTCTATTTTTTTCCTAATTAAATACCATATCTCTAAGAATGGAATGTTATAATGTATAATACCTTCACTTGTTTTTGTGAATGGGTATTATTATTTAAGTGGTTATATAGGGAAACATATTATAGATTGATGATTTTGAAATGAAATTTCACAATCATCAATAGTCTTGCATAAAGATTTAAGCTTGGGTGGGGCCTTAAAAGAAAATATGGAATTATATGTGGATATTGGTATAATATAATTAATTGGTAGAATGGTCCATAAATGGGGGGGCATAGAAAACATGTTTAAAAGTGAGTTGTTAAATTAGGGTGTTGGTTAAATATAGTTCATGTAAGAAACTTGTAACGTTTTTCCCTTTATAGCTTGTGAATGAAACCTTATTTAATTAAGCCTTGAAAATTTGGGAATATAAATAAAATATGTAAAGATTAAATGTGATGCTTGGAAATACAAATAAGTGTGTGATATTTTTGGAAATGGAAAATTATTCAATAATAAAGAGGACATTGTGTGGTAGTCTTTTGATGTAATGTAAACTACTATAACCCTAAGATTAAATTGGTAAATGGGAACTAAGTTAATTAGTTTCATAATGAATTAATTGATTGATAATTATAGGTTTATCTTTGTTTTATGATATGTTATCAAATGAATTTGAGAGATTATAGAGATTACATATGCACTTGATTGGTGTGGAATATCATGAGAAACCCTTGGATTCCAATAGGGGACTCAGATGAATTCTGGGGTGTGATGACACTGATAACAGGGGTTTTAGTCATTATACCCTATTAAATTAAATTCTTATTCTCAAAAAGGTGCAATATAGTGTGCACAACCTAGGTTCGATCACAGGGAGCCTGCTTACAATACTATATTTTCTATTGTCGCTATTATAAATCTAACTAATATAAAACTATAATTATCTAAAGAGGGGGGTTTAAAGTTAATTAAACTAATTACTTAAAATCATAATGCAATAATAAATCTACATTAGTGGTTGGAAATCCGAAGCAAACCAAACTAAATAAAACAACTAAAGAAGGTAGAGATGGAAAAATGTTGATCCTCAGACACTCCCTTTATCCATGTCATAAATTTATTTCCAATTGAATTACCCAATGGATACCTCAAGACCTCATGGTATACATCTATATTGACCAGAAACCATAACAATACCTCAATTATGGGTGTTTATTTGCTTATGAAAGTGGTTTGATTACCCAAATACCTCTAAGAAATTGATCCAAATTGACCTTATTGTGCTCAATGGTGAGACCTCGCCCAAATAATTTTAAATATAAAGATAGTAATTTTACAATCCTAATAGGATAACCAATCTAGAACAAAATATAGGAAATTTAAACCAAGAGATAAAGAGACCTCCTTCATTCATGAAAACAAGTTCTAGGACTGTTCAAAATAAAATATTTTACAATGATAACACAAACTCAAAAGTGATCTGCCTTTGGATCTTCACTAACCACCATTTCTTAGATATTTAGCCTATCGTGACTTGGTTAATTCATGGAATGATCCTCCTCTATAGTGTGTCTTCAGTCGATGTTTCACTGATCCCTCTGGTACTCGACCAGGATGCTTTAAAATGGCGGTTGAGGGCTATATTTATAGCCAAATCCTATAAAATCTTGGTCACATTATACATTTATTTTTCTTCTCACTGCCATCTTCATGATGTGTAATGGACTTACACATCATGCAATTACTCATTCAATAGTCATCGTGAATCTCGACTTGATATTCTCCAAAAAAATGCATCTTAATAAGTCACATTTTGTAATGAAGTTACAAGACATATATTTTTGTTTGATAGAGTGTAATAGAGTCACAACTTTTCTAGACAATGCTTCTCCTTTTGATGATGTCATGACGTGTAATTGTGTTACACATCGTGTAACAGTTCTGCTCTATTTTCAGCTCTACTTCCCCAAAACCTTTCTATATTTTCTCCCCTTTAATGGTCGAATCGTATTTTGGACTCCTCTAGATATTTTTTCATATTCTAATTCTCTTTTTAACTTAAAAATGTCAGCAACATTTTCTATCGTACGAGGGATTTGTGGTCAATTTACTCCAAATATTTAATTATGGCCAAATGTTTCTTAAATTTTCTCCCAAATTTGAGCATTCAATGGCCTACTTAAAGAAAGAATATCTACAATATATTTATTTTAAGAATTAACCTATGATATATATTTTAAATCCATTTTTAATATTCTTAATTGGAGTAGTGTATCCTAACTTATAATCCAATGAATGAGGTGGGCTCCACCATATCATCCAGAATATTTCTCCAACTTTATTGATTTTTTTGGCCTTCTAGATGGTCAAATCAGATCCTGGTAATGCAAAAAAATATTTATCCCATGAATCAAGGAAAATTTGGAAAAAATAATCATTCAATTTGGATAAATATTTTAAATTTTATGATTGAAATACAAGAGTCTTAAAAATTAGTTAAAATTCCAAAAATTAGGCCATTTTTTCATTTAATCTCAAAATAATTCAAAAACTTAAAAAAGTGACAATTTCCCATTAAATAACAATATAGTGGGATTAAAAACATTTAATTAAAAAATAAAATATGTGAAAATATTAGCTTCATCACTCCCCCACACTTAAGCATTGCACTCTCGGGTAGTCTTCATATATTCAAATAAAAATTCATACAATAATCAAAAATGAGAAAACATTAATGATATAGTCCAAAACATAATTCTATTATGTCAATTATTTGGAAAAAAATTCCCTATAATATTTATTCCACACGTTTAAATTTTTTCAACCTCAAAAATTCATCCATGGTCCAATCACAACATACCACACATTGAATTTTATGTCACTCTTCATTCAAGAGAAATTGAATCTAGAGTTATACTCATGCTTGTAAAATGCATGTATCACCATAGGATTGTGAAAATTATCATCTCTCCATAGTTTGAAACATAAAAATGAATTAAATCATGAGGGATTTAATTCAGGGTTCAAATGACTCTATGTCTTAGGGTTTGTGGGTAAATTGATTTTAAAATTTTAAGGCCAAAAAGTGGAGGTTAGACTCTTAAGTACAATTCATGAATAATTCAAGTGAAAACATAGGATAAACCTCACTCAAATCCTCTTGAGGATGTAAAATAAAAAAACAAACCCCCATTTGTATGACATGGACATGAGACAAGTAATTATTACAATTAATGATATCATCCAAGTTCTCCTCGTTTTTTTGTAAATATCTAGAAAGGAACAGCTTTATTTTCATTTTTTTGAAGGATATCCAAATGAAATAAATGAAGCACAATGAAATGATGACTCAATCCCAATTTTATAATAGTACATATCCCAAAATTATGGCACATGCATCACACCACCCATAAATGATACACATACCATGGAACGCACACTAAAGGCCCTTCCCCCACATTCAAACTTGAAATATCCATGCAAAAATACTAAAAGTGAAGGAATGGAAGGGAAAATAGGATTGTAATGTGGCTTAAAACTATAAGTAAATTCATGGAAGCTAAGTGATAATGAAGGATATATTTAAAGTTTGGTATTAGGTTAATATGTTTCTAGACAAGTAGTGCCTCAATAATTTTAAAAACATTCCATGAAATCTAATGCTTTGAAAGAGAAAAATAACAAATTCTAATTCAACTACAAAATCTAAGTTTCCTTCAAGAATGTGTGGGAATTAGAAAGAATACTTCAAAATGGTTCAAAATACCTCACAATATGGGAAAAACATTTTGAGTCAGTATTTCATGGGCATGGATTTCAAAAATCAGTCAAACACATTAAAATGATAGAAAATCAAATTCAAGATAAAAGTAATCACATCAAAAATCATTTAAAATCCATTATTTTTTCAAAAATCATGTAAATTAGCTAAAAATAAATTCAAGTGTGAAAAGTGATAAGAATAATAATTAAAGATCAAGGTTCCTAAAAATTAAAATCAAAAAGAAAAAAACACAAGAACAAATAAGAGGGTTGACACTACCCCCACACATAGAATTTACTACCCCTCATTTCAGGTCAAAAAATTATAAATAAGGGTAGAAAAACTAATGATAAGGAAAGATACAAACTAGATTTATTTTTGATTGGTATCTTTGAGTTAACATTTTATCTTATACCACATTGAACCTAAAATAAATAAATGATAAAACATAATAAATATAAATTAAAATAACTATAGAAGGGAAAGGATGGGGATAATTCTTGGTATGACCCCCAAGTGGGTGCTATTTTTTTACTACCCTTGTTCAGGAAGTTGTAGTGGTTTAACCCCAATATGTAGGTATATGGGGTTTATTGCTTAGAAACCACCATAATTTATTTATCCCAACATCCATTATTATATTCTAGGAGTGAGTACCCCCAAAGAAAAGAAAAATTTCCCCAACCCCCAAAAGAGATGAAAAGGAAAATTTGAGAAGCAAAGGGGGAGGGAAAAGGATGTAGGGGTGATCCCTATTTAGCTCAGCTAGAGGAGTTTCATCAACTAGTGATGGAGATAGTAGGATAATGGGATGTGGATTCTCTTCTATATTAGGTTCATCAGATTATTCCCCATTTATTTCTTGTTTTGTGTCATCATCCTCATATGCACCAGTGTACAGCCCGACTGGCTCCTCCATTTTCTCCTCAGCACAAAAAAAATTCTTCATGATATTCATCTAGGGCCTTAAATAATTGTGTTGAATCTACAAAATCATAATAATAGATATTAGTGTGAAATTTATAATTAATCAAATTTTAATAAAAAGAAGTTTTTAAAATTAAATCTCCCTCAAAATATTCATCTTTAGAATATTTTTCCGTAAGAAAGGCCACTGGGAATTCATTTGATGAAGAGGGAAGTAATTCTTCATGTTTTACTTAAAACATGGTAATTTATTCTTGAATTTTAAGAGGAAGAAAAATTCCATTCTCTTCTTATTGTATTTGTTTTCTTTCCATCCATAATACTTTAACTTCTTCAAATTCAGCAGCCAGTGATGCAACCATCTTTATTACTTTTCGAGAAGCAAGTTATTTTCTTCCACTTGAATATTCATCATATTTTCCCTGATAGGATCACTATAAAATTTATCAAAATTTCACTATAAAAATTCATCTTAGCTGAATAAATGAAAGATATGCAACAAAGCTCTTTTTTTTAGTTTTTTTTTGAAATTTTTGATTTTTTTGGTTTTCTTATGAAAAAAAATATGTAAAAGAACTTGGACTTCCTATAAATGGAACAAAATTGATAATAGGGGTTTTATTCATTTTACCTTATTCAATTAAATTCTTATTCTCCTAAGAGTTAAATATAGTGCGCGCACCCTAGGTTCGATCATAATGAGGCCACTTACAACACTGTATTTTCTATTGTCACTGTTATAAATATAACTAACATAAAACTATAATTATATAAAGAGTGGGTTTAAAATGAATTAAACTAATTAATTAAAATCATAATTCAATAATAAATCTACGTTATTTGTTGGAAATCATAAGAAAATTGTACTTAAGAAAACAACTAAAGAAGGTGGTGATGGACAAATATTGATCTTTTTACACTCCCATTATCCTTTTCAAAAATTGATTTTCGATTAAATTACCCAATTCATACCTCAATACCTCAAGGTATACACCTATATTGACCAAAAACCATAATGAGACCTCAATTATGGGTGTTTATCCTCTTATGAAAGTGGTTCGATTACCCAAAGACCTCCGAGAAATCGAGCCTAATTGACCTTTTTTGTGATCAATGGGGAGACTCACCCAAAGAAGTTTAAATATCAAGATAGCCATTTTACAATCATAATAGGATAAATAATCTAGAAAAAATAGAATAAATTGAAACCAAGAGAGAAAGAGACCTCCTTCATTCATGAAAACTAGTTTCAGGATTATTCAAATGAAAAGATTTTACAATGAATAACCCAAACTCAAAAAGGATCTACCTTTGGATATTTGTTTACAACCGCCTCTTAGAGATTTATCCCATCATGACTTGGTTAATTAAGGGAATTATCCTCCCCTATATCATGTATTCATTTAGTATTTCACTGCTCCCTCTGGTCCTCACCCATAATGATTTGAAAGGGTGGTCGAGGGCTATATTTATAGGAAAATCCCATCAAAGCTCAGTCATGTTCTGTATTTATTTTTCTGTTCGCTGCCTTCATCATGATGTGTAATGGACTTACACATCGTGTAATTTCTCAGTCAATAGTCATCATGAATCTAAATTTGATATTTTCTAAAAACACATCTCAAATATTCAAATTGTGTAATAAAGTTACATGATGTGTATTTCTATTTGAAAGTATATAATGGAGTCATGAATTTTCCAGACAGCACTGCTCCTTTTGATGACGTCACAACATGTAATTGTGTTACACATCGTGTAACAATTCTACTCCATTTTCTAGTTCATATTCCCCAAAAAAATTCTAGATTTTCTCCCCTTTAATGCCTAAATCTACTTTTAAACTCATCCAGATATTTTTTCATATTTAACTTATTTTTTGACCTTCAAAATTTTAGCAACATTCTCCATTGTACGATGGAGTTATGACCGATTTACTCCAAACATTTAATTCTGGACAAATGTTTCAAAAAAAAATCACCCAAATTCGAGCATCCAATGTCCACCTAAAAGAAATAATATCTACAAGATATTTATTTGACGAATAAATCTATGAAATATGTTTCAAATCCTTTTGTAAAAGCCTTAATTGGAGTTGTGGATCCTGATTTATTCATTAATGAATGAGGTAGAGTCCACCATATCATCCAGAATATTCCTCCAACTTTATTGATTTTTTTGGACTTTATATGGTCAAATAAGATTCTGGTCCTAGATATAAATATTTATCCCATGAATCAAGGAATATTTAAAAATAATAATCACGCAATTTGGATCAATATTGAAAATTTTATGATTGAAATATAAGTCTTAAAAATCAGTTAAAATTGCAGAATTAGGCAATTTTTTCATTTAAGCTCAAAATAATTCAAAAACATAAAAAGGTGAAAATTTCCCATTAAATAACACTATGTGGGGATTAAAAATATTGAATTAAAGAATAAAATATGTGAAATATTAGCTTCATAAGACACCCTCAAATTCATTGAGGGTTAATGTTATGGAATGCCTTGAACAATTCATTGGATTCTGCTTAGATTTTATTACTATGAATGCCTTGGTGTGTTCCCCCTTAGATTTGGGTAATGACATATTTATTTAATTCCATGGATTAATTTCATGGATTATTCCTGGTTACCCTAGTTAAATGTTGTGGGATAAGCTCCCTAGATTCAACTTGATTTATTAGGTGGAATGCCTCGGTCATAAGACATGGATTCCAAACAAGTCATACTTATAAATGTTAATGATGGTTCCTTGAGTTCATATTGGTAGACTAGATTTGGTGCAATGTTAAGGAATACAATCCCTTTTATTTCCTATGGGATTTTGTTGAGAGGGAATGTCTGGCTAATCCATATGGATTCCCTTAGATTTGTTATGACTATGGTTGCATTAGAAGTATACCTTAGAACCAGTGAACCATGAAGTATACCATGACCAGAGACTTATCAGCACTGGTTGAGATAGGTATAGACCAATTTTGGGTTTCACCATAGAAACTGAGAATTTATGGTTATTTTACTACTTTTAATGTAATTTTTCAATCTATAAACTGTTCAATTAATAATCTAGTAGACTATATAAATGTTTATTTATAGAACACTTGTATACACTTTACTATTGACTAGTTATTTTATAGACTTCATTGGTGGTGGCCTACTAAGTTATACTCACACCTTCCTCAGGCCTCCATGGAACCTAGGTTCCTAAGTAGATATTACTATTTCATTTTAGAGATAGGTTTGGTAAAATGCCCAATATTATTTATCGATTGGTTTCTATGATGGAACTTAGAGTTTGGGATAGGATTATTACTTGAGTCTATTCTAGTGGAATGTCCAGTATTTTATCTTTTGGTATTTGATATATTTTATATAGTTTATTGTTAATGTATTTTATTCCTAAAATTTATTGCTTATAGCTCATTTATTATTACATGTTTATTGATTATTTTTTGTTACTTTCCTAGATGTTTTCCATTGTATCATTTATCTATATGTATCTGATTACTTTATTATTTTTTCTATTAGTTTCACTTTGATATGTGGGTAGATTCTTTCCACTAACCCAACTTTAACCCATGTTTCTGGTCGAAATCCTTTAAAATATGGGGAGGAATCCCTGAGGTATAGTGTCGACTGATGATCTAGGTGCTGATTAGTGTTATGGGGTGGTGGGGAATTACAAAATGGTATCATAGGTGTGTTTCTTTTGTATTACAATTTGGGAAATGTAGACAATATAATATGTGTGATTTGAAACATGGTATAGAGCTTGTACTTGGTAAAATCCACCCCACATATAAGGAAAGAACATGTTTCCAAGGATTGGATAATTTTTCATACTACTCATTGTTATGGTTGATCTTATTTCACCTCGAGTGCTGCACTTAATTATAGGGTTAATAATTTTTGGGATTTTATCTTTTGTTCTAGTGTAGTAATAGAACATGTGTTAATGTATCATATCAGGCATGTATGATTCACATTTCATTTGTGTTATTGCATGTGTTTGATTATCTGATGATATGGACTGTGATGTGGGTTGGTTATTTAAATTTTATAAAATAATTTATATAATTTTTATGTATAAGTGTATGGTATAATACTACTTAACTAATCCTATAAATGGATAAAATATTTTTTTTGTTTATTTTGGACTGATTTTTATAAGTCATAAATTAATTAAAATTCTGATTACAACTTAAAGAGTGTTTTCCTCTATAACTTGTAGTTGACATATTATTTAATTAAGCCTCAGATCTGAAATTTTTTTGCTAAATTAAATGGTTAAATATAGAATATGATTTCTTAACTTGATTATTATGTGGATTTATCCAAATTAAATTCCAAGTACAACTTATTAAGAGTTTTCCTATATAAATTTTACTTGAAATTCTATTTAACTGAAGCCTTATTATAGAAATTATGGTTAAAGAGGAAAAAAGGAAAAGTGTGAAATTGTGAACCATGTTTTAATATGAGGTAGACCTAGAAATTGTTTAGTGTTATATGTGTGTATGGGTAGTTGGGGATATTAACAATGCCCGAGATATGTGTTGTCCCCTATGATCTTATGGTCTCTTCCTAGCCCAGAAATGGGTATGATGGAATAGATTTGGGCTAGTGTATGGGATCTTATAGTGAGTTTTTGGCATGGGGTTTTCATGTGACCCTGATATGGGGGTAAGTTTCACCTAGGGTTGTGACCTATGTGGGTATTTATGTGAGGGATAATTAGGAGATCCTAGTGACATTCTTAGCATAACTCTAGGTTAGGGAGTTTGTGACTTTTTTTCAATGGTAGACCATGAGATTGGTTATCCAATTTTTTGAGTTCATTTAGGCATGTTAGATGCTTTAAAACTTTGAGAGAATCACTTGTGTGTGGTTTCTTTTAGTTTCATAGTTAGTTTTGTGGGGTGGGATCATTCAAATTCATAGATCGAGTAATGATAGTGCAGTCAGGATGGGCATGGTGGTGATAAGATGGTATGAGATCAAGGTTATCTATAAGTGGAATACCCCTGGAAGAGTATAATGTAACCTATGTAAAAAATCCAGGTGATATGGATATGCAAAGCACCCTGAAAATTATATATTTTTTAGTGCATGAAGTTTTTGAGTGTAGGATAGGTAAGGTTTCTAATACTGTTGGCTTAGTATGAGATTTTAAGAATGTTATGGGATCATAAAGAAAACCCGGTGGAAATTTATAACATTCAGATTTTGAGTGGTTGTGCGAATGGTTTTTGCTGGGTGAGATTCTCTAGTATGAAAAGAATTTAGGGTTCTCCTTACTTGGTGAGACTAGTATACGAGAGAGGTATGGATAGGGGCTTGGACCTGTGAACTAAGTTTTAAAAGAATTTGACTTTATATAATTTTATCTAGGTCCTCATGATCAGGTTTCATAAGAGTGGGAAATCATTGATATTTGATGGAACCTTCTAGGAAAGAACGCATTGGAGATTCATTATGTCTCTTGGTTTATACTTGGGAAATATACACTTGTGATTCTTAAATAAATATGTGGATATGTGTAGGGTTAAGGAATTATGTGGGTGTGATTAGAGGCTTGTGGTCTTTGTGAGTCAAGTCTCTCTGGTGGTAATCATGATGTTCTGGAAGGGGAATGGGAATGTGGATGGATCTGGTACGATGACACAGCCAATCCGAATTAAACCTCGATGAGTGTGGTAGAGTTTAATGTAAAAAATTTGAGAGTGTGGTTTTATAGGAGTGAAACACATGTGATTTTAATGATATTCATTTGGTTCGATGCTTTAGGAATGGTAAAGGATATGTTAGATAGTGTGGAGTACACCATTGTTCATTTAATGGTGTGAACATATCTTTTGGTAGGTTTTTCGGTGGAAATTGTGAGTGAAATTCCCATGATCTAGGAATGGGTGATTAGTAACATGATGATAAATATTCTCCTATAGTGGGTAGTTAGATGTCAGTCATGGTGATGCAACCCTTGTGATAGGGGGATCGTGGGTGCATTATATCAATCGGTGGACAATCATTATGGTGTTTTGATGTTATTGGGTAAGTGAGGTCAAATTCAATGAGTTATTTAGTTAATGAGTTATTCAGTTAATGTTAGGTATAGAATCAGATGTGGTATTGATCAGGGTCTGAGAATTAGCTATGGAACCAAGATGGTTTATGGTGATCCTAACATGGTCAAGATGATGGTGAATTAGTGATAGTGTTATGTAATAATGGTGTAAATGTATGGTTGATGGTTCAATCAGGGAATGTCACTAGAAGTAAGATAAAGACTTTAATGGTAATGTTTAGATGATCATAAGATGCCTTTAGAGTTTATGGAATCCTAATTGGGTGGGTTAATGGTGCATCAATGGTTGAAGATTGGATTTTTGGGGAAGATTCAATTTGAGGAGGTTTGACTTGTGTACTTGTGTGTAATTGGATACAGTGGACCAAAAACTACAACGGGTGCATCGTTTTGGTGTTCCTTAAACATGATAAAGAAATCTAACTTATACTAAATTAAGTAGATATATCCATATCTAATACAGTCATTATTAAAAGTAATGAAGTAAGAAAAAACACCCCTTTATTTTACAAGAAATAGACCACATGAATCTATATGAACCGATTCTAATGGTTCTTTGGATCTTTCTATTTTCCCATAGAAAGGTGATTTGGTTATTTTACCTTATAAACAAGTGTTACATGAATCCAAGTGTTTTAATTAAATGGGTTCTAAATACCCATCTTGATGTAGTTTTCTTAAATTCTTCTTATTTACATGCGATAGTCTAAAGTGCCATAATTGGGTAGGATATGATTCATTCTCAATGTATTTTTCATTGATTTCTAAAATAGGAAATTCTAGTTTAAGTATATATTGTCCATTATTAATATGTTTCATACCATAACATGTATTGTCCTTATACATAATACAACATTTATTTACAAACTTGAAATAAAATCCCATACTATGTAAACTCGACACTGATATTATATTTCTGGTAACAAAGGATGCATAAGAAAAATTATTTAGTAGAAGAACCATTCCACTAGGAAAAGTAAGATGATAATTTCTCACTACTAACGCTACTAGTATCACACCATTTTCTATTTAGATATCTACTCCACATTTTTCAATTGTCTTGGATATAATTGGTTCTCATATTTGAATTCAAATGTGTGAACCACATTCACTATCCAATGCTCAACTTGTAGATATAGATATATTACATTCAATGAAAAACATACCTAAAGCAGAAGCATCACCTTGATTATTCTTCCCAATTGTACAATTCTTCTTCCAATGTCCATTATTATCACATGAAAATTAAATTACCTATTCTTGTTACTCTCTCTATATATTTTTAGCATCTTATAAGGGTAGTTCATCAGTTTCTTTGACTTAGAATTATCCCTTAACACTTTAGCTTTCTTTTTCATCCTTTTCACACCATAAAGGCCAAAGAATTGGAATTCTTCGTATCTTTATCTTCTATGAGAAACAAATACAAAAATTATGAGAGTGACTTATTCATGTTATTCATATTATAATTAATAATTAAATCCAAGAATCTATATGTTAAAGAGGTAATAATGAGATCAGTTACTAATTATTGGTTCAGTCTGAACCCAAGTGACACTAATATCTCAATGTACCCAATCATATTGAGTATATGAGTCCCTAATTTATTCCCTTCTTCTAGGATTCATTTATATAATTCATTGGATATCTGGTGTATTTCTTTTCGAGCTTTGTCTTGATATAACTCTTGGTTATAAGACAGAATTTGCAAAGCATATTTGTCCTCATGCATTTTTTTAGCTCACTAGACACAGATGACAAGATAAATCACTGAACATATAGAACATAATCTATATGATTATTGTATTTATCTTTACCCACCTTTCTTTCTCCCTGAAGAGGCATGACAAGAAGCGGGGATTCTAGCACATAAAGCTTCTTCTCTTAGTGTAGTACTATGTAAAATCACCTATACCACTCCTAGAAGTTATGGACGGGGAGGATATTCTCTTTATCTAACAATGATTGTAGTGAAATTAAATTGGTGGTGATTTTAATTTTATTTATAACAAATAAATGCAACACCCCAAGCTTCCATGGTACGTTTCCCTTTGAATAATGCAATAGCTTGCGTTGTACGCAACATGGAGTTTTAGCACACCATGACCAATCAAACTAGTCGTTATGAATAGTAATACCCACTTTTTAAAATTTTTTAAATTTTATTTTTTGAAATAGACTTCATTTTTGGATTTGGAATATCAAAATTAGCATAGGGTGAATTTTTGGTATTTTTCTGAAAACTTTCAATTTTTGATGAATAGTGAAAAACACTGCGTTATTGCTTAAAACCTACTTTTTATTTAAATAGTTATTTATTTTATTTAAATTTATTTTATGTCAAAATGGATAAATAATACCTATATAAGTTCAATGTAATTCATTGGAGTTATTTTATAATAATATTATATGTATAAAATTTTATTAAACTTTTTACTGTCTTTTACCCACCTTCTAGGCACATTTGAAAATTTACATAAAACGTAATTTTACCACTTATGTGAATTCAATTTCAAAAATCCGAGAGACACAGTTGACATCATTAAATAAAATGTGGTTCAATAGGATAAAAATAATTTTTGGTGAATAGTAACTTTTGAATTTTATTTACTATAGTTAAAAGTAAATAGGGTAATTAAAGGTTAAATGATATTATAATTACCCTAAAACATGTCCTAATTCTATTGTATAAGTATATTTCAACCAAAATAAACCTTATTAATAAAATATGATCCTTTTGGTCAACTTTAATTATATTAAGACATTTATTATTATTTTATTTAAAGAAGAGTTGAAAGTGTTAAATTCAAAGTTTAATAACTAAACCATTTTTAATATAGGGTTATACATAAGATAAATTAGACTATAAATATTCATTAGAAAGATAAAAATATTTCCTACATAATGGTATTTTATTTATAATTTTTATACATTAAATAATTAAATTTATTTATGACTTAATGATGATGTAGTAATTACCATATTAATGAAAGATTAAAATAATTGATATTATAAATATCCAAATAAATGTAAATTGAGACTTATGATAAATTCCAATAATTTTATAGGTTAATATAACATGTTAGGGTTGATTAAATAAAAAAAATTTGAAGTGATAAAGTTTTTATGACTTTCACAAAAACAAATACCAAATAGTGTCAAAATTGACATGAATGAGTTTTTAAAACAAATATTATATTATTAATTGATATAATATTAATAAAAATCTAAGATTTGGAAAAAGTACTTATATTAGGTTATATATATATCAATAATTAACCACTTGGGGTTATCTTGGCTTTTTATAGTAATTTTATTAAACATTTATTATAATAATACAAGAATACATGGTAAAAGTTAAACTATTTAACTAAGAGTTAAATCTAAAAGATGAGGTTAATATGGTGACCTAAACCTCTATAAAACCTATTATTTGATATTTTTTCGACCCATACCTACCTTATAATCTAATCCATTATAAACTGAATATTATTTTATAATAAAATAATATTTCAAGATTTTCCTAAAGTGACCATCACCTCTCTTATAAAAGGGTACTTCCCCTTCTCTCAAAATCACACCTTCAAAGACATTTTTCTCAGACAAAACCGACTCAAATATCCTCCCAACAACCCTCACTTATACCTAGAGGACTTATGTTGATCATAAATCCAACCTAAAGATCCCTTTTGATCAAATCAAAAGGAAACACCCGAATAAGAGGTAATAATTTCACCTCTTTCAAAGTTCTTTTCTTCTTCTACTTTATCTTTCTTTGTTGTTTCCATACCAAAATAATAACTCAAGTACCTTATAAATATTTTAATGTTATTATAAATATGGTACAACCATATTCATTATTCTATCCATTCTATGAATAAAAAGTCACCATACGTGCGTATGTATGGCTTACCGTCTCCACATCGTGGTGTAGTTTGTTATTAAAACACTTCATTATTTGGATGGGTATAATAATGAGTATAATTTATGTAAATAATAAATATAACATGTTAATTATTATTTATATATGATATAACATCCAATTACATAATATTTTACCATCAATAGAATGATATTGTCGCTCGTGCGTACGTACAGATTATTGTCTCCATGAACGTGATGAGATTCATTCCTCATCATAACCATTCAAGAATAATTTTCAATTTATGATTAAAAATAATGTTTAATAACTTAATATAATTCTGTATATGAATCAAATACATCCTATCTATAACAAACATGGCTTACTTAACAAAATATATAAAGGAAAACGAATCAATTAACACCCGAAATGATGATACTACTGGAATATTATTAACAAAGCAATATTAGAAGATCATATATGATATCATATTTATGTATGTGGTTATTGTATAATTTAATAAAAATTATTTAACTATTATATATGAGGTTAACATACCCTTAAACAAGGAATAGTACAAGGTAAGGGTTAATTCTACAATCTCATCATTATCTGAGGTTGTTTATACGTGAGTATCAACTGAGACCTCTTTATCATCCACATCTGTGTTTCTTAAAAATGCATTTCAAAACATTTTTACTATTTCCTATACTATGGTTTAAATTCATTTATACCCTTTTCTTAATTTTAATAAAATTCTTATAAATTAATCTTTTTTTTGTTTTCTGAACAAGGTCATTTACGACCCTTTCGTCAAAATTATAGAAATAATGTTTTTTTAACTTATATGGAGAGTGCGGATATTTTCCATCATTAAAACATCTTAGAAACTTCCCTTACAATATTATAAGAATATTTTAAAATTAAATTTTTTATTTTATAATTATTTGACTTTTAAATGATTTCAAAATAGAAATAGATATTTCTCTCAATAGTTTTAATTTCATCTATGTCAACATCTTTTAATGGATTTTACACTTGTTTGAGGTTGATTTATTATGATAAAATATTCTATATTGTATTTAAGGTTTTGTGATATGTTTTACTATGGATGTGTTATTTTTATACCATTCATGGTTTATGGTTAAAGCATTAACATTTCATATTCTTGTTTTAATACGAATGTTTATGTTATGTTTCAACCCCTTCATATGAGGAATTCATTGGACTTAGTAAGTGACGGGTGGAGCCTGCTATAACTCCTTTATGCATCGGTAGGTCTCATGAGACAAACTAGTGTCTTGGAACAAGGCCTTGACAAAATCTTATTTTTAGTCTTGGCACGATGCCTTGACTATGTGGTTATAATGTCTGACATTATGCATTCCATCATTATGAAATTGGATATTGATATTACATGTGATTATTCAACTAGTAGAATATCCATGTGAATAAGTAAATGGAATTATTTGATTTATATTTTTCATATTATGCTGAATTTTATGTTTAAAAGGATTTTGTTTTAGTCTTATACATTGACTTAAATTTTTATTATTATTTATGAAAGTTTTTGTTATATTGTTATCCTTACTAAGCATCTGAGCTCACCCCTTTCTATGTTTTATTTTTTCCAGGATGAAAAGAAGTGTATTAAGATTAACCTGTAGGAATAGGATAAGGGATATTATTGTGTTAAAAGGGGACACAATGTTGTTGTTTTTACATTTCATGATGTAATTTAAAACTTATGTTTGTGTCTAGTACTTCCAAGGCTATTAAACTAATCGGTATTTCGGGATTTGATCCCTTGTGATCATGCCAATGTTATGTAATAATGCACTGACTCTAGGTAACTAGGGTCAGGGAGTTGCAATAAATGTAGTATATTATTACTTCATATTTATTACCAATAGACATTTTCAAATTATTAATTTTAAATTTCACACAATATTTTATCAAATCCTTGTAACCCTCAACTACTAGATTCATAATACTCAATCGCTTGAGTATTCTAGAGTAAAATATCCTTAAACCTATCTTTATATCTTGGTATATGTAATAACCACTAATTAGAGAGTATAAGTTAGTACTTTGACCATCCAACCACATTAACCCATGACTCCTTGATTTTTTTAGTGGAGTCTCATCTCTCATAAAGAATTACTTTTTATTTCTCAATGCTTTGCCTCTATGTTGCAACAATCTAGTTATAGATACTCTTTTACTACCAAATTTAGTTAATTTGACCTACCAATCTCATAAGAACTTCTTAGTGGTAATATGTACCCTCTAATAATGATGATGATCACCTCAAACAATTGATTGTGTTCAGATTCAAGTGATGGAAGGCATTTAATGACTTAATATTTTCTTTGAGGGATTTGTTAATATAATCTCAGGGAATGAAATCCTTTTTCTTTTTAACATTCTTGGTCTATGTGATCGTACTCCTAATTTAACCATGATTTAAATAGAAAACATTCACTACACATGTTCATTTTATTTATACATGATTTATTATTATACTATGTGATTGCACATAATAAATAAACATTCACAAAATAATAAATCATGCTTATGATAAAATAAATAAATAATGATGTGATCATGATCCAGTGAATATTGGTTAATATATTGAGTAAAAATGGACTAAATAAGATATTAGGGTAATTCCTTAAGTCAAAACCTAACTTGAATTGTAGTGCCCACAATTCTTATACACTTAACTTGTTTGGTTTATATCAGCTCTTGACTCGAACCACTTTACCAAAAACTCCTCTGATCTTTATAATGTATACTCACACATAGGTGAGTGAAACTTGGGGTTTGAAAATATATTTTATTACTTAAATTTTCTCACATGGACCATTATATAAATTAAAAATGAAGGGATGATGCACAAACCATCAAAATAAAATAATTATTACATTTTAAAACTTATAGGAAATAATTAAATTAAAATAACAATAAAGAAAAAATGTATGGGTTGGTCTCAGCTCATGATCTACAACATGAAATTATATTGAATAATAAAAATTAAATTTTCCAAAATTCAACTTGATGGTATTTTTAATTCTTTGATTTGCATTAAAATAATTTTAATCAATTATCGATACATCTCATATTGCCTGAAATAATTTTATTAAATTCTAGACAATTAAATTCATTTTATGAATTTTTTATACATTTTTTAGGGTCTTTTTGGACCTAAATTAGATACATGGATATTAATTTAGGACATGTGATGGGGTTGAAGGGTTAGGAAGGTCAGATCTAGACTGACCCGATCCGGCCCATGTCATGGCGAAAAATGGGCATCTTTTTTAGGGACATTTATATATATATACAAAATACATATATATATATATATATATAATATATTATTATATATTATTATATATTATTATATATAATTTATATAATATATATAATAATATATAATTTATAATATAATGTGTTTGTGTGTGTTCGATGGCGCCAACCCAAATAATGGGGTGACCAAACCATCACCCTCCCTATAAATGGGGAGAGAAAATGGGCGGGGAAAAATTATTATTTTAATCTTTTATTTAAAAAAATATTATCCTTGTAAACAAGGATATGTTTTTTTATTTTTATTTTATCAGTTGAGATTTCATAATAAGCTATTATTTCCAATGGACTACCCTGTCAGCTTCTGATAACTCTAGTGAATACGCAACATGATGACATTGTTCTCCCACTAAAAATACATCACACAAGTATCCATTAAAGTGTACCAAAAAATAAACCTTTAATTTTTATCAAAATTTATATGTAAAAACCTATCAATCTTTGATAACCCATATCTTGGTGATACAAACTCATATTGACACGTCGTTGATTTTATTGGGACCATATTGAAACCCTCTTTCTGAATGTTAGAAAATTTAATTGAAATTTTAAATTTATTTAATTAAATAGTTTCACATTCAATCTGATACCAATTTAAGGGACATAGGGTATATTTGAAGCATGAAAAAAACACACAATTAAAATTTTAGGTTCAGATTCATCTTAAAACACTAAATCCAAAAAAAACCATTTCCCAGGTTTCTCAAAGGATCATGTTCAATTAAATTTAAACATGAATAACAAAAACAAATAAAATCATAAATGGTAACTTTTTGGTTTGAAATTGTAAATTTTATTCACTAACTATTGGCGTTTTGAGGCTCAAATGAACCAAGTTAGGCATCCTCTAGATCATCTACATGTGAAACATAGCTCCTAGATTGTCAGTATTCAATTCCCAGGTGCAATAATAGGAAATTAAAGGGAATTACAACATCCCTTCAATAATGTGAAGAATGAGTAATCAAACGTGAAGTTAGGATCGATCTGTCCTTGTTTTTCATTCAATATCTCACTCTATAACATGAGATACAAGGGGTTATTACTCAAAATCCGTGAAAATGGTTGATAACACTATTCAAGGGGATAAAATGAGCTTTTATACCTAGGTTATAGTTTCCAAAATTGTAATTTGGTCCCTATAAAGTAATAACCTTCATTTTAGAACCTTTTATAAACTTATGACTTCATCAAACTTATCATAAATGTCACAGACATTGTATGACTCACTTGTAACACTTTAACATGTCATGTAATAAAATATTAACCATTAACTCAGCCCATAAGCTCCCAAAATAATTTAATGAACCTTGAATGTGATATGTTCATTCAAAAAATTATATCTTCTCATATTCAATTTTATAGTCAAAAAAATTGTGAATACCTTGAGAAATAAATTCAATCATCATTATTATAAACTTGAATAATATAATTGAATTATTTTACTTGTGATCATTTACACTTTATTGTTCATCATCCCCCACACCTAGGGCCCACTTAATCCTAAACTCTTATTCATATGAATATGTGAAACTTTTGGATACACTTAGTGTATGACCCTCTATGTATTTATTTCGATAATAGTGAGTCTAACTCATATACCAATTGTAGAGTCTAGTAACCTGTCATGGCCCCTATGGAGATAAGAAATTTTATAGGTATGAAAACCTCCTACAAACATGTTCTGTATAATATAATATATTTGTCTCATGATATCTCATAAATCAGGATGCACACTTGTGTCGTTATCTTTTTTGATGCTTTACATATTTCACAGCCTTATCAGATGTATTTACTCTCTAGTAACATGACCATGGATTTAATGAAGGTACTATAATCTGGGTTAATCTATCCCCACAGGAAATCTCTTACTCAACTCAAAAGTGACAGATTCTATATTGATCATTCAACCAATGTCATACCACCAATGATGCTCCCAACACAATCTAACTCACCATGACTTTTTAAGGTAATGGTTTTTTCTTGCATCAAATTACGCAATCAAATGGTACACATTGATAATGATCCTAAATCAAGAGACCAATATACATGTTCGTAGATAAAAATAACCAATGACACATGAAACATGTTATGTTCCTATTGGTAGTTCAGTAATCATAATCTCTTCTACTTGATATTATCCAGTGAAAACTTGATGAGAAGAAGTCTCAATGCTTATGAGCCCCCAGCACATGATAGTTATACATCATCTGTGTCCCATAAGTATGATGTTGATGGTTTTTAGATGATCATATAATGATTATATGTAGTATAATAAAACCCAAAGTGTAATGCCAAAATATTTTTATGAAATATTTCTTTTTAAATAAATTGATTTCTTCGATGGCTTGTCTTACAAGCAACATCAAGCCTAAACAAACCCTGAAATATTATTATTTCAATATGAACATTATAACCTAGCAATTTAATTGGTAGGTATTAATAGTATTAACTTAATTATGAAATATATAAAGTACCTACTCAATAAAAAATCATTTATTAATTCTTATAAAATAATTACTCAATTTTCAGTAAATTTATTTTATGCTTTATAAATGAATTTTCTTCAAAAATGGTTTTTATTTTTTTATGATTTAATATTATAATTAATTTTTATAAATTTTATAAAATATATTTCACTTTTTAAATCATTATATCAAAATTATCCTATGGTGAAATTTTGATAATTTTCTAAAAAGTTTGATTTTTCAATGAATAGTGAAAAATACGGATTTTTATTTTAAACTATATTTTATTTCAAAGTATTTATAAGGTATAATAATATTTTTGGATTAGTTTTAAAATTAAATTAGTTCTATTTTATTTAAATTAATCCAATTATTGTTTTTTAAATGAATTTTATACTTAAATTTAGTATAGAAAGTTTATATATTTAAAGGGAGTTTTTTTTTAAACTATTTTTCGTTGCGTTTTACTGATTTAATTTTAAATTAAATTTTGAAAATTATATGTTATGAATTTTGAAAAATGGATTCCATATTTTTAATCAGTAGTTATAAATTTATTAAATAGTTCCCTTTTATTTTTTGTCAATATGAATAGTAACCTTAGTAATTTTTGTTACCGTGGTAAAGGGTATAGCGGGTAATTAAAGTTAAAAAAATGATCAGGATTATAAAATGAACCTAACACATATATTAATCTTATTTTATGAGTCCATTTCCTCTATAATCATCCAATATTTGTTTATCTATCTTTTCTATCCATTTAGATGAGATTATGACCTTTATAGTATTTTATTTCAAGAAAAGTCAAACATATCACACTCTTGTTTTTAATAACTATAATATCATTAATATAGGGTTATCCAAAGGATATGTTAGATTATAAATATTATTTTTATATCCAAAATATTTATCTTAATCATGGTAATTTATTTTAAATTTTTAGTGAAAAAATAATTACCTTAAATTCTTACATAATAGCGATGCAGTAATTATTCAATTAATGAAAAAAATAAAATAAATGTTATTAAAAATATTAAAATTAATATAATATAAAATTAATAATACTATAAATTAATTTTATAAATTAACATGACATATTTTAAAGTTTTAAAATCATTATATTATAATTCCCTCTTTGTATTGATGTATTTAAAGTTAAATTAAATGAATAGTGTCAAAATTGAAAATAATGATATTTTATCAAAGTAATATTTTATTAAATTATTTAAAAATCATAAAAAAACATAAATAATACAATTTAGTTATAATATGGTCTAAAATATCCTAAAATTTCTATTTATGGTCCAATTTTCATCTTATAAGTAAAAAAATACAATTTTTTAATATTGAAAAAGTTGTTGTCATAGTTAAAATTAAAATGGGTTAACTAATGGTTAATCAAAATGATAAGGTTTAAAATTACACCAAAATTTTTATAAAATATATTTTTTTATGGTATTAAAACCCTATAACATGTTATATTTGAATCTCTTTCCATTTGGAGGTATTTTTCTTGAGAATGAATTTATTATAATTTAATTTTTTAAGAGATTCCAAAAGTTCCCCTCACCTCAATTATAAAAGGGAACCTCCTCCCTCATTTCATTACACTAATTTAAGCCTTTTATATTGCCCATACTCCATAAAATTATATTATAAAATTCCCTATCAAAATTATATATGTTCTTTTTCTTTCCAAAATACCAACCCTAGATCCCTTTAGAGGAGTTCTAGAGGAGTCGTTCCGAAGAAGAAGTAATCACCCTAACCGATCACTTTCATTTTATACAATTATTTACCTCATATAAATCTATTATATTTATCATAAAATAATAAATTCATTATCCTAAAAATTTTAAAAAAAATATGATTATTAAAACATCATTACATACCCTCTTTTCCATCAAATAATAAGTGAAAGTGTCGTTTGTGCGTACATACAACTTACCGTCTCCACGTAGCGATACAATTAATTTTTCATCACCATAATTTATGAATGGAAATTATGATTGGTTTTATATTTATATATCATATTTATGAAAATATTATTCTTTTTTAATTAAAATATAATGTCTACCTACTTTCCACCCAATCCTTTGGGAAACGATAATTTTGTTCTTGCGTACGGGTGGACTACCACCTCCATGATGCGATGTGATTTGTTTTTCATTTATATTTTACTTGTATGATAATAAGGATAACTTTTATGAATATATATGAAATATATAATGTAATAATTATTATATAAATGTGAATTATTGTTTACCTTTCTTTCATTTCATCAATTGAAAAATAGAAACAACGTTCATGCGTACGTATGGCCTACCGTCTCAATGAATGATGTAATTAATTTTTCTATCTATAATTTTTAATAATGATTATAAATATGTATATAATGGATATATATTATTTTTATACCATTATTAACATTTTTTAAATGATGGAACTTTTATCAAAGTATAAGGATCGGGACTTCGAACCAAAACATGCTTGGAAAACTATGCAGTTGTCACCCAAAACAGTTATTTTAATAAAAACTATTAATAAAAGAGTAATAATATTTCAAAAATAAATCATGAATGGTATTATAGATATGAATATTTTTATCAAATAAATTTATAATAAATCCATATTTATTATATAGGGGTTTTAATGTGAATGAGGAAAGGCAGTACTTGAGGTAAAGGTTTTATTTCACAATCTCATCAATATTATAGAATGCTTATGATTAAGTCTCCACTGGGGATATTTCTCTTCTATATCCATGTTTTATAAAAAAATTAAAAAAAATTACCATTCTCCTATTATTTTTTAAATTCATTTTTACCCATGTTTGAATTTATACAAAATGGTTTGAAAGGTAATCTTGTTTTCATTTTATAAATGTGGTAATTTTTAACATATTTATAACATTGTGAAAGGAAATTTTTTTAACTTATATAGTGTGAATGTATTTTACTACCATTATGAATAATATTTTCTTTAAATATTCCTTGACAAGTTTATAAGGTTATTTTCAAAGTAACTTTTTTTCTTCATAGTTGTACAGTTTTTTTAAAATATGTGATTTAAAAATGGAAATGGTGTTTTCCACCGCAAATGTTTCAAGTGATCTTTCAAAATAATAATCTATCTAAGTTAAAATCCTTTGATGTTACTTAAGTTTTAATAGGTATATTATCAAATTATACCATATTTATTATTTATTTGTATTTTTTATGAATATTATGTAACCCATTTATTTTCCATGAGTTATGCTATGATGAAATGTTTATGAAACCCATTTATTTTCATGGGTTATAATATAATTAATGTTTTATGATCTTTTGAAACACATATTTATGATTTTTATTATGTGATTGGTGGAACCTATATCTCCCTCCAATTCATTGGGTAATGATTAATGTTCTATGAGCTCAAAGTGTACACGGGAGGTTATAAGATGCCCCGAAAAGGGTACACGGGAGGTTATCCTAAGCCTAAAAAAGGTAAATAGGTGGTTAGCCCAAGCCTAACATGCTAGTAATTTTTTTGTGGGTAGCTTTGAAATAATGTTTTCTATGCTTATTTTTATTCCACAATCGATTTCATATTCCAATGTTATGATCACATGGCACATGTTCATTTATTTATTTATGGATCATTTCTTACTAACTTCTAGGATTTATTACATGACTCAAGTCTATGATCTATAATAATTAGGGTATAGTTTTAAAATTTTAATCTTATGACCATATGTTCATATTATCCTTGTGTGATGATTAATATATCCCTTTTGTATCCTTACTGATCATATGAGATCACCCTTTATTATTATTTCTTCCATATGTTATAAAGAAAGGTTTTATGTATGATAAGCCTAAGAAGGGTGCTAGATATGAATAACTTAGTGGGAGAGGATGTGGTTCACCTAAGAACCAATTTTTTGTGTGTCTAATTTTTTAAAGGCACTAAACCTAAATGATTATAGTGTGGATTATTATGTTATATGTTAAATATTTGTCTATTAAGATGTAATATCTATGTATGAAAAGTATGGGTCGTTATAGTTGGTATTATAGTAAAGTTTAGTTGACCTTTGGAATATTGGATGAGAAAAACCTTGGTAATAACTCTAAGGATAAGTCTAAGTATAGGATAAAATCCTATAGTTTTAGTAATGATCATGAATGTCCTAGGTTAAAACTAAGGTATCATAGAATGTTTCATGATTTAATACATTATCTAAAAGATTTTTCATGAGTACTTACTATGATTATTAGTTCTCACGCTATGATTTTTTGTTTTAATAAATGGATGGAACCAGCAGGAATTGTGTTAATAATGAATGTGATGGACAATGAAATGATTTTCCACCTGAGAAAACAAATGTTATGGGAGTTTTAATGCAGAATCTTGTTGTTATTATCATTCAAATTTCTCTATCTATGAATCATTTTGAGCTTCCAAATTAGAAAAGGAGGGAACAATATTCTGTTGAATCCATTATGAGGAAATTTACACCTTCTTTTAGTGGTTCCACTGATCCACTAGTCACTGAGCAATGGATCAGTACCATTAAAATGATATTTTACATTCTATAGTGTTTGGAACATGATAATGTTATTCTGGATATTTATCATTTAGAAGGTGAATTAGATAAATAGTGGAATCTTATCAAGAACACAAGAGAATAATAATAAATTGAATCTATGGAGTGGGATGAATTTAAAAGCTTATTTTTTTAATAAGTTCTTTCCTTGAATTCTTTGTAAAAAATGAAGAATTAATTCCTTGAGCTAAAACAAAAGTATGATGAATCTATTAGTAACTATGAGAAAAATTTTACAATACATGTAAGGTACACTTCAAAAATTATCATCCAACCTGAAAGTAATATAGATAGATTCTTCAATGGCCTAAAACTAAGTCTATGAAGGGCGTTATCCATAAGGTAATTCAATATATATGAATAAATCATGTGATGTGATATCAAGATGGAAATAGAGATTGGATTTATCTATAAATATCAAGGTTTTTATAAGAAAATAAATATGTAATTCTAAAGAAATTATAAAAACCATGGAGAGAAGAATATGAGACTTCCCTTATGCTCAAATTGTGGAAGTAAACATGGGGGGAATTGTTTTAAAGGGACTAAAAATGGTTTAAGTGTAGAAAGGAAGTCCATAGAGTGACCAGATGCTGAAGTGATGGGAATAAGTTATCAAATGATGTAAATAAAGAGAAATGTCCACAAAATTCACCACCCACACTCCAGTGTTTCAAATTCCAAAAGTATGGTCATTATGTTAATCGGTGCCCAGTTCCAAAGGTTAATGATGATGATTGTCATCAAAAACCTCTTAAGCCTAGTGACAAAGGAAAAGCGATCATTATTTTTTATTAAGGGATTGATTATGGCATAGTGAAAGGTACACTTATCATTCAATCTAGAAATGTTAATGTCTTATTTGATTATAGATCTACCCACTCTTTTATTTATAAGAAATTTTCTTAGGGTATCACAATATCACCTCAATGATTATATATTTAATTATAAGTAAAAACCCCTAATGGTATGATGATTTAAACCTAATTATATGATTATTATCTAGTTTAAGTTTGTGGGAATGTGTTTTTGGGTTAATTTTGAAGTTATTTTAGGAATGGATTAGCATTATCTACATAAATACCATGTCAATTTCCATGGAAGGGAAGTCATGTTTGGTATTAATAAAAAAATATATGATTTTCTATTAGTGATATGATAAATATTAACTTAAAATGGGAATCATGTCCATTTTATGAGTCTTAGTTCCTATTCCAAAGGGATATTTATCTCAACTGGTTGGGGAGAAACTCAATGTAAAAGATATTCCTATTGTTTAGGAGTTTGTTGATGTATTTTCGAAATAATTTTCTGGTCTTCCTCCAAGATGTGAAGTTGAGTTTTTAATAAAACTCATACTTGGTGCTACACCTATTTACAATACTCCATATAGAATGTCCCTAATTGAGTTGTAATAATTGAAGAAGCAACTCTAAGAGAATATTGACAAGGTATTTATTCATCCAAGTGCATCACCTTTGGGGTGCACGTGTTTTGTTTATTAAGAAGGAATATTGTTCAATGCGACTCTGCATTGATTATTAAAAACTTAACAAGATCACTATCAAGAACAGGTATCATCTACCCCATATTTATTACTTTTTTTATCAACTACATGGAGATAAATACTTTTATAAGATTTATCTTTATTATAGAAATCATAAATTGAGGTTTGAGAAAGATGATATACCTAAGATAGTACTCCATACAAGGTATGGACACTATTAATTTATAATGATGCATTTTGGTCTTACTAATACCCCAATTATCTTCATGGATTTAATGAATAGAGTTTTTAGTGATTACCTTGATCATTTTAGGGCAGTCTTTATAGATGATATTCTTATATATTAAAAGAGTAAGGAAGAGCATGAAGATTAATTGAGGATTTTACTAAAGACCCTAAGTAATGAAAATATTTATTCAAAATTTACCAACTATGAATTTTGGATTCATAAATTTTCATTATTAGGTCATATAATCTCAAGTGAGGGTATATCAGTAGACCATTAAAAGGCATAAGTTATTGAATATTATCCCAGACCAAAAACTGTGATCGAGATCTATAGTTTTCTTGTTTTGGATGATATTATTGTTGCATTGTGGATAATTTTTCATAGTTATGGAATCCACTCACCAAGTTAACTCATAAGGGATTCAAGTTACTTTGGATGGATGAATTCAAGTAATTTTTTAAGTAACTAAAGATAAGTCTAGTCAATGCACTTATTCTTACTCTACCCTTTGGTGGAGAAGTGTTTGTAATCTATAGTGATGAATCAAATAAGGTACTGGGATGTGTCCTCATGTATAGCTATATTGTTATAGATTATTCCATGGGATAATTGAAGGTCCATGAGAAAAATTAACCAACTTATTACTTGTAGTAAGATACATTAATTTTTTCATTAAAAATATAGGCATTATCTCTATGGATAAAGGTGTGACATATATACTGATCATAAAAGATTATAGTATATTTTCACTCAAAAAGAGCTAAACATGCACTAAATAAGATGGTTAGAGATGATTAAATATTATGATGGATCAATACATTACCACCCTAGGAAAGCAAACAAGGTGGTGGATGTTTTATGTTAAAAAATCGTGCTAGATTATCTATGATGAGGAGCACAAAATATCCAATATTTATGGATTTTCAAAGGATAGAGAAATATATCTTAAAAAAATGGGATAAATTTTATCTGGATGAAATGAGTGTTCAACCATCTATTAAAGTGAATTTTAAAGAGCACAGAAGGAAGATGTGGAGCTACAAAAAAAGGTGACAAATGTTCATGAGTTTAACCTTTATTTTTATGGGATAATAAGGTTCAAAACCCATGTATGTGTTCCTTAGGTACCAGATTTTAATAATCTAATGGATGAATCTCATAGTTCTTCATTATTTATTCATCATGGAAGTATGCAGATTTATAGAGATTTAAAATAGTATTTCTGGTGATATGGAATGAAGAAATATATTGAAAAGTATGTTTCTCAGTGCTTGGTATGTCAACAAGTTAAGGCTAAGGTAAATAAGTCTAAGGGTATGTTATAACCATTACCCATACCAAAATTTAAATGAGAAAACATCACCATGGATTTTTTCATTGGACTTCCCAAAACATCTAAAGGCCATAATTCTATATGGGTTATAATCAATCACCTTATAAAGTCAGAAAACTTCATTACTATCAAATAATATTTCTCTATTGATCATAATTACATAATATATATTAAGGAAGTGGTAATATTTCATGGAGTACCATTTTCTATTATATTTGATCGAGATTTATGGTTTACCTCAAAGATATGGAAAATTCTTTAGTAGGATATGGATACAGAGTTAAGTTTCAACATTAATTATCATCCTTATATAGAAGGTCAGTATTATAGGACTATTAAAACTCTATAATTCATGTTTATGACTTTCTCTATGGATTACATAGGTGGTTGGGATCAACACCTTTAGTGAAATTTTCTTATAACAATAGTTTTCACTCCAATATTTGGATGGATCCTTATAAATTCCTCTAAGGTGGGAAGTGTAGAACTCTAACATGCTAGAATGAATTTTGATAAAGATAACTATTGGGACTGGATATAACTAAGGAAATGGATTATAAGGTTGGATCCATTCAATATCCCATAACAGTAGCTTTTAGTCGACAAAAACATTATAAAGATAATCATTGGAAACATTTGGAGTTTGAAGTGGGTGACAAGGTATTCCTATGAATATCTACTTGGAAGAGGGTTATGAGATTTGTAAGTAAGGGAAAGATAATCCATTGGTATATTATTCCATTTGAAATTTTTTATCATATTGGTATGTTAGATTATCAATTGGAACCTCCACTGAATCTCTCTCAAGTTCATGATGTGTTCTGTGTATCTCTCCTGAGGAATAACATACCTAATCCTTAACATGTACTAAAATCAGAGGTCATACCATAGGATAAATATATTTCTTATAAATAAAAACCAATAGAAATTCCATATCATAGAGAAAAAATTCATATGAAAAAATACTACTCACCTAGTTAAAGTTTCTTGGTGAAACCACTAATTTGAGGAAGCTATGTGGGAACCTGAGGATGTGATGAGCTAGAAGTATCCACGATTTTTTGTATCATAGTGATGAACTTCAAGTGAAAATTTCATTTTAAGGGGGTTATAATTAAAACCCTATGATTTTTATGAAATATTTCTATTTAAAGAATTTTATTTCTTGGATATCTTTCATTACACGCAACACAAATCCTAAATGAACCCCAAAATATTATTATTTAAATATGTTCATCATAACCTAGCTATTTAATTGGAGGGTATGGATATTATTAACTAAATTGTGAAATATATAAATTACCTAATCAATAAAAATTGATTAATTAATGCTTATGAAATAAGAACTCAATTTTCAGTAAAGTTATTTTATGCTTCATAAATACATTTTCTTCAAAAATGGTTTTTCTTTCTTTATATGAAAAAATATTATAAATTAATTTCTATAAATTTAAAAATAAATTGAAAAAAGAATTTTCATTTTTGAAATATGCATATCAAAATTATCCCAAGATTAAATTTTATAAATTTTCTGAAAAATCTTATTTTTCAATGAATAGAGAAAAATACTAATTTTTATTTAAAACTATATTTTATTTAAAATTATTTATAAAGTAAAATTATATTTCTTTTATTTGTTTTAAAAATTAAATTAGTTTATTTTTATTTAAAAAATCCAATTATGGTTTTTTAAATGAATTTTATACTTGAATTTAGTATAGAAACATTATATATTTAAAGGGCTTTTTAAAAAAAATTGTTTTTCATTGCATTTTTTTTGTTTGATTTTAAAATTAAATTATTTCAATTGTGTGTTTTTAATTTTTAAAAATATATTAAATATTTTTAATCATGATTTAAAAACTTATTAAATAGGTTCCTTTTATTGTTTTCAATATGATTAGTAACCTTAGTAATTTTTGTTATCACGGTAAATGGAAGAGCAGGTAATTAAAGATAAAAATAAAATGATAAGGATTATAAAATAACACTAACGCTTGAATTAATCTTATATTATGATTTTATTTTATCCATAATCATCTAATATTCTTTTATATATCATTTTCTAGCCATTTTGATGATATTATGACCTTTATAGTATTTTATTTCAAGAAAAGTCAAACATGTCATACTCTTGTTTTTAATACCTATAGTATTTTTAATATAGAATTATTAAAAGAATATGTTTAATTATAAATACTATTTTTAAATAAAAAATATTTATATTTATTATATTAATTTATTTTTAATTTTTAGTGAAGACATAATTGCCTTAAATGCTTACACAATGCTGATGTAATGATTATTCAATTAATGGAAAAACAATAAATGATATTAAAAATAATAAAATTAATATAATATGAAATAAAAAATATGATCCATTAATTTTATATACTAAAATGACATTTTTTGAAGGTTTTAAATATTTATATTCGAATTTATCCCTTGTATATATGTATTTAAAGTTAAATTAAATTAATAGTGTCAAAATTGACAATAATGATATTTTATCAAAATAATATTTTATTAAATTATTTAAAAATCATAAAAATATTGAAATAATAACTTTTATTATTATATGTTCTAAAACATCATAAATTTTCAATTTATTGTCCAATTTTCATCTTATTAGTAAAAAAATTACAACATTTTAATATTGAAAAAATTGTTACCATAGTTAAAATTAAAATAAATTAACTAAGGGTTTGTCAAAATTATAAGGTTTAAAATTACACTAAAACTTGTTTAAAATATATTTCTTTATGTAATTACAACCCTATAACACCTTATCTTAATTTTTATTTCCATTTTTATATATTTTTCTTGATAATTAATTTATTATAATTTAATTTTTTGAGAGATACCAAAAGTGCCCCTCACCTCAATTATAAAAGGGAACCTCCTCTATCACTTCATTACACCACTTTGAGCCTTCTAGATCGACCATAATCTACCAAATTTCTTCTACAATTCCTTATACAGATTAAATTGGTTCTTATATTCTCAAAATACCAACCTTAGATCCCTTTAGAGGATATCTAAATGAGTCATTTCGAAGAAGAGGTAATCGCCCTAACTGGTCACTTTCTTTTTCTAATCTTCTTTACCTCATCTAAATCTACTATATTTACCATAAAATAATAACTTATATATCCTAAATATTCTAAAACTTTATTATTATTATGAAAACACTATTATAGATCCTATTTCCCATCAAATAAGAAGTGAAATTATCACTCGTGCGTATGTATGGCTCACCGTTTCCACGTAACGACACAATTCATTTTTCATCATCATATTTTATAGATGGGTATTATGTTGGATTTAATATATATATATATATATATATATATATATTATTTATGACATAATTATATTTATTTAATTATAATATCATGTCTACCTACTTATCATGCAATCTTTTTGGAAATGATAATGGCGTCCATGCGTATGTGTGGACTACCACCTCCACGATGCGATGTGATTATTTTTTCATTTATATTTTACTTGTGTGGTAATAAGGATGAATTTTTTGAATTACATTGTACATGGATACATCGTTCATGCGTGCGTACGGTCTACCATCTCCATGTACAGTGTAATTCATTTTTCTATATATACTTTTTAAGAATGATTATAATTATGTTAATAATGAATATATATAATTAATACCATTATTAAAATTATATAAATTATGGAACCATGATTAAAGTATAAGGACTAAGACTACCGAATAAAAACATGCTTGGAAAACGAAGCAGTTATCACCCAAAACAGTTATTTTAATAACAAATTATTAATAAATAGGTGAAATTGTATCATAAATAAATCATACATGATATTATAGATATTAATATAGTTATTTAATACATGTATAATAAATTAATATTTATTATATAGGGGTTTTTAACGTGAACGATGAAATTTGAGGCTTGAGGTAAGGTTTTATTTCATAATCTCATCAATATTAAATATTGTTTATGTTTAAGTCTCTATTGGGGATATTTATCTTCCATACACATGTTTTATAAAAAAATTAAAAAAATATATTTTTCTACTATGTTTAAATTCATTTTTACCCATTTTTTAAATTATACAAAATCATTTAAAAAAATAATCTTCTTATTGTTTTCCAAATGAGGTACTTTTTAACCTTTTTAAAATAGTGTGAAATGACTATTTTTTTAACTTATAAAACATGAAAGTATTTTACCATCATCATTAATAATATTTTATTTGAATCTTAATTTAAAAGTTTACAATAATTTTTTCAAAGAAAAAAAATCTTCATAATTGCATAGGTTTTCTAAATTAAGTGATTTCAAAATGTTAAGGGTATTTTCCACAAGAAATGTTACAAGTGATCTTTCAAAATAATTTTCCATTATAATTTTACATAATTTTATGTTACTTAATCTTTACTAGGTATATTATCTAATGATACCAAATATTTTTTTTCTCTGGATGGTTTATGATTATGATTAAACCCATTTCTTTTCAATGAGTTATGCTATGATAAAATGTTTATAAAACTCATTTACTTTCATGGATGATGATATGATGAATGTTTTATGATCTTGTGTCACACAAATGTATAATATTCATTTTTTGAAGGGTGGGGCCTATATATCCTTCCAATTAATTGGGTAATTATTAATGTTCACTAATGGAAAAATTGTCTATACCAACGGTTTAGAACCATTGGTATAGGTCCCCAAACCATTGGTATAGCATATACTAATGGTTTAAGAAGCCATTGGGTGATTTGGAATGGGGATAGACCTATCCCAATGGTTTTTCCCAAACCGTTGGGATAGGTTAATCTAAAAAAAGTTACATTGGTGGTTTGAACCCACAACTTGTGGGTTATATATCAAATACTTCACCACTATCCTATAGTTACCTTTGTGAATATATTTGGATAAATTTATATATATATTTGTGTGTGTGTGTAATTTATATATTGATTTATTTGACAATATTTGACAAAATAATTCATAAAAAATAATGTTACATATCCCAATGGTTCTCAAAACTATTGGGATAGGTACCCACCCTTTCCCAAGGTCTTTCCCAAAATATTGGGAAAAGTGGTCTCAAGGTGGTATTTTCCCAATGGTTTGGGGAAATAGTTGGGAAATCCATACCCTTTCCCAATATTTTTCACAAACCATTAAAAAAAGTGGTCTAAAAGTGGTCTTTTCCCAATGGTTTTCTATTTCTCAATGTTTTTCCAAAACCATTGGAAAAAGTGTTCTCAAAGTGGGATTTTCCCAAGGGTTTGGGAAAACTGATGGGAAATCCATACCCTTTCCCAATGGTTTTCCCAAACTATTGGGAAAAGTGGTCTCAAAGTGGGATTTTCCCAACGATTTGGGAAAACCATTGGGAAATCCATACCCTTTCCCAATGGTTTTCCCAAAACATTTCGAAAAGTGGTCTCAAAATGGCCTTTTCCCAATGGTTTTGGAAAACCATTGGGAAAGGGGGCCTATACCAACGGTTTTTACAAACTGTTTGTATAGATGAATTGGTATAGGTAGGATTTCTAGTAGCGGATCTATGAGACCAAAGGGTATATGGAAGGTTATCCCAATCCCCAAATAGGGTACACAAGAGGTTATCCCAAGATTAAAGTAGGTATGTGGGTAGTTATCCCAAGTATAACATGTTATTAATGTCTTGGTGGTTAGCTTTGAAATCAGTTTTTATATTCTTATTTGTATTCCATGATATATGTCTTATGCCAATGTTATTATCTCATGGATCATATTCATTGATTTATTTATAAATCATGTCATATAAACTATAAAGATTTATTCCATGACTCAATTTTATAATATACGATATGCATGTTATAGTTTTCAAATGTTAAGATCATACCTATATTTTTATGTTATCCTTATGTGATTATTGATATATCCCTTGTTTACCCTTACTAAGAATATGATCTCACACTTTATTATGTTTTTTCCCTATGTTATGAATAAAGTTTTTATGTATGATAAGCCTAAGAAATGTGATATATATAAATAACTTAGTGGGAGAAGATGTAGTTCACATAGTAACTAGTTGTTTATGTATCTAAGTTTCTAAAGGTACTAGACCTAAATGATTCTGGAATAGATTTTTATGTTATTTGATGAATATGTATCTATTAAGATGTAATATCTGTGTATGAAAAGTATGGGTCATTACACAAATAATAAGATATCTATCTTCAATAAATTAACATGTAAATAATCCAAAAAATAGAGTACCTATAATTCATGAGTAGCATCAAATTCCATCTTTATTCCACGAAGAGTGTTTGAGGAAGATCATAAGAAGTGTTGAATAAAATCACCCTACCTCTGAGGTAATACACTAGACAATGGATCCATGATCATGTCATGAGGATACTCTAAATACGAAGGGGTGTTAGTGCCTTCTCAAATGAGATAAATGGAGTTTCAGGAGGAAGATATTTCAGCAAAGTCTTATATAATTTTCACTAACAACATAATCGGATCTCATCCTATTGTATATCCAAATACTGAGGTATCACTTATTAATAATGCATCTTATATGTTTTTGGTTGTTGGGGTATTTATTTATTGAATTAATTATATTAAATAAATTAAAATCAATTAACCCATTCATAATATATTGTAATTGATGAATAAACCATCTAGTAGAAATAAATAATATATATATCATATATATATATATTATATATTAATCACATTCATGAAAAATACATGCAATATATGCATATATATTAAATTTATACTATATATAATATCATAATATATATATATATATATCATGCATTATATGCATGTTTACATGATTATGATGCAATTATGTTTTTAGTACACATCTAATAATCTCACACTTGTACTAAAATCCCATCAGGGATTTATAAAAAAATTCACAACTCTTTGTGAATATATCAAAACTCTTATGGATATGGTTTTTCATCAAACTCTCTACATTTTGAACAAAAAAATTGTCCAAAATTTTATCCTTATCTAAGGGCCTAACTGTGTGACCCTGCAGGCCATATCAGCATTGATAACAACTATGAAATCCCAATTTCATAAGATGCAAGGAAAGAGTGTCCTCTAGTAAAGAATTAGTGTTACTCAAGCTACTAAGGGGTCTAGTGTGATATTCATCAAACATACTCATATCTCTATATGAACATTTCCACCACAAGATGCATTATATGCATCATGTGTATACCTATATAATCATTTTTTCATGACATAAAGTGACCACTAGACATGGAACATGTAATATAGTATAACCAACTCATATTTTCTGTATTCTATGAAAAAGGCTAACCAAGTTAATGAATACATCATATGTCATTAATTTATCTAATAAGTACATCGCATGTCACTTATCTAAGTAGTTTAACACATCATATATAAAACAACTAAGCATGGAAATGCATTTCCTTAGTCTAATTCAATCGAGGGTTAAGCGTATTTAACTTGTTATACAAGTGGACAAGTCTCATCTTAGTTTAACACCAACCAACGATATAATCATAAACATACCCAACCAACCTCATATTAGCTAAGTTCATATATTAACTTGTGTAAGTAGGGTGTCAAATTATAAAGGTTATCGCGCTAAGTATCTCACAAACCATAGTCAAGAAGGATTGATAATTAGCATACACCCCTAAGTATATTTATGACTTTATGAAATTCTATGAGATATACTTTTGTGGATCGGTCCAAGTAATAAGTCTCTAATTATGAACTAAATAATATATTTTTCATATCTCATATACAACACTTTGTAATGGATTTAAGAATCTATTAAAACTAACCTTTATATATCATTATAACCCATTATACTCTATGATGATCATCGGTTAGGGAAAACTCAAATTTTATACTTTGAGGGGATATTTATCATTCGACCATTCATATAAAGTAAATTGAATCACACATGAATGGATGATAAATTGATATTTATTTTATTATAATTACATGATATGTTTACAGCTATTACAACCAATATCTTAAGTGTTTAACATTCATAGACTCTCCATGACTCTCGTGTTGTTGATGCAAAAATTGTTTTTTAACATAAAATCCATATGTAATTCCTATTACCTCCCTATGTGACCATATAATAAAATACTCCCACTAACCTATTAGTGAGTAACATTTACGAAGCAAGCTAATTTTAATAATGGTGATACTTATAATTCATATTCTTGATGTTCAATTCTTTGAACATTTATTCAAAATACTTTACCCTATAACATCAAAAGTTAAAATTTTGTATTATATTGTCCACTTAGAACACTTTCTACATACATCATCATCATACTTGGAACCCTTTCCATTAAACTTTTTCCTTGAAACACTTTTTAAATAATTTAACTTTTTACATTATCACTTTACCAGCATATCCCAAACTCTTTTAGGATAAAGTGATATCCACTTTTTTACAATAACTAATGTAACACTTTACATTTATATTTATCATCATACCCTTAACTCTTTTAGGATACCAATTGATACTATTTTTTTATTATCTGGTATAAACCTTTAGGGAATAGTGATGTTCACTTTTTATGGTAACTAAATGTAACTATTTACATTTTTCTTTATTGTCACATATCCTAACTCTTTGGGATATTAAGTGAAAAATCAATCAAAATTATATTGGTAAAGTCTTTTATTTTTTAAATTTGAACTTATCTAAGTTAAAAACATACTCCCACTGTCCTCTTAGACACTATAATCTCTTTGGAATATCTTTCTAAAACAAAACACAAACTATATATTTGTTTAAGGAAATAACACTTATTTCCTTTTAGTGGGAATATATAATAAATAAACTATTGTTTCCATATATCATATGGTATTATATGTGTTTATATTATTTTCTTGAAAAATAAGATATTATTCATTAAAATACACCACTATTGGGTGGGAATCACATTCTATCATATTTTAACAAATAGTTGGATAAACACTTTTTCCTAGATAAAACACTCATTTATATCTTCTTCTCAATACATGTTATAGAATCAAATGAATAATAAACCTTATATATCCAATTTATTATCTTGTATTATTCTTAACAACTCTTTATTAATACCTCTTATCATATAATATAATCATGGTGAAGATACACTTCTTTTACTTAGATTCATCCAAGCTTGATAAACATCTTTACATTCAGTTTTATTATGTAGCAATTGTTTACTCCATCACTTAAATACATACTATAAACTATTTTCAATTATTACTATGATTATAAATTATTTTATATTTACAAAACTTATAAAACATACAATCGATATCACATGCTCTTCAAAATCAAAGAATCAATTTCTATAACATTAGTATCTAACATGTAGATTACATGAAGTTCCCAAAACCCCTTCAAGTATTCTAGATAATCCCATCATATGAAATCATTAATCCTTCCTGATAGTACCCTTAGGTTTTAATTAACCTTAACTAGATTCTTGAATAAATATTATTGGACTTTCTAGATAACTTTACTCTTTCTATTTTAACCTTTACCCATTTTTACTATCAACACAATACAAGAATCTAAACATCATATGTCTATTTCATTTATTCTCAAAACTTTGAAAATATCAGGTAAACTTTTCTAGAAATCATTAATCTTGTCCTAATATGAAAATAGAATGAATTATTTAATTAGAAGAATCCTCTTAGTCTCTCTAATTAATTATCATATTCAACTATATTGAATATAATTGAAATACCCAATCATATTGAGTATATGAGTGTAGTTTAAAATTCCTTAGTTCATTTTGAATTAAATTCATTTGAAACCCCAAGTGAATCTTTCCTTATTATATAAATATCAAGTTTCAATTATTGAAAAACTTCAATTGTTAGTTACTCAGGAAAGAAATGTTCTAACACATAGAATATTTATCATGCTTAAGAACTTTTCTTAAGCTACTAGTATTATGAGTTACTTACTTTAATATTATCATTTCAATGATTAATTTCAAAGTTTAGTTTAAATATGATGCTAATTTTATCTATAATAGAACTTTTTATTATATGAATATCATTTCTCATATCAATTAATTAAGAAATTTTAATGATAGTACTCCTACTAAAATTGATTACCTCATATGTCATTTCCATTTAGTGGATCTAGATCCATATTTTACTTAGTGATGAGTTTGCTTTAGAATTTATCTCACCGATTTTTTATTTAGGTAGGGAATCATACCAATCACAATAGTTTATACTCTTGGATTGTTGAGTGGATAATCCTTTATCCAGATCCATCATAGGATATACTTAGCTCTATTCCTCCAATAACCTGGTTCTATTAGGGTCTCCCAGCTAGTGTAACCCAAAGAAAATTCTAAAAACAAGCTAAAAAAGGATGGTCCATGGGAACCCAACTTTAGAATAACCCACAAAATATAATAATCCATAATCACTCGTTACTTTATTACCTTACACAAAATAATCCAAGGGCACCCATATTTAGAAAGACCTACCTGGTTGGCTGATCAAGGTCTTGACAAGTGTCTCTTTGGAAGGATATCACACTTAGTATTTTGGGGGTTTTATTTTTAAAGTCTTTCCAATTTAATATGCATAATATTCATATTAAATTCATAAATATTACATCATATGTAATAATTATCTTCTCATGTTTTATTCCCTATTTTTATAAGCATGCTTCTGATAATTTGGTTTTGGGATCCCAATTCCAACCACCAAATTAATGTGTTCACACCATAGTAATGTGTAGATATTTATACAACCCATGGGTCTATTTTAATCACCAAAAAATAGAATTCAAGTATATTATTACATATCCAAATACATCATATTCATAAGGTACATGAATGATTCATGTAAAGGTATAAAGTTATATGAGATTGAAAAACTCCACATCAGTAAGCCCAAAGAGACAGATTGTAAGAAACCAGTTTTTCATTCAGGTATGGATCCTTTAATTTTTAGTATAAATCTTTAATTTGGACCTAAAATAGATTCCTAATGGGTTTTAAAGGTCTTAAAGGTGTCTGGGGAAAGTTCAAAGCCCAAAACCCATTTTTTTGGAAAAACGGGCTTGGCGCATGGTTTAGAGTAAACCATGTAGGAATTACACACAGTTTGGAAAACTGTGTGGATTGTGTTTTTTCAGATAGATCCACCTCACATGGTTGGCACACGGCCATGCAGCCTAATCATGCAAGTGCCCCTTTTTCCTAGGTAATTGTGCACGTTTTGCACAGGGTTTGTCAAACCGTACAGACAAATCGTACACAGGCTAATTTTTAGGTAAATTTACATCTTTTTCCTTAATTGTTAATTAAGACAACTCTATATTCCATAATATAAGATTATGTGGGATTAACCTATTTCTCTCTCAATTTGAATCTTTTTGAAGATGTAACCTTGGAATCAAGATATCTTCTTTATCCAACAACCGATCGAGCTTTTGTTCATCATGTTAGATGCACAACGATAAGTACTCAAGTCCTCTTGAGCTATTCTATTTTTCTTTTAATCTCAAATGAGATATCAGGGTATGATATTTTTTCTCTTTTTCTTATATCTACTTTGATCCGAGCCAAATCAAGGGCCAATACCAGAGGAGAAGTATCATACAACCCTAAGGTGTGTGGTCTATAACTCATCCCTAAAGTTCGTTGATTTTGGATTTGTCATGTGGGTCCCACTAATTTCATCGAGTTCCATTTATAGAATTAATATTCCATGATTATACTTGTTATAATTGTATAGATATTCTCTTCCCATATATGTGATTAATTGTTAGTGGTTATGACCACAACTCCATCCCTTCCATGTTGAAGGTTATGCCATAATTGTTGCTTAGTGTTTTGACATGTTTGCGCCACCATTCTAGTGTTCCTTGGCTTGACCACTTTAAGGGTGTGCTTTTCTATATTAATTAGCTTGATTTATATTATTAATTTCATAATGGAAATTACCATGTATGCATACCACTTGACTTTATTAAGGTAAGTGCTTCAAATTGATAATTAAATGTGAATGATTAATTGGTTTCATATTTATAGCACCCCGTACCACATTAATGGAAGGTCGCAGAATGAACCTTAAATTATGGAATATGCCTTAGATGAATTAAATTAATGGTTGCATGCTACTTGGTCTTGTCACACTAATCAAAGGCAAGGCTTGAAACAAATGACTTGATAAAAAGGTTGTATGCTACTTAACCATATCACACTAATGAAAGGAAATTCTTGAACCGAATGAAATATTACATGACTTCATAATCATATAGGAATGGTCTGACTCGATCTCACCTTGGATTCTAATTGGATAATTCCATGAGCACTCAGGAACCCCATTCTGATTCAAGGATACGGCTTGCTTAGTTTGAGACCCACCTGGATCCCGATCCTTTTCTATTCTTGGATGTTTGGTATGATACCATAGGATCCCTCATGTAGTACAATGGGATTCTAGAGATACACTCCTTGGATCTATGAAATATCATTACAGGATGCCTCGGATACACTCCTTGGATCCAGCATTGACAAGTAGGTACCATAGTTAAAGCCCATCAGTCCTAGTCATTGCTTAGCCCCATTTTACCTTGGTCGGTCACCTTGGACTCAGTAGGCACCTCATTATAGAATTCCTTGGATTATGCTCCTTGGATTACACTCTTACCCCATGCCAGGATATAGTTATTACTGATTTGGTGACCCTTGAGGTCTACGTCACCTTGGTTATTACCTTGGGACTTCACTATTAAATATCATTGATCATGGTTTCCTTGTTACATCTTGGAACCTTCACTATTTATACTATCAATAGGTAATTTCAGTGTTGGATCTGCCTCACAATCCCTATCAACATAAATTGGTAAATTCTTAATTAAATGATCTAGTTACATGTTCAGACACTAGTCGAGGGCTAAATTAGGTAATTTGATATTTAGTTACATTGTACTATTTTACTTTATATATGCATGTCTTCACATTTTTATATTTCCATTACATGGGCCAGATGCTATAGACACCATTGGTGGTGGCCCAATGAGATTTATCTCACACCCTATTCGGGCACCATTTGGTACCCGGAGTAGATTACATGGTTTCAGGTGTTGACAAAGGGAAGCATATGGCTTCAAAAACTTGATTGCTTGTTGTTTAGTATGAATATTGATAGCAAAGGAACGAGTTGAAACTCAGGATGCTTGGTATAGTATTTTATTTTTTTTATATTGTTGTGGAACATGTTATGTTTATTGTCATGTATCCATGTTTTCCAGTTTTCTAGTACATGACATATCATCATCTATTATTGAATGTTATTCCAGTTGTTTTAGTTATTATTCATGTTATATTTATTTTCCAGTGTGACTTCTATTTACTTATATTGCTTCTATTATTTACTTATGTTTACTCTCACTCATTGCATCACACTTTGATAATGAGGGCATAATCTCCCCATGGACACACCCTAGGCCCTCGCTACTAGTTGGTAGCCTCTGGCATTCATGGATATGCGCTTGAGGCCATGTGGTACAATGGGATTATGGAACCTATAAAGTGGAATATGGGTCCAAGATGTCACAAAGTGGTATCAGAGATGGTTTCTTTTCTTTCTTTACTATTTGGAGACAATAGATTGGAGATTATGAATACTTGGGACTTGGTCATAAGTCGTTATTGGGCATCACAAACCCATGTTTGGAGTAAAAACCAAGTTTCCTAAATTATAATTTTTTCTATGATTTTGCCTATTATAGTTGATATTATTTCACCATTGGGTGATGCACATGTTGTGTGGTGTTGTTGATTATTACTCTATTTTAGGATTTTATTTCACCCTTAGACTGATGATATGAGGGCAAGCGGCATTGTTATATTCATCATTATAGGCACCTATAATTCAAATGTCGTGATTATTTCCATGCCATATAGGTGCATTTCACTAATTTTTATTGATTGATATAATTGTCATTATTGAGTGATGTTGTGATAGTTGCTTGTACATGTATTAATCTTGGTTGAGATTGAGTGATTGATTGTCTCAATTCATGAGGTTTATGGGCCCTCATGGATTGGGATGAGTAATTTACCAAGTCGAACCATTATGTTATAAATAAATGGGTGTCGTTTATAGTGATAGGTGTATGGGCACTGATTCATCAGAAATTATTATCTATTATAATGTGAATCATGACATCTAAAATGAAATGGTTGCACATCCTTATCCCACCTTGTCATACTTATGAAAGGTAAAGGAGTAAACCTGGAAATTAAATAAAAAATGAAATGAAACTTATACTTGAGAACTTACCAATACCTGGCCATCTCATAGGGTAGTTGGGGTAGTATGCCTTGGGTAGTGAGTTTTATTACGTTCAAATTCTTCTAGTGATGTTATATTTCTACTAAACCTTGTTCTAAGGTTTATTCTTGGCAGTTGTAGATTAATTCTTCCACAAAAACCTCGTATTGTATGCTAGGAGGGTGGCGGAAACCATGCTCCAGACATGGGGTCCTTGAGCCACCAGTCTTACCTCTAGGAGTTACACCTGAGGAACCACCTACTATACCTAATTTGGGAACTGATTCCCAAGTTCATGATAGTTTCCTACGTCTGATACAGTCCATTAATGGTGCTTCACGTCTTGCACCCATGATGGTTGATCTAACTCGTGAGTTCTAATAGTAGCATCCTCTTACTTTATTAGGGGATGGCGGTCCGCAAGCTGCTGAGTCTTGGCTTAAAGCCACCCTATCTATCTTTGAGCATCTAGAGATGCCTCCAGAGTGAAGGTTCAATCTTGCCACATACATGATTCGGGACTCGTCCAAGCATTGGTGGGATGTGATTACCCAGGCCAATCATCATCAGGGTATGTTATAGGTTGATTTCCAGACTGCCTTCTATGATAATTTCTTTCCTTAGATGCTGATAGATAACAAAGACAGAGAGTTCATTCATCTCGAGCATGGTTCTATGTCAGTTATGGAATATTCAGCACATTTCATGGAGTTGTGGTGCTTTGCACTACTTCTAGCCGGAGATGAGCTTTTTTGTGCTAGACATTTCAAGGATGGGCACCAGTTCGCCATTCGTATGTAGTTAAATGTATTTATCCTTACTAACTTTTATAAAATATTCAATTAGGATTATATCACTCAATGTAACCTAAGGGATGGAAATAGTACCAGGTTTAAAGGATCAGTGTCATGTCAGGCCAGTAGTTCTTTTGGTAGGAGGAATCGTTCCCTCGAGGTTTCTTGTCAGGGAAGTGATATCCAAAGTGTCCATTTTGACAACTCTAAAGTGTTTCATCATTGTGGAAAATGATGGCATTCAAATCCTCAGTGTGATAGAGACCCAATGGAGTGTTGGGATTGTGGCCATATAGGGCATATTCAGCATTTTTGTATGACCTTTCCACCATCTTTGAGTGGAAAAGGATATATGCACCAGCTCTACCTTCAGGAGTGAGTTATTTTATGTCATGTCATGTGGGGAGTTGGAATAGCACTGGCAGTTCTAGCCAAGAAGGTGGTTGTGGTCATGGTATCCATACCCCTAATCACCAGAAGCACCAAAAGAGTAGTTATGATCATGGTAGTCCATCTATTTCATAGGGCCATAGATCAGGTCAGCTGCATGCACTATATCTAATACCTGAGGATTATATTGTAGGAACATATACAGTATGAGGTATTATTCTAGTAGCCTCTACTATAGTATCTTCTTTATTTGATATAGGTTCTTTAAACTCTTTTATCTCAGTATCTATCGTGGAAAGTTTCGGACTAGAGATACAGTATTATTATGGGGTAATGATCCTAGATACACTGTTAGGGGTATGAACAGAGGGCATATGCAATTGTAAGGACTATCCCCTTGAGGTAGATAGTTACTCTTTCTTATGGAACCTATTTATTCTCAAGATTACAGGATTCGATGCCATTCTCGGGATGGATTGGTTGGTTCACTTTCATGATTTTGTAGGCTACTATCACCATAGGGTATCTTTTGCATCACCAGAGGGTAGAAGTTATCTACATAAGGGTGAGTGGGATGTCTAGGCTGGTATAGTGGAACCATAACATCATGGGATAGGTGGAGTGACCACCTATATTGAAAATATCTTCATGGAGGATCAAGGTTTATGTCAAGCTAATTACCCTCCAGTAGTGGATCATTTTAGGGATGTCTTTCCCGATGATTTTTCTGTCTTACCTCCTGAGATATAGGTAGAGTTTACAATAAATCTTGTTCCAATAATAGATCCAGTGTTCATTCCTCCTTATAAGATGGTACCTATAGAGCTTCAGGATCTCAAGAGGTAGTTATAGGATTTAGAGGCCATAGGTTTTATATAGACCAGTACATCCTCTTGGGGTTCTCCCATTCTTTTCACCAAGAAGGAATATAGAACCTTATGTCTATACATAGATTACATAAGGTTGAACCAACTTATGATCAAGAAAAGGTAGATGATCTCTTTGACCAGCTCTGAGGAGCAAAGGTCTTCTCTAAGATTGATCTGAGATCGGGTTATCATCAGGTACGATTCAGACCATCATACATACCTTGTACAACTTTTCGTAGTTGGTATAGTCTTTATGGGTACCTTTTTATGTTGTTCGGTCTTACAAACATACCTGTCATTTTTATGGCTTTTATGAATAGGTTTTTAAACCATATTTTGACTCTTTTATCATGGTCTTTGTGGAAGACATCTTGGTGTATTATCGCACTCCTGGAAACCATTCCAAACATATTTAGATCATTCTGAGTACACTGAGAGAGCATCATCTTTATTCCAAGCTTGATAAGTTCCACTTCTGGATTGAAAAAATCCACTTCTTGGGACATATTATCTTAGAATCAGGATTACCTATTGACCCTAAAAAGGTTAGTGATATAGTTTCCTAGGATCAGCTCAAGAATGTGTTTGATATATAGAGTTTCTTGGGGATTTCTGGATATTATAGGTGTTTCATACAAGACTTCTCACGTCTTTCTTCACCTATTACTTGTCTTACAAAGAAGGGTGTCAAGTTCACATGGTCAGAAGCATGTGAGAAATATTTTTAAGAGCTGAAGGGGAGGCTTGTATCGACACACATTCTAATTATTCCTGAGTTGGGTATAGGTTATACCATTTTCTATGATGCATTAGGAATTAGTCTATGAGTAGTACTAATGAAAGAAGACAGAGTCATTTCATATGGATCTCGGTAGTTAAGGCCTCATGAGAGAAATTACCCTACGCATGACCTTGATCTATTATTATTTTTCCATGCCTTAGGTTTCTAGTGACATTATCTATTGGGTGAGGGATTTTTGGTATACATAGACCAAAAGAGCCTCAAATATATCTTTTCTCAGCGTGACTTGAACCTCAGATAGCAAAGATGGGTCGAATATCTACAATCCTTTGATTTTGAGCTTACTTATATGCTTGGGAAGGGCAATGTGGTTCCAGATGAACTGAATCAGAAAAGTCAAGCATAGGCCTTACGGGAAGCCAGTGATAAATGGAAGTTAATAACCCTCCTTTATGAGATTCATCTAGAGTTTCATGATAGTCATGAGCATTCTTTCCTCTCATCCTTGATATTTACCTATTACCTCTTTAATAAGGTGAAGAGTAGAAAGTTTTAGGATCCTGAAGGTTTGGTTCTCTGTGAGAGTATATCAGAAGATAACCTACCTCCAGATTAGTATGTGGATAGAGATGATGTCCTGCATCTACGTGGACATATCTGGGTTACTATAGATATGAAAGAGGAGTTGATGAAGGAGTCCCATTCTTCTTAGTGGGCAGTTCATCCAGGCATCTCGAAGATGTATCAAGATATGTGATGCCAGTATTGGTGGCCCGATATGAAACATTATATAGTAGGCTTTATCCCTAGGTGTTCCACCTGTCAGCGGGTGAAGGTGGACCACCAGAGACCTGCAAGCTTGTTATAGCCGCCTCCAATACTAGAATGGAAATGGGAAGATGTTTCTATGGATTTCGTAGTCATATTACCTAGGTCACTGAGGGGTAATGATCCAATCTAGGTAGTCATTGACCGACTAAAAAAATCATCCCACTTCATTTATATTTGTGAGACTTTATCAGTTTATGAGATGGTAAGACTTTATATCTGTGAGATCATACAACTATATGAGGTTACACGTAATATAGTTTCAGATAGGGATGCTCATTTCATGTCATGGTTTTGGTAGGTATTACAAAAAGAAATGGTAACACAAGTACTTATAAGCATAGCTTTTCACCCTCATACCGATGGAAAATTAGAACAGACAATGCAGGTTCTAGATGATATGTTCTGAGCATGTGTCCTTTATTTCGGCATTTGTTGGGAGAAGCATATCCCTATCATCAAGTTCACCTATAATAACAGCTTTCAGGTGATAATTTAGATGGCTCTTTTTGAATCCATATATGGTAGGCTATGTCATTCACCCGTGTGCTAGCTAGAGGTAGGTGAGGCATCCCTACTAGGTCCTCATCTCATTTAGGAGACTTCATAGAAACTTCAGCTGATCAAAAAGTGTATGTCTACTGCTTAGTCTAGATAGAAATCATATGTTGATCTCCATCGATGACCTCTTGATTTCATGGTTGGGGATCGTGTTTTTCATGTTTCACAATTTTTCCAATATCATTCCAACCAATCTCATACTTTTTACCTGAGGAAGTTGAGTTATATGTTGATATCAACTTTGAGGAGTATCCAGTACGCATCGTTGATTGGAGCACGAAGGATCCCTAAGATCAATTTTTCACTCTAGTACGAGTGTTATGAAAGCACATTTGAGTACAGGACAAGACTTGGGAGAGGGAAGCTGATATACATGACTAATTGCCACAATTTTTCTCAGACAATGTTTCTCTAACCTTAGAAGGTGAACTCATGGATGAGTTATTTTAAGGGGGGAAGATTGTAAGAACCTAGTTTTTCACTCAGGTATGGATCCTTTAATTTTCAGTCTAAATATTTACTTTAGACCTAAAATAGATTCCTAATGAGTTAGTAAAGGTATCAAGGGTGTCCAGGGAAAGTTCAAAGCCCATAACCCATATTTTTGGGAAAAACTGGCTTGGCGCACCATTTAGAGTAAACCATGCAGGAATTCTGCATGGTTTGGAAAACCATGTGGATTGTGTTTTTTTGGAAAGATGCACCTCGCGTGGTTGGAACACGACTATACAACATAACTGTGAAAGTGACCCTTTTTTCCAGGTAACCATGTACAGTTTTCACATGGTTTGTCAAACCATGCGGACAAACTGTGCATAGGCTCATTTTTTGGTAAATTTACAGTTTTTCCCTTAATGATCTATTAAGCAGCCTCCATCTTACCTAATTTGAGATTATGTATGATTAACCTATTTATCTCTCAATTTGGGTAATTTTTAATATCTAACCTTGGAATCAAGAGATCTCCTTCATCTGGAAACCGATTGATATTTTATTTGTCACATTGGATGCACAGTGGTAAGTACTCGAGTCCTCTTGAGCCATTCTTTTTCTCATTTGATCTTGAACAAGATATTGGGGTATGATCAATTTTATCTTTTTCTTAGATCTACTTCAATCCAAGCCAAATCAAGGGCCAATGCCAAAGGATAAGGATCATACAACCCTAAGGTGGGTGGTCTATAACTCATCTATAAAGTTCTTTGATTTTTGGATTTGTCGTGTGGGGCCCATAGATTTCATTGGGTTCCATTTATAGAATTAATATTTCATGATTATACTTTTTAGAAACATGTGGATATGATCTTCCCATATATGTGATTAATTTTTGGTGGTTATGACCACAACTCCATCCCATCCATGTCGAAGGTTATGTCATAGTTGTTGCTTAGTGTTTTGACACGTTTGCACCACCATTCAGGTGTGCCTTGGCTTGACCAATTTAAGGGTGAGCTTTTGTATATTAATTGGATTGATTTATATTATGAATTACATAATATCAAGTACCATGTATGCATACCACTTGACCCGGCTAAGGTAAGTGCTTCAAATTGATAATTAAATGTGAATGATTAATTGGTTGCATATCTGTAGCACCCATTTCCACATTGATGGAAGGAAGAATAATGAACCATAAATTATGGAATATGCCTTAGATGAATTAAATGAATTGTTGCATGATACTTGGACTTATCACACTAATGAAAGGCAATTCTTGATCCAAATGACTTGATAAAAAGGTTTCATACTATTTGACTTTATCACACTAATGAAAGGAAATGCTTGAACTGAATGAAATATTACATGACTTCATAATGAAATAGGAATTGACTGACTCGATATAACCTTGGATTCTGATCAGATAATTCCATGATCACTTGGAAACCCCATTCAGAATCAAGTATATGGCTTGCTTAGGTTGATACCCAAATAGATATCAATCCTTGTCTGTTCTTGGGTGCCCAATATGATATCATAGGATCCCTCATGTAGTACTATAGGATTCCAGGGATACACTCCTTGGATCCCTTCAATGTCATTATAGGATTCCTTGGATCCAGTATTGACAAGTAGGTTCCATGGTTAAATCCCATCGGGTCCAGTCATTGTTTAGCCTTATTTTACCTTGGTCAATCACCTTGGACTTGGTCGGTACCTCATTGTGGAATTCCTTGGATTACACTCCTTGTATTACAATCTTACCCCATACCAAGCTATAGTTATTACTTATTTGGAGACCCTTGAGGTCTACATCGCCTTGGTTATTACCTTGGGACTTCACTATTAAATATCATTGGTCATGGTTTCCTTGTTACGCCTTGGAACCTTCACTATTTATACTATCACGAGGTGATGTAAGTGTTGGATCTACCTCATGAGACCTATCAACATAAATTGGTAAATTCTTAATCAAATGAACTGGTTACATGTTCAAACACCAGTTGAGGGATGAAGCAAGTACTTGGGTATTTAGTTACATTGTACTACTTTACTTTATATATACATACCTGCACATTTTTACATTTCCATTACACAGGAAGAATGTTATAGACACCATTGGTGGTGGCCCACTGAGATTTATCTCACACCCTCTATGGGTGCCATTTGGTACCCACAGTAGATTACATGGTTGCAGGTGTTTACAAAGGGAATCATATGGCTTAAAATACTTGATTGATTGTTATTTATTATAGATCTTGATAGCAGAGGACCGAGTTGGAACTCAGGATTCTTGGGGTAGTCTTTTATTTCCTTTATACTGTTGTGGAACATGTTATGCCTACCGTATTGTATCCATATTTTCTAGTTTTCTAGTACATGACATATCATCATCTATTGTTGAATGTTATTCCAGTTATTTCAGTTATTATTCCTATTGTCTCTATTTTCTGTTGTGCCTTCTGTTTACTTATATTGTTTCCACTATTTACCTATGTTTACTCTCACCCGTTGTGTCACATTTTGGTAATGAGGTTATATTATCCCCATGGACACACCCTAGGACCTCACTACTATTCGGAAGCCTCTGGTGTTCAGGGATATGTGCTTGAGGCCACATGGCCTACCAGGCTTGTGGCACCCATCAAGTGGCATCTGGGTCTGGGACGTCACACAGATAGCCAACCACAATCACTTTCCTAGCCATGGAGAGCCTCTAAGAAAGTAAGTGGATTGACCCTAACTCCCTCTACTCGGGGTGACTTTACTCAAGATATAATTCAATTCATGAAAAACTCAAATTCTTAATATGTACAAGTTATTCCCAAAAACTATTCTCAATATCATAGCTAAAAATACAAACTCGGATCAAGGTGAATGTACACTAAATTTTATGATATCAAACCTATAATAATATGTTAGGATATATCCTTGAATAAATTTATCATATAAATGGGAATATATAATATTCATATTTTATAAAAAAATTACTATACATGAATATTAAGAAAATTTGAAAAATAAATAAACAATTTATTTATTTTCCAAAACATGAGACATTTATGAACTATTCATAAGTAAATGATAATTATAAATTTTTTATAATTTATAAAGAATATAATTTTTTTATATTCATTTCAATATGGATCCCTTTATATTTTATATTAAATGGAATTTATATTATATTTCATGAATTATAAACTTTTTATAATTCAATATTTATTATATAAAAATTTTCTATAATCTAAATATCATATATCTTTTAATTTATAAACACTTTATAAATCATCACTTATGATTTATAAATAAACCATTTATTTCTAGATCATAAGGCATTCCATTTAATTTTCCAAAAAGGTATTTTAAGATATTAACCTTTAATATATGAGAAAAACATTTCATAAACATTTATTTAATTAATTATAAAAAAAAATATTTAATTAATTTATTTATAATATCCTTATAAATTAAAATATCCTTAAATACATTTTATTATGATTTAGAAACATTTTATAAACCATAAAAACCATTCAATATTTAAAAACATTTTTTAAATATAGTTTCTATTTACCCTTACACAGAACCCCTATTCTATTTTAGGGTGTCCTCCATTTTTCCCTTACATAGGTCATCTAAAAGCCTTTTCATGAAGTTAAGTCACTTCTTAACTTTAATAAACTTAGATTTAATATGATACATAAAGATAATATGAATATTACCTTTACACAACTCATTCTATATAAGGGTATATGGGATAATACCCTTACATTAATGCTTCATGTAAGGTTAGGTATTGATTTACATTTACGCAGAACTTCTATGTAAGAGTGCTACCTTTATGCAACCCCTTTGTGTAAGGGTGTTCTAAATATTTCATATGTTGCGTAATGGTAAACATCAGGGACCTTTACGTAGCAGCTCTAATACCTTTACATGTAAGGGTAAAGTGCCCATAACCCCTACATAAACCCCTTTGTATATGGGTACTGCCTTTATGTAACTCATCTATATAAAGGTAATAAGGAGACTACCCTTATACAAACCTTTTACAAAAGGGTACTATGTAAGGGTAAAGGAACATCTACCTTTATATAATCGGATCGCGTAAAGGTACAACCTTTGCATAGCCAACCTATGTAAGGGTACTACCTTTATGCAACTCATTTGTGTAAAGGTAATGGAAAGGTTACCCTTACATAGACCTTATTCATAAGTCTATGACCTTTTTGTAGTTGACCTGTGTAATGGTAAATTAAATTTACCTTTACAAAGCTTACATAAGGGGTCTATAATCCTCCTCCAATTTTATGAAAATGTTATTTTTCATTTTTCTTCAAAAACCGCTTATTCAGACACATCTAAATCTTGAAGAACCTAACTCGAATACCATTGATGGGTTTTATATAATCATATAATGATCATATTTAGTGTAATACAACCCAAAACATAGGATATCTATCGTAAATAAATTAATGTGAAAATAATCCAAAAATCAGAGTACTTGGAATTCTTGAATAGCAACATCTTCCATGTTCCTTACATAGAGAGTGTTTGAGGAAGATTATGAGAAGTAGTGAAAAAAATCACCCTACCTCTGTGGTAGTACACTGAATAATGGATCTAAGATCATATCATGAGGATACCCAAAATTTAAAGGGGTGATAGCGCCTTTTCAAATGAGATAAAAAAGTCTTTGGAGGAAAGGATTTTAGTAGAGGATTATAAACTTTGTACTACCAATAAAAGAAGATCTCATCCTCTTATATAGTTGAATCCCAAATCATATCATATTCATAACACATCATATGTTTTTATGACTGCTATGGTATTTATTTATTGAATTCATTTTAATAAATAAATTCAAATCAATTAATCCATTCATAATGGATTCTAACTGGTGGATAAACCATCCGGTAGAATATATATATATATATAATCCATGCATGACATGCATTAAATATAAATGTATCATATATATATATATATATATATATATATATATATTAAATGTACACTATATAAAATATCATATATATATATATATATATGTCTCATGCATCATATTCATGTGTACATGCATCTCATGAATACATATTTTAAGTACACATTAAACCGATGTATTTAAACCATAGAAAATATATTTAAGATTATTGTCATAGTATCTCGAGGTTCTCATTATAGCTGGGAACTACCATAACCTTTTTATACCATTAGATTTGGTGCCCTAGAACCAACTTGTTTAGTGCTTGATTACATGTTTTCATTATTAATGAAATGTTATTATCACGTTATTATTGTTCCTATGCATGACATTTGTATGTGATATTGTCCTAAGAACATATGTTGCATTGAAAGGTCATAGCAGTTCTCTACTATGATGATAACCTAGAGGTTCAATGACATTATTCTTAAACCTTGTTCTATGGATAGATGATATTGTTTGATTCAATGCAGAAGATATAGGTTATCAGGGTTAGGAGGCTCATAAGACATTGATACACTTTCTCATGGTGTTCAACCTTGTTAATATCCAAGGTAGGAGGTTATGAGAACATTCTCATTAATAGAAAATTCACATTTCCATGTGTCATTGAATGTTCCTATCTATAGATGCATGTAATGATCCTTAGACTTTAAGATTATCATTAATGGATATCATAACTCGTGTGCTTTAATGTATTAGAAAAAACTGTGATGACATATTCTTATGGTGAGGTAAGATATGTTGGTTACATCACAAGTGATATTACATTAATGGATAATGTTTTAAAAACTTTAATTTTGTTATATTAGTCCTTAGAATATTTCTATATATATCTTTTGATTTTTCTGTTAGATTTGGCACTGTGTTTGGGTGTCGCGGGAACCTAAAATTAATATATTAAAAATAATAATATATTTTATGGCACGTTCATGCATAATTTTGAAAGAAATAGTTTTCTCATTTTTTTAGTACCTCATATGAGAAATCGGAGACCACAATTGATTCTAGAACTTGGGGTTTACCCTAGGCGTGACATAAAGTTCATCGGCGTCAAACATTTTATGGAAGGTAGTCCTAGGTGATGCATTAAATAAAAAAATTAATTAATTAACCTAAAAACATAAATCCATCTATGAATATTCTAATATATAAAATATCCAAGGTTATACACATAACTCTAGGATATTATATAGGATGAGATATCATTCTTTGTTGGCTGATTGGGATCGAAGATCGACGACGAATGATCGCAGAATTGTGAGGCAGACGATGAATACAACAAGATATTATTCTTCATCATTAGTGAATGGGTTATTCACCAAGGATCGATCTATAATCAAGGTAGGGAATTTTATTTTTTATTTCCACCCTTTTATTAAAGATTAAGCATGGATTTATTATATGCTTTCTTTTTTCAATGATAGTCATTCTTCACATGAACTCAATCATAAATTGTGTTATTGAACCTGGTTTATTATTATTATGTCTTTATATTCATCCATATTTCTATTTATTTGATCATTGAATGAGACCACATCATCTAAAAATGGATTCACCATGTTATTGTGCTTTTACCCCACCGTTCATTATGTTATTCACTTTTTTCCTATAGTGTCATAGTTCAACATTGTCGTGGTGAGTTTGATCACAATAGAACCACTAGATTCATGGTGGTTGTGAGAATGAAACATGGATAAATGGTTTGGATATAGATCAAGGTTATATGTAGGATGAAGGTGTTTACTTCATGGATTTTAGATCTGGAGTGGTGGAAGACACGCGACGAAATACTTTACAGGCAATCAGACTTTCGATTTCTATCCATCAGAGTTCAAGAATCGATGGTCAGTATTGTTCTTATGATTTCATCTGATTCAAGTGGTCAACCAGGTGATATCAGTGGTAGAAATGGTGGGTATGGGATCTATGGGGAGAAAAGGAATTTCTGAAAATTTCTGGACTACACATCATGTATCCCAAAGGAACACACTCGGTGTAGTCTGGGTTTTCACAATAGATATGGTTTTGTTCTAGATAAGGATCACAAGCCTTGTAGTTGGGCCCACACTCCTTGTGACCCTAACTAGATAGATAGGTTGTGTTCCAGTTGTACACACCTCAATACCCTAGGTGGTTAGACACAATGTTTCACCTTTAGTACATGTCATGTGGTTATACATGGTCATTAAAGTTGTGTGCCAGGTTTCACTACTAAAAAACATCACTTTAACAGTTATAAAGTTGGCCATTATCAGTGAAAAAAAATCATTATCTACTAGAGCATGATTAAAATCCCTAGGATTTTATTAGTGTTGGAAAATAACTGATAAAGGGATCCTTTATCAATGCTAACAAAAGTAATGATAAAGGGACCCTTTATCAGTGATTTTCTTATCACTGATCAAGAAATCCATTATCATCACTTTAAATAGTGCTAATAAAGGATATCTTTATTAGCACATTTAGTAGCTCTAATAAAGAGGAATATTGTAGTGTGCTGTTAAATTTATAGCACACGACAGTAGTATAAACATCAATAAAAAATGGGTACAAATACATATTTTAAATAAAATAAAATTTACCAAAAAAATATAATAAAAACACTATATTATATAAATTTAAAACATTAGTTTATAAAATTACATGAGTAAGTACATATTATCACAGACATTCAATAAATATCAATGTTCCTTTGTCTTTGGCTCCTGATCCCCACTCGTGTTATTTCCTAACAAACCACCCCTAATCGAGAAAAATAATACACCTGTATAAGAAAAAAAAATTATGTTAGTAAAACTATAAAGAAATAAATTAAAAATAAAGTGTTAATTTTAAACTAAACTTTGATTCATACCAAGAACATAGTGTATCAGATTGAGTTGTGGTTGATTCTTGCAAGTCACCCAATTTATTATTCATCTTCAAGAATTATCTCTATGAAAATTAACTAAATAAGTATAAGATAAAAATGATGAGTAAATTAATTAATTAATATCATATAAAATAATGAGAAATCAATCTAATCTTTTTTTCTCTATTTTTGCGATGTGATTCACGTTTTAAAAACACACACTTTGAGTCATACCGACCACATCATGTGACGGATCGATATGTGGTAGATTTCTATATGTCAAAAATTATTTATGGGTCATTTTTCAAAATTATTAAAATAATCCAAATGTGTTTCTTAGTTTTGAGTATGTCACTTGTGTTTCTTACCAAAATGCCATTTTAAACTAAAAACATGCACTTTGGGTCATACTGGTCACATCGTGTGTTGGTTTGACATGAGACTAATTAATACACATCACAAATTAATTATGAAACATTTTACTAAATTATCAATACAATTCAAGCTCATTTTCTTGATTTTCAGTGAGTGACTCTTTTTGAACTAAAATATCAATTTTAAACTGACAACAGACACTTTGAGTCATATTTGGAACATTGTGTATCGGATTAAGGTAAGCTTGAAACCTAAAAATCACAAAAACACTTATTGACTGTTTTTATAGAGTATAAAAATAATAATAATGTTTTTTCTTAGTTTTGAGTGTGTCACTTTTCTTTTTACTAAAATTAATGTCAATTTTAAATAAAAAGACATGATTAGAGTGATATCGGGAACACCGTGCATTGGATTGAGGTGAGGATAATTCCTACACATCATAAATGACATATGGATCGTTTTTATAAAGTATCAAAATAATATGAATGTGTTTTCTTGGTTTTGAGTATGTCACTTGTCTTTTTTACAAAAATATCATTTTAAACTGGAGACACACACTTTGAGTCATATAAGTCATATTGTGTGTCAGTTAGATGTTATACTGATTCATACATATAAAAAATGACTTATGAATCATTTTCATAAATTAACAACATAATTCAGGTTCATTTGATCAGTTTTCAGTGAGAGACACACTTTTTGAACTAAAATGTCAATTTTAAATTGATAACGGACACTTTGAGTTATACCGGGCACATCGTGCATTGGATTGAGGTGTGGTTGATTCCTACACATAAAAATTGAATTATGTATCATTTTACTAAAGTATAAAAACAATAATAATGTGTTTTATTGGTTTCGAGTATGTCACTTTTCTTTTTTACTAAAATTAATGTCAATTTTAAATAAAAAGGCACACTTGGAATCATACTAGGAACACCATGCATTAGATTGAGGTGAATATAATTTTTATGCATCAAAAATTACTTATGGATAATTTTACTAAATTATCGAAACAATATGAATGTTTTTTCTCAGTTTTGAGTATGTTACTAGTGTTTTTTACTAAAATCAATGTCGATTTTAAATAAAAAATACACACTTGGAGACATACCAGTCACAACATGAGTCCTATTGAGGTGTTTTTAATTCATAAATGTATAAAATGACTTATGGATAGTTTTCCTAAAGTATCAAAACAATAAAAATGTTTTTTTCAGTTTTGAGTATGTTACTAGTCTTTTTTACTAAAATTAATAACAATTTTAAATAAAAAGACACACTTTGATCCATACTGATCACACCATGTGTTGGATTGAGGTGTGGTTGATTTCTACATGTCACAAATGACTTATGTATCATTTTCCTAAAGTATAAAAATAATCCAATTACATTTTATAGGTTTTGAGTATGTCACTTTTCTTTTTTACAAAAATGTCATTTTAAATTGGAAACACTCACTTTGAGTCATACCAGTTATATCATGTGTTGGTTTGATGTGATACTAATTACTATTCATCAAAAATGAATTATAAATTATTTTTATAAATTATCAAGATAATTTTATCATGTTTTCTCATTTTTTAGTGAGTGACACATTTTTTGATCTAAAACGTTAATTTTAAACTAATAACGAATACTTTGAGTTATACTAGGAACATCATGTATAGGATTGAGGTGAGGTTGATTCATACAAATAAAAAATAACTTTTGGGTCATTTTAATAAAGTATCAAAACAATATAAATGTTTTTTCTTTGTTTTGAGTATGTCACGTGTCTTTTTTACTAAAATTAATTTCAATTTTAAATAAAAAGACAGACTTGGAGTCATACCAGACACACCATCCATAGGATTGAGGTAAGGATGATTCTTGCACATCAAAAATGACTTAAGTATTTTTTTTATAAAGTATCAAAACAATAAAAATGAGTTTTATTAGTTTTGAGTATGTCACTTGTGTTTTTCAAAAAAAATAATGTCAATTTTAAATAAAAAGATAAACTTGGAGTCATACCAGTCACACTATATATTCGATTAAGGTGTTAATGATTCAAACACATCATAGATAACTTATGGATCATTTTACTAAATTATCAAAATAATATGACTTCATTTACATGGTTTTTAGTATGTCACTTATCTTTTTTACTAAAATTAATGTAAATTTTAAATAAAAAGACACACATGGAGTCATTTCAGTCACACCATGCATCAGACTGAAGTTTGGTTGATTCATACACATCACAAATTACTTATGGATCATTTTCCTAAAGTATCAAAATAATATAAATAAGTTTTCTAGGTTTTGAGTATGTCACTTGTCTTTTTTACTAAAATGTCATTTTAAACTAGAAACATGAACTTTGAGTGTTTAGAATGACTATTACTTCCAGTATTAATCCCTTGTGATTAGAATAACTAATATATCCATATTTTTTCATATAACTATTATGTTAAGATGTCATGAATAACTATTACCTCCAATATTTATCCCTTGTGATTATTGTTTCATATTTCTTCTTTTAACACTTATAGTGAAGTGTTTGATCAATAGGATCTTAATGTCTATATATTTCCTTCCTTTTACTCATTATTATGTTCCTTATTTGTGATTTAATTGATTTCATAACTAGTGTGAAATTTATAGGAAAGTAGTCATTAATTTTTATTGGAGCGAAGGTGAGATTTTTTGTGATGGAGCCCAAAATGATAAGATATTTATTCTCAAACTAAATAAACATTTAGAAGTGTCTACCTTCACTGTCAAGGTCACTTGTTTGTGGTATCTTTTCTTATGAAGGTTATAAATGGTCCAAACATCATAAAATTATCAACCCAAATTTCCACATGGATAAACTAAAGGTATTTTCATTTCCTTGATTTGTATTCACTAAATTACCACATGAATTGAATTTATCTTAACTTTGTGAAACCTATAGAACCAGAACTTTTATTTTTAAAATGATTTATCAAATAAGTATTATATGTTTCTTTGATATAAATCAATAAACAACATTGTGGTACACATATATATAGTTTTTTCAATATAGAAAAGGGAAAATTACATTTGTGGAATCTAATGAATTGAAATGGTGCAGAATTTGTTACTAGAAGTTTAGTTTAGTTATGAGGAAATGATAATGTAGTGGGATCAAATGTTGTAAAACAAGGGAAGTTGTGAGTTTTACTGAAAGTCATGGTTCAATAATTTGACCAGAGATGTGATTTCTCGAGTATCATTTAGCAGTAACTATGAAGAATGGAGGTGAATTTTCCAACTCTTAAGAGAACAAACTACTATATTATTGAAATTTTCCCGCTCAACTCACATTCCTGGATGGAGGTAATAATTTCAGTCTTGTTACTACATTTCATGAAAGGAATTATATTAACCCCTTTAGTATTAAAATCGGTATTTTTTCATCACAAAGTCATAGATTATCATATATAAAATAGCCTAAAACTAATCCAATAATGTGCAGTTTTGTTCCTAAAGAAACAAATAAGAGGTATTATGAAATCCTCCATCAAATTAGTTCCTTGATAAAAGGTATCATCTATAAAAAAATATGATTCAATGAAGATAGGTGAAGGAAAACCATATAAATTACTCGGTATAATTTGTAATTTCAATGTATAAGAAATTAAAGAACATGGAGGGAAGAATGAAAAGGGGATAAATCTTCATGAGATCATTAATGAATGCAAGTTATTCTATTTTTCTATATAGGATACCACTAATTACTTACTTCTATGGAAAATGATTTTACTATTAAAACATTAATATTGGAAAGCCAGTGTAAGAGAGGAAGTTTTTTAAATATTCAAAAAAGAACCAACCAACCAATAATGGGTTACAATGGATAAAAATTGTAAGCATAAATACATAATTCGATCATGAATTTTAATTATATACACTATTTTACATCTAAAACACTTTTTTGGAATTATAAAAGGTTGGGGTGATTTTTCTATAGGTTATTAGGCTATACCCACTGGTACCTGAGCTATCAAGAATTGTGCATGTAGAAACAAAGCTCAGGGATATGATTCTTCCCCCAGGAGTGATACTTTCGGTACTAATACTCTTAATACATAATGATACTAACATATGGGGAGAATATTATCATGAGTTCAAATCAATAAGGTTTTTAGTGGGATTTTTTAATATAGCACAGACTCAACCTTCCTTTTTATCCTTTGTCTTTGGGCCATGAGTGTGCATTGAGAAAAACTTTGCAATAACAGAAGCCAAATAAGCACTATCTATGATTTTACAACACTTATCCTTTGATCTTTCACCATGTTGTGTTCATGATCTATGTAATCATATCAATGTTCATCCCTAAAATGGTTCCCCTATAATCATATGAGTGACACTCGTGCCAGAATTATAGTGTCATTTTAAACTGGAAATACCCCAGATGTTCTTCATGACATCTTAAAGTAATAGTTATAGGGAACACTATGGATTTTTTTTTTAGAATCACAAGGGATAAATATTATAAGAAGATCAACCCTAAAATGGTTCCCCTATAATCATATGAGTGACACTAGAATCACAAGGGATCAATATTGTAAGAAGATCAACCACAATATCTCAACCTAGATATCATCACAAAATGTATTACTTTAGAAATAGATATTTTATATGTACTTACCATGGATATATAGAAAGGAATTGAAATCATAGAGTTGATGATGATACCTAGAAGAGAACCTTTATTCATAGGGAAAGGGGGGGATAGATTGTAAGGTATAAAATTATATGTTTTGAAAAATAGATTTATCGCATTATAAGAATATAAGGATGGATTGTAATAAATGATGAATCAATTACCCATAGTTAACATTGTTCATAAATAATTATAGTGTGAAAAAACATAAATATGGAGGAAAATAGAGAATGAAATTACTATTATTGGACAATAAAAGGATGGACATGTGAAGAAGTATTCACTAAGGAAAAATAATACTTAGGTGTTTCCAATGGATATATAGGAGTATAAACACAAAATATTCCTAAGTGGTTTCACAAACCATGCCACAAGGAAAGAGTGGAAAACCAATAAAAAGGCCATCCTATAGCTAAGGAAGAATATAGAAGCATTTAGTGATAGAGCATTGAATGAAGATACATACATAAGTTGTATTAGTCTCAAAATAGAGGTAAATACCTAGAAAATGAAGTTTTATAATTATAATTCAAATATTCAGAGGGAATTTTTCATAAGTGGTATTTCAAGGATAATAGGGAAGAATCCTTGGAAGTATATTGGATGAAAGTGGTTGGCTTAAAATGTGAAACCACATTCCTCTACTTGAGGATGATCAGGAATTAACCATATACCATAAACATAGTTATTATATTTTATGATTTATGAGAGGTATTATTCAGTGGGATATATTATTTGTGGTGTTTATTCATTGAAATAAGATGAAGGAATTGATTAAGGCTGATTACATTATGAAGATATAAATGTTTCAAGTGGTTTGAAAGATATATTTGTATTTTCTTGTGATATCAATGAAAATTTAGTGACCAACAAGTGATATCAGGCCATAATATATATGGTATAAAATTAATATTAAAGAGAAGAAAAATTGAGGGAGAAGAAGAAACATTTATAGAGGAACTCATAATTTATTTTTATTTCATGTAATAATGTGGTATCAACTGGTGGATTTTAAGGATCATTAAGACTTATGAAAAAGAAATATCCCATGATAAAGATTATATAAAATAAGTTTTTTTATAGTAAAATGAACATAAAGGGTGTTTTTGATAAAGATTCAAAGGCTATCTAGCCTTATCTAAAAAATAAGAAGTACCCTATAATGGAATAATGATTATTGATATCTAGTGTCATCATGAGTTTATCAAAAAAAGTGGTATCCATTAGTTTTATATATTGTATGAATCACAGAATTTTTGTTTTATTTCTTATTCACTAGCATTATTGTTTAAGTGTGACTAATATCATATTGTGTTTGATGTTGAAGAAAAAAATTTCCTCATGTTTTATGAGATTATGGTATTAATTGAGTTATGTGGATAAAACTGAATTTATTATCTTAAAAACATAATACTATATCAAGTTCTAAATCAATGGACTTAGAGGATTACTTGATGAATAACTACTAAGTTTTATTTTAACTAACTAAATATATTTGAAAAAATATAGATATAGGTGAATGTATTTCAGATCTTGGGGAATGTGTTTTCTTAGTTTTGAGTATGTGATGTGTGTTTTGAACTAAAATGTAAATTATAAATTAAAAACATACAATTTTAGTCATATTGATCACACTGTGTATCAGATTGAGGTTCGGATGATTGTGTATGGGACATATTTTTTTCTTTCAACTTTATGAACCAAGCTATAAAAGAAAGAAATTTTCCATTTGTATGGAAAAGGAAACCCCATGATGACTAAAATGCCTCATCCAAAAGAAGCATCTTCTCTCTTTTCTGGCTTGCTGCAGATAGTTGAATGACAAATATGACTTCCCAAAATATCTAAGAAAAAAATAATTATTAGATAAAAATGATAAGGAAATTAACTTAAAAATAGTAGATAAAATGATGAAAATTTTACCTAAATAATTAGTAGGGATTCACCTTTTCATGATGTTTATATACATTCTTGACCCATTTTCTTATTTTTATTATCTCAATTGTAGCCTCAAATTCCAATCTCTCACAAGAACAAATATCTTTGAACAAACTACCCCAAATAAATAAAAACAATCTACTTATATAAGAAAAAAATTATCATGATAGTAATACTATAAAGAAATAAATTAAGCACAAATATAAAAGAATACATTAATTAAATTCCAAGTTTAACTGAAACCACACAATTTGAGTCATACCGGGTACACTGTGTATCATATTGAGGTATGGTTGATTTCTATATGTCATAAATTATTGAGGTATTATTTCCCTAAAGTATCAAAACAATTTGAATGTTTTTTATTGGTTTTGAGTATGTCACTTGTCCTTTTTACAAAAATTAATGTCAATTTTAAACTAAAACCACACAATTTGAGTAATACTGGTCACACCGTGTATCATATTGATGTATGTTCAATTCCTACATGTGATGAAAGAATTATGGATCATTTTCCTAAAGTTTGAAAACAATCCAAGATTCTTTTCTTGGTTTTGGATATTTTTACATGTGTTATAAACTAAAATGGTTCATTTATATTGAAAACACGTACTTTGTGTCATACCGACCACATCATATCTCATATTGATGTGTGATCAAATCCTACACATAAAAAATGAATTATATATTTTTTTCCTAAATTTTGAAAACAATATGAGCTCATTTGCTAAATTTTGTCTATTTGATGTATGTTTTAAACTAAAATGACACTTTTATATTGAAAACATATACTTTAAGTAATATCGACCACATTATGTGTCAGATTAATCTTCTTTCAATTCCTACATGTCCTGAATGAATTATGAATTGTTTCCCTAAATTTTGAAAACAATATGATCTTGTTTTCTTATTTTTGATCATGTGAAATGTGTTCTAAACTAATGTATAAATTTAACAAAATAAGTATTAGATAAAAATTATAAGGAAATTTACTAAAAAAATAGATAAAATGATGAGAGAAAATAAATAGTAGGAAGTCACCTCTTCATGATTCCTCTATACATTCTGATACAATGTATTCTACACATTCATTTCTAAACAAATCGATTTCATCTATTATACTTCTCCTTGAGAAATAGATCAAAAATAATATATAAGCATTATAATACAAAATATTCACACTCAAAATATATTTATAAGGTCATATCCCATACTAGATCACAAACATAGCAGGTAATCACCTAAATTTGATGTTAGTAAAAATTTTGACACCATGTACATTAATCACTCATTTTTAAACAAATTTACTTCTTCTTTTGAGTATGAAGGTTATCGTAGATCTTTGTAATACTAAGAAAATATATACAAACAAATGATTAAGAAATATTTTTAATGAAATTATAATTACCTTTGGAAATTACCTGTTCAGGGATGTTATTCTTTTCATGGTTAATGATCTATCTCATAAATTTTCAAACATAATATCCACAATAATTGTCATTATCTTATTTTGAACATTGTAGAAACATTAACAAAAATAATTAAATTGTCTTGAAATATTTTTTTATTGTTAAATATTTCTATATATACCTTAATTTGTTTCCATTTGAAGTAATCCACAAGATTTTTATATTCATTCACCAACTTTAAGCCATGATTTAGACTGTATTTAGAGACCATCCTATAATAAAAAAATTCTTGTTAAAACATGAACTGAAAAATATAATTCAAAGTTTATCTATAAAATTTTGATTGAAGTGTATTATAAATTCATGGTATACATCATGTTTGGTTAGTTTGTTGGATATCCATGCATTGTATCCAAAAAATAAATATTTGGGGTATCTAGATTGATTGTGATCAGTATCCAGTGCTTCCTAAAAAACAAAAACAAATAAGTAATGAAAAAATAAATATATATTTTATGTGATTTGATTATATAGTATCACCCCTTAATTTTAGTAATAAAAAATTGTATATCATCTGCTTTTTTCACAAATGAATCATTTAGCTCGTTTTTTTCTTATTAATTTCTTCCTTCTCCAAATAAGTTTCTTGCATAGAAATGATACAAGGATTAATGAATCCAAATAGTTCTTCGCATGGTTTTCCCTTTATATAGTAGTGATATAAATTCCTACAGAAAATATAAATAGTTATTAACTTTAATGAACATATTAGATCATTTTTTAGATAGATGTATCATAAAAATTTACCTTATGTATATATTCACAACTGAGACTCCCAACCATTCAAACTTGAGAATCTTATTTATAATCTTGAGACCAACTATATATGTAATGAAAGTTCCATATATTTATTATTTGTATGGAATGTAAAACATATCTCCATATTTAAATGTGGTCTTTTCATGAATTTTTAATGATAAGAAATGTTTTTGTGGAACTGGAAGGGAGAAGGTAATCTCGAAAGGTCCTTTTGATTTCTTGGTCGATTCACTATATTGTCTTGATTTGACCTTCCATTTCCTCATTGCTTTATTTGTCGGTAATACCATACCTCGCTTCATACCTTTTTTCATCAACTATTATAGGTTTTTCATATGAAAAAATCTATTAAATACATACCTCATATATTTTTACAATATTAGATGGCCATGATACAAAATTTCTAATAGAATCATTGACCATTGTAATATACAGATCATTGAGTGGAATAGGCAACTCGGTGGTCGTCTTCTGATATACCTCAATCCCCACTCTCATGTGATCTTTTGGGAGTTATTTATTATGCATCTTTTCTCCCAATATATTATACATCATACCCCTCACAACAAGGTGTTGTGTGGGTGCTGATAGATAGAAATCACATACAACTTTACCCTATAGAATTTTAGTAATATAAAGTTATCTAAAGTTATTTGATTCACATTTAGAATAAAGAATAATGAAAATTTTTATTACCTCAGGTAAGGTATATATTTAAGGAAAATGACTAGCCTCAAAGATAGTTGGTTCAGTTGGTTCTTCATGTTCTTTGTTCCACCACTGGTTCACTTTGATCCTTTCTCATATATTGGTCTTCCAAACTAGACCATACAATAAAATCTTTCAAAGAATCTATTTGTGCTTACAATACTTTCATAATATTATATGTATCTTATTGTGGTTTTGTCTTCTTAAAATATGTTTGAGGATACACTCCAAAACCTAATCCTCTAATGTGGACATATTGTTTCAGCCACTTCAAATCTACTAAAATTAGTTTTTCTTCTAGTACGGTCCCTGTTAATTATTATGTCAAAATTTTATAAGAAATATATAAACATAAATATATATTTTTATGTAATACTATTATAAATTATAACAAAATTCTATTATGTCATACTTACACAAGTTTCCCATTCCGTTTTTGTGTTTTCAACAACTAGTTTACCCTCCTTATTTACACGAGCCTTCTTCCATAGCAAATGACATGGGATGGAAGTGACTTAAGATTTTAATTCATCAATATGTATATAAATAAAGGAACATATGTTGTTTCATATCACATAAAACTTTTATTTTTTATTTAAAATACATACCAATTTATTTTCTAGTGAAGTGTACCTCATCCTTGCTTTTTTATATGGGTACATTTGTTTTTATGCAAGTTCTATATTTTCAACACTCTATTTCTATCTCATAAATTAACAATTTTGAATAAAATTTGATAAAATAAATAATGTAAAATAATATATTATCAATTATAATGCACCTAAAATGATTTCTAATCATGAAAACTAATGAAATCATTCCCTGTTTCCTATTTTATAATGTGTGCATGACTAATTAGTGGGTGAGGATTTACTTTCCCATCAGTATCCCTAAGATGTAACTTGGTAAGAAGAGTCTGGAAGCCTCTATAGGATTTTCCAATGGCCATTAAAACATATTTATTATATAAATATTCTAAAATAAATAAAATATACAAGGAATAATAAAAATTAAATCAACATTACATTATATAATTTTTCAGTAAAATATATAAAGTATATCGTGACATTACCTTTATATCTTCCCAAAGGGTTTCCTTCATTGCAGTCTGGAAATGTCACAAAGAATCTATATCAATCGGTACATTCATCCTTATTGAGACCCCAACATAACTAATGAACATTGACTTATTGGGGTCAACAGGTTAGTTGTGTCGATTCTAGCCAATCTCAAATTTTATACCCTTACTTCTTACCTTGATAATTTTATTCAACATTATGATGTTTCATCATTGTTGTTTTTTCATCAACATGCTATTGATCCCCTAATAATCCTAGACTTCCAGCATCAGCGGTCTATTCTTCCTTGGGATTATTAATATCATCATGTGAAAAAGGCATTGTCTGCATGAGTATTAAAAAATTTAATATATATTATGATAATATAGTATAGAACATATAATATTATGAGGAAAATCATAGTATATTAAAAAAAATTAATATTCTCATTGAACTCTATTTTATTTTTTAAAGTTTAAAGGGATTTGGATCATATATTGAGAATCCAAATCCCCTATTTGTGATCCACTATAACATACAATACATTATATACATTGGGACCACCATGAACTAATTGTGATCTCTCAATAAAAGGGTTATCCTTAATTGAATTTTCATCTGAACCTACAGTTATTTTAGTCACCATAAGGACAATCGACTAATTCTTGTTTGTTGTATTTGCGACATAAAATACTTTCATTGTTTGTGATTTCATTATGAATGGCTCATCCTTTTCCCCTTCTACAATAAATTTCACCTTCACAGATCCCATTTCATTAACTTTCACTACACACCTATTTTAAACTCATCTAAAATAGAAAATCAGCACTTGAAATTTTTTATAATCCAACCCATATATCTTTTCGATAATGTTGAAATATGACATATTCACATAAATTGGATTTCTATCCTTAGAACCATATATGTGCATCACTTCCACCATAAGCATAACTCCACTATTTTTCATCATACTGCAGTCATCGTGTTCTTTTGTATAGAATATATAACCATTGATTACAAAACTATTATAATATATAACATTAGTATTTGTCTCCTTGGTTATACATCGAATTCGCTTGGAAATTGAATTCATATTTTCATATAACTCCTTATAAATATGATCTTATAACCATTCTATAAACTATTTATTATGTGTATTTGATATCCATCCTTTATCCCTTGATGGATTTAAATCTCTAAGAATTTCTTTATGGGATTCAACATATGTATCAACATATTCACTATTATTTAAAATGTAAATGTGTTCTTGATCCTGCTCTGTAATGGTAATTGTAACAACATCTCTTCCAAATATTCCTTCTCCCATAAGGCATCCACTATAACAAGACTTTGGGAGACTGATGATATCAACATCTGATAGGTCATTGGTATAGAATTCAACAACTTCTTCAATAATATATCATTTTACAATACATCCTTCTGGACAACTTCAATTCTTGACATACCCTTTTAAAATATCCATATATTTTTCAATGGGATAAATCTATCTATAATGGACAGGACCACATATTTAAACCTCTCTAAACAAGTTAACCATCATGTGGACCATTATATCAAAGAATAATGGTGGGAAGAACATCTCTAATTCATATAATATGACTACAACCTCCTTACTCATGATTGGAAACTTCATTGGGTCTATAACTTTACTGCATATAGATTTGAAAAAAAAGTAGATTCTGGTTAATGTATGTCATACATTTTTAGGAAGAATTCAATGTAAATCAACAGGCATCAAATCTTTCATCAAAACATGACAGTCATGTGATTTTATTCCCTATAACTTTAAATTATTCATTGACATGACATTATTTATATTTGATGAATACCTCTATGTAACTTTTACACCATTAAGTAAAATTAAAAATTATAATTTTTCTTGTATGGATAGAGTGTAAGCTATTAGAGGAAGAAAATTATACCCTTTACGCTTCACTAGTGACAACTCTTCCCTTATCCCCATGTCAATCATTTCCATTCTAGCCTTGATCCCATCTTTTGTTTTTTTAGGAACATTCATTAACATGTCAGTAACACTATCAAATACATTTTTTTCTAAATTCATAACATTAAGAAAATTTCTTACATACAAACAATTATAATATGGTAATTTAAAAAAATTGATCACTTCTTTCAACCTGATTTATTAAGGTTTTTTGAAAATGGTTTACCAAAAACAGTGTCAATATATTTTAATTTATCAAACAGTTGATAACCTGTTAGTGGAGATGGTGTTGTACCTTGTTTGGTATTCCTATTGAATGTTTTCATCCAGGATCGATATTTACGTTTTCAAGGTAAAAAAAATTTATGTCCTAAAAACATATTCTTTGAGGAATGTGTCAACTGAACTGAGTGTGTGCATTATTCAGAAATGGTACACCCCAAGATTCCTTTAATTCTATATCTTGAAAAATTTCCATAAGCAGGAAATTCATTTATCATATCATAAAACATGGACCACAATGTGAATTATTCACTTCTATGAGAATCATACATTTAAAACATATATCCCATATCAATTTTAGATCTTCGATAAATGGATCCAAATCGAAATCAATATCAATATTGGGTTTCTTTAGTCCAGATATGAGCAGAGACAACATAATGTATTTACACTTCATGAATAACCATGGTGAAAAGTTATAATTTACCAACATGATTGGCCATGTACTGTGAGTACTACTTTTTACACTAAAATGATTTATTCCATATCAAGATAACACAAGATGAAAGTTTCTTGGATCATTTACAAATTCAAGATACTCATAATCAATTTTCTCCCACTGGGGAGAATCTTCTAGATGATGTAGGTTTCCATATTTAATTCTTGAATTTTCATGCCATGTTAATTGTCTTGTGGTTTCCTGACATCCATATATTCTTCTAAATTGTGTAATAATAGGAAATTACCATACATCTTTCCAAAGACTATATTCATTTTTCTTGTATCAATTTGTGCCACACTTAAAGAATTTTACGAGTGATCATGATCCTTACAAAACAATATGCAATAATTTTTACAAGCATTTATTTTTTTAGAAATCATTCCCATTGAATATAGAATTATTTTAGAATCATATTTTTGACATGGAAGTTCATTTTTTCTGGTATCATATAATTCAGGAGAGAAAGTAGTTCTATAAATCTAGTTTCACTTCATCTGCTGTCATCTTTCAAATTATATAACTCCAATACAGCTGAAAATTTTGTATATTTAGTACAACAGATATACAATGGTCTCTTAGAATAACTATTTAACTTCTCAAAAAACTTTTAAAAATCTTTAATTTCGTCTTAAATTTCCATTTATATTTTTTCCATGTGATCTGTATTATCATTTACACTCGTATTCATATCAAATTATCTATAAACTACAGTATCATCCTAATCGGTGTGCACATTTAGTTTTTCCCCATGTTTAGTCCAACATGTATAGATATGGTATATTTAGTGACAAATAAAATGTTCTTCTAGGTCTTTTGAACTATTTTTTCTTTAATAACAACAATATAAACATGGAAAAAGGATTTGAGAAGGGTTATATGCATGCTTTATTGCAAACTTGATGAACTCTTTAACTCCATATTCATACTCTTTTGTCATATGATTAGTGTGCATTCATTTTTTATTCATATTCATCCTATTAGGTTCATAAAATATTCATTTTGTATAAAAATTAAATAAATAAACATAAGATATTCATTATTAAAGGTGAAAGTTATAGATAATTCTAATAAGGAGAACCCAACATTTGATTGTTTCAAATAGTTTTAGTATTCTTTTAATGAAATGGGTAATTGAATTTAAGAAAATAATTACTTCACTATATTAGGTTTTATCCTTTGGATTCATCCAAAATTATCACTGATACCTGATATGGGAAGACTACTACTCAGAGTAGTTCAAGAAACATAAATGCATGTCCAGAAGAGATGGGAGATGAGTCTCAAGCAACAAAATGCAATAATAACTGTTTGGGAGATGAAGATGATGAGGATGGTATTTTTCTCCTTAAATATAAATGTTCCCAAGCTGGGAGTTGGCAAAGCACTAGAAAACATTTATTAGTTTGTTGTCTAAAGCTAAAAAGTTTCTCAGGTGCATAATGATTTGACAGATAAGTTGATCATACAATACATGTTCACAGTGCCCATACTCTTTTATACCCCTTTACTCATTCCCAGTGAGTTGATATACATGATCAACTTGTCTCGAGTATACATGAACCACTATCCCTTGAATAGAAAAATTATTGCACCAAGACTATGATATGTTCTCCTAGTGGAAACAGATGCATGATTTCCAATTCCCACTTATTTTAGACACTATGGTGAGAAACCTAGTTGTTATAAAATGAATAAAACATTGAAATAATCTTCTCTTTAATGAACGAAAGAATAAGTGGATGGATTCCAAAAAAAATAGGTTTTGGGAAATATATTAACAAATGAGAAATTAATGATCTTATGACTATGAAAATTTTTCAAATTCCATATTGAAACCAACCACTTTAAAAAGCACTTTTCAAGAGGCCAAAACTTTTTAAATTACCACATATTAATTAAAAATTACAATTATAATTTCAAAAACACTTTAAAAATTCAGAAGTCTTCTTTTTGAATTTTTAAAACCCCACTTGAAATCCTTTTTTTTAACTTCCACATGAAAATCAACCAATTTTTTTCAAAACACTTAATGGGATATGAACCCCCTTTTCTATAAAAACTGTTAGCATCAAGTAAAAAAAATTAAAATCATATTCAAATACCATCAATAATAAATTAAAAGTTTAAAATTGTCTCCATGGAAATATGTACACTTTTAAATATTTAAAACTTTACAAGTTCACTTTGAAATCACTTCATGAGTTTAAAAACACTAAATCCATTTTAGTTCATTTTAAAGGAAAACATCATATTTTCATTTAAAAATCCACTTTAACATTTAAAAACAAGTTTCCTTTTTCAATAATAAAATTTAAAATAGGCATGACCATAAAAATTCTAATCCACCACCTAGTCTAAAGAAAAGTATGATTATTAAACATTTCATGAACATTTTATAAAGTTGGTATGAATAAAACGTTTTTTAGAAGATAGGAGTAAATTAACAATTTAAAACCTAACATAATTTTCCTAGACTACACTCCTAGATATCGAGGTTCCCATGGGATTATTTAAAAATTCAATCAAGGGAATATTCATTTATCAAAAATTAGTTTCATCAAATATCACACAAGAAGCCACAAATCCAAGCTTGTGAATTCCATATAATTTATTCAATAATCAACATCAAGAAGATTTTAAAAATTTCTATGAAATTGAAAACTATTTTCCAAAATATCATGAGGTGTTAGAAGGAGTCCATTTGTGATATAATACTTAGGTTTTATTTTAATTTATCTGATTGTGAGTCAAATTGAAGGTGCATTAGTACCCGGGGTGAGATAACGATAGAAAATTTGGTATTTTTGTCAAGGAACCAACCATGAAGTTACACAAAGTTTTGAGTTTGTACATTGTTGTGGGTGTTTAAAAGATCATAGGATGGTTTGGTTTGTTTATTAATTGAGACATATTAATTAAATATCATGTAGATGGGTGAAACTAAGAATTTTTAGTGAAAATTTAGATAGAGAAGGAATGAATAATGTTTTTTCATGAGATTGGGTGTGGTGAGATGGAAACCACATCGCACGCGTTGTTCACATTTTATATTTATGATTGGTTTATTTTGTAAAGTATGTTAAACATGTTTACTTGTTTTAAAATTATGTATTCTATAAAATTAAAGTTTGGACCTATGTTATTTAATTATTTACATTATTTTATTTATATAAGTTCATGCTTAGAAATTATATAAGCCCTAAATTATCTTAAGATCCATAAAGGAATTTAGCTATCATATGTTTGGGTTATGTTACCTAAATTTATTTTGATAAAGTAACCTAAATACCCACATTTATTTGACCTTTGTTTAATAAAGGAAATTACTATTTGCTATATATTTATGTTCTGATATCTTGAGTACTTTTAGTAAACCAGAATTTAGTGTTAAATCATGAGTTTAAATGGTATGAATATACTTAGTTAAGTATTCCCTTTTATACCTTGTCATGTATTATAAAGGAATTCACTTCCTTTCACTGTAGCCTAAATGAATTATAAGTCAATGAACAATACATAAGCTTGATTTAGTGATTTTATCAATGATGAGATAATGGTTGGGTTGATTAAGTGGTAAAGAACAATTTATTATGATAACTTATTAAGTATCATAAAATTTTTTTATTTTTGAAACTAAACTAAAAACTTTTTAAGTATTAAATGTGTATGTTTTCTTAAAGAATTATGTATATATTTAGTACCTTAAATAAATAGTCTGTTTTCATTAAACTGTAACCTTAGGTATTTTCATTCTTTAAAAAGTTTTACTAAATGATAATTTTACATTACTAAAAGGATATTTTCTTTGTATATTTTAAATATCAAAAGTGAAAAACTTCATTTTAATAAAATATGAGTTATACATGTGCATATTAAGTTTAAATGAACTCTTTTACTTAACAAAGGTTGTTACTAAATTGGGTTATAAATGTAGAAAATAGATTTAAATGATAATCCTTCATTTTTCTATTTTAACATTTTAATTGGTGCTTAAGTCACACCTTATGCCTTCTTTGGGTTATTATGACTAATCATTGGTTATAGTTGATGCTATGTTTAATACTTTACCTAGTTTAATACTATGATGTGTTGGTTATTTCCTATTCCATGTTTAGTACCATGTTTTTCATGAAATTAGTGAACTTTAAACTATATATACACCACAACTTATGCCTTGTGTGGATTAACATAAGGGTATTTGAAAAGTAATGATTATTCCTCATTCGGATTGATATTTATATGATCAGTTATTTTCTATATTGTAACCCACTCATTCAATCAAAATTAAATATTTTTATTATTAGGAAACCCAATTTAAAGGTTTAGTGGGAACTCTTATAGAAATTACCACTCACAAAATCACCAAGACAAACAAAGAATCTTCCCAAGTGAGAATGTAACAACAACCAACAAGCCAGAACAACCAAAAGATAGATAGCCTACCAGAATCAAGTAGATACATAAAGAGTATTACAATGCAAAAAAGAAAATGCACAATGAATGAACAAGTAAGTCTAGGAAGGTCCCACCCAAGAACATGATTAAAATTTTGGACATTAGCAATGTACAGATTTCACATCTTGCTTTACAGGGAAAGAAAAAAGAAGAGGAAGAAACCAATTTCATACCTAAAATTCCTAATGCCATATCCAACCCACAATGCTAAAATACAGTAACCTCTACTCTAAAATAGCATAGATACAGTGAAATGATCTCCAACAGGTGCTTCATTTTTAAGTTATAATTTTTATATTACAAAAATAAATTCAAATTTGAACCAAAGTAAGAGAAACAGAAAAAAATAAAAATAAAGATAGTGTTGCTACAGTGCAATGCCAAATATGGCACTGTACTATACCTCTACTTCAAAATAGCAAAAGGAATGGTGCCTTGTTGGAGAAAAATACCTAATCCATTTTAGCATTTTTATGCTAAAATAACATGGGTTAGAGATAGTCTAAGGAAGGAATGCAAACCAATTGTAAGGGGATCGTTAAACTTGAAGGGGCTAGTTTTGATCATTCAGGCTTCTAAAATTAATAAGAGTCGAATGAGAGATGAAGAGAAAACACCGCAATAACGCACAATAGCACTAAGCTAAGAAAACACTGTAATAACACAAACCACAGAACCCGAACAAGCATGCAACGAGAGAGGAGGATAAAAAAATAACATACCTTGGATTTGAGACTTGATTCATCCAAGAGAAAGTATAAGAGGAGCGCCGATAGTAGGGGACTTCCGTAGAAGCTTGAGAATTGTAATTGAAATTAGTGCGGTTAGGTTTTTTTAAAATATATTAGGGAGAGTTGTACCAGCATTTCCAAAAAACACTTATAAAGATATCTTTTATCTGTGCTAAATTAATAAGCGCTCATAAAAGAAATCTTTATCAGCACTTTTTAAATGTTGATAAAGGATTTAAAATTATAATTATAAATAAAAATATCTATAAAAATATTTATAAAAACATTTATAAATATTTGTATATGATTATAAATGTATTTATATCATTATATATATTTATATAATTATATATATATATAATATATTTAGTATTTAAATATATTTATTATAATTTTATAATTATTTAAATATATAATTATTTATTTATAATTTTATAAATACTTTTAAAAAATTATATTTATTTATTTATAATTATAAATATATAATTTTATAAATATAGTAAATATACATTTATAAATATATTTGTAAAAAAATTTATAATTATTTATTTATAAATATAAATATATTAATATAATTATATATATTTATATAATTGGATATATATTTAATAAATATGTATAAATATAAATAAAATATAATAAATATATTCATTATTTAATATAATTATTATAAATATATTTATATCATTATATATATTTATATCATTATATATATTTATATAATTATATATATAATAAATATATATAAATATAAATATAAATATAGAAAATATATTCATTATTTAAATACTTTTTAAAAAAATATTTATATATTTATATCATTGTATATATTTATATATTTATATTTATATTTAATAAATATATATAAATATAAATATAAATATAGTAAATATATTCACTATTTAAATAAATTTATTATGATTTTATAATTATTTAAATATATATATAATTATTTATTTGTAATTATATAAATACTTTTAAAAAAATAATAGTTATTTATTTATAATTATAAATATATAAAAATTTATAAATATAGTAAATATACATTTATAAATATATTTACTTATAAATATTTATTTACAAATATTTTTTTAATGTTATTAATGAATGTATAATCTTAAATACATACATGTTAAAAATGAGGGAAATTGAATAATTAAAAATGAGTACATTTTAAAAATATTAAAAAATGGATAAGTTATATTAATTAAATATAAATTATTAAAAAATATGGATATAAATTGAAATAAAGATGAATATATACATATTTAAAATATTAAAACATAGTAAATAAATATATATAAATAAATATTAGAAAATAATTAAATTCCAAAAAAATAAAAAAAAATATTATAAATAAATAAATAATACTTAACTGTAATAATATTAAAAATAAATAAATATAATTTACCGATTAAAAAGATAATATATTAAATGTATCATGTTACTAAATGAAATTCTAAAATGAATACTAAAATTTGAATAAATTATATAAATATTATGTGCATTTGTTTCTATATAAGATTTCATTAATTACATAAATATTTGTGTGTATGTGTGTGTTGTATATAAAAATGCATTAATTATGTATATGTATGTGTGAAATCAATGTAACATGCATTTGATATATGTTAAATTGATAAATCAAACGTCATTCAATTAATGTCCATTACTCGATACAGTTAATCAGTTTTTTTAATTAATATTAATTTTTAGTTATAAACCATTCTTCACTAAATATATGAATTATTTAATGTAAGCATAAATATTTTGTATTATATAAATCATATTTTAGGAAATATTATATATATATATATATCGAAATATATATGAATATATTTTTATATTAAATGTATTAATGAATAATTATATATAAAAACCATTAAAAATAAATAAGTGGTTAATATGTTTTTAATTATTAAATTTTATTCATTTTCTATATTTATATTTAATATATATTATTTATAAATATTTATAATTAATATATATATATATATATATTAAACTTATTCATTTTTATTAATAGTTGTTACATTAAAAAATGTAGTTAATTCATTTTTAATTTTCTTTTGTTTAATTATTATAATTTATTAATTTTATATATCTATATTTAATGTATACTATTTATTAATATTTATAATCTATATATATATATGTTAAATTTATTCATTTTTATTAATAATTATTTAATTAATAAAAAATTTAATATTTTTCTTAATTTACTCATTTTTAATTTTTATTTGTTTAATTATTTTATTTTATTCATTTAATATATTTATATTTAATATATACTATTTATTAATATTTATAATTTATATATATATATATTAAATTTATTCATTTTTATCAATAGTTATTTAATTAATAAAAATTTTAATATTTTTTTAATTTACTCATTTTTAATTTTTTTTATTAATTATTTCATTTTATTCCTTTTATGTATATATATATATATATTTAATATATATTATTTATTAATTTTTTTATAATTTATATATATATTAAATTTATTAATAATTATTTAATTAAAAAATAATTTTTTTAAATTTATTCATTTTCAATTTTTATTTGTTTAATTATTTCAATTTTTTATTATTTTTAATACTTGTATTTTTTATTGGTTTGTATAAAAAATTGGAAATAGACCGGGTCAGGTTCTTTAGGACCTGAATATGACGGTGGTCAAAGATCGGGTTAAGTATAGGGTGGGTTAAGGCTCACGTCGGCCCATGGCGGGCCCATATAAGTGTATGCAGGTGCCCATCCCTATAGTAGACTTCTAAGCAACGCATGCAGCATAATGATATATAAAGGAGTGCCCTCTCATGCGCTACTTCGGTGTGGAACTCGCCCGGTGATCGGGACCTTTATCAATACTAAAAAGGTACTGATAAAGGATACTATTTATCATCACTAACAATAAAGCACTGATAAAGGGTACCCTTTATCAACTCTTTTTTAGCACTGATAAATAGAACCTTTATCAGTGCTTTTTTCTAGCACTGATAAAGGGTACCCTTTATCATCTCTTTTTTTAGCACTGATAAAGAGAACCTTTATCAGTGCTTTTTTCTAGCACTGATAAAGGCCAGCGCTATTAAAGGCATGTTTTTTAGTAGTGTGTACATTCCCAGGACCCCAAGTAGACACGTCATGTGCCAGTGTGGACATGTCATGTAGTATGATATGGCTTCCCAAGCCATGTATAGAAGAGAACATGCCCAAGTGATGAGGTGAGGTCACACGCCATGTGACCCACATACATGTCGTATACTTCTCCCAGGAACTTAATTATACCTTTTGTATCTCCTTCTTTAGGACACAGATTTAGGCCCACGTGTAGGCTATCTTGAGTAGTTTTTCATGTGGGATATGATGGTAGCCTTCATAGTGGCATATGATATATGATGTGAGGTGTTTCAAGAATGAAACTTCTTTAGGTTATGTTTGACCGATGGCGGAGTTCGAGTAGGATCATTAGAGAGATACTGAGGTCGGTACTCCCATGTCGCAATAGGGCACAGGTCCCTAATTATCTCTACTCAAGTAGAGTCGGTAGTCCCCCATACTATATCAGGGCACGGGTCCTCTATCTACAGAGTGGTACTCCTCTATCTTCTAGCTCTGACGAAGATCAGGTCATCTGCTAGAGTTATAGCTCCCTCAACTGTGGAGCACAACGGTAAGGTACGGGACCCTCCACAAAGATTCTTGTGAGGTTGTGTGTGATGTTGGGTGTCAGTTATAGACCTTTGTAACTACAGTTAGACTCATTTTACTTAGCTGGGTTATAGATATGGAGATCTTATTTCTCTATCTATTGGGTTTCTTTATGAGCATATATACCTCGGGTTTTGTTTCCCTCTTTCTATGGGTTGAGTTTACTTCTATTGTATCTTTCTATTTATCCTTTTATGGTTTTTGGGTCTTACTACTGGGTATGTATATACTCACCCCTACATGGTTTTTTCCCTCATGTTTCATGTCTTATGAAAATTACAGAAAGATTGGTGATGACATCGGTGGATCTTAGTGATACTTTGGTGCATTGACCATGTTTGGTGGTCGGACATAGAGATCTAAATTTGGTATCTCTTCATATTTTTTCTAGTTTTTGTTAGTTTGGGACTTCATTTCTAGTTTGGTGTGTTGTTTTTCCCCTTTACGCTTTGATTTATATCTATGATGTATTCCCTACAGGTTATTACCTGCATGGTTTTACTCTATATGTTGTAGTATTTTATTATTCCTTTGTACTTTTTTATAGATATGGTTCTGTGTTTGTATAAATGTATGTTAGGATAAGGCCTATCATTTCATTTTATACCTTCTCAACACTTTTCTCCATCCCCTAGCCTATTGGAGGTGGGCTTAGGGTTGTCACACCCGACTTCCCACCAGCTAGGTGAGCCTTGGTGGGTCGAGTCATGATAGATTGGTATCAAAGTAGTTCATCCTTAGGTTAGTTTTGGAGTGGTACCCATGGTGAGGATTGGTTGGGAATTTAGGACAATGGTGTTATAGTATCTCAAGTTCAGTTTCCAGTCTAGGCAATCCAATGTTGGTGTGGTGATCGGCGTATCTTTTCACCAAGACTCTAACTACCTGCTTGTCGACTCAGCATAACAAGACATAGATTTCAGGGAACCATTGGTGCATACATCATATAGTATTGAGTCCTTTGAATGTACTTCTTGAGTCATATCCCCATATATATTCTCATCTAACCATGGTACATCTTGAACACTTTCAAGATGCCTCCATGAAGATAGCCAACCATGTTACAAATATAGGAATGTGACAACAATCAGTTGAGTGATGAGGTTTGAGTTTAGGGGCCATCTCATGAGGTGTATCCTCTCATATATTAGGGAGTAGATCCACCACCTATCGAATAGTGGATAATACCAAAATTTTAGGCTGAGGATGTGCATAGGCTTTGCACGCTACACAATTTCCAATTATAGAGATTGTTGAGGTTTCACGGTGAGCCAGGCCCGCAGGCAACGGAAGATTGGCTTGAGTTGGTGATATGATTCTTCAAGATTTTTCATAACACAAATTATCATATGTCTATCCTTATGTCCATCCTTCTTCATGGAGGCAATAGGGTGTTGGTGGAGTCTGATGATGTAGACCCATGATGATATGTCTCTCTCATGGTCATACTTCCAGCAGCTATTTTCTAATGAGTATTTCCCTTCATGCTTGTGCTCTATATGTATTTAGGAGAATATTGAGTTAGAGTAAAGTGATATGATGTTTTATGACACCAAATGGTTCACTAACATCATTATTTACTCTATCGATATGCTATGAGAGGGATTCTTCTGAGCACGGAAGTTTGACCAGGGTCTCTGTACAGAAATGTATGCCAGTATAGTCTCCTTTTTCATTCCTACCTATGCTAGAGTGTTGGAGAAGACCCTAGTTACTAAGGGTTTACTAGTAGATGGATTCTAGGAAGAGGGGCTAGATGGTTTAAATTATGTGGCTAAGTCTTCTATAGTAGCTAGCAAGTGTCAAACATCGAGGTCTCGAAATAGGAGACATACTCATACCCAGACTCAGATGCATGGATCTGTGGCTAAAGGATTACACAGAAGATCCAGTCACATTAGAGATAGGTGGTGTTGTGCTTGTGATGGAATAGGTTACATGGATCATGATTTCCTAACCCATCATTCTTATCAAGATATAAAAACAATGGATGTATTTCCATGACAGAGGCAGAACTGTGATCAGGGATCTCCCAGGCAGGGTTTGGGAAGCCGTCAGGGAGGCGGTGCTAATAGAGGGGCATGTTGAGCTCCATAGGGAGGATCTACTAGTGCAGGGTGTCACTATGGGTTAATTACACCACCCCCACTAGTTGTCCCACACTAGGCTTAGAGAAATATCGATCGAGGTTGCAGTATCAAAGATCTAGCGATCAAGGTCACAGGTTGCTTCAGGATATGAAGGGATATGACTAGGCCTACCATGATATGATTTGAGGTATGATCTATGTCTTTTATACTCTTACTCTCATACTTGTATACATAGGCATGATTCATTATTTCGTTTTTGTATCCCTTGTGAGAGAGATGAATCTCATGGTTGGTACTTTAGACTAGCAGCTATGGTTGGAGGTTCCTATATGGAGCGATTCTTTTATATTGCACATCTATCAATAGTGTGAGCTGGTACTTAGTGGATAAATTTTCTCATGGGTCCTATTAGTCATCATGATTAACCCTTATTAAATCATATTGGATATGGACTGGTTTTCTATGGTTTATTCCCTGATCGACTATCACCACAGGTGAGTTAGATGCCTTTGGATAGATGGGTTGAGATTATACTTTGCATGTGAGAGAGATCTCATGGATAAGTGAGTGGGCCTTGTGAGTAGAAAGATGCAACTTATCACCCATCAGTTAGTGAGTTTATCCCTTGGCACAGTGGGATATTCAGGAATATGGCTTCCATCATTAGTGGAGGGCTATGTGGACATCTTCCCTGAGGAATTTTTGGGACTACCTCTTAGGTAGGAGATATAATTCTACATATACTTTCACCCCATGACCATACCGCTATCTTCTATGGCATATCAGATAACTCCAACCGAGCTCTAGGAGATGAGGGTGAAGTTGGAGGACCTTCAGAAGAATGGTTTTATTAGGCCTAGTGTGTCCCCCTGGGTAGCGCCAATTTTGTTTGTGAAAATGGAGGATAGGAGGTTAAGGATTTTTGTTGATTATCATTTCATGAATTAGGTAACAATAAAGAATAAGTACCCATTTCTGAGGATAGATGACCTCTTCAAACAATTGAGAGGTTCTATTTGGTTCTCAAAAATCAATCACAGGTCTGGATACCACTAGTTGATGGTCTGTGAGGATGATATTCTGAACACAACATTATGATGTCTCTATGGACACTATGGGTTCTTAATGATGACTTTTGGGGTGATGAATTCCTCCACTATGTTTATGTCTTATAAATCAGATATTTTAGCCATACTTGGACCGTTTTTTGGTTTTCTTCATTGATGACATACCCATTTACTCTGCATCAGAGGATTAGCATGCATAGAACTTAGGGATGTTCCTAGACTTACTATAAGAGAAAAAGATTTATGATAATATCTCTAAGTGATAGTTTTTTATCTACAAGGTACACTTTTTTGTGCATGTCATCTTTGAGCATGGTTTAGATATGGACCTGAAAAAGATTGATTTGGTGATTGATTAGGATCCATCCAAGAGTGTGTCATAGGTGCATAGTTTTTTTTGTCTTGATGGGGTATTACAAGATGTTCATGGTAAACACATATAGGTTGGAATCCCCTTTGAATACCTTGATGCAAAAAAGTTATTCATTTATCCAGACTGGTTAGTGTTAGAGATCCTTTGAAGAGTTGAGGCTGAGTTTGACTGGTGCTCCTATGTTGAGACTATAGGAGGAGGGCATAGAGTACATAGTGTTTTGTGATGCCTCTAGAGTTGGTCTTGATTGTGTGTGGATACCGAGGTTGGTGGTGATCTCATATGGGTTGAGGAAGTTGAGACCCCATGAGAAAAACTATGCAACTCACAGCCTAGAGTTGGCAGTGATAGTCTTCACTCTGAAGATGTGGAGGCACTATCTTCAGGGTGATATTTTTTTTACTCATACCACTAGAGTCACAGGTATATCTTTACTCAGATTGATCATAAACTGAGATAGTGGTGCTGGTTGGAATTCCTATAGGACTATGACTTCAAGATATTCTATACTCATAGGAAGGGTAACATAGTGGTAGATTCACTTGGTAGGAAGTCTCATTCTCACTTGGTGGAGGAGGAATATGAGAAATTTACTTCATTATAGCTAACCCTGGTGGAGGAGAGGAGTAAACTTTTTCTTCAATAAATGGTGGTGACTCTTCCACTCCTTGAGTGTGTTATAGAGGCTTGGTTGGGATACATCAACTATGAGGTTCTACATGACTAGATATCCTTAAGAGATGTTCTGAATGTATTTTTTTGAGGGGAGAATGTTATCCTTTTTTAGGGATGGAAAATGGTTCGGTCTCATTGAGAGAGGAGGTGATAAGGGAGTTTCACACTTCCCCCTTTTATGTACATTCGAGTGTGGAATAATTGTATAAGGATATTTAGTGGCAGTTTTGGTGGGATGGAATGAGGTTGAGTATCATCGAGTTTGTCTCTTAGTGTCTCAAATGTCATCATGTAAAGACTGAGAATCAGGTTTCAGTAAGTTTGACATTACCTCTTAAGATTCAAGAGTGAAAATGTGGTGACATATTTATATACTTTGTGATAGGAATTCATGGATAGTGAGAGGCCATGATGCTATCTGGGTGATTATTTACCGACTTACCAATTTGGCACACTTCCTTTCCATTATAGAGCAGAGTTAGGTTGAGGGTTTAGGGTAGTTTTATATGCATGATATTATCTGTCTTCATGGGGTATCCATGATGGTCATCTCTAACTATGATGCTCGGTTTATGTCACAATTGTGGAGGGGCCTACAGGAGGCTTTTGAAACCCAGTTGTTGATGAGCATGATGTTTCACCCCCAAAAATATGGCCAGATCGGGCGGTCTATCTAGGTGTTAGAGGATATGCTGAGGTCCAATGTATTGGACTTCATCTAAATCTAGGAGGATCACTTTATATTGGTAGAGTTTTCTTATAATAATATTTATCACTCTACTATCAACATGAAACTTTAGAGGCCCTATACAGGAGACCCTGCAGGTCACCCTTGTGCTAGAATGAGATTAGAAATAAATCTCTTGTTGGGCCATATATGGTTTAGGTGATGATAGAGAATGTACAAGTGATCCGCGAGTGTATGAGGATAGCCTAGATCTAACATAAGTCTTACATAGATCAACATTATAGGCCCTTGGAGTTTGATTAGGGAGACCATGTTTTTCTAATATTCTCCCCATAATGAGGATTGTGAAGGTTTGGTTAGGGAGGAAAGCTATCCTAGAGGTTCATCGGTTTATTTGATATCTTATAGAGTATTGGTGAGGTTTCTTGATACTTATAATTTCCCCCATAGTTGGAACAAGCACATGATGTATTCCATGTGTCATAAATGAGGAGATACATTTATAAACCTGTGCATGTTATTGACCAAGGAAAGATCAACATCGATGATGGATCCACCTTCACGGAGTACCCAGGGGTGATCAGGGATTAGTATAATAGAATCCTGCATGGATATACCATCCCTTTGGTTTGAGTTCTTTGGCATCACAGGAGTATGCAGGAGAGCTCCTGGGAGCATGAGATCCATATGCAGGCTCAGTACCCCCACCTTTTCATGTAGCTTGTGCTTTTTAGGGAAAAAATAATTGAAGGAGGGTAGAATGTAATGACTCTAGTTTTTTTTGTATTATTCCTTTGAATATTTATACATATATATTTGGATTTTTTTCATTGGATTCGGTGTTCTGTTTAGGTGTATCGGGACCTTGGAATTAATATATTAAAAATATTGATATATTTTATTTCATGTGTGTGCATCATTTTTTTATAAATGTTTTCACTATTATTTGGGACCTTAGATGAGAAATATGAGTTAATGATTGATTCCAGAATATGGGGTTTACCCTAGGTGTGACATAAAATTCGCTGTCATGAGACATTTTTTGGAAGGTAACCATAGGTGATGCATTAAATAAAATAAATAATTATTTAATTTAATTTGTTTAATTAACCTAAAAACCTAAATATCTCAATAAATACACTTCTATAGAAAATCTCTAGGGTCATCCGCATAACCCTAAGAGAATAGAAAGGGGGAGGGATCATTCTTCATTGGCGAATCAGGATTGAAGATCGACGACGAATGATCGCAGGATCGTGTGGCAGACGGAGAACACATTGAGATATTCTTATTCATTTTTGGTGAACATGTTCTTCACTAATTATTGATCCTTCATTAAGGGTGTGACTTGTTATTTTTGGTTTCATCCCTTTGATTAAAGATTATGCATGGATTTATTATCTTCTTTCTTTTGTCGATGATTTTTATTCTTTACATGATCTCGATCATAAATTGTTCTATTGAAATTGGTATATTATTAGTATGAATTTTTCTTAATACTTGTTCCTTTTTATGTGATCATTGTCCAATATGGATTCGCCTCATTATTGTGTTTCCCCCCATTATTATTCACATTCATCATCGTTAGCCTATGGGGTTATCATTTGACATTGTCGAGGTGGATTTAAGTGTGATTGAACCCCTAGATCATAGAGTTTGTACAAAAGATGTATAGATTGATGGATCGAGGTTAAATGTAGTATGTGGGTGTTTTCTTCATGGATTTGAGATCCATAGTGGTGGTCGATGCACAACAAAATCTTTCACGGGAAATCAGAATTTCAGTTTCTGGACATCAGAGGATGTGAATTTATGGATGGAAGTGTTTACTATGATTTTGGTGGATTTGAGTGGTTAACCATGTATTCTCAGTGGTGGAAATGGAGTATCTAGGATCCAAAAGTAAAAATGTGGTTTCTGTAAATTTCCTGACTACACATCATGCATCTTGGAGAAACAAATGTCGTATATTTTGGGTTTTCATGTGGCTAGGGTTTTGGATGAGATAAGGATCACACGTCATGTGGCTAGACCCACATGTAATGTGGCTTTACCTAAGTAGCTAATTCATGTTCTAATTGTACAATCTTTGTGACCCTAGGTGGTCAGACACGCCATGTCACCTTAGGGGCACATCGTGTGGTTGTACATGGCCAGCCAAGCTGTGTGTTAGGTGTATATTCCTAGGACCCCAGCTAGTTATACATGATGTGTGATCATGTGGAAATTCCATGTAATATGATATGGCTCCCAAGATATGTCTATGGGATAAGACACCCAAGCAAGGTCACAAGTCATGTGACCCCATGTACACATCGTATACTTCTCCCATGAGCTTCTACCTTCCATGTATCCTTCTTCAAGACTCAGATTTTGTCCCAAAAGTAGCCTATACTAGGTATTTGTTTATGTGGGATGCTATGGTAACCTTTATAGTGGATTATGATATATTATTTGATGTGTTTCAAGAAAGATACTTCTTTAGGAAATGTTTAACTGATGGTAGTAGTTGAGCAGGATCATCACAGAGATGTCAGGGTCGGTACTCCCCTATCACACCAGGGCATGGGTCACCCATACTCTTTACTCAGGTAGATTCATTACTCCCCTATACTACATTAGTGTGTAGGTCCTCTATATATGGAGTGGTCGTCTTTGAGATCCAGAGGGTAGAAGGTCCTCCACTAGAGTTGTGGCTCCCTCGACCATGGAGCGTAGTGGCAAGGTGAGGGCCCATCCATGTAGACTCTTGTGATATTGTGTGTGATGTTGTTATTTGTAGATAGACCTTTGGAACTATAGGAAGAATCATTTTACTTATATGGGTTATAGAGATAAAGATTCTATTTCTCTCTTACTATTTTTTTACACATCTGTGATTTCATTTTTGAGGTATTATTTCTTTTATTTTTTGTATTATGTTTATCTCTTAGATTTCTCGGGTATTTTTTGTGAAAATGTAGATTTTTGGACTAGTAATAGGTGACAAATAGTTAGTGGAAACCATGCATCAGCTTAGGGGAAACTGTGTGCCTTGGACAATGGGACTATCCAGGCTGTACGACCTACCGCGCGGGCATGAAATCTAACTATACACCTAGGTTAGTGGGCATGTTTGAGGTGCACGATCAACCAAACGATCATGTTCCCTCCCCTAGAAAATAATGTAGCTTCACTTAATCTTAGAAAAGGGTTATTAATAGTTGTCATACAGTTTGGAAAATCATGCGGCCAAACCGTATGGCCTACCCAGATCTTTAAAAATGTTGAAATTACCCTTTTTCCCTCCCCTAATTTTAATCACAAACCACCCCTAATTCACTATATTCAAGATTTATATCCCTAGTAACTCCTCCCCCTTTCTCTTAGGTCCCTTTTACCTCTATCTATTGGTGTTTTTTGTGTGTATCCTTCAATAACTATTCAAGTAAGCCTCTCCTATTTTGTTTTCTTCCTTCTTCTTAGTCTCCTCCTCCTTCTTTATTGGGTTATCTCTTCTATAGTGGATTGGTTAACCTAGTGTGAGTTCAATATTGTTCCTTTGGGTTATATCTTGATGGTTTTGTTGTTTTATTTCCTTTATAAGGTCTCCTTGTGGTGGGGTTGTGGTTTTCCATTGGTCACTAGAAGTTTCTAAGTGAAAGGTAGGTGATTCCATGCCTTAACATTGTTTGATGATTTTAGTATACTTTTTATGATTTATAAATAAGTTATATAGATTGTATGTGTGGTTTTAATTATGTTTTCAAATGGTTTTGGTGTTTTTATGGGTTGAAATATGATTTTACAAATGAAAATGGTTGATTTCTATGGGTGTTTCTAATGTTGGAGATGTGTGTGTGTGTGAGAAAGAGAGAGGTGGTTCTTGTGACATTGGGAATGAGATTGAGCACAAGAGAATCCTATATATTAGGTTGGAAGACTATGTCTAGTACACTATGTGGTCTAGTATGGCTAAGTCCTAGTTCCCCTAGTAGGATTGATGTTATAACACTAACTAAACATATGATGATTATTGGAGACCACTAGACCTTGGGATGTGATACCCCTATAGTGGCTCATGCATGAGAACACTGTGGGTTTTGGTTGTACTTATCTCTAAGGTATGAGGATCCTAGGACCCCACTAAACCTATTTCTATAGGGATTACCCTTGGTGCTCATGTGATGTTGTTCTTATCATGAAACTTTTTGTGGTATTTACTTTCCTTTTTAATTTCAAATCATGTTCCATTTAAAAATGTTTCCTTCATTTTTCATTAAAACTAGCATGTTGATTTGTCTTATAATATTATAGGATGGGATATATTTTTGTGGTATCCTAATGGTCATTTTGGAACACACCCTATATACACCCTCTAGTGTATGTAGACCTTGTTATGTTTGACCCGGGTAAAGGCAAGTTGTATCGTGGTGGTGATGGTGAATCTGGTTAATAATGGTTCCTCTCTTTTAGGTATTGGTGGTGGTGGAATGGGGGTGTTGACCCTCTAGTTTTATGGAGGTTTAGTGGTGTGGTTGGTTCCCTTCCCTATTTTGGTGTTTTGGTTTTTTGTTAAAATATAAATTTTTTTAACTTGTGATATTTGTATTTCTTTTAATTATGGTTATTGATTATGATGTGATGTGTTGTTCTTGTGGTTGTTTTATAGTTGATTATTATGAGAAAAAACATTCCCAAAGGTGATGTTTGATTCCTAGGTACTTGTTTACGGCCTGTGGGGATCAGGAACGCCCTCCGGGCCATGTTACGGGCTGGGTTAGGTGTCAGGTTCGATGGAAGCTCGGCCTGGTTCATGAAAAAATGGTATCAGAGTAGGTTTAACCCTTTATTTGGGTCATGTTATTTTGGAGATCTTGTATAGACTATAGCTAGGACTATTGGGGATTGAGGTTATAGTTATGAGTGAGGTGTCTAGCCAACACACCTAAAAATAGGACTTGAGTCACCGTGGGATGTTTGGGATTTGGTGTGACTTCTCCTCTAGGTGTGATGTACAGGTTGCAGACTTTTTATAGACATCAAGCGAGGGTGAAGTTGTTTGACTTTTTTTTATTGTTATGGTTTTCGTTTTGATTTATAAATTTTTTTTAAAGTAATTGTTACTAAGAATTTTTGGGACATTTTGTTGATGGTTTCTTTGGTTTGTTAAATGGTGTAGCATCATGCCTCTTGAGAGACTTCCTCTGCAACTGTGGGAAGAGGCTGAAGAGATTTCTCCCTCACCAGTTGATTTTTGGATAGTGGAAGCAGTATTTTGTGATATCCAGGCATTTGATCTGGAAGAAGTCTCTTGTCTTTCTCATATTAAAGAAGCCAAACTAGGTCTTAAAAATGACAAGGCTCATGAGTTTCTCAAGAACAAGCCTCTTTCCTTACAGGTTATCACAGATCCCCAGTAAGTAGAGGAATAAATTGAAAGGATCAAAATGGTTTTTGGGTTTCTTGATACTCATGAGGTAGTTAAAGTGAAATGTGATTCATACTTGTTGGAAGGTCCCAGTTGAAGGTGGTGGGACTCGGTGGTTCAGGTCAGGAAGCACGGCAAGATAGGTTATAAGGACTTCAAGGTAATATTAAATGAGTAGTTTTTTTCCTGATACCTTGTTATTTTCCAAGACCATGGAGTTTTTATATCTCCACTAGTGGGATCAGACCATGTTAGAGTATGCTAATATATTTGCAGAGTTGGTCTGATTCTTACTTGGGGTATTTTCTAGTGAGTAGATAAAGGATCAATGGTTTGAAATGGGTTTTTGGCTAGACATGTTCTCAGATATTCTTATTTAAGTTGAAGACTTATGATGACGTGTTCAATCAATCCCTAATGGTAGAGATTGATCGGAGTGGAAAATCTAGTTTTTTAGTAGCTTTAGCAGTAGTCCAAGGCAGTGGTGGTTCGTCTGAAAAGAAGAGGAGACATGAAGAATGAGAAAAGAGGGGAGGTGGTAGCTTATTCCATCCTTCCCAAGCATCTTCACCTACATCTTCAGATGTTGGAGTAGTCTTGTTCCATTAGTGTGGAAGGTCAGGGTATATGCAGTTAGTGTGTCCAGCTCCACCTGGATCTTTCCATCAGTGTGAACTTATGGGGAACTTATAGCAGTTTTGAAAAGTTGAACGCCCATATCAGTATGGTGTGAGTTCTATAGCTTCCAATGGAATGTCATCCCAGTCCGAACCATCCAGGATAGTGGCTTATTTTTTTGGCGGCTATGGCGGTAGATCTGGATCTACTTCTAGACAAATTCATCTTAAGGCATAACCGTAGGTTAATAGTCATTCTACAGACCAGTTATAGACAAGGGACCTTCATGATATGGATCAAATACTAGTGGAATTATATGTGGGATTTATAATGGTTCAAGGTACGATTATTATTTCATTGTTTATATCTATTTTTCTATTTGACATGGGTGCTTCTAATTCTTTTATTTCTGTCCGTCTGGTGGATTTGTTGAAATTTTCAACCGAGCTTATGTCATATGTAATGGATTTGGTAACTCTTCTTGGTAAGAAGACAGATTGGAGTTTCATATGTCCATATTTTATGCTCACTTTTTCAAGGGTCAAGCTGGAATTGTATTTCCTAGTTCTATAAATGAACCTATTTTTTGTGATCCTCGGTATGGATTGGATGGTGTATTTCTAGGTTCACATCGATTTTTATCTTTAGTGAGTGATATTTTTAGAACCCTATGGGAATACCCAGGTTTTTCAAGGTGAATGGGATCCTCAGTTAGGATGTATTGGACCTCCACTTCTGGGGTTGGGTAACCTTGTTTTCCATATCTCATTACTCATGTTAGAGGATGATGACAGGGGTTTTGAGGGTGGATTACCTCTTGTGGTGGAAAATTTTCCAAAGGTATTTCCAATTGATTTCTTAGGGTTTACTCTAGTGTGGGATGTGGATTTTACCATGGATTTGGCATTGGGAAAATAGTCGATATTTCTTCCCTTATATCGTATGGTCCCCAATAAATTGATGGAATTAAAGATACAACTGAATTATTTGGAATCCAAAGGATTTTTTTTTTGAGAATCTCACCTTGGGTCACCCTAGTTATGTTTTCAAAGAAGGTTGATGGATATCTCTAATTTTGTATAGATTACAAAAATATAAATAATGTAATGATCAATAAAAAATATCCCTAGCCCCATATTGATGACCTTTTTTATCAGCTTAAGGGGGCAAGGTGGTTCTCCAAGATTGACCTTCATTCTAGATTTCACCAGGTCATATTTAGAGAGGCGGATGTTTCTAAAATAGCCTTACAAAGTAGGTATGACCACTTTGAGTATATGTTCATGCCTTTTGGGTTGAAAATTTATCCAATGGTCTTCATGGTGATTATGAATCGGGTGTTCCATTAGTGCCTCGACTCCTTCATCATGGTGTTTTTGGATTAATAGACAAGAATATGCCTCTGAGTGGTGGAAACCTCATATCTCTCTCGCGTTAGGGTTTCCCTGGCGGAAATTTGGAAGGGGAGGCCCACACTTCACCTTATCTCCTCCCTTTCCTCACTTCTTCATCTTCCCGTCCAGTGCTTTATCGGTGTTCTTCTCACTTGGTGATGGCTTAAACAGCTGGATTTGGTGGTTTTGGTGGTTTTGGTGAGGTGAAGTCTCTCTGGTGGCGCCCAAGTCCGATTTAAACTCTTCTCTGGCTTCAAGTACCTCCGCATATCTCCCAGTCGATGAAACTTCACAGGAGGAATGCACCCCAAATCTCATGCCATCGATGAAAAATGTCTTGAAAGAAACAAATGGTGACGCATGATGTCAGGGGTGAGAATCGAGGTGGACGCATGGAGTGAGGCATTGGTTTGGTCATTATTTCGATTGAAGTTAGAATTTTGAAAATTTGAATGGTAATCTGTAAGTTTCAGTACCATGTTGTGGATCTGTTTGAACTTGGACATTTTTTTGTATGGTTACCGGTTACCCTTAAACCGGATTTTTTAGAAAATTAAAAAAATAGCTTTGGTGGTGTTTGTGGATGATATCCTGGTTTACTCTAAGACTGATGAATAGCATGAGCAGTACTTGAGGATCATGTTGGTAACTTGTTGAGATCACCATCTATATGTTAAGATCTCTAAGTGTACCTTATGGATTAGGGAGATGAAGTTTCTAGGATATGTGATTTTAGAACATGGGGTTTTGGTGGACCCTGAGAAGATCAAAGCAATGGTTTCATGGGAGAAAACAAGGAATTTTTTTTAGATCATGAGATTTTGGGGACTAGAATGGTAATACAAGCCATTTTTAATAGATTTCTATTGGATTTATTCACCCATGATTACAATTACTGAAAAAGGGGTGAAGTTTGAATGGATCTTATAATATCAAGCATCTTTTGAATATCTCAATCAATGCTTGACCACTACCCCTATTTTGATCTTGAAGAAATCTAAAAAAGAATATATGGTCTACTATGATGCCTCTGGTATAGGTCTTGGGTGTTTATTGATGAAGGATGAGCATGTGGTGGGATATGGTTCTCACCAACTCTGACCACATGAAAATAATTACCAAGCCCGTGACCAATTAGCAGTGGTGATGCATGCCTTGAAGACATTTTGTCACTACCTCTTCGAGGAGAAGTTTGTAGTATGCTTAAACCACAAGATCTTGTCCTAAATTTTCTCTCATAAAGATCTAAATTTGAGTTATTAATAGTGGGTTGAGTACCTTCAGAGGTTTTATTTTAATATCATGTACACCCTAGGAAAAGGTAATGTGGTAGAAGATGCTTTGAGTAGGAAGATGTCAGTACAAGCTGTCAAGGAATCTAGTAATGAATGGACTTTGATGGGGATTTTTACCCAGATGCATCTAGAGACCAATGAGTGTAATGGAGTCACATTCTTGGCTAGTTTTTAGTCTATACCCTTCCTTATGGATTTTATTCGTCAATATAATTCAGGTGATGAGTTGTTCCAACATTCTATGTCGTTCCTAAATGGTGGGGAGGTGCCTGGTGAGTGGTCTTTATCTTCAGATGGGATTATTTGCTTCAAGGTTCTCTTTGTGGTGTCATTGTCCTTACAGAAGGTGGTGGTTCATGATAGCCACTAATCTTAGTGGGTTATTTATCCCAAGACCACCAAGATGTTTTATGATGTTCATTGTCGGTTTTGGTGACTAGGTATAAGGAAAGATATAGCTGACTTTGTATCTAAGTGTTATATATGTTAGCATGTTAAAATTGAGCACTAAAGGACCTCTAGTTTGATTCAACCCCTAATTATTCCTACTTGGAATTGGTAAGAGGTATTAATTGATTTTATCATTGGTTTACCACATACACCCCGTGGAAGGAACATGATTTTGGTGTTGATTGATCATCTGACCAAATTAGACCATTTTATTCTGATTAAGGACTCAACCAAAGTGGATGAGTTGGGTCATTTGTATGTTCAAGAGATAATGAGGCTTAATGGTGTGTCATCAACTATAATTTCAAAAAAGGACCCTCATTTTATCTCATGGTTTTGGTAAGTCCATTAGAAGGAAATGGGGTCATAGGTCATACTTAGTGCGGCATACCATCCTCAAACAGATGGTCAGATGGAGCGGGCAAATCAAATCATGGAAGACATGCTTCAGGTATGTGTGTTAGATTTGAGAGGCTTGTGGGATACGCATTTGAGATTGGTATATTTTTACATATAATAATATTTACTGATACTTAATAATAATGGATCCCTTTGAGGTTGTTTATGTTTGGTCATGTTGGTCGCCTTAATGCTGGGTCGAGGTAGGTGAGACCTTGTTGTTAGGAATGAGTCTTGTATATGAGACATCTGATAAATTTAGATTCATTAGGTAGAGGTTGTTGATAGAATAGGTTCACTATAATTCTTATATCGATCAGTGGTGCTAGGCCTTGTAATTCTCAGTTGGTGATCAGGTGTTTCAGAAGGTGGTCCCTTGCTTGGGTCATCGACGTCTTGGTAAGTAAGAGAAGCTAATGTCGAGGTATGTCAGACCTTTTGATATCACTGAGAGAAATGATAAGGTGGCACACCAGTTAGATTTTTCATCTCATTTAATATTGATTCATGATGTGTTCCATGTCTCGTAATTAAATAAGTATAATCCAGACCCATCCCATGTGCAGAATTGGGAAGAGTTGGAGTTGGAACCTGGTTTTTTTTTTGTGTTTTAGTGATCAATACATATCATGGATTCCCAAATATAATGTTCTTCATGGAAAATCCATACCATTGGTTTGGGTTCTTTGGTGGTAGAGGAATGAAGAGAATGAGACATGGGAGCAAAGATCTTGGGTTGAGGATCAATACTCGTTTTTGTTCCTTGATCAGGCTTTAGGATGAATTTCTGGGGGTGGAAATTTTTCATGGTGGGTAGAATTATCACATCCGTGATTTTATTTTGAGGTACTTTTTCTTTTATTTGTGGTATTAGGTTTATCTATTAGATTTACCATGTATTTTTTGTGAAAAAATTGATTTTTGGAATGGTAACAGGTGGCGTGTGATTGGTACACGGTTATTAGAAACTGCACACCAGCCTAGGGTAAACCGTGTGCCCTAGACAGTGAAACTATCCAGGCCACACGGTCTACCACACGGGCATGCGGGTTAACCATACACCTAGGTTATTGGGCCTGTTTGAGGCGCACAGTCGACTATATGGGCGTGTTACCTCCCCCATACAACCATGCAGCTTTACTTCCTCTTAGATATATGTGTCGCATAGTTTCCATATGGTTTGGAAAACCTTGCGTCCAAACCATACGGCCTACCCAAATCTTTAAAAATATTGAAATTTACCTTTTTCCCTCCCCCAATTTTAATTTCAAACCACTCCTAATTCAACACATTCTTTATCTCTAGCCCTAATCATACCTCCCCTTCCTCTTATCTTCCTTTTACCTCCATATCTTGGTGTTTTTTGTGTGTATCATTCAAAAAAACCTCAAATAAGCCTCTCCTCTCATGTTTTCTTCCTTCTTCTTGGTCTCTTCCTTCTTATTTCTTGGGTTCTCTCTTCTATAGTAGATTATTTGACCTATAGTGAGTTAAATATTTTTCTTTTGGGTTATATCTTGATTGTTGTGTTGTGTTCTTTCCTTTATAGGGTCTCCTTATAGTGCAGTTTTAGTTTTCCATCGATCTCCAGAAGTTTCTAAGTTAAAGGTAGGTGATTCTATGATTTAATATTTTTTTATGATTTTAATATAATTTTTATGATTTATAAATAAGCTCTATGGATTGTTTAGGTAGTTATAATTATGTTTTAAAATGTTTTTGGTGTGTGAGTGGGTTGAAAGATGATTTTCCAAATGAAAATGGTTGATTTACATGGGTGTTACTGATGTTGGAGATGTGTGTGTGTGTGTGTGTGTGTTTAAGGTGGTTCTTGTGACATAAGTAATGATATTGATCATAAGGGAATCTTAGTTATCTAGGTTCATATACTAAGTCTAGTACGAAGGTGGTCTAGTAGGGCCAAGTCCTGGTTCCCCTAATAGGGTTGATGCTACAACACTAGCTAAACATATGATAATTATTAGAGACCACTAGACCTTGGGATTTGATTCCCCTATAGTGGCTTGTGCATGAGGATTTTTTGGGGTTTTTTGTACTTATAACCAAGTTATAAGGATCCTAGGACCCCACTAACCCTAGTGCCTTAGGGATTACCCATGGGGCTCATGTGATATTATGATTGTCGTGTATCTTATTGTTGTATTTACTTTCCTTTTTAATTTTAAAGTATGTTCTATTTAAAAAAAATCATCTTTTTTCATAAAAACTAGCATGTTGATTTATCTTATGATGTTATAGTATAGGATCACTTTTGGTGGTATCCTACTGGGCATTGTGGCTCACACCCTACATATACCCTCGAGTGTATGTAGACCTTATTATGTTTGACCCAAGTAGGGGAAAGTTGTCCCATAGTGGTGATGGTGGATCTGGTTCCTATTTATTCCTCTCTTATAGGTGGTGGTGGTGTTGGATGGGGGTGTTGAACCTCTTGTTGCATGGAGGTTTAGTGGTGTGGTCGATTCCCCTCCTTATTTTGGTGTTTTGGTTTTTGGTTAAAGATGTAAAATTTTATAACTTGTGATAGTTGTATTTATTTTGATTATGGTTATTGCTTATGATGTGATGTGTTTTTATTGTGGTTGTTTTATGGTTGATTCTTATGGTTTAAATTGTTCCCAAATGTTATATTTGATTCTCATGCACTAGTTACCAGTTCATAGGGATTGGGAATTCCCTTCGGGCCATGCCATAGGCCGGGTTGGTTGCGAGTTGGATGGCAGCCTGACCTGGTTTGTGACATATTTCTTTATGAGAATATATACCTTAGGTTTTTTTTACCTATTTCTATGGTTTGATCTGGCTTCTGTTGTATCTTTCTATTATACCCTTTATGGTTTTTAATATACCCTGCTAGGTATTTATATACTCACCCCTACATTGGATTTTCCCATATGTATCGTGTCTTATTTAGAAGACAGATATATTGACTATAACATCTATGGAGCTTAGTGATACTTGTGTGCATTGACCACATCCAATGGTGGGACTTGGAGATCAAGAGTTGGGCTCTCTTTATCTTTTTTTCCAAAATTTTTTAGGTTGGGACCTCATTTCTAATAGGTATTTTATTTGTCCCATTTACACTTTGATTTATATTTTTTTACTCTGGTGAATTTTATAGAGTTTCTTTCATGTATGGTTTTTCTCTAGATGTTATAGAATTTTATTATTCCTATGTAATTTTTCATGGAGATGGTTCTGTGTGTGTAGGTATGTTAGGATAAGGCCTCCCATTCCAATTTATGACTTTTCAATGCTTTTCACCAACCCCTAGCTTATTAGAGGCGGGCTTGTGGTTGTCACACCCAGCTTTCCACTTTCCAGGTAGGCCCCAATGATTCGGGCCTTAACAAATATGAGAAAGGATTTATCCCTTCTATCCCTTGATAGAATTTGATATCTCATGCCCTTTTAATGGAATGTAACTACCTACATAAAATCATGGATATGGTGTTTGGAGGAAAAGTTCATTTCCAAAAAGTAAAATAAAGAGACATCGAGCATTCATGTTGATGCACCATAATGAAACCTTCCTAATTTGAGATATCGGAATAAAGGGATTATATTAAATGGTAAGTTCTTGTTGGAGGTTTTATGTCGTTATGAAAATAACTTATTTCTATATGGGTAACTTGGTTTATTTCTAGACACTAACCTTTAACTTTAGATAGATATACCTAATTCTACTAAGAAAGATATCTAGAGGGTCACACGCTAAGTTTATATGCATTCTTAGTTAAATTCAAGTAATGAATTTTAAGAAGTTATAATAAATAAGATTTATTCATTTTGGTTGATCTCTATAATTTAATCATAATATATTTAAAATAATAAGTTATTTAAATAATAATAGTAAATATTTATTTTCACATTTATAAAATATAATGTTTTTTATATTTATCATAGAATAATGTGGTGACATTTATTTATTAAATAGTCATTATTAGAGGATCAGTAAATTTCAGAGAGGGAAAGTGGACCGAGCTTAATAGTCTGATTGGAAATGGTGTAAATGATATTTATTTATATTCTTAATGCGTTTCACATGTCAATATATTAATATTATTATTATTATTATTATTAATGTACATGAGGTAAACTAATAATATTAAATATGGTTAGGGTATTGTGTGTGATTTTTCAACCCTAAACCTGTTATAATAAATATATAATTATATCGCTTTTCATAATAGGCTTTTGGTGTGTACAATAGATAGATAGAGACTTGCTCAAGCCTTAGAGTGAATTATCTATTCCTACTTTCTCAAGAATTTGATAGAAAACTAAGATTTCTTCCTCCTTTAAGAAGAATACTATTGTGGTCAACCATGAACAGTGCAAGTTATCAGGATCGACCATGCTAGCACCCGATGATTCTACAGTATCATTCAAAGATTGTGGTGTACATGTGGATCACCACTAGAGGTATTCTATACTTGGATCCTACAATGAAATGATGGTACAATGAGAACTATTTAATTAGATAATCAAAAACATTTTAATTACATGTTAAGTTAATTTTATATCTACTAAAAAATTAATTATAAATTACATGTGAAGATCCTCCTATTCTAGTTCTAGCATTATAATCTAGTCAAGTAATCTACATTTTTCATTGTACATGACATTTTGATCATGTTTGGAAACAATTTCACATAAATTAATACTAAAAGTTGATTTGTTCATACCATCAAAGGACGCTTCCTCTACACCCAAAACCATCAAGTGGTATTAATACTATCACATGTTTAATTTATAATTATTTATTATTCATTGATTGGTTTCATGTGTTTGTTTTTTCTTTTACTTAAAATGATTCATTTTAATATATGGACATTGTCATATATTCCTTTAATAATTCTAGATAATTTAAACAATAATAAGTTAAAGTTTAAAATTAAGAATCATTCAAACAACATAATCGGGAGGTGCCAAAGGCTATGCCTGGACAAAATTAGATTACACGGCGTGTACTCCCTATATACATGTCGTGTATTTTTTTCACATATGTATCTTGTTCTATCAGTTTAGATCTGATAAAATCATATCTAAGATCCAAATAAAGTGTATAAATGTGTAGATCTAGATATGCTAGAACATAACATGAAGAAATACACATCCTGTAACCACTGTACAAGATGTGTAGTCCCTATTTTCTCATGGTCAAGAGCATGGGGTGTCCCAAGCGTATCGTGTATCGAATACACAGCATGGGGAATGACATGCCATGAAAAATTGAGGACACATGTTATGTATATTTGAAAAAATGTTTTTTATCTCAAGATTTTTCATGTCAAGGACACTCCCAGTCCTAAGGCATGTGCTAAAGACATGAGCAGAAGCATGTTGCGTACATTAGTACATGTAGTGTAGTATATTGTGGATAGTTTGTCATGTTTTTCATAGATAAAAATTAAATATGTAATCAAACTTATTAATATTTATTATATGTTTAATTTATTTGACAAAGTACATGCCATGTCATAGGATTGATAATTATATATTAAATCAATTTCATGATAAAATTTTGGATAACCATATGAAGCTATCTCTAAGTACACTTGTGTACCTTATTAATTTTAAATGAAATTAGTTTTGATGATGGTGGGTTAAGTAAGCTTAGATGGAATTAATATAAATTGAATTAAATGGATTAATTCATGGAACATTATATTAATTAAAGAATGAATAAAGGTAATTGATAATGAGATTGAAAATTTATGATCGTTGTTAAATGTGGGAATGACCATGGTATTATACTAGACCTTTGTATGTGATTGGTTTCTTTTAATTTATTTTGGTTAAATTATTATTGATGGTATGTGAGTCATCCCTTACTCCTTATTATGTAATTTCATGCATTACCATGGTTTCTTTTATGTAAACCCCCTTTATCCAATCCATTGGATCCTCTTATCTAAGAGTGAGTTAAAATATTATGTAAGGATAGTGCTCCCAAGAGAGTGGATGTAATCCAAGTCAAGGAGACAAGGAGAAACAAATCGGTACGATACATAGGAGCCAAGGTGGAATACTAAAACATGAACCAAGATATGGTTCAAGGTATTTTCCCTAGGGCCAAGGGTTAGTTTATAGCATGCTAGATAAACTAACCATTAGATAATATCATGATCATGTTACTTATATTTTATCTCTATCAGTTTCATGGTTAATTATTAATGTTTATGAATGATGTGTGATCACCTAATAAATGAATTGACAAGAATTAAAAATGGAATAAAATATATCCATATGATGCATAAATGTTTTATCACACATGGTTAAATAATTAAGTAAAATACACTAAATATTAACAAGGCATGTGAAAAGATAAAATGGGATTTATGCATAAGTATAAAAATACCTCAAATAAAATATTAAGTTAGTATATCCTTACAATACTTAAGTTAGAATTGACCTCATAGTTAAAAGTGATTGACCAACCCAAATTATGGTGCTTTCAATTATCATGGAACTTTTAACTTGAAGTTTTGGATTGCCTTAACTTGGTTTACATCAAGGTTTGACTTCCCAAAAAGGACATGGAGTAACTGAGAGGAAATTATTAAGGAAATCCTTAAAACATGAATTCAAAATTAGGGAGTCCACTTAACAGATCAATGAACTATAACTTGTAAGGCCCAGTTATGGGGTATGAGAAGGGGAATATGGATCCTTGACACTATAATATCTAAGAAATAAAATATTTTAAAACTGATGGTGAGGAATATTGGGTTTTGAAAAATATTGGGGGATTAATATAATTTAATTAAATTTTAAATTATTAATCTACTTTTTGTAATCGAAACAAGTACTAATTATCTAATCTTAATTTGTAGAAATGAAAAATCAAATGACTTCAACAATATCACTACGATCCATACTAGATAAGGATAAAATTCTCATCGGTGTAAATTTCTAGGAATGGTATAGGTGCTTTCTCATTATACTATGCCACGAATAGAAATTATACATGTTGGAAGACCAACTTACTGAGTTTATTTCTAAAGAGTCTAATGAGGAAGAAATGTCTATCTATTTGAAGGATGTGGATGATATTATGGATTTCCAATGTTTCATGTTATTCTCTATGTCTAATGAGCTTCAAAAGAAATATGATAATATGGATGCACATAGTATCATTTATCACCTTAAGGGTCTCTATGAATATAAGGAGAGATCATAGAGATATGAGATCTCTAACTCATTATTAACATGCAAGCTTGGAGATTCAGCACCATCTGGGCCACATTTAGTCAAGATGATTGGCTACATTGAGTGCCTAGTAATCTTTTGTTTTAATATCCCTGATGAGCTATGCACAGATCTCATTTTTTCCTAACTGCCTGAAAACTTCTCCAGTTTTATTATGAATTATAATATGAAAAATAGTGAGAAGACACTTTCAGAACTTCTTACACTTATTTTTCAAGTTGATAAAGACTTGGTTAATGAAAAAACTATTATCTTTATGGTGAATAGGAAGAGTACGAACAAGGAAAATGGACCAATGACTTGTTCCAAGTCTAAGTCTTTGAAGCACTATCCTTCCAAGAAGAATAAGATCTAGAGGTAAGTAAAGGAAGAATATGTGGTAAGTTTTTTATGTGGAAATCAGGGCCACTAGAAGAGTAATTTCACCCAGCCAAAGAAGTATGGGGAAGCATCAGGTTTATTCATTATTTAGTGTAATATTTCTATATCTAAAAGTTGGGTATTAGATACCATCTGTGGTGCTCACATTTGTATCCAAATATAGAAATCAATTAGATTTAAGAACATTACTAGAGATGAGGTGGATCTATGAGCTACTAATGGAGTGATTTTGGCTACTCTATTCATTGGAGACTGACATCTCACATTGTTGGCATGATTGATTTTGGTTTTAAAGATTTTTTATTATGTTCCTAGTGTTACTAAGAACATTATTTCCATTTCTTCTTTAAATATAGATGTATAAACTTTGGAAATAAAGGTTTATAATTTTATAAAGATAGCATATGATATGGTATGGAACAATTGAATAACGATCTTTATATATTAAATTACAAAAACCAAATTTTGGAAATTTATAATAAAACAAACACACACAACTCATGTAACACCTAGTTGTGGCATCGCCATCTTGGTCACATAAATTATAATTGTTTGAAAAAGATATATAAATATGTTTACTTAGAATATTTTGAGTCTAATCCACTTGAATGATGTCATGATTTTGTACAAGGTAATATAAATTCACCATTTGGTGTTCAAGGTGAAAGGGCCATAGAGATTCTAGATTTGGTACACACTGATGTGTGAGAACCTTTTCAATTAGATGCTAAAGGTGGATTATCATACTTTATTACTTTTACTAATGACTTGAGTAGGTATGGATATATTTACTTAATGAGGTATATGTCTGAATCCTTTGAGAAGTTCAAAGAGTTTAAGAATGAGGTTGAGAATCATATTGGTAAGAAGATAAAGAAACTTCGATCAGATTGAGGTGGTGAATATCTTAACCAAGACTTTATCGACTTTCTATGAGATTATGAGATTTTATCTCAAATCACTCCACATTATACACCACAGTGGAATGGTATTAGTGAGAGGAGGAACCATACCTCATTGGACATGGTAAGGTTGATGATGAGTCACACAAGACTTCCATTATCATTTTGGGGATATAAAAATGACATCATACTTACTAAATTGAGTACTAATTAAAGTGGAAAATAGTATTCCCTTTGAGTTATGGAATGGAAAGAAACCTATTTTGTCACATGTTCATGCTTGTGGTTGTGAGGAATTTGTTAAGGCTAGCTCAAGCAACAAACTAAAACCTCGAGGCATAAAGTGTATATTTATAGGGTATCCTAAGGAAACAAGGGGATATTATCTATAAAACCCTTCAAAAAAGAAATTAAATATTAGAGGATAGACTGTATTTATTGAGAGGGAGCACATCCTCAAAGAGGATAGTGGGATTAAGAATGACTTTGATGAAGTTGATGCTCAATATATACAAGAGTTGGTACAGGAATAGATTCCATAGGTCCCTATGCAAGAAGTTGTTCCTAAAACACAAGTGTTGTGTAGGAGACCTAGATAGGTAAGAGAACCAGAGAGATATGGTTTTCTATTCATCGATGATGGTGAGTCATTATTGGTTTAAAATAATGATCCTCTCTCCTATAAGGAGTCATTAAAGATCTCATAAGCTACAATATGGAAGGAATCCATGAATTATGAAATGGATTCCATGTATCATGTAAGATTATAGGTTTTTATATGATGTATGGATATTTTTAATTTTAGTTTAATTATTTTTTTATACTAGTGTGAGTTTTAAATTAGGTCATGGGAGTTTTGGGGTTTTGGGGGCTTGATCAGCACCCAGAGCCTAACTTTTTGAGAAAAAAACTGGGTCGCACTATTAGTAGAAATTTTGCCACCGAATCTGCACAGTTACTACTAACTTTGTGGGTTATTTCAGGGGTTAGAGAAGGGCTGCATGGTTTGAGGAAACCATGTCACCAGGGGTGCACGCTCATGTGAGCCACCTAAAATTTTTATCAGAGGCCAAATGCATGATCAACACATGGTTTTTCTAACTATGCACCATGACCATATGAGGGGTGAAAGGGGACAAAGTCATATGACACGGTTTTCTCATGGTTTTATAAATTGTGTGCATAAATCGTGTGGGTTTCCTATTAAGGTAAGAGGGGTGTACGATTGGTGCATAGTTTTTTCAACTGTGTGACCTAGTGTTTTTGGGTAAAATGACCAAATTGACCTTAAATTTTCTTATAACCTAAAACTAATTTTTCCATTAATCTAACAGTAATCCTCCTTGGATTTTGAGAACTCATTTTAAGCTCAAATCATAGGCTTTTCTCCTGATTCATTATCTAATTCATGATTCAAGCATCGTTGGTCTAATTGGATCTGCACCGGTGAGTTATTCATTCATCTTATGTCATTATTCATTTGACTTTGTATTGATAGAGTTATTTTTGTGCAAGATAATATGACATATTTCTAGAGTATTCATCTTTTTTCTCATTTTTCTTTTGATCTAGACTAAATCAGAGGTCGATACTAAATGAGTGTTCTACCACGGGTATACGATAGGTAGTTTATAAATTTCCCTCAAGTTTTGGTGTTTTATATGATTTTTTTACATTGTACCACACACTGGAATTTATGGATTTTCCTCTAAAATAAATTTAATTCTTGAATTGAATGAATTGGAACCTATCAGGACTTCCTACTAGTGTCTTGTACGATTGGAGTTCATTCACCTCAACTTGGATCACCCGTGTGGTGTGTTCACTTATCTGCCCCATGTTGTGCCACCCTTTTGGGTGTGTGTGATCTCACCATTCTTAGTGGGAGCCTTAATGAAAATTTAATAAATTATTTAAGTTTGTAATCACCTTGTTTTACCTGTTCATTTTTAAATTAAAGGAATGAATTGAATTGAATTGATAGGAGAAGGTTATGCCTCCTTGGTATGTGATTACATGATGTTTGAAATGGTTTAATTATGTAAATGGAAAATGTTGAAATGGGTTGGATAAACTCATGTTTTGTAATTTATTATGAAATGATTAATGAATATATTGGTTTTGATAATGGTAGTGGATGCCTTCGATGAGTTCATTGGGTCCTGATTCCATTAGATTTCATGGATATTTATACTCTATGGATTTGTATTGATCACGATAGTGTATGTCTTGGTCTTTTATACCTTGGATCCTAATTTTGTTGGATTCCAAGGGAATTGATACCTCGTGGATCTAGCTTTCTTGGACTCTCATTAAACATGCACTATGGACATTCTCTATGGAATCCACACTAGTATTTACTGAGTTTCCATCGAGATGCTCCTAGGACTCAATGAGGATGCCATGGTCTTTTATACTTTGGATCTGGCCCTTATTGATCTGACACTAGATTACACAGCATAGGCTATTGTAGATTTGGAAACTTGATTACATGGTGTGTCCATTGTGGATATTTTTCTATGCTCACAGATAGACCTGGTATGGGTATCCAATTATAGTTGTTATACAAAAAAAATTCACCTATATATTTATGCATCATAGTTACCATTGTTATGGGAGGTTGAATATTACTCATAGGAAGATGTGTTTGGCTAGATAGGATCACTTTTACATTGACACTTTACTTTTATTATTGTTATACCTGTGATATACTGCACAATGCTTCTATTTATATTACACAGACTAGACTTGTTATAGATACTGTTGGTGGTGGTTTACTGAGTGTTATATCACACCCTTTTTGGGTCGTTGTTGGGTACCCAGAAAAATTTATGGATACATGTAGGGAATGAGGTAAGCACCCACATGTTTCTTGATTGTTCTGTTCTTAGGAGCATGGGAGCACAGGACCGAGCTAGGATTGTTATGATATCAGAAGATAGTCCTTTTTGGTCTTTTTTTATTTTGATACACATATTGTACTAGATGAATGTTTCCATGTATTGCCTTCTATTTTGTAGAGTCATGAAATTATCATCATATTGTATATAAAACTACTTTTGGTAATGATTATTCTTATTGTCTTATGGATGTTTATCTTCTTTTTTGATTTATATTATGCTTCCTATATTGATCTATATGATTGTTTACACTGTGTTACACTCTAACTTGAGGGAATAGTCTCCCCACAGACACACCATATGCCCTCATTGCTAGTCAGAATCCTCTGGAATACATGGAGGCGCACTTGATGTTATGTGACCCACCAGCTCAGGGCACCATTTAGTGGCACCTGAGTCGGGATGTTACATATCAAAACAAATTTTGGGTTCTAATTGGTCTGCTAGTTGATATAAAACTTGTTGGGTGAAAATGGGTATTCAAGAGAAAGATGGAAATATAAGGTAAAATAAATACCTATAAATCATGACTAGTGTATAAAGGATTTAGAAAATATCAAGGCATTGACTATGATGAAACCTTTTCTTCAGTTTCCATGTTTAAATCTATCATGATTTTTCCATGACAATGAGATTTGGAAAATTTATGCAAAAACTAATTTCCTTAATGTGAACCTTCAAGAAGATGTGTATATGATACAACCAAAAGGATTCATGACTCTAATAAATTACAAAAAAGGTATGCAAATTCCAAATATCCATCAATGGATTAAAATAAGCATCTGGGTCATGGAACATTTTATTTGATGAATCTATATAAAAATTTGGTTTAATTAAGAAAAAATGTGAAAAATGTGTTTACAAATGGTTTATTGGGAGTACGAATGTTTTCATAGCAATATATGTTGATGAAATATTACTAATTGGAAATGATATAATATCCTTACAAGAGGTTAAGTAATGGTTGAGAAAGTGTTTCTCCATGAATTAATTAGGTGAATCATCATACATTATAGGGATCAAGATTGTTTGTGTTAGATCTAAGAGGTTGCTCGAACTAAGTTAGGGTACATACATTGACCAGATACTGAAGAGGTTTAGTATGGGATAATCTAAGAGGGTATTGATTCTAGTGTCACATGGAATATATCTTTCTAAGAAAATGTGCCCTCATACACAATAGGAAAGAGATAAAATGAGTAAGAACCCATATTCTTTAGTGATAGGATCCATCATGTATGTAATATTATGTACAAGGCTTGATGTTGCATATGCTTTGAGCATGGTAGGAAGATATCAAGAAGATCCATGTGAACAGCATTGAACTGTTGTTATAGTTATCCTAAAGTATCTGAAGTGGGCTAAGGTTATGTTCTTGGTATATACATGAGATGAATAGTTAGTCATCATGGGTTATACAGATGTTGGATTTATGATATATCATAATGATATAAAGTCACAATCTAGATATATCATTTTCCTTAGTGGAGGATTTGTGAGCTAGAAGAGTTCAAAGCATCCAATTATCACAGATTCTACAATAGAGTTCAAGTATATTAAGGCTTTAGATATATCCAAGTAAGTATTATGGATTAAAAAAATACAAGAGATTGATGTGGTACCTCTAAGTAAAGAACCTATCACATTTTACTACGATAACACTGCAGTGATGGCTCTCTCCAAAGAGTCGAGGTCACACCAAAGGACAAAGAAAATTCTTTGTAAGTTTCATCTCATGAGGGATTTTTTTCAATGAGGTGAAGTTGTGATGAGTAGAGTATCCATGGAGGAAAATGTGGTATACCTCTTGAACAAGACATTATCTTAGCAGAGGCATGATTATCATGTGAGGTCTATTGGACTAAAAGTTATTGTCAGTTGTCTTTAGTTCAAGTGGGATCTTGTTGGAGTTGTTTCCCTAGAACCAACTTGTTTAGTACTTGATTACATGTTTTCATTATTAATGAAATTTTCTTATTTTATTATTATTGTTCCTCTTTATGAAATTTGTATGTGATAATTACTTAATAATATATGTCTAACTAAATGTTCATAGTATTTCCCCTCTATTATGGGGACCTAGAGGTGCCACAATATTATTCTTGAACCTTATTCTATGGATAGATGGAATTGTATGACAGAACATTAATGATATAGGCTACTAGGGGTAGGTGACTTGTAAGTCATTAAGATGCATTCTCATAATATTTTCCCTTGATAATCTTCAAGATAGGAGGTTATGAGAATAAACCCATCAATAGGAAATCCAAATTTCCATATGTTATGGGATGATCCTATATACAGGCATGCGTAACGATCCTTAGACTTTAATATTATCATTAATAGATATCATGACTCACATTATTTGATGTATTAATCAAAACCATGACAAAATGTTCTCATGGTGGGTTAGGATATGTTGGGTGTTTCATGAGTGATATTACATTAATGGATAATTCAAGAAATGATTTATCTCTTCCATCCCTTGATGTAAGTTAATATATCAAGCCCTTTGATGGGAATGTAACTGCCAACATAAAACAATGGTTATGGTGTTTAGTGGAAGAGTTCATTTCAAAAAATTCAAATAAAGATACATCGAGCATATAGGTTTATTGCACTGACATGCAACCTTCTTGATTCGAGATATCGTGATAAAGGGATTATATTACATGGTAAGTGTTCGTAGGAGTTGGGATATCATTGTGACATTAGATTCTTTCTCTATGGGTGGCATAGAATTTTACTAGAATATAACCTTGGATTTTAGGTGTTTATGCCTAATTACATTAAGAAATAGGTCTAGAGGATCAAAAACTAAGCATATCTGCAATCATAGTTAAATTTAAGTAATGAATTTGAACAAGTTATAATAAATAAAATTTATTTAGTTTGGTTGATCACCATAATTTAATCGGGAGATATTTGAAATAATAAGTGAGTTAAATAATAATATTAAATATTTATTTTCAAGTTTGGAAAATATAATATTTATTATATTTATCATAGAATAATGCAGTGAAATTTATTTATTAAACAGTCATTATTCAAGGATCAGTAAATGTTAGTAAGGGAAAGCAGACTGAGCTTAATGGTCTGGTTAGAAATTATTTAAATGGTATTTATTTATATTCTTAATTCATTTCACATGTCAAACGAATAATAATAATAATATTAATATTATTATACATGGGGTTAACTAAGAATATTAAATATGGTTAGGGGCTTGTGTGTAATTTTCCATCCCTAAACCTTCCATAAAAAATATCTAATTATATCACTTTCCATAATAGACTTTTGGTGTGTGTAACTGATAAAGGTAAATTTTCTCAAACCCTAGTGTGAATTATTTCTTCCTCCTCTCTCAAGTCTTTGAGATTACACTAATATTTCTTCCTCCTTCAAGGAGAATACTATTGCAGCCAACCATGAACAATGAAAGCAATTGGGATCGGTCATGCTAGCACTCAGTGATTCTACAACATAATTTAGAGATTGTTGTAAAGAACCATCTTTTATATGAGGTAATAACCCTTTTAATTAAAATTTAATTCCTTGGTTTTATCCTTATATGAATTCTTAGTAATTCTATAGAGGAAACGAGGGTGTTTGGGTTTTTTTTTGGAGCCTGAAACCTTGGAGAAAACAGTTTGGTTGTATGGTTAGTAGAAACTATACAGCCCAGTCTTCATGGTTAGATCAAACCATATGGGGTGGTCTGGTGCACTATCCAAGGCCACACTATTTGATTAAATTGTGAAACCTAGTCTACACGCCCATGTGTTTGGTGAAAAGTTTTTAACCAAGGGAAAATTCATGGTTGACACACAGCTTGTCTAATTGTGTCCCATGATCATGTGAGAAGGGGTGCCTAGGTAGTGAACCTTTCATAGTTGGTGCATGGTTTGGAAAAATATGCTATCAAACTATGTGACCCTTTAGATATGGTTGAATGACCATTTTTCCCTTAAGAACCTTATAACCCTGAACCCTTTTTCTTTATCCTCTAGAATAAAACCTCTCCCATTTGAGAGCTTACTCATGACTAAAGCTAGGATTTTGAAGATATCATTTGCCCAAACTCTGATCGAGCCATCGTTAGTATTGTTGGATAGCCAATGGTGAGTTATATATTCCTTAATATCCTTTTATCATTTATATTTCCCTTGACAATTTTATTTTTGGTGCGAGATCATATGCTCTATTTTCTGGTCATTCGTATTTTCCTCCATTTTCTTCTGATCCAGACCAAACTAAGGGATGATACTAGATGAGTCATCTAATGCAGGCATAAGGTAGGTGGTCTATGAATTTTTCCTATAAGTCTTGATGTTTATACTTGTTTTCGTTATTCCACACACCATTTTAACCAAGAATTTCCCTAAAATTAATCTTCCTTAAATTGGTTGCACTGCTCAGAACATAATGACTCTTATAGATCCCTAATAACATTAGAGGACCAACCTTAACTTGTGTCATGTCACGAACCGAATCTGGTCTCCATCAAACTGGCACCAAACCCAACTCATGGAAAGGCCCGAAGAGCATTCCCTATCCCCACGGGCTGGCACAAGTTCCTGGGTATCATAAAAATTCATTTGGGAATGATTTACCTGATTTTGGATTCATAAAATAACCAAAAACAACCAACAAACCAAATATGGAAAATTATGCCAAACAAGACTTAATAAAAATTCAGAACTGAGTATATGGGTTTAAACAAGACACAATAGGTACAAATTTGTATAAAATTAGCAGAAAAAAAATCCCATGAGACTCCACATGACAAGGGGTCATCACCCATGAGCTGTCTCCACAACACCACACCATTGAGAGAAACTAGCAACTCGAACCACCATCGCCCAAGGCCTTGCCTTTGCCTGTGTCAAACATAATCAAGTCTAATTACACCCAAAGGTGTAAGTAGGGTGTGAGACTAAGACAAATAGGATATCACCCAAGTATTCCAAGTGATAGGAATTATAAAATAAAAATCTTGCAAGAGTTATAAACAGAAAATGGTAGCATTTATTTCTAAAAGTGAAACTTTGAAATGAAAATAACTTTCAATGGGGATAACTTTAAAGAATGAGTGAATTTGAATAAAACATGAAATATACTGGTTTTCACATCCAAAAATACCATAATCCAAGTATAAATGCCAAAAATTCCATGAGCACCAAGCATAGGAACACCCGTAGGTACTAGTTAGTTGTGAGCCCCAAGTACCTCATACCTCAATGAAAGTAACCATAATAAAATTTGTTATCATGCACGAGCCACTAGTAGGGAGCATACCCATAACTTAGTGGTCTTTAATCATCTCCATTATAGTTTTGTTAGTGTTATCCATGTCAAACTTGCTAAGTTAACCATGGTCAAAACCCCTCTATTCACTAGCGTACTAGTACACGTTAGCCCACCTAGTTACCCGGGATTCCCCTCTTGTGATCAAACAATTTACTCATGTTATGAAAATCCATTTTAACATATAATCATCAGTTCTGGTCACACACATTCCAAAGAGTAGCTACACATGCTTTTCACCTTTTATATAACCAAATAAACCACTTATAATTTCCATAGAACATTTTCAAGAAAAGTAACCAAACTTTGCACATAAAATTCATCTAAAATACCACTTTTAAAACCCAATGGAAACCAATATTATATGAAACCAGAAATTTCAGCATCAAAATATTTTTATAAATCCATTCCATGACTTATAAAACAACACAAAAAGTCACAACATCGGTTGCACATGTAAAACACCCTTTTTTCACAAAATTGGAACTTAAAAATCAACCGCTTTGAAAATGCTACCCAAATCAATTTTCGCAGTAAAAACAATGAAATAGGAACATAAAGGAAACAAAAATACAGAAATACAACTCATTCTAAAATACCTACATATGGAATCACCTACCAAAAGAGTCAAAACCCCTAAATCCTTGTGCGTCACTTCAATCGCACCTCCGCCGCACCACAAGGGAGTAATATTGAACCTAAACCCATAGGATTTGACCAAGAAACTCAAAAATAAAATCCTAGGTACGAATACCTAGATTATGGAAATTTGGGTATTCAATAAAAAAATAAACCCTAAGAAAAAGGGAGGAGGAAGGAAGGGAACCAACTTACTCGAGAAATCTGGACGTTTTTTGGAGCTTGAGGAGTTCGACCCTAATTCGAGATGAATCTGAGCTCTAAAGAGGGTAAAACTAAGATTTGGGTGCGGCTGGGTTCAGTGGGAACATGTGAGAGGTGTAATCTCTGAAAAAGGATAAAAAATGAATATTTTATGAATGAATTAAAAAAAACTTTTAAAACTGGAAATGGGCTTTCGGGTTGGCCCAATACCTAATTTGATCACCCAAATCCATGATTCTAATGAATTTTTAAGGGGACCAGATTTCTTTGGAGGTTTTAATAGTTAAATTAAGGTCATTTTGGAAGTTTAACGGGTGAAAAAGGTTGAAAAATAAGGGATTTATTAAAGAAACAAAATTTATTTTTAAAACTGGAAATGGGCTCTCGGGTTGGCCCAAATTTTGAAAACTCGCCATTTCCTTCAAAAATGCATGGAAAACCCCCAAAACAAAGCAAGAATGTAAATTAAATGAAAAATAACATTAAAATATTTCATTTATGTGATAATTCTTCCCACCATGAAGGACTTTCCTCCCCGAAAAGTCAACCCGATGCTTGATCGGAAAACAGGTTCGGGTACTCTTCCTCAACCCATGACTTTCGCTCCCATGTCTCGTGCATATCACTCTCATGATGCCAAAGAACTCAGACTAGTGGAATATACTTTCCCCTAATAACCTTTTCTTGGAATTCCACTATTCACACTGGCCACTCAAAAACAGATAAATCAGGCTCTATATCCAACTCCTCCCAATTCAGTACATGGTACAGATCTGAGTTGTATTTATTCAACTGGGAGACATGGAAAACATCATGGATGGATGTCAACTAAGAAGGAAAATCCAACCTATATTCCACCTTACCAATACGTTCAGTGATCTCAAAAGGTCCTACATACCTCGACATCAACTTTCCGTACTTCCCCAAGCGGCGGTGACCCAGACGAGGGGCCACTTTCAGAAATACCTGATCACCCATAGAAAACTCTAGATCTCGACGCCTCTTATCAGCATATGATTTCTGAAGACTCTGACCTATCAATAAACGTTGTCTGATCAACTTGACCTTCTCAGATGTCTCTTGCACAAGACTCGGTCCCAACATCGATGTCTCACCTACCTCATCCCAACACAGAGGGGACCAGCAAGGCCGACCATAGAGCGCCTCAAAGGGAGCCATTCAAATTGAGGATTGGTAGCTATTATTATAAGCAAACTCAACCAATCCTAAATGGAAATCCCACGAACCACTGAAGTCCAAGACACATGCACGAAGCATGTCTTCCAGGATCTGATTTTCCCACTCTGTATGACCATCTGTCAGAGGATGGTACGTTGTGCTCATCTTAATTTGGGACCCCAAAGCCTTCTGAAGGCCTCCCCAAAACCGAGAGGTGAAGAGGGGGTCTCTATCTGAGACAACTGCTGATGGAACACCATGAAGCCTTACCACCTCCTGAATATACAACTAACTCAACTCATCCACTTTAGTTGTATCTCTGATAGGAATGAAGTGGGATGATTTGGTCAGACGATCAATCACCACCCAAATAGAATTCTTACCTCAAGGTGTACAAGGTAATACAACAATGAAATCCATGGCAACCTCGTCCCACTTCTAGGTAGGAATGGGTAATGGCTGAAGCAAACCAGAGGGCTTCTGATGTTCTGCTTTCACCTGCTGACAAGTATAGCACCTCGATACAAAGTCAGAAATGTCATGTATCATACCTGGCCACTAGAACTATCGACGAACATCATAGTACATCTTGGTGGCACCGGGGTGGACGTCCCACTGTGACTGGTGGCTATCCTGCATTACCACATTCCTCAGAGATAGAGGCACCACTAAACGGACCTTGAAACACAAGATACCCTCGGGGGAAGAAGACCAATCAGAAGATGTCTCCCCACCATGAAGAATTTGTATCGATCGCTGGCATAACTCATCATTGGGCTGCTTTTGCTGAATTAATACTAAAAGAGATGGGGTCAACTGAACACTTGCCAAGAATGCACTTCCACTGTGATCCTTGGTCTTCACATGCATCTGAGCAAAGAGTCCCATAAAAGTCCACTCATCACTAGACTTCCTCAAAGCCTACACTGGTACTCTTCTGCTCAAGGCATCTGCTACAACATTACCCTTCCCCAGGGTATAGATGATATCAAAGTCAAACCCCTGCAGGTATTCGATCCAGCGACGCTACCTCAAATTGAGATCTTTCTGTGAGAAGATGTATGACAAAATTTTATGATCAGATTAGACCACAAACTTCTCCCCAAAGAGATAGTAGCTTCAAGTCTTTAAATCATGCATTACCACCGCTAGATCTAGGTTATGGGTTGGATAATTATTTTAATGTGGTCAGAGCTGGAGAGATCCATATGCTACCACATGATCATCCTGCATAATCATGCACCTGAGACCCATACCTGAAGCATCGCAATACACCACATAGCCTTTCCCAGACTCTGGAAGGATCAAGACTAGGGTGGTAGTCAACCTATGCTTCAACTCTTCAAAGGACGCCTGACATTCTGGGCTCCACACAAACTTCACCCACTTTTGGGTGAGCGTGGTCATGGGTGAAGAAAGCTGAGAGAAATCTTAAACAAACCATCTGTAGTAACCTGCCAAGCCAAGGAAACTCCTGATTTCAAACACGTTCTTCGGTTGCTCCCATGACATAACTGCACTGATCTTCTCGGGATCCACCGAAACTCCCTGCTCTGAGATCACATGCCCCAAAAACTTCACCTCCCTGATCTAGAAGGTACACTTGGATATCTTTCTATAAAGGTGGTGATCCTGCAGAGTTCCCAACACGATCTGCAAATGGTTCTAATGCTCCTCCTTGGATCCAGAGTAAACCAGGATGTCATCCACAAACACCACGACAAATAAGTCGAGATACTGGTGGAACACCCTATTCATGAGTGCCATAAAGACTGCTGGAGCATTGGTAAATCCGAAGGGCATGACCAAATACTCGTAGTGGTTGTATCGACTTCAGAAGGTTGTCTTTAGGATATCTTCCTCTTTCACCCTGAGTTGGTGATAACCCGAACGCAAGTATATTTTAGAAAACCACTTTTCCCCCTTAAACTGATAAAATAATTCATCTATTCGGGGAAAAGGATATTTTTTCTTGATGGTTACCTTATTCATCTTCTGGTAATCTATACAAAACTGGAGGAAGTTGTCGGCCTTCTTTGCAAAAAGAACAGGAGAGGCCCAAGGAGAGACATTCAGACGAATGAATCCTTTGGATTCTAAATCGTCCAGTTGTATCTTTAATTCCCTCAGATCGGTGGGGGCCATAAGGTATGAGGGAAGAGATATTGGTTGTGTCCCCAACGCCAAATCAATCAAGAACTCTACGTCCCTCTCTGGGGGAAAGCCTGAAAAATCATTTGGAAATACCTCTGGGAACTCATCCACCACATGAGGTAATCCACCCTTAAGAGCATAACCATTATCCTCTAGTGTGAGTGATGATAACTGGAAGATAATATTCCCTAAATCTGGGAGTGGAGGTCTCGCACGACCTGACCGAGGGTCCCATTCCCCAAGAAAAACTTGTGGACTACCATCAGGTGCCAAGAAACTCACCCGACGCCTATAGCAATTGATGTGCGCCTGAAAATGTACCAGCCAGTCCATACCGAGGATTACATCAAAAAGGTCCATATCCAAGACCAGTAGGTCCCACACCATCTCCACCCCCAACACGGAGAGCGCACATGAGGGGCATTTGAGACCCTTCTCCTTCTTCTTTCCCAGCGGCGTCACCAACTCCATCGTGAAAGATAAAAGCTCAGTTGGAAAGTTCAGTGCGCTCACAGTACGTGCAGATATAAATGAAACTTAAGCACCAAAATCAAAAAGAGAAGCAGATAAAGAAGATGCAATCAAAATGGTACCTCGAATGGTTGATGGCCCTACATCCGATCTTGCTGGTGCCTGCTCCACAGCATGAAGATGACTTGTCTCTGCCTGAGAACAACCACCCTCTTGTGGCTCTGAACTAAACTAGATCTGCCCAAAAGATGATCCAGCCCTACCACCATGGCTACCGAACCGAGATCCCCCTATCCTTGATGGCTCTGACTGAGCTGGAACTCCCCTGGGATCCATGGATCCTAACCCACTTTTAAGTGGATATACTATCCCTCAAAAGCGTTGCACGTGTTCCATACCTCCACACTAGAAACAGGTCTTCATAGGATGAGGGCATGTTGGACGAATGTGCCCTGTCTTTCCACACTGGTGGCACATGATAGTCCTCGCATCTGAAGCCACCAATGAAAACTGCCTGGAAGAGTGGCCTGAACTGCCACCCTCCTTCTTTCCCTACTCTTCCCGCTTCCTTTTCTTTTCAGATGAGCTACTAGTTCCCATAGAAGATACCACTCCAAAGATCCCAGACTTCCCCTTCTGCTCAATCTCTACCATGAAAGCACGATCGACCACCTCAGCATAAGTTCCCAACTTAAATAGAAAGACCTGTGAGTAAATTTCTGGTCGTAGCCCCTTCTCAAACTTCTGAGCTTTAAATATATCATTAGAAACAATGTCATGTGCGTACCACACTAGTTCAGAAAAACATTTAGCATATTCCATTACTGAATGATCTCCCTAGGAAAGATCCATGAATTCTCGAGATCTGGCATAGGATAGAACCTCTGGACAATACTGCTCGTTGAAGATGGCCTTAAAATCTCTCCAACTCATGTTTTCATGCTTCCCAGATTGAGGCACTAATTCCCACCACCTATGTTTGGGACCCTCTAGCTGAAAAGAGGCACATTTCACCCTGACCTCCTCAGGTGTGTCCAGGAACTCGAACATATGCTCTATCTTCTCGATCGATTCCTATGCCTCTTGAGGTTATGAGCTACCTCAGAAACAAGGGGGTTTATTTTTCATGAACTCCTGGTCCTTATCCTTCCTGGGGCCAGACTCATATTCTCTAGCTAGAGTATAATCCAAAACCACTCCCTGTCCCAAATCATGGACAGCCCGTACCACGGATTCTATCATCCTTTGATCGAGTGGTGCAGGAGAACTCTCTCTGGCTTCCTCCTGTGGGTGCGTGGGAGATTTACGGGGAGGCATGTTGCTACAAAAGGCAACAGTCACAAGAACAAAAATCAGTACAATAGTTCTGAAAATTTCAGGAATAACATCAAATATAAATAAGCCAAACACATTACAACAGTAAAATAAACAACTACTTCACCACACTCGATGTCCACGTGCAGTCTGCAGCCCACACGTCTCACCTGGAAGTGAAGATAAACAAACAATTAAGACATCCCATGGTGACTCGTGGTCTTCCACGAGGGGTGCGGGCCAGGCACCCTACTCATGACCAAACTCCGAGCCCTGATAGTCCTAGCTCCTGTCTAGCCCGACTCATCTCAAAATAATAATATAACTCAAAAAAATCAACTGCTTTGAAAATACTACCCAAATAAATTTTTTCAGTAAAAACAATGAAATAGTAACATAAAGGAAACAAAAATACAGCAATCCAACTCATTCTAAAATACCTACATATGGAATCACCTACCAAAAGAGTCAAAACCCCCAAATCCTTGTGTGTCACTTCAACCGCACCTCCGCCGCACCACAAGGGAGTAATATTGAACCTAAAACCAGAGGATTGGACCAAGAAACTCAAAACTAAAACCCTAGGTACAAATCCCTATCTTCTATACATTTTTGGATTCAATAAAAAACAAAGAAACCCTAAGAAAAAGGGAGGAGGAAGGAAGGGAACTAACTTACTTGAGAAATCTGGACGTTTTTTGGAGCTTGAGGATTTTGGCCCTAATTCGCAATGAATATGAGCTCCAAGGAGGGGAAAACGAAGATGGGGGTGTGGATGGGTTCAATGGTAACATGTGATAGGTGGAATCACTGAAAAATGATAAAAAATAATATTTTATGAAAGAATTAAAAAAAACTTTTAAAACTGGAAATGGGCTTTCGGGTTGGCCCAATACCTAATTTGATCACCCAAATCCATGATTCTAATGAATTTTTAAGGGGCCCAAATTTATTTTGTGGTTTAAATAGTTAAATTAAGGTCATTTTGGAAGTTGAATTGGTGAAAAATGTTAAAAAACAAAGGAGTTATTAAAGAAACAAAATTTATTTTTAAAACTGGAAATGGGCTCTCGGGTTGGCCCAAATTTTGAAAACCCACCATTTCCTTCAAAAATGCATGGAAACCCCCCAAAACAAAGAAAGAATGTAAATTAAATGAAAAATACCTTTAAAATATGTCATTTATGTGACATGCCACCCCTTTGGGTGTGCTCATGATATGCCTTTATGCCCTTATGGGTTATTATCCAAAACACCATTTGTGTGTTTGTCTCTGATTTAAATGGGAAACTAATAATGGAATTGAAAGAACTATAGTGGTGTAGCATGGATAACACACTTACCAGGCCTTTATGATAAATAATCAAACATACAAATGAACTCGGTAAATTGGAATGAGTTGCACAAGACCAATGTTACCCTTCCACCCTTAAACCTTATCATCAATAAATGAAAGGTAATGCTAATAATTAAATGGAAGTAGTAAATTGACATGGTTATTACATGGATAATGTTACACTTCATATGTGCTTATACTTGGTGACTGTTATTATGGACCTTTTTCCTGATATGGGAGTGGTCAGACTTGAGATCATCTTATATTCCTGAGGTAATGCCTTAAGCACTCAGAGGACGCCACCTTGATTCATTAAGTCAATTGCCATGGGATATACCCACCATAGAATCTGGTCTTTGTCTTATTATGTTAATGCCTCGGCATTGTACTAACAATTCACTTAACTCTATTATGGGTATTAGAATGTCTTGGATACACTCCTTGGATTCAGCTTGACAACTATGGATGGGAAACACTATGGATTAACCCCATTGGGTCCAGTCATGCTTAGCCCGAGATTACTATGGATGACCTCCATAGACTTGGTTAAACTCTTTAATAGTGGAATTCCTTGGGAATACCCCTTGAATTACACTTCAACCCATATAGCTAGGTTGCGTGAGTTATTACTATAAGTTAGCTTGACCCCTAAGGTCATGGATTCCCTGATATCACCTCAGATTCTTTTATTATACTATCTTTACCATAATACACTACGCCAAAATAGGAATTTAGCGGTGGTTTTTTTTTCGTTTAGCGGTGGTTTAAACCACTGCTAAATCGTGTGTCGACATTTATTTAGCGACAGTTTTTCAAAACCGTCGTAGAATGATTTGGCGGCAGTTTTTTAAAATCAGGGGATTCATTTAGCGGTGATTTAAACCGCCACTAGATGATTTCGCGATGTTTTTTTTGTAATTTTTTTCAATTTTTTTAAATTTTTTTAATTATTTTTTTATTTTATTTTTTTTATTTTTTTTTTATTTTATTATTATTATCGTGGTTATTTTATTATTATTTTATTATTATTCTCGTAATTATTGTATTATTATTGTGTTATTATTATTATTATTATTTTATTGATATTTTATTATTAATCTTGTTGTTATTTTATTATTATTTTATTATTATTTTATTATTTTATTTTATTTGTTAATTTTTGAATTATACTAATTAATTTATTTACTATTTATTACTATGCATATACACATGCACATGTCTAAGCCATATATAGAAATTCTGCGTTGGGTAATATTTGGACCCCTTACTTATTGCTTATTCTCCAAAAACTTTAACACTCCAGCAGACTCTTTATGTGGTGAATAAATAGAATTTAATATACTTATATATATATATATATATATATATATTGAGGTATAAATAATAAACAAATAATAAATAATAAATAATAAATAAATAATAAACAAATAAATAAGAAATAAATATTAAAATAATAATGAAAAATAATTAATTAATTAATCATTCATCATTAATTATTAATCATTAATATTTAATATTTAATAAATAATGAATGAATAATGAATAATGAATAAATAAATAATAAGTAAATAAATAATAAATGAATAATAAACTAATAATAAATAAATAAATGATAAATTAAAAATAAATTAATAAAGAATAAAGAATAAATATTGAATATTGAATATTAAATAATAAATAAATGAATGAATGAATAAATAAATAAATAAATGAAAAATGAAAAATAAACTAATAATAAATAAATTAATAATTAATGTGTACACAATAACTAATTAATAAATAAAAATAAAAATAAATAATAAATTAATAGAGAATAAATAAATAATAATGTATAAATAAACATATAATAAAATAATGATGAAAAATAAATAAATAATAGATAAATAATTAATAATTAATAATAAATTAATAATAAACAAATAAATATTAAATATTAAAAATAATAATGAATAATAAATAATAAATAATAAATAAATAAAATAATAAATAATAAATAAATAAAATAATAAATAATAATAAATAATAGAAAAATAGATATTAATTAATTAATATTTAAAAATTAATTAATAAATAATTAATAAATTAATAATATATAAATAAAAAATAAATAAACAAACCCTAAAACATTAAGAAACTCTAAAAACCCTAAAAACACTGAAATAACCATAAAATCTTATCCAAAAGTCCTTTTTTAGCTCCACAACTAGTCAAATCGAAGATCATAAAACGATCTTCGATATGATTTGCGGTACAGGCCAAACAAACACATGGATTAAAAATTATAGCTATTTTAATTTTAAGGAATCAGGGTTAGCGACTAAAAACTTTGTTTCGGATTCCTTATAGTCCTTTATGAAGAAAATAAAAGAGATGCAATGCTTAAGTGTAAGAACCTGGATCTTCTTTTCAGGTATGTTTTCCTTTTTTGGTCGTTTTTTAGGAAAAGAGAAAAATCTGGAATTTTTCGAAGTACACGCCGTGTACTAAGATGTCGTTGGAGGTCGTGTGCTGGTCGTGTCATGGCCACACACACGACCATGTAGGGGTGACATGGAGGCTGCCTAAAGCGAAGTACAGAAAAGGCGAGTACATGCCGTGTATTCTAAAAGTACATGCCATGTACTTTCTTTTTTTTCGTTAAACACATCGGGGTCGTGTCTAATCACCATAATGGACTTCTTTTAGGTCGTCTTCGTCCAAGAGCACCGAGCAGCAACAGATCTTCGACGAGCCCCCGAACCTCCGTTTGTTCTCTGATTCGAACACTGGTGAGTGCGTTGGAATCACAGCGGTGAGTTCTCTCTTCTCCTAGTGCATCGTTTCCCAATTCCTTCTCTTTTCCAAGTTATCGTGGGTTGAACATTTTAGATGTTTTTGTAGATCTTCGACGTTCTAAGGTGATTCAAGCCTCGTGGTTCAATTATATCGATCTCCTAACATCAAGGTAGGTGGTTTGTGCATTTCTGTAGAAAGTCTTTGAGTATTATGTGAAAATTCCACCAATACCCTTGAATGGGGTATTGTGTGCTTACTGTTTTTCCCATGTTGTTTGCATGCTTTGCTTGTATGCCTAAGTAGAGGTTATTGTTTGTGAATAGGGTAATTTTTTGTGCTTTGTATGTTTTTTCCCATGCATGTTTTTCCTGTTTATGACCGTTTGGTCTAGTTTTTCCTGTTAGGCTTTTTCTAGTTCCATGCCTAGTTTTTAGGATAGTGTGACTGTTGTTATTTTATGTTGATACGACTTAGAATTATATCCAAGTAGTTCTTGAGGTTTACTTGGGGCGATACGCGTGCTATACATGTTGACTTACACAGGGGCGTGAGAACCTAGTGTAGTAGACCACAAAGAGAATGGACGTAAGGGCTTCTCCAGAGTGTCTTTATAATACGATGTGAGACCACATGGGGAATTTACATTGAGTGCTTCCTCAGAGTGTCTGTAGTTCCTCGACGTGGGCCATAGGGGGAATGAGATGTTGAGTGCTTCCCCAGAGTTCCTTTAGTACGATATGAGACTATAGGGGAAATTGACGGTGAGTGCTTCCCCAGAGAGTCTATTCTTTAGCTGAATCAGAGGGGTGAGACTGTGTGTGCTTCCCAGAGGGTTTCTTGTATCTTCTAGGTAGAACCAGAGGGGATAGGCTGTGAGTACTTCCCAGAGGGTTACCTATTTGTGTTATCTTCTTTGATTAGTTGTTGCTTGATAATTGGACTGTGGATTGTTTGTTGCTGAGTACTTTCTTGTTTACTGCTTTCTGTACTTTTACCTTCCATATATTCACTGACTGTTAGACACAGATCTTCGGGTGGTTGCCTATTGGGATTAGTCTTACACCCTGTTTGAGTCATGCTTTTGGGCCCAAACAGATTATATTGGTGCAGGTATAGATAAGGTCAAGTTCCCTTCTACTTCAGGTTCTTGATTGTTGTGGAGCTGGAGAGCATGGGACCAAGATATGTCTTGCGATGCTGAGGAGTTTATCTGCTTTATTTTAAACTTTGGTTTAGCACTATTGTATTCCAGTATTGTGACTTGTTTGGTTGTTTTCCTATATATATATGTAGCATACATCATTTATATATATATCTGCTCTAGTTGTTTCCTTTATCAGTATTCCACTGTTACAATTGTTTGGTATTTACTGCTTTCGTTGTTGTATGTATTTGTGTACTTCCGATGTGTACTCTGCCAATGAGGGCATAGTTTCCCCATTATCACACCCAAGGCCCTTGCTGCTAGTCGGCAGCCTCTGGCTTTTGGGAAAATGCACTTGAGGCCATGTGACCAACCGGGTACGGGGCGCCTCTGGGTGGCTTCCGGAACCGGGACGTTACAAAGTGGTATCAGAGGAATTATTTTCTATTGACTTATTATTTGGAGCCTTTATCCAGGTATAGGATAGAATAGGTACTTGGTAATAAGTTGTGCACAGGAGTAGCTAACCCGTGTACAGGGAAAAATCAATCTACCTCTTTTAATTGCAATTATTCTGGTTTTGTGATTATTGCAGTTTATTTGATTTCACCTTGAGTGATTCACATGTTTTGTGCTGTTATCGTTGATGTTATTGAGGTTTTATTTATGTCACAACCCGATGATATGAGGGTATGTCATCTCATACATCATATAGGCACTTGTTAGAAATCACATTTCATGCATTCTTGTCATGTCATCTAGGATGCATTAGAAATTGCATGTTGTTGTGATAGATGTTGTGTAGAATATTCATGTTGTTGTGATATATGTCTTGATAAAAATATATGCTTCTTTTTAGAACATTTATTTTGTAAGTTTTTACCTGAAAAACGCCAAATTTTGGTTCTTGAGGTGTTATGGGCCCTTATGGACCAGAATTTGGTGGATCATTGACTTTTTTACCTTGTTTGTTACTTGTTAAAGATGACAAACTTTGATTCGTAGGGAGTATGGGCCCTCACGGATCAAAATTTGGCACTTTTAGTGTTCGTTTCAGTTTTTTTTTGGGCTTCGGGGTAGTTTATGAGGCTTACTATCTGGAAAAACCCAGAATACACACCGTGTAGTTTTGACTACACGCCATGTGTTCTTCTGTTTGGGAAGAAACAGTTTTTCTTAAGTACATGCTGTGTACCTTTTATACACGCCGTGTATTCTCTAACCGTGTCACAGGCCGTGTGGGCTGAGACATGGGATAGGTAAAACCTTGCGGGAACACGTCGTGTACCGGTTGTGCACGCCATGTAGTGTAATCCTAGAAGTTCGGTCGTCTTGTTAACAACACGGTCATTGGATTCTTTTATTATACACGTCATGTCCACCTTGACACTCTGTGTAGTCTGACCCAGGTACCCGTCCGTGTCACGAACAACACAGGTCGGTGTCATCCTTTCTCATACACTCCGTGTCCGCCTGGAACATGTTGTGTAGTGTCAGCCATGTAGTCGGTCGTGTAGATAACCACACAGTCTGTTGGGACTTCTTAGTACACGTCATGTCCTTATGGAACACGCCATGTAGTGTGACCTAGGTACACAGGCCATGTCACTAACAACACGGGCTAGGTGATGCTTGTTGCGTACATGCCATGTCTACCTTGAACACGTCGTGTAGTTTTGTCTTAGGAGAGCCGTGTGGCTTAACTGTGTAGAAGGAATCGGGTAGGGTAAGAGGATTCAGGTACACGTCGTGTATTGGGATAACACGCCATGTGTTTGGGGTGTTACACGACCAGTTTTGGCAGAAGTGCATGCTCGTGTAAATGACTTAAGGGAACACGCCATGTAGTCTTTATACACAACATGTAGTCATGTTTTGTAAAAATTTAATGATTTCTTTCTCTTGTTCCTTCTTACAATCCTAGTTTTTAGTCCTTGATAATGTTGATCTAAAGTGTGTGTCTGACCTTGCAGAGTCATGGCACTGAGACATACTCCGGTTGTATTCCAGTTGCTAGGCGGTGATCAGACACCAGATATGGCTAATCAGGGACTTCCCGTAGATCCTCCTGTTGTGCCAGCCTTGGCACCAGTAGTGATACTGGTTACAGGCGCTGATGTGCAGTTTAGGGAAGACTTTTTGAGGATGATGCAGACCTTCCAGGGAGCACTGCCTCCTGCCTCGACTATGGAAAACTTGACGTAGGTTTTCCAACAGCAGCATCCTCCCACCTTCTCAGGGTAAGGAGGACCTCAGGCTGCAGAGTCATGGCTAGAAGCCATGATGATGGTCTTTGAGCATCTGAAGATGCCTCCAGAAAGGCGGGTCAAGCTCGCTACCTACATGCTACAAGACTCCACCAAGAGGTGGTGGTACGTGATCTCACATGTGGGTCATCAGCAGGTTATGGCGTGGGAGGAGTTTCAGTGCATCTTTTACGACTACTTCTATCCAGAGACCCTGAGGGTCGACCGAGCACGGGATTTCATGATCCTAGTGTAGGGTACTCTCTCTGTCATGGAGTATTCCTATCGTTTCACCGAGCTTCATTGTTTCACACCCCTCCAGGGCGGAGATGGGTTGTTCTTGGCAAGGAAGTTTTAGGATGGTCTCAGAAGGGAGATCCGCTCACAGGTGAATATATTCAGGCTGACTTCCATCGCTTCCATCGTCAACCAGACACTTATTGCGGAGCACAATCTGAGAGATTCTGGAGCTGAGAGCCAGGGAGGTTCTACTTCCAAAGTTAGTGCTTCACCAGCTGACAGCAGGAAGCGTTGTAGGGAGTCTACGCGTGGTGATCCGAGGTAGCGAGACACATCTTTAGGTATCCAGGTGATATGCTACTAGTGTAGAAGGGTTGGGCATATGAGGTCACAGTGCTAGAGAGACCCAGTGGAGTGCCAATATTGCGGAAATATGGGTCACCTTCAGCGCTTCTGTCAGGTTTTCTCACTAGTAGCCGGTGATAGGGATTCATCCATGACTCCTCGTTCAGGAGTAGCACCACCAGTTTCTCACCAGTCTGGGAACTGGAGTTCTTCCGGTCGTTCGGGCCGAGGTGGAGGTCGAGGCCATGGTGGTCAGTCACCAGTCTTTCAGCGACAGCAGGGTGGATCAGCTCAGAGTGGTATAGCAGGGTCACAGGGTCGTGGTACAGGTCATGCTTTTGTAGTGGACCAGACCCAGCAGGAGCAAGATCCCAGACCCTCTGCAGTTCGAGGTACGATCTTAGTAGCCTCGATTTTATCTTCTGCTATTTTAGATACAGGGGCATCCCATAGATTTATCTTTGTTTATTTTGTGGAGATCCTTGGGCTCTGCATCTTCTCCTTTACTGATACTTTGACTCTAGACATATTGTTGGGGACTAGGACGGCTAGTGTACGTCAGTGCAAGGAGTTCCCTCTAGAGGTGGCTAGGTATCACTTTCTATGGGATCTCTATGTCCTAGAGATGACAGGCTATGATGCCATTCTTGTAATGAACTAGCTAGTTCCCTTCCAGGAAATCGTCGATTTTTATCGCTGCAGGGTGAGTTTCATATCACCAGAGGGTGGATCTTTTCTTCATAAGGGCGAGTGGGATGTTCGGGTGAGTAGAGCGGGTCCAGAGCATTATGGGTTGGGATCAGTTACATCCCAGATTGTTAGTCTTTATCTGGATGACCAGGGGACTTCATATTTTGACTTTCCTCCAGTGGTGGATCATTTCAGAGATGTCTTTCCAGAGGACTTTTCGGGTTTTCCCCTGGAGCATGAGGTAGACTTTTTGATTGAGCTCGTGCCAGGAGTGGCAGCGATGTCCATTACTCCTTATAGGATGGCTACACCTGAGTTGCAGGAGCTTAAGAAGCAGTTGGAGGAGTTGCAGGCAAAGGGTTTCATCCGACCCAGTACTTCTCCTTAGGGTTCACATGTTCTGTTTGTGAAGAAGGCAGACGGTACCCTCAAGCTTTATGCGGATTATCGGAAGTTGAACCAGTTGATGGTCAAGAACCAATATCCCTTACCTAGGATTGATGATCTCTTTGATCAGCTTCAAGGAGCCCGAGTGTTCTCAAAGATAGACTTGAGATCCAGTTATCATTAGTTGCACGTTATACCATCAGATATACCTTTTACAGCTTTCAGGAGCAGGTATGGTCTATACGAGTATATGGTTATGTCGTTCGGTCTCACGAACACACCTATAGTTTTCATGGAACTAATGAACTGAGTGTTCCATCCATACTTAGACTCTTTCATGGTGGTCTTCGTGGATGATATCTTGGTATACTCTCACACTTGACACGACCATGACACACATCTTGAGATCATTCTGAGTACACTGAGATAACATCAGTTATATGATAAGCTCTCAAAATACCACTTTTGGATGGATCAGATTCACTTCTTAGGCCACGTTATATTAGAGACAGAAGTATCAGTGGACCCAAAGAAAGTGAGAGCAGTAGTTTCCTGGGAGCATCCGAAGAACGTATTTGAGGTGTGGAGTTTTCTGGGGCTGGCTGGATACTACAGACGCTTCATACAGGACTTTTCATGCTTAACAGCACCGTTTACAGGTCTGACTAAGAAGGGTGTGAAGTTTTTATGGTCAGATTCGTGTGAGTCAGCCTTTCAGGAGCTGAAAGGTAGGTTGACTTCAGCACCGATACTAGTCTTTCCAGAGCTAGGAAAGAGATATATTGTCTACTGTGACGTTTCAGGTATCGAGCTAGGAGATGTGCTTATGCAGGGAGATGGAGTCGTTGCATACGGGTCTCGACAGTTGGGGCCACATGAGAGGAACTACCCAATGCATGATCTGGAGTTGGAAGTTGTTGTTCATGCCCTATGTTGTTGGATACATTATCTTCTGGGAGAGCATTTTGTGGGTTTCACCAACCACAAAAGTCTTAGGTACATTTTCACTCATTGTGATTTGAATTTGAGACAGCGAAGGTGGGTTGAGTACCTACAGTCCTTCGACTTTGAGCTTGCCTATATGACTGGGAAAGGCAACGCTGTGGATGATGCATTGAGCAGGAGGACTCAGTTACAGGCAGTTCAAGAGGCCAGAAGTGAGTGGAAGCTTATGGATCTGTTCTCCGAGATGCATTTGGAGGTGCACGGAAGATAGGGGAATACTTTTCTATCTTCTGTAGTTGTTACCTCTACACTTCTTGATTGGGTACGAATGAGGCAGCTATTAGATTCTAAAGGCCTGGTCCTAAGGGATAGTGTGTCAGGAGAGGACCCTATTCTTGTATGGACCGTAGGAGAGGATGAGATCTTGCGTTTCTAGGGATGAGTATGGGTGCCAACAGATATACGCGAGGAGTTGATGCGGGACTTTCATTCCTCTGTTTGGGAAGTTCATCATGGTGTCTCCAAGATGTATCGCGATCTTCACCACCAGTATTGGTGGCCAGGTATGAAGAGAGATGTTGTTGGTTTCTTCATGAGATGTTCTACTTGTTAGTAGGTGAAGGCGGAACATCAGCGACCAGCAGGTCTTTTAGAGAAGTTACCCATTCCCAAGTGGAAGTGGAATGATGTCGCGATGGACTTCATGACCAGTTTACCAAGGTATCCTTGAGGGAATGACGCAGTTTGGGTTGTCATTGACAGACTCACGAAGGTTGCTCACTTCTTGCCGATCAAGGATACCTTCAGTGTTGATGAGCCGGGACAGTTGTACATCCGATAGATTGTACGTCTACATGGTGTTTCACACTCCATTGTTTCAGATAGGGATACCCGTTTTACTTCTCGGGTCTGGCAGGGTATTCAAAAGTCTTTGGGCACACAGGTACTTTTGAGTACAGCTTACCATCCACAGACAGATGGCCAATCCGAGCGTACAATTCAAGTTCTTGAGGACATGCTTCAAGCATGCATCCTAGAATTTTGAGGTTCTTGGGAGAAGCATATACCTCTTGTGAAGTTTTCCTACAATAATAGTTTTCAAGAAACTATTCAGATGGAACCTTATGAGGCTTTGTACGGTTGGTCATGCCGATCACCTTTATGTTGGCTGGAGGCAGGAGAGGTAGCTTTTCTAGGACCTCGTTTTGTTCATGAAATCACAGAGCTGATAGAGTTGATTCGGAAGAGGATGGATATTGTGCAGTCTCGACATAAGTCTTATGCTGATCAGCGGAGACGGCCTCTGGAGTTTGAGTTCGGGGATCAGGTTTTCTTGCGTGTCACACTGAGGTTGGGGCACATGAGGATTAGGAGACAGGTTAAGCTTTCACCGAGGTACATCGGACCGTTTGAGGTGTTGGAGAGATTTGGGCTGGTTGCCTATCGGTTGTAGTTACCTCATAGGTACCAGGATATGCATGATGTTTTTCACGTTTCTCAGCTCCGACGTTACTTTTAAAACTCGTCTCATGTCCTTCAACCCGAGAAGGTTGAGCTTGATGTGGATTCATCATTCGAGGAGCATTTGATCCGTATTGTTGATCGCAATACAATGGTTCTTCATGGACAGTATGTTCCTCTGGTACGAGTGTTATGGCAGCACGGGTGAGTATAGGACGAGACTTGGGAGAGGGCGGCTGATGTGCGAGCACAGTGGATGGAGCTATTTGGGGTTTCTTCTTTTACGTCGCACTAGGGAAATTTGGGGATAAATTTATTTAAGGGGAGAAGTTTTTAAGAACCCGGATCTTTTTTTCAGGTATGTTTTACTTTTCTGGTCGTTTTTTGAGGAAAAGAGAAAAATCTGGAATTTTTCAAAGTACACGTCGTGTACTTTATAAGTAAACGTTGTGTACTATGATGCCGTTGGAGGTCGTGTGTTGGTCGTGTCATGGTCACACACATGGTCATGTAGGGGTGACATGGAGACCACCTAAAGTGGAGTACAGAAAAGGTGAGTACACATCGTGTACTCCAAAAGTAGACATTGTGTACTTTCTTTTTTTTCATTAAACACATCAGGGTCACGTCTAATTGTCAGAATTGACTTCTTTTAGGTCGTCTTTATCTGAGAGCGTCGAGCAGCTGCAGATCTTCGACACGCCCTTGAACCTCCATCTGTTCTCTAATTCGAACAGTGGTGAGTGCGTTGGAATCGCAGCGGTGAGTTCTCTCTTCTCCTAGTGTATCATTTCCCAATTCCTTCTCTTTTCCAAGTTATTGTGGGTTGAACATTTTAGATGTTTTTTTAGATATTCAATGTTCTAAGGTGATTCAAGCCCCGTGGATAAAGTATATTGATCTCCTAACATCAAGGTAGGTAGTTTGTGCCTTTCTGTAGAAATTCTTTGAGTATTATATACAAATTCCACCAATACCCTTGAACGGGGTATTGCATGTTTACTGTTTCCCTCTGTTGTTTACCTGCTTTGCTTGTATGCCTGAGTAGAGGTTATTGTTTGTGAATAGGGTAATTTTCTGTGCTTTGGATGTTTTTTCCCATGCATGTTTTTCTTGTTTATGACTGTTTGGTCTAGTTTTGCCTGTTAGGATTTTTCCAGTTCCATGCCTAGTTTTTAGGATAGTGTGAATGTTGTTCTTTTATGCTGATACGCCTTAGAATTCTAGACAAGTAGTTCTTGAGGTTTACTTGGGATGATACACATGCTATACATGTTGAATTGCACAGGGCCGTGAGAACCTAGTGTAGTAGACCACATGGAGAATAAACATAAGGGGTTCTCCAGAGTGTCTTTATAATACGATGCGAGACCACAGGGGGAATTGACGTTGAGTGCTTTCTCAGAGTGTCTGTAGTTCCTCGACACGAGCCACAGGGGGAATGAGATGTTGAGTGCTTCCCCAGAGCGCCTTTAGTATGATACGATACTATAGGGGGAATTGATGGTGAGTGCTTCCCCAGATAGTCTATTATTTAGCTGAACTAGAGGGGTGAGACTGTGTGTGCTTCCCGGAGAGTTTCTTGTATCTTCTAGGTAGGACCAGAGGGGATAGGCTGTGAATACTTCCCAGAGGGTTACCTATTTGTGTTATCTACTTTGATTAGTTGTTGCTTGATAATTGGACTGTGGATTGTTTGTTGCTGAGTACTTTCATGTTTACTACTTTCTGTAATTTTACCTACCATATATTCACTGACTGTTAGGCATAGATCTTAGGGTGGTTGCCTACTGGGATTAGTCTCATACCATGTTTGGGTCATTCTTTTGGGCCCAAATAAATTATATTATTGCAGGTATAGATAAGGGAAAGCGCCCTTCTACTTCAGGTTCTTGATTGTTGTGGAGCTGGAGAGCATGGGACCAAGCTATGGCTTGCGATGCTAAGGAGTTTATCTGCTTTCTTTTACACTTTGGTTTATCACTGTTGTATTCCAGCATTGTGACTTGTTTGGCTATTTTCCTAGACATATATGTATCATGCATCATTTATATATATATATCTGCTCTAGTTGTTTCCTTTATCAGTGTTCCACTATTACTATTGTTTGGTATTTACTGCTTCCTCTGTTGTATGTATTTGTGTACTTCCATTTTGTACTTTGCCAATGAGGGCATAGTTTCCCCATTATCACACCCAAGGCCCTCGCTGCTAGTCGGCAACCTCTAGCATTTGGGGAAATGCGCTTGAGGCCATGTGACCAACCAGGTATGGGGCACCTCTGGGTGGCTTCCAGAACCGTAACGTTACATCAAGATCTAGTCCTAGACTTAGATGGAATAGATCTCATCATAGGCTTCAATTTGATATGTGTTAGAGCTCAAATGGACACTCGGATCAAAAGTTATTACCTTTTAAAGTTGAAGTTCAATTTTTGACCTTTTTTAAAATTTAATATATATTTTTCCTTTGATTATCACATGATTTAAATCTCATGTGGTTTTATCTCGTTTCATAAGCTTTGATTTGATTGGTTGTGGAGTTGAAACGGACTTCTTGATCAAAAGTTATGGTCGTTTGATGTCGAAATCCACTTTGCAATTTTTTGTAGATTTGTTTTAAATTTCAAGTTATTATTAACTAATAATTATAAATATGTATTAATTAACACATTATAATTTATTAAAATTATAAATAATAAACTATATATGAGATTAAATAATAAATCATAAATCATAAATCATAAATAATTTTTAAAAAAATCCTTTAATTCAGCGGTGGTTTTTTAAAAAACACCGCTGAAAAAACTAGAAATTTTCTTTGACAAAAAAATCAAAAAAAATAATTAATTTTTTTTAAACATTTAGCTGAATTTTTCGAAACCTCCATGAAAAAATCACCGATAAATTCCATTTTTTGTTGATACTATGTTTAGATATCTATGATTCATGTCATGTTGATACTCTGTATGGACGCCTCGACACTAAGCCATGGGTCCATGTTAGGGCATGTATATCTGTGCAAACTAATTTCTAATGTATGCATATATATACTTACTGGAAGGTGTGAAGAGACATTTTTTTCTAAGTCCAAAGTAGGTATGGTCATTTGGGCATCCTCTTGGGAGCCGGTCTGACACAATTTATATTATGCATTATATATCACTATTTTCATTTATACCTGCACACTATTTCATTTATGTTCACAAACTAGATTTTTGTAGAAATAATTGGTTGTGACCTACTAATTTATCTCAAAGCCTATTTGGGCCACCAATTGGTATGCTTATAGACTTTATGGATATATACAGGGATGGGGGAAAGTGTCTAGTTGTCGATTCTTGACTGATTATAGCATGGGAGCGGGGGATCATATAACCAAGCTATGGTTCATGATGCTATCCGAAGATAGTTTTTTTGGTATTTTGGTTCTTTTGATATACTTGTATGTATATGTGCCTACTTTCATGTCTACCTATTTATTTTTTTTAGTTACATGACATCACATCATTTTACATATGGTATTGGATATTGCTATTGATGATTTCTTATTATATCTAGATGATCTATCTTCTGCTATTCAGTTTCGATATTATGCTTTCACTATTTGGTCCATTTATTATTACACCATTGTGAAACTCTAATTATGAGGGTATACTCTACCCACCATACCACCATGGACCCTCACTACCAGTTGGAATCCTCTAGAATACATGGGGGTGCTTGAGTCCATGTGATCAACTGACTCAGGGCACCAGTTAGTGGATCATGGTTCGGGATGTTATGAATTGGTATTAGAGATTTATTTTCCTTACCTTACTATTTTGGGATGGTATAAAGGATACTAGGATGTGTCATAATTTGGCAATAATTATGCACATGGGAGTAGCTAACCCACATATGGGAGAAAATCAAAATTGTCCAGGATGAGATATGATGTAATCGATTATGCCTATTACAATTGTTCTAATTTCATCATGGGATGATGCACTTGGTGTGTGGTGTTGTTATTATTATTATGGGATTTATTTTTACCCTTGTCCTAGTATGGTAGGGAATTATTGATCATGCATCATTTTAGGCACCTTATAGGATTAATATTCCATGCCCTGTAGGTGCACTGCTTGATTTCATTATATTTTTTGTATGTTCCTAGATTTATATAGATGTTATACAACTAACATTTCTTATAGGGATAAATAATTAGAATAATTAAAGTGTATGCATCAACCTAAATTATGTTTTCCTATATAGTGTGATGATGATACCATAATTAGCTGGTTATATTCAGTTTGATCCATGAACCATTGGTTACACGATCTGAAATGTTAGTTGGTAGCAATTATATGTATGCCAATTTCAATTTAAGTGTGTGATTCTATAAATTGTTAATGGTGATCCATCTAATAAAAACATCATAAATCCTGGTAACAGTTACATGTAGTACCATTTTCAATGTATAAATCATAGTACTTTATAACTTGGAAATGATAGACACGTGTAACTGGACCTTGATATATATATATATATATATATATATATATGGACATAAAAATGACATGTATAAGAACTATTGAGTTCAAAATTTTAAACTAAATGGTTGTCGTTAAATAGTTATTTTAATTATAACTTAATGGTAATTTTCCTCTATAACATTCAATTGAAACGCTATATACCATAACCCTAATATAAAATAGAGAACTTGAACCATACCCAACCTTAACAGTGGGAAGTAGGTAGTATCTCTTCATTTTTATCATTGACTTATACAACACCCAGACCTGGCTTCACGAGTAGGAAGAGGGGTGTGATTCCTATATATGAAGGCTTGTACCTATCCTACTTTTATATATATGATTCTATCATTATAAAATCACATACTTGGTGTGTTATTGGAATTTATATAGTTATTCCACCATGAAGTCCTCAAGTTATGTGCCAGGAGGGTGGTAACAACCATGCCCTAAAGGTGGTAGACCATGAGCCACCAGAGTTACCTTCAGTAGTGCCTCTTATGTAACCTGTTGTTATACCTAACATGGGTGTCGATGCTTAGTTTCATGAGGGTTTCCTTTGGCTTATACAGACTATTTAGGGAGCTCTACAGTTTTCCCCTACTAAGGTAGAGCTGACGTAGGAGATTCGGCAGCAGCATCCGCCCACGTTTTTGGGGGATGGTAGTCCATAGGCTACTGAGACATGGCTGGAGGCCATGTTTCTATATTTGATAATATGGATATACCTCTAGAAATTATGTTCAATATGACCACTTACATGCTTCATGGATATAAAAATATTTGGTGGGACATTATTACCCAGGTATACCAGCATCGAGATATGGTCTGGAGTGATTTTTAGGATACTTTCTATGACTTTTTCTTTCTAGAGACACTGAGAGATGAAAGGGATAGGGAGTTCTTACATCTAGTTCAAGAATTCATGTAATTTATGAACTATTTAGATAATTTTATTGAGATTCAACATTTTTCACCATCCTTTGATGATGATGATCTTTCTAGAGTGAGACGTTTAGAGGATGGGATGAGGTACGTCATCCGGTCTCAGGTAAATGTTTTATACCTGACTATTGTATCAGGAATTGTAAATCAGAACATTATTACTGAGCATAATTTAAGGGAAGAAGATTGTGCTGGGAATATTGGTTCAGCACTAAGATAGGGTAGTAGTTCATCCAGTGGTAGGAAATGTCATCTGGAGGATTCTCATTAAAGTAGTAGAAGTTGGGGTTCCCATTCAGGTAGCTTGATGATACACCATTAGTGTGGTAGACATAGTCATGTAAAACCTCAGTGTGATCAATACTCAGTAGAGTGTCGATCTTGTTATATGATGGGGAATATTCAGAGATTCTATCAGACCTTCCCATTAATTCTTATTGGGAGAGGGTCTACACTAGCTCCACCTTTCAGAGCAGGATATGTAGCTCTATGTCAGGTTGGAAGCTGGACTACCACTGGCCATATAGGATGAGGAGGTGGACATGGTCAAGGATTCTAGGCCCAATATATATAGCGTCAGTAGAGCAGACCCACTCTGGGTAGTCAGGTTGTAGTACAGGTCCATGGATCAGTCCAGATTTATCTAGTAAAGCTTATACCCGAGGAGCAGGGTGTTGGACCATCTACTGTTAGAGGGATAATATTGGTAGCCTCTAGTCTAGTATATTATCTATTTGATATCGGTGCTTCGAATTATTTAATCTTTGTGACTACTATGTAGATCCTTCATCTTGATATACAGTACTTTTGTGGTGTAATGACACTTGATGCTCCATTGGGAATTCGATCGGAGAGTGTGTGTGCCATTTTAAGGAATTCCCCCTTGAGGTAGGTAGTTATCACTTTTTATGGGACTTATTTATATTCGAGATGAAGGTCTTAGATGTTATTATAGGGATGTACTAGTCGGTTCCCTATCACACCTATGTGTACTTATATCATTGTAGGGTATCAATTGCATCACCATAGGGTGATGGTTAACTTCACAAAGGTGAATGGGATGTCCAAGAAAGTAGAGATGGACCAGAGCATCATGGATTGGGTGGAGTGAAAATTCAGATCTATAGCCTTTATATGGAGGATCGGGGAATGCATTAGATTAATTTCCCTCTTGCAGTAGATCGTTTCAGGGATGTTTTCTCGTATGACTTTTTATGACTACCTTCTAAGAGAGAGGTAGAATTTTCTATCAAGTTAGTATCAAGAGTTACACCAATATCCATTACTCCTTATAGGATGTATACTAGTGAGTTGCAGGAGCTCAAGAGGAAGCTAGAGGATTTGGAAACTATGGGATTTATACAACCTATTACTTCACCTTGGGGTTCACCAATATCCATTACCTCATATATACAATCTCTTTGACCACCTCCAAGGAGCAAGGGTTTTCTCTAATATTGATATGAGATGGGGTTATCTTCATGTGCGTGTTAGGACATTAGATATAACATGTACAACATTCCATAGTATATATGGCTTATATGAGTATGTTTTCATGTCGTTCGGCCTCAAGAACACACCAACAATTTTCATGGAACTAATGAAATGGGTTTTCCATCCATATCTGGATTCATTTGTGGTAGTCTTCATGTATGATATCTTTATGTATTCTCATACTCAATGTGACTGTGTCAAAAATCTTGAGATCATGATTAATACACTAAGAGAGCCCCAGATATCTGCTAATCTCACAAAGTGCCACTTTTGGATGGATAAAATTCACTTTCTGGGTCATATTATATTTGAGATAGGTGTACCAGTTGACCCATAAAAGTCGAGATGCATAGTTTCATGGGAGTATCCCAAGAACATGTTTGAAATACAAAGTTTCTTAGGGTTTGATGACTATTAAAACTGCTTTATTCGGGACTTTTCATGCCTAGAAACACCTCTTAAGGGCTTGACTAAGAAGGGTGTGAAATTTTTATAGTTAAAAGCATGTAAGACAACCTTTTAAGAGATGAAAGGGAGACTAGCATCAGTATCGATCTTGACTCTATCAGATCCAGATATAAGTTATACAGTCTATTTTGATGCATCAGGTATCTAGTTAGGAGCACTTCTGATAAAGAAGGAGTGAGTCGTGTAGTAATGTGAAACAGGCAGGCCAAGGCGGGTCGGGTCAAGCCCGTATGGGTTTGAGACCATGTGGGTTTGTCCTCAAAAGCACACGTATAAAGCAAACAAAAAAATTCAAGACCTCCCCACCCCATATAATCCTGTGGTCTTTCCCACATTTAAAAAAAAATATACTATTTATAATCATTTAAATATTTTATTTTTTTCTCATTCTTAATGGTAGTTGTGGGGATAAGTATGGATCAATAATATCTAGATTTTTAAGGGATGTGATGAAACATTTTTCAATGGGTTAATGGTGGTATGGGGAGGTAACGACTGGTTTCATAGGAGGTTATTAGGGTTTCCATGCAGTCCTTTACTATTTTCTTAGTAATGAAATAAAATTAAATAATAATAATAATAATAAATCGACCCAAAAAATATTGTGATTATAATAACTCTTTTATAATTGAAACCATGTGCACGGGAGATGGGTTACAATTTTTGAGAGGTGGAATGACACACCATGTGAATATGGTTAACAATTACTATATAAATATTATAATATCATATTAAAACAATAAATATAGACCTATTTAAAATCATCATGTAAATGAATTGTGAATTATTATGACCATTATAGTGATAAATCGTGTGTCATGGTTTAATCATGATTTTTTATTAAAAAACTAAAATTTTAAAGAATAATATATTGTAAAAATAATAATTTTTTTAAATCAGGCATGTAGGTAAGACCACACCCATGCGGGATAAACCCGCATTGGCCTGCACCCAACTGAGATAAACCTACATTATCCCATGCTCTTAACAGTCGAAATTTTTAGGTCTACCCCACCCCGTATCTGCCTAATATCCATGAAACCCACAGGCCATGGGCCCATTTTTCATTACTAGATCTGTGGCGCACGGGTCTCATTAGTTGAGGCCATAGGAGAGGAACTACCCGATGCATGATCTTGAGCTAGCAAATGTGGTTAATGACTTAAATTGTTTGAGGCATTATTTTATTGGAGATCATTTTGTGGTGTTCATGGAATACAAAATCCTCAGGTATATTTTCACGCAGCGTGACATGAATCGCAGGTAGAGAATGTGGGTTTAGTACCTACAGTCCTTCTGTAACATCACAATATTTTATGAAATATATCATTTAAAATTAATTTAAATTATTTGATAGATTATGTTACATGAAATTCATTTTTTATATTGTTTTTTATGCAACATCAAGTTTATCTTTCATTGCAGGTAATATTGAGTCTCTTTGATAACATGTGTTACACTCTAGACCGCATTTTATGGAACAACAATATAATATTAATATTTAATATGATAGTTATCACCTAGTTGTTGGAATTATGTGGTTGAATATGATTAATTAAATTATGAATATATGTTTTAAACATGTTTATATAATGAATTATATGGTGACTGATTAATTATAAATGAAAATAAAAATCAATTGAATATAAAGGATGTGTTTTATGAAAAAATATTTTTATGACCAGAATGGAATTTTATATTAATAAATTAAATTAATAACTATTATTGAAATATATTAATGAAATTTATATTTTATATATTCAATAAATTTTTTCCAATTCATCCGATAATTTTGATAGGATTAAGATAAGAATAAATCCAATTTTAAGCATAAAAAAATTGTATATTTTTTAAAGATGGTTTTACAGCCTTTTAATGGATGACTTTTTTTAAATGAATTTTCAAACTTTTATAATTTTTATTTTAAAAAATAAAATTCATTTTTTAAATCGTAATATCAAAATTTAATTTGGGTTAATTTTTTATAAACTTTCATATTTTGATGAATAGTGAATGACACCGAATTTTAATTGAAACTGCTTTTTCATATAAATAATTTATAGTATTAAATTATATTTTTAATTATTTTTTAAGTATAATTAGATCAATTATATATAATTTAAAACAATTTAGGTAATTGGAATCAATTTCACATTGATATTTGATATAAAACATTTAAAACTTTTGAATTTTTCTCTTTAAAAAACTCGTTGTCTCGTCCCGTCTGTGGGATTAGTTTTAAATTAATTTTTACCAATTATATTATTAGAATTTAGAAAAATGGATTCCATATTTGTAATCAGAATAATTTATAATTTATAAAGATATAAACTTAGTTTTTTACCAAAAATGTTGGTGAAAGTGATTAAAATTAATTATAGTGATTAAGGTAAAAATGTGTTTACTTAGTGGTTAAATTTTGATCTTAAGAGACCAAATGACCTAGAAACTTGTCCAAAACCCATTTTATAGACATTTTTAGACCATATACCCAATTTTATGTAATTTTTTTCATTATTAGAGTCACATGATGTAATTTAGACCTCCCAATATCATTTACCTTTTTCTATTTACAAGAATGTCACTCCCTCTCGACTACAAAAATGCACTCACCCTCCCCACTATTTCACATTTATAAAGACCTTAGGCTCATAAAAACCCTGAAAAAATAATATTTCAACATCTATAGTCTCATACTATAAGCCTATCTTTGGGAATAAATCAAACCAAGTAAATCTTTTGGTTCAAACTAAAAGGAGTTACCTCAAAAAGAGGTAACATTCTTCAATAATCACTTTTATTTTATTTCTTTCTCAAAGCACTTAAATTATTTTTATTCCATGATTATATAATAACATAATTATCATAAATATAATTAGATGTTATTATTTTAAGGTTTCTACCTACACCTTTACACACTTCCTTAAAATGGGATACACAATCATTATTTGTGTGTACGGTGGACCACCACCTCACGAACCGAAGTAATTCGTTCTTCCATGACCGCCTCTCAAGGTAGGGAATAATGATGGAATTAATATTTTTAAATGATATATATTATATTTATAATGTTATTATTCTTATGTAATTTTTATATAATACATACCTTCATTCTTTCCATTTTTCTGAATACGATATCATCATTTGTGGACATGTGGACTACCGTCTCCTCAAAGTGATGTGATTCGTTCACTCTTCACATGAAACGTATTAAGGATGGTTTTAATAAACATATATGATATAAATGAAATATTTATGATATTTGTGACATAATTATCTATCTATATATATAACATATCATTTTTCTTCTTTCCATTTCACACACTGAAAAAGTGATTACATCATTCGTGGATGTGTGGACTATCACCTCCTCGAAGCAATGTGATTCTTACTTTTTCACCACTACATCATAATAATGATATATATAATTAGATAAAATGGTATTTATGATTTAATGGTAATTAGGGAAAGATAAATGTTTGAAACTCACGGCCTATTGTCGCCTATCGACCGATCAAAGTTCCGGTGCTCTGCTAATGTGTATAGCAGCACTCGGGTCGAATCCTCGGCGATGGTACTTCGTAATAGTCGATTGTTTTTAGTTGATTGTATTTTGATTGGGGGGGTTTGTTTGCAGAACTTAATTGAAATGTTTAATGAATTATGTTTAATTTAACAAGTTGATAAAGATTGGGGTGAGTTCATCATTAGGTTAGTTAAGCTTGTGATATCCTAGAGCTTTGCTTTATATTGCATTTAAATTAACATCCATGTCACAAGATGATGTTGATTAGAATTCCTAAGTGTTAAGGCTTTAATCCAGGCCTTAAATTAACTTAGGGTTCTAATCTTGATCAAATATTGTTTATGGTAGTGTATTTATGGTTCCAATAATCCATGGAAACCACACGTTAAACAAATCAAGTCATTAATCCATGACATGCTAAGTCCAACATACACAATGTTAATTCAACGAATACTCATCGAGCAAAAGCTCTCAATCGCTTAACATACCTAAATTAAAACTCACCCCAATGAGAAATTTACTCATCAATTATGATGTTTATTAATCTGGTAATATATGTTTATGGTGATGAATTATAAAGAGAAGAAAAAGAAAGGGACAAGATAAGAGTACTGTGTCGAACACACACACGAAATATTTTGAGAATCAAAAATGGAATTTCGATTGAATGAGGAAGCAAGATAAGGTACTGTAATTTAAAATGATTCAAACTATTTTAAGACCATGAATATTATACTACATAAGGTGGAGGAGAATAAGAGATATTGAAGAAGAAACTTTCATTAAAACAGAATTACAAAATAAAGGACTTACAAAATTACAAAAATGAAGAACACAAAAGTAAGTGAAAACAAAGAGAGGAGGAAAGGTCTCTCAAGTGAAAACTTGAGTATGGCAGGTCCTCCCAAGCCTTTGGAAAATCTTTGGTCGTGCCAATATGATCTCCTCTCTTCTGAAATGCCAACCCCTCTCAAGGAGAGAAGGGGAGAGTATTTATAGCCCAAGGAGTGGACTGTTTGCATTCCCAATCTGTCCCTCCACTTGCATCGCCAATTTGGAAATTCAGACAGCCGAATCTTCAAATATCTCCTTCTTCAAAGTTGTATAAAATAATGTTGTCCGACTACTCTCAAAATTTGGAGTCATTTGGACGTAAGGATAAAAAGTTATGGCCTGTTGAATAAACAAACTTAAACTGTCCATTTCAATCCAGTCTTTTTGAAGTCCATAATGTGAAAGGGTTTTTGAATATTAAGATGCCTTCAAATACGAATGGTTTCTTCAACAAAGTCTGCCACCTATATCTCCTCTTTCACACTGAAAAATCTCAGCTCGCTTGGATTCTTACATTAGGAGATATGTCATGCATACTATACTGATTTTAATTCTCGGTCAGAATGGTGGGATGGACTTCAAAGATTTATTTGGGCCCATTGTACTTGGATTTGGGCCTTTAAATTTTTATCCAAGATGCAATGTAGTTTCCCCCAAATTATGGTGGAGAGTTAATGTTTTTGGACTTCTGTATTGATCCCAGTAAATCAATCTTCAAGGCTGGTCCAGTTTGTTCACAAATTCTTTGGTCTTGTTTGTGAGGACCATATGACCCTTCAAATGGAAGAATTGGATCATGGTTCCTTATAATGAAATGTTGTATATTGAAAGGAGAATCCTACAAAACAAGAAACACACAATTTGGATCAGTATAGTGATATTTATAATTAAAACATTAAACTGACTCAATTTGACTACTTCTAAAAATGCTCAAATATTATACTTAATATTAAAACATTAATATTTCACACAAATTATGCACATTTCATATAAAATAAGTAAAGGGGGAATATAATAAGTCATGAAAATATTAATAAAATCAACTCCCCCACACTTAGATTTGCGCGTGTCCTCATGTGCAACAAATATAAAAACATGACAAAATCATTTTCACTCACCAACAAATATTAAAATTTTGTTTTCTCCAATCAGGGGAGGTTTAGACTATTTCACTCATTTATATTGAATTACATCACAAATTTGGTTCACAATAATGCATCAGAAACAATTCATTTTTTCATGTTCAAGGTTTGAATTGGAAAATGTAGGCACTCAAAACTTACTCCTCTCAAGATGATAAAAATGTATTTTAGGAGGTTCACTCATTCACCAACAAAAAGTGAAAATCAAGAGTTTGTAAGAGCTCTCAGCTTCCATTCCCAAATCTAATGTGTACAAGAATCAAGAGGTCTTTTAAGGGGTTTTTCAGTGGCTATGGGACGGTAGGTATATAATGTCCAAAGGAAAAGAACGGTTAAAAACACCAACATGGAAAAATCAATGCACATTTTTTTTTGAAATTTGATTTGAAAGGAAATAGAAGCACACATTTACAAGGGCATGAATATGTGATGAATGAAAAGTGAGGGAGATAGAAAATGGAATAGGGTGATATGATGGAATATGTACAACATGGAAGACTTCCAATAATGACACAATACAAGATGATTCAAGTGTTCTTTTTTTTTCTTTTTTTTTCTCTTTTTTTTCGAAAGTTGTGCTTGAAACAAGTCTCACAGTCATCTCCCAACCCATGTTTGATCTTCTCATGGAACTAATTTTAGTAGTTATAACACGATCAAAGGTTGATGATGAATGATTTTTGACCCACCCAAGACACAACCCATTCCTTTTTTTTCATTTTTTTTAATATAATTTTTTTCATTTTTTTGAACACTTTTCAATGACTTTTGTACAAATGAAAATTACACATATAAACCCCAAAGCTCACAGAATTACAACCTCTCCCCCACACTTGAATGGATGCTTGCCCTCAAGCATATGATGACACATTGGAAATCAATGAAAATACGCCCAAAAATGAAGTCCATTCCCCCCACACTTAAATTTCAATAAATTGTACAATGAAAATCCATGAAGATGTTGGGTGGGACAAGGTATTAGGCTTGTAATGTGGCTATCAAAAGAAAGGTTTTCATAGGCTCAAAGGGGCTTTCAAAAGTAGGATCAATGTAAGGGTAATGGGAGGCTATTTGGCTATTCTGATTCTCTTGTGGCTTAGAAAATGCCTCTATCATATTAATGCACACAAAAGATGGAAATTCAGCTCTAAGGTCCACAAACTCAAGACTCACAATCAGTGGTGAAGACACACAATGAAAAAGATGGCCATAGATGACCTTGGCATGAAGGCTAATGTTATTCCTCACGGTAGGGGAAAATCATTTTCCAAATCAAAAATTGAGCATTCAAAATGTGTTGGTTGTTGACACAAAATTGTTTACCCAAGTTTGAGATAAAAATTCAATATATTTGAGTTTAAAACAAGCCTTTTGACTCCCCAAAATGGTTGGACATAATTTCAATATTGGATTATGAGTAATTATGACACCCCTTTTTTTTAATTTTCATTTTTTTTAATTAAATTTTTTTTTAAAATGTTTTTTAAAAATTTTTAATGACACATCCACACAAAAAAGAAAATAGAAAAAAAGTTGTGGAAGAATGTTGTAAAAAAAATGAGAGGGAGAGAAGAAGAAGAAGAAATAGAGAGAAGAAGAGAGGCAAGATAGATTAAGGAGAGAGAGAGGGTTAAAGGGAAAGAGGTGCCCCCTGGTTTGGATTTGGCAGGTCTCCATCCAGTGGTGGTTCTATTGAAGTGGTTGGGGTTTCGATGGAAGTCGACGTGGTTCCTGGATTGTGAGACCTCTCATGGTGATGCTTTAACCGGTGTCCATTTACCGTGAATGTTCTTTTTGAAGAAGGGTCTTGGACTTGCACTGCACCAAATGGTTAAACGTTAGTAATAACAAAAGGACCTTCCCAACGAGAATTAAGCTTACCTGGGTGAAGTCGAAATCGAGAATTGAAGAGCATTACCTTTTCACCTTCATGAAATACCTTTCGAAGAATGTTCTTGTCATGGAGTGACTTTGCCTTTTCTTTGTAGAGAATGGAGTTCTCATACGAATCTATTCGAAGCTCCTCCAATTCAGTCAACAGCAACAATCTTTCTTCACCAGATTTTTCACAATCAAAATTACATGTTTTGACATCCCAAAATGACTTATGTTGGATTTCAACTGGTAAATGACAGGCTTTACCAAAGACTAGCCTAAATGGAGACATCCCAATGGGTGTCTTATAGGCTGTTCGATAGGCCCAAAGTGCTTCACCAAGCCTATCGGGCCAGTCTTTTCTTGTGGGCTTAACAATTCTTTCAAGCACTCTTTTTACTTCTCTATTATAAAGTTCAGCCATTCCATTTGTTTGAGGGTGATATGCAGTGGATGTTTTATGTACAACCCCATTCTTTTTCAAAAGTGACTCCATGGTTCTATTACAGAAATGAGTTCCTAAGTCACTTATCAAAGCACGTGGTGTTCCGAATCGATGGAAGATATGGGTTTTGAGGAACTCACTCACAGTTTGAGCATCATCTTTCCTAGTGGGTTTGGCCTTGACCCACCTATAAACATAGTCAACGGCAAGGAGAATGTAGGATAATCCATTGGAAGGGGGAAAAGGTCCCATGAAATCGATGCCCCAAACATCGAAAAGCTCACAGAAGATTAATGTCTTTTGAGGCATTTCGTTTCTTTTGGAAATTGTGCCAAACTTTTGGCAAGTGGGACATGATTGAAAGAACTCATGTGAGTCCTTGAAGAGTGAAGGCCAAAAGAATCCAGAATCTAGAACCTTTCGAGAAGTCCTTTGTGGTCCAAAGTGGCCACCTCCAGGCATTGAGTGACAGAATTCCAAGATGGAGGATTGTTCAGTTTCATCAACACATCTCCTAATTACCATGTCAGCCCCAGTTTTCCAAAGTTTATTATCTTCCTAAAAATAATTCTTTGAATCACTTTTCATCTTTTCTTTTTTTTCTTTTGAAAAATATTCAGGGAAAACACCAGAAACCAAGTAATTGACAATTGGGGCATACCATGGTAACTTTGGAGTGAGAGATGAGAGGTGTTCAGTTGGAAATTCAGGATCAATTATTTCAGAATGAGAAGAATTAGAAATTCTACTCAGGTGGTCAGCCACAGGGTTTTCTTTTCCAGGTTTATCTTTTATCACAAGGTCAAACTCTTGGAGCATTAAAATCCATCTTATTAGCCTTGGTTTGGAATCACTTTTCTTAAGTAAGAACTTTAATGCTGAGTGGTCCGTGAAGATGATGATTTTGGCACCTAAGAGATAGGGCCGGAATTTATCCAAGGAAAAAACCACACCTAAAAGTTCTTTTTCAGTCACAGTGTAGTGTGATTGAGTTTCATCCAATGTTTTTGAGTCATAAAAGATGACATGAGGAATGTTTTCTCTTCTTTGACCAAGAACAGCCCGAATGGCCCTATCAGAAGCATCACACATCAATTCAAATGGTAAGGACCAATCTGGGGGTTGGATTATTGGAGCAGATGTGAGAGAAGATTTGAGTTCAATGAAGGCTCTCTTGCAAGCCTCATCAAAATTGAATGTTACATCATTTTGAAGTAAACGAGTGAGTGGGAGGGAAATCTTGCTGAAGTTCTGAATGAATCTCCGATATAAACCGGCATGACCAAGGAAGGACCGAATGTATCGAACTGATTTGGGTTCAGGAAGTGATTGGATCACCTCAATTTTGGATGGATCAACTTGGATACCCTCTTGAGAAATTATGTTCCCTAGAACAATCCCATTTAAAACCATGAAGTGACATTTTTCAAAATTCAGCACACGGTTGCACTTGACACACTTTTGAAGGACCAAAGAGAGTGAATGTGAGCAAGATTCAAATGACTTGCCATAAATGGTAAAGTCATCCATGAAGACCTCCATGCAATTCTCAATGAATTCAGAAAAGATACTCATCATACACCACTGGAATGTTGCAGGAGCATTACAAAGGCCAAAAGGCATTCGCCTATAGGCATAGGTTCCAAAGGGGCAAGTGAATGTGGTCTTTTCTTGGTCTTGAGGTGCGATTGGAATTTGGAAGTAGCCGGTGTAACCATCAAGAAAGCAATAGTGTGACTTTCCGGTCAATCTCTCAAGCATTTGGTCAAGGAAAGGAAGTGGGTAGTGATCTTTTCGTGTTTCAGCATTCAATTTGCGATAATCGATGCACACACGCCATTTGTTTTTCACTCGAGTTGTGACCACTTCTCCATGTTCATTTGTGACAACTGTTATCCCGCCCTTCTTAGGAACGACTTGAATTGGACTAACCCATTCACTATCAGAAATTGGGTAGATAATATCAGCTTGAAGAATCTTGGTAATCTCTTCCCTAACTACCTCAAGTATGAGTGGATTGAGTCTTCTTTGAGGTTGCCTAATTGGTTTGGATGATTCCTCTAGATGGATGTGATGCATGCAAAGGGCAGGGTTGATTCCTGGAATATCCTCTAGGGTCCAACCTAAGGCATTTTTGTTTTCCTCTAACACTTGAACAAGTTGGGACTCCTCAGTTTCAGAAAGTGAAGCAGAGATAATGACAGGGTAGGAGGGATCATGGAAAAGGAATGCGTACTTGAGGTGTGAAGGAAGTGGTTTTAGATCAGTTTCAGCCTTGATTTGAGAGCTAGATAAGTTAGGAGCAGGAGAAGGGATTCCAGATGGGTTTGGATCATTTTCCTCAACACTGTCCAAGGTGGAGCAGTAGAGATCAGAGTTGATGTGGGATTCAAGAGAGTTTTCAAGTTCCTCTAGATTTATGGAGTCTATGAATGAGAGGTCCACATCAACTTCACCATTTATGACTTTGTTAATCATGGTGCAGATTTCACAAGATCCTTTATCATTATAACATGAAGAACATGGTGGATTGGGGTTCGATTGAATCTTACAAGTGTCCTCAAAAGCATGGATTGAGAATGCAGAGTGATCCTCAAATGGGTATCGCATGGCTTGGAAAATGTTGAACTTGACCAGTTGGTCACCGAATTCCATGGATAAGATGTCTGAATGGACATCAATCTTGGTTATCGCAGTCATGAGGAATGGTCTTCCTAGAATTAGGGGAGATCGAGAAGAGGTCGTCTCACCTTCCATGTCAAGGACATAGAAATCAGCTGGGAAGATAAGATCATTGACCCGAACAAGAACATCCTCAATTATCCCCTCAGGACTGGCAGTGCTTCGATTGGCTAATTGAATGACAACACCCATTGGGTGCAAGGGACCTAGACCAAGGTTGGAGAATATGGATTTGGGCATTACATTAATTGAGGCTCCTAGGTCTATGAGTGCATCATCAAAGTTGTAACTCCCTATTTGACATGGAACCGTGAAGGTCCCTGGATCTTTGCACTTTATGGGAATAGACTGCTGGGTGGAAACATTTTCAAAGGTCCTAAGTTTCCTCTTGTGGGTACACAACTCCTTGAGAAACTTGTCATACTTAGGAATTTGTTTTATGGCATCTAAGAGGGGGATGTTCACTTCAACACGTCTAAACATGTCAAGCATTTCAGGATCAGGTTCAAAGGACTTCTTAGGCTTAGAGATGGCTTGAGGAAAAGGAATTGGGTTCCTTAGAGGAATGGAAGGAGGTGAAGGAGTGGATTCAAGTTCCTTTTCCAGCTTTTTGTTCTTTTCATTTTCTAGATCAACATCGAAAGGGGAGGTAGAGCAATCAGAATGGGGCATAGCAATTTGCTTTCCCGATCTAAGTGCAATTGCACTTACATTACCCTTAGGGTTGGGTAATGGTTGAGCTGGGAGTTGGGATGAATTGGATGGTTGTTGCTGGCTAAGGTGGGATGCAAGTTGACCTATTTGGGTTTCAATGTTCTTGAGGCTAGAACGGGTGAAGGAAGCAAGATCCTCTACAGCACTTTCCCATGGTTGTTTAGAAGAAGAGGCTTGTCCCAAATTGGGTTGGCCTTGATTTTGGTTCTTGGGAAAGCGATTGTATTGGGTGGGGAATTGGGAAGGCTCGTTAGGATAGTGGAATCCAGGAGGAGGATTGTTCCTTTGGGGTTGAGGAACAAAAGGATAAGGTTGATGGATGTTACCACCACTTTGACCATATTGGAACTGGTTTGGATTTTGATGAGGGAACTGAGGAGGATGAGAAATGGGATTACCATACCTCAGAGGTGGGTTAAAGGTAGAAGAGAAGGGCTCAGAGTGGGGTTGGTTGAATTTTCTAACAAACTGACCTGATTGTTGAGGGTTGAAGTTTCGCTGAGCATATGCCGCATTGAGCTCCATTGGACTAGATGAATCAGATGGATCATCTTGAATTTGTGGACATGTGTCAGTCGGATGAGATGGAGAGTTGCAGATTCCACAATTCTTGATAGGTCCAGGGAATAGTGACTGTGGAGAAGATGAGGTTGGGGCTTTGGTAGCCACCGCTAGTTGACGCACAAGACCTGTAAGTTCACTCATCCACTCAGTCATCTTGTTGGGCTCTATGGATTGATTCTCTTGGGCTTGTTTCACTTGAGCATGTGCTCGAGTATGGAATTGCTGCGTGTTTGCAGCCATGTTACTTATGAGATCTCTTGCAGCTGCAGGAGTTTTGTCAACAAGAGCACCGCCACTTGCGGCATCAATGAGAGTTCGCTCCATAGCCAATAACCCCTCATAGAAGTATTGGATCAGGAGTTGGTCAGGGATTTGATGGTGTGGACAAGTTGCCACAAGCTTTTTGAACCTCTCCCAATACTCATGGAGTGATTCATTAGGGAATTTACGGATGCCTCTTATTTCCTTTCGGATAGAAGCTGTTCGAGAAGCAGGAAAGAATTTCTCTAGGAAAAGTCTCTTCATGTCAACCCATGAGTTTATGGAACCAGGTGGGAGGTAGTAGAGCCAAGACTTGGAAGAATCCGCTAGGGAAAAGGGGAAAGCTCTAAGCTTGATTTGTTCTTCAGAAACCCCTTGAGGCTTCATGGTAGAGCATACTACTTGGAACTCTTTAAGGTGGAGATGTGGATCCTCACCGGCTAGCCCGTGAAAATGAGGGAGAAGATGAATCAAACCCGATTTGAGTTCGAAGTCAGATTCAATGTTTGGATATTGAATACCAAGAGGTTGGTAATTCATATAAGGGGCAGCAAGTTCTTTCAATGTTTGTTCCCTAGGATTGGCCATTTTAATTTCAATTGGTTGGATGCGGACTGGTTCTTGAATTATTTGAGTATCTCTTATGTTCCTCCTAAGTTGGCGAAGTGTTCGCTCAATTTCAGGGTCAAACAAATCTGAGGGATTGTTTGGAAGGCTACGGGGCATTCAAAGATATTTTGGAAGAAAGATGAAGACGGGTTTTTCTTTGTATTTTTTTCAGTTTATGATTTTTAAGAGGAAGACGGGTTTTTCTTTGTGTTTTTTTTTCAATTTTTTTTCAAAAATTTTGATTTTTTTTTTGGTTTTTTTTTACAATAACCAGAAACTAATGACTACTTAAAGCACCATCCCCAGCAACGGCGCCATTTGAAATGCACGGCCGATTGTCTCCTATCGACCGGTCAAAGTTCCGGTGCTCTGCTAATGTGTATAGCAGCACTCGGGTCGAATCCTCGGCGATGGTACTTCGTAATAGTCGATTGTTTTTAGTTGATTGTATTTTAATTGGGAGGGTTTGTTTGTAGAGCTTAATTGAAATGTTTAATGAATGATGTTTAATTTAACAAGTTGATAAATATTGGGGTGAGTTCATCATTAGGTTAGTTAATCTTGTGATATCCTAGATCTTTGCTTTATATTGCATTTAAATTAACACCCATGTCACAAGATGATGTTGATTAGAATTCCTAAGTGTTAAGGCTTTAATCCAGGCCTTAAATTAACTTAGGGTTCTAATCTTGATCAAATATTGTTTATGGTAGTGTATTTATGGTTCCAATAATCCATGGAAACCACACGTTAAACAAATCAAGTCATTAATCCATGACATGCTAAGTCCAACATACACAATGTTAATTCAACGAATACTCATCGAGCAAAAGCTCTCAATCGCTTAACATACCTAAATTAAAACTCAACCCAATGAGAAATTTACTCATCCATTATGATGTTTATTAATCTGGTAATATATTTTTATGGTGATTAATTATAAAGAGAAGAAAAAGAAAGGGACAAGATAAGAGTAGTGTGCCGAACACACACACGAAATATTTTGAGAATCAAAAATGGAATTTCGATTGAATGAGGAAGCAAGATAAGGTACTGTAATTTAAAATGATTCAAACTATTTTAAGACCATGAATATTATACTACATAAGGTGGAGGAGAATAAGATATATTGAAGAAGAAACTTTCATTAAAACAGAATTACAAAATAAAGGACTTACAAAATTACAAAAATGAAGAACACAAAAGTAAGTGAAAACAAAGAGAGGAGGAAAGGTCTCTCAAGTGAAAACTTGAGTATGGAAGGTCCTCCCAAGCCTTTGGAAAATCTTTGGTCGTGCCAATATGATCTCTTCTCTTCTGAAATGCCAACCCCTCTCAAGGAGAGAAGGGGAGAGTATTTATAGCCCAAGGAGTGGACTGTTTGCATTCCCAATCTGTCCCTCCACTTGCATCGCCAATTTGGAAATTCAGACAGCCGAATCTTCAAATATATCCTTCTTAAAAGTTGTATAAAATAATGTTTTCCGACTACTATCAAAATTTGGAGTCATTTGGACGTAAGGATAAAAAGTTATTGCCAGTTGAATAAACAAACTTAAACTGTCCATTTCAATCCAGTCTTTTTGAAGTCCATAATGTGAAAGGGTTTTTGAATATTAAGATGCCTTCAAATCCGAATGGTTTCTTCAACAAAGTCTTCCACCTATATCTCCTCTTTCACACTGCAAAATCTCATCTCTCTTGGATGCTTACATCAGGAGATATGTCATGCATACTATACTGATTTTAATTCTCGGCCAGAATGGTGGGCTGGACTTCAAAGATTTATTTGGGCCCCTTGTACTTGGATTTGGGCCTTTAAATTTTTATCCAAGATGCAATGTAGTGTCCTTAGAATTATGGTGGAGAGTTAATGTTTTTGGACTTCTGTATTGATCCCAGTAAATCAATCTTCAAGGCTGGTCCAGTTTGTTCACAGATTCTTTGGTCTTGTTTGTGAGGACCATATGACCCTTCAAATGGCAGAATTGGATCATGGTTACTTATAATGAAATGTTGTATATTGAAATTAGAATCCTACAAAACAAGAACCACACAATTTGGATCAGTATAGTGATAGTTATAATTAAAACATTAAACTGACTCAATTTGACTACTTCTAAAAATGCTCAAATATTATACTTAATATTAAAACATTAATATTTCACACAAATTATGCACATTTCATATAAAATAAGTAAAGGGGGAATATAATAAGTCATTAAAATATTAATAACATCAATTTTACTTACTTTATTTCCATAATAATCATTGAAAAATAGGAACGTTACTCATGCGTACGTATGGTCTAACGTCACCATAATCGTAATGTTGGTTCATTTTTCATAACCATATTTACTGTATTATTTTAAAAGTATAATTTATGTACAAATGTGATAATTATTTCATGTTTATTATTCTGTAGTTGTTTAAATAATGATCTCATTGACCATAGTTGACCTATCAAAGTCATTTTTGACACTTAATTTGAATATGATCAAAACATATGGCTTAAATATTATTGATTAAGTAATTGAATATAAATTTATTATGAGTGAAATAAAATTAATAATAAAATTTTAGAAGGTTATTAATCAATTAAATAATTAAAATAATTTTATTATTTGGGAATATAGATGACAAACATGACAAATTAGACTCAAGGTAAGGGATTTCTTAACCCAATTTCAATTCATTGGGTTAAACTTTTATTTCATTGGTTATGTTATGCCAATTATATGCATGAAATGACATATTATTGTATTATTATTTATTTCAAATTTTATTTTTTTTATTTAAAATTATTACACATAATTAGTTCATTGATTTATTCTCACTCCAATGATACGATCTTTGTAAGGGTTTTTTCATCTCACTTTTATTTTTGTGAGATATATTCCATATTCACCGCTTATTTTTATTGTGTGGTGTATATACTACCCATTAATGTATTTTATGATTCTTATCCTAAAAATTATGGGGTTTTACATATCCTTTTTATGATCTCTCTTTCATGGGGTTTATGGTTTCAAAGTTACCAAAGCAGTAATGATTTTTTGTCACAATTTTACTTCTTTGAGACGTTTGTTATGTTATAAGATTATCATATTTTATAAGGTGTTTATACTTCTCTATTAACATGATATATCATTAATATACTTATTCTCATGATATTATAAGTTTCATTTAACTTTATTGCTTCATGGGGCTTATGATTCAAATGTTTCAATGCAGTATGAGACACTTTGGAATGTTTAAAGGTTATTTTCCTCATGAATGTTTTTAATGATATTTTAATTTTATTTCCATACATAAATTTCAAAAAACCCTTATTGTTACTTATCATCAAATGGGGATATTTTTTATTAATATCATCCTCATTATTTCATTGTATGGATTGTGATTGTTTTAATGATATTGTTAAGGATTATGTTTCTTTTCCATGGGTTAATCTTATTTCAAAGAGATTTTTATGGAACCCATTTACTTTCCATGGGTTACTCGTGTTTCAAAGAGATTTTTTATGGAAACAATTTCTTTTACATTGGATAATCATGTTTCAATTAGATTATTATGGAACTCTTTTCTTTTCCATGGGTGAATCACGATTCAAAAGGGATTGAAATTAAACACATTTTTTTCATGGGTTTATTAGGTTATAAATGAATAATGATTGTTTGTATGAGTTTTATGATGAAATTATTTTATTATTGATATAGTACTTGAGCATTATAAAAAATGGGTGAGTCCTATATAGCTTATATGAAGGGTTGAACCCCATTAAAGCTCACGGGTGAGCCTGATATAGCTTATATGAAGGGTTGATCCCCATTATAGATCACAGAAAATGGATGACCCAGATATAGATTATAAGAAGGGTGATCTCCATTATAGATATCCAATGAATTGGGTAATTCTAATGTTGTAATTTGGTCGTATGGTTATTCTAATTGAAAGGGTTTTGAAAGGGTTTTATAAAAGTGATGCTTCAAGTTACCAAAAAGAGTTTTAATTGCTTGTTATGAGTTTATAATGTTTCTAATGAACAATATTGATATCACATGGCTCTTGATTATTGATTTTTTTGAATCTTTACTTTTCTATATTTTCATATTTGATGATCCAGGTATTGATGGGTATGAGTTCTTTCATGACTTTCTCATGCACTTTGATTATGTCATCATACCCTTATGCACTCTTATGCTCATGGATGACATTCATTTATTAACACTTACATTTTATATTACTGAGAATTTGAGATCACCATTCTTATTTTTCTTTTTCCTTAGGTTTTAAAGAAATTATTTTGAATGATTTATGTCTACAAGGGATTTCATATGAATGTTGACAATGTATTAATGTGATAAATAAAAGATGGGTTAATTGGGATAAATGCTCGTTTAAAGTAATGTGAATGTTTTATGTAGGAGTTTGTCCTAATTATCTAAAACTATAAACCTAAAAGGTCCTCTAGTATGTAAGTGATCTAAGTTTTCCTTTTTATGTTGTAATGTTTAGATGAAAATTTTGGGTCACAATTATCAACATAAAATTTGGGAATATAGAAGTTATGGATTTTAGTACAGGATCTGAGAGTGTGGGTTCTAGGATATTATAGTTGGTATCAAAGGTTGGTTTAGATAACTTTGAAGATTATGATTATTTAATGAGATGTTAAATTAAGAGTTATGGATACCATCATAGGTCTATAAGATTATGTATGATCATAAGTTCAAAGTCTTAGACACCTATTTTAAGGGTTTTAAGTAGGTAAAAAGTTTTGAGGTTATCAGTGACATTTCAGGAGAAATTTTATTTGGTTGGGGTATTTGTAACCCTATGGGAAGAATGAAGTGTTTTTAGGGAGGATTCATTTTTCAGGATTAATGAAAAAAATGTGACAACTCATATATTAGGTGATAACTCATCACATTCTTCTAGGCAGTGGGGCTTGAACCAATGACCGAAGGATGATAAGGGTTTCGCACCTACCACCGGCCTACATGATGTCCTGTTTAGTATGACATTCTTACATGTTAAGATTAAGTTTATTTCAGAAACCTATGGGATTTTATTTGAAAAATAATTGTTGATTTATCTTGGAATAATATACAATCAAATACTTTTAATCTTTGAGTTTTGAACCTAGTCATGAAATGTTTGAAGAATTTTAAGGATATTTATTTATAGAATAATTTAGTTTGAATTTTGGGCATTAATATTGAATTTTTAAGATTAGTGTATCATATGAAGGTTTAATAATTTTAGGGATTATCTTACCATGTTCTAACCATTTTCATTTTTGGTTAATTTCTAAAGATAGGTGGAATAGTTCGATTATCCCCTTTATGGTTATGTGGTCTTTAAAAGTTGATTTCAGTGCTTCAAGAATTAAAAATTCATCTTGAATACTCATAATTTTGAGAAAAAGATGATATTTTGATGGAAATTTATTAAAGGGTGAAATTCTACTCATTAAGTAAGTGTATTTCTTTATAAATGGTGAAATTAATCCTTCAACTATAGGAAAAGAATCTTAAAATAAAATTTTATCATGTTACCATCTTTTATAGTGATATCAATGACCTTTTACACACCTATTTGGTTTGTGATTTTATTTTCATTGACTTACTTTTGACCATGCTCTCTATCACTCTCTAATAGTCCATGGGAAATAGTTTTTCCTTCTAAATCAATATTTTAATTTCCCACTAATGTTCTCCTTATAAGGTATCCTAATTATGTATAACTTCAGATGACCTTTATGTATCTCGATTTACCTTTTTAAATGATATTTTCTTTATTTTATTTGTACAATGTGTGCTTCAATAAATTAATTCTATAAATGTTAATCATTTGATAACCAAGATGAATTTCAAGGGATAAATTCACTTTAAGGGGTAGGATGTAACAACTCACGATTTTATGAAATATATCCTTTCAAATTAATTTAAATTATTTTATATCTTGTGTTACATGAAATTAATAGTTTATCTCAAATTTTATGCAACAACAAGTTTATATTATGCTTCATGTAACATTGAGTCTCTTCGATAATGTGTGTCACATGAAAGGCTGCATTTTACGGAACAACAATATAATATTAATATTTAATATGATAGTTATCACCTAGTCATTGGAATTAAATTATTGAATATTATTAACTAAATTATGAATATATGTCTTAAAAATGTTTATATAATGAGTTATTTGGTGTCCAATTAATTATAAATGAAAATAAAAATCAATTGAATATAAAGGATGTATTTTATGAAAAACTATTTTTATAACTAAAATGGAATTTTATATTAATAAACTTAATTAATCATTATTATTGAAATATATTAATGAAATTTATATTTTATATATTCAATAAAATTGTCTCCAATTAATCTAATAAGTTTTATAGGCTTAAGATAATAATAAATCCAATTGTAAGCATTAAATAGATGAATATTTTTAAAAAACAATTTTATTGCCTTTTAATGGATGATTTTTTTATAAAATAAATTTTGAAATTTTAATAATTTTTATTTAAAAAAAATAAACTTAATTTTTGAAATCATAATATAAAAATTTACTTTGGGTTAATTTTTTGTATTTTTCTAAGAACTTTCATATTTTGATGAATAGTAAAGGACACCGAATTTTAATTGAAAACTGATTTTTAGTCTAAATAATTTATAGTGTTAAATTATATTTTTAATTGATTTTAAAGTATAATTAGATATATTTTATATAATTTAAACCAATTTAGGTCATTGGAATCAATTTCACATTGAAAATTGATATAAAACATTTTGAACTTTTGAACTTTTCTCTTTAAAAAACATGTTGTCTCGTCCCGTCTACGGGATTAATTTTAAATTAATTTATGACACTTATGTGATTTTAATTTATAAAAATTGATTCCATATTTTTAATAATAACTTATAAATTATAATATGGTCTACTTAGTTTTTTACTAAAAATATTAGTGAAATTAATTAAAATTAATTACAGCGATTAAGGTAAAAAAACTGTTTACTTGGTGGTTAAACTTCGATCTTACAGGGCCAAATGACCTATAAAATTGTTCAAAACCCATTTTATATCCATTATTATACCATATCCATACTTTTATATATATATTTTCATTATTGGAGTCACATTATGTAAGGGATACCTCCCAATAGTGTTTACCTTTTTATATTTATAAGAATGTCACTCCCCCTCCACTATAAAAAGGCACTCACCCTCCCCACTACTTCACACCTCTCAATACCTTTGTATCATAAAAAAATACCAAAATAATCTCCCAAAAATACATAATCTCATCCAATAAACCTCACTTTGTGTAGAAAGAAAACCAAATAACTCATTTGGTGCAAACCAAAAAGAGTTGCCCGAAAAAGAGGTAACATTCTTCAATGATCACTTTTATTTTATTTCTTTCTAAACCCACTTAAATTATTATTATTACATTATTATATAATAACCTCAGTATCCTAAATATACTAATATTTTTTTATGTTAAGGGTTATACCTACACCTTCACACACTTCCATCAAATGGGATACACAATCATCATTCGTGTGTACGGTGGACTACCGCCTCGCGAACTGATGTCATTCATTCTTTCATTACCACCTCTCAAGGTTGGTAATAATGATGTGATTACTATTTTTATATTATATATATTATATATATGATATTTATAATTTTATTATTCTTATTTAATTATTATATAACACATTCCTTCATTATTTCAATTTTCGGGAATACGATAACATCGTTTGTGGATGTGTGGACTACCGCCTCCTCAAAGAAATGTGATTTGTTCACTCTTTAAATGGAATGTATTAAGGATGGGTTTAATAAAAATATATGGTATAAATTTCATATTTATAACATTCATGACATAATTATATATCTATACATATAACATATCATTTTTCTTCTTTCCATTTCACATACTGAAAAAGTGATAACGTCGTTCGTTGGTGAGTGGACTACGACCTCCTAGAAGCATTTTGATTCATCATTTTTCATCACCACATCATAATAATAATATATATAAGTATATATAATTAAATAAAATATTATTTATGATATAATTTCATTCTTTAAATATAAACATTACTTACCTTCTTTTCATAATGATCATTGAAAAATGGGAACATTACTCATATGTACGTATGGACTACCATCTCTGTGATCACAACATTAGTTCATTTTTCATAACCATATTTAATGTATGATTTTAAAATTATAATTGATGTAAAAATTTGATAATTATTTCATTTTTATTGTTCTTTATATGTTTAAATAATGACCTCATTGACCATAGTGGACCTATCAAAGTCAATTTTAACACTTAATCTGAATATGGTCAAAACATCTGACTTAAATATCATTGATTAAGTAATTGTATATAACTTCATTATAAGTGAAAAAAAAAGTAATAATAAACTTGGAAATAATCAAGTAAATATTTAACATAAGTTTATTATTCAGTAATATAGATGACAAACATGACAAATTAGACTCATGGTAAGGGATTTCTTAACTCAATTTCCATTCATTAGGTTAAACTTCTATTTAGTTGGTTGTGTTATGCCAATTATATGCATTAAATGACCTATGATTATATTATTTTTTATTTTATTTTTTATTTTTTGTATTTACAATTATTACACATAATTATTTAATTGATTTATTCTCACTTCAATGATACAATCTTTGTAAGGGTTTTTCTTATCTCACTTTTATTTCTATGATATATATTCCATATTCACCACTTATTTTTGTTATGTAGTGTATATAATTCCCATGAATGTATTTTATAATTCTTATCCTTAAATTTATGAGGTTTTATATATCCTTTTTATGATCTTTCTTTTATGAGGTTTACTATTTCAAAGTTACTAAAGTGGCAGTGAATTTTTGTCACAATTTGCCTTCTTTGAGATGTATGTTATGTTATAAACCTATCTTATTTTATGAGGTGTATATACTTCTCCATTGACATGATATATCATTAATATCATTATTCTCATGATATTCTAAGTTTCATTTAACATTATTCCTTCATGGAGCTTGTGATTCAAATGTTTCAAGGTGGTATGAGACACCTTGGAATGTTTAAAGGTTATTTTCATCATAAATGTTTTTAATGTTTTTTAATGGTATTTCCATTCATCAACATCAGCAACCCTTCTTATTTCTTATCCTTCACTATGTATATTTTGTATTGATACCATCCACATTATTTCTTTGGATGGATTATGATTGTTTCGATGATAATGTTAAGGAACCTATTTTTTTCATGGGTTGATCTTGTTTCAAAGAGGTTGTTATGGAACTCATTTCCTTTCCATGGGTTACTGATGTTTCAAAGATATTTTTCATGGAAACCATTTCTTTTCCATGATTTAATCTTGTTTCAATGATATTTTTATGGAACCCATTTCTTTTTCATGGGTTAATCATGTTTTAAAAGGGATTGACATTAAAATCATTTCTCTTCCATGGGTTTATTAGTTTATAAATGAATAATTATTATTTCTGTGAGTTTTATGATGAAATTATTTTATTTTTGATATGGTACCTGAGCATTATATGAAGTGTGTGAGCCCAATACAACTTATACGAAGGTTTTAGACCCATTAAAGCTCACGATTGAGACCGATATAGTCTATACGAAGGGTTGAGCCCTATTATAGCTCACAGAAAACGAGTGAGACCAATATAGATTATACAAATTGTGATCTCCATTATAGATATCCAATTCATTAGGTAATGATAATGTTGGAATTTGGTTGTATGTTTATTCCAATTGAAAGGGTTTTGAAAGGGTTTTGAAATGGTTTTATGAAAGTGATGCTCCAAGTTACCAAAAAGAGTTTTAATTTCTTATTATGAGTTTATAATGTTTCCAATGATCAAGATTAATATCACATGGATCTTGATTATTTATTAGGTTGTTTTCGTATTTAATTATCTAGGTATTGATGGGTATGAGTTCTTTCATGACTCGCTCGTTCACTTTGATTATGTCATCATACCCTTATAAACTCTTATGCTCATTGATAAAATTAATTTGTTAACGATTATGTTTTTCCTTACTGGGAATTTGATTTCACCCTTCTTATGTTTCATTTTTCTCAAGTTTTAAAGAAATTATGTTGAACGATTTATGTTTAGAATGGATTTAATATGTATGAGAATGATGTATTAATGTGATAAATAAAAGCTGGGTTAAGTGGGAGAAATACTCATTTAAAGTCATGTGAATAATTTATGTAGGATTTTTTCATAATTCTCTAAAACTATAAACCTAAAAGTTTCTCCAGTATGTAAGTGATGCAAGTTTTCCTTTTGATGTTGTAAAATTTAGATGAAAATTTTGGGTCATAATTATCAGAATCAAAGTCGAGAATGTAAAAGTTATGTATTTTAACACAGGTTTTTGGGTTATTATACCTTTGAATTTGATCTTACTTATACTCTTGGTAATGGAAATTTTGTATCAGATACTTTGAGTTGGAGGGTTCAAACACGGGTGGTGCAGGAGGCCAGTAATGAGTAGAAGTTGATGAAACTGTTCTCTGAGATTCATTTGTAGATTCAAGACCATCATGGATAGTCTATACTTGTATCATTATCAATGACCTATTCACTTATGTAGAGACTGAAGATGATACATATATCATATTTTGATGGCTTGGTCCTTTGGAAAAGTATTGCAGGAGACAACCTGCCTCCAGTTTGGTTCGTTGATGAGAATGAGATCTTGCACATTCAAAAATGCATAAAGGTTCATACAGACACCTGAGAGGAGTTTATGCGAGAGTCTCGTGCCTCTATATGGGTTGCACATCCTGATCTTACCAAGATGTACCATGATCTAAATATCTAATACTAGTGGTTGGGGATGAAAAGGGGGATAGTTGGTTTTGTTAGTAGGTGTTCTACCTGTTAGTAGGTGAAGGCGGAACACCAGTGACCAGTAGGGCTCCGATAGTCATTACCCATTCCTGAGTGTAAATGGGATGATGTCACCATGAACTTTTTGACTGGATTTCTAAGATCCTCTCAAGGAAATAATGAAGTATGGGTGATCATTGACAGGGTCACAAATGTCACTCACTTTTTACCTATCAGACATACTTTCTCAATGGATGAGATTGGTAGGCTCTAGGTTTGGAAGATTTTTTGATTACATAGAGTTTCATATACTATTATATCAGTTAGGGATGATCATTTTACATCTTGACTCTGGAAAGTTTTGCAAATGGTGTTGTGTACACTGGTGCTTCTGAGCACAATATACTACCCTTAGATCGACATACATTCTGAATGGATGATACATGTTTTAGAGGACATTATTCGAGTATGTGTCCTTAATTTTAGAGGTTCTTGGAAGAAATGTGTATCACTTGCTGAATTTTTCTATAACAAAAAATTTTAGGTGATGATTCAGATGGACTCTTATGAGGACATATAGTTGGTTGGTTGTGTCAATCACCCATGTGCTGGCTAGAGGTAGGGGAGGTAGTCCTACTTGGACCTCATCTCATTCAAGATACTTTGGAGTAGGTTCAACTGATTAAGAAGTATATTTTCATATCTTAGTATAGGTATAAATTTTATGCCAATCACCATTGATGGCCTCTAGAGTTTAAGGTTGGGGATCGGGTATTCTTGTGTGTATCGACTAGAATGAGGCATAGACAGTTTAGACAAAAAGGGAAGATTTCAACTCGGTTTATTAGACCTTTTGAAGTTGTGGAGATAGTTGGGATGGTAGCCTATTGGTTTTAGTTACCTCATAGGTACCATACTATTCATGAAATCTTCCATGCTTCATAGCTTCACTGGTACTATTCAAACTTGTCTCATATCTTTCATCCTGATAAGGTAGAGTTAGAGGTATATTCATCCTTTTAGGAGAATACTATTAATATCATAGAACAAAGCATGAAGGATCTCTGAGCCTGGTCAGTCCCTCTAGTACGAGTGTTATAGAAGCATGATAGAGTTTAGGATGAGACTTGGGAGAGAGAGACCGATATATGTGCTCAGTGGTCGGAGTTATTCTCATATGAAGTTCTACCACCCTAGGAAGGGAAACTCAGGGATGAGTTCCTTTAAGGTGGGAAGACTGTAAGAAACCAACTTTTATATGAGGTTTATACCCTTTTAATTCAAGTTTAATTCCTTGGTTTTATCCTTATATGAATTCCTAGTAAGGATATAGAGGAAACAAGGGTTTATGGGGCTTGTTCAGATCCTAGAGCCTTGTCTTTTGGAGAAAATAGTTAGGTTGCACAGTTAGTAGAAACCATGAAACCTAGTCCATATGGTAAGATCAAACCATGCAGGGTGGTCCAGTTCACTATCTAGGGCCACATGGTTTAATGAAACTGTGCAAACCAGGCTACACACCCATACATTTTCTGCAAACTTGTTAACATAGGGAAAACGAATTGTCGGTGCATGGTCTGTCTAACTGTGCGCCATGACCATGTGAGAAGGGTTCCCTAGGTAGTGAGCCTTGCAAGATTAGAACATGGTTGTGCCTACCATGAGGAAAAACTATGAAACCCTTTAAATATGGTTAAATGATCATTTTTCCTTAAGAACCTTATAACCCTCAACCCTTTTTATTTCTCCTCCAACGGACATCCTCTCCTCCCATTTGAGAGATCCTCATGAAAAAAGCTAAGATTTTGAATATCTCCTCTATCTGGACTCTGATCGAGCTATCATCAGTCTCATTGGATAGCCACCAGTGAGATCCCTATTCCTTAGGCACATTTCGTCATTTTCCTTTCCCTTGATGATGCTATTTTTAGTGTGAGCTCATATGCCCTATTTTCAGGGTGTTTGTCTTTTTCTATGTTTTCTTTTGATTCAGGCCAAACTAAGGATTGATACTAGATGAGGCATCTACTACAGGGATAATTTAAGTGGTTTATGATTTTCCCCTAAAATTATTGATGTTTATACTTATTTTCATTGTGTTGCATGTCTATTTCACTGAGTGTTTCAACTAAAATTAATCTACCTTAAATTGGTTACTCTACTTGGAACCTAATTAATCTTATAGATCCCTAATAATGTTGGAGGATGTCAACCTCAACTTATTAAACCCCTTTGGGTGTTCTCATAATAGGCCTTTATGTCCTTATGGGTTATTATCCAAAACATTGTTGGTGTGTTTGGATCTACTTTAAAGGGGAAACTGATAATGGAATTGAAAGAACTATAGTGATGTAGCATGATAAATAATCCAATATATTAATGGAATTGTTAAATTGGCATGAGTTTCACATGACCAATGTTACCCTTCTACCCTTAAACCTTGTCATAAATAAATCAAAGGTAATGTTAATAATTAAATGGATATATTAAATTGACATGGTTATTACATGTAAAATGTTACACTTCATATGTACTTATACTTTGTGCATTTTATTATGGACCATTTTCCTATTATAGGAGTGGTCAGACTTGAGATCACCTTATATTCCTGAGGGAATGCCTTAAGCACTCAGAGGATGCCACCCCGATTCATTAAGTTGACTTCCATGGGAGACACCCACCACATAATTCAGTCTTTGTCATATTATGTTAATGTCTTGGTGTTGTACCAATGATTCACTTGACTATATTTTGGGTATTATAATGCCTTAGATACACTCCTTAGATTCAGCTTGATGTCTACAGAAACACAATTCCATGGATCCACCCCATTGGTCCTAGTCATGTTTAGCCCAGGATTATTGTGGATGACCTTTATAGACTTAATTAGACTCTTTTACAGTGGAATGCCTTGGGAATACCCCTTAGATTACACTTAGACCCCTATAGCCAAACTGCATGAGTTATTACGATGAGTTGGATTAACCCCTAAGGTCATGGATGCCCTATTCTCACCTCATATACTTTTATTATACTCTCTTTACCATGGTGTTTTGTTTAGAGATCTGAGATTCATATCATGTTGATATTCTATATGGATTCCTTGGCACTAAGCCACAAGTCTATGCCAGAGCATGTATACCTGTGCAAATTATTGTCTGACGTATACATATATATACATGATGGTAGGTGTGAAGAGACATTTCTGAATAAGGGCAAAGCAGATATAGTTAGTCGGGAATCCTCTTAGGAGTTGGTATGGCACGATTTATATTATGCATTGTATATCATTGTTTTCATTTATACATGCACACTACTTCATTTATGTTCATGTATGGGATTTGTGCATAATCGTTGGTAATGGACCACTAAGTATATCTCACACCTTATTCAGGCCACTGATTGGTACCTAGAAAAATTTCATGGATGTAGGTAGGGATAGGTGCAAGCACCCAGTTGTCGATGCTTTATTGACATCACATCATTCTATATATGGTGTTGGATATTGTTGTTGGTGATTTCTTATTATATCTAGATGATCTATCTTTCGTTGTTCAGTTTTCAATATTATGCTTTTGTTATTTGTTCCATTTACTACTACACTATCGTACTACTTTGATTATGAGGGTATAGTCTCTCCATTATACCACTATAGACCCTCATTTTTAGATTTAAGCCTCTGGCGTACAGGGAGGCACGCTTGAGGCCATGTGACCGATCGACTCAGGGCACCAGTTAATGGCTTATGGGTCGGGACATTACAATTGTGGTGCACATGTGGATCACCACTAGAGAGATTCTATACTTGGATTCTATAGAAAAATGATGGTACGACAATATCTAATTAACTAGATCATTAATGAAAGATGAATTATAAGTTGAGGTAATTCTATATCTACTCATAAATTAATTATAAATAATGTGGGAATATCCTCCTCTTCTAGTTCTGACGTTTTAATCTAGTCGAGTAATCTATTGTTTTCACGGGATATGACATTTTGATCATGTGTGACAATGATTACATGTAAATTAAGACTAAAATTTGGTATGGTCATACCATCAAATGACACTTACAATTTTCCTGGAACCATCAGATACGAAAAATAATCTAAGAGAATTACTATGTAAACAGTGGATGTGAGAGTATCAATACTGTTATGGTAAGAATAAACACATGTATATGTAAAACTATACACATGTTATGGTAATCAAAGTACATAAAAGAGTTAGGTCTAGGGAATCCACTCACAATAGATGTATTTTATCACTTTATTATTTATTTTGTTGGTTTCACTATGATGTCTGGGTATAGTCTTCTCACTAACCCACCTTAGACTCATGCTAGTAGTCAGCAACCTCTAACATACAGGGAGGTGTGTCTGAGGTGCGGTAGCGATCTCCGGTCTGGGAACCGATTAGTGGTATGGTGCGGTGAGGCGTTACATATAAGTTTAGGTTTGCATTTCATTTCTTATCAAGCTTGTATATTGGACCCACCTATATGTTGGGAAAGACATAAGGTGATGAATGCACAAACAACAACAAAGAGAACGTGTGGTGGATTCAAATTTCTTTCCCTTTAAACAAGCCTTAAAAACTAAAGTGGATGAACAACTAGAAAATAATATGTGTGTAGAAAATAAATGTTAACACCAGAAATTTTAACATGGAAAACCCCAATGAGGGAAAAAATCATGGGACCTAGCCCAGAAATAAGATCCACTAAAATCAATGAGTACATGATAGAGACTCCCAAAAATGGAAGGGATATCAAAAGTATAACTCTCTAATATAGACAAAGAAAATTTCCAACTAACAAGAGAGGCAGAAATAGGATATAACAAAAGAACATCATTCAATAAAGAAGTGAAAAAAATAATTTTGACCATATGGATCTAAAGATCATCAACCGAATAACCAGGTGCTGAAAAATAACCAAGATTAGAAGAAATTCGATCATCAATCAAATCCGATCACAAAAGAGAAATTTTCTCTTTGTATAGATGTATTATCTAAAAAAGCTAAGTCGTTGCCTCTCGTTTAAAATAAATATGTCTACATGAAGATTCGTAACTCCAAAACACACATGTCTTTGACCATATTTATTTAAATAAAACGTGTTGTGCCAATTGAGGAGGTGCCCAACAAACTTCCCCTCTGACTCAAGTGGGGAACACCACCAACCCTAAAATCATTCAGAAAGTATTAAATTTACCTCTGGGTAAACTCATGGTCAAAATTTCTGACCCATTTTCATCAGTGTGGATCTTCTTGAGCTTTAACTGCCTCGAATCAAGGATGTCGCGAATCCAATGATATTGAACATCAATATGTTTTGACATTCCATGAAAAGTGAATTTCTTTACCAAAAAAATAGAACTATGACAATAAAAAAATAAAACATATCTTTCTTGATTAAAATTGAGCTCTTGAATAAATTTTTTCATCCATAACAATTCTTTACATGCCCCTATAGCTGCAATAAACTCTGACTCTGTAGTAGAAAAAGTAGCACATCTCTACAATCTATATTGTCAAGACACATCTCCCTTAAAAAAGTGATTAAATAACCTAAATTATACTTCCTTGAATAGATATCCCCTTCCATATATGAATATGTAAAGCCGTGAATCATAGGTTACCCTTTTCCAAAACACAATATCATATTAAATGTACCACAAAGATAATGAAATATATACTCCACTGCTCTCCAATGATCTCTATCTAGATTAGATAGAAAATGACTGACCACACTAACTGCATGAGCTATATTAGGTCTAGTACATACCATAACATGCATCAAACAACCAACAATAGATGAATAAGGTATGTGATGCATCTTCTCTCTCTCTTCATCAGTAGAAGGTGACTGACTGCAACTGAGCTTAAAATGTAAAGCAAGAGGATTACTAACCACTTTAGCTCTGTCTATAGAAAATATCTGAAGAACCTTATCAATATATCTCTCCTGAGATAACCATAATTTCTTGGACTTTCTATCACAGGAGATCGACATGCCAAGAATTTTTCGTGTTATCACCAAGTCTTTCATTGCAAAATACTGACAAAGATCCATCTTCAATCTATCAATTTTAGAAGCATCATGTCCAACAATGAGCATATCATCAACATAAAGCAACAATATAATAAAATAATTATCAGTAAATCTCTGAAAAAAAGCACAATGATCATAATATGTCTTCCTAAAACCCTGATAAAAAATGATAGATTCAAACTTCTTATACCACTATCTCGAAGCTTGCTTTAAACCATACAAACTCTTCTTTAACTTGCAGACATGATTCTATTTATCTGTTTCAACAAAACCCTTTGGTTGCTCTATATATACCTCCTCCTCTAAATATCCATGGAGGAAATATATCTTCACATCCATCTACTCAACCTGTATATAAAAACTAGTAGCAAAACCAATAATAACCCAAATGGAAGACATTTTGACAACAGGTGAAAAAATTCCATCAAAATCAATACCTTTCTTTTGACAGAAGCCTTTAATAACTAACCTTGCCTTGTATCATGGAACAGAACTGGATTCTTCATTTTTGGTCTTATAAATCCACCGATTTTGCAAAACTCTCTTACCAGTAGGTAACTTCACCAGATCGAAGGTATGGTTGTCGTGCAAGGATCTCATTTCATCATCCATTATCACAACACAACTATCCTTTTGTTCACTTTCTATAGCCTCATCAAAAGATTATGGTTCTCACCCTTCAATGAGGAGCACATACTCATCAGGTGAATATCGAGTAGAAATAGTACAATGTCAAGATGACCTCTAGAGTGGAATGATGAGTTCATTAATAACCCTTGGAATCAAATCATCAAAAACAAAAGGTGTATTAGAAACATCAGATCCAACCTGTTCACCTTGAGCATCATTTTTCATATCAACACGATCATCAAAATCAACAATATGAGGTAAATGTGAATCAGAGCCTAGCTTAAGACTGATAAAGCTATCAGAAGTTGGAGAAGTGGGTTTTTCTACCTTATCAATATCTGCAATAATCTGATCCTCTTTAAACACTACATCATGGATTTTGAAAAGTTTCTTCAATGTAGGATCATAAAATCTGTATCCAAACTCATCGTATCCATGTCCAATAAAAATAAACTATCGTGACTTACCATCCAGTTTGAATCTATCATCTTCAAGCACATGAACAAAAGCCTTGAAACAAAAAACATGTAAGTGATCACATCTGATCTTGTTGCCATACAAAAACTTATCAGGAGTGTCTGTCTATAAAGAAATTGCAGGTGATAAATTGATAATATAAGCAGTAATAAATAAAGCCTCACCCCAAGAATGTCCAGAAGCTTTACTTCTGAAAGAAAACAATGAACTCTTTCCAACAAAGTCATGTTCATCCGCTCAACTACACCATTCAACTAAGGTGTCTTGGGAGGCATCTTTTGATGCCAAATACCTTCCTACCTGCAATAATGATCAAAAAAACCACAATAATCTCCCACATTGTCAGTGTAACACCCTAGGTAAATAAAGAATATGACATTTTTATATTTATCCATATTTTTGAATAAAATGTTAATATTAATTTAAAGGGAACACTATGCTCGATGGCGTACCTAATATACAACAACGAGTTTCTTGGAAATCTTATGTTGCACTCTAATAATAAAATAATATTATTTTAAATGGTAGTTAACGCCTAGCTGTTGTAATGGCAGGAATGAACAGAACTAACTACAAAATGATTATATATGTTTGTAAAATATTTTTACTTTTATCCAATAAATGTTAGAGACTTAAAATGCGAATGAATCCAATTTTAAGTGTAAATATTCTAATATTCTTTAAAAGGTCGATTAACAACCTTTTGATGGAGAACCCTTTTTAAATCCACTTTTTGAAAATTTTATATGTTATATTGGACCAAATAAAATCCTTCTTTAGAATCGGGACATCAAAATTTACTTTGTGTATGTTTTTGTTATTTTTTTGATAAAGTTCATTTTTAATGAATAAGTGAAAAATGTTGTATTTTAATTCAAAACCTCTTTTTAATCTAATTTATTTATATGATTAGATCATATTTTGAATTAGTTTTAATGTTCAATTAGAATATATTTTTACCATTTAATTCAATGGTGGTCATTGTAATTAATTTCACTTTGAAATTGGACTTAAACTAGTGTCAATCTTTTAATAGATATTGTTTCTTAAAAACACGTTATTTGTTTTGACAATGAGAATTAATTATTAAATTAATTAATGCAACTTATATGTTTTTAATTTTGTAAAATAGACATAATTTTTGAATTTGTAATATCAAATATATCTTAGGGTGAATTTTTGGTATTTTTCTGAAAAACTTCAATTTTTGATGAATAGTGAAACCACTAAGTGGTAGTTAAAAAACTGATTTTTCGTTTAAATGAAACTTTACCACTTCTGTGATTTGAATTTCAAAAATACTACATACATGTTTTTCATTAGGATATAAAATTTGGTTCAATGGGATTAAAATATTTTTTGGTGAATAGTAACTTTTATGTTTTATTAATCGCGATTAAAGGTAATTAGTGTAATTTAAGGTAAAAATAATGTTATAATAATATAAAATTACCTTGACACATGTCCTACCCTTATTGAATGTGTCATGGCTGACCAATAAAATCCATGGGTCAACTTGGGGTCCCCATGGGGCCACTTGGGTAAGAAAATGACATTAATAACTTTTTATTTAAAGTTAAAATAAAAATGTCACAAACATGTATTGTTTTACTAAAAAAAATTACATGGGGTTATACAAGTCATATTTTTTACTATAAATATTAATTATAAAGATAAAAATATTTCCTACATCATGATATTTTTTTTATAATTTTTAGACATTAAATAAATAAATATATTTATGACACTGTGATGATGCAGTGATTACCTCATTAATGAACGATTTAAATAAAATGAGAAGATAAGGTAAAATATAAGACTTAAACTTGTCAAAAACATAATTTATGGGTGTATTTCAAACCCTTATCACCTTATCCTAGAAATATATAATTTTGGGACCTTTTATATCTGAAAATCATTTTATAATAAAGTAACTTTTCATGACTTTCCAAGAGTGCCCCTCCTCCCTCTTATAAAAGGCACCCACCTATACCACCTTACCCACACCTCTCAAGCCTTTGTCTTGACCAAACTCTGATCATTTTATCTCTCCACATACCTATATTAATCTTATAAGCCTTTAATTATGCATAATTCTCTTCAAGAAACACTTTTGGTTCAAACCAAAGGGAGTTACCTGATTTAAAGGTAATGTATTCTCTTATGTTCTTTTGTTTTATTTTGCTTCTCCAACTCCTTAAACTCTTTTTATTCCTTTTTTTTGTAACAAAACCAGTATATTCAATATAATAGGATGTTTTTATGAGTATTATTCAAGCTACACTTACACACACCTCCGTCTAATGGTTAAAGAACATACTGTTTCCGTGAATGGCGAATTACTGCCTCACGAAACGATGATTGTTCTATCTTCTCCTACCACCTCTCATGGTGGCCATTATGAGGAAACTATATTTATTTATGATATATATTATATTTATTTCCTCTCTATTCTTCTGTATTTTACATTTAAAATATACCTTTATGCTTTGCATGTTGTGCAAATGCGATAATTTCATTTGAGTAAGTGTGGACTACCGCCCCCTCAAGTGATGTGACTCGTTCATGCAATACATGGAATGTATAAAGAATGAAATTAATGAACTTATGTGACATATATAACATATATATTATACTTTAATTATAATATATATATATATATCTCATTTAGTTTTAATTCCATTAATGTGACAATGAAATGAAAGTAGCGTTCATGCGTACGTACGGCCTACCATCTCCATGAACGATGCATTTCATTTTTTATCTCAAAATGTTATGGAATAGTATAAAATGAATATATACTGGATATATATGATATTTAAATCATTAATACTATTCTTGAGATGGTGTAATTATAACTACATGGACAATTCTTTTCAAACAAGTTCATTTTTGACTCATGTACCGAACATCGACAAAAACGTCTGATATGAACTCACATAATTAACTAATTATTATAACATTATAATATGTGATATGAATTGAATAATAAAATTTAAAGGAGGTCCTTAAGAAATTAGTAATTGACCAAAGTTTATTATTCAGAAATATAAAGAAACGAACAAGACAAGTCGGACTTGAGGTAAGGGATCTGACCTTCTCTTTATTTTCAAGTAACACTACTGGAAACCCAGTTTATACCAACACATTGTTTCCAATGGTTTAAAAAACCATTGGAAATAGTTTAATATACCAATGGTTTAAATTAACCGTTGGTATAAGTTGTAAAATTTTATTTTCTCCAACGTTTTAATAAACCGTTGGGATATTGTTTTACAAAAATCCCGGAAAATAATCGGCGCTGGCCTCCCAACCCATTTCGACCCTCCCGAAACCTTCTTGAGAAGCTTTCCCTAAATGAGAGCCCAACACACAGGCATCTAAAACCCATCTTAGAGCCTCCAGAACCCATCATATTTTGTCATAAACGACATATCGACACCCCATTTCGAAGATTTTTTCCGAAAGATGGATGCGAACCCTACTTCCCAATCGGCTCTCAACGTGAACCCTACTTCCCAGTACAACAGGTCTGGTTTCCCATCGATTTTCTCTTCCACTTTAAATCAGTACGTCTGGCTCCATTTACTTTAGATTTTGTCATTCTATTTCACTGCAATTTAGTTTGTATTATGATACCTCACAAGGAATATATCATTTTAGGTTATGGTTCGAACCCTACTTCCCAACCTGCTCTTGAGGGTGTTAACTCTACATTAAAACTGGCCATCTATCTTTGATTCAAGTAAATTTTGTTCTTCCACTTTAAATAATTTCATCTGCCTTCATTTATTTTTGATTTTTTGGTTCCATTTCACTACAGCGTACTTTGTATTATGATACTATTTTTGGTGATATTTCAAGAACCAATTTGGTATTAAAATGTAGAAATATTTGAGGAATTATAGTGATTAGATGTGTTTATATATTATAGGGAATATGGAATGAAGGCCATGTGTTTAAGAGGCATAAAATATGATTTAAATATAAAAGAATAAGATCTATCATAAACACAATAAATATGTTTTGAAATCAAATATGGGATTAAAAAATACAATAAAGTCTTCAATAAATTAGTACATGTTAACGGAGATTATTCTCGATCTGGTATAGTGAAGGGTTTATACTATTATGTAAAATCTAAGCTGGAAACATATTCTCCGTCATGTATAAGAAGTCCTCTATTCATTATTCCATACATTCAAACATGTCTACCTTCTGTATGTGAATAGTACTGGATACTTCTTGGAAAGAAAGTCCTAGATGGACCTCATGTATTAGTCATAAATCCCAAGGAAACATTTTATTTCAAACACATTCCCTAATCCTTACTGATACATAATTGTATCTTCTTTAGATCTACTGATATTCTAGGTTGGAAATCCATGTTTCCATGAAATCAGACCTCATTTATCTAAAAGTGTCACTTTAAACAGTTTGAGAAAAGGTCATTTTCTCAATTTATACTGAATATATTATAAATTTTTCTAGATTATTATTCCAACATCATAGAATATATAAATATTTCATTAAAAATAGAACAATGAGTGATTCCATGTACGAGTGGAAGATTAATCAAGAAGACAATTAATGACGTTTAAACAAGAAAAGGTCATTTTCTCAATTTAGGAAATTTCTAGAGTACTCCATGGGTGGCACCCCAATAGGTGTCATGAGTTTGAATACCCTGGAAGAAAAAGAGATGTTTTTTAGTCATAGGGTGATGAAGGAAGTGTAGGGGATAATCCCCTTTACTTCTTCCCACATATGGGACCTACTTACCTAAATAGGGGTCTGAATACACCTACATACATGATCAAACACTGGTACAATGTAAAGATACTAGTGAAACATATATATATATTGGTGAAAGAGGTCTGAATCCCCACCCCTACCATATAAACCACCACATTAGTGGCAAAGGGATCATTGAAAATGAATACACGGATTACCTCTACCATTCAAGAAGTTAATGGATCATGGATGACCACTGAGTGTGATGGCTACATTTCACATCACCCTAATAATTTTATATTTCATTATAGGAACATCATGATTTTTTAAGCAGTACACATGATGGAATATCTCATATCGGCTATGGAAATTCTTTCCTTCCTAGATGAATTTCAAGGCTTCAGCAACATGCTTGATGAGTGTAATTCATCATCGGTTATACTCATTGGATCATCTCTCCACATGACATGACGACTTTGTCCTTATAGCTCATAAGACTCTATCTACTGAAAATATAGCTAGGATTATTCTTTGATGGTAGATTATAAATATCTGACCTCTTTTCATTGAGAAATTGATAACCCAATAAGCGGAGAGGGTGGACCCTTCCAACCCACCCAAAGTGGTCCACAGTCATTTCCCTAAAGGCCAACCTTGCTTGAACACCCATATTCAAAAAATTGAATAGGTGGTTTTCATGTAAGGGGTTTAGGATCCAATGACCAATCAAGTTGTAATAAGAGGTGATGAAATCCTAGAAATGCTAGATGATAGGAAAATGATAATATTTGAGGTCCCTACCATGAATAGTGAGGAAGAACCTACTAGAGAAGACATCTAGGGTGCTCTATCGGTATATGATTACACAACTGAAGAATAAAATTATCCAACATATGTGGGGGTACCTATAATACCTCTACATTACTTTGGTATTCATTGGATGGTGTATGAATTTTTTTTCCACCTTTTTCATTGATATCTCAAACAGAGGAACTTGCTAAGAGGGCCACCATTCTATCATATCAATCGCTAAAGAATTTGGAAACTGAGATTGTTCTAGAAACCATAATATCAAAGAGTGATGTAAGGATGACCCCTAATTTAGTGTGTTTTATGTGTTTGTTGTTCATTTTTGTTTGATTACAGGTTGAAGTGTCTCTGAAACACACAGAATGTGTGTGTTTTTGTGAGATTATAGGTTTCAGTGTTCGGTAAACAAACAAAAGGAGTGTGTTTTTGTGTGTTTGTAGTGTGTTTTGGTGTGACTACAGGTTGCATTGTCCTGATAACACACAGAATGAGTGTTTTTTTTGATTGCATGGTAGTTTTGTGTTTTTTTGTGTGATTGTAGTGTGTTTTGTGTCCATGAAAAACACTGGTTACAGTCTGCAGTTTTTTTATGTGATTGCAGTGTGTTTCCTATCCGTGAAAAATAGAGGTTGTAGTCTGCAGTTTTGATTATAGTCTGCAGTTTTGGTTGCAGTCTGTGTTTTTTTATTGCAGGCTCAGTTTTTTAATTGCAGGCTGCATTTTTTTTGTGATTGAGGGTGTATGCCAATGGTTTCAAACCGTTGGTATACCCCTGTTTAAGAAATCTGTTGTTCTTTATACCAACGGTTCAGCTGAACCGTTGGTAAAACATAAATCCCATTTTTGCCAACGGTTCTCCTTGAACCGTAGGCACATTGAAATCTGAGAGGGATTTTCCCAACGGTTCACAGTGAAGCGTTGGTATAAAGTTATCCCAATGCCCCGCATACCAACGGTTGCTGGAACCGTTGGGATAACATTTCCCAACGGTTCCAGGGATTTTCCCAATGTTTTGTAACTGTTGGTAAAACTTGCTTTTCCAGTAGTGTAATCTATTTTATGTCATTTCTTTTATGCTCCATGTTCTTATGTTGGAGGATGTTATTTTATATTCACCATACTGTAAGTTGTATTTTCATATGATGAGAGACCCCCTCTTACTCTCATCAATTCATTTTAAGAATTTTCAAGAGGCGTCGTTAGGCTGCCGAGTTTTCGTAAGGGATTTTTCATCTCACTTTTATTCCCGTGAGATCTATGCTACATTTGACACTATTTACTTTGAGTGGTATACGTACTTCACACTATTCTACTATTTATGTAATATACTTTAATTTATGGGTATTTACATCTTCATTGTATGACCCTTCTTCCATGGGGTGTATGTTTCGAAAGTTACCCAAATCGGTAAGGGAACCTTTCATCCTCCTCATTTTAAAAGACTTCTTTTTGTTTGGTCTTTTAATCTTATTATGATGGGATATGTTCTTATATATCCTTATTGTTGTAAATGTTTTGTCCAAGTGATGAGATACCCCTTTTTATCTCTCATCGTCTCATTTTATGAATTCTAAAGTGACGTTGTTAGGCTGTCGAATTTCTGTAAGGGAACTTCTTAAACCACTTTCAATTCTTTGGGTTAAACCTCTACTTCTTGATTTTATTATGCCAAGATTATATGTGGAATCTCTATGTTGTAATTTCCAAAAAACTTTGTGTGGATATACTATTTCTATACATAATCATCTCATTAATAAATTCTTACGTCATTTATATGAACTTGTATGGGAAATCATAACTCAATCTCATTTCATTGAGTTAAATATCTATGTCATTGGTTTTGTTTTTCCAAGAGTATGTGTGAATAACCTCTGATTTTTTTACACTTGATATCCACTTATATTGGGTGTATTTATACTTTTCACACGTAATTATGTCATTGATTTATCCTTGCACTAATGACATGATCTTTGAATGAGATTACGTCTCAATTTCTCTTCCTTGAGACACTTCTTGATGATATGCACTTTTATTCTTTTTAAAGTGTATATACAGCCCCTTTGACATTCCATATCCATATTATGTCTATACTCAAGTCATTTAAATGTTTTGAAAATGGTCTACTTTCATGTGGCTTATAATTTAAATGTTCAAAATGGAAGATGACTCTTTTATTAAAAAATTGTTTTAAATGGTTTTAAAGATTTATTCTTTTAAACATTTATCATCCATGTCCATGTTTTAAAGAATGGTTTTAAGGATTTATTTATATGGACATGGATGTTTTAAAACCCTTTCAAAAGTTTCGAAGTGGTATGAGACACTTTGATTCTAAAATCTCTTTTAAATGTCTTCTTTTAATATTTTCAAAGTATAAAGGGATATTTCTCTCGTAGAGTTTTAATGATTTTATTAGATATTTTTATTTATGTTAATATTATGATGTGATCTCTTGTGATTGAAATGTGGAAATTTTATGTTTCTTTTATGCATGTTTTAAGTGTTATGATTATGTTATGGTTCTTGGGCAATGTTTATGAAATCGGGTGGTTCTGTGATAAACTAAGGGCAGGTGAGCTCGAAATAGCTCTCCAATGCATTGGGTAACGCGAAGGGGTTAAACGCTAAGGTTTCTCTGAAGAGATTTAGGGAATATACTGTGATGGGTATTCCAAATGTAACCATGAGGGTTACTCCCTATGTAATAATGTTATGAATGCCTCAAGTTACCTTTATGTCTTATGATTTCTATGAGTTATTCATAAATCTTATGATTTCATGAGGTATGTTGAATTGCTTATATTTTATGAGTAAAGTATGATTTCATTGATTCTTATGTATACATGGACTAATGTTTTCATACCGTATTTTCATATCCCTTACTGAGCTTTTTTATGCTCATCCCAAGTTTTTGAAATGTTTTCCACAGGACTTAAAGGTGAATAGGTTCAAGGATGGGATCAAGGAAAGACATGCTATCTAAAACATGGAATTGGACATGTTTCTTTTTAAGAGTTTTTATTTTGTGAAAAAAATGGAAACTGAGTGGATGTGTCTACTGTGTATTCTTTGAGATATAATAGTTATGTCCTAATTCTCTAAAACTATAAACCTGAAAAGATCCTCAATGTAAATTATTCATTTAATTCATTATTATGTAATGTTTTAAGGTCGGGTCCTTATAGTCAGTGCGAATGCATTTCAATTTCTTACCAGATCCCTTTTCAGCAGACCTGAAATTGCTTAAAAACACTGAGCACATGGCTTTTGGCATTCAAAACATAAACCCAAAGTTTACGTGAGTAGTCATCAATGAATGTCACAAAATAAAGACCACCACTAAAATTATTTGATTTCAAAGGACCACAAATGTCAAAATGTACTAATTCAAGTACCTGTGACTTCCTGTGTAAAGGATGACTTCTGAAACTTGTCTTGTTCTGTTTTCCTGCTATACAATGATCACACGTGTCCAATTTGACACTCTTCAGATCTGGAAGAAGATTTATCTTGTCCAAACAACCAAGTTCTTTCTCACTAATATGGTTGAGCCTCTTATGCCATAACTTGGATGAAACACTGCACTCAACAACGTAAGCAGTATCACAAGAAATAGAAGATCTAGTCTAGTACAAACCTGACTACTTCTTTCCTAGAGCCACAATCAAAGAACCCTTAGAAACCTTTCATTATCCATCACCAAAAGTACTGATAAAACTGTTATCATCAAGAACACTAGTAGAAATAAGATTCAGATGAACCTCATGCACATGTTGAACATTCTTCAAAATCAGCTTACTTCTTATGTTGGTCTCCAAACAAACAGTCCTGATGCCAATAACATCAGCATGACCATTATTACCCATCTTAAAAATCTCAACCTAGGCTATAAGATGTTAAAAGCTCCTTCCTCAATTTCATGTGAAAATTGGCACCACTTTCAACAACCCAGCAAGAATCATCAAAAACAATATTAATGGAGTCATAAACAATAAAAAAATCACCTCTTGTGGCGGCGACAACACGATCATCTCCATCACCATTTTTCTTCTGCTGATTTCCCTTCATTCTATTTTCTCTTTTCAACTGATAACAAGACTTCTTAACATGCTCTTTCTTACCACAACGATGACATTCAAATTCTCTATGTTTCGACCTGGATTTTCTTCTACCTTTGCTCTTACCATGAGTGCTCTATCCCTGATTCTTTTCCTGGATTCTCCCCTTATCCTCTGTGACTAAAAGCCCTGAAGAAAGATTTCTCTTGAGTGTGTCTCCTAACATCTTCATTCAAAACAAAAGACTTAACAAAACTGAATGTCATGACACCATTAGGAGAAGAACCGATTAAAGTAACACGTAAATTCTCCCAAGAATCGGGTAGAGTGTTAAGCAACAAAAGTGCTAAAACTTCATCTTCAAAATTAATACCCATACCAGACAATTGATCAAAACATATTTAATATTCACTCAAATACTCAGAAATAGATGTAGCTTCTTTATATATCAAATTCATCATTTATTTGAGAAGAAACAATTTTTTGTTTCTTGTTTTGGATGCATAGGTAGTCTCAAGCTTATCCCAAAGAGTTATGGTGTCAATTCTTCATCTGACATTCTTTCTGGCTTCTGAGTACTAAATACCGAAAGATGCATTCGCTTAACAAATAGAAAATCCTTCATTTTTAGTTGTCACATATGGTAGTTGGTACCATTCAACAAAATCATCCAACTATAATTGACTTCCATAATATATATGAAATAAAAACCAAACGCTCTGATATCAGATGTTGGAAAAAACGGCAGACGACAAACATGCAAACAACAAAAAAGTGAACGTGCAACTGAAATAAATTTCTTTACCTTTAAACAAGCCTGTAAAACTAGATTCGATGCACACCGAGCAAATAATATGTGTGCAAAAAATAAATGTTGACACCGGAAATTTTAACGTGGAAAAACCCAATGAGAGAAAAAACCACGGAACCTAGTCTAGAAAGCAAACCCACTAAAATCAACGAGTACACGGTAGAGATTCCCCAAAATGGAAGGGATCTAAAAAATACAACTCTCTGATGCAACAAAATAAAATGTCTAGCGGACAAGAGAGACAGAAAGCAGTTCTGACAAAAGAACGTCGTCCGAGAAAGAAGAGCAAATAATAAATATGACCGTACGGATATGAAGATTGTCGACTGAATAACCAGGTGCTGAAAAATCACCAAGATCATGAGAAAAATGATCGTCTATCAAAGCCGATCACAAAAGAGGAATTTGCTCTCCGTATGGATGTCATCTGTAGTAAAGCTAAGTCGTTGCCTCCCTTTTAAAATAAATCTATTTGTGTGAAGATTCATAACTCCAAAACACCCACGTCTTTGGCCGTATTTATTTAAATAAAACGTGTTGCGCCAATTGAGGAGGCGCCCAACACTATACAGGCTACTTGTATTATTGATCGAGTAATTGTAAATTATTTGACCTCTCATCTTTCATGCATTCTATGTTATGTGATCGTGTTAGTGGTGTTGTTATGTGGTGTTTTGGAGTTATTATTATAGGTTTTTCAAAGTTTCTCTCATCTGTGTGTGAGGTATTTTGGTATAATCACCAATCACCAGACCTGGGAGAGGGAGCTTGAGGTGACACTTTTGATCCTCTCCAATTCGGGTTGAATAATGTTTAGCCACTTTCCCTTGCCATCTAAAACGGATCATTGTTTGTGTGAGTGTATATCCATCCATGAGTTTATGTTTAATTTTTTTTGTTGTCCAACCCCACTCCCTATTATTAGTTTAAATAATTGATGGTTTCTTAATGATCACCAAGGTACCTGCTATGTTATACATGGAATGGACTTCGGGCTAGCTCTAAATTTCCTGTTTGTCTTCAAATTATAAAGTAATAATGCAATGTTTAATATATACTCAATTCAATTGTAATGTTTTATTGATTTCTAATCACGCCTTTCAATGAAAATGCTAATCAATATAAATAAATCATTCAAAAATATAATTACTCTATAAATTTGATATGGGAAGAACCAGACGAGGTGCATTGAATTTCTATATTCATTATTTTTGATATTTAAAAAACTCAACAAAAATGTTTTAATATTTTATAATTAATTTGCATTTACATTGTGTTTGGTGAAAAAATAGTAAAAGAAAATCAAATAAATAAAATGATTTTGATTTCTCTCCTATTTAGATGAATGGTTTAGTAAAATAAAATAAATCATTTTAATCTATGTCTTATAATGTTTGGTTAACATTTTTAAAATAAAAGACAAGGAATTACTTTATAATATACACCTAGGTAATAATTTATTTCCAAACCATCCGGACGATTGTGCACTCTGTAAAAGAGACAGCGAGCAGCTCATATTTTGTGATCATGCTAAAAAAAACATCGAGCAGGTCGCGCTTCCCCTGGAACAAGAACCATGGCGAACAGAAAATGACGAGCCAACTGCTTGGTAACACATTCTGCCGCCACCTTCCCACCCCCAGTCCATCTCGATTGATTGAAGGGACCTTACTGTTGCAATAGCATCTGCAATATTGCCAATGTCCGATTTTTTATCTGATCTTAAGGATCGGATAGAGGTAACAAAAATTACAGATTCCCTTCTCCACTGTTTATTTGATTGTGTAAATATAACTTCCATTCGTAGTCACCGACCGCTTTACGCAACGATTGAATCTGTCTGTTTTGGTCTGCAAATCTATTTTCTGTTCCACGAATCCTGTTCTTCAGAAGTGGGGATGCCAGTGCCCTTGTCCAATTTCCAAGTTGGATTCTAGAATTTCTGAACACGGTTCTACAAATTTGCGTTTGCGTTTGCGTTTTTGGTTTGGGTGGGATAACGTGGTGTTTGATATTCAGAGGATGAGAGATCTGCGGCAGACAAAAAATTTGATGTTTTTAGTTTTGTTGCAAAACTGTATCAGTATTGTCGATACGTGGCTTCCATTGTTTATGCTCCATGCGCCATTTTTTTTTAATATCTAGATGGTTGATGGATTCATTGGTTGTTTTTTCCGTAGGAGCTCGTTGGGAATTTTGTGAACGAGTCTGAAACAAACGAAGTCAACTCATTTTATGCAATCAAGCCTGAATGCCAAGATGAAGTCCCAAAGATCCGGTTCAGGCCCAGGGTTTGCATATACTCTTCTCTTTATTTTGGCTACTTGCATTCTAACATACAAAACAGTGATTGTTATGCCTTCACTAAGAAAAAACAATTAGTTATTTAATTGTGACAAATACATTTTAAAAGATTTAAAAAGAATGTCTTGTTTTGTGTTCTAATGGAAAAAGGGCTGTCAATGGTTTAATTTAATTTAATTTAATTTCCCCCCTTTTTATCTCTTTTTGTAGGCAGGGAAAACTCTAGGTGCAAAACGATGGGATGCCGTTTTCTCTCAGGATGGTCATTTGGATATGGAAAAAGTGCTTAGACGAATCCAACGAGGGGTAAAATAATTGGATTATGTTTATTTGTTTTCACTCGTTCAATTGTAAATGAATCTTTTTGGACCTTCCGAGGAGCATTTTTTGTTAGTTTCATGTTATTTAGTTGTTTACCTCATGGTTATATGGATTTGAAGTCATACATTATTGGTACGGAATTGGTCCAATACAATCATAAAGAATTATCGAGAAAGCCATGCTACATTACCTCATTGCTATGAGAAATTATAAATAAAATCCCTAGTCATCAGTTTTATGACTTGTTTTTAGTTTTTTAAATAATATGTCAATAACCCTAGCCATTTGTTAAATTAAAATTAGACACTATTACAAATGATGGAAATGCTTATATGCACATGCAACTATTTGTCGCTTAGGCATCACAATTTTCATTGCCCTGATTGCTGCAACGTATTTCCTTGAATACAAGCCTCTTGAATGGAACACATCTCTCCGTGCTTAAAACCGAAACTGAATGTCCTAAATATTTGAACATTTTAGTTAAATTGTTAGTTTGCCTTAAAATTAAAATATCCATTTTTTTTCCTTTCCGAGCTTAATGAATTTATTTGCAATATGGAAAATCTTTCCAAAGTGTAGAGAGTTTCAGGTTGATTGTGCTCACCAATGGGTTTTTTACTCATTTGGGATCTCAATTGAGGTCATGCAGTTTACTTGTTTCAGGGTGCATCTCTCTTATGCTTGCTTGACTCCCAAATGACAAACAATAGCAAAGAGAAAAAAATGATGAAGAAATTTGGCAACACTATGGGCATTCTGCACAATTGCATTTCCTCCTCCCCTCCCCCTCTTTTTACTATTTTATTATTAAATATCGTGTTCTAGACATGGTAATTGTATGCAATGGCCTCTTACCGTCTCCCAGGAAGCTCTCATGTCTCCTGCAACATTTATTTTCACATGAAATACTCAGAATTAGGAATGATTTTGGCTTTAACATTGTGAAGCATATTTCCCAAATCTTTGCTTAAAAATTTATTTTCTTGCTTAAGTTTATGCGTACTTTATTTTGGTAATAATGAAACCGACCTTTGTCTCACTTTCACTGCGGTGACTTCATGGCTTGTCTGACTTAGAACTCTCGACCTGGTTCTCGTAGGCCTAGCAAAGCCAAGCGCTTTTAACAAATGACATGTTTTGTTTGTGTGTATGTACTAGGGGATGTATCCATCAATCAAAGGGGCTGTTTGGGAGTTCTTGCTTGGTTCTATTGTACGCCTAGCAAAACCATGCACTTTTAACAAATGTCATGTTTTGTTTGTGTCTATGTACCAGGGGATACATCCATCAATCAAAGGGTCCGTCTGGGAGTTCTTGCTAGGCTGTTTTGACCCCTGCAGCACCTTCAATGAACGGAATCAGCTTAGACAACAACGGAGGTACGTCTAATGTTGTATACAGGTAGAACACAATACCTCAATTCAATGTTTTCTTTCTTAAGGTTTTACCCTCAAGTAAAGTTCAGGTGTCATTTCTAATTGCCGTTGTGTTGGGATTTACAAGATATTCACAACAATTGGTACATAATGGAAATGTTTTACAACTCAAAGAGAACCAAATCTAGAAAATGTCATTGTGCAAAATTTTTCCACATACAATAATGTAACTATTACAACATACAGGAACTATGAGTTTGTTGATTCAATCACCATCGATAGTCGTGAGACTCCCACATCTTCCGGTATCCCTGAACTGGAAGAATCACTGATGAATTTCGAAGAACAATGATAGTGTTTCCTTTAAACTTAAAACCATGCTAACAGTTCCACATGGGTGAAGGTTTTTTTTTTTAACACTAAAGATATGTTCAAGATTGGAATGAGATGCATGAGTGTGTTGGAGGTTCCTTTAAGAGGAGCTTAGCTCCATAATTTTCCCAAACCGCTTCATGAGTCAAAACTTTCAAAATTTGTAGCTATTTCTCCAACTCATCATATAATAATTTAACTCTCATAAATTAATACAAATGAGTTTTAAGAACTCTTATGAGAAATATAGTAACTTATTGTTACGGAAACACGAAGAGCACCAACGAAAAACGATTCTAGAATAGGAGTAATTAGGAGAAAGAGATTGAAGAATATTAAGAACAAGTACGTGAACACAGGGATTTTCATGGTTCGGGAAGAATCCCCACGTTCCACGGGGAGGTAGAATCGTTTCACTATTTTTGGGAGCAAAGTACAGGGCACACACACAATAATTCAGAAACCCTAGTTCGGAGATGAGCTCATAAAGCAATGTGGTGCTACAATAACCCGCGTTGCTACATTGTCAGATCCGCACAATATTCCACTTTGTTACAATACCCATGTTAGTAAAGTCCACATCGCTATAGTACCCAAATCGGTAAAGGCCACATGACTACAATATTTGCTTTCGATGTTGTCGGTCAACTTTGCTACAATGCTTCCAAAACTTAGACCGATAGTCTTTGGCCTTCAGATCCCGACCTGGGGGGGTGGGGCTAATAGAGGCCGAGACTTTCCGAGAGAATGAAAGATTTATTCTAGAAAGGGAAAAGTTGTCCATGCAGGGGGAGTCGGTCTTTAGGCCACGTGGGGAAGCGGGGACCTGTGCAACTGTTTTAAGGGACTGTGGGTGTATCGTGGGGGCATTTTTCTGTTTTGAAGAGTGTTCGACTGTTGCTTGGGTGGGTGGACCGTGGGGTGCTCTCGATTGGTTGAGTTTCTCTTTTTCTTTCTCCCTCTTCACCATTGGTGTTCCAACTATCACCATTAATATACATACTCAAAGGGTCACAGTTCCTAACATTTGGTTCAACCTACCGCTGGCTCCTGTCTCCCTTTCCGTTCTTTTTTCAACGAAGACTCATAATCAGTCTTGCTTGGAAGGGGTTGATCATCGTATTGAATGCGTCAAATTATCTCTTTTGGATTTGTCCGCGACAGTTGAGGGCTTCCAACAGGGCGTTTAGGAACTGCGCTAGAGCCAATGCCGATGTGATCAGGAGCTTGCCGAACAAATTGAATTTCGGAAGATCATGTTGCAGCGTTAGGAAAAACAACCACTATTCGATAATTCTCGTTCGCCTGTAATTTCGTCGGCGTTGGGCGTTAGGCAAGACGGTTTGTGATGACGCCCACCTGTCCCCCGGTCCTTATCCAGTGACCCGCCGCATGAAGTTATTGACCTTCGATGGACCTGATCCTCGCGATTGGCTTACCTGTGCGGAATTATATTTCCGTATTCATCATACGCTGGGGACGCTTTGGATCCAGCTCGCGCAGGTTAGTATAGGCGACATTGCCATCCACTGGTTCACTATCCTTGTTGAGGTATGCCTGGATTCATCATAGTCACTGTTCAAGCATGTGCTAATGGAACGTTTTAGTGGTCTTGAGATTTAGAATCCTTATCAAGAATTGATGGCGCTTGACCAACATGGCACGGTCCAAGAATACATCGAGCAGTACGAGTATTTGGCCTCCTTGCTGCTGCGCCAACCGGAACCACAATATGCTGACTATTTTTTTCACGGTTTGCAGGAGGAGATTTGGTCTTGGTTTCAAATTCATGATCCCGAAATAAGACTTCAGGCCATGCGCCTAGCATGCCATGTTGAATTGGCTCTCCCTCGTGGCATCACTAGCTACAATTGGGGGGGGGGTTCTAGGGGCGGACGCGATAACACTCTCTAGCAGCCGCCTCCCCGTTCGAGTTCGTTTTATTCTAATGCACCCTCTATCTCGTCCTAGTAAGGGGGCACCAGGGCCTCCCTTGGTGGTACCTGACAACTCTCGTTTGGTGGCTGTGGCATTCGCCACCTAACAACTCAAGAGTGGGACGAGTGGTGCAAAAATGGGCTCCGTTTTCGGTGTGGTTTTCCCTACTCCCACACATCGCTGTGCTGATCCGAAACTTCAGGTCCTCATTCTGGGGGAGGGCGATATTGGCAATATCGACAGGGAACTTGAAATGGTTGATCAATCAGCCTCTGATGCTTTAGAGGAAGCAGAGTGCCAGGTGGTGGAGTTTCAACATTTTCAGCTTGGGTGTTCTGTCTAGGGGTCAAGCAGCAGGGGACACTCTTCCATGAAAGTTGAGGGCTCTCGAGGGGACTCCCTATCTTGCTCTTGATTGATAGTGGGGCTTCTCATAATTTTATTTCGCCAATGTTGACCAGCATTCTCTGGATAGATGTGCAAGCTTCCCACAAAATGCGTATCAAGTTGGGAGATGAACATCAACTGTTGTCTTTGGGGGTTTGTCCCCAGCTAACATTCCATACTCATAATGGACACTATGAGTATTTAGTAATGCCCTTCGACCTTACTAATACTCCATCTACCTTTTAGGCAACCATGAATGCTTTATTTCAGTCATTGCTATGTAAATTTGTACTAATATTTTTTGATGATATTTTAGTTTACATCGCTGATTGATGGAAACACCAAACCCACTTAGCTTTTGCCTTACATGTCTTACTAGACAACCATTTTTCCATTAACTAACGAAAATGCCAATTTGCTCAACGAGTACTTGGGCTATGTGATCTCAGGCCAAGTTGTGGCTATGGAGGTTTAGGCCATTCTTGATTGGCCGATGCCTATTAAAGTCTGAGGCGTCCGCGGTTTTCTAGGCTTAACAGGTTATTATCGCCAATTTATCAAAAGCTATGGTGCAATTGCCTAGCCACTTACTGCCCTCACAAAAAAAGAGGGTTTCCAATGGTCTCCTTCTACCTAGACTACTTTCCTTCATCTTAAGCAGCTCATGACTCATGCTCCTGTCCATGTTTTGCCCGATTTCTCCACTGGCTTTGATTTGGAATGTGATGCATGCATCAGGGTGGGGAGTTGGAGCTTTCCTCATGTAACATCAACGACCCATCGCTTTTTTCAGCAAAGCATAATCTCCAAATTTGGCTAAATCCACTTATGAAAAGGAACTCATGACCCTTGTTTTAGCAATTCAACACCGGTGGCCCTACTTGCTTGGCCGTTCGTTTGTCGTTAGCTCGGATCAACGAAGCCTTAAATTTCTGGTTCAACTGCGCATCACCACCGCTGATCAACAATGTGTGCTAGCTAAGCTGTTAGGCTACCACTTTGAGATCAAGTTTAAACCCGAATGTCAAAATTATGCTGCAGATGCTTTGTCCCGTCGTAATGATGCACCTTCACTGATTGTTACTCAGTCCGCCCCACGGTGGGAGGATGATCGGGACCTGCTTAAAGATGTTTTCGCCGACCCACACCTTCATAAGATTATCCGCTTTGGAGGACGAAATGCACCTCATATCCTGATTTCACTTATCATCAAGTCGTTTTATACTACAAGGGCAGGCTCGTTTTATCCGTTACCTCTCGGATTTCCCAACTACCGGCTGAGTATCATTCATCTCCTCAAGCTGGTCACTACGGTTTTTATCGTACCTATAGACACCTCGCTGCAAATCTATATTGGCTAGACATGAAACCCGTTGTTCAGGAATTTGTCTGGCAATGTCCGGTTTGCTAGCCTAACAAATATTCAACCCTTTCTTCAGTAGGGCTTCCCCAACCTTTGTAAATTCATGTTGTATGAGCAGATTTATCAATGGACTATATTACCGACTTGCCCAGATTTGGAGGTTTTGTTGTCATCTTTGTAGTGGTGGACTGGCTCTCCAAGTATGCTCATTTCCTCCTGTTGAAACATCCGTACACGGCTGCTAAGGTGGTGAATGTTTTCTTTCGGGAGGTTGGTTGTTTACACGGAATGCTTACTTCCGTAGTCAGTGACAAAGATCCAGTTTTTCTCAGTCAGTTTTGGTTACAAGGAACCAAGTCGTGCTTCAGTTCTGCCTACCATCTGCAAAAGGATGGGAGGTCGTTAACCGTTGTCTCAAGACGTATCTACATTGCTTTGTGGGGGAGCAATCAAAACGTTGGTTGTATTGGATACCGCGAGCAGAATTATCATACAATACAACCCGACACACTTTGATTAAAACCACTCCTTTTGAGGTAGTCTATGGCCGCACACCACTAACAATACTTAGCTACCTCCCATCCGAAGTTCGTGTCGCAGCGGTTTCCAATGCCTTGTTGGATCGAGATGAGGCTCTAAAGCAACTCAAGCACCACCTAGCCTGTGCCCAAAACATCACGCGACAAGCAATGAGACACCGACGCTTGACAACTTTTCGGTTGGCGAACGGGTCTATGTTAAACTCCGCCCACACGAGCAGCACTCCCTAGCTCGGCGAATCACTCAAAAGTTATCTCCACATTATTATGGGCCTTTTACTATCCTTCGACAGATTGGACTGGTGGCTTACCGGCTTGACCTGCCCCAGACAACCCGAATGCACTATGTCTTTCATGTTTCTCAACTTAAACGGGCGGTGGGCCAACATGCAGGACCAACCACTCTTCCTCACAATTTGGACGGGGACGACACGCAGCGGCCAGAACCTAAAACCATTCTGTCTCGGCGATATCAGCTCTAGGATGGCGTGTTTCAACCCCAATATTTGATTAAGTGGCAGGGCTAGACAACTGATGACGCTACCCAGGGGGATGAATTTGTCCTCTAGAATCGATTTCCCGCTTTCAGTCTCACAGACAAGACTTAATCTCAAGGGGTAGCCAGTAATAGAGCTTGAGACTTTCCAGGAGAATGAAAGGTTTATTATAGAAAGGGTAAAATTGATCATGTAGGGGGAGCTGGTCGTTAGACCACGTGGGGGAGCAGGGACCCGTGCAACTGTTTTAAGGAATGTGTAGGTGTACTGTGGAGGCAACTTTTCTATTTTGAGTGTTCGACTGTTGCTTGGGCGGGAGGACTGTGGGGTGCTCTCGATTGGTTGAGTTTCTCTTTTCCTTTCTCCCTCTTCACCATTGTAGTTCCATTTATCATCATTAATATACATACTCAAAGGGTCACAGTTCCTAACCGGGGTGCTGACCCATTGGAACCCCCAACGACCTCACTGTGGAGGTCGGACAACGAGAGTTGCTGGACTGGTGTTCAGTATGGGCCGCTTGCACTTGGCCCAAAATCATTCGATGGATCGGGCTCCACCATTCTAACACTTGTCTCTATGAGATATTAATTATATATTTTCAAATCTCATAATCACTTGAGACGAGAGTGAGGGAGCAAGGGAGCGAGGGAGAGAGGGGGAATGCGAGAGCGAGCAAGATCGAGCGATAGAGGGAGGGATGTGAATCCACTAGGTATACCACATGGAGTGTCGTACTGATGTCTTTGGTATACTAGGGGTGCATGAATCATATTTGAGTCCCTACCACCTGAAGCCAACAAGATACTTAAGTTTCGAAAATGTGAATGAATTCGAGAAAAGTTTGCCCGATGTTCTCAAAATGTTGAATATATAGACCGAGGATATGATGTCAAGGTTTTAAGTGTCGTATGGACAAATCAAATTGGTTAAAGTTCAAATTGGAAGAAGAAAAGTTAGTTGAAAAATTCAACAATGTTTCTTAAAGAAACTGGTCAGGGTCATTGAATCCTAGAGTTAGGAAAAAGGGAGAAGGATTTAAAAAAAAAAAACCTCTTTTCAAAAAATGTTCCAAACACATAGAATATCATATAGGAATAGTAATTTATTTGTTAAATATTCCTATTAATTTCCTAAATACAAAGAAATTTGTGTATCTTATCAAGATATCTTGAAAAGAATATGGTGTCTAAGAGACTAGTGAGAGTGTTTGAACTTAGAAAAGTTCAATGTTGACAAATAAAAGATAATACCAGTCCAAGATTAAGGTGATCTTTCACTTGATATCCTACAAAAGTTTAAGGTATGTTGGTAACAAGAAATGTAAAAGAGTTACTTTAGTTACCGTAACAAAGTGAATATCATTTTATCCTAAAAGGGTCTAGGTTGTGCCAGTAAGGAAATAATTTAAATTGTTACATTATTCACGATAGATTTCAAGACAAAAGTTTGATGGAAATGGTTCCAAGTGTGATGATGATGAATTTATAAAGAGTTCTAAGTAGATAACATTGTAACGTTAAATGTTATGAAGTTAAAGAGTTTGAATATGTTCAAAGAGTTGAACGTCATATATATGATTCCTAAATCTCATCATTATTCAAACCGTCTTTATAGGTGTAACACTAAAAGAGCTTAATGAGAGAGTTTTATCAGATGATCACATAAAGATATGGTAGGTATTACATATAGATGTAATGAGTTAACAAAACCTCGAAAGTGCAGCATACATGAGGCTGATCTGATGGTTTATCATATATGATATGATAGTCAGACACTTGGGTTTGTTAAGCATTCTTAAAAGATTTAAGGATATTAAAATGTATCATATTAGAGGCAAACTCCACTTTATAATTTTTCACGTTGGATGCATAAATGTATATATGGATATACATTTCATGAAGTGTAATGATTACTGACCTCTCAAAGTATGACCTTGAGTTATCCCTAACTGATGTTTGTCATGAATTATTATAGGTTATGACAAAATGTTAATGTTAGCGTGAGTACGATTCTTGTATAGAGATACGGAATATGCCCATGAGGTACAAAAATGCGTTTTTGTGCATTAGATGATCCATTATTTATACCACATGGAGTGTCATACACAATGTCTTTGGTATATTAGAGGTGCATGAATCATATTTGGGTCCCCACTACCCGAGGTTGGCGAGATACCTAGCATGAGGATCTTCATACTTTGATACCCTACTTACGCAAGTCTACATGTTGACTTAGCTAATACCAGGGTGGTTGAGTATGTTGCTGATCATGTCGTCGGTTGAAGCTTAACCAAGATGAGATTTGTCCTTTCGTATGGCGAGTATGACATATGAGCTCTCGATTGAGATAGACTGAGAAGTGTGTGGTCGCACCTAGAAAGTATATACGATGTGATATGCTCATCCATGCAGACGTATCACATGTGTTGTATTCATCAACCAAGTCAATCTATACTTGAAGAATCGAGAATGTATGAGTTGGCTATATGAGACTGGCATACTCCGTGTCCTATAGTCATTCGATGCCCTGGACAAAGTGAAAATATGAGAATGCACGTTTGCATATGATGCAGACCGGTGGACACAGGTATAAAGATACATGTGTTTGATGGAGATCACGCTAGATCTCTTTGTAGTTTGAGTAGCATTGATGCTTTGCTAGAGACTGCTATTTGCTTATATTTGTGAATCTAGTGGTTCATATTTGTTGTCAATGCTATAAAGGCCCGTGGGGTCACACTTTGTTGTTGACTAAATGATGATTGAGTTTGACTCAGAGAGATGCTCTAAAAGTGTTTTAGAGTATCAAAAAATGTTTTGGTTGAGTATTCACAAGGTATTACATAGGACGCGATTATAAGGTGAAGTTAATAATTTCCAAAAGTGTTTTGAGAGATATCCAAAAGGATTTTTGGATATGGTTTTACAAGTTATTGTATATGATATAATATAAGGTGGAATGACACAAAGTCTCTTATACTTTAGTGCAAGTGGGAGATTGAAAGAGATATGTTCTAAAGCTTTATATATATATATATATATATGATATATATGAGCTATTTTACGACCTACATGCAAATTATGATTTGCACGCATAATGAGATATATTGTTCTATATAGCCTACGATAACAATAATGGCTGGACACCCTAGCAGCTCTCCCACGTTGGCCATCATTTATTAAAGTGTTACATGGGACGTGATGCAAGAGTGGAGTTGCATTCATGCATGCGATGCATGAATTGACCAAGACATTAACTCATGCATTGTAACGCATGAGTTAATGTGATAACACCCAAGGAACGTCCTTGGGAGTTATAAAAAGTCTCAACCATGCGATGACTGGTGTGGGTGGATACTTGATCGAGACTCATTGAAACTTGAAGCTCTCATCTTCTTCATCCTCAACACATCGAGGTGCTAGCACATCGTGGGTGAAGGAGAGCCCCATTCGCACGATAAACGATTGAGACGCAACCCGTGGATACCCCCAGAGGTGAGAGACCTTTGTTTGCCATTCCTGTGATCTTCATCAAACTCATTCGAAACATTGCAGTGGCATCTTCAGTGAACGGTATGCGTTTACAACTTTTTCTTCATTTTCAGTTTCATGCAATTTCATATTTATAGCACGGAGATCCTTGGACAAGTGATTTAATCGCTTTTGCGGCATCTAATAATATTGTTATTAGACACCTACGAATCCTTTCACTATCTGCCAGTGCAGAAAGCCATACAAAAAATTCAAGGCCCCCTCCATCAATTGCCCCATCCCATATTTATTACTTCCGAGTGACCCCAACAACCCCAACGACCTAATATAAGGGAAAGACAATAGTGCCTTTGTTTAATCCCTTACCTATCACCGTCAACCCATACTTACAGGGCCCTTTGTATCACCCAACATTTATTGGACTTTGTTGGAGTCTACATCCCACATCGAACTTGTGGTCTTATGTGGTCTTTATTATTCATTATAAAATAACCCCAAGGCCTCCCGAGTAACATCTTGGGTATTAGGTCACCACTCTTTATCATTTAACATGGTATCAGATCAGGTTCTCTGACTCGAGCCCTCTCTCCCATTTTTCCTCTCTCGCCCTAGGTTCTCCAGCGATTTCCACCCGTTGGGGACATCGGCCCCAGGCCATTGGCCACCGTCACGGCAGCGCCGCCCCCTGCCATCTACAACACTTCTCTGCGCGTCGCCCTATACGACAGATCCAGCCGTGTCGACCCCATCTTTGCGCCCCTACGCCAAGGAGTCCCGATCCCGTTGCCTGCCTACGCCGAGTCGGACAACCACTGTGATTGCACCCCCTTCCTGCGCGCTACGACCCTCTGCGACCCCCCTCCCTGCGCCGCGTCGGTTCTTCCCTGGTCGGCGACTCTCGTGCGAGGCCATCTCTAGCGGCCCGCCTCCCTCCCGACGACATCCCTGCGCGACAACCTTTTTTCCTGCCGCCCATCCATACGCTGTGCCGCCCATCCCTACGCTGTGTCGGCACCTCCCTGGTCGACGACTCCGGTGCGACGACCCCTCCAGGTGCGCCCCTTCTTCGTGACAACCTTTTCTATCGAGCCGTGCCTCCCGCTTCTCCCGCGCGATGGATCTAGCTTCCCCTGCGCGACGTTCTCCTACAACACGGCTCCTCCGCTACAACTCTATGGCCCCTTCTACGCGGTATCCCTGCGCCCCCCATTCGCTGCTGCTCTGCGAGGCAGCCCTCGCCCCGTCACCGACCCTCCTCTGCTGGTGTCATCCGCTCTCGCCGGCCCGCCTTTGAGGAAGCCCCTCCTGCGGAATCCCCGCCTCCCGTCGCTGGCGCCTCCTGCGGAATCCCCGCCTCCAGTCGCCAACATCTCTTGCGGAATCCTCGCCTCTCATCACCAGCACCTCCTGCGACTTTCCTGATGCTCCGTCCATCGGCCCAGCCAGTGCGGTTTTCTCAGCGCTCCGTCGACCAGCCCCACCTGTGCGGCTTTCCCGGCGCTCCGACGACCGGCCCCGCCAGTGCGTCTTTCCCGGCGCTCCATCGATCGGCACCGCCTGTGTAGTTTTCCCGACGCCTCATCGACCAGCCTCGCCTGCACAGCTTTCCCGACACCTCATCAACCGACTCCTCCTGCGCGGCTTTCCCGGCATCCTGTCGATTGGCCCCGCCTGTGTGGTTCCTCTGCTGCACCTCGACAACTTGCTGCACCACCGATGTCGCCTGCCTATTTCAGCAACATCTTTTATCATCCATCATTTTCATTTCGAGGGGGAGTTGCAATCACGAATGATTTCTTTTTTGTCTCGTCTTGTTTTGTAATCAAGCTGTGTATGTCCAGCTTGAGGGGGAGTGTTTGCAGTATTCTGTGTTTGCTTTGTTTTTCTTTGGTTTGTTTTCTTTAATTATGTGTCCAAGCTAGGTAGACCTTGTAACGACCCGCCAATTCTCATTGGCTTGAGAGTGCAACGAGTCATTACTAGGCCTTAAGCGACATCCCCAAGACGTCAAAGGCTGGCAATAAATGCCGAAGGGTTTCAAATACAATTGGGGGACGATTTATCCTTAAAGAAAATAAACCCATCCATTAACCATTCACTATATGATGCATGAAACAATGGAAGACCAATCAACAACTTCATTTATATTAAACCACATCAGAGTACACAACAGCGGAAGACCAAACCAAACATCAAGGTACACAGCGGAAGAACAACATGAGACTCTCAAAAGACACCATGACTTCATTGTCCACAAGCTCCAAGCTCCACAGCATCTCCCAAACATCACCACGAGCCATTAGTAATGAGATGTTTTACCTTTACCTGTGTCTCGGAATACAACATCTGCAAAAGCACCAAAGTGCCAAAACAGGGGTGAGTATAAAACTCAGTAGGTTTTCCCCAATGACTTCCCTACTCACGCCACTAGGATAGAAAAGTTAGCCACATTTATATGAAAACAGTTTATATAAAACAATTTCACCAAAGCAGTTTATAAATAAATATAAACAAGTTTTCCAAAACCATCCATGCTCAAAAGCATCAAAGTGCAATTCAAACCAGCTTTTCCAACATGTTATTTTTCCAGAAAAATAACCAAACAAATTTCCAAACCATTTCACAAATATCCCGTTTTGGCATTCCCAACCATTTCACAAACCCGTGAAATCAACCATGCATGCATCGTTGTGACAGTTTCATACTCATGAGCGGTCTCTCGTTGATCTACCAAGTCGTCACAAGGTAATTGTTTCCCATGTGCCATTACACCTTTGGCACCGAGCACAAGGTCATATTTCAACCAAGCCTCGTACATATAGTTACCATCGTGCCATTAAACGTTTGGCACCGAGCACAAGGTCATATTTCAACCAAGCCTCGTACAATGCAATATGAACACACACTACACACTTCCAACAATCATGCCAAAATCATCCTTTCAATAAAACACCTTTTATTGAAAACCATTTCCATCAAAACCAAGTGTGTTCAACCAATTCAAACCATTTCAATAAAACTCCCTTTTTATTGAAAACCAAATCCATCAAAACCATTTCAATAAAACACCCTTTTTATTGAAAACCCATTTCTCATCAAACCATTTACAATTTCAGAAATTTCATAATTTAAAATCAACATTTTAAATTCAAATAGCCAAGTCACTTTGCACAAAATTCACCAAGATTTCACAATTTCATCAAAACCATAAATCATCACTAAAGAAGATTTATTCCATGCTTTTCACAATCAATTCCATTCAAATAACCAATTTGAAACTAAGTCAACCAATTCTAACAAGAGGAGTCGAGAGTGAAACCACCTACCTCAAAGGTTTTGACGAAAACCCCAACGAACGAAGAACGCACAAGAAAACCGGGCTGAATCTCCAAAAACTCACCTTAGATCTCTTCTTCTAACACAACCAAGACCAAATCTCATCATATTTGGCATCCACACACTTAGATCTACCCATAACGAGCGTAGATCTAAGAAACCGAGAGAAAGGGAGAAGTAGATCTAAGTAGATCTAAGAAACCATTCAAGAACGAAGGAGAACGATCACATACCTCAAGAATCCGGCTTCGATTCGCCAAGAGAAGCTTTCAGATCGCCTCCGGAACGATGGGAGAACCCTCCTTGACCTTAGGAGAACCAAAATCCCGAGTTAGGGCCGCTTAGGAGCTTTAATGAGGCAATTAGAGGCAAAATGAGTTAGATCTACAATTTAAGGATCTAATTTTAAGTGACTGCACGGTTAGTCCGCACGGTTTGACAAACCATGCGCTAACCGTGCGTTAGCTACTGCCTCGGCCACCCTTCTCGCACGGTTTGGCCGCACGGTTAGACAAACCGTGCACCGACCGTGCGGAAGCCACTGCCACCAAAGTTTGCTACGCACGGTTTGGACAACCCGTGCGCTGACCGTGCGACTTACCCTTTGCCTCCATCTTTATCCCAAGTTCTCCCGAGTCTCCCATTCCTCATCCTTAACTTTAAAATCACTAAAAGTATCAAGAAAGGGTTACATACCAGAAACCGGGGGTACTACATTCTCCCCACCATTGGCCTTTCCGTCCCCGGAAAGTAGAAAACCATCGCTTGCTTGAAAGAGTTCTGGCCACTGCTCTTTCATTTCTTTCTTGCGCTCCCAAGTCTCTTCCTGAATCTGACCATGTTGCCACAAAACCCGCACTAGACCGATGCTTTTTCCTCGCAAGACTTTATCCTGTCTATCCACAATCCGCACTGGGATATGTACCAACGAAGCATCTGGCTCTAGGTCAACGTGATCCCATCTGATCACATGGCCAGGATCGGGTTCATACTTCTTCAAATGAGATACATGGAACACATTGTGCACCGAACTGAACCGTGGTGGTAATGCCAACCGATATGCCACCTCTCCAACCCGTTCCAGTATCTTAAAAGGGCCTATATATCGAGGAGATAATTTGCCCTGCTTCCCAAAACGGCGATGTCCAAGCCTTGAAGAGATTCTCAAAAAGACATGATCACCCACTATGAACAACAACGGTCTTCGACGGTGATCTGCATAAGATTTCTGACGACTCTGAGCCGTCTCCATCCTCTTTCTAATCAACTGAATCTTCTCCGTTGTTTCTTGGACAACGCTCGGCCCGACTAGTGAAGTTTCACCAGTTTCCACCCAGCATAGTGGAGAACGACAAGGACGCCCATACAATGCTTCAAACGGAGCCATGTGTATCGAGGCCTGATAACTGTTATTGTATGAGAACTCCACTAGGGGTATATGCTCCTCCCATGAGCCACCAAAATCCATTACACAAGCCCGCAACATGTCTTCCAATGTTTGTATCGTCCGCTCGGATTGCCCATCCGTCTGAGGATGATACGCCGTGCTCATCGTCAACTGAGTCCCAAGGACTTGTTGTAAGGATTTCCAGAAACAAGATGTGAACCTCGGATCTCTATCTGAGACGATAGACACTGGTACACCATGTCTCTTTACCACTTCTCGGATATAGATTTTTGAAAGATCTTCGACCGTATGAGTTTCACGAATAGGGATAAAATGGGCCGACTTGGTTAGACGATCCACTATCACCCAAATGACATCGTGTTTTCGGACCGTTCTTGGAAGACCTGTAACAAAATCCATTGCTATTTGATCCTATTTCCACACTGGGATCGGTAAAGACTATAACATACCAGCTGGTCTCTGATGCTCTGCTTTAACCTGCTGACAAGTTAAGCATCGCGAGACGAACTCGACCACCTTCCTTTTCATGCCGCTCCACCAAAACTGCGCCTTTAGCGCCTTATAATCTTCTGTGTACCCGGATGTACAACCCATCTTGAATGGTGGTAAGCATTAAGGAGTTGTTTCTGACAAACTATAGGTACAACCATCCGATCTCTGAAACACAAAACTGAAGCTGCTTCCAGTTTCCAGCCATCAATGGTCTCCCCACCATTGAGTTTTGAACTCATTACCAGATATTCCGCATCAGATGTTTGTGTCTCTTTGACCACTTTTACCAGATCAGGAACAAACGTAGCTGAAAAGAAAACCGCAACATCACCTCGGTTTTCACATTCCACATGCATGTCGGCTAAGACCGACATCAATTGCCATTCGTCTGAAACTTCCTTTGCCAACTGAGCATACGACTTCCTGCTTAATGCATCGGCCACCGAATTGCCCTTACCTGGTGTATACATTAAGTCAAAGTCGAACATTTGAAGATACTCCATCCATCTCCTCTGCCTCAGATTCAAATCTCGCTGTGAGAAAATGTGTTTCAAGCTTTTGTGATCCGTAAACACAGTAAATTTCTCACCAAAGAGATAATGTCTCCATGTTTTCAAAGCATGGACGACTGCGGCTAACTCCAAATCATGTGTTGGGTAATTTTTCTCATGCACCTTCAATTGCCTTGAGCCATAAGCAACCACATGGTCTCCTTGCATGAGAACACAACCCAACCCTGTTCCCGATGCATCACAATACACCACGTATCCTTGCCTTGATTCTGGCAAGATTAAGATAGGTGTTGATGTAAGACGAACTTTCAACTCTTGAAAAAATCTCTGACATTCCTTAGTCCATTGAAATGCACTGTTCTTCTTTGTCAATGCTGTCATAGGCGAAGCTAGTCGTGAGAAGTCACGGACAAAGCATCGGTAATAACCAGTTAGACCAAGAAAACTTCGTATTTCAAAGACATTCTCGGCGGTTGCCAAGAAAGAACAGCTTCTATCTTTTTTGGATCCATTGAAACACCTCTCTCAGAAACAACATGGCCCAGAAAGCGTACCTTTTGTATCCAAAAATCGCACTTTGATAATTTGGCATACAACTGATTGTCTCTTAAGATTTCCAACACTATCGCCAAGTGTTGCTCATGCTCAACCCTTGTTCTTGAATACACCAATATATCATCCACAAACACCACCACAAAAGAATCCAGATATCGCTGAAATATCCGATTCATCAAAGCCATGAAGGCCGCTGGTGCATTCGTAAAACCAAAAGGCATGACTACATATTCGTAGTGGCCATATCTGCTTCTGAAAGCTGTCTTTGGAATATCCTCCTTCCGAACTCGCAATTGGTGATATCCTGATCGCAAGTCAATCTTGGAGAACCACTGAGCTCCCCTTAATTGATCGAACAGATCATCAATGCGTGGAAGTGGATATCTATTCTTTATCGTAACTTGGTTAAGTTTACGATAATCAACACACAGCCGAAGAGTTCCATCTTCTTTCTTTACAAACAAAACTGGTGCTGCTCACGGAGACATGCTTGGCCGAATGAAACCCTTGCTTTCCAGCTCCTCTAACTGCACTTTCAATTCCTTAACTCCGTTGGTGCCATCCTATAAGACGGAAGGGAAATAGGATTGGTCCCCGGAAGGAGGTTAATCATAAACTCCACTTCTCTTACAGGTGGTAATCCTCAGAAGTTTTTAGGAAAAACATCAGGAAATTGATCCACCACAGCTGGAAAACTATTTTCCTCACTCTCTTCCAATGATGCCAAAGTCAACGCTGCCAATTGGTAAGAGATCGTTCCCATCATTGGTGCCAACAAGCTCTTTGCACCTTTTTTTACCATTCTCTCTCCTCTAAAGAGATAGTCGATGCCGTCCTCAGTCGTGAAACTAACCGTTCTCCTATAACAGTCGATGTGAGCCTTAAACCTTGTCAACCAATCCATACCCAGGATTATATCATAGACATCCATCTCCAGCACAGAGAAATCCCATTTCAGCTCAGCTCCATCAACAGTTATAGCACATGCTCTACACACGAAGGCTTGACATTCTCTTTCACTGAGACGGGTTTGCAGTTTCAAGACAGAAGACATCATTTCCAGTTTTAAGTTCAGCAAATCAGCAATACGAGAAGCAAGAAAGGAATGCGATGCTCCAGTATCAAACAACACTTGCATGAGGGTAGAATTCAAAAGAACCGTACCTCTCACCGTAGATGGTCCAGCCTGATCATCGACCATCATCTGCTCAGCTCCATACAATTGTTTCGTCGCTACACTGTTCTCTTTGTTGCCTTGCTGAGTTTGCCCTGGTTGAGGAGTCATGGTATTCCTGGAATCACCATAACTAGCTCTGTTCTGCTGGCGAGACTGATTTTGCTGTCCTCGCCCTGTCGAAGCATACGATGCTTGCGACGCATGAGAAGTGTCACGAACACCTGACCGTGGAGCACTGCGACAATATCGCTGAAGATGCCCCATCTGCTTGTAATTGTGGCATGCTCTCGGTGGTGCTGTACATTCTCGTTTGATGTAATCAGTCGAACCACATTGAAAGCAACCTGCTTTGCTCTGGGGTCGTGGAGCAAGGTTGACTGATCCCGCTGTCTGGTTCTGATTCGCACTCCCACCTTGGAAGTAGGTGTCCCTCTTCCGCTTGTTTCCAGCATTAAAGTTCCCACCCGTTCCCGTGGGTATCATCATGGCTCCTCCTATCGATCCCGAGATATCACGTTCAACAACCGTTGCTCTGTTCACCATCTCTGTATAATCCGTAATACAGAGCACCGCAATTTTCGATCGAATCTCTTGCCTTAGTCCCGATTCGAAGATGCGTGCCTTCAAAAAAGCACTTGCCGCAACCTCTGGTGCAAAACGGACTAAATTCATGAACTTAGCCGCATACTCTGTGACAGAGAGGCTCTCTTGTTTCAAGCTGAAGAAGTCCGTCGTTTTCTGGATCTTGAACGTGTGAGGATAGAATTGTTTGTTAAACAATTCTTCAAAATCCTCCCATGTAAGACCTTCATCCAATTTAGCCTGCACCGCTAAATCCCACCACTGACGTGCAAGATCCTCGAGCATATACGTCGCCAGCTTTATTTTTAGCTCTACTAGTGTGCCGATGAAATCGAATATACGATTCATCCTGCTTAGCCAGACCTCCGCCTTCTCGGGTTCAGCATCACCCCGAAAGTTCGGTGAATTCTGCTTCATGAACTAGATGGTATGATCCACATGTCGTGGCTCATTCCTCCGGTTCCCCGTATCCACAACTTGAAAAGCTTGGACAATACTCTGAACCAGCTCTTGGTTCACACGTGGTTCCGGTGCAACCACATTCTCCGCAGCTTCTTCGGGTTGGTTTCGACGACGCCTACCGGGTGCCATTTTCTAAACCAACAACAAACTCCGTCAATCTCACTCTCTAGCAATTGTTGGGTTAGCATTTCAAATTCTATCACATCAACTATCACAACATTGTTCTCAAACAACCTTTTTCCATGTTCAACCATTTTTGAAAACATTCAACATACTTTTTGAAAATCAATCCATTTTCAAAATACACCAAATACCCTGCTTTCAAAGTCTTTCGGTTGAAAACAATTTCCGCATTTTTTCAAAAATTGTTACCTTTCACAAAATTCTTACTCATTCCTCACAATGAGATATGCAATCCTAGTGGGAAGTCATTTCTCTACAATGCATGTCATGCTCCTCTCATTGGCTAAACCCACGACAATGAGATTTCCAACATTCTAGAAGTGTATCCAAAACACTTATGTACCCAACACCCTGGTAACTTGAAGTTCAGCATAAACGGGTTAGTTACGTCCTTTTATGCTATACATTTCAAGTTCCGACAATCTTACTCCTGTCTAAGATGACCACCCAAGGAATAGACAAGAAGAAATTTCAACTCCAAGACCAAGAACATCGATGACCTCTTGTTAGGCAAGGACCGAACTAACTGATACCATTTGTAACGACCCGTCAATTCTCATTGGCTTGAGAGTGCAACGAGTCATTACTAGGTCTTAAGCGACATCCCCAAGACGCCAAAGGCTGACAATAAATGCCGAAGGGTTTCAAATACAATTGGGGGACGATTTACCCTTAAAGAAAATAAACCCATCCATTAACCATTCACTACATATGCATGAAACAATGAAAGACCAATCAACAACTTCATTTATATTAAACCACATCAGAGTACACAACAGCGGAAGACCAAACCAAACATCAAGGTACACAGCGGAAGAACAACATGAGACTCTCAAAAGACACCATGACTTCATTGTCCACAAGCTCCAAGCTCCACAACATCTTCCAAACATCACCACGAGCCATTAGTAATGAGATGCTTTAAGACCTGTGTCTCGGAATACAACATCTGCAAAAACACCAAAGTGCCAAAACAGGGGTGAGTATAAAACTCAGTAGGTTTTCCCCAATGACTTCCCTACTCACGGCACTAGGATAGAAAAGTTAGTCACATTTATATGAAAACAGTTTATATAAAACAATTTCACCAAAGCAGTTTATAAATAAATATAAACAAGTTTTCCAAAACCATCCATGCTCAAAAGCATCAAAGTGCAATTCAAACCAGCTTTTCCAACACGTGATTTTTCCAGAAAAATAACCAAACAAATTTCCAAACCATTTCACAAATATCCCGTTTTGGCATTCCCAACCATTTCACAAACCCGTGAAATCAACCATGCATGCATCGTTGTGACAGTTTCATACTCATGAGCGGTCTCTCGTCGATCTATCAAGTCGTCACAAGGTAATTGTTTCCCATGTGCCATTACACCTTTGGCACCGAGCACAAGGTCATATTTCAACCAAGCCTCGTACATATAGTTACCATCGTGCCATTAAACGTTTGGCACCGAGCACAAGGTCATATTTCAACCAAGCCTCGTACAATGCAATATGAACACACACTACACACTTCCAACAATCATGCCAAAATCATCATTTCAATAAAACACCTTTTATTGAAAACCATTTCCATCAAAACCAAGTGTGTTCAACCAATTCAAACCATTTCAATAAAACTCCCTTTTTATTGAAAACCAAATCCTTCAAAACCATTTCAATAAAACACCCTTTTTATTGAAAACCCATTTCTCATCAAACCATTTACAATTTCAGAAATTTCATAATTTAAAATCAACATTTTAAATTCAAATAGCCAAGTCACTTTGCACACAATTCACCAAGATTTCACAATTTCATCAAAACCATAAATCATCACTAAAGAAGATTTATTCCATGCTTTTCACAATCAATTCCATTCAAATAACCAATTTGAAACTAAGTCAACCAATTCTAACAAGAGGAGTCGAGAGTGAAACCACCTACCTCAAAGGTCTTGACGAAAACCCCAACGAACGAAGAATGCACAAGAAAACCGGGCTGAATCTCCAAAAAATCACCTTAGATCTCTTTTTCTAACACAACCAAGACCAAATCTCGTCATATTTGGCATCCACACACTTAGATCTACCTATAACGAGCGTAGATCTAAGAAACCGAGAGAAAGGGAGAAGTAGATCTAAGTAGATCTAAGAAACCATTCAAGAACGAAGGAGAACGATCACATACCTCAAGAATCCGGCTTCGATTCGCCAAGAGAAGCCTTCGGATCGCCTCCGGAACGATGGGAGAACCCTCCTTGACCTTAGGAGAACTAAAATCCCGAGTTAGGGCCGCTTAGGAGCTTTAATGAGGCAATTAGAGGCAAAACGAGTTAGATCCACAATTTAAGGATCTAATTTTAAGTGACCGCACGGTTAGTCCGCACGGTTTGACAAACCATGCGCTAACCGTGCGTTAGCTACTGCCTCGGCCACCCTTCTCGCATGGTTTGGCCGCACGGTTAGACAAACCGTGCACCGACCGTGCGGAAGCCACTGCCACCAAAGTTTGCTACGCACGGTTTGGACAACCCGTGCGCTGACCTTGCGACTTACCCTTTGCCTCCATCTTTATCCCAAGTTCTTTCGAGTCTCCCATTCCTCATCCTTAACTTTAAAATCACTAAAAGCATCAAGAAAGGGTTACATACCAGAAATCGGGGGTACTACAGACCTAGCTTGAGGGGGAGTGTTGGAGTTTGCATCCCACATCGGACTTGTGGTCTTATGTGATCTTTATTATTCATTATAAAATAACCTCAAGACCTCCCTTAGAGAGACATCTTGGGTATTAGGTCACCACTCTTTATCATTTATCAGACTTGTATGTTTTGGCTCATTCGCTCATTAACACTTAACATAACCCAATCCTAATGTTCAAAACTGTTTTGTTTCTGTTAATTTACATTCATTAGGTTCTTTGTATGCGACCTTACATACCTTCATAGTATTGACAATGACTGTGAATCATATTTGAATCATCAATAACGAGTATTGTCTAACAACACATCATCGCTATTGATGCATTGAGTGAATCAGTGAACTTATCAAACCTCATGTGTTCTCTATTCACGTCTATGTCCAATACATCAAAATCTAGCATGATATATGAATTATGTCAATTTTATATAGCTCAGTTTCTTAATTGTTGATTCTCAAATAAGTTGACTAACCTAAACGCTATTGAGATTTTTTTTTCAATCATTTTAATACAGATAATGATAGGAGTGCGGGTAGAATAATGAGGGGAGTCCATTCTCAACTGCCAGGGGTAGTGATGTAAATCTCATAAACACAGTCATTAATTAGGTGTATGCCAGCTGTATGGCAAATAAGTGGGGTAATTCTCCCATATAAGCTGACAGGGGAATGAGGGAGGGGGTTACAAAAGTATTTTGCTGGAATTCTGCTGTGCAGAACGGTGGGTTAGGCCTCAGCCTCTCGGAGCTACGCCTCTACGATTCTTCTTCTTCTTCTTCTTCTTCCTATCTTCTGGTTCTGTTGTGTTCTTGAATTCCTGTACAGCTGCTGGTATAATACAATTTTTTTTGTTTTTTTCACTCTCTAGCACCTTGTTATCCTATCAGATAATATTTGCATCTCATGTCAATTATTTAAGCATGATTATGTATTTTCTTAAACTTACTCAAGGGTCGATGATGTCGTGTTGGTTACTTAATGGGACAAATTTCATCTTAATTTAGCAAATATCTCTGCATGATCTATTTCTTCTTCTTCTTCTTCCGATAATATTTGCATCTCATGTCAATTATTTAAACATGATTATGTATTTTCTCTATGGTTACTTGGGACAAATTTCATCTTTATAGTATTCTTATAACTTCTTCTTCCGATAATATTTGCATCTCATGTCAATTATTTAAGCATGATTATGTATTTTCTCTATGGTCACTTGGGACAAATTTCATCTTTATAGTATTCTTATAAATGACATTGGATCAAAATGTGAAAGTTCACATGTAGGCAATCTTGTTAATTTTAGGTAAAAAATGGCGATCTTAGTGTCCATTAAGAAATACCAAAGACGCATATGTCAATTATTTAAGCATCTCATGTCAATTATTTAAGCATGATTATGTATTTTCTCGTTTTTTTTGTTTTTATCAGATAATATTTGCATCTTATCCTATCAGATAATATTTGCATCTCATGTCAATTATTTAAGCATGATTATGTATTTTCTTAAACTTACTCAAGGGTCGATATTCTTATAAATGACATTGGATCAAAATGTGAAAGTTCACATGTAGGCAATCTTGTTAATTTTAGGTAAAAAATGGCGATCTTGTCCATTAAGAAATACCAAAGACGCATATGACAATTATTTAAGCATCTCATGTCAATTATTTAAGCATGATTATGTATTTTCTCGTTTTTTTTTGTTTTTATCAGATTATATTTGCATCTTATCCTATCAGATAATATTTGCATCTCATGTCAATTATTTAAGCATGATTATGTATTTTCTTAAACTTACTCAAGGGTCGATATTCTTATAAATGACATTGGATCAAAATGTGAAAGTTCACATGTAGGCAATCTTGTTAATTTTAGGTAAAAAATGGCGATCTTAGTGTCCATTAAGAAATACCAAAGACGCATATGACAATCTTTATAGTATTCTTATAGTAGGCCTATCAAACGTGCAAGTTTTCCAGTTGTGTCTGTGTATAGACTTTTTATTTCCATACAAGTTCTTACACATGCTAGTCTTAGCATACCATCACAACCCAATCCATGATGATCCATGACTATGACTATTTAGGAATCAATATTTCATGTTTATTATTAAATCAAATATATCAAACTTTACAAACATATATGAAATGATAAATGAAATTGTCATGATTAAAACATAACATGATTTATAACAATGTCTGACACCATCATTTCATGATTGACTCTTAGGCATATGCTAACAAATTATTTTTCAATTTCCTATTTAAGCTTCAAAAGGCTAGGCCTTGCTCAAATAAAACAATTTAATGTTCTTCCCTTCTAAAGATGTTTCGTGGGTCAGGGTTTCATATTTTATGCCCATATAGATAAAGTTACCGATGGATAATTTTTTTATTTCCATTCTTATGTCATCGATACCGTCCCTCTCTATGGGCTCCTCTCTCTCTCCCTCTCTTGCAAATATATCTGCATTTCATTGATTAATTACATTTTATCCGATCTCAGGAAACAGTATGAGATATGGAAAGATGAATGTCGAAGGATGGCACCTTTTATAACAATGTCTGACACCATCATCTCATGATTGACTCTTAGGCATATGCTAACAAATTACTTTTTCAATTTCCTATTTAAGCTCCAAAAGGCTAGGCCTTGCTCAAATAAAACAATTTAATGTTCTTCCCTTCTAAAGATGTCCCGTGGGTCAGGGAATATTTTATGCCCAGATAGATCAAGTTACAGATGGATAATTTTTTTATTTCCATTCTTATGTCATCGATACTGTCCCTCTCTATGGGCTCCTCTCTCTCTCCCTCTCTTGCAAATATATCTGCATTTCATTGATCAATTACATTTTATCTGATCTTAGGAAACAGTATGAGATATGGAAAGATGAATGTCGAAGGATGGCACCTTTTATTGGCAGTGGAAGGATTGTTACCGTACCCATCAGTACCGAAGATGGCCAACCGATAGATGATACATTGACCAATAGTAATTTACAACCTGAACATGGGACTGCATCAACATCTGATAGTGGATCCTCCTCGGACCTTGGGAAGCAGATTGATGCTGCTTCAGACAGGAAGGTGGTTCAATGGAAGCTTATCTTGCATCAAATTGGTGTGTATTTCTATTCGGTGAATAGGGTACATTGACTTCTTTTGACTCCTATTATGTTAACAAATTTTATTGAAAAATTCGATGTGTGGTTGTAATTGTTAAAAATGCTTCCTTTAATGCATGGCTTCCTTTAATTTATTTTATTGAAATTTGCTGCAGGTTTGGATGTTGTTCGTACAGACCGTACCCTTGTCTTTTATGACAGTGAATTTAATCAAGCAAAACTGTGGAATATCTTGTCAGTTTATGCTTGGGTGGATAGTGACATCGGTTACTGTCAAGGTTGATTTAGTCATTCAACATTCTGTATTGAGTTTATTCCTTCACTCAACTCTATTTTTATTTAATTCTTCATTGAGCAGGAATGAATGATATATGCTCTCCAATGGTTGTTCTTCTTGAAAACGAGGCAGACGCCTTTTGGTGCTTCGAGCATGCCATGCGTAGATTAGTAAGCATCTCTTGTTAGAGGTGACATCTTGATGGAATATTCAATCAAGCAGTATGCTTCTTATTGATTTGTATGGATTTATAAATATATTTCATAAATGGCTTCAGGTTGCAATCTGGTCGAGTAATCTGACACGAATAATATCTGGTCGGGTTTGGGTTGAGAATTCTTGGCCCATCCAACCGGGTTAAATGTATAATGATAATATAAAATACTAAAAATATAATAACTAATTTTATAATATATTTTATTCTTATAATTAACTCGATTTGTAATAATTCAACATGTTTATAACACATTATTTATTTTAAAAAGTTTAAAAGGGTTTAGTTGCAGCATGGATAACATATATTTCATATTAATTAGGTAATTTTTAGTCTAAATTGGATAATTCAATTTTGCCAGGTCATTGAGTTTATGTGATGTTAACCAATTGGACTTGTCATGATGCGGTATATGTTATATTTAAACAGGTTGGCGGGTCAGGTTAGAGTTGACTCCTTCATAAATGGGTTGGGTTGGGTCATCCTTTTTAATTAAATGGATCGGGTTATGGTTTGAGCTTAGATGACTCCATAGGACGGCCAACCTGACCCGAACCCGAATTGTCGCTTTGATCTTCTTGTGGTTGAAAATCTTTTTTTAACCTTTTCAGTATGTATTAGAAAACTAGTTTTGATGTCATCTATTGCTTGACTAATACTTTAAAATCTATTTGAATGTTATTGTTTCCGTTCATCCCTTTGTTGCATTCTATTGCATTGAAAATATTTTATCTTGGTAATCATAGAGTTTTTTCATTTGATGCTGCCGTTTTCTTTCTCATTTTTATTTTTTGATTTTTATGCTTTAAAACATATACCTGACTAATTCTGTTCATCATTCCTCTTCTTTCATTTGTTGTATTTTGTGACGTTGCGCCAATTTTTTGTGATTTTTTTGCTTACCATGAATGTTATTTGTTCTATTGATATGCCATCATGAATTGTACCATTGATCTTATAGCACACCTTTTGTCTTAAAAGAGGGAAAATTTCAGATGTAGTAGTGTTCATGTTGGAGTGCAATCCCAATTAGTTACTCTTTCAAACATCATCAAGTCTATTGATCCAAAGCTTCATCAGCACTTTGGTATGAACCTTCTATTCTTGTGATACTTTTTCCTGAGTTAGCGTCTTGCTGGTCCAATTTATTTTGTTCATGACAACCTGATTGTTTTACTCATACAGAGAGTTGATTTTATTGTTTCTGTTAGAGTATTTAGATATCTAGGATATGGGTTTTACGCGGTCTGTCCTATCCCCCTGTTTCCTCTCCTTTGATACCATAGAGAGAAAGATTCTAGGGTTTTACCGGGGTTCTGATACCATGTAGAAAGAGTGAGCCCAAAAACCGTTCCTTTTGAACGAGTATGGAACTAATTATTTATAGAGATAGAGAGATACAAGACCAAAGATAAATAGGTAATATAAAAGTCAAATAGAGGAAATAGGGGGATGGGATAGACCTTGTCAAACCCGTATCCTGTATCTAAATACTCCAATAGTTTCCACTCAAAGTCTTTTGTTCCTTGTTATTGTGCATGTCCTTGCAATTCGAGTTGTCTCAATTGAGCAACTACTGGGATTTAGGTTCTGCTTGACAGTACTCTTTGAAAACTACTTATAACATTCTAGAACTTTACATGTATACAAGCTTGGATTTAAAATGTGAAAGATGGAAATTGTTCATATCTATGAAGCTGTATCTCTCTGTCCTCAGAAATGTGACCAGGATGGTTTAAGTCAGAATAAAAGGGTATAAATATCATCATTGGTCACTCTAACATGGATTTGATGCTTCCATTTACAGAGGAAATAGATGGTGGAGACTACTTTTTTGCATTTCGAATGTTGATGGTGCTTTTCCGGCGGGAGTTTTCATTTGTGGATGCACTGTACCTTTGGGAGGTTAGAGCTTACCTACTTCCTGTTTAAGTCTTAAAACCTCCATTTGACAACACTTATTGAAAACTGCTTATAACACTTATCACTTACGATAAGTGCTTCTAAAACTGATTTCCATAAATTCGTCTCAAACATCTTTCTTGAATTAATCAATCAGATCAGAAAATCTTGACTCATTTAAATCCAGCCTGTCACCATTGGAAGGTTAGAGCTTACCTACTTCCTGTTTAAGTCTTAAAACCTCCATTTGACAACACTTATTGAAAACTGCTTATAACACTTATCACTTACGATAAGTGCTTCTAAAACTGATTTCCATAAATTCCTCTCAAATATCTTTCTTGAATTAATCAATCAGATCAGAAAATCTTGACTCATTTAAATCCAGCCTGTCACCATTGGAATATCCAAAAATCTTGATATTTGAATCCAATAAATCTTTAAAGATATCCCACAATAACAGCTTCTAAACAATCACAACAGCACACTGTTTTTATGAGATTCGTCTCGGTTTGGAAGACTACATCCTTGCTGTTCTTGGTAATATCCCTGGCACAGATCATGTCAGTCACATCATAAAGTGATTACAATAATACTAGTATCCCACCTGAATTGGCACCCACCAATATCACAGGAATCTCTCCTGTTTTCCAAATATGTATTTCAGAATGAAAAAGAAGTGCTTGTGTACAAGTGTTTTCAGCTCGGTTATTGAAAAGGCATTTTTTGGTCACTTATTTAAATGGTTTTCTTTTTCAGAAAAAAAGAATGATCACTACTTATTTTTTTTTCCAATTTCTTATCATTAGTTGTGAGTGCTATAAACAGTTTTCAACAAGTGTTTTCAAACTGAGATCTAGAGAATCTTCATAGAACATGAGGATTGATTTGGAGCACTCATGAGCTTACATGGAGAGTATTAAAGATTGATTTCAGTTGATGTGGGCCATGGAATACAACCCAGCCTTGTTTTCGCGATATGAGAAGGCATCCACTGGCGTGGATGATAGAAGGGTGGCACCCAGCTTAAACAGGAAGCAGCTGAAGCAGTATGGCAAGTTTGAGAAGAGAAACTTGAAGGCTGGATGTGTGGACCAACAGAATGTTCTTGCTGTCTTTCTTGTTGCTAATGTCCTCGAGACCAAGAATAAAAGACTGATAAGGGAGGCCAAGGGCCTCGACGATGTCGTGAAGGTCATCTCTCTCTCTCTCTCTCCCCCACCCTCCCTCCCCACCTCCCTCTCTCTAATGATGTTGGCATCAAATGGTGCTTCAGATTCTGGGCGACATTACCCAGAAGTTGGATGCGAAACAGGCATGCAAGGGAGCGTTGAGGATTCAGACAAAGTACCTTAAGGTGGCTTACTATATGTTTGGTTTTGGAAAATGTTTTCTGTTTTCATTTTTCCAATATGTATTAGAATATATATTAGAAAATGTTTTTAAAAATAGAATGTAAACATGGAACCCGGAGAATGGGATATCCAATCATTTTCATTTTCTTAAATACATGAAAACAAGTTTTGAATTTTTTTTACAGAGGTGTTATTTTCATTTTCATTTTCCAAAAAATGTTTGTTATCAATTTTTTTTCCCCCAAACCGAAGACAATCTTATTGGCCCATATTTTCTCTTTCTTGGGACAATTAGACTGATAAGACATTGTTATTATCACATGCAGGGCAATCGGGCATAGTGGTGCATATGATTTTGTTTGATGGAGGCCAAGTGGAGTGTTTTTCTCTCTCACATTAGCTTTTGTCATTATTTTTTTAACATAATTTTATGAACATCAATTTATTTGTACAATGAAACTATAAGCAAAATCTTATTGAAATGCAATGACAATTTTTCTTATTTTATACTTCTATTAAATGTGGGAGAATTAAGGATGAAAGGATGACTTTGGTTGATTTTAATGGTTTCAAATGCCTCATTGGATGGACTGAATTAATCCTTTTCAAAGATTTTTGATTGGAAACATAATTTATTATCATATTAGTCCTTGTTTGAGGGATGTAAAATCCCGTCCTTTCCCTGTTTTAAAGCAGTCGCCTTGAATTGAATTATGCATGATATAAAAGGAAGCATTTATGAAATAATTTGATATGCATGAGCTCATTGTCTTGGGCCTGGTTAGGGCCCATCAATTAACCTTGAGGCAAATCATGTTGAATGATGACTTCGCTTTGGAGATCCAATTTGGTTTTGCATTGTCATTGGGCAATCCATTTTGTAGACATGACCGAATCTAGTTTGCATAGTAGCACCGTCACGGGCTAATGCAACTCAATCAAATCTCGTCCCCTAACCAAGACTGGAGGGATGAAAAATGTATATTAATTTATATTTTTATAAGTTGAATAAAGATGAAAAGTAGGGAGGGTGGGTGGGTTGGGGGGGGGGGGTGGTCTTGATATGGAATTGAAAACGGTTTTATGGAATCATGGTGAAATTTAAGAAAAGTGAATGTTGCTTTCATATCATGGAGCATAAAGTTTTTTCATGTTAAATCAACTTCGGCTATACTCCATAGGTTGGTTCGGATTTCCACCGAGACTTTGGCTATAACCCAAGCCTTGACCCAAGCTTCTATCCAAGTCCTAATGTAGAAAACGAAAGGTCCAATAACCCATGGACAGTTGAATGTATAGGTTCTCCAATAATCCATGGATCCCCTAAATTACATCTTATATGCCAATAATTCATAACATATGAGATAGTCGACACAAAACGTTGATGAAATAATTATAAAAATATCGCGCTCTCCATCATTGCTCCATCCCTAATCTCAACACCACCTCGAAAGGTGGATTTACCCGATCAACATTATGACCGAATAATACAGATGAAGTGATGAAATGATAGAAATAAAAGAAAATGATGAAGTTAAAGTAGAAAATGAAAGCTTAAAACTAAAAGAAGATTGGAATAAAAATTATGAAATTAAAATTTCATTACAAACAAAAGGAATTACACTTAACAACTTACAAGAGAAGGAAAATGAAGAAAAGGGAAAGAAGATATGAAAATTACCAAACGACACTCAAAATGGGTAGCACCTTGCCCCCTTAAATGAACTCTTTAAAGCTCTGGTAAAAAATAATAATCATTTTATAGATTTTTGAGGCTACACAAGTGTAGGAAAGTACACAGTGAATAGTCACTTTTATCGATGATTGTCGCACAATTTGTCTCAGAAGTTAGCCGTCACCTCCGCCCAGCCAATCAATACTGGTCAATTGTTGGTAGGTGGACATACACGGTGTGCAACGCTACCATGCACAGGCGTGTAATGTCTTCTTCAGCCACCAACCGAACATGGGCATGTACACCGGGTGTCCTCTCCATGTGGCGTCGAACAATACATGACATGTACTCTCAAAGTACATGACATGTATATTTCTTTTTGTTCAAAAAACGTTCCCAAAGTGCGCATTTAACTATAAAATCCTGAAATGTAGCAAAAAACACCCGAATGAAATATTTGACCTTAAGGAACATAAAACCGGTATTGATTCTCGCTCAAATTTACCCAAGAGATGAAGGTAGAATGATCCTTATAGTTTAGCTTGGGTTATCGAATCCTCAGAGACCTAAGAAGTACCTACAGACACGTACATTCTATGGATTGTTTTTGGCTATGAAGTGACCAACTTGGGTTGATTTCAGATGGGTTTAAGGTATCACTAATAGTTTTAAGTTAATTCAAATTAAGGTAATGAGTTGATCCTAGGTTATCGCTCGGGATGGATTGGATGAATTCCTTTTTTAATGATTTCAATTTCTTATAATTGAGATGAGTTCATTTAAGAAGATCAAACATAATCATCACTTACTGGTTTAATGCCTACACACCCTAATACTAATCACCCATACACTTGAAGGATCAAAGCATTGAGCACTCCAAGGTAAATGTTCGTATTAGCACTTGAAATGTGTGACCTTAAATTCAATAAGGATGAAGATGTTTTAAAATCATCAAATAAAAATCTCATTTAAAAGAAGTGATTATCCATTAATGGAGTGAGAAATAAAATCCAATCCAGCCCCTTGCTACTCCCTTGGATCAACCCATAAAAGAGTTAGCCCTCCATTGATGACATGTCTTCAACGGAAGCGGGAAGTAGACATATGAGGGTGGAATTGAAGAAGTAAAAAACAACAACAAAAATCGATCACTCCACCGTTGTGTGATAAATATCACAAAGTATGGTGTGAATAAATTCACACCTTAAACCAACAGTATAAACGCGATATGTAGAACAACAGAATAAGAGTAGAAGAACTTTTATTAAGAAACTAGGATGAATTAAAACAACTTACATGTGAAGGAAGAACGTTACAAAGAGAAATTGACAGCATAACATTAAGATGAAAACAAAGCTCAAAGATGAAAAACTCCTTCACCACCACTGCCTTAAATAGGCATTTTGGGAGGCTTGGGTCGATCCTCCAACAGTACAAAAGATCCCACTTGAGTATGGTAGGCCTAGGGTGGTGGAAAGTAAGGGAGATGAGACTTTTCCACCCTTGACCCGAGGTGGCAGCCAACTTGCTTCCACCGAACAGACACGCTTGTAAGTCCTTCTAGATGATAGAATCAGAGTGGGCCATATAATAATAAAATGGATCTCCGGATGTCTCCTACCCGCTTGTAAAATTTGGGCCCATTTGGAGTTGTGTATTCAGAGATATGATTAGATTAGTGGACTATTTTTCTGGGCCGCATAATCTGGCCCAGAATTTTATCTCTAACTTGGGCCGCCTAAATGGACAACATGGAGGCCGAATTAGTATTTGATCATGAAGAGTGATTTTTTCCTCTACATGTATTCTATCATACCACAAAATTTGGGATTCATTGGGCCTGTATGTTGGGCCCCACAGTCTCATCAGTGAGATGGTGTCCAATATGAATTCTCCAGAATTGTTTCCTTTCATCACAAAATATCCCCATCTTCTTCCATGAATTCTCCATTGATCCCTGAATCAAACATGTTCATATTGAAGTTTAGATCAATTTCCAAAAATATAAAATTAAAATATGTATAATTAGATTCCTTAAAATCAGATGAATCATTGGGTACTTCAAATGATGTTAAAAAATGTACCACATAATAGTGCATTTTAAGAAGGTATTACAATCATAATGTGAAATGATGTTCAAAGTGTAAAATGCACTAAAATGGTGTTTATGAATAATAAAGAACATGAATATTATATATATTAACAATGAATATTAGCCTCATTTAGTGTCTAATCACACCCCCAACTTGAGTTTTGCTAGTCTCAAGCAAAATATATCTCAACAATATGAAATTCGAATTCCTTTTTCCAAAAACATTTTAATACACAATGATCACCAGAAACCCTTATACCGAACAATCATGAAACCCATCAAAATATTTTAATAAAAGATAGTTTCATAAACAGATCCCAATCCCAAGCCCATTCCTTTGTTCAAATTCATTTCCATATTTCATCCAATATCAATTAAGTATGTGGATGTGTTGTGCATCACAATAGACATAGAGGTTCATCTTTATTCAAGGGGGAAATGACGGAAGCGCTAGGTGGAATCAAATTTCAATATTAAGATGAGTATTCAATTTTTTTTATTGTATTTTTTTTTATTTTTGTTTTTTGTTTTTTTGTTTTTTGTTTTTTTTGTTTTTGCAATTTTGCCATGGTAATTGAAGTTGCACACAAAAGAGTCAACCCCTGTAGCGAGACTTTTCCGATGACTCCCAGGCTCAAAGACCTTAGGGCACCAAGTGAAGCCCACATACTCAGGCATCATCTTGAGTTAAACCAGTCAAAAACAAATTCAAATTACCAAAAATAGAGATAAAATTACTAACTATGGGCCAGACAACTATGAAGTCACGATCCCCAAGTGCCGAAAGCCACACATTAGGTCATTTCATTGCTCTACGCGCAATTTTTTTGAATACTCAAATTAAACTAAAATTATCACCAAAACTATGCTATTTATTTGGGGGACCCCATGAACTCAAACTAATACCCCACTATCCAAAGGACATGCATTGTGATCTTTTTTTTATTTGGATGAAAATATAAACGATGAAATATCACATTAGACAGCCACACTTTCCAAAATCTATGCTCATGAAATTATACAAGGATTAAAATCAGAATCAGGGAATGCTAAATTATTTGATATTCAGTTTCAAAGTGTGCAATGTGTATTACCATGTTCAAAGTTAAAGGAATTTTTTCCTTCCATTTACACATTTTTTTTCAAATCATTCATTTTTTTTGACACAAAAGAATTTTTTTTTATTTTATCTCCCCTCAACTTAAAACAACACTGTCCCCAGTGTTTAAAGAAAAGAAAATTTAGAAGGGGGTAGATGTAGAGAATGAAAGTTCAAAAAGGAAATTGAAAATGAGGATCATGGAATGAAGTCACCTGGTGGTTGAAGTTGAAATTCTTGCTTCTCCCTTTTAATCCTTTGATATCCATGTCACTTGCAGAGTTCCCTAGTAGAAAAAAAAAACAAAACAAAACAAAGCAAAACAATATATATATATATATATATATATATTTATATAATAAAGAAAGTAAAATATAAGTATATATATAAAAATTATAGAATAAGGAATCACAAAAAGCCGTAGGTCAGTGGTAAGCGCGCGCCCCTGTCTCCCTTCGGTCCCGAGTTCGAATCCCCACGGCTTCGCCGGTTGTGACAGGGTTTTCACCATGACCCACGACGTGTCCCTTTTTATTATTATTATTATATTATTATATTATTATTTATTTTTTTTGTATTTTTATTTTAACCTACAAACACATTAAAAAAAACAAACTGATGATACATTGTCTTCTTTTTAATTTTCTGGTTAAGGCATTACTCAAGGATCACACCACGTGACACAGATGAATATGGTGCTCCCTTTTCATACCCATCCATACTCATAATAGAAGAACATGTCAACAGTCTATTTTTTTTAAATATAAAAAAGTTTAATTAATCTTATTTAAAATATAAAGTTGATTAAAACAACAAAATGACAGGAAGCTTGAAAACCATGGGTTGCCTCTCATGCAACGCTTTGTTTAATGTCGTTAGACCGACATGGACACCTAATTGTTTAAGTATTTTCCTCATCTAAGGTTGGTTCACACAAGTCTTCAATAACTTCCTGTTTTTGAAATGGTTCAATGAATGGTTTGACTATATGGCCATTAACTTTAAAGGTTTGACCATTGGTGGGATCTTGAATTTCTACAGCCCCATGGGGGTACACCTTATGCACTATGTATGGGCCTGACCATCTGGACCTCAACTTTCCCGGGTGTAAATGAAGTTTTGAACTATACAAGAGCACAAGTTTTCCCAGTTCAAAATGTTTGACCTTAATATTCCTAGATTGGTAGGCTTGAAATTTAGCTTTATTGATCCTTGAATTTTCATAAGCCTCCATCCTTAATTCCTCCAGTTCATTGAGATCTAATTTCCTTTTTGTTCCAGCCAATGAGAGGTCATAATCCATTTTCTTAATTGCCCAAAAGGCCTTATGCTCAATTTCAACAGGTAAATGACATGCTTTTCCATAAACCAACCTATATGGTGACATTCCTAGGATGGTTTTGAATGCTGTACAATATGCCCAAAGAGTATCCAAGAGTTTCTCGGACCAATCTTTCCTAGAAGGATTGACAGTTTTCTCAAGAATTTGTTTGATTTCACGATTGGCTAACTCAGCTTGACCATTGGTTTGAGGATGGTATGCAGTGGACACTTTATGAGAAATATTATACTTAGACATGAGTTAAGAGAATGGGCGGTTTCAGAAATGGGTTCCTCGATCACTGATTATAGCCCTAGGAATTCCAAATCGAGAAAATATGTTCTCTTTCAGAAATCAAATCACAACTTGATGATCATTGGACTTAGTGGGAATGAATTCAACCCATTTTGAGACATAATCAACAACTAAGAGTATGTAGAGGTATCCCTGAGAGTTTGGGAAGGGACCAATGAAATCAATTCCCCAACAGTCAAAGATTTCAACCACTAAGATGGGGGTGAGTGGCATTTGTTTTTTTTTTGTGATGGACCCTACTTGTTGACACCTAGGACAACTTTAAAAAAATGTGTAGGAGTCCCTTGAGAGGGTGGTCCAGAAGAGACCACACTGAAGAATCTTAGTAGAAGTTTTCTTAGAGGAAAAGTGACCTCCACATGCCTCACTATGACAGAATTTAAGGATGAACTCTTGTTCAGATTCTGGGACACACCTCCAAATGACTTGGTCAGGGCAGAACTTATAGAGGTATGGATCATCAAACACATAGTTCCTAACATCAGAAAGGAATTTCCTTCGATCTTGAGTCCCTAAGAATTTTGGAATTAATCCCATAAATAAGAAGTTGGCTACGTCAGCATACCAAGGGCAGTCACTCACATAGTATAGGTGTTCATCAGGAAATGAATCAGACACAGAAAGGTGATTTGAGTTGTCTTTGAATTCCATCCTAGAGAGGTGATCAGCTACAACATTTTCAACACCCTTGTTATCCTTGATTGTGAGTTCAAATTCTTGTAAGAGAAGGACCCACCTAATCAGTCTAGCCTTAGCATCTTGTTTTTGGAAGAGGTATTTTAGTGAAGAATGGTCAGTGAACACAGTGATGGGGGATCCTAAGAGGTAGGACCTAAACTTTTCTAAGGCAAAAACAATATAAAGTAACTCCTTTTTAGTAGTGGTGTAGTTGATTTGGGCATCATTTAAGGATTTACTTGCATAAGCAATGACATAAGGAGTTTTATCACAACGTTGTCCTAACACAGCTCCTACAGAAAATTCAATGACATCACACATAAGTTCTAAAGGAAGGTTACAATTTGGATATTTCATGATGGGAGGAGTGGTGAGAGAGGATTTGAGGGTTGAGAATGAACCCTCAAAACTTTCTGTCCAAACAAATGGAGCATCCTTTACTAGTAGAGCACAAAGGGGATGGGATATTGAACTAAAGTCCTTGATGAATCTTCTATAAAAACCAGCATGTCCTAAGAAATACCTCACTTCCTTGACAATTTTGGGTTATGGAAGGTAATGAATGATGTCAACCTTGGCTTTATCAACTTCAATCCCCCTACCCGAGACCAGATGACCTAGAACTAATCCCTCTTTAACCATGAAATGGAATTTTCCCAAGTTTAGGACTAGATTCTTTTCTTTACATCTTGACAAGACTCTATCCACATTCCTCAGACATCCCTCAAATGTATCCCCAAACACAGAGAAGTCATCCATGAATACCTCAAGAAAATCCCCTACCATGTCTGAGAAGATTCCCATCATGCACCGCTGGAAGGTTCCAGGAGCATTGCATAAACCAAAGGGCATGCGTTTGAAGGCAAAGGTTCCGAATGGACATGTGAATGTAGTCTTCCCTTGATCCTCTAGGGAGACCTCAATTTGATTATACCCCGAGTACCCATCTAAGAAACAGTATAAGGCATGACCTGCCACTCTCTCAAGGACTTGGTCAATGAATGGTAAGGGGAAATAGTCCTTCTTGGTGAATGATTTTAGCTTCCTATAGTCAATGCATACCCTCCATCCACTACTCACCCTTGTTGGAAGAATCTCTCCATCCTCATTGGTTATCACTGCGATTCTATCCTTTTTTGGAACCACTTGGATTGGGCTCACCCATTCACTCTCAGCTATGGGATATATGATACCAGCTTTTAACAATTTCAGAAGTTATTTTCTTACTACCTCCATGAGATTAGGATTGAGTCGTCGTTGAGGTTGATGACATGGCTTTGAATTAGATTCCAGAACAATCCTATGAGTCCCAACAAGTGGGCTAATCCCAGGAATATCAGACAGGGTCCAACCAATGGATTTATTATGTTTCCTAAGGACATCTAGAAGCATCCTCTCATGATTGGCTTCAAGAGAAGAAGAAATGACAATAGGATGTGTTTGATTATCCCCTAGGAAGGCATACTTTAGTGCAGCAGGAAGTTTCTTCAATTCAAGATCAGGTTGGTTCAGAATTTCAGCAGAATATTGGGACATTGGATCAATATCAATTTTGTTTCCTAGAGTTTTATATAGGATTGATTCCCCACATGTAGAAGTTTCAGATACTATATTGGCTTGATCAGATTTAGGGAAGGAAGTTTGAGTGGTCTCCATGAAAGTGGTTTCTTGAAAGGTTTCACTGATTGTTGGACCTAAGACTTCATCATAATAGCAATTTGAAAATGATTCAAGCCAAGGAGATAAACTTCCTTTATATGAAAAAAGAAAATAAATCTCATCCTGACTTAAACATTCATCAAATATTCCTTGATGTTCTATGGATTCATTATCAATGCTTCCTATCATGTTTACTTCATGAATGTCCTCGTCATCCCCTATTTGTGAGCTTGCATTATAGATGTTCAAGTCTAGACTCGTGTTTCCAAAGGTGATGGTCATGTTCCCATTTCGGACTCGGATAAAAGAGTTGATTGTTGCAAGGAAGGGACAACCAATGATGATTGGGGTTTGTTCTTTATTTTCTAAGTTTGGATGGTTGTCAAGGACAATGAAGTCATCAGGGTAGATGAAGTTTTCAACCCTTACCAGAACATCCTTTAAAATCCCCTTTGGAACCCTAATGCTACGATCAGCAAGTTAAAGTGTGACAGATGTGGGTTGGAGCTCTTCTAGGCCTAACTAACAGTACACAACATATGGGATGAGATTGAAACTAGCACCTAGGTCACACAAGGCCTTGACAACTTTGTTCTCTCCTAGTTCAACATTTATTTAAGGTCAACCCGGGTTTTTCAACTTAGGAGGAATGGTCCCTTGAATGGTGGTACTCACATTAGCAGCCAAAAGGACTTGGTTTTTATGTGAAAATTTTCTTTTAAAAGTGTAAAAGTCCTTAAGGTACTTTGATTAGGTAGGTATGGTTTGGATTGCATCGATAAGAGGAATGTTCAACTTGACTTGTGATAAGATTTCCCTCAACGTTTCACTCAATTCAGGCTTGGTTTTCCCCCTAACGCGTTGAGTAAATGGTGTAGGTTGTGGGGTTGTCTGTTGAAGAGTTGTTTCTTTGACAATGTTATCGTGTTTTTTAGTTTGATCATTTGGTTCATTTCAATTTTCATCCAAGTTTGAATCTTCAGGTGGGTTCTAAATTAGTTGTTTAGGTTTCTCAATTGATTTCCCACTTCTTAAAATAGTCACAACATTTAGTTTTTCATGAGTTGTTTGAGTACAACTTGACTCTCCCCTTTAAGTTGAGGATGGAACCGCCTGATTAGGCATGGGTGCCTTTCCAGTTTTGATGGTTTGAAGTTATTGTTTTAGGGAAGAGACTTCTGAGTTCATCCTCTCCATTTTTTGCACATTTGTTCTAGTAGGATTTGTGGAACAGTTTGGGTTGGTGCTTGAGAAGATTGGTTTATCCCGGGGGATATTTTGGAGGTGGGATGATTTGTTGAAAATGGACTGGTGGCTGTTGGTATTGGATAAGTTGGGTTTGGAACTGGTTATGGGTTTGGTAGTTCTGATGAGGGTAAGGATTTTGTCCTTGTGGTTGGCTAGGTTGTTGGTTATCTTTCCAGCGGAAGCCTGAGTGGTCATTATACCTTGGGTTGAAGTTGTTTTGGTATTGAGGCTTTTGAAAGTTTAAAGCATTTACTTCCGCTGGGGGTCCTCCTAAAAGAACATCCTTGATGGATGGAATGGTTGGGTAGTTGTCTATCTTATGGTCACGTTTGTCACAAATTGTGCAAACAGGGTCAACAGTTTGGATTTCATGGACTTTCCTAAGGTATATCTCTTCAATGTTTCTAGAGAGTGCTGTGAGTTTATCCCTAAGGATTTCCTCTTCTCTAAGTGTATGAATTCTAGTAGTTCTTTGTGGATTTTCAGAATAAGGTGAAGTTCCCCATGTTTGGTTTTGTTCAGAAAGGATTTCTAGATACTCGTAAGCATCATTTGGGGCTTTGTTTTTAAAGGTTCTATTACAAATCATGTCAATGAATTGTTTGTTCCCCGGACCCAACCCTTCATAGAAAATTATCACTTGTTCAGGAATAGAAAAACCATGGTGTGGAACCATGTTTAGAGTGTATTTGAACCTCTCACATGTTTCATAGAATGACTCTCCCTCTTTTTCAAATAAGTTTTGGATACTCTTTTTAAGTGAAATTGTTTTGTGGTGGGGAAAGTATTTATTGTAGAATTATCTTTGTAGTTGGTCCCAAGAGTTTATGGATGATGGTATCAAATTTTTTAGCCAATTTTTAGCTCTATCCTTTAAATAAAAAGGAAATATCCTCATCTTAGCTGATTCTAGTTGATGCGGGGGACACATGGTTTCTACAATGTCATTGAACTCCTTAATGTGAAGGTAGGGAATCTCGGACTCCATTCCATGGAATGTGGGAAGATGGTTTAGGACATGGGGTTTAAAGATGTAGTTGGAATCTCCTATGAAGTTATGTATAATGCATGAGGGGGCATTGGTCCAGGAAGGTGTGAGGTAGTCATTCATAGTTTGATCAATTGCATTCCCCAAGTTTGGGGCTATCTCATTTGGGTTTCCATTTTGGTTTCCACCTGGGTTTATGAGTTGGTTTCTTTGAAGAACTTCCATTGAAATTGGCTCAATTTTGGACTCTGGAGTATTAGGAAGATTAGGATATAATGGAAAGAGTTCCCTTGGTGTACTTGACTCCCTAACCCCGGGACTATCCACCCTAACTAGACGGTTTGATTGATCATGGGTGTAGGCGGACATGCGCCAAAAGAAAAAAAATGAGAAAGGGACAAGATAAGAGAATTTGGATGAGAAAAGAAGAAATGGGGGAGAATAGAATGGGTTTTTATATGACTTACTTTGGTCCCCGACAACGGAACCAAAATTTGATTCTCGCTCAAATTTACCCAAGAGATGAAGGTAGAACGGTCCTTGTAGTTTAGCTTGGGTTATCGAATCCTCAGATACCTAAGAAGTACCTACAGACACGTACATTATATGGATTGTTTTTGGCTATGAAGTGGCCAACTTGGGTTGATTTTATATGGGTTTAAGGTATCACTAATAGTATTAAGTTAATTCAAATTAAGGTAATGAGTTGATCCTAGGTTATTACTCAGGGTGGATTGGATGAATTCCTTTTTTAATGATTTCAATTTCTTATAATTGAGATGGGTTCATTTAAGAAGATCAAAAATAATCATCACTTACTGGTTTAATGCCTAAAAACCCTAATAAAAATCACCCATACACTTGAAGGATCAAAGCATTGAGCACTCCAAGGTAAAGGTTCGTATTAACACTTGAAATGTGTGACCTTAAATTCAATAAGGATGAAGATGTTTTAAAATCATCAAATAAAAATCTCATTTAAAAGAAGTAATTATCCATTAATGGAGTGAGAAATAAAATCCAATACATCCCCTTGCTACTCCATTGGATCAACTCATAAAAGAGTTATCCCTCCATTGATGACATGTCTTCAACGGAAGCGGGAAGTAGACTTATGAGGGTGGAATTGAAGAAGTAAAAAAAACAACAACAAAAATCGATCACTCCACCGTTGTGTGATAAATATCACAAAGTATGGTGTGAATAAATTCACACCTTGAACCAACAATATCAACGTGATATGTATAACAAAAGAATAAGATTAGAAGAAAAACTTTTATTAAGAAACTAGGATGAATTAAAACAACTTACATGTGAAGGAAGAATGTTACAAAGATAAATTGGCAGCATAACATTAAGATGAAAAAAAAGCTCAAAGATGAAAAAATCATTCACCAACACTGACTTTAATAGGAATTTTGGGAGCCTTGGTTCGAGTCTCAAACAGTAAAAAAGATCCCACTTGAGTATGGTAGGCCTAGTGTGGTGGAAAGTAAGGGAGAAAAGACTTTTCCACCCTTGACCCGAGGTGGCAGCCGGCTTGATTCTACCGAGAAGACGCGCTTGTAAGTCCTTCTAAATAGCTGAATCATAGTGGAAAGTAGAAAAATAAAATGGAGCCCCGGATGTCTCCTACCAGACTGTAAAATTTGGACCCATTTGGAGTTTTTTTATTATGAGATATTATTAGATTGGTGGACTGTTTTTGGGCCTTAGAATCTGGCCCAGAATTTTATCTCTAACTTGGGCCGCCTAAATGGACACCATGGAGGCTGAATTAGCATTGTATACTGAAGAGTTATTTGTTCCTATACATGTATTCTAGTATCAAAAGAAATTTGGGATTCATTGGGCCTATATGTTGTGCCCCACAGTCTCATCAGTGAGATGGTGTCCAATCTAAATTCTCCAGAATTGTTTCCTTTCATCACAAAATATCCCCATCTTCTTCCATGAATTATCCATTTATCCATGAATCAAACATGTTCATATTGAAGTTTAGATCAATTTAAAAAATATCAAATTAAAATATGTATAATTATATTCCTTAAAATCAAATGAATCATTGGGTACTTCAAATGATGTTCAAAAATGTACCACATAATAGTGCATTTTAAGAAGGTATTACAATCATAATGTGAAATGATGTTCAAAGTGTAAAATGCACTAAAATGGTGTTTATGAATAATAAAGAACATAAATATTATATATATTAACAATGAATATTAGCCTCATTTAGTGGCTAATCAGGTATTAACTGGCTTTTTTACTCAATCTAAACACCAAAATATTATGCACAAAATGGGTGCATCAACCACCCTATATCACGAACTATACAAATACAAAGGTAGATAATTATGATGACATGCAATCCAAAACATGAACAGTTGGTCAACAGATATGTCCCACCATAGTCATTTCTCATCTCAACTGTCTAACACCTCTACTCTAGCAACCCATATTTTACACCAACATGAAATAATACATTCACACCCAACCATGGTGAACAGTGCATACCATGGATGGGCTTTCCCCTAGTAAGGTTCTTTATGAAAAACCATACACAACCATTCTCAGGTCATTTATAAATCCATGAACTGTCATGATAGACTTTCACATGTTTCTATATCTTTCTTCTGATCATCTTTGTCACGACCCCCTCCCCTCAAAGTGTACCCCTCCTAGGCTGACAACGGGAGAAGAGAGATAGTGACCTCCGAGTCCTGCCTTTAGTAGGCCCTGGGTTAGCGACTAGAATCAAGGGCATGGTAAACACATAGATGAGAGACATTACCCTCTAATAAAACACATGAAAGAGAGAGAGAGAGATAAGATAGACATCAACCAACTCCTGCTCAAACTATAATATAAAAGAAACCCAAGTACACATATGTAATGTCATGTAAAGACTACTACAACTAAAAAGGAAAACTGAAAGTACCAAAAGGAAATAAAATGGCAATGACCATGAATCCCGAACAGATCCTGCAACCCACAAGCTAGTAGTAACCAGCCTGATCTCCAACCTGCTCCAATTGACCTGAAAAATAGTTTATATATACATAGGGTGAGTATAATAGTATACTCACTAGAATCCTCCCCGGAGCTTCTCATGCAAAAGTAAGGAAAGCATGCTAAAACACAGTGAACAACAAGTGAAACTAACTCGTCACCTAAACAGGTATACTAAGTTTCCAGCCTCATCATGGCTACTCTCACCAAGTATCGCATACAAGAGCATATTATATAATAAAGAATATCAAGGGTACCCCACTACCACTTCCCCACTGGTTTTCTGCTTTTCCCCAACATCACATGTCCTGAGCATCTCGCTCCAAAAAGGATAGCCCACAGACACTTGGGCGAAGCACCACAACATGCACCTCATACGTCAACATGCACCTCATGCATCACACCACCACGTCCATGTAACCAAAGTACCAGGTAGTTTCCGGGAGCCACCACAACCCACATAACGTGTATCATAGATCAAGTATTATGCCTTAAGCCATTATAGCCCACACACCATGTAAGGATCCTCAAGCGAACACAACCCATACATGTTATACCTATAGTATCCTTTAGGAAACTATATCCAGAATATATGTGTGTGAATAACCACAAGCCATTACAACCCTCTACACATATATATGGGGAAAACTAACCACCATGCATACCAGCACAAGTAACTATCAAGAGAAGACAACAGAGCCAAAGGGGGTAGTCAACCATCTATCCTCCCATCGGGATGTTGGGGGAAAACCCCCCCAGGGCTCAGAATCCCTAGGGCATCAGTTTCCCTAACTGACAGGGTGGAGTAACATATAGAAACACAAAAGTACATGATATAATATAGCTCACAATCACACTATGATCATAACCTAGTCTTAGGCTCAACTGCAGCTAATGTCACTCGGACTCCTAGATGCCACTGCTCAGACTAGATATCCTATAAGCACATAACCATTTAAAGAGTTACATTAAGTTAATTTATCACTTTTTATTAATTTCACTTTACGTTAATTAATTCTTTAACCATTGTCATTTTCCACATTACATTTCATTAGCATCACAATAAAGTCCCATGCCCTCCAGGCATAACCAAATTGAGTCCACAATTTCTCAGAAATATAACCTTAGCATTGCATCCCAGTAAGCTCCAACCCCATGGGTTAAGCATCATTAATTAATTTATTTAACATCATTACCATCTCCATATTTATAGGTATTCCAAGAAGACATTATAAGACACCAAACACAAGGGTCTCAACATAGTGAATAGATTAACTACTCGTCGAGTCTTTGACACCTATAGAAGGAGCCTACGACCCATATAACCATGAGAAGCTAAACATGGAAATCACATGGCATACCCTGCACATATTTGCCTCTCTTAGAAGGAGAGTAAGAAAAACCATCAACCTCAAGCAGTGGGGAAGGTAAAGAAGATTAAAAAAAACATATTTAACAAGAATCCAACTTTCATATCAACGGGTAAGCCCAGCTTCAACCCGTTCCATCATCTCCGATGTCCTCCCTGACACCACATGCATAAACCGATGTATCTCGCCAGTCTAAGCGTCAACTGTTGCCATAAAATCTAGTCCTCCCTACCCCATGTATCGCAACGACCCTCCAAGCTCATCCATACCAGACTCACATCATATCCAGGCCTCCCTGCCTTACATACCACCAATCTCTTATCCAGATCACATCACAAGCAGCAGGAACAAACATAGCAATGGGCTCTTGGCTCCAAAGTAAGGCATTTATCCTTCACACGCGACAAGCTCTCATGGATCCAAAACATAAGGCACTTGGCCTTTACAAGCTAGTGGGTAACTCAGGACCTACAAAGACATTATCCTTATCACACAATTGGTTCTTATTCCATCTTGAATTAACTGATTCACTATTCAGGTTTCAACTATGGTCAACCTAAGAAACAATCTTCTCAAGCTATCACAAATTAATTAAACCATTAATTTAACATACCTTTAATAATTTTATCAAAAATAATCAACATGATTCATGTTAATCAACCAATTCCATTAAACATGCATATCTACATCAATTTGATTAACATCAAATTATAACAATAACAACCAGATTTATTAAACACATCTCTTTAACCAATTAGCCAATTAATTATCAATTAATTTTGGATTTACGTTCTTTACCAATTTCCATCAAGAATGACATGATAAATCAAAAAAATCATAGATATCACACTATTTAGAAAATCAAGAGGCAAACCGTTATCACGATATAAAGCAACAACATCTCTATGTAATCGATACCAATTCTTTAATCCGATTTGAGTGTTTAATTAGGTTAATTATATTGTGATCCAAGGGATAAATCATATTAGATCTACGATTGCACGTAAATAAATAGATAATCCATGAATACCCTACCTCAAAAGGTTGTTGATGTTCTTTGCATGAGAACGGATCAAAGCAATGGATCACAATCACCTCTCCTGTAACAACTGCATCCACCTGAGGCCATCGCGACACAACCACACCAACCAATAACCAAGAAAACTCCATTAGAAACATGGAGATCATGAAAAATTATATGGAAAGGAGAAATGGGAGGAAATGGGTTGAAGAAACCATAATAATGGAGGTAGATCATACCTCAGATTGAAGATAGATCATTGCGGATCAAAGGAGGGAGCTAAGGATCGATCCTTGTCGAAGGAATTCTCAAAACATCAAAGAAGGGGTCATTGAGTATCCTGGAGTCGAGGGAGAGCCGTTGTAGCCATAGGTTTGTAAAAACCTGAGCGGCTGAAATGTTTTAAAAACATACAATAGTGGGGCATTACACGATGTGTAATCCCCTTTCAAGTCGTGTAATGCCTCTAGTTCAATTTCCACCGAAAAATGTGTCGCATCATCGCTTTATTTTATTTTTCAAACCCCCAAAACTTACACGTTGTGAAACCCTATTTCTTGTCATGAAAGAACCAGTGAAACAAGATTTCACATCATGTAATTCAGTTACACGATGTGTAATCCCCCCTTTCCAGTTTTTACTTAACTGAACTTCTCCAAACTTATTTTGAGCCACCTTCGAGCACTTCAATCTTCAAAAACACGCAAAGGGTTGATCCATATGAATATGATCCCTTAAAATTATGGTGTTTTTCATATGTAAATATTACTAAATATTCAACTTTTATGTCATATTTAATGTTTAGGGTCCAAATGAAAGAATTTGTAGAATTTGGAAGGTTTTGGAGTTGAAATGAGACATTTTTTAGGAAACAATGATATTATGTCATGATCATGGCAACACATCATAACCATGATAATTTTATTTCCAAAAAGTCATTGATTTTTATAAATTGCAATTACCATGTAAATCTATGTCACACCCATGCCTCAAGACAAAAAGTTTACAATTACATGAAAGTGTTCACATGATCATGATGATTTACAAAACGCAACCATTCCTCAAACCTGAGAATTGACACTTTAGTTTGAAATCATAAGACACAACCATAACTGACATGACACAACCATGATACATGAAGAAGTGACATGATGTTGGCACACCATGTGTGCAATGAAGAGATAATGACTAATTTTTGATGACGATGAACATGATAAAGGTGTCACAGTCTTGACAAGGTGACCTAATCACGTCAATGTTAAAGAAAAACCACACTTTGAATATAACATATTGTACTGACTCAAGAGCATGGTTATGTTCATCTTGGGATTATTAAGAAACATTTAATAGAAAAAGGCCTTTCACATCAATTATTTTTAGATTTTAACATTAGTTTTAGAGGCAAAGTATTTGCATGCATTGATGTAAATATATTTTTAACATCAGTTATAGAAACCAATGTTAAGAATTATTTACAAAATTAGTTATTTTTTAAAACTAAGTTTTCACATCAGCTATTAAAATAACTATCATGAAAACTTATCTTTCTCATCAATTTTTTGAATAACCAAGGTGAAACACCACTTTTCACACTGCTTATTTAAATAACCAATGTGAACAACATAATTGTTTAAATACTAATAATATTAATATTGTTGTAACATTAAATCCATCATGATATATTTTGGAGAAATAACAATAGAAGAAATTATGATTTAATAACATATTCCAATTTCAATGTTGAATTAAAGAATAATATGACAAACTAAATAGTTCACCATTATATGAATGAAAAATAAAGATCATCTATGACACCATGATAATAATCAACAAATATTATAACCAATGAATAAAAAAAATTAGATGATAACATAAGAGAAAATGTGACATATTTTATTTATTCAAAAAAAATATTGATCACATAATCATTTTCAAACATATATCTTCATACATGAACCATTTAATACTATCCTCAACACTATTTCTCTCATTAAATATTCTGACATCTCTTTCATTTCTTTAAACATTGAAAGTAAATCTTCACAATGGTTGAACGTACTAGAGCATGATTTGGAATCTATGAATGGACAATGTGAAAATTTGGAAGAGGGAATATATCATGAATAGAGGGGAATGAGAAAATTTTAGAGGGATAATGAAAAAATTATAGGTGGAATGATAGATTTATAGGTGGGAAAGTAAATCACATGGTGGAAGGTAGTGGTGTTCTATGAGAATATGAAAGGTCAATTTTAGGGTTAGATTTTAAAAAGTTTTTAACGTAAATTTTTTAAAAATTGATGTTGAAAATGAACCTTTAATGTCAGTTACTAAAAAAACGATGTTAAAAATGATCTTTTTAATGCCGGTTACTAAAAAATTGATGTTAAAAATGAACTTTGAATGTTGATTTTTTAAAATCTGATGTTGAAAATGAACTTTTCACATCGATTTAAAAAAATAATTTTAAAAATGAATTTTATCATTGGTTATAAAAAATCAATATTAAAAATTATGTTTTAACATTAGTTTTTTTAATAATCAATGTTAAAAGGTTTATACAAACATTAGAGGACATACTGAGATCTCTATCACTCAATTTCCAAGGAACTTGAGACCAATATCTACCTCTGGTTGAATTCACATTTAACAAAAAATTTCACTTAAGAATATAAAGGAACCATACAAAGATTTTTATATGAAAAGGTGTAATACTTAAACCTAGTAGGATAAATTTGGGGAAAAGATGATAGTTGGCCCAAAACTAGTTGAGGAAATAATTGAGAAAGTATAAGCCCTCAAAGAAGACAAAAAAGTTATGTTGATAAGAAGATTAAGGAATTTGAGTTTCAAGTAGGTGACTACATCTTCTTAAAGGTATCACCATAGAAGGGAGTTATTAGGTTTGGAAAAAAGGGGAAGATAAGTCCAATATATATTGGGACTTTTGATATTTTGAATAGAATTAGAGTAGTGAATTATCATTTGGATATGCTACTCAACATCTTTAAAGTACATGCCATTTTCCATGTCTCACTGTTAAGGAAGTACATGCTATACCCAACACATGTAATCGTTACTGAAGAAATATACCTAGAGCCTAATTTTTCATATAATGAAGAGCCTGTATAGATTATTGTTATTAGATATCAATTATTTAGGAATCATACAACTCAATAAGTAAAATTACTTTGGAGGAATAAAAAGTTGGAGGAAACAATGTTGGGGAAAGAGTAAGAAAAAAGAAAAATTAACCAATTTTTTTCATGGATTTATGTATACCCTAAATTAAAAGGATGAAATTATTTAAAGGGGAGAATATAATACTCAAGATTATACTATAATAAATAAACATTTCATTACAATATCTATCATATAAAAAATATCTTTTATTTCATTATAGAAATACAACACAAACTAGAGAGTTTCATTAACTAGAACAACTATAACTAGTGCTATATAATATATAACATTATAGAGTAATTCCATAATCTTGAACTCTAATGGATCATATCTTCAAAGAATAATAGGTATAAAAGATACATCACACTTATAAAGAAAAAAATAAGAAATGGAATGGATATGATAACGAAACTAATATAATGGAATGAATGATTTTAGAAGGTAGAATGAATTATATTTATAATGGGTAATATGACCATTGGAAGGGTAAGGTGATCATTGTAATAGTAACATAATAATATAATTGTTGTAATAGTAATGTGACCATCATACATAAAAGTATCCAATAAAAATACATAACATAATTTGGTGAAAGTATAATTAAAAAATATAAATAATGAATATTGGTCAATAAATAAAAATATAATTATATACATATGTATTAGAATAATTTAAAATTCATTTAAATGAAGTTTTTAAAATTTTGGCACAAAATGAATGCTTTTAAAATACACTAAGTGTTTTATTTAATAATTATATTTCTCATGTATAGAATTTTTTTTTCTAAAAGGGATGTCAAATTCTTATCTAGCACGTTTAGATTAGTGAATGGTAAATTTTTTGAGAATTTTCCGAGATAACTGATTTTTTGGGTGAATAATAAGATATAATATGCATATATGGCATGTATTATGACTTCAATACAATGTAATAAATAATATAAATTCTTTCTCAACTAAATATGTTTTTAATAATTAAAATAATATATTTTAAAATATTAAAATCAAATTTCCAAAACTATAAATAAGTTTCCAAATTTTAAAATGTATTTTAACGTTTTAAAATAATTCTCTATGAATAAAATTATTTTCCATGGACAAAATAATATAAAAAAGGGGATTTAAATTCATTATATAATAAATGCAAAAAATGTTTAAAATTTCAAATACCAAGATTTAAAACTTTGGGAAATATAATAGATTCAATTTTCCACAACCTAAATTTCCAAAACCTAAGTCTAAAAAGTATTAAAAAATTCTCCCTTATTTGAAATAAATACCCTCACACCCTCCCATTACTCTCCACTCATAAGCCATTATGAATGGTTCTTCTCTCAATTCCCCTATAAAAAGTCCTCCTAAGATGCTCTTGAGATTTTAAAGAGTTCTTTATCATGTTTTATAAAGTTATCTAGTGAGGTAAGGGTTCTTAATATCTTATATTTATTTCCTTTTTTATAATCCTTTTCAACTCATTTACATTTTCATATAATTTTTTTGTTGAATAAACTTTGTGATTTGTTTTTAATTTTATTTATTTTTTTGAAAAATAAACTTTTTTTGTTGAAGAATGTTTTTTTTTCAGGAATCAGACCCAGTCCATCGCAATGAGGTTTTTTTTCCGGACACAAGTTTCTAGACCCATGTTTTTGTATTGAGCTGCATTAGACATATAAGAAGTCAGGAAGATAAATTTATTGATCATAAACTTTATCTTATTCAGGTCAATTGACATGACAATTGAAAATCATCAAATTCAAAAAGAACTAGGGGAATAATTTTTTGTTTTATGGAAGTCTATCTTTACTGTAATAAGAGAAAGAATGAAGTTGCTGAAGATTTTTGAAAGAAGAATGTGAAGTCATGAGTTAGAAAGTTTTCATACTTTCTAAAACAAATTAGATGATGCTTTTATGATCAAGAAGTTATCACAAAATGCACTAAGTGTTTTAATAATTATATTTCTCATGTATAGAAAACTTTTTCCCTAAAAGGGTCATCAAATTCTTATCTAGCATGTTTAGATTAGTGAATGATGATTTTTTTGAGAATTTTCTAGGACAACTGATTTTTTGGGTGAATAATAAGATACAATATGTGTATATGGAGGTATTATGACTTCACTATGATGTAATAAATAATATAAACTCTTTCTCAACTAAATATGTGATTATTAATTAAAATAACATATTTTAAAATATTAAATCAATTTTTCTAAACCTATAAAGAAGTTTCCAAATTTTAAAATGTATTTGAAGGTTTTTAAAATAATTCTCTGTGAATAAAATTATTTTCCATGGACAAAATAATATAACAAAATTGAGTTAAATTAATTATATAATAAATTCAAAAAAATATTTAAAATTTAAAATACCTATATTTAAAACCTTGAGAAACCTAATAAATTTAATTTTCCACAACCTAAATTTCCAAAACCTAAGTCTAAAAATTATTAAAAAATCATCCATTATTTGAAATAAGTACCCTCCCACCCTTCCATTCCTCTCCACTCCTAAACCATTATGAATGTTTCTTTTCCCAATTACACTATAAAGAGTCATCCTAATAAGATCTTGATATTTTAAGGAGTTCTTTATCATGTTTTATAAATCTATCTAGTGAGGTAAGGGTTCTTAATATCTTCTATTTATTTCCTTTTTATAATCCTTTTTAATTACTTTAATTTTCATATAAAATTTTGTTATTGAAGAACCTTTGTGAACTATTTTTAACGAAGTTTTTGTATTTGTTGACAACTAACCTTTTTTTGTTGAAGAATGAGTTTGTTTTTCAGGAATTGGACCTAGTCCATTATAATGAAGTTGTTTTTCCAAAAAAAAGTTTCCAAACCCATGTTTTTGTATGGAGATGCACTGAACACAAAAAAAGTAAGGAAGATGAAGTTGTTGATCATAAACTTTATATTATTCAGGTCCATCCACATGACAATTGAAAATCATCAGATTCAAAAAGAATTAGGGGAAGAATTTTTGGTTTGCTGGAATTCTATCTTTGCTGTAATCAGAGAAAGAATGAAGTTACTGAAGAGTTTTGAAATAAGAATGTGAAGTGAGGAGTTATAAAGTTTTCATAATTTCTAAAAAAAATTATATGATTCTTTTCTGATCAATAAGTTCTCACAAATCATGAAAACTCTCATGATAAAAGCTTTTAAAGAAATGGTGGATAAGGTCGAATAATTTTAGAGTTGAAAAATGATATTTCTATCATAATGGGAATTACTTCATAATGAGATAAGAAAGAAAAAGATGTTGCTGAGCTTGAAGAAAAAACAAATCGTAATGGGAAAATTGTACTGATATTTTTATACTCTGATTTTCATACTCATATTTTCATACTCAGATTTTTGTACTCAGATTTTTGTACTCAGATTTTTGTACACAATTTTTTGTACTGAGATTTTTTTATTGAGATTTTTGTACTAAGATTTTCGTACTGGGATTTTCATACTGGTAAAATCATACTAAGAAAGAAATATATTGTAATTAGCTAAGAAATAAATAGGTCTTAATGATATGATAAAGAAACATATCGTAATGATCTAAGAAAGGAAACTGATCTTAATGAGATGAGAAAAAAATAGATCATAATGAGCTGAGAAAGAAACAGATCGAAATGAGTTAAGAAAGATATAAAGAGTTGAAGAAGTAAAACTTGAATTTTAATTTTGTGTAAATCACAGAGAAATTTAAGTAGTTTTGAAGAAGTTAAAGTTGAAGTTTTAATGTGAGATATTTTCAAAGATTTTGAGATTTGAGGAAGCAGGGAATGTTTTCAAGTTTCCCACCTTTGTTTTATAAGTCGCTTATAAATACTTTCTTAGATCACTTTTTCAATCACAACTTTGACACATGTGAAAAAGGAAAAGCTATGTAGAATTTGAAATAAAAGTTCCTATATAATTGAATAATAATTGTATTGATCATTCTAGAAGAAGTTTGAGTTTTAAATATTGAGAATGAATTCATTATATTGAATAATTGTATTGGAGAAATAAGATCCAGGATCTAGCATCATCATACTCAAAAAATTGGATCCAAGATCCAGTATTATCGTATTCATAGAATCAGACCCAGGATCCAACATTATCATACTCAAGAAATAGGGTCCAAAATCCAGCATCATTGTATTGAGAAAATCAGATCCAGCATCATCAGATTGAGGAAATCAGATCCAGCCAAATCGGACTAAGGATTCAGACTGAGAAATTGTGGAGCAGTTTCAAGAAAGTCTTTATTCTTTTCTTTGAATCAATTTTTTATAAGAAAAATTGTAAACTGATAGGATTTAGTATAATCATTCCTATCGGGATATAGAAGGTGTCTAACGAGAGTTAAAACAAGTTGTATTCACTTATTATTAATAATGGATTTTCATAGACCCACGATAGTGTCTATAGAAAGGATGTAGGTTCTCACACCGAGTCTGAAACTTATAAATCTTATTCGATTTACTTGATTTCCTACTATTACATGCATGAGTATTTACTAAAAGTTGATAAGGATATAAATCTTAACAGGTTACAGAGGTTAAGTTTTAAAAAAAATTTAAAACTTATAAAAGTGAAAAAACGATTCTCAGTTGTTATTCGAACCTTTGGAACTTCAATTGGTATAAAATGGAAGGTTACCTTATTGAATCCTTATCATGGATAATATCAATTCTGTTAATATTAGAGGAATTCCTACATTCAATGGAAAAAATTATTATGGATGAAAAAATAGGATGATTCCTTATCTCCTATATCTTGTCCTGTAAGTTGTTGATGTTGATACTATTGGTTTTCCTCCTATTGAGAAATACACTCCTATGAAGTTTACTAATAAGATAAATATAGAATTTGTTGGAAAGGATAGAAATTAAATCTGTTAGGACCAATAAGGGCCTATATACCCTGAGAGGGGGGGGGGGGGGTGAATCAGGGTATGGATATTATTTTTCAAAATTCTTCCTGCCCCACTAGATCTTGACCTCTTTGTTACAAGGGTCACTTTGTTTGCACTTGTGTGTTTGTTATAATCACTTACTTTCTTCTTTATCTGATGATGATGCTTTAAATGCAATGCAGGAAAATAAGCAGGCAGACACAGATATTTTTACTTGGTTCACCCTCACTGGGCTACATCCAAGGAGCATACGCCGACAAGTTTCCAGTTGTACCAAATTCCACTAATCTTCACTAGATGTGGATACAAAGTTTGGGCTAGATCACTTCTATTACTAGGATCACTGCCTTTACAAAGTTTAGGGTCAGCTCACTACTTTCCCAAGGGTCACTCTCTATTTCTCTCTCTATGGCTCACTGCCAGTGGAGAGGATCACATTCTTCCTCTTCCTTTGCTCACTACTCCGGAAAGGATCCAGTCACAGTTTATAAACCTGTAGGTCTCTTCATTTGCATGAAGGAATGCATCTTCATCTGTAAGTAGATGCTCTGTTGAAGTCCAAATTTCACCCGTAGATGAATCTCTCTTTGCACCAAGGGTATCGGAAAAACTTCCAGCTTCCATGCAGCCCGAAAATCACTGTTGGAAATAAACCTTACTTGGCGCGCAAGTCAATCTCGGTGCGCAAGTATCGGCGCGCAAGTCACAACGGGCGTGCAGGTCTTCCTCAACTACTTACTTGACACAAGCTTCCTCAACTCCAAACTTGCGTGACTCACTTCCTTTTACGCCCAATCCAATATTGGCATGCAACTTCCAACAGTCTCCCTTCTTCAAATCTGGCGCGCAAGACCCACTTGCAAGACACACCACCACTTGCGTGACCACCACACCTGCGCGACGAGAGATCTGATTTCTCAAAGTGTTGAACTTCAGTGAAGAATGAAGAGGGGTAGTCTAGTATTTATAGGCAAATTGACCACCCTGCGCGACGACGCGCAAGTCACCTGCGTGACCCAGTCTCGGCGCACAAGTCTTCTGTCCTCCTAGACACTTACGCGACCAACTCCCAAACTTGTGCGAACCTGTTTCCTTTTCCATATTTTGATCTTCTAATCTTGAAAAACATATGGCACGAAAGTTTCCTATACTCCAAGTCCTTGGCACGCAAGTCCCTTTGCCAAAAACACTTTTCTTCATTTGTCGATTTTCAGGCCCAAAAATTTGGCAAACACTAGAAAACGGCGCCACCTTGTATCTGTTCTTTTTGTACCGCCTCCAGATCATCTATTCCATTATCTATGTTCTTGAATCAAACATTGATCGTTGACCACATCTCTTTAACTCGACATTCCACCATGAAACTCCCTTTTTCAACAAATTTGTATGTCATAGTTTGCATTGTCAACAATCACAACACAGATGTTCACTTTGTCAACAAACAAAATCACCTCAAAAATACTTCAATGATGCCTTGAGGGATTTTTTCCCAACAATATCCCCCTTTGGGTTTGTTGACAACTCTTCCATAAAAATATGCATAATTAATTCTTCAGCCACCATTCTCATTTTGCGATTCTGATAGAAATGAAGGATTTACTCAACATATACCCTAATCCCACATGAGCAATGCTCAGTGTGAGAAACAAGAGTAAATGAAAAGTTCATCAATGAATCACTTCAACTCTGACTCCCACTGCTGACACCAAACTGATACCAATTTTTGAAGGACTTTTTAGAAGACCAATGTTTGGTTTGGAAATATTCTTACCACTCTCCAACACCACTCTTCTTCTTTTATCACGATCCTTAGCTGTTGTGATATCTATTCTTTGATCGATCACTTCTAGCATCGTCAGATTTTAAAATCTCCCCCCTTTCTCATTTCTCACCCTATATGTCTGCTCCACTGGTCAGTTTCTCCCCACATCTGCCATGATTTCTCAAATAGCCACTCTGTCTCCCCCTTGAACAATCACTATTTTCTCCCCCTTTGTCAACGAACCCAAAGGTTACTCCTTTGAAGTCTGTAACAGAGTAGAGAACACATATCAGTACATTAGGGAAAACACATCATACCTCGGGGAGAGGGGGTGTTCCACATCTACTCACTTTTAAGTGCGAGGAATCGACTGAACTCCCAGAGCCAATCGATGCATTTTGAATGCTTCCTTGGGTAAGGCCTTTGTCAGAATATCTGCAACCTGTAACTTTATAGGCACATACTCCAACTTCAAAAGTCCTTGTTCCACCTTCTCCTTGATGAAATGATACTTAATATCAATGTGCTTTGTACTTGAATGATGGATGAGATTTTTGATAAGATTTATAGCACTTGAGTTGTTGCATTGGATTCCGATCGGAGACTTCACTTCAACTCCCATATCTTCAAGCTGCTGCTTCATCCACAATAACTGTGTGCATGCTTGAGTGGCCGCAATATATTCAGCTTCTGCGGTGCTCAACGAAATACAATCCTGCTTCTTTCTTAACCAAGAAATACATATCCCACCAAGATAGAATGAACCACCTGACGTTGATTTTCTATCATCTACTGAACCGGACCAGTCTGCATCAGTATATCCCAATAACTCTGTCTGAGATTTGTCATTATATGTCAAGCCGAAGTCCACTGTTCCCTTGATATACCGAATTATTCTTTTCACTGTGAGAATGTGACTTTACTTGGGATTACTCTGATATCTCACTGCTTGGCATGTGGCGAAAACAATATCAGGCCTTGTTGTGGTCAAGTACAACAAGATTCCAATAATTTGCCTGTATTCTGTGATATTAACTGCCTGGCCATCCTCGTCTTTTGATAATTTCATCCGAGTAGCAACCAGAGTCTTCATCTCCTTGGAATTATCCATTACAAACCTTCTCAAAATCTCCTTGGCGTATTTGGATTGAGAAATTAATGTTCCATTACTTCCTTGTGTCACCTGTAAGCCAAGGAAAAATGTTAGCACTCCAATCATTGATATTTCAAACTCATTCTTCATGAATTCAGAAAACTGTATGCACTGAGTTTCATCTGATCCACCAAATATTATGTCATAGACATAGACCATCACCATCATCCTTTTATTACTATTGTTGTTGAAATAGATATTGTAATCAACTCCACCACGCTGGAAACCAAGCTTCTTCAAGTACCGATCAAGCCTTGAGTACCATGCTCTTGGTGCTTGTTTCAGCCCGTACAACGCCTTCTTCAGCCTACAAACTTTGTTCTCATCCTCATGAATGAGAAAACCATCTGGATGCTCAATGTACACCTCTTCTTCCAGAACCCCATTTATAAATGCAGATTTGACGTCCATATGAAACACTTTGAACTTTCTTTGCACTACTATGGCCAAAAATAATCTGATTGTATCCAGCCTTGCAACCGGTGTAAATGTCTCATCTACATCTATTCCCTCTATCTGGGAGTATACCTTGCACACTATCCGTGCTTTGTTTCGAATCACAGTTCCATCTTCATTCATCTTGCTGTGATAGACCCATTTAGTCCCAATGACATTCTTGTCTGCTGGCCTCAAAACAATCTCCCACGTCTGATTCTTCTCAATTCTGATCTAGCTCTTCATTCATGGCCTGAACGTAGTTTTCATCTTCAGCTACATCAGCAAAGCATTTCAGCTCAACCTGATATAGAAAGGATATCTGGTGTAGTGAATTCATTATTCTTGTCTGAACTGGAGCTCACTGATCACTGATGATATTCTGCCTGTCAATTTCAGCTCGACTCTTTGGATTTTGTGAAGATAAGGATTTTACTTCCTTGTACTCACCATCAGTATCTTCTTCTAAATCAACTTCAGCCACTTCTTATCTCCCTGAGTCTCATACCAATTCCTCACTTTCAACATAATTTTTTTCACTATGTCATTGTTTAATAACGTCATTTCCTTCTTCTACTTTTCTGATCTTCTTGTTGAACCATTGTTGATACTCTCTCACAACATCTTGGTATCCTGAAAATAGTCAGATGATACCATATTGTTAGAGCAAAGTAAATAATCATGAAATGCATGGTTATTGCTGCTTCTCCCTGTGCTTCTTTCTTCCCCCAATAGGAAACACCTGAGACGAGTCATCCAATTATTTCCTTGATGGCTCTTGCATCTTATTTTGTTATTGAATTCTCCCCCTATGTTATGAAACACTTCTTAGGGTTATTCCCACTGTTTAGACTCATAACCATTCTTCTCCTCCGACATCTTCTTATTCTCATCTTCCACTTGGAATTGAGCCATTAACGAAATCTCTAAGCCTACTGAGTTGGAACTCGGTGTAGGAAACAAGAGACAAAGTTAACAACACAATCACATTGTATTGTCCTCTATTGCTCCTTTTCTTCTTCAACTCTGGTACCTAATTTGAATCAATTTAAACTGTAGAGCATATCACATCGACACTTCGCATCCTTAGATGCCACTTCCCCTTGGATCGTATCTCCCTAGAACCTGAAACACATGAATCATCAGTTAATAGCATTTATATACATATGGAGAGGGGTTGTTTCTTGAATCCTCAAGATGAGGATAGTGGTTGATCCTGATGGGTCAACCCTTTGATTATTTCTTGGAGTGCATCACATTCCTTTCTTGCTTCCTCCAGCTTCCTGGCCAACTTCAACTGCTCTGGCCATATGACTAAACATTCATTACCTGCATGCTGTGTCTTTTTCTGATATGAAGATTCTGTAGGCCTGGCCATTCTCACCATTTGGGGTTTAAACCTACTAGTACACATTTCCGTCTTTGATGTTCCACTAAAATTCCATTTCCCTTGATTCCTAATTTGATCAGGAATATCTTTTCTTTCCATCTTCCCTTGCTTCTTCCACCATTGCAAGGATCTTGCATCTTCTTCCATTTTTTGCTGTGGAACACGACCTGCGAATTTTTCATTACATTATTTGTTCGTATTTATTTTATCAGATGTCTGAGTCACTACACTCTTTTTCACTGGTGGTGAGTCCTCCATTGAACATTTATTCTTCTTTATCACAGCTGGAGTAGATCTCCCCTTAATCTTCCAGGTTTGTTCACATTCTCTCCTTGAGAGCTATTTTGAGTATGACATATGAGGTGACTGATACACCTTTCGTTCAGCTCCATGTGATTCCCCTGAGGTTCTAAGCCTATTCTTCTCCTTTCCGCTTTGTCTCTCAGTGTAGAATTTATCATTATGCATCATTGGAGTCGAGAATCTCCTTTCGAGTTCCCTTTCCCTTCTTGTGTTCTTCTTGCTGCAATTTCTTGCCAAATGCCCATAATTTGAACATATAAAACATTTTCCATCAAAGGCATACCTCATTTCGTCACTTCTATGTTGAGATGCTGATACACCTTGAGTTCTTCTTCTGAAACGGGGCTCTTGAGCTTCCTAACACATACTCATGGTGTGTCCCATTCTTCCACAGTAATAGCATCTAATGGATGCTTTCCTCTGAGAGACTCTTCTCTATGATTTATCATGATGCTTCTTCTTATTCTCAGATTTAGTAATGTTTCTATTTTTACAGCCCGAGATGTATTCCAGAGCCTCTGAATAGAAGCTTGACGTGTGGCCATGAATCCCACAGAAAAAGCACATGTCATCACTTCTTTTTGTAACTGTCCTCTTAGGCCTATCTTCAGCACCTATATGTTTTTATCCACTCCTGGAACTATTCATGGATCTCATTCTATCATGCACAGGAGGGGATTCATCAAATCCAATGCCAGATTTTCCCAAGCTATATGGTCTTTGGGCTGAGAAAATATTTTGTTGTTTCTCCTCAGAAATCTCATACTTCTTTTTCACTTTATCATCACCTTCTAAAGGATAATCGAATAGTAAGTGCAGTGCATCCTTCAACTTAGGTTTTCCTTTGTACCTTGATATCTCCATTTCTTTCTTGGATTTCTCTATTACTTCCTCCAATTGTTGAATCTTCTTATTTCTTGATTCAAGTTGAGCATTGAGTTCTTTTATGAGATTCTTCCCTCTACTCAACTCATCTTCTAGTTCCCGTGTGAGCTTTTCTACCATGTCACCATGCTTCATTACTTTCAGTTTTTCCTCAGAAACAGATTCAGTGACAGATTCATTCTCTTGTTGTAGCCTTTGATTCTTCTGAACTTCTTCAGACAACTGTGTTTCTAGATCATCATTTCTAGCTTTCAGATTCTGAACTTCATCTGACTTTTGATTCTCTTCATAATCACCATCCTTTTGTTTTCCTTTCATTTTAGCCACCTTTTGTAGTTCTTCACCTTGAGAATCATTCTTATCCTTTAGGTAAGTAGCCACATCAATAAGCCTTTGATTTAAGCCTCTTAGCTTGTTGACATCAATCTCCAATACTTTTATCCGGATATCTTTAGATTTGACTTCTTCATCCAATTTCCGGTCCAATTTCTTTGTCATGTTGACAACATCTACTGGTGGCTTCCTTCTTAAAACTTCTTCATCATCAGTTGTTTCAGTATCACTTTTATGTTCATGTACTTCACTCATTCCAACATCTTGATTGAGTGAATCAATATTTTACCTATCAGATTCATCCAGGCCTTCTTTCAGTAAGTTGTTTAATTCTTTTAATTGAATCACACCTTTTCCATACACACTTCCACACTGAGGAATACCCGCTGACTTCTGATTCTTCTTTGATGTTTTTACCTTTTCCATGGCACACCGAGATAAGAGCAGACTGATTCTTTAACCACACAGATCGACTACACCAAGTCCGAGCAAACAAATCATATAAAAGCAACCTTCCTCTGATACCAATTGTTAGGACCAATAAGGGCCTATATACCCTGAGAGGGGGGGGGGGATGAATCAGGGTATGGATATTATTTTTCAAAATTCTTCCTACCCCACTGTATCTTGACCTCTTTGTTACAGGGGTCACTTTGTTTGCACTTGTATGTTTGTTATGATCACTTACTTTCTTATTTATCTGATGATGACGCTTTAAATGAAATGCAGGAAAATAAGCAGGTAGACACAAAGATTTTTACTTGGTTCACCCTCACTGGGCTACGTCCAAGGAGCATACGCCGACAAGTTTCCGGTCGTACCAAACTCCACTAATCTTCACTAGATGTGGATAAAAAGTTCGGGCTAGATCACTTATATGCCCAGGCTCACTGCCTTTACAAAGTTTAGGGTCAGCTCACTGCTTTCCCAAGGGTCACTCCCTGTTTCTCTCTCTATGGCTCACTACTAGTGGAGAGGATCACCTTCTTCCTCTTCCTTTGCTCACTGCTCCGGAAAGGATCCACTCACAGTTTATAGACCTATAGGTCTCTTCATTTGCATGAAGGAATGCATCTTCCTCTTTAAGTAGATGCTCTGTTGAAGTCCAAATTTCACCCGTAGATGAATCTCTCTTTGCACCAAGGGTATCGGGAAAACTTCCAGCTTCCACGCAGCCCGAAAATCACTAATGGAAATAAACCTTACTTGGCGCGCAAGTCAATCTCGACGCGCAAGTATCGGAACACAAGTCACAACGGGTGTGCAGGTCTTCCTCAACCACTTGCGTGACACAAGCTTACTCAACTCCAAACTTGCGCTACTCACTTCCTTTTACTCCCAATCCAATATTGGCATGCAACTTCCAACAATCGCCCTTCTTCAAATCTGGCGCGCAAGACCCACTTGCGCGACACACCACCACTTGCATGACCACCACACCTACACGACGAGATCTTTGATTTCTCAAAGTGTTGAACTCTAGTGAAGAATGAAGAGGGGTGGTCCAGTATTTATAGGCAAATTGACCACCCTGCGCGACGGCGCGCAAGTCACCTGCGCGACCCAGTCTTGGCGCGCAAGTCTTCTGTCCTCCTAGATACTTGCGCGACCAACTCCCAAACTTGCGTGAACCTGTTTCCTTTGCCATATTTTGATATTTTGATCTTGAAAAACATATGGTGTGCAAGTTTCCTATACTCCAAGTCCTTGGCGCGCAAGTCCCTTTTCCAAAAATACTTTTCTTCATTTGTCGATTTTCAGGCCCAAAAATTTGTCAAACACTGGAAAACGGCACCACCTTGTATCTGTTCTTTTTGTACCACCTCCAGATCGTCCATTCCATTATCGAAATTCTTGAATCAAACATGGATCATTGAACACAACTCTTGAACTCGAAATTCCACCATGAAACCCCCTTTGTCAACAAATTTTTATGTCATGGTTTGCATTGTCAACAATCACAACACAAATGTTCACTTTGTCAACAAACATAATCACCTCAAAAATACTTAAATGATGCCTTTTAGGGATTTTTTCCCAAAAAAAATACTTATGTCCTTATCAGATAATGTTTATCAGAAGGCGATGGGTCTTAAAAATTCAAAAAGTATGCAGGACAATCTAGAAAGTATTTTTGAAGGGAATACTAAAGTCAAGGAAGCAAAGCTACAAATCTGGTGTAGTAAGTATGAATACATCAAAATTAGAGATGAAGACACAATTGATAAATACTTTACCAGAGTAAATGAAATTGTTTGAAGCATCAGAGGATTTAGAGATGTCCTGGAAGATTCTATAATGATCAATTCACACATGAGCCTCAACCCAGTTGGTGATGTCTCTCTAAGTGCATCCACGAGACCTAGGTTCAAAACCAGGTGGAGGCATAATTTCGGGAGTACTGTAGCAGTACTGTAGCAGTACTGTAGCAGTTATTGTAACAGCTACTGTAACAGACACTATAACAGTTACTGTAGCAGGAAATGTAGCAGTTACTGTTCGGTACTATAGCATCCAAAACTATTCACCTTGGACCATCGGTTTGGGCTTGGAGTCCTTAAGGCCTTCAGGCCACTCGAGGCCTTCGGGTCAGTAAGGCTTTCAGGCCACCTCAAGGTCCTCAGGTCCACCTGATTTGCAGTTGAACATACAGATTATATAAGGAACCACTTTAGAGGAGGAAAGAGTAGGGCACATCCACCAGAGCAGGGCTAAACGGACATTGGAAAATTGAGAGGGTATGGCATTTTCCATTGGTATCACGCCTGTGCACCCCTGCAAATGGAAATGCTAGCTGAACAGTCATGAAAAGGTGGAGAGCTGATCACGATGCAAGATACTGGGGAGGAGTAGTTTCAAGTAGTCATAGTCTGTATGATTTCTTTAAGACCTACGGGTCATGTAATATCTACAATCCTATGGGTAATGTAATTCACAAAGCCTACGGACCTTTAAGGGTTCCCCCTCATCCCTTGAAAGGGGGGTTATCAGAAAATCAATAAAAAATAAGGCCTTTGGGCCATTCAGTCAGTGAATAAACTTATGAGAAACTTTTTAGACAAGTTTGATTCTAACATTTCTTCTTTATAAGATAAGGATAATTTATCTCTTGATGAATTGCATAAATTTCTTATTTATTATGAAATGAGGAAATATCCAATTTTTAAAAAGAATATGAAATATGAAATTTCTTTTGAAGATACAAGAAAGATTAGCATCTAAGATATTGAAGAAGCCGATCCTTATGAATATGAAGATAAAGAGGATGATGTGTTAAATGAAAAAAATCATGTCTCTTATATCCAAGAACTATCAAAGAGGAAGAGGAAAGTATCAAGGAAAACTTCATCTCAAATGTTTTGATTGTGGTGGAATCATACACTTTTCTATGAAGTGCCCCAATAAGAAAGTTGTAGAATATATAGATGATTATGATAAAAAACCTTGATGGAATAAGTGGAACAAAAATGATAAATAAGAAAAGTAATCTAGAAAATACAAGAAGAAGTTTACTAGAAAGAAAATAATTATGTTGAGTAAGAAAGTTGAATCAAACTCAACTAAAAATAATTCTAATAAAGATGAAAGTTTAGAAAAATTCAAAACCTTTATTGAAAAAGTTGAGAAAAAAATACTTTTCATTGAGTGAAGAAGGTGGTGAAGAATATTATAGAGAGTGTCAGCTCAGAACCTAGATTCTTTCATGTATTGAGAAATAAAAATCTCTCAAGAAATAAATCATAATGATACAGAAAGATCATGAAGAAGTTACTAAAGGAAGAAAATATTTCATCAAGTAGAAGTATGAATACATCAAGGAAAGTTTAAGTTACAAAATTAGAATTTCTAAACAGGGAAAGATGATTTAAGATATTAGTAAGATTCTGGAAGATAAGGAAGAACAAGTTAACAAGTTTTAATCAAAACTTCTTGAGTCTGAAAGTAACTTGAGGAAGATGAATGGAAACTTAAATAAAGATTTGAAAGTAAAAGATAAAACTTTTAAAGTTGTTTAGAAGGCTTAATATGATAATCAGGTGAAATATTCTCTTACCAAAAATAACATTTTATCCGATTCTTTTAACTTTCCAAGTTCCAAAAATAGTATTAAGAAATATTAAGTGGATAAAGGATGTGAAAAACCTATCAAATCCACAAAAGTAGAAAACTCACTCAAAAGAAAAGATGATCCACATCCTAAGTATGTTAGAGTTGAAAGAAGTTAACAATCTCAACAAAGTTTCAATAGATAAAAATATTATTTAAATAGAAAATCAATATTTTATGGTTATTACTGGTGTTGTGGAATCTATGGGAATAAAGCTTATAATTATTGGACCAACTTATCTCTACTCAGAATAAGGTTTGAGAAAAGTGGAAGAAATAGTGAAAGTAGAATAAGAAACTTTCCTAACTTACAAAAAGTTGAAAAGGTGAATTTTAAAGATGTTAGAAACTTTCCAACAAAGAATAAATTTAAATTTATGGAAGAAGTTTGTAGAATACATGATCAATATGGTCATCATGCCAAAAATATGTTTGAAACTCCTTCCGAAAGAAATTCCTTATGATAGAAAATAAAAGGAAGTTGAGAAGAAATTTGAGGAAAAATCTTTTGTTATTGAGACATATTTAAAATAAATTAAAAGGAACAAAACATGGATACTTTATTGTGGTTTTTCTTCATATATGACAGATGATATAAAAATCTTGAAAAACATTGAAAGTCATGATGGGGTAGTAGTTACCTTTAGGAATTATGGTTACTTAAAAATAAAAGGAATTGGAAAAACTGAGATTGAAGCAGAAAAATTGAAATCTAAGGAAGTTTTATTTTTTGATGGGATAAAACATAAATTACCCAGTGAAGTCAAATTTGTGAAGATGGAAAAGAATTTTTTTAGAAAAGTTTTTGTATCATCAAAAGTGTGAAAGATGGAAAAGTAATTACAAAAGGAGAAAGAACCAGTGATAATATGTTTAAAATAGAAGAATTCAATGACTCCTATTACTTGAGGGATGAAGATGAAAATAATTTATGGAATCGAAGACTTGGCCACCTTGGGAAAAAACATGAATAAAATTTATAAAGTTAATACTATCCATAATTTTCCATAATTGAAAATAAGAGATGAAGATGTTTGTATTACTTTCCAGAAAGGAGAGATGACTAATAGAGTTCATAAAAGAGTTAAGATTCAATCTAGAAGACCAATTAAGCTTATTCATTATGATTTATATGGTCCAATAAGACACCAATCAACAAGAGGATACTTATATTTTATCACTTTTATTGATGATTTCACTCAGATGAAAAACATCATGTTCATGAAGCACAAGTCATATGTTATTGAAATGTTCAAATACTTTAGGAAAGATGTTGATAAAGAAATGGGGTTTCCATAAAGAAGTTGAGAACATATAATGGTACCAAATTTACAAAAAATACCTTTTAAACTTATCTAAGAAAGCATGGTATCAAACCTCATTATAGTGATCCCTATACTCCACAAAAAAATAGAGTAGTATAAAGAAAGAATATAAGCTTAGTGGAAATGAGAAGAAGTATGTTATTAGAATACAAACTTTTAATTTTCTATTGAAGAGAAGCTATTATTACTACTATACATGTTAATAATAGATGTTTGTTGAGATTAGAAATGGACACGACTCCTTATGAAATGTGGTATAACAAAAAAACTTCATTGAAATACTTCAATTTTTTTCTGATTCCGTTCTTGCTCAAAATAAAAAATTTATATTTGGGAAAGTTTGGTAAGAGAACTGAGGAAGGAAATTTTATGGGTTATTCACCAAATATAAGAAGTTACAAATGTTGGAACAAAAATTTAAAAAAGTTTGTGGACTCATATGATTTGAAGGTAATTTAAAATCAATGTTTCGTAAGAAAATTTGTTGAGAATACTGAGGAGGATACATTGAAGAATTACAATAATAGTAAATTTTATCCAAAATATCCTTTTCATGATTAAGATGATTCATGTGGTGAGTAAAATGAAGTTGGGAGATAAACCTTGATATTTCCTACCTTATAAAAGAATGTTGAGTCCAAAAACATTATTGGGAATTTGAAGACTCCAGTTCAGACCATAAGGAAGTTGATATTAGAAAATCAAACTTCACTTATCTCAAATGTTGAACTAGAATCGGTTTCAAAGGCTATTCAAAATAAATAATGGGTGGATGATATGAATGAAAAGCTGGATCACATTTATAATAATGAAACATGGGAACTTATTCAAAGGCCAGTAAATAAAAATGTTATCAAAACAAATTGGGTTTATAGAAACAAATTGAATGATCATGAAGAAGTTTCAAGAAACAAAGAAATACTTGTTTTTAAAGGATATTCATAGGTGGAAGGTGTGGATTTTTATGAAACCTTTCCCTCATTTCAAGGCTAGAAACTATTTGAATATTTCTTACAGTGATTGCTCATTAGATTTACAAAGTTTATCAGATGGATGTAAAGTTATATTTCTTAAATGGTGAGATTGAGGAAGAAGTTTACATTGAATAACCTTGTGGATTTCAACTTGACAATGATGAAAAAGAAGTTTTTAAATTGAATAAATCCTTGTATGGTCTAAAACAATCCCCACATGCATGGTATTCTAAGATTGACAATTGTTTGAGAATGTTGAACTTTTCTAAAGGAAAAGTTGATAGAAACTTGTATGTGAAAGATATTGACTCTATAACTTTAATTATAATTGTTTATGTGGATGATATAATTTTTTCTATGGATATAGAAGATTCTTATAAAAAAATATTTGAGGAAACTAAGATTTTTTTTAAAATGTCAATGTTGGGAGAATTAACTTTCTTCCTTGTCTTACAAGTTCAACAAAAAAAAATACATTTTCTTATATCAAGAAAAGTATGTCAGAGAATTGTTAAATAAGTTTGGGATAAAAGAATCCAAAGATGTTCTAAATCCTATTTCAGTGAGCACAAAGTTGAGTAAATATAAATCCCGAACAAGTGTGAATCATAAATACTTTCAAAATCTAATAGTAAGTCTTATTTACCTTATAGCCTCAAGGTCTGATATTGTTTATATTGTGACTTTGCGTGCCAGGTATCAAAGTAATCCAAAAGAATCACATATGTTGGCAGAAAAAAGGATTATGAGATATTTTAAAGGAACAAATTCACATGGGTTGTTATAAAAAGAAATAATAAGATGAAGTTTCATGGTTATACTGATTCCAATTAGGCTGAAGATTGTAATGATAGAAAATCAACCTCAGGAGGAATATTTTTCTTGGGTGAATGTTGTGTGAGTTGAAATAGTAAGAAAAAAGTTCAGTAACTTTGAGCACAGCTGAATTTGAATATTTTTTAGCTACTCAAGCTTGTACTCAAATGTTGTGGTTGGAAGTTCAGCTGGAATATTTAAAAGTAAAAGTTTCTAAAACATTGAGGATAATTTGTGATAATCAGAGTAAAATTGATATTTCTAAGAATACTGTCCAAAATTAAAGAAAAAACACATTAATATAAAGTTTCACTTTATACAAGGGAAATTTTTTGCTGGATATGTCTTGCTGGAATACATTTCAACAAAGTATAAGATTGGTAATATCTTTACAAAAGTAATTCCGAATGAAAGGTTTGTGGAATTGAGGATGAAAATTCATGTTCAGCCTCCTCCTATATCTTCCTAAATCTCATAAGGAAAAACCCCCACTGTGCTTTGGATTATGTTGACAAAGGGACATTGCATATCAGCCTGTTTTGTTCTCCTAGGTACACATGAAACGTTCCACCTTGAAGGCATAACAAAAATGGTGAACCCAACACAAATCCTTAACCAAGGTGGCAGTTCTACCCCACTCAAGCCCCTTCTCCCCACAAAAAAAAGAAGAGGGGAAGGGGGCCAAGCTGAATCAAAAAATAAGAATATGTTTAAAATAATGCTAATTTGATGAGGTTTTGTGGTTTGTATGTCATATATATATGCCGCATGTTCTTTTAGATCAACCTTCGATCCAAATGAAATCTTGACGACCCATGTAGACACATGCATCAGCGATCCCACAGGCGTCCAAGGCCCTAATGAAGAGCATGACCCCCTCGCCTACCCAGCATATTCAATGATGGGTATCCAACAAACTAATCAAAGAGTACCACCGAAATGGTACTCTCCCCATGTTAGAGGCCATGAGACAATCACTCCAGTATACAAAGGTTCTCCAACTGCCTCCTTAGCCGCGGCCAGCACCCCAACACAAGGCGACCCCGGTGGTCATCTCAAACCATTCCGAAAGCCTGTCCCCAAAATGTGACAACAAGTAACTGCCTTATCTTATGGAGGTAGATGAAGTAGATGTCAACAGTTTCATCTCAACTGTAAAGGGGTCCTACTCACGAGCCCCCTCCAGAGAGCATCGCCGCTGAAACCAAATGACCTGACCTCCTCCCGCCGAAGAGGAACTTATGCCGAGGGCACCTGCCAAAGTCCAGGAGACCTGGGGCCCTTGAGCTGCCCACCAAGGTCAGCTAATATATAATCAAGAACATGCTATCACCCTGGTTCCTAAGGAGAAACTCCACCGTACTAATGTGTTGGCATTCAACGGGTAGACATACGACTCTGCCCCCTCTACTCAATCCCACCATAGAAATATGGTGGCACAATACAAACACATGCACGTTCCTACTAGTTCTCACCAGTCCCACCGTGTAGGCAGAGCGACAAACTACAGGCAGATGCAGATATCTGCTGATGCACACCAAGCTCGTCAACCAAATAGGGAATCACTCAGCTACACATAGACACAAATACCTGCTGATGCATTTCAAGCCTACCATCTAAATAGGGCAGAAATCATCTACACATAGGCACAAATACCTTCTGATTCATTTCAATCCCTCTATACAAATAGGACGAGAAGAAAATATGAGCAGAGTCAAATTACTACGGATGCATACAAAGCCCGTGAGACAAATACAGTGGCAAGAAAGCAAATGAAAATACCTGCTCATGAATATAAATACCACCAGTCAAATATGGTGAAAATCGGAGAAGAAAACTTGTGGCAGACTCGTTCCTCTATCCCAGCACAGGAGAACTTCCAGTATATACTAGAAACTCATGGAGGACCGGAGTAGGCACAAAATCTTTCTTTGATATTGGAATGGTCTTTCATACATGTTCCAGCCAAAGATGTATCTTAACATATCCTAGAAATGATGGAATACCAGACGTTGATTCAAGACCATATCCTCCAAACATTCCAAGATATCATTGTATCAATGGTAAAGGCGAGAAATCAGGCCCACGACCCAGTTTCATCGAACGAAATGACCCACTCACAAAATGAGTTAGTCACTCTAGAGCAGTTATGCATCCCTTCTCTAGTCCAGGAGGGTCGACAGAAATATCCCATGATGAATGAACAACTGGATCGGGAAAAAATACTCGTTCCAACTGGGGGACGCTTGTCCAACATGGTGTCTGCTCCAGGGCAGACATATATTCCTACCAAAACTCAAGATTTCTGTTGGCATATCCTGAAAAAATCACAGGACCCAACAAGACAGGGATCCATATATGAGGTCCGTTACCAATAGTAGACAACCTCGATTACCCACAAGAGAGCATTCAAAAATTAAAGGTTCCAAAGACAACCGGAAAATGAAGAGTACATATATGATCCTACTATGTTGGAAGCTGGGGTTCTTAACGCCCTCAAACATATATCAATAAAGACTCAAGACCTTGTTAGTCCATTAATAAATTATGGAAGTGGTAGTAGCAGTTGCGAAGGCCCTCCCCACAATGTTGCTACCAGCATCTCTGAAGGTCCTCCCCAAAGCACCCATGGGGGATCACTCCATGGGACATGAATGATCGATCACAAGATTCTATCTCCTGATGCGCATCGGGGTAGCCCTCCCCTCGACCTGAAGATCAGACAACAAGAAGGTCCTCCCCTTGCTGTCTTTCACCCTGATGGTCCTTCCCAGGGTATACACTACAAATATGATTCTCCCTGTAGTTTTACATCAAGTCATAATGGTAGTCCTTGCCATGATGACAGTCATTGCGAAGGCCCTCCCCACAATGGTAGTTGCTGTGAAGGTCCTCCCCATAGTAACATCAAGAAATGAGAAGGTCATCCCCTCATTGTAGTACATCTTGAAGCCCCTCCCTAAGATTTTCACTGCAAAAATTCTCTCTGCATATAGGTATCAAGTCATGATGGTAGTCCTCTCCATGATGACGGTCATTGAGAAGGACCTCCCCACAATGGAAGTTGTTGTAAAGTTCCTCCCCTTAGTGACATAAAGTAGCAAGAAGGTCCTCCCCTCGCTGTAGACCGCCCTAAAGGTCCTCCCCAAGGTATACGCCGTAATTTTTTTCCCACGGTCAGGCATAGATTTTAAATAGTATACCTCTCCATTTCAGCACCAATTACAAAGGTCCTCCCCACAACCAAAATCAGTACCGGCAGGAAGGTCCTCCCCTTTCCATAAAAAATGTGAGAAATATTTCCTATGCTGAGGCACTCAGAATGGAGTCATACACATCAGACGCTCTGTCTGTAACGAGTGATATTATTTCTCAACCAGAGGATGGCCCAGAGCCATGCTCATCTTTTGAGCCACCCCCAAGATGTCTGGAAATCAATAAGGCTCCCACCATCCTGGTTGCTTGGAAAGAAATTATTAAGAAGCAGTTGAGCTAGGCATATCAAATAAAAGAGCCTCCGAAAGAACAATAGCAGAATATGTTTCCTGTGAGTGGACAACTAGCTAAGGATAATATACCAGTGATGTATTGTCATACGACCACTTCTCACTTAGAAATACTAGGATATTTGTCTGGGGAATGAATTCATGAAATTTTCCTCAATATATAGACAAATCTTTGTCAGATAAAAGAAAAATTCCTACCCTATGAAGGGTATGCAGACCATATCAACACGATAGGGGAGATTCACTGTTTAATTGATCTGGAATCCCTACCATCCACAAGGCATCCACAATCAAAAAGGCGAAAAAAAACCTTGAACTGGATTGCCTCCATGCACTACATAAGTTGTGTGGCCTCATTGGTGACACCCCGACTAGAGTTCAAATTTGGGGATAGGGAGAACACGGAGCTTTAAACTTCACCCCTTGTCCCATCCAAAAATCCCTATTGGAAATGTCATCTTTCAATGTCATCACCCAAGGGTAGAAATCAAGTAAAACCCCTACTCAGGAAAGATGGGATACTTGACAAAAACAGACTAGGAGTAAGTCTCAAAAATGTCAGGACCGAAGAGATAAATCTATCGAAAAGATTTTGGGCCAGGCAACCAAGAACATCCAACATGATTCCCACCTAAGAGAATCCAACTAGAAAGTACTGATCATGTCTTCAAAAGACCATAGACTATATGCAGGCCCAATTCCATACTGGGTTCACACCCGCACGGGAGTATGTGAAATTGAAAAGGTGGAAATAGCGGTGGCTACCGCTGCAATATGGGAACAACCCCATCCCATTGGGTTAGGGGAATTTTTAAATCAAAATTCTCCCGTAAGACCAACAAATCTAGGCCGTGATGCATCAATAGGAGAATGAGAACAACCCCAACCCACAGGGTTGGGGACATTTTTACCCCCCGCACAATGGACATCTATCTTCCACCATCTAAGAAGAGAGATGGAAAAAGGAGTTACCTGTTCCACCCCTTCTTGTGTTTCTCACACTCTGAGACAAAGGCACATTATGAGGTTAGACCAGGGCCCCATTAGGGTAGATCTTCAACAAGAAACTCAAATAATACCATGGAATATAAGGATAAAGTCCAATAAAGGACGCAGAAAGCCTTCATACCATTCATCACCGGGTACACCACCCACAATGCAATATGCCTCAGTGAACATGGTAAACGTCAACTTCACAGATCTCACAGGAAATGACGTGGAGTTAGAGGATGCGAAGGAAGATGGTTCCCTCCTAGAGGTATCCCATCCTAAGCATGATGGTGTGCATACCCGGAACCAGAGAGCGGTCTTAAATCTGGGCGCCTACTTAGTTAACCTGACATTACCTCCCATTCGAAACCCCAACAAGGAGAAGAATAAATCCAAGGTCATCTATGACCTTACTTCTCCTCCCCTGGAAATGCGCCCCTCACTCTCGAGGAAAGGTTCTCTAAGAAAGAGGAAGAAATTAAAGAGCTGAGGTGAATCAATTTCGAGCCGCATCGAGGGAGCTATCTCTCCGAATGTGTTCCCCCCGCGGAACATCAGCAGGTGCTCCTAGAATAGGTTCCCTTACCACAAGCACCCATCCCGATGAATGAATCCAAGCTCAGAGGTATGTTCAACCTAGATTCAGAAGGACATCAAGAATTCTCCCCACTGGGAAGGTATCCAGAATATATTCAGGTAAACCCACAAATGATACCTTCTATTCGGTGTCAACCCCAAATTCCAACATCACTGACATGCCCAGTCTTGGACACTGCCACACTAGCCCAAGCCCAACAGGATATGCATCAAGGGATTTTTAATACCATCAAGCAACTAACAACTCAACTAGAAGCCATGGAGGGGCGTTGTGCTCTAATACAACCAGAGTGCAAACCCTACCCTGATTGGGTAAGTAATGTTCTGCCACCTCCCAATTTCAAGAACCCCATATTAATAGTATTCAATGTCTTGGGGGACCCATAACAACATTTAATGCACTATGCCTCTTATTGTGACCCCATGATGGGAACTACTGATCAGCAAGAAGCAAGAAAACTCAGATTCTTCATACGAACCCTACAAGGCTTGGCCTTAGTATGGTATACTATCCTTCCATGCAACTCAATCATAGGCTGAGAGGATCTTTGGTGATAGTTTCTCTTCCAGTTCAGTTCAACAATGCCTAAGATGACAGTCAGTGATCTCATGAAATGAAAATATAGAGAGAATGAAAGAGTCTCAGACTTCATTTTCATATGGAAAGGCCTAACTTATTCCCTAAAATGGCCTCTCCCCCAGGATGAGATGATCTCCATGTGCATCGATAACATTTGGGATGAATTGCGAACACCTCTCATCCCGATGAAGTACACAAGTGGGTTTAGATACTTCTCTTCCATCACCCAAATAATAGAATACTCCTTACAACGGACCAACCTCAAGTCCCGAGTGGCCCCATCAGTCCTTGGTAAAATAATGGAAAAATCCGAAGCGACTTCTGTTATGCTTAAGCCACCCTGACACCAGCTCCAGTCGCGAGGCCCCCACCGAACCATGTATGACCCCCTGGATGCCAACAACCACCCCTAACTCAGTAATATGAGTGAATAGGTGCTAAAAGAAATCAATTTGAAGATCAAAGAAATAAATTTTATTTGTTTCAAGATGAACTAGCCTATGACTATTTTATAGCCGCTATGAATTTCAATTTGCTCCAGCTACCAGAGCCAAAACGATCCAATGAAGTGGGTCTCGAAAACCATCCAAATTATTGTCCCTATCACCGAATATTGGTACATACCATCTAGGAATGATTCATTTTCAAGGATATACTACAAAATATAGTGGATTCTGGGAAAGTCAAGTTGGGACCACCACCAACACAAGTGGCGTATGTTTCCACCTCAGACACAAGAGAGAAAAAATAATGGAAAATAGTTTCCAGTAAGGATAAAAAATTTGACAATTGGATGACCTGGAAGGTAGTCAACCGAGTTCATGGAATCCTCCAGCCGTAGTTGAAACAACCAATTGTGACCCCGGAAGCTCCTGATACAACACATCCATCCTCCTTAGTCCTGCAGTCCTCTAAAGGCCAGAAGGGAAGAAAGCAAGAGAAAGAAGATGAGATGACACCAAAGCCAAAGTAAGTGTTGATGCTTTCATACTTCATGCTAGCAGACTTGGTACAATGAGCGACACCCCGCTAAATGGTACAAAAAGCACCGCCCCACCAAATGACACCATTAGAAGGAGACAGTCAGACAGAAATAGTGTCAGATCAAGAACTAATATTTGGTTCCATTAATTTCATTCAATTGATGGACCCCTTCTCGGATGGAGACTATGGCTACGAACCCGAATTTCCCATGCCCAAATGGAGAGCCGAAGGAAAAAGCCATAGAGGCTGGAGGTTTCTTGGAAGGCATGATCATGGTAGGAGTCAAATTCCCAGCCACACCATAAATCAAACCATTAACATCACAAAAACTCACGGAAGGACCCTCCAATAGACACAAAAAGAACCAGAATGCTCTTCTTCCCCCATCGGAAGAAATCCAATCCTAGTTATCTTAGAATATCCATCAGGGGAAGAAAAAATACCAAACCACCCAAGGCACATAGGTGGACCAGTTTTGCCAAACCCGGAAAGGACCGCAGCACCACTGACCCTGGCTATAGAGGTCAAACCATCCACATCCAAATCCCAAACCCCTAAAGTTTATATGAAAGAGAAACCCTAATCCATGAAGCGCCGACCTTTAGAGAAGAAGTATGATATTCTAAAATAGCTAGCTTTAGTACCAGCAAAATTGTCAATCCTAGACATGTTAAGTCTGTCTGCATATCTTAGGGAGGCACTCATCGAAGCCTTACTAAGTCCTCAGGAGTTTGAGGCTGAAGTAGTAGTAGCCGAATTCTATCGGACAAAGACCAATCCTGAATAATGTCATGTCGTCATCTCCTTCATAGATAGGGATAAAGACTCCATAATTAAAGGACACATCAAACCCTTATATGTGTTCAGAAAGATAAATGGAATTGATTTTCGGAGGATATTCATTGACAAAGACTCTAGAGTTAACCTCATTCCACTGCAAATATAAGGACCCAGCCTTATTACATTACATAATCTTGAATTTAGTCAAGAAATAACTTCCTTTAAAATTAAGTATCTTTTCAAGTTTAGAGATTTAGATAATTGGGACATAACACATTCATAAAATTACACATTATTATATATTGGATACCATAAACACAATATTCATTTATTGAAAAATATAAAACTTTTAAAATAAAACATGATTTATTTAACAATTCTACAAACATTTAACTTGGATTCCTTATTTGTCTTACACATCCTTAACCCATGAAAATTATTTAAAAACTTGGGATGAGCACAAAAATCTCAGTAAGGGATATAAAAATAAGGAAAGAACACATTAGTCCATAAATACTTATAATATATGTAATCATTTTCAAAAGACACACTTATCACCCATATATACTTACTTTATGAAACATAAGATTTACACAAGATTCCAAAAATACATAAGAAAAAAAAAAAGAACCATAAAGGTATCTTGGGGCATTACTTACATAATCTTGTAACCCTTTCGGATACCTTATAATTTGCAACCCTCACGACTACCTTATAATTTGTGTAACCATCGCAGTTACACTTGGAGTAACCATACAACTGACCTACAACTTACACATACCCAATGAATTGGAGGGAGATATAGGTCCAACACTTCATCATAAAAAATTACCAAGAACTAGAACACAATCATAGAACATGTATACTTTCATAAAAACATTTCTTTTGAATTTTTAAAAATAGAATTTTAAAAGAGGATTTTTAAAGAAAAGCCCCTTACGTAAATCATATAATTGAAGTGAGAATTAATAGAGTGGATGGAATATGTATAAAAAATGTAAATAAAAATAATTAAACATAATATAAACAAAACCAATCATACAAACAATTTTAATACCACATAAATAACAAAGTATAAGGTTAACCCAAAGAATGGAAATCAGGTTAAGAATTCCCCTACCTTGGGTTTGTCTTACTTCAAACTCATTTAAACCTCCTATATAATGGTTAAAAGAGTGTTATTAATATCTTACAGAAATATATACATATTTATAAGACCTTATATGATCATTTAATTACATCATTTTACCCTTTAATTGTTATTATTTTGTTCCTTGCACTGTTTTGGGTGTGTTCTTTACATGATTTCCATGATCGATTCATGATGGATATTCTTGTCGATTGGGAGTGAAAATACAGAATTGAAATGGATTGGTATTTAAATATTTCCAGAACCATAAATTATACCATTTATTATTTTTGAATTATTACATGAGGATGATTCATAAGTTAAAACATCATTGATATTTGTTTAGATCATTTTGGCGATTCTTTGATCATAATGAACTCATTTTGTTTTATAAATTAATCACATGTGTACAAAATGATTCTAAAACCTTATATAAGATATAATAAATAAATTTTAATATAGTTCAACCATAAAAATGGTTTCATGACCAGTATTGAATAAAGTAAATGAAATTGAAATCACATCATCCACAATGTCGGTAAATCGACACGTCACATATGGTGTTTTAATTTCTTGAATAAGTGGAAGAGGAGAAGAAATTTAATGGTGAATATTCCATAAACATGATGAAATCCATAATATGTAAGATACTGGATCATTCATGACTCTTGTATAAGTGGAGGTAATGAAAGAAAAAGAAAATAAAGGAATCTACAAATAAAAGAAAAGTTGAGAAATCCCTTACAAAAATTCGGCAGCCTAACAACGTCGCTTAAAATATCATAAAGTATTTTGATGACAGAAAAGGGGTATCTAATCGTTCTTACATAATATGGGAAGTAAGGGGTATAGGGAATGACATATAACAATATAATCCAAAGGAAGTTAAAAATAATAACATAAAATGAAAGAAAAGAAAGAAAACAAGAGGATGTTTACCTCTTGATCTCTTCTCCTTGAGATCCTTCTTAAGGCCTTTGGTTTTGGCCTTTTGGTGAGACCATCAGCTCTAGGACGTGGGAAAGATCCTTGGGAGGAGTATTGGACAGAACTTAGGTAATTCTCAAGGCTTGATAGGTGGGGGAGGAAGAGGGAAATGAGGGTGATATTTATAGTGGAGGAGAGGAGGTATTTAACATTATTTTAATCATTATTATAATATTTTTGCTCAAGACTATGAATAGTATTAATTAATTTGACAAAAAATAGTAATAATATAATTTTAGTTTGAACCAAGTGGCCTTAAATCACTTATGATGTCATAAATAGTGTATTTTACTGATAATTTGAAAATATGGTATTTTACCATATTTCACTATTCATAAAAAATTCAAGAATTTCAGAAAAATCCCAAACATTCACCCTAACCATTTTTAGATGTGTAGAATTCAAAAAATGAACTCCATTTTTGAAAATAATTTTATAAATATTATTAATTTAATTTTTAAATAAAATCACACTTAATTCAAAAATTAACAATTTTAATACTATAACTGCTTTTATATCACATTGAAAAATTAACCAAGATGTCATTATATTAAAGCCTTAAGAAAGTAAAATAACAATAAAATTTAATATTTATTAGGGTCACATTACTATTCATATTACTATTCATAAGGGTATGTTACTATTCACAAAAAAATCAAGCTGGTTTCATCGGACTTCAAATAACTTACTGAACACAATTATAGATGACCGTTTTTTGAAATTAAAAACATAGAAGTGGAAAAATTATGTTTAAAGGCTAGTTATAAATATCTACTTAAAAAAAAGTTTCATGCATTTCAATTTATTTTTAAAAACCTTATGGTGTTACAGTGAATGATTCGTGGCTAGGCTATGATGAAGACGACTTAACACCCTACACTACAAATCTAATGGGATATGACAAAAGAAAGCAGAAACTATTGGTATGAATCAAGATTAAAACTCATCTCAGAGACCTCATGTCGAATTCTAGGTTCCTAGTAGTACGAAAAAGTATAACCTTCAACGTCTTGTTAGGGAGGCCTTAGATGCATCAACACACAGTAATTCCATCATCATACCATCAGTGCATCAAATATTTCACTAATGGAAAAAACGGGACATCGCACATCGATAAATCCCTGTTTGATTCCTGTGAGTCACATTATATCGATGTAGGGTTTCATGAATCAGAATAAAAACATATTTTGGACAATTATGTTGATTGGATTACTGCCCCAAATAGATTGGAAACGGCTCCCGCCGACCCCCTCCAACAGCTTGGGGAAGAGTATGTATTACCCATCAACCAAGTTGAATGCACAAGTGAAAGTCTAGATGCATACTCAACTGTCTGCATGATCTCCGCTGTGGCCACCAAGTCCAAAGACATGGAAGAGCGGACTGACTCCCATGATTCCAAGAAAATCCCTATCAAAGATGCTCCTATCCCATCCTCAGGACCTCAAACTACCCCTACCTCACACACTAAGGCAAAATATGATTCCTCTCCCGACATTGGAGAGTTAATCCAAAAAATCTTTTCTCCATTAGAAGAGAAAGAAGGTGAAGATGAAAAGGAAAAAGAAGAAGAAGAATAGGAAAAAGACCTCAAAGATTCCCCTCCTGCATTCTAAGAAGGTGTATCCACCACAATCAATGAACTTAGGGAGATAAACTTGGGCACCAAAAATGACCCGCAACCTACTATGATCAGTGTGGATATTCCTATTGAGGAATAGGAGGCATACACCTCCTTTTTAAAGAAGAATTGAGACGTGTTTTCCTGTAACTACAGTAAAATTATAGGCCTCGATCCTAAGGTTTCCACTCATCATCTGGGCTTACCAGAAGATCACTGAGGCTATAAGTAAGCAGCCAGAAGGACCCAACCGATTCATATGGCCAAAATAGAGGTTGAGGTTGACAAGATGATCAAATAAAACTTCATACATGAGGTCCAATATCTGATCTGGCTGGAAAACATAGTCCCTGTCAAAAAGAATAATGGAAATATTAGAATATGCATTGACTTTAGGGACCTTAATCGATATTTCCCAAAAGATTATTTCTCAGTCCCAATCACAAAATTGTTGATCAATGCAACAACTGAATATGAGGCTCTCTCTTTCATGGATGGCTATTTTGGATATAATCAAATCCAGATGGCCTAAGGAGATGAAGAAGCTACCACTTTTAGGGACCCTTAGGGAGTGTTCTATTATAAAGTGATGTCCTTTAGTCTAAAAAATGCCGACACCACATATCAGCGTTCCATGCATCACATCTTCAAGCCCTTCTTGGGAAAGTGCATCGAGTGTTATGTTAACAATCTGGTGGTTAAATCATGACATCACTCAAACCACCTGGATGATCTTGAAACTGTCTTCAAAAAATTGCGTCAGAATAGCTTAAAGATCAATCCCCTAAATTGAACCTTTGGCGTTACCTCAGAAAAATTCCCTAGCTTCATCGTATGCCATTGCGACATTGAATTCGAACCCAAGAAGACAAAAGCCATCCTTGGAATGTCCCCACATAGCAACCTCTCCAAGTTGAGAGGTCTCCAGGGGAACCTCACCTACATTCAGCACTTCATAGCCAACCTAGAAGGTAAATGTTTACCTTTCACCAGGCTCATGAATAAAGGAGTTACGTATGAGTGGGATAATGATTTCTAAGAAGTGTTTGACAATATCAAAAGATATATCCTAATCCCACCGATGTTGATGCCACTAGTTGAGGGGACGCCACTCATTTTGTATGTAACCACCCTAGAATGATCATTAGGTTCCTTCCTCACATAGAAGAATAATGCCAGAAGTGAGAAAAACCTCTATTACCTTAGTCGAACAATTATTGATGTTGAAACTTGATATTAAAAAATTGAAAAGAACTACCTAGACCTAATTTGTGTGGTTTAGAACCTCAGGCATTACCTGCAGCACCATGAGGTCCACTTGGTCTTCTGATGAAACCCACTCAAATATATCCTCAACCATCCCATGATAAATGAGTGCTTATCATGATGGGAGGTCATCCTACAACAGTTTGACATATGATACGTACCCTAGAAGGCCATTAAAGGATAGGTGTTAGTAAAATTCCTAGTAGATCACCCCTCGGAGGAAACAACATCGTTGGATGCTAAACTTCCAGATGAAGATTTGTTTTCCATCTGGGAGGACCCCCATACATGGGAAATGTACTTCGATGGTGCTTCCCAAAGCCCGACATGGAAAATTATGTAGGATCCCAAGATCAACAAAGTGGGTCTGGGAATTATACTCATATCCCCCAAAAAGTATATATTGCCTTACTATTTCCTTATTTCAGAAGGGTGTACAAATAATGAAGCATAATATCAACCCTCATTGAAGGCCTGGAACTAGCACTTCATGTGCAATCCAAACACCTAAAAATAAAGGGTGATTCATATCTAGTCATCAAACAAGTCAGTGGTGACTACACCATTAAAAAATAAGTATTGGTCCCCTTGATGAACCATGTTCGAGAACTGATGGAAAAATTTCTATCAGAACCAACATTGACTTATGTCCCCTGGTCATAAAATGCCCAAGCCGATGCTTTGATAAATGTATCCACAACCTTAGATGATCTAGACTGGGATGAAACGGTCATTAGCATTTCTCACCAACGGATGGTCTTTCCATTCATCAAGAGTAATATAGAAGAAATTGAAGAAATTAGCCCCATTTCTAAGCCTTATGGTCACACCACTGGCTAGATGACACCCATTACAAATTACCTTCTAAATGGGGAACTCCCACCAGATAGGGCTGGAAGGGAGCATGTCCAAAGATGGGCAGTCAATTTTACCTTGTACAATGGGGTAAACCAAGAAAAGGTTCTCTACAAATGAGGCCTTTATGGAGTCCTTATCAAGTGAATTGATGAAGAGTATATTTCTACCATCATTAAATAAGTGCACACTAGATCTTGTGGAGCACACCAATCAACAACCAAGCTCTCTCACCAAATCCAAAGTCTTGGGTATTACTGGCCCACTATGATACAAGATTGTGCCATATTTTCCAAGAAGTTCCATTCCTTCCAAGTTCATGCCAATTTCATACACCGACCCTCAGAGTCACTTTATACAGCTAAGTACTCCTAGCCATTCACCATATGGGGGATGGATATTGTAGGACAATATCCTCCCACCACAGCCAGACAATTCAAGTTCATACTCACAGAGACCGAATTCTTTTCCAAATGGGCAGAAGCCATACCCATTAAGGAAGTTGGGGAGAAAAGCATCGTTATATTTGTGAAGGCTAACATCATTACCGGATTTGGTTTCCCCCATAAAATACTGACGGACAACGACACCAACTCCTACTCTGCTGAGTTGGACAAGCTATACCAGGGTTATGGAATCAAATACAACTAGTCGTCCCGCTACCATGCAATGAACAATGGGAAAATAGAGGATTTAAACAAGACTCTATCCAACATACTCTAGAAAACGGTAGATAATGATACAAAATCATGTCCAGACAAGCTCCTTCATGGTTTGTGGGCTTATCGGAACACGACCTGCACTGCCACCTAGGAAACCCCGTACTCACTATTATATAGGGAAGATGCGGTTTTTACTATAAAAATCCAAGTAAAATCACTTCATGTGGCCATTTGAAATCAACTATTCATCAATGAGAAATCCCAGAGATGATTTTATGAGTTGGAGTATCTAGAAAAAAAATCCTGAACACTTTACACCAATTGGAAATCTACCAAAACCGGATTGCATGAGCCTTCAACAAAAAGTTTCGCCTTCGATATTTCCTCAAAGGATAAACGGTGTTAGTCCTTAGAACCCTAATGATACTAAAAAATAATCCCCAAAATCTTGAACCAAAGTGGGAAGAACCATATATAATACATAGGGTTTATTCCAATAGAGCATAGACCCTGATATCAATGGATGGACAACTCATCACGGCTCCTAAAAATGTGAAGTTCTTGAATAAATACTTTTCATAATAGCAACCACGTCAAGATCCAAGCTCTATGAACCTAAACTATGAGTTATAATATGCCATGTCAAGGTCCAAACTCAAAGACCCTAAACTATGAGTTGTTTTCTTGAACACATTATGTTAAACTATACGGTATTAGTCCATGAAATATGACATTGAACCATGAAGCTATGGTCCATACTCTAAGACCTTAAACTATGATTAAAAATACTATAAAACCCCGCATGCCATGGTCCAAACTCTAAGACCTTAAACTATGAGTAACAATACCGTGAAATCCCCATGATATGGTCCAAGATCCACGACCCTAAAATATGAGTTATAATACCCTAAAGCTATGGTCCAAACTCTAAGACCTAAAACTATGAGTAGCCATAAATTGAAGTCCTAGTCCAAGATCTATGACATTAAACTATGAGTCATCATCCTTTCCACATGACGTTAAACTATAAGGAACTTGTCCCTAAAACATGACATTAAACTATGACTCATGTCCTCGCTGTAATACATTAAACTATATGACACAAAGTATCCTAATCGCATGAAAATAAACTGCATGATCTCCCAAAGAACTACGTACGAATTGATTCCTTCCCTCATGGGATACGTAGAGACACCTTGACCCTTGATCTTGGCCCATCCCACACTATAAAAAATTCCTCCATCATGCCCCCTGTCTCCCCACATTTATAAGGCAAACCCTTATCAATCCTTGTTTCTCACATCAAGTACAAATCATGTGATCTTAGGATCAATGGTAGGAATTATCTTATGAAAGAAAACTATAGAGTAACATGGTAGACCAGGAAATCATGATGGATAGAACAAAAAATAACCTACACATGGACCGAGCCAAATCGGTATAGGGAACTTTCAAAACTATGTATGGCTTGATTCTTTCCCATACAAGATACATATTGATGCCCAAATTTGGAATCCTAGCCCAGTCATCATAAAAAAAAATCCCTCACATGTCCTTACACATGGACCAAGTCCGATTGGTATAGGGAACGTTCAGAACTACGTGCGGCTTGATTCCCACCCTTATAGTATACGTAGTGATGCCTGGATTTGGCATCCTGGCCTAGCCACCATAAAAAATTCCCCTCTCTCTATGCGTAGGTCAAACTTGTACGAGGAGTCCATGAAAGGTCCTAATCGCATGATAATAAACTATGAAATTCTTCAAGAGTTATGTGTGGCCCAGTCCTCGGTGTTACGAGATCCCGCACATGCCCCCCACTCATGAGAATTCAAAAGATCCTGCTTCACCCTATACATATGAGATAAACCTATATGGAATCTCTAGTAGTTTATATTTAATCATGGCCTGAGTATTCTTTACATTCCCAGGCACATCATTCCCATTTTTCAAACTCCATACCCTGTGAAAACTTGGATCCCCATAATCATTCATGTCCATCAAATATGGAAGGCCAATGTCCTGCAAACACATTTGATTGAATATGCACATCATTCCCTAGTGACTCTTCATATTTTTACCACAAAAATGGACATCAATCAAAGGAAAAATTTTCCCTAGGAGAGTCCTCTCCTTTCTCAATATTCCCAATGGCTTCTAAGCCCCATTTCATTCCTCCTGATTCAAATTGCCCCCAAGACTATGGTTTACACCTTCTATCATCACTCACATCTAGGAAATGCCAGAGCATCCTGATTATGATTAAATTAAAACTATTAATGATCATTATGATAGCATAATCTTCCTCACCACATGATTCTAAACTGTACAGTATCATGTCCTCACCACATGATGTTAAACTGCAAGGCCAAAATCGTCCTTGCTGTATGATGTTAAATTGAATAGAAATGGTTTAAGCCCAAAGTTCCCTCTGATATTGTTTTTTCTATTCCTAGGTAATGAAATGTAATCCTCGTAATACAATTTTTCTCACACCGATCATAGCTCATGTGAGCTTAGGGATCTTAGTGAGAGATCCACTGTGAAATTATGGAAAATTAGTCTAGGAATTTGGTCCTAGAAGCATGACCCTAAAAGGCATGTCACGGTTCCCTTCTCTGAGAGGAACCCCACATCCTAGACATACAATGTTAAATGACCAAGTACCCCAAATATGGAACAAATTCCTCACCCTACGTACGATTCATATCTACGTAAGGGACACCTGATTCCATGAATAAATCGCAGCCCAAATGTACCCTATATATTTGGATATACTCCTACCATACCCAAAACTCTATGATCTGAGTGATATTGAATCTAAATAACCCTACAAGGCTATATGAGATGGAAGGCCAGTGTTTTGCAGACACCTTTGTTTGACTATGCACATCATGTCCTGGTGGCTCTGCATCGTTTCCCACAAAAATGGCCATCAATCAAAGGAAAATTCGTCCCCAGGAGATTCCTCTCCTATCTTAGTATGCCCAATAAATTCCAAGCCTCATTCCATCCCTCTTGATTAAAGGGACCTTAAAGTCATGGTTTACATTCTCCTCCCTATACACATCTTGAATATATCAAAACATGTGGGATCGATTCATCTCTTGTCCCTATTAAGGTTTCTAAAGATACCCCATCCATATGCGTGAAGTTGATCTGCATACAAAAGAAGAGTGCCTCCACTCATTTCCAGGTTTCCCCAAAGAAGATCAGTTAAGATTCCAATTTTTGTGTTTAGGTGCACCCCTTATCAAAGTTTACATGCCTCATTCAAAAAGTTCCCAATATCCATAATCCTCTATATCCATCAGAGATAGAAGGCTAGTGTCCTGAGGACACCTTTGTTTGACTATTCACATCACACCTCGGTGGCTCTGTATATGTTGTCCACAAAAAATGGCCATAAATCAAAGGAAATTTTTCCCCAAGAGAGTCCTTTCCAGCTTTCGTATTCTCAAATGACATTGATGTCATATCGCACTCTCGGATTTGGAAAACTTTTGGATAACAACTTACATACCTTCTTCTTTCCAAACTCCCTTGACATAAAAAATATTTCTAACTAAACCAACCATTCACCAGCTCTCCCTCATTCAAGTAAGAACCATGAAGGAATAGTCTCCCCCTCAAAGCTGACATGAATGTCCCTAATATTCTCAGACACCACTACTCAAGCCAGCCACCCACTGTGGCTCCCAACATTAAAATAAATTCAAAGTGTTGAAAATCCTACCAAGGACATAGGAGATGAAAGGACAGTGTCCTAAAGACACCTTTGATTGAATATGCACATCATGTCCTAGTGGCTCTTTATATGTTTCCTAAAAAATTTCCATCAATCAAAGGAAATTTCATCCCCAGGAGAGTCCTTTACTACCCCCGTACACCTAAAACGGCTCCCAAGCCTCATGCATGTCCAAAATTCACAAATTAAGGGTCAAGGAAAAATCCCCAATCCATGTATGAAGGATATTATAACATTCTCGGTGGATGATCCCGAATTAGGGCCCTGCCCCGTTAAGTTTGGTCAAAGCTATTTGACCTAAAATATCAGTAATAAGTTTGATTAGCATAATTACACACTGCCAGAGAACTGCCAGTGAAAAAGATTCCATACTTTCCAGAGGTAAAATCCACATAAGGTACCTCTGGGTAAAAGTTTAGTATCGATTCATTAAAAAAAACATTGAGCCATCAAAAGAGGTGTAAAGCTTATTAGGTTGAAAACCCACAAAGGGTGGCCTAAGAAAAAGTCAAGTTATTCCTGCTAAGATCGTTCCAAACTGGATTTGGAAAAAATTAGGTTAATAATGAAAAACACATAAAATTTCATGAGGTGTTCCATAAAACCTAAAAAATAGACGAACTACGCTCACTGAGTCCCGCAACCTTGGAAAAAATTAGAGCTCGATTCAATTATTCTAGTTTACTGGTTTCAAATCATGGTTTAAAATTAAAACCTGATTGAAATGATGTTTATATGATTTATTATGATCAATTAACATGACAAGAAAAGGAAAAGAAGAATCATTTAAAGGAAAATTGGTTTCATCATATTTCATAAAAATATATGGTGGGCATCCAAAGCCTGAAGCCTCTCCTTGTAATCATGACATGACCTTTACAAGAGACGTTCAATAGAGTTGTATAGTTGAATCAAAAATTAGTATGACTCCTAAATGGATTGGTGAATATTCAATAAATTTTCAGTCTCAGACTCCATGCTTTCCCTTAGTGCCTCTACATCCCTCATGGCTTGGAAGCTGGTCCTTTCTACCTCTTTCATTTTCTATCACCCCCCTCAATGGTGGATGCGGCTTGGGACCACTCCTGTTTGAGATGCTCTAGTTTCTGGATTTGTTGATCCAATCTCTAGTCAAGTTGTTCTATCAAAGCCTCTTGATTCATGAGTTCATTTTGTAACTTTTCAACCATTCCAGTATGAGTGGCAACTTCATCGATGGGAATTTTTTGTGTAACATCAAGATATGCCATCGACTCTGCTGTGGAAAGTCGAGACTCAAGAAAACCAGTTGATTCCTGAGTGGAAACCTCTTGACTTACTATATCATAAATTCCATGATAGTTAAATCCACAAAAACCAAGGACCATAAACTGGTAGTGTAACTTTGGAAATTTTTCTATCATCTTGGCCAATGGAGACTGAGAGATTAATCTCCAAATATTCCTCCATTCCTTTTTCAGAGTGGGACGAAGATCGATTAGTCTTTATCGATTAGTCTCAGAATCACTCCCTGATGATGAAATGTATTCAAGAATGAACGTCACAAGAGAGGGACTTGATTCGGCAGCTACAACATGGCTCTACCCTGAAACAACCTCATATTTTGTTTTTATAATAGATGACAAAGTAGGTGCATCCACCGCCATTTCCAAGGCTTGTGGTTGTGATTCTAAGGATAGGGGGAGAAGAATTCAATAACTACCACCCCCTTAGTAGTAATTCTATATAAAACAGGTGGTGATGCACATTTAATCATAAATTGTGCTCTGTGGATACATGGGAATACTGAAGACCCAGGGCCATGCTCGGCCGAAACAGCAGCCCTCAAGGAGTCCCTAAAAAGGTTGCTAGTTAATATAAGGCTCATGGGGGTATTCATTCTAGATAAGAATACTGGTCTCGAAATCCTGTGGGTAGGAAGCATAACCCCTCTTAAAACTAGAAAAAAGGGCATGATAGCCCGCTCTAAATTTTCAGGGGATGGAACATAAACCTCCCCGATTATGACTTCCCCAGAGCCACCATGAGTAGGTGGAATGTCAATTTCTGAAGTGACTCCATCCATAGGGGAAAAATCTTCTCGATAAATATTAATTGGCTCCTTGATATTCAAATCCCCTCCAAGATCCAATAAGGCCCGAGGATCGCCACTGGATTCTACCCCTACTATAAAGACCACCCTATCTATCTCTATGAGAGTTGGCTCAGCACGATCAAGTGAGCCCTCAACTTCTGGATGTCCTTCCATTATTGGGGAAGAGATTGTTCAAGTGAGATTAGGCACACCCGAGGAGTCAAAAACACCCCTGATCTCTTCAAATGGCCCTGTTTCCCTATTTCGGACAACCGTAAAAGATGCTGACCCTTACTCTACCCTAAAAAGGACAGGAGCTGTAGATGCTTGAGAGATTGTCATCTGGTCACCAATATGACCTATGTCAAAGTACATATATGTACCAGTGAGTTGAAAAGATAAGATTACTTGTTTCGATCACTAGGTGAACAAACAATTACTTGTGATCCCCCTTCTCATACGCTTGGACAGTTGGGAGACTTGCTTGCGTTTCTTTGACTGTTGGGGAGATGACTCCTGAATAATATTTTCAAGAGGATTTGGAGGAGGAAATTCTCTATAAGAGTCTACAATAACCACTTCAATGTGTTATTGGGATCCATGGGATCCTTCTTCAGTACCCCTACTACTGATGGGGTGCACTCCCCATCCACAGTACCTCCAGGAGAATAAATCGGGGAAAAAGCCATTTCTCGAGATCCAGTAGGCCCCTGCAAAATAGAAAGGGGAGGAAGGGGGAAAATTTTAGCATCTTTACATTAAAATAATTTAGGGATACATGTTGCAGATAAAACCTCTTCCATAGGCCGTGGGAATAATGACATCAACGCAATGCAGTCCGACCAATAATTCCTATCTATAGGAACATACAGACACTTATCCATTTCAATCAAGTAAGCAACCACCTCATCAGGCTCTTCTTCGTCTGAAATACTGGTAGGAGCGATTCCCCCCAAAAACCTAGAAGATTGAAGATTTCCCTCAGAAGAAGCCTCCATATATCTTCATTTGAAGCGCTTTCCCTCAATTCATCCCAGACTCTCCATGAATTCAGAAATACAACCATAATTGGGATGGCCAACACTGGAGGATTGGTACAAGAAAGTAGAGAGGGTTCCGATAATCGAAAATGTTTCCCGGGTGTCCCTGAAAACTCAGGACCCCAATAAGAAGAATGTTTATGAGGTGATGAGAGCAAGTAAGAATCTTTTTTCCACGGTAGCCTCAATAGGTAATCCAACAACGTCGTCGTCCTCATCAATGGTTTCTAGTCACAGCATGGTAAGTACCCGATGAGAGTACTTACAACGACCACTTTGGGAGTGGATGAGGGTCTCGAGGTTCTTAAGATAGAAACTTGTAATGACCCGACCCTAATTACCCAAATTCGGTGCATTATTATATAACATTTTCATGATACAAGGAATCATGTCCTAAAGACTGATTAGTTTAGTAGCCTTGGAAGTACTAGATACATTCATAAGTTTTACATTACATCATGAAATAAAAATATCAAAAAAAATTTGTCCCCATTGAACACACTTATATCCTTAGCCTATCCATACAGGTCAACCATAAAATATTTCTTCACATCCTGGGAAAAATAAAACATAGAAAGGGGTGATCTCAGATGCTCAGTAAGGATAACAATATAGTAGAAACTTTCATAAATAAGCATAAACATTTAAGGAAATATATAAGACTAAAAAAAAGCCTTTTAAACTTAAACTTTAGCATAATACAAAAAAAAATCAAATAATTCCATTTAATTATTCACATGGATATTATACTAGTTGAATAATAACATGCAATATCAATAGCCACTTTTATAATGATGGAATGCATAATTCCAGACTTCATAACCACATAGTCAAAGCCTTGTGCCAAGACTACAAATAAGATTTTGTCAAGGCCTTGTGCCAAGACACTAGTTTGTCTCACGAGACCTACCGATGCATCTAGGAGCTATTGCGGGCTCCACCCATCACTTACTAAGTCCAATACATTCCTCATATGAAATTTTTTAAAAATAATATAAAAATTCGTATTAAAACTAGCATACGAAATGTCAATACTTTATCCATAAACCATGAATGGTGCTAAAATAACACATACACAGTCAAACATATCACAAAACCTTCAATACGATATGGAAGATTTGTATCATAATAAATCAACTTCAAACAAGTTTAAAATCCATCAAATGATGTTGACATAGATGAAATGAAAACTATTTGAAATAAATACCTCTTTCTATTTTGAAATTATTTAGAAGTCACATAATTATAAAATAAAACATTTATTTTGAAAATATTCTTATAAGATTGTATGGGAAGATTCAATGATGATATAATGGTAGAAAATAGCCACACCTTCCGTATAAGTTAAAAAAAGACATTCTTACCTTAATTTTGTCTAAAAGGTCATAAAGTACCTTGTTTGGAAAACGACGGAAAGATTCCTTTCAAACCATTTTATAAAAATTCAAAAAAGGGTATAAATGAATTTAACCCATAGTCTTGTAAATAGTAAAAATGTTTTGTAATAAATTTTTAAGAAACATGGATGTTGATGATAAAGAGGTCCCAGTAAATACTTACGTAAAAACAACATCGGATAATAAAGAGATTGTGAAATTAACCCTTACCTTGTAATTTTACTTAGTCGATTGTATGTTAACCTCATTTATAATAGTTAAAAAATTGTTATTAAATTATACAATAATCATATACATAAATATGTTATCATATATGATCTTATAATATTGCTTTGTTAATTATATTTTAGTAGTATCATCGTTTCAGGTGTTAAATGATTTGTTTTCCTTTATATGATTGGTTACGTAAATCATGTTTGTTATGGATAGGATGTATTTGATTCATATAAAGAATGAAATTATGTTCATAAACATTATTTTTAATCATAAAATGAAAATTATTCTTGAATGATTACGATGGGGAAAGAATCTCATCACGTTCGTGGAGACGGTAATCCGTACGTACGCATGAGCGACAATATCATTATATTGATGGTGAAATCATATGTAATTGGATTGTATATCATATATACAGAATCATTAACATTTTATATTTATTATTTAAATCAGTTATACTCATTATTATACCCCTCCAAATAATGAAGTGTTTCAATAAAAAACTACACCACTACGTGGAGACGGTAAGCCGTACGTATGCACGAATGGTGACTTTGTCATTCATATGATGGATAGAATAATGAATATGGTTGTAAAATTTTAATAATAACATCACAGTATATAGAAGATACTAGATTTATTATTTTATAATGGAAATAACAAAGAAATAGGAAGTGGAAGAAGAAAAGAACTTGAAAGAGGTGGTGAAATATTTACCTCTTCTTCGGGTTCTTCCTTTTGATTTGATCAAAAGGGCTTTTTAGGTTGGCTTTATGACCAAATTAAGACCTCTAGGATGAAGGTAGGAAAGTTGGGAGGATATTTGGGCAGGTTTTGGCCGATTAAAATGGATTTGGAGGAGTGAAATTAAGAGAAGGGTAAGTACCCTTTTATAAGAGAGGTGAGGGCCACTTTAGGAAAATCTTGAAATATTATTTTATAATAAAATTATTTTCGGTTTCTAATGGATGAAAAATGATTTATTTATAGGATAAGGTGGAGATGGGTCGAAAACCTCTCAACCAATAGGTTTTTGAAAGGTTTATGTTACCATATTAACCTTATATTTTATATTTAACTCTTAGTTAAATAGTTTGACATTTACCATATCTCTTTGTATTTTTTTATTATATGGTTAATAAACTTACTATAACAAGACAAGAGATCCCCATGTGGTTAATTATTAATATATATAACCTTATATAATTCCATTGGATGAACCTTATATTTTTATAAATATTATATCAATTAATAATATAGTATTTGTTTTAAAAACTCAATTATGTCAATTTTGACACTATTTAGTATTTGATTTTTTTGAAAGGCATAAAAAATTTATCACTTCAAATAAAATTTATTTAATCAACCCCAAAATGTCATATTAACCTATAAAATTATTTTAATTCATCATAAGTCTCAATTTACATTTATTTGGATATTTATAATATCAATTATTTTAATATTTCATTATTAAGGTAATTACTGTATCATCATTGTGTCATAAATAAATTAAATTATTTAATGTATAAAAATTATAAATAAAATATAATTATGTATTAAATATTTTTATATTTATAATGAATATTTATAGTCTAATTTATATTATTTGTAACCCTATATTAAAAATGGTTTAGTTATTAAACTTTGAATTTAACTCTTTTAACTCTTCTTTAAATAAAATAATAATAAATGTCCTAATCTAATCCAAGTGGACCAAAATATTCATATTTTATTCCTAAGGTTGTTTTTAGTCTAACTACACTTATCCAATTGAATTAGGACATGTGTTAGGGTAATTATAATTTCATTTTTACCCTTAATTACTCAATTTACTTTTAACCGTGGTAAATAACAGTCAAAAGTTACTATTCACAAAAAATTATTTTCATCTTATTGAACCAAATTTTACTTAATGATGTAAACCATGTCTCTTGAATTTTTTAAATTCAACTCACAGAAGTGGTAAAATTAAGTTTTATGCAAATTTGTAAATGCTCCTAGAAGGTGGGTAAAAGACGGTAAAAAGTTCAATAAAATTTTATATATCTAAACTTATTATAAAATGACTCCAATGAATTAAATTGAACATATATAGGTATTATGTATCTATTTTCACCTAAAATAAATTAAAATAATATAACTAATTATTTAAATAAAAAGTCAGTTTTAAACAATAACACAGTGTTTTTCACTATTCATCAAAAATTGAAAGTTTTTAGAAAAATACCAAAAATTCACCCTAAGATAATTTTGATATTCTAAATTCAAAAAATGAAGTCCATTTTGAAAAATAAAATTTATAAAATTTCAAAAATTGTGTATTACTATTCATAACAGCTAGTTTGATTGGTCGTGGTGTGTTAAAACTCCAAGTTGCGTACAATGCAAGCTACTGCATTATTCAAAGGGAAACATACCGTGGAAGCTTGGAGTGTTACATTATACCCTCCTTAAAATAATTTCATCCTAGAAATTTCTAGAATATCACTGCATAAAAAGATTCAGGTGGTTCTTCATCATAAGTTCCTCGGGTTCCCACATTGCCTCTTCCATCTTATGGTTTCTCCACAGAACTTTTACCAGACGATTCATTCAGTTTCTCAACACTTGTTCTCTAGTATCATGAATATTGACAGGATCTTCAAAATAATACAGATCAGGTTCTAGTTCAATTTCTTCATAGGCGAGTACATGTGTTGGTTCAGGCATATATTTTCTCAACAGTGATACGTGGAACACATCATGAACTTTGGAGAGACTTGGCAGCATTTCTAAATGGTAAGCTACAACCCCAATTCGTTCTAGAATTTCGAAAGTTCCGATGTACTTGGGACTCAATTTACCCTTCTTACCGAATCATATAACACCCTTCCATGGAGATACCTTCAAGAAAACATGATCATCTACTTGAAATTCCAAATTCTTCCTCCGATTATTGAAATAAATCTTTTGCCTAATTTGAGCTGATTTGATGTGGGTTTGGATAAAATTCACCTTTTTCATTGTTTCCTCAACAAGTTCTAGGTCTACGAGTTTTCTTTTACCAACACCATCCCAACCAGTTGGTGTGCGACATCTCTTTCCATATAACTCTTCATATGGTGCCATCTGAATACTTGAATGAAAGCTATTGTTATAGGAAAATTATACCAGAGGTAAATATTGATCTCACATACCTTGAAAGTCAAGTTAGAAATATCTCAACATGTCTTCTAAGGTTTTAATAGTCCGTTCTGATTGTCCATCGGTTTGAGGGTGGTAGGCAGTGCTCAAAAAAAGTTCAGTATCCAAAGCCTTCTGAAGAATTTTCCAAAATCTTGATGTAAAACGGGGATCACGATCCGAAACAATCGATAGAGGTACACCATGGAGTCTTACAACTTCATTAATATATAGTCTTTATAGACGTTCAAGTGGTAAATCTTATCTTATAGCAAGAAAATGTGCTGACTTGGTAAGACAATCAACAATGACCCATATTGCATCATCCATTCTAGGATTCTTTGGTAGCCCCATAACAAAGTCCATCGTAATATTATCCCATTTCCACTCAGGTATGAGAAGAGGTTTCATGACTCCTCCAGGATATTACCTTCCATCTTTCACTTGTTGAAAAACTATACATCTTATCACAAAATCAGCAATCTACCTCTTCATGTTGTCCCACCAATTTTTTTTTCAAATATCTATACATCTTGGTGCCCCCAGGGTGTATAGAGAAATTGTACCTATGAGCATCATCCAATGATTCCCTTTTTAGATCAGGTATGTTAGGAACACAAAGTCTCTTCCCAAATTTCAAAATTCCATCTTCATATATGAAGTCACTCAATATCCCATCATTTAAAACTTTAATCTTCTTTTGAAACTCATCACCATTAGTCTGAAAACTTTTTATCCTTTCTAGTAAATATGGTTTGGAAACCATTTGAAAAAGTATTGATATTTCACCTTCCATGGTTATTCCCATATCCATATTTACTAGATCCATGAAAATAGGATCCCTTTCAACTCTCATATTGTTAAACACTCCATGATCCTTTATAATCAAAGCATATTCTACCTTATTTTCCTTCCCCAGGTGGTAGTGTATAGTGAAATCATTGCCTCATGTTGAGTTCTTTATATGAGAAAATATACTTAAAACTCTTGTGATCAGTATAAATCTCACATTTTTTACCATAGATATAGTGTCTCTATATCTTCAGAGCAAAGATTACAACTACTAACTCAAGATCATGAGTGGGATAGTTTTTCTCATGAATTTTTAGCTGTCGTGATGCAAAGAAAATAAATCTATCATTCTGCATAAGGACACAACCAAGTCCTTTCATTGAAGCATCACTATAAATAACAAACCCATCGTTCCTTGATGGTAGATTCAAGGTAGAAGCATTGAATAATCTTCTCTTCAGTTCTTCAAAACATTATTCACACTATTTTTTTCAAACAAATTTAAACCCTTTACATGTGAGCTTGGTTAATGGGTTAGCCAACCGAGAAAAATTCTGGATGAATTGTCGATAATAACCTTCTAAACCAATAAAACCATGTATCTCAGTTATACTCATCAGTGCTGGCCATTCTTGGATTTCCTTGGTCTTTTAAGGATCAATAGAGATTCCATCCTTAGAGACAATATGTCCAAGAAAATAAATCTCTTGAATCCAGAATTCACACTCGCTAAACTTCCCATATAATTAATTTCTTCTGAGGGTTTTCAGAATAGTGCACAAGTGATTTTCATGATCTTTGTAGCTTTTTGAGTATACCAAGATATTATCAATAAATACCACTAAAAAATCATCAAGATATTCCTTGAAAACTATATTCATTATATCCATGAAGACAAAGTGTGCATTAGTCAATCCAAAAGTCATTAATATAAACTCATAATGCCCGTACCAGGTTCGAAATGCTGTTTTTGGAATGTATTACTTCTTCACACACAACTGATGATATCCAGATCAAAGATCAATCTTTGAAAAATATTGAGCTCCATGAAGTTGGTCAAATAAATCATCAATGCGAGGTAGGGGATACTTGTTCTTTATTTTTATATCATTGATCTCCCTGTAGTCAATGCACAACCTCATAGATCCGTCTTTCTTTTTAACAAAAAGGACAGGGGATACCCATGGAGAAAAAATAGGGAAAATAAATCTCTTATTTATCAATTCCTCTAGTTTTTTCTTTAGTTATACTAATTCCACAGTGGCCGTTCTATAAGAGGTCTTCGATATGGGCCTTGAACCAGGAATTAAATCAATGGAAAAATCAATTTTCCGTTCGGGAGGATGTCTAGGTAAATCCTATATAAACACATCAACATATTCTTTCACAATAGGTACATCCTCTATTCGAACATTCTTTTCCTCACCCATAATTATTTCATTCTCTTCCTCCCCAATAATTGAATTTAGTAGAGATACTTAGGGTGGATCTAGATAAGAATCAGGTGGTGATGTTTCTGCTCTAAAGATAAGGTACACCTTATCATCATCGAAAATTGTAACATCCTTTTTCTTACAATAAAAGTTCACATCATGGTCCGAAATACAATCCATTCTGAGGATTATATCAAATTCAATCATGGTTATGATGATGAGATCAGCAGATAAAGAACATTTATATGCCCTAATGGGAACTGATTCACAAAACTTTGTTGTGATGATACTTCCCTTAGTAGTTTTGACTGACAAATCCCTTGTTAAGTCAAATTGAAAATATCTAATTTTCTTAGCAAACTGGGAAGATATGAAATAATGCGATGATCCAGAATCAAATAAAGCATTGGCTAAACTTGAGGAAACCTTTAAATTACCTACCACCATGTCTTTTAGAGCTTCAACCTCAGCAGTAGTGATTACATAAGCATGGCCTTTATCCCTTGGACTTTTATAAGGTAAGTTCCATTGGCACTTAGGAAATTTGTTTGCATAATGTCCCTTTTCTTTTAAATTGTAGCATTCAACATTGAAAACCTCTTTCTTTCCCTTGCAATCACGAGCTTGGTGGCCTTTTTTACCACACTTGTAACAGACTCCCATTCCCTTTAGGAAAGTAATGAGGTGTTTCTTCCTACATTTACCATAGGATGGATATTCAAATTTTCAATTATTACCCTTATTTCCATTTCTAGAGTGATCAATATATCTCTTCTTCTCTTGCTTTTCTTTGAAGTCATAAGACTTAGAGAATTCCTTTTTTGTCTTGATAGCACATGCGACAATAACTTTGTATGATGAGAAGGATTGTGAGACTAATGATCAATGGAGAAATGGTTTTAAACCATAAAATAATTTATCAATATTACTCCTTGGGTTACATATATAATCTACTGCATGCCTTGCTAACCTTGTAAAGTTAGCCTCATACTTTACGACATTCTCATCCTCCTTTTGCCTTAGACTCAGAAATTTTATTTCCATATCCTCTCGATGTTCACGAGGAAAGTGTTTTTCTAATAAAATCTATTTAAACTCCCTCCATTCCATGTTTGATACTTCTTCATCTTCCTTTATGTTTTGGATTAATGACCACCATTGATCTGCATCTCCCGTGAGGTGATAAACTGCCATGAATTTTTTTTCCCTTTCACTACTCCCCAAAGCATGAAATATTTTCTCTAAGGAATTTATCCATTTCTCAGCAACTAATGGATTTGTAATCCCATTTAATGTTGGTGGTTGTTACCTCATGAAGTAGTCTAACATTGATCCTCCACGTTGTGGATCTGGGTGCTCCATACGGGTAAGGTTATTATTCATAACCTGAGTGAGTTGTCTCAGTATGGTGATAAGATGATCACCACCGGTTGCATCCCCATCTCCACTATAATTATCTTGAGTAGGAGAGAAATCCCTACATGGATTATGTGCGTTTATACGGTTTCCATTCCTTACACTATGCTCCATTTCTAAACAATGGAATACACTAGATTAGTTTATGAATTGCAATACATAATTCCAAATTTGTAAAACACTTAACATAAATTGAACAATTTATGGATATAATCCATAATCATAAAAAAATGTTTTCTTTTAAGAGGTATATACTCATAAATCCTTCATAATGGTTTTTAAAGAAAATGTGAATTATCCTAAGCATATCTCCCAGGAGTGTCGTAACCAAGAGTGCAGCAATGCCTGTTGTCATGTATCAGGATACCCCAAGTCAATCCTGAAACTTCTTATCAGAGTTTTCACTCCTAGGTACATCTGTGCCAGAGCCACCTCTACCTACTCGTATCTAGACATAGATTTATTGCTTGGAAAATAAACAAAATCTATACATTACCAAGATTCTAGGAAGTTCTTCTATACCAATCCTCAAAGCCTATCTTAGGTTAATGTGCTCTAATCAGAGTTTATCTAAATCTAGTTTCCAATGTTTGTACTAAAATTCTTCTGATACCAACTGTAACAACCCGACCTCAGTTACCCAGAGTTGGTGCATTATTACATAACATTGTCATGATATAAGGAATCATGTCTCAAAAAACCGACCAGTTTGGTATCCTTGGAAGTATTAGATACATTCATAAGTTTTACATTACATCATGAAATAAAAACATCAACAACATTTTTCCCCATTGACCACACTTATATACTTAGCCTATCTCTATAGGTCAACCATAAAATATTTATTTACATCCTAGGAAAAATAAAACATATAAAGGGGTGAGCTTAGATGCTCAGTAAGGATAACAATATTACAAAAACTTTCATAAATAAGCATAAACATTTAAGGAAATGTATAAGACTAAAACAAAAGACTTTTAAACTTAAAATTTAGAATAATATGGAAAATATAAAATCAAATAATTAAATTTACTTATTCACATGGATATTCTACTAGTCGAATAATCACATGCAATATCAATAGCCAATTTCATAATGATGGAATGCATAATGACAGACTTCATAACCACATAGTCAAGGCCTTGTACCAAGACTACAAATAAGATTTTGTCAAGGCCTTATTCCAAGACACTAGTTTATCTCATGATACCTATCGATGCATTGAGGAGCTATAGTAGGTTCCACCCATCACTTACTAAGTCCAATGCATTCCTCATATGAAAAGGTTTAAACATAACATAAAAATTCATATTAAAACTAGCATACAAAATGTAAATAATTTATCCATAAACCATGAATGGTGTTAAAATAACACATCCACAGTAAAAAACATCACAAAAACTTCAATAAAATATGGAATATTTGTATCATAATAAATCAACTTCAAACAATTTTAAAATCCATCAAAGGATGTTGACATAGATGAAATGAAAACTATTTGAAATAAATACCTCTTTCTATTTTGAAATTATTTAAAAGTCACATAATTATAAAAGAAAACATTTATTTTGAAAATATTCTTATAATATTTTATGGGAAGATTCAATGATTATATAATGGAGTAAAATATCCACACCTGCCGTATAAGTTAAAAAAAGACATTCTTACCTTAATTTTGTCGAAAAGGTCATAAAGTACCTTGTTTGGAAAACGATGAAAAGATTCCTTTCAAACTATTTTATAAAAATTCAAAAAAGGGTATAAATGACTTTAAACCATAGTCTAGTAAATAGTAAAAATGTTTTGGAATACATTTTTAAGAAACATGGATGTGGATGATAAAGAGGTCCTAGTAGATACTTACGTAAAAAAACCTCAGATAATAAAGAGATTGTGAAATTAACCATTACCTTGTACTTTTCCTTAATCGATGGTATGTTAACCTCCTGTATAATAGTTAAAACATTGTTATTAAATTATAAAATAATCATATAAATAAATATTATATCACATATGATCTTATAATATTTCTTTGTTAATAATATTTTAGTAGTATCATCATTTCGGGTGTTAATTGATTCGTTTTCCTTTATATGATTGGTTATGTAAGTCATGTTTGTTATGGATATGATGTATTTTATTCATATATAGAATGATATTATGTTCTTAAACATTATTTTTAATAATAAAATGAAAATTATTCTTGAATGATTACGATGGGGAATGAATCTCATCGCATTCATGGAGACGGTAATCCGTATGTACGCACGAGCGACAATATCATTAAATTGATGGTGAAATAATATGTAATTGGATGGTGTATCATATATACAGAATCATTAACATGTTATATTTATTATTTACATCAGTTATACTCATTATTATACCCCTCCAAATAATGAAGTGTTTGAATAACAAACTACACCACTACGTGGAGACGGTAAGCCGTAAGTACGCACGTATGGTGACTTTGTCATTCATATGATGGATAGAATAATGAATATGGTTGTACCATTTTTATAATACCATCAAATTATATACAATATATTGTATTTATTATTTTATAATGGAAACAACCAAGAAAGAGGAAGTGGAAGAAGAAAATAACTTGAAAGAGGTGATGAAATATTTACCTCTTCTTTCGGTTCTTCCTTGATTTGATCAAAATGGATACTTAGGTTGGATTTATGACCAAATAAAGGACTCTAGGATGAAGTGAAGAAATTTGGGAGGAGGTCAGGGGTTGTCCGAGACAAATGGATTTGCAGGTGTGAAATTAAGAGAAGGGGAAGTACCCTTTTATAAGAGAGGTAAGCTTGAAATATTATTTTATAATAAAATAATTTTCGGTTTCTAATGGATCCAAAATAATTTATTTCGAGGATAAGGTGGGGATGGGTCTAAAACCTCTCAAATAACAAGTTTTGGACAGTTTTAGGTCACCATATTAACCTTATCTTTTAGATTCAACTCTTAGTTAAATAGTTTGATATTTACCATGTCTCTTTGTATTTTTATATTATCTGGTTAATAAACTTATTATAACAAGACAAGAGAACCCCATATGGTTAATTATTTCTACATATAACCTTATATAAGTCCTTTGGCCGAACCTTATATTTTTAGGAATATTATATCAATTAATAATATAGTATTTGTTTTAAAAACTCAATTATGTCAATTTTGACACTATTTAGTATTTGATTTTTTTAAATCCATAAAAACTTTATAAATTAAAATACAATTTATTTAATCAACCCTAACATGTCATATTAACCTATAAAATTAGTGTAATTCATCAGAAGTCTCAATTTACATTTATTTGGATATTTATAATATTAATTATTTTAATATTTCATTATTAAGGTAATTACTGCATCATCATTGTGTCATAAATAAATTAAATTATTTAATGTCTAAAAATTATAAATAAAATATCATTATGTAGGAAATATTTTTTTATTTCTAATGAATATATATAGTTTAATTTATATTATGTGTAACCCTATATTAAAAAAGATTTAGTTATTAAACTTTGAATTTAACTCTTTTAACACTTCTTTAAATAAAATAATAATAAATATCCTTATCAAATCCAAGTGGGCCAAAATGATCATATTTTATTCCTAAGGTTTTTTTGGTCAAACTACACTTATCCAATAGAATTAGGACATGTGTTAGGGTAATTATAATATCATTTTTACCCTTAATTACTCAATTTACTTTTAACCGTGGTAAATAAAAGTCAAAAGTTACTATTCACCAAAAATTATTTTCATATTATTGAACCACATTTTACTTAATGATGTTAACCATGTCTCTCAGATTTTTGAAATTCAAATCACAGAAGTGGGGAGATTAAGTTTTATGCAAATTTGTAAATGCTTCTAGAAGGTGGGTAAAAGACGATAAAAAGTTCAATAAAATTTTATATATCTAAAACTATTATAAAATGACTCCAATGAATTACATTGAACATATATAGGTATTATATATCTATTTTTACCTAAAATAAATTAAAATAATTTAACTAATTATTTAAATAAAAATTCAGTTTTAAACAATAACGCAATGTTTTTCACTATTCATCAAAAATTGAAAGTTTTTAGAAAAATACCAAACATTTACCCTAAGCTAATTTTGATATTTTGAATTCAAAAAATGAAGTCCATTTTGAAAATTAAAATTTATAAAATTTTAAAAAGTGGGTATTACTATTCATAACAGCTAGTTTGATTGGTCGTGATGTGTTAAAACTTCAAGTTGCATACAATGCAAGTTACTACATTATTCAAAAGGAAACGTACCGTAGAAGGTTGGGGTGTTACACTACTCACCCTATCTGGATCCTCATTAAAAGAAAGGTCAGCCGGTGATGACACGTATCCAATTCCAGTAAGGGAAACCTCCCTGGTCTGGAGGAGCTGCCACAAATCACGAGAGGACCGATAACAGGTAGATGGTTGACCTTTCAAAAGGTCCCATTGCCTCCATGCCACTAGAAAATTATCCTTAGAAGGAATGGATGATGGACTCCTAGAAGTAGCTCCAACAGCTTGTTTAGCCGCCGATGAGGTCATAAACCCATCTTTCACAACTTTCCTTGGGGGGGGGGAGCCAAGAGGCCTTCCAAGGAATTTTCCCGGTCGAGAGTGTTCAGAAACTCCATTATGGTTCTCGTTTCCCTTCTCCTTGTATACCTTGGAAGTTGTCACAGTAGGCACCAGGTCGGCTAATTGGCCACCAGGATATGACTTAACCCAGGCCTCAACATAGTTCTTAGTAAGGAAGGGAACTAAATCCCTAGGATCCCAAAGTCTAGCCTGAATCTAGGTGTCCTCCCAGGTGAAAATTAGCCAAAATTTATGAGCTATCATCAGATGCATCTCCTGACGAGCACTGTTGAGAGCACGAGGGCATAACTTATGGATGCAGTTGAATTGTCGACTAAATCTTCAGGGTGCATATCCCTCACAAATAAGTTCCCCTCTAATATGGGAAACCAGAACGCCTTCTCGTATAGAAAAGAAGTAACCTCAGTTGATGAAGTCTTCAGATGCAATATTTGTAATAGTACATGTAGGGTAATCATAAGGATGATAAGAGAAACATTCATAAATGTTGAGATAATCCATTAAGTCTTGCTCGTTCTTTTCAGTTTTCTCCTCTTGCTTATCTTGTGAATCCTAAGCCATCAACATGACCCCACTGGTGCTCTGAAGGTATGATCAGAGGGTGGAATGCAGAATTGGTAAGGAATTGATGAAGGAATAACCTCCTATGTGGGCTCCCATCCATTCCCAAAGAATTTTAAAGGGCCTAGTAATCCGATAATGTGACCCCTCTTCACTGATTCAACCTATTAGGTGGTAAATCATGTCCAACACTGGGATAACCAAATTGATACATTTTTAGGTATCCAATTGAGTGGCCATGATCAAAGTTGAGTCTCTTACACCACCAGATTCCCACACTGGTATAAGCCACCCACTTAGAAACATGGCCAAGAAATCCGCCAGTTAAAATAATTGATTGACGTTAGGGATGATCCCCCATCCCCATTTTTGAAAATTCCCCTCTTCAAGGGTGGTCCAGTAAGTACCCACTCGCCTCTGGGTGGTTTTGGTAGCATAATCCCTAGGTCTCCACGGATCGGGCTCGAGACTAGTATGCTTATCAAAAGCACTAAACCAATCATCAAAAGAAACGTCTTTCTTCAGATAGGGATCAATTTCCTTCAGAAGCGCCTTCGCTTGGAAAATGAGTTTCCTGAATGGGGGGGGGGTATTTCCTCACCATCCCAAATAGAGGAAGGAGGAAGGAATTATTCATACATATCCCTGATGATAGGGACTCCCAAAATAAGACGGATGTCCTATAGACTAATGCCCACCTCCCTGTGGGTCAAGTGGAAGGTATTGGTGTCTGGACTCCTCCTACTTAGGAGATATGAAATAAGTTCAGTAAGATGATGGGTGTATGTATGAAAAACCCAAGCAGCCTCATACATTCCCATAGTCTGTAGCTCGGTTCAGAATTCTTTTCATCTCTAGAGAACCCAAAAAGGCCACCTCCATTCCAAGAAAAATGAGCCTCCAGGGCGAAGGTCCCACTAGGATGACCAACCATGATGCTCATTTTCTGTATCCTTCCTTGCGATACTCTGGTAACAGTGGGCCATCTGGTCAGGATTCTACTGTACCCCCTCTAAAGTTCAAGGCGCATAGTTCAACAAAGACCTGGAGGTAGTATCTCTCTGAAGGTTCCTTCCATTGGAAGAAATCAATGCCTTCAAAATAGAGGTATTAATTATCCATGAGGTAGGATGATCGGTCAGATTTGGAACTGGGATCACTGTGTTAGAAAAAAGAGCAAAACCATACGAAGGAAGCCTATCTGAAGCTGGGTACTCCCGTTGGCCCGCTGTAAGCAGATTCGCCAGAGATTGGTGAAATAGAACAACCATAATTTTCTCGTCAACCATAGATGCTATGTTCTTTTATCTTTCATCAGTAGAAGATTGAGGGGAAACAATAGTTGCCCCAGAAGAAGCAGCGGCGTCATTAAAAGCTTGTGAAGTAGCCATTGTAACCTACACAGGAAGATCCAGAAGCTGATGAAAATTTAGTCCAATAAAAAAAATTTTGGATAAAGGATTTGGAAGAGTGGATAAAGGACTCAAAATACATATGTATAAGGCTCTGTGTACTATTTATGGAAACAATATGTGGTAGAAACATCCCACGTACTGCATGATGTGTGGAAGCAACCCCGCCTACTACTACGGTACGCAGATACATTTCACCGCGTACAACCATGGTACATGAACCATCCATGAGGCGTTGGCCCGCGGATCGTTGGCCGACAAATAAAAAGGTTCACGAAAGGTGGACCGCGAACTTAGGACTTGATTAAGTTCATGTTCAAAGATTTTAGATTAAAGTTTAAGTTCAGATTATTAATTCTTAAAGTTCAGTTTGCTGATCCAAGTTCGGTATGTAGACACACTAGCCACATAGTGTCCTCCTACACAGAATATGGATTTTAGTCTTAAAATTCCACAATACTGTTCACGAAATCCAAAAATATGGTACGTGGATAGAGAAATGGAGAGATGATTGGTTCACGGTACATATGAAGCAGTTCACGAATGGTTTTTTTTCAAGGATCATGGTACGTGAGAGAAGAGGAAACTAGGGTAGTCGATAGCATTTTTTTCCACGATAAATGGTAAAATACAAATGACATGGGCCCCTATATATAGGTGTGGTACCCTCCTACTATTTCCATCTGTTCTACCATGAACCATTTCAGTTCAGGACTGCTTCTACATTGGAATAGTCCTCTTTTCATTCCGAACAAACCCTATTCTGATAGGGGGCATTTGTAGGGTCCTGAAAATTTCTCCAGGGGAATAAAATACCCCCACAATCAATTTGAAAAAGGAATAAAGTATTCATACAAGTATAGAAAGGTGAATGGACTCAAATTGAGTTGCAAATTTGAGAAGAAACTTGAAATAATTCAAGTTTTCAAAGAATTTCAAGTGGCCCATGTACCATCACTAGGAAAGGTCCGTGGACCGCCTGGATCACGAACCACCAGGTATGCAAAACGATCTGCGAGGCACTGTCCCACAGAGTAATGTCCAATGAACAAGGTGGACCACAAATTGCGTTGCTAAAGGAATCATGCGCATGAAGGACATCCACGTACCATTCTGTGAACTCATTATTTCATGGAAAAAGAGAAAAAAATAGGGTTTCTCTAACCATTATTGTGAACTTCAGCCTCTGAAAACCCTAAATTGACCGAGTCTTCCATGGGTTAGGATATCTCTTCATGGGCCTCCTCAAATGGTGCCACATTACCAATAGATACAATTTACATGATTCTCTATAAAAGGATCACATGAGGATAGATATGGGATGGACAAATAAATATTGAAGGGGACTCAGAGGTTAGAAGAAAGAGTTCAGGGAAGATTTAGGCTTCAGTCTAGATTCATCGGCAAAGCACGAATCTCAAACCACTCTATCTGCAGGTACAACCGGCCGTGAACCATAAAACAGGGAAACTTAATAATAAAACAATAATCGAGAACCTAATTAGTGAACCAAAAATCCCATAATTATCATTGATAAACTCCCTGCAAACGATAATTCCCCAGAACCTTCTGCAATATGGTGCTCTGCGTAGTGTACTGCTACGTGGACTGAACTTGGTGCTGTGTACTGTATCAGTATGCAGATGAAACCAAAAGCGGCATGATAGGCTATGTAACACTATGTTATATGGTGATCTATACCCATGACCACATACCACATCATTACATGGATGACCCCTCTACCTGCATACCACTATGGTATGCGGATCCTCCCCCATCCCGCATAAGAAACCAGTACGTGAAATGGGTTGTTTTCAGGCATTATTTTCTCCGGTTCCAACCTCAACCCTCCATTACCGTCCAGTACTCTATAATCCCTCCACTAACCAGTCCTCCGACATCAGGCTAAAGCCTCATCCAAAGCCACCATACCCATATGATCAGATCATCAGTTGCATCAGTGCACCCCTTTGAGTCTATATAACCATGGTAAGCAGAGTCACAAAGGCTCTCCCCATAACAGTTTGGGATTTAGGAATTCCTGTAGGTATACATTCCCATGGTAACTGGGAGTCCAACCTTGGGATGCTGATGTGAACCTTCATGTTCTTTGGATTAAGGGTGATCAATTTATTTTCCATTAAATGAGGAATAGTGATCAGTTGAAGGGGTTATGTTCACTCCCCCTCTGACAAGGACGACACTCCTCCCCTTTCCAGAATGTATTACGGGGCCCTCCCACTAAGGTAATTCTCCAATTTTTTGAGGCTGAGACATATGAATTTCAATGTCATTTTACATTGAAAGGTTTATCACTCTGCACCCTTGCCCATGGTTGCCTCAGCCTCATCTTCCATAGGCTCTCCCTCTCCCATCAACAGGAGAAGAAGCATGTGCTTTGTTGAATCTTTCACGTCCTCTTGTTTCTCACATCAAGCATGAATCACATGGTCTTAGAGATTTGTGATGATTACAATATACACAACCTTATGAAATATGAGAAATATAATTCCTAATCAAACTAGGATACATAGGATGCCTACTCGAAGGACCGAGCTCAAAAGTGTGCCCATCCAAAGGGGTCCACCCGATAATGTCCCCGAAATGGGAAGCTTCCATGTGTAAGCTCCAAAAGATCCAAACTACGTGGGTCTTTATTCCTCTCTTGAGGATACATAAAAAACCCATATTATGGGTCTGATCCCAACATCAAATCACCTTCATTCCCCTTTGTATGATGATCAACTCCAGAGCGCCTTATTATACGACTCAAGTCAGCAGTACCCCTGTATCATCAAATTTATGCATGCCTACGACGATCTTGAAAACCAAGGGTAGCTCGTGGAAACAATCTTTGAGAATGAACCAAGGATTCAAAAACATTTGAACATGAATTAAATCTATAATAGAGTCCCAGAACAGGTGATAATCCTCCCCCAGAAGGGTGCAGTGAGCCTGACTTCCCATCCTGTCAACCAATAGAGTTCTCAAGTGTCGTTGGCTGAATCATGAATCAACGAGAACCTGGATTTGGAAATAAGGTCCATGAATCATGGATACCATGGCCGTTGTGAATTACTGAATCCACAAATAAACCCATTGGAAAACATCCAAGGAAGTTATATCCAAGGAGGACCAATTACAAAAGTACTTAACCCCACACAATCACCTACTAGGACTGACTGACTGTGGCATCGCCTTCGCAATTTGAATGGGGTGAATTAACTAGTCCCCGAAGGGTTAATCCAACCTTCTTCTAAAGTATAATGACATTGAACAGGTTGAAAAATAAATAAATGGTGAATTTTATAGGAAACCGTCTCTGGAAAAAGGTATGGGTATGATCCTCTTCGAACCATTTCCACACCACCCGAAACGCGCCACCTTAGAGGCAGAACAGTTAGAAATATGTTTTTTACTTATATTTATTTTGTGAATATAAAGTTGTGGTTATCATATAATAGGGGATAGAAAAAGAAAAGTGAAAGGAAAAGAAACAAGACAAGAAAGAAATGGGGAGAAAAAATGAAAGCGTGAAAAGAAAAGTGAGGAGAGTTTATCTTTACATGGCCGCAAAATATGCTTGCAACCGAGGAATGGAATTCCTTCAAAAAATTTACTTTATCTAGTAGTGTGGTGTCAGAAAACTCTATTTTTAGAAAGGATATATTTTGATAAAATTTAAAAAGTTATGTTGTGAAAAAAATTCTGAGAGTTTTAAAAGTTGTTAACAAGGATTGTAAACAAATCCAAAGGGGGAGATTGAAGAACCTTTGTGAATTGTTTTTAACAAAGTTTTTTGCATTTGATGACAACTAAACTTTTTTTTGAAGAATGTTTTTATTTTTCAAGAATCATACCTAGTCTATTTTAATGAGGTTTTTTTACAGAAACAAGTTTCTATACCCATGTATTCATATTGAGTTGCACCAGACATAGAAAAAGCCAGGAAGATGAAGTTGTTGATCATACACTTTATCTTATTCAGGTCCGTCAACATGATAATTGAAAATAATCAGATTCAAAAATAATCAGGTGAATAATTTTTTGTTTTCTAAAATTTTATCTTTTTTGTAATCAGAGAAATAATGAAGTTGATGAAGAATTTTTAAAGAATAATGTGAAGTTAGAAGTTATAAAGTTTTTATACTTCCTAAAAAAAACAGACGATGCTTTGCTGATCAAGAAGTTCTCAAAAATCAAGAAAACTCTCATGATAAAATATTTTGAAGAAATTATAGAGAGGATTGAATAATTTTAGAGTTAAAAAATGATATTTCCATCATAACGGGAATTACATTGTAATGAGATGAGATCGAAAAAAGATGTTGTTGAGCTTGAGGAAGAAACAAATTGTACTGGGAAAATCGTACTGAGATTTTCATACTTAGATTTTCATACTTAGATTTTTGTATATATATTTTCATACAGAGATTTTCATACTTGTATTTTCATACTAGTAAAATCATATTGAGATTTTCGTACTCATATTTTCATATTGGGATTTTTGTACTAGGATTTTCATACTGGGAAAATCGTACTGAGATTTTTATACTCATATTTTCATATTGATATTTTCATACTGAAAAAATCACACTAAGAAAGAAGTAGATTGTAATGGGATAAGAAATAAATAGATCATATTGAGCTGATAAAGAAAAAAATCATAATGATATGAGAAAGGAAAGATATCTTAATGATATGAGAAAGAAACATATCATAATGAGCTGAGAAAGAAAGAGATCAAAATGATATGAGAAATATATAAAGAGTTGAAGGAGTCAAATGTGAATTTCAATTTTACATAAATATTATAGAAATATAAGGAGGTTTTAAGAAGTAAAATTTGAAGTTTTAAATGCGAGATATTTTCATATATTTTGACATTTGAGGACATAGGTAATGTTTTCAAGTTTCCCACCTTTTTTTTCTGAGTTGCCTATAAATAATTCCTTCAATCATTTGTTCATTCGTAACTTTCACACACACACAAAAGGCATACCTATGGAGAATTTAAAGTAAAAGTTTCTATCTAATTGAAGAATAATTGTATTGATTATTCTAGAAAAATTTTGAGCTTGGAATATTGAGAATGAATTCATTGTATTGAATCATTGTATTGGGAAAATCAGATCCAGGATCCAGCATCATCGTACTTAAAAAATAAGATCTAGGATCCAGTATTATCCTATCCAGATAATCATACCTAGGATCTAGAATTATCATACTCAAAAAATCAGATCTAGAATCTGACATCATTTTATTGAGAAAATCGGATCCAATATCATCAGATTGAGAAAATCGGATCCATCCAAATACGACTGAGGATTCAGACTGATCAATTGTGGGTCAGTTTCAATAAATTTCTTATTATTTTGTTTGGATCAATTTTTTTATAATAAAACATTGTAAACTGAAGGAAGTCAGTATAATAATTCCAATTGGGAGATAAAAGGTGTCTAATGGAAGTTGACACATGTTGTATTCACTTTTTCTTAATAGTGGATTTCCATAGACCCAAGAAAGTGGCTATGGAAAGTATGTAGGTTTTTACATTAAGGATGAAACTTATAAATATTATGCAATTTACTTTATTTCCTAGTATTTCATGCATGAGTATTTACTAAAATTTGATAAGGATATAGATCTTAACAGGTTGAAGGGGTTAAGTTTTGAAAATAATTGAAACTTATAAAAGTGATCAACTAATTCAATCCCCCTTCTCATTTTTTATTTAATCCTTTAGAACTTTAGTTATGATTTATTATTATAAATTAATTATGGTAATATATATGATATATTACTATTACCTATCATTATACCTCTTTCTTAAGCTGTTATAATGCTAAAATATTTCCATATCCATAAACTATATTATCCAAATATCTAAATATTCTATGTATTTATGGTATTATGAATGTATTATTTCTATGAGGGGGAATTTTTCTAAGGAAAGATTATAATGATGTATCTGGGGAAACCTATATCAGGTTCATCATGGATTAAACTCAATTTTGTCATAGGATCACCTGTGGAATCAAATCATGTTGACTAATAAGTCACTCCTTTAGAAAATTTTGTATCCCTAATGCATATAAAATATGTGTGTCACATACTCCTAATTTTTGGAAAGTATTTTTATATCATTGTTTTAGTTTGCTACCATTAAAAAGTATTATACTAATTGATCAATACTTAAAAATATCCTTATACAATGCAAGTAACTTTCCCTATTACTATATTATTCCTTTAATATGGTTACCTTCCTTTACATCATGAATATACTGTAGTTTCTTATTTTATTGATGGATATTCACCTACATAGACATATTATTCAATTTATTGGCCATCATTCGAAATAATGTATGACTACTCTACCCATAAAATTTCCACACATTAGAAAAGAAAAGGAACTTGGAAAAGAGAAGAATGGAGAAAAATCATTATTAGTTGAGGTTATGCTAAATGCTAGAAAAAAGGGGAAGCCTTGGACTTAAGATAGTGGATGTTCTTCCTATATGTTAGGAGATATGAAAATCCTAAAAAACATCAGAGAAAATGATAGAGGAGTTTTTACAATTGGGAATGAATATTCTCTCAAAATTAAAGGATTTGAAAAAATTGAAATTGAAATATGAAAGTTTTAGTCCAAAGATGTTTTTTTGATGAACTTAAACACAATTTACAAAGTGCTAGCCAACTTTGTGATGATGAGAATGAATTTATAATTGTACAATATTCAAACTATAAAGTCATGAAGTTGTGGCCATGTAAAGTTTGATATCTAAAGTCATAATCAGATGTAGAATGATTGTACAAAGACTTTATAACTTTAATAAAAGGGGAGTTTGTTAGTCTACTGGATGGAGAAATTTCATGAATCAATCAGATGGAGGAACCTAAAAACGTTCACCATAAAAAGTTGTAATAGATAGAGAATAAAATATAAATACTACCAGATGGAGAGAGATAATGATCACCAACAAAATTTATACCAGATAGATCTTTTCATGCTCATAAGACAGAGAAGATCAAATAGACTCTTGAAAGATCATTAGACAAATTATGAGTCTATTAGATAAATATTCTTGAATCCATTGGAAAAAGAAAAACAGATAGAGAAATATTATGAGTTTTTTCAGATAAAAATTATTGAATCCATCAGATTAAGAAAACTACAAAGATTACTGGATGAATAATCTTGAGTTCATCAGACAGAGGTTTCTAAACAGAGTGGATTTGAACATAGAAGAATTGGATGGTGAAAAGATGAACAAAAAACTTCTGATGAATTATTTCTAGATAGAGTAGTTATTATGATGAGCTACCATATAGATCATTAAGTTATGAAGGAATTATTACAAAAAAGTAATGGATATATATTTATAGATATTTACAAAACTTTGTAAATTCATTCATTGAGGAAATGATGAGATGGAATTTCAAAAACTCAACATTCAAAAAGGAAATTTTAAAATTCTAATCGATATTTGAGGAATATTTGAAATTTTCATTGAAATTGAGATTTGAGTAAATTCATATGAATTTTTTTGAATCTAATTTTTTCAGAATCTTTGAAGATAGTCAAATGAATAATGAGATAAGTGGGAATTTGAAATTGAGGCCTATGTTTTTTCCTTGTTTATTGGAGGAAAATTGAATATATAAAGGGGTAATAGGTTCATTTAAAGGTTATTGAAAATATTGAGAATAGAGAGTTGTTGAGAATAAGATCAGTAGAATGAGTTCTGAAGCACAAAGTTCCTAAAGAATAAGTTCCATATGTGAAGTTCTGTGATAATATTTATATACATTACTTTATTATGAGTAATTATTGATTAATTATCCATGTTTATGTTTTTTATTTCCTCAGGTAACATTATGATATGTATTTTTAGACATTATTTTCCTTAGTGGATGCATTGGGATTATTATATTATGGGTGAGTCCTGTAAATATATATCCCCTCGATGCATCGGTAGGCTTCATGAGAGAAACTAGCTTATATATTTGGTAAAGGAGATATATGTCCTAAGGCCATATGAATGAGATACATATAGGTTATATCTTATCATACAATTAAGATATCATAATACATGTATGACATATGATTTCATTCATACTTTATATTCCTATCATATAATACAATAAAAGATATATTGTAAGGCATGATATGCCACTTCCTTCTATTTCTTGTCCCAATTATAATGTATGATTGAGTGAATCATAATGAAAGGTTATTGGATATCTCAAAAACAATCCATGCAGTTGTATGATATGACTAATCATATCATAAAACATTTTATATAGTACAGATCTACTGGTTTCGATGGATTGAGAGGCTAACATCTTCTATGAAAACTATGATCTAAATATCATTGCATAAAATATAATAATTGGGGATCATATTCATGAAATAATTTCATGAATAGAGTTGAGACACTTACTCATGCATTATAATTCATGAGTAAATGTGAAAACTAGAGGAGCATCCTCAAGGCCTTATAAAATCCACTAACATGTGATGGAAGTGGGTGCATGTGATTACATGATTCTTGGATGAGTCTACCATTATCCAATGATATCCCTTCTTCCTTACCACAATGACATACTGTCACATTGTGTAATGAAGGGGTGTCCTATATGCATGATATAAAATCCATTCGGCTAGTGGATGCATCACATATAGGGAAGAATTTTGATTTCCCTTTAGTGATCATCATCAAATGTGTTTGAATTCATCAAGGTTGATGCAGTATATCATCGGTGAAAGGTATAATATTTAAAATGTTCTTCATTTATAGTTATGTATGTTTTTATATTTATATGCATAGAGATATTGGGATTGGTATTTAAATCACTTTCATTGGTTCTATTAGGTGTTAATAGACATACATGAATCCCAACAATTGTATTAGAGATTTCTATACAATTAGATTTTTGAAATGATGGATGAAATGAAGAATTATATATCATATTATATATAGTACTAGTAGTAATAAAATATGACTGTAAATTTTTTCTATTATTTATGTGTCATGGTGTAGGATATAGGATATCATATTCCATGATACAAATTAAATTCTTGGATTTATTTGGATTTTAGTGTATGAAACCAGATATTGCAACCTATGATATCACCTGTGCCGAGTTTCAAAAACTGAGCATCGAATCGCTAAACAGATATTAGTTTCTATCATAAAATATGATATAACCTATCAAAAGAGATGACAATAATTATCAATCGTTAAAAATGATTTCATTTCATAATTTTCGATTGGGATATTAATCATAAAGCATGGAAGATGCCGACAAAAACTTCAATTTATTTATCATATTTGACTACTCCTCTAGATTGTATAGTACAATTATGAATTATACCCTATGATTGGCCTGAATTGTAAAATATTATTGAGAAGATAATTTTATTATTCTTTATTTTCAATTATGAATTGAATTTAATTATTTATAAATTGTTTATAAATAATGGAAAATGATATTTTGGGGCATTTATTATAAAAGTGTTTTATAAATTAATTAATTATAAAGTTTTTATGATTAATTAATTAAATGTTTTAAAGACATTTATTATAAATATCAATTAATATCAAGTGTTAATATTAAAATATATTTTTCAAATTTATATGGTATACCTTATAATTTAAATATAAAGTTTTTAAATGAAAAATTATAAGATTAAATTATAAAGAGCCTATAAATTACAAAATAAGGTCAAAATATAAATAGTTTATATTTATTTATAAATTTTTCATAGTTAATTTTAATTATTCAAATTAAAAATAGCCTTATTTGTAATATTACTTAAACCAAATCAAGAGAGTTTTGATGATTGATTTGATCAACGTTTAAATTACACGTGGTATATGATAAATAGATCATGTATATCGTTTATATTATAGAGATTAGATTATAAAATGTTTATAATTAATGAAATATCATGTATTTAAATTGATATACTATATACTGAATAATATGAAAATTTAATATTATGAAATGAAAATAAAGTGTTTATATTAAAAAGTAATAAAATTTCCATAGTAAATAGCTAAAATTAAAAAGTATTTATGATTAAGATTAGTTTTATGAATTGTTCATAAATTATTATCACATGTTCAAATTAATATAGTGTTCATTTATTTATAGGTTATTACCTACTTTATTCATAGTTATAAATTGTTTATATATTTTGAATAAGTGTATGATTTAGTTTAAATTATTAAAATTCTTATTATAAATTATCAAGCTTCACATTACATTCCAGGAACATCAATATAAGATTTAGTTTTGATCTACCCTAACCTTAATTTGTAATTATGGTTATTAACTTGAATTTAGTTGTTGTACATAGTTTATACATATTAGTTTTTAGAGTTACAATGAATTTAATTGTCGATTGAGTAATATATCATCATGTAGAGGGATTTGAGTCAGTCTTCTCACCATACTAGAGGCTTATGCCTTATTCTAGAAAGGTGGGGGTTGGCTATCTATGTCACGACCCGTCCCAGTGGGGCCCGATCCGCAACTCCCGAAGCCCACCTCCAATAGGCCAGGGGCTAGTGACTAGTACCGAGTAGGCATGTTACTAACATGGGAGGAATTGTCTATAAACCTGTACACACACACACATCTCCAAGCCCACAAAGCTGAAAAAGTAAAAACTACTAAAGATGGAAAAGCATGCATACACTAAAAATCCCAACCAACAGAGTATGACAAGAAAGTAAAGTACAATAGTGTAAAACCCTAGGCCAAAAGTAAAAGCCCACCAAAAGAGAGTCTGCAACAAAGTCCAACCTATAAGGAAATGTACTGGGACTACAATCTGTAGCCGTAGGAACACACCTCAGCCTGTCTGATCTCACTGAGCACCGTCCGGTCCTGGTCCGCACAGGCTCACTTGTCTGCACAGGACACAACACGTTCGGGCAAAGCCCGTGCAGGGGTGAGTATAACAATACCCAGTAGGACACACCGAAACCACAAAGGAATAAAAAAAGGGGAAAATACCACAAAGGAAAGATACAGTCAAATCTACACATTGTATGTTTACAGAACATATAACAAGAATATCCAGATATGATCATACACAATCGACCATCGTGAAACCACCACTAAGATCCAGCTCGAAGATTCCACTAAGCACGTAACAAGGAGAACACACTCCTAGGTATGAAGAGAGAGATACGAAGTACTCATTCTGGGAGAACACACTCCACAAGTACTTTAGAATATGATGTTCAGATGAGGATCACAACCAATAGCTATAGGGTGATTCCAACAACTCAGTTTGAACTAATCTGCTAAGTAGAGGATCGACGCTCGGGTAAAGTTGGTCACATCGATACCAAGAAATCTACTTAGGGTTCCAGGAATGAATAGAGGATCCGGATCTAAGTCTCACAGAGGGGATTACAACAACTCTATTCAGGAAGTCCTACTGAAGGGATTATACTTTTGTACGTAGGAAATGATACCAGAACCTTCAGGGGAAAGACCAGGGGTATGAACCCTAAGAAAGCTAGTCCAAGTCACAAAATACAAAAGGATCAAGCCATGTAAAATAGGTTACACGGAGTGTAGTATGGTTACACACCGTGTTCCTTGACTCTGGGTACTACCCATGTAAACGGCCCGTGTCATCCGTCCAAGCTGTGTAAAACTCAACTACACAACATGTAGAAGGATCACACGCCATGTTCCTTGACTCCGGGTACTGCCCGTGTAAACAGCCCGTGTCTGAAATCTAAGTCGTGAAAAAGAGTATATTCATGACGTGTAATTAAATACACACTCCGTGCCCTGTCAACTAGAAAACACCCGTGTACCCTGGCCGTATGCCCGTACACGTTGTCTGTCCGTGTTGCCTGCCCGTGTACCAGTACATGGGGTATCCCGTGTATCTGGCTAGGTCTGGCCGGGGAAGGGTATACACGCCATGTCCTTGGCCATGTACCCAACCCGTGTCCGTGTACTCCCGTAGTACACGCTAGGTGGTCCGCCGACGAACACACGCCGTGTAGCCCATACTACACGCCGTGTAGTTGGGATTTTTCCAGAACCATCTTCTTCCTCCACGCCTCGGCTGATCTTCTGGTTTTTGTTTCCGTGATCCGTTTGCTGGGAAACTTAAGATCGGGGGTCGTCCCAACACCCTAGCACTGAATTCTAGCCTTCCAGGCCTTGAATCGGCTTGACGAACAACATATGATCTTCCGATGAAAAATACGATAGAAGAGCGATTTCTCCCGAATCGCTTAGATCCATCTGTCGTCATCGTCATGGCATCTCTGTTGGTTCATCCCGGTGTCAGATCTATAGTCTTGGATCGTTACACCGCAGATCAAAGGTGCAATCGATCGTTGTTTTTATCCCGTGAAGAACGAAGAACGCGCAGGCAAATAATGGGGAAAAGGATTCACAAAGAAACAACTAGAGGAATGAACCTCGACCGTTGTTCGTTCCATCCTCTATCCATTCCCATAAGAACGATCCTCTAAACAATTATCAGATCTATATTTCAAGGATTAATATCTTCCCCAAAATCCCCGCAAAAAGCCCATCCCGTGAATACGATCGATCCGCGGGCTAATCTGTTCTTGGATTAGTCCACGTTCATTGTAGGAATCAAGAACAGGGAAAGAAAACCAAAATAAAATGTCTTACCTAGATTTATGGTGTTTGTTGGTGAAGATCCGGTCACCGCGTTGTCGTCGCCGACGAAATTCGTCAAGAACATCATCGCCACATTGGGGGTTTCCTCCAGATATTTCCCAGAGCCTCCAGGGGTTTCAGGGTTATGAGGTCTGTAACCCTGGACCCCTGTGCAAGCCTTTATTTAAAAAGGATAAAATATATTCATCGCCACAAGATTTAATAAAATATTTTAATTAAATATTTTGTTATGGTTACATCCAAAAACTGGATTTCACCTCCGACCTCTGACAACCTATGTTAGGTCTCTCCTAGGGTAAACCCACTGCTCTAAATACAACAGTGCCCTCAGATTTCTAATCTGAGTACCCATTCAGGAATTATTCCACTTTTTCAGGAAAACCACACATGTGTGTTATTTAATTATTAAATTAAATTCAAACATTTGTTCCAGGCTCACCGGGCCTCGGAACTTCACGCCGTCTCAAATCCTGGTCTCGAAAGAATTCCCATATAATATCAAAAATAAAATATGGAGAAATATGGGACATTACATCACACCCACCTTAGGGCTTTACATCCCCGAAAATCCAAAACAAAGGCTACTCAAAAAGATGTGGGTACTGCACACGAATCTGAGCCTCTCACTCCAACGTACTCTCTTGGAGATTACCGTGCTGCCACCAGACACACACCAAGGGAATAGCTCTCCCACGAAGGATCTTCTCCTACCGATCCTCAATCTCCACTGGGTACTCAGCAAAGGTCGTTCCATCATCGATGTCTAGATCGCCCCAATCGATAACGTGTGATGGATCATGCACGCACCTCCGCAGCTGCGACACATGGAAGATGTTGTGTACCCGGTCCATCTGAGGAGGTAGAGCCAAGCAGTATGCCACCTCGCCAACTCTACCCAGAATCTGAAAAGGGCTGATAAACCTCAGAGATAGCTTGCCACCTCATCCAAATCTCCACAATCCCCGTCGAGGTGAGACCTGAAGAAACACATGGTCTCCCTCCTCGAACTCCAAGGGCCTCCGTCTCCTATAGGAATAAGACTTTTACCGACTCTGTGCAGTCTTCATCCACTCCTGGATGACCTGAAACTTCTCTATAGTAGGTCGCACCATCTCTGGGCCCATGAGTGCCGACTCTCCTGGGTCAGTCCAGCAATGTGGTGACCTGCAAGGTCGCCCGTAAAAAGTCTCGAATGATGCCAAACCAATAGTGTAATGATAACTTTTGTCATAAGAAAATTCCACTAGGGGTAGGTGATCCTCCCAGCTATGACCGAATTCAAGTATGCAAGCTCGTAGCATATCCTCCAGAACCTAGATGGTCCACTCTGTCTGACCATCCGTCTGAGGATGAAACGCTGTACTCAAGTGTAACTGAGTCCCAAAAGCTTCTTGCAATCCCTTCCACAACCGAAATGTGAAACAAGCATCACGATCTGAGATGATCGTGGATTAAACTCCATGAAGTTGAACTATCTCCTGCACATAGAGGTGCCCCAAGCTCTCTACTGAACTCTTCTCCCGTATGTCTAGGAAGTGGTCTAACTTAGTGAGTCGGTAAACGATCACCTAGATGGTATCGTGTCCCCTAGACGTACATGGTAAATCCATCACGAAGTCCATGGATATCCCATCCCACTTCCACTCTGGCACCTCAAGGGGATGAGTAAAACCTGATGGAACCTGGTGCTCAGCCTTTACTTGCTGACAAGTAAGGCACCGAGAAACAAACTCTTCCACACTCTTCTTCATTCCTGGCCACCAGAACTGACATCGGAGGTCCTGGTACATCTTTTCCACACCTGGATGCACTGCCAAAGGAGACATATGGAACTCCCTTAGAACCTCCTCCCACAATGTCACTGGTACTACTGTGCGCCCTCTGAAAAGAACAACATGCTCCCAGCCTTTTAAATATCCGTCGACATCATCACCTGTGGATATCTGAGCACGTAGAGTCTCGTAGCTAGCATCCTTGAGCTGTGATTCCCTGACTCGCTGTAAGAGTAGAGGGGTAACAACCATAGACTGAAGCTAAGCTCCCTCATATCTATCCACGAAGGATATCTGTAAAGAGGACAACTGCCTCGTCACCTCATCCAGCAACTGCGAAATGGATTTCCTACTGAGAGAATTTGCAACAATGTTCCCCTTCCCAGGAGTATAAACGATCTCAAAGTTGTAATCCTGGAGGAACTCAAGCCACTGACTCTATCTCAAATTCAGATCCTTCTAAGAAAAGATATATCTGAGACTTTTGTGATCAGAGTAGATGATAAACCGCTCGCCCATCAGGTAGTGCCGCCACATCTTCAATGCGAAGACTAACGCTGCCAACTCAAGATCATGGGTCATGTAGTTCTGCTCGTGTGGCCTCAAATTATATGATCCATAGGAAATCATCGCTTGAATCTGCATTAGGACACAACCAAGCCTGGTTTCTGATGCATTGCAGAACACTACGTACTTTACAACCTCTTTTGGTAGTCTCAAGATCAGGGCACTCGTCAGACTCTGTCTCAACTGCTGAAAGGCCTAAAACATCTCTCGGTCCATACGAAAGGCTTCCCCTTTCAGGTCAAAGCTTTCAAGGGTGCTGAAATCCTGGAGAAATCAAGAATTAATCTCCGATAGTAGCCTGCTAACCCAAGGAAACTCCGCACCTCCATCACTCTCCGGGGTGGCTCACATGCTAACACTACCTCTACCTTGGCTGGGTCTACTGCTACACCATCCACTGAGATAATGTGTCCTAGAAAGTGGATCTCATATATCCAGAATTGACACTTTGAGAGTTTCTCGTAAAAATGGTGCTCTTAGAGTGTGTCCAGAACCATCCTTAGGTGCCTCACGTGCTCCTCCTCGGACGCATAGTACACAAGGATATCATCGATTACGACCACTACGAACCAGTCTAGATAGGGTTGAAAGATCCAGTTCATGATTCCCATAAACACTACTGGGGCGTTCGTCACACCGAAGGGAATCACCAAGTACTCATAGTGACCGTAGCGACATCTGAAAGCCATCTTCAGTATATACTCATCCCGTACTCTCAAATGGTGATATCTTGATCATAGATTAACCTTCGAGAACCATCATGCCCCTATTAACTAGTCGAAGAGGTCATTGATCCTTGGTAGTGGATAACGGTTCTTCATGGTCACCTGATTAAAGCGCCGATAATCCACACACAGCCTCAAGCTCCCGTTTGCCTTCTTGGAAAACAACACTGGGGCCACCCAGGGTGAAAAATTGGGTCTCACGAATCCCTTCCTTTGCAAGTCTTCCAGCTGCACTCTCATCTCACAAAGCTCTGCAGGAGCCATCCGATATGCTGATGCTGATATCGGTGTCGTCTTGGGTTGCAACTCAATGCAGAAATATATCTCCCAACGAGGAGGTAGTCCAGGGACATACTCTGGAAAGACGTCCTCGTACTTAGACACTACTTCTGGAAACTGGAAACTCATAACATCTGCTGCGCCAAGGGCTAGGCTAGCCAAATGATGTGAAATCGTCTATACCTTCCTATGCACGAGTCCATCCTGCGCTTCCTGGGTCTCCTTTTCACCGACGAAGGAGAACCTCGTTCCATCACTGCAGAGACACCACACCCTTTTCCTAAAACAGTCAATCTAGGCATGAACTGTGGATATCCAATCCATACCAAGAATGACATCATAAGGCCTCGACACTACCACCAAGAGGTTCCAACCAAAACTCTCACCTCCAAGGGTTAGGTCACACTGTTTGCAAAGGTGTGTGATCTACGAACCTTCTCCAGTCAGTGTTTCTAAGCGTAAGGGTCGAGTCAACAACTCAAATAGAATCTCAAGGTCTCGAACAAGATAAGAAGCCAGAAAAGAATGACTATCACCTGTGTTTATCAGTATGGAAGCCAAAGTAGAAAAGACACAGATTGTACCTCTAATCATTCTAGAAGTACCTGGGTCATAAGCCTTTGCTGCCTGCAGCTGCCCCTACCTCTGTCCACCAGCTCCCTATACGAGGGGTGGACCTCCTTGGGGTGGTGGTGGTAAAAGGTCGAAATACCGACCACCTACAACTGCTCTCCTAGCTCCTCTAACACGTCCGCTAACCCGTGGATCTATCTGCTCCACACGTTGCCTCTACCTCAGTGGTCCATACACTACTCCCATGTCAGTGGTACGGCGGGTCGGAAAATCTCGAGCAAGATGTCCCCTTCCATCGCAAGAGTAGCATCACCTCCCTCGAGGCTGGCTGTATGAGCCCTGTGAACCCTGTACAGTAGATCCCCTATCCTGGGATATCCTCTAAAAACATCTCCCACGCCTGGGTCCCTGACGTCGGTTCCCTGTTGCTGAGGTCTCTGCTCTAGCTCGCTCACTAGTGACAACTGCCAGCTGTCTCTACTATTCCAAGAAGCTCTCGACCACCAAATCCCACTCGAGCACTCCAGCATAAGTAGGAATGATCATAGGGATGATGATATATTGGATGTATCTACGCAAGCCCCGCTCAAAAGTATGAGCTCTGAAGTACTGATCCCTGACCATATCCATCGATTACTGTGAGAGGTCAGTAAACCTCGATGAATAGTCAGACACCGTCATGGTTTCCTACTGGAGATGAAGAAGCTCCAGTATACATACTGCTCTTAGGGTAACCGGTGAAAAATCCTCTCTGAATAGATGATCAAACTCTGACCATGCAAGAGTCACCTCGTCGTGAGTCTGGATAACCAAACTACACCATCACCCTGCCGAGCCCTACAGAAGGCTCGCTGCCAGGATCACCATCTGGTCTGCTGGTGTCCTCACCAAACGGAAGACTCTGGCCACTACCTCAAGCTAGTCCTCTACTGCCTAAGGGTCAGGCTCTCCTCGAAACCTAAGGGGTCTCTATCTCTGAAACTCATGGAGTGCGCTCAGCCTGCGCTCCTCCTCTACTGGTACAGCAGACACTAAACACTGCTCCACAGGTGGTGAAATAACTGGCACACCACTCGATGGTAAAACTGGGGTATCTGGTCCCTATATCAAAGCTTCATCACTGAGGGGTCATCCTTGTGATCGAGCTGCTAGATCCTAGCGGGTGCGCGTCATGGAGGCATCCTGTAAAGAAACAAGATGTATCTCAGTCAGTGAGTATATCTAGAGAGATGACTCAAGAAGGACATAGAAACCAAAACCCATTTCTGTATGATGCATGTACCATTATTTTCCCCTGAAACTAGTGTTATCACGTTCTGAGTCGAAAAGAAAGTTATCAGAGTCCTGGTTTATGGATACGTCGGCCGCCCGCACCAACACTGGGGTCCCTGGCCTAAAAGCTGAACCCGAAACACTTAACATTGTTTCTCCAAACCAACTCACAGACCCTTGGTCCTAAGGTAGAACTGACCACCTCTGATACCACTCTGTCACGACCCATCCTAGTGGGGCTCGAGCCGCAACTCCCCAAGCCCACCTCTAATAGGCCAGGGGCTGGTGACTAGCACCAAGTAGGCATGTTACTAACATGGGAGGAATTGCCTATAAACCTTTACAGACACACACATCTCCATGCCCAAAAAGCTGAAAAAGTAAAAACTACCAAAGATGGAAAAGCATGCATACACTAAAAATCCCAACCAACAGAGTACAACAGGAAAGTAAAGTACAGTAGTTTAAAACCCTGGGCCAAAAGTACAAGCCCAACAAAAGAGATTCTACAACAAAGTCCAACCTATAAAGAAAGGTACTGGGACTGTAATCCGTAGTCATAGGAACACACCTCGGCCTGTCTGATCTCACTGACCACCGTCCTGTCCTGGTCCGCCTAGAATCCTGTCAAAGGCTCGCTCGTCTGCACAAGACACGACACGTGTGGGAAAATCCCGTGTAGGGGTGAGTATAACAATACCCAGTAGGACACACCGAAACCAAAAAGGAATATAGCAAGAAGAAAAATACCACAATAGAAAGATACAGTCAAATATACATAGTATATGTTTTTAGAACATATAACAAGAATATCCAGATACGCTCATACACAATCGACCATCATGAAACCACCACTAAGATTCAGCTCGAAGATTCCAATAAGCACGTAACAAGGAGAACACACTCTTAGGTATGAAGAGAGAGATACTAAGTACTCGTTCCGAGAGAACACACTCCACAAGTACTTGAGAATAAGATGTTCATATGAGGATCAAAACCAATAGCTATGGGGTGATTCCAACAACTCAGTCTGAACTAATTCGCTAAGAAGAGGATCGATGCCCGGGTAAAGTTGGTCACATCAATACAAAGAACTCTACTTAGGGTTCCAGGAATGAATAGAGGATATGGATCTAAGTCTCATAGAGGATTACAACAACTCTATTTAGGAAGTCCTACTGAAGGGATCATACTCCTGTACGTAGGAAATAATACCAGAACCTTCAAGGGAAAGACCAGGGGTACGAACCCAAAAAAATCTAGTCCAAGTATTGGAAGGTAAAAGGATAAATCCATGTAAAATAGGTTACACGACATGTAGTATGGTTACACGCCGTGTTCCTTGACTCCGGGTACTGATCGTGTAAATGGCCCGAGTCATCCGTCAAAGCTGTGTAAAACTCAACTACATGACATGTAGAAGGATCACACGCCGTGTTCCTTGACTCTGGGTACTGCCCGTGTAAATGAAACATGTCTAAAATCTAAGTCGCGTATAAGAGTATATACACAGTGTGTAAGTAAATGCACACATCGTGCCCTGCCAACTGGAAAATACCCGTATACCCTGGCCGTATGCCCGTACATGATGTCTGTTCGTGTCGCCTGCCCGTGTACCAGTACATGGGGTATCCCGTGTATCTGGCTAGGTCTGGTCGGGGAAGGGTATACATGCCGTGTCCTTGGCCATGTACCCAACCCGTGTCCGTGTACTCCTGGAGTACACGCCAGGTGGTCCGCCGACGAACACACGCCGTGTAGCCCATACTACATGCCGTGTAGTCAAGATTTTTCCAGAACCGTCTTCTTCCTCCGCGCCTTGTCCGATCTTCCAGTTTTTGTTTCCATGATCCATTCGCTGTGAAACTTAAGATCAGGGGTCATCCCAACACCCTAGAACTGAATCCTAGCCTTCTGAGCCTTGAATCAGATCGACGAATAACATATGATCTTCTGATGAAAAATACGCTCGAACAACGATTTCTCCCGAATCACTTAGATCCATCCGTCATCATCGTCATCACAGCTCCGTTGGTTCATCCCGGTGTCGGATCTATAGTATCAGATCGTTACGCCACAAATTGAAGGATTAATCGATCTTTGTTCTTATCCCGCGAAGAACGAAGAACGCGCAAGCAAATAATGGGGAAAAGGATTCACAAAGAAACAACCCGAGGAACGAACCTCATCCGTTGTTCGTTCCGGCCTCGACCCATTCCTGTAAGAATGATCCTCTAAACAATTATCAGATCTAGATTCCAAGGATTAAGATCTTCCCCAAAATCCCCGCAAAAATCCCATCCCACGAATACGATCGATCCGCGGGCTAATCTTTTCGTGGATTAGTCCGCGTTCATCGTAGGAATCAAGAACGGGGAAAGGAAACTAAAATCAAACGTCCTACCTAGATTTTCGGAGTTTGTTGGCGAAGATCCGGTCACCGTGTCATCGTCGCCGGTGAAATTCATCAAGAATGTCGTCACCACGTTGGGGGTTTCTTCCAGAGCTTTCCCAGAGTCTCCAAGGGTTTCAGGGTTATGAGGTCTGTAACCCTGGATCCCTGTGCAAGACTTTATTTAAAAATGATAAAAGATATTCTCCGCCACAAGATTTAATAAAATATTTTAATTAAATATTTTATTACGGTTACGTCCAAAAACTGGATTTCACCTCCGACCTGTGCCAGCCGATGTTAGGTCTCTCCTGGGGTAAACCCGCTGCTCTGAACGCAAAGGTGCCCTCATATTTCTAATCCGAGCAACCATTCAGGAGTTATTCCACTTTTTTAGGAAAACCACATGTGAGTGTTATTTAATTATTAAATTAAATTCAAACATTTGTTCCGGGATCACTGGGCCTCGGAACTGCACTCCGTCTCAAATCCTGGTCTTGAAATAATTCCTATATAATATAAAAAATAAAATACGGAGAAATCTGGGACATTACAATCTATGGATCCAGACTTAATCTTGTAGAGATTTTCAATCTCATAAAATTGTAAAACTTTACATGAATAATTTATATACCTTAACATGAGATACATTAGGATATGTGTAAATATGTTTGGATTATATTTTTTTGGTGAGTAAAAAAAATTGTGAGTTGTGTAAAGAGTTACACATCAATATGGTTTGAATATATTGATTTGGTGGAGGAAATAGGATTCCAAACTAAATAATTAGAAGCATGCATACATAAAGGGAATGACATGATATGAGATGGTGATATGAAATTACCTTAGAAATAATAAGTGTGAGATTCCTTATAAGGAAGCACATGTCAAGACCTAGATCATTCAACCAAGTGGTTTCTACTGAAGTAGAGTGCCCATGGATTATCTTGTGTAAGGTATGGTGGAAATGTCTATTCTTAAAGGTTAAGTAACCAAATACACTATGTGATTTGGGTGACAATTAGCTGGTAAACTCTAAAAATTATGATACTAGAAGAAAAAATCCGGGTTTATCTATTTTTTGGATTGGACAAAGAGTTATTTGCTCAACTATCCAAGAGTTATATATGATACGTTTAGGATGATTCCCTACCTATATAACCAAGTGGTGAGATGAACACTAAATTGTACTCATTGATCAGTGAAATATGGATCTTAGCCCAATAATGTATATGATGGAAATATTAAAAGGTCCCATTATTTTAAAGGGATCCCATTTTGTAACACCCCAATATTTTAGAAAATAAAACTATGTTCGAGAGTGTATTCGACATACAACACTGAGCTTAAACAACCTACAAAATATATAACCATTATAATCTAGCCATTAAGTTGGTAGGTATGAATATTATTAACTAATTTATGAAATATTTATATATAAATATCATAATAAATATAAATTATTGATAAATTATTAGTAAATAATCCATTAATTTTTAGTAAAGTAATTTTATTCTTTAAAAATATGTTTTCATCAAAAACAATTTTTATTACTTTTCATGAAAAATATTATAATTAAATTTTGGAACTTTTAGAAAACTTATTTGAAAAAATAAAATTCATTTTTGAAATTGGAATATAAAAATTTACATTGGGTGAAATTTTGAGACTTTTCAGAAAATATTGATTATTTAGTGAATAGTGAAAAATACCAATTTTTGTAAAACTATCATTTCTTTTCAATAAATTAAGTAATTTAAAAGTCCCATTATGTGTTGAATATGATTTAAAGTAACATAATTATTATTTATTTATATTTAATCCAATTAATTAATTTTTAATATTTTTTATATTGTATTTTATTATAAATTTATTTTTAGGTTTAAAAATGATATTTTTCTGAAAATAGTTTTAAAGCGCATAATGTTTATCCTTTTTAATTAATTAAAACAACCATTAATGAGGAGTTATTTAAATAAAATTTATTTTTTATATATCATTAAATATTAATTTTTAGTCATAAAATTAATATTATTATTCATAGAGTTAATATAAAATCATCTTTTGCTTGAAAAATAGACTTTTTGAAAACCCACTTTTTCATCACATTCGCGGGTTTAATTTTAAATTAAAAATTTTCACTTATGTGAATTTAATTTGGTAAAATGGATTCAATATTTTTTCTAAACCTCATTATTTTAATTCACACAAATCATGTTAATTATGTTTTTAAAGACTTTACTATTTTATGATAGCATTTTATAATATAAGGCAATCTGCTGAAAATTTGGCTAAGTGTTGCAAAAACCTTACACCAGACTTGAGTAACCATTGAAGATGAGTCACCACCAGGAATTAATAACCATCAGGAATGAGTCACCATAAAGAATGAATCACCGCTAAAAAATACCTACACTGAGAAAGACTCACCGCTAGAAAAGAGACACTGTTGAATATGGGTGACCGTTGAAGATGACCCACTGTTAGAGTAGAGTCATCACTAGACTTAGAGTAGAGTCACTGCTAGTCTCTACCTACCATTAGGATTTACTCATCACTAAGAAGGATTCACCACTAGAATCCACCTACCGCTAGAGCTAAGTCACCGCCAAATGACCTACCATTGAACATGAGTCACCACCATATGGCCTACCAATGAACATGATTCACCACCAGATAACCTAACTCCATAAGACCTACTATCAACCTGAATCACCATTAGACCAGCTCACCACTAAACATGATCCACCTTTATTGTTTTAGTACATTTTAATTAAATTCTCTCAATAGATATTTTAACACATTTAATGAAAATAGTTATTTTATAATTATATTCGTAACTATTATAGGGAACATTAAGTAGTTGGGGTCTGGATTAGTGGTAAGAACCCCTTAATTATACATGATAAATGGGGGTTCAAAACTCATTGGGAGCAGGTACTGTAGCAGCGGCGGCGTTGTAGCACCAGTGGGCACTGTAGCAGCGGCATGTCACTGTAGTGGCGGCGGGTACTGTGCAGTACTATAGCAGCGCGGGTATTGTAGCAATACTATTCACAGAATGGGTCTTGGGCCAAAAAAATGGGCCTACAGGCCATGTAATGGGATAAATTCCTACTGGGCCTTCGGGCTATGCAATGGGTCTTCCTCTACCCAGTTAAAGAGGTCTTTACTTTGCTTTAATAATAAACGAGGCTTCGGCCCCAACCTTTAAAAAAAATAGGGAACATTAAAGTCCATGTCAGAGATCAGTATGAGGATATAGAGGATCATGATGATTATTATTCAAGAAGACTCTCATTCATTTTGTGATTCATATTCAAAGAAGTTTACCACATGAAAAAACAAATGCATGCTGGCCAAGAGAAAACATATACTTGTTGAATATAAGAAGAATCATTATATAAGAGCTTACATGATACATCATTACTTTCTTTCTACTGTGAACAAGTGGAGATTACAGAACATTCAAATCATTTACTAAATCTAGAATAGAGAGAGCCTTGTGATGCTCTGTTTTAATACTAATTTCAGAGAAATGGCTCGAGATACTCTTCAAGTCACATATAAGGATACTCAAGCATATGAGCACTTTAAACCAGGAAACACTACCATTTTCTATATCTCACTACTTCATTTTTCTGTTTGTTGAATTTAATTTTCAATAGGTGTGTTTTTTTCTTGTTTATCAACACACACTATCTCCTATATCACAATTAGAGAATACAAGATATTATCTCAACTCTCTTTTTTATCTGTATACCCATAGTGTTTATGGAAGATGTCCTTTTGTGACTTGTTGTTATTTTCTTCCCATATTTTTTGTGAAATAGGAACCTATGTGGCCTGAATAACTCGATAACTATTATTTTTATACAAAATCAAGGTTGTGGATTAGATTATATTTATATAATATTCTTGGAAGCAGCTAATTTCCAAGTGGATAGGATTAGGTCTCAGCTTGAGACCAAAACCCTTGTTTTATTCTAATGTGTGTTTTTGTTTTATTCTCTACAAAGATTTACACTATATTTGTTTTAAACTGTAAATAAAATTTAATTTGATAGTTAATATTAACCAGTTTTTATATAATTATTTTATTAAGTAAATTTATTTCAAAAGTTAAAGTAAATTTAATTTAATTTTAACTGATCACTAATCGAGCTTCAAGAAATCTTTTAAAAGAACAAAATTATATCAAACCACTCTTTTGGTTAACTAGGAAATTTTAATTTAAATTGGGGGATTTTATTTAAACTAGTTTTTAACATGATTTTTTATTGGGAACTCAATTCACCCCCCACTTGAGCTTCTCACTCTGACAAACATTTGATATCAAAGGTTTTAAAAATCTTTTCAATTGTGATTTTAGTTGTGTTTTAAAGATCCTAAATTTCTATTAGTTATAAATTTAGTTCTTTAAATGGATAATATAAAATATGGTTTTTTACCAAAAATCCTCCCTTATTTAATGGCACAAACTATTCTCAATGAAAAATCAATATGAAAATGAACATTGAAAGCATGAGTTTTGAAATATGGCATGATATTGAAGATAAATATGAATTACCTAATATTTCTAGAGATACACGGGATAATTCCACAAAAACTACTTATAAAAATAAATGTAAACCCATGAATTCTATTTATTTTGATTTTGGAGATAAATACTTTAATATATTATCTAATTTTAAAATTGCATATGAAATATGGGATACTTTAGATGTTTCTCATGAAAGAACAACACATGTTAAAGAAATGTGGTTAAATACTAATGAAATTAAATATGAATCATTTAAGATGAAACTTGATGAGATTATTTCTAATATTTATATCAAGTTCCATGAAATATTTAACATGATGCATTCTTTGGGGAATCTAGTTTCTAACAAGGACCAAATCATGGGACTGGTGAGGTATCTTCCAGAAAGATAGAGAGGAACTTTAGTATCAATAATAGAATCTTGTGATATTAGTAAGATACCTATAAAGGAGTTTATTGGAAAGTTAATGATGTATGAGGGAGAACCTAAAGTTGACCAAGAAGAGAAAGATGAACCTAAAATAAATTTTTTAGCATTCAATTCCACTACTTCAAAATAGAAGAAAAAAGTTAAAGCTGAAATTTCTAATGATGAGGAATCACCAGTTGACAGTGATAAAGAGATGACCCATTTTCCAGAAGGTTTAAAAGGTTTTACAAGAAAAAGAAATTCTTTAGTAAAAAAATCTACAAAGGAAAGTATGATAATATATAAAATTGGAAAAGGTAATGGAAGAGGGATGATTCTCAAAATGAGATCACATTTTATGAATGTAAGAGGAAAGGGAATGTCAAAGATGACTATCATAAGCTTAAGTATAAAAATAAGTACGATGACAAGGATATGAAGTACAAGAAAACTATGAAAGAAACCTAGAGTTATTCTAAAGATATGTTTAGTGACTAAAACTTGACTCATGAAGAAAAACATGACAAATCAAACATGTGTTTCATGAAAAACACATCCGAGGTATCTCATGCACTTAATGATTCTCCTAAAAAACTTTCTAATTATTATAAAGAATAAAATAATGATGAAAATATGTCAAATGAGGAGATGTTGGAATATAGTAACATACTGGAGGATACTTTTAATGAGATTAAAGACAAGTATAAAATTCTAAAGAGACAACATGCTTTAACTGTTAATATTAAATCTGATCTTGCTGTAGAGAAGGAGAAAAATGATCAAATGATAAAGGAAAATAATGAACTAAAATTATAAAATGATAAATTGAAAAATGATTTAGAGATATTTAATAATATAAGGAATACCCTCACTTAAGTATTATTAAAATAGATAGAACCAAAGTATATTACTGGATTAGGTTATCAATCTAGATAGAGGAGAATTGTTAAGACCAGTTTTATCCCTAAATATAATTCTAGAAATTATTATACTAGTTTTTATTTAAATGGACCTAATAATGATTTTATTTCCAAAAGTTTACAATATGTTTATAGGAAACCCATTAAGAAAATATGGGTTCCTAAATCCTTAATTTCTAACATATTTTTACACAAGAATATTTGGGTACCAACATCATTTTTGGTATAAAACCTATTTTATAGGGAACCTTATTGAAGATATCTAGTAAAAGAGTATCCTATCTAGATTGTAGATATTCTAGACACATGACTAAAGATTAATCAAGCTTCAAAAATTTTATAAAGGTTAATGGTGGATATGTCACCTTTGGTGACAATACTAAAGTTAAAATCATTGGACTAGGCCAATTTGGACACTCTAACTCCATTTTAATTTCTAAATTTTTATTTGTTAATGGTTTAAAATATAATCTACTTATCATATCACAACTATATGATGATTATTTTCATGTGAAATTTCGAAATAATTATTTTAATGTTTTTGATTTTAAAAATTATTTAGTATTTACTACTTTGAGAAATGAAAACATTTATGCTGTTAATCCAGACTTTTTATTGCCTCAAAAAATTTATTATCTAAGTGATTTTCATAAGGAATCTTGGATTTGGAAAATAAGACTAGCCTACTGCAACATTTAATCACTTATAAAGATAACCAAAAAAGAGTTAGTCAAATATTTACCTAAACTTGAATTCCTAAATGAAAAAGTCTGTAACCCATTCCAAAAATTGAAATAAAACCAAATATATTTCAAATCAAAGAAATAAGTTTCAACTTATCAACCCAAATATTTGGTTCACATGGATTTGTTTAGACCATCTAGTGTATTTAGTTTAAATGGGAATCGCTATGTCTATATCCTTGTAGATCAATTTTCTAAGTATAATTGGGTATTATTTTTAGCTCACAAAAAGTGAAGCCTGCTCTCACTTTACCAAGTATGATAGATATATAGAAAAACTTAGTGGAATTAGGATTAAAAACTTAAGGATAAATCATGAACATGTGTTTGAAAATCATGACTTTGAATCATTTTTCTTACAAAATGGCTATAGTTAATAATTTTTTTATCCTAGGACCCCATAGTAGAATGGTTTTGTGGAGAGAAGAAATAGAACACTTAAAGAGATTGTTAGTACTATGATTAATGAATATGACCCACCTATTTAATTTTGGGAAGAGGCTATGAATATAACCTGCTATATAATTAATAGAGTTTTAATCAGACATATTTTAAAGAAAACTACTTATGAACTTTGGAATAATAGGAATCCTAAGGTTAATTACTTTATATTTTTTGGTTTTAATGTATTTATTATTAGAACTAAGTATAATCTTGATAATTTTTTTTCCAAGAGTGATGAAGGGATTTTTTTTGGTTATTCAACATCTAGTAAATATTATAGAGTTTTTAAAGAAATAACCAAGACTGTGGAAGAGTATGTTCATATGAAGTTTGATGAAACAAATCCCCATGAGCCTAAAAACCCTTTATAAAATATTGAGTATGATTTTTAAACTCTAGAAATAAGTGCCAAACCTTCTGATACTGCTATAAAACATGCATAAAAATCATCCAGTTCTGAAGATCTTGATCAACCCAAACCTGAACCTGTAGATGAACACAAGATGACAAAACCTTATTTTAAAAGAGATATTAGGACTCATAAATACCATCCACTATAATTTGTATTAGGATAACTATAAAGAGGTATAAAAACTAGACCCTCTCTTAGAAATTAGGTTAAACATCAAGCATTCTTACCACAACTTCAACCTAAGAACAACACTAATGTAATTAATGATGAATTATAGCTAATGGTTATTTAAGAAGAACTTAACCAATTTGAAAGAAATAAAGTTTGGGGACATTTAGTTAGATATAAATAAACCTTGAATAAAGAAACTAAATGGGTATTTAGAAACAATGTTGATGAATCTGGAAGAATAGTAAGAAATAAGGCTTGGTTGGTTGCACAAGGGTATAATCAGGAAGTGGGTATAAACTATGAGGGGACATTTTCACCTATATCTAGAATTTAATCCATTAGAATACTTATTTCCTATACAATACATTTGGATTTCAATCTATATAAAATGGGTATCAAAAGTTCATTCTTAAATGGTTATATAGTTGAGGATGTTTTTGTTGAACAACTCCTTGGTTTTCAAAATCCTCATTTTCCAAATCATGTTTTCAAACTAACAAAATCTTTATATGGTTTAAAATAGGATCTTATAACTTAGTATGATAAGATCATCTCTTTTATTATTTTTAAAGGTTTTTCAAAAGGTATAGTTGATCCTACACTTTCTATAAAAATAATTTCAAAATATGTTTTAGTTGTTCAAATTTATATAGATGATATTATTTTTGGATCTTCTGAAAATTATTTGTGTAGCAATTAATCAAAAATGATGTAGAATGAATTTAAAATGAGTTTAATGAGTGAACTTAAATTATTGGTTTTCATATTTTTTAAAATAAAGAAGGAATTATTTTAAATAAAAGTAAGTACAACAAAGATCTTGTAAAATGTTTTCATTTGGATAGAACTAAAAAAAGTGACACTCCCATAAGTACCACCTATAAGTTGGATCTTGATGAATCTGAGAAGACAGTGGATCAAACCAATTACAGAGGTATGATTGGAAGTATTCTCTACTTAACTGATAGATGGCAAGATATTTTTTAGTGTGCATATGTGTGCTCATTTTCAAGAAACCCCTAAAGAGTCACATTTAATTTCTATTAAAATAATTTTCTAATAACTCAAATATACCACCAATTTAGGATTTTCTACCCTAGAGGATAATAATTTGACATAGTGAGTTATTAAAATACTAATTTTGGTGGTTTCAGGTTAGATAAAAAATCACCTCTGGAACATGTCATCTTTTGGGAAAGTCTCTAGTATCTTGGTGTAGTCAGAAACAAAATTATGTTTTATTGTCTACTGCTGAAGCTGAATACATAGTTGTAGGTTGTTGCTTTGCTCATATTTTGTGGATGAAACACACTATACTAGACTATAAATATAAATTCAAACATGTTCCTATAAATTATGACAACAAAAGTGTGATAAATATCTATAAGAATACCATGTATCACTATAGAACAAAGAACATTGATGTAAGATATCACTTTTTGAGAGATAATTTTCAAAAGGGTTATACAACTCTTTAATTAATAGGAACTGAACATCAGCTTGCTGATATCTTTACTATGAACTTGAATTTTGAGAGATTTAACTACATCAAACATGAATTAGGTATGATAAATTTTGGTTAGGCTTGGTTTGAAATTAAACACCATCAGAAATTACCCACCATTAGAAATTACCCACCATTGGATAACCCACCGTTAGATAACCCACCATTGGAACAACCCACCATTGGAAATGACCTAGCATTAGTATTAAGACACCATTGCTAATTTTTCCTTTTTAAATTAATTATTTTATTTCCTTTTAAATTAAATGTTTTATTTTATTTTCAATTTTCAAATCCCTAGATGATATAAATTTTAGACTTTATATAATCTTGATGGACTCTCCCCTCACAACTATTTACCTTTGAGATTCTCTATGACCTTTTCTCTCCTGAACTTTCTCCTTCCTTTATCCTCAACTGGACCTTCTCTTTGCTACAATGGTTCAAGTTAAGATTATTTCTAATTCATATCCCAAGGATTCCTGACCTTCAAATAAGAGTAAAGGAGATTTGATCTATCTAGTAGTTGAGCTGAGGAACCCACAACTCATAAATTGCACAATAGTTCATGAGAAATAAGTGAATGAAGAATGGTTGTTTTCTAAAAAATCTTTGGTACTTAAAGTGATCTGTGACTAGGGATGGATAGACTGGTTCTTGATTAATGAGAGACCATTTTATCCTAGGTTGGTTCATGAGTTTTATCAGTATATTGAGTTTAGATTTGGGGAGAATAAAGATCAGATTAGAATCATGATAAATGGAAATCAGATAGTATTATATTCAAAGAAATGGGCTAAAATTATTAAAGTACCTCATGAAGGTGTATTGAATGACTATAAAATATTAATTCTAAGTAATAGTGATTCTTTTGTGTATGAGAATGAATTGCTAGAGCTGAAAGGAGATAGATCCTTAAAGAGACCAGTTGTAACCGAATTATATAGTGAGTGTCATTTTCTGTTTAAGTTTATACAAAACATATTATGATCAAGAAAAGAAGATTTCAGTATCATGAGATATTAGGATGTATATCTCCTTTATATTATGAAAATAGGATACAAAATCAATTTTTGTAGGTATTTTATGGTGCACATGATAGATATATACAAGAATTCATCCAGGTCAAACTTCTTTATCTATCCTAAGTTCATTTCATCCATTATTGAGTTCATATTTTTAGTTAATAAGGATAAAGAATCATAAGTGAAGTGTTGTGGTTTTTGTCATACCAAATTCATTTGTAAGAGAATGAAGATAAATTAGAACCCATGGATGAGAAAATGGGTTGATTATGTTGAAAATATATATGATTATTTTAATCCTAAGGATCATTCAACTTGACCAAAAGATATTATTGATACCATCTTGGAGCCAAATGGGGGGGGGGGCTAGAATACTCAGATGAAGAGAAAGAATATAATGTGGCTGATGTAGTTGCTGAAGAGGAGGATTTCTCAGTTGAGTAGGGGAGTGATCCTAACATACCTAAGAGTTCAGTTGTCTCTTTTGGTCAAGCCAGTCCTCCTAGATCACTACCTGCTAAAGAAAGTCTTTTGAGTGAAGGAAGTGAAGAAGAGAAAATTGAGGTTTCAGGAGAAGAATAGTATAAGAGTTATTCTAAATCATCTGAGGATGTTTTAGCTTTATTTGATGATAAAAATGGTGATGAAAATGAAAGTGATAAAGATAATGAAAATGGTGATGAAGAAGGAGATGATGGAAGTGAAGAAAATGGTGATGGAGATGGAAGTGGTGGCGGATCTAACCAGGGTTCACAACTAGAAATTGAACCATTTGTGATGGGGAAATTATAATGGGATCCCATCACAAAAGATCATTTGTGACGGGGTCCCATCGTAATTTCTCAATCACTGAAAATGGCGTCACAAATACTTTTTTTTGCGATGGGAATATGTCCTGTTGCAAATAGTTTATACAGGTTTTTTAAAACCCCATTTTGAGATGGCCCCATCACAAAAAACTAAAAAAAATAAAAAAATAAAAAATTAATATTAATAAAATTTAATAAAACAATAAAACAATAAAACAATAAAACAATAAAATAATAATAAAATAATAAAAGAATAATAATATATGGAATAATAACAATATAATAATAATAATAATAATAAAATTTTAATAAAAAAAATATGGAATAATAATAATAATAATAATAAAATAATAAAAACTAATAAAATTAGTAAAAATATAATTAAAATAATATTTTTTTTGAAAACACAATATTCAAAATAATATAAAATAATAATAATAATAATAAAATAATAAATAATATAATATAATAAAAAAATAATATAATACAATATAATAATAAAAAAAATAAAAAAATAATATAATAATAAAAATAATAAAATAATAAAAAAACAAAATATTCATAACAATAAAAAAAACACTATATATAAATATAAATATATGGAATAATAAAAATATTATAAAAAAGTTTTGCATTCAAATGTTTATAATAAAAAAGTAAATAAGTCACTGAGGGGGAGGGTCACCTGGAGGAGCTAAAGGAGTTACAGGAGAGAAATCCATACCTAAACCATGAGTTAGACATCACATTTACTCCATCGTCTGCTAGTGCTGCTGCTGCTACCATCGACACATCTCTTCCTCCTCCCACTACTGCTATCGATAGACCTCTTCCTACTCCCTATCCATACTCTCTATAAGATCACCTTGAACTCGCAACTACTCCTTGATATTGTGCAGTAGATGATGATAAATCTCCATGACCTCCTCTTGAGCTGCATGATGACATCACAACAGTACCATAATAACTCCCATGCATCAATTGAGTGTCGATACTAACAACTCGGTCTTTCTTGAAGGCATAGTGGATCGCCTGCATCCATACCGCCTCATCTAATCTTACTACATTGGTTCGATCCTCGATCTCAGCCTGACTCTCAGTTTGTGTTTGAGATGATACGACCTCATATGACTCCTTCAATTGTAATTTAAAATTAATATAGTTAAAATATTATTTTCAATTAATTTTAAAACTCAAAATGAAATTATAATGACCACAATATGATGCTAGCGATCACCTCTAATCTCTCTAGTGATAGAATTGATATACATCCTCCTATAAATGTTGAAATACGTAATATCGAGTTGTTTTATTTACTATATGAATATAAAATAAATAGTTTACATTTAAAGTTATATAAATTATTTAAAAAATGTTACTTACCGTATGTTCCCAATGCGTATTGAATATATGACTACCATATTGATGTGTCACCTTCTATCTTCCATGGTTCTGTCAACCTACTAATGATCTCCTTTGAAAATGAACACCCATACAATGTGAACATAATCTATCCCAAACCTAATATGAAATTTTATCAGGTCGGTGGGTGCAGTAAGACTGATCAAACTATATGGCTCCTACTTTCCTCATTGTTGTCCCCATCAAATTGTGAAAAAATTGATGATGATACTCATGCATATAACCCTACCATGCCTCCTAGATAACGTCACACATGATATCATCAATGTGATGCCATTAACCATATAAATAATTAATAATATTAAGTTATTAATTAAATAAATTTCAAAATAAATATTATTTATTCACATAATATCCAATGATCGAACATTCGATGCTGAAAATCAATGGGAATATGATCCCATATAACCCATGCTCTAGAAAAATAATTCGGCAATATAGCACTCCCCTGTCCGACAGCTATATGCAGAAATCTGTGAAAAAAGAGAAAAAATAATCAAACAATTAGTATATAAATAAATTAAATATAATTAATGAAAACTAACTAAAATATACAAGTAAACTTACCTCTGCATGCATGGATCAAATCTAAGACATGGATGTCACTCGAGGATAGGGTTAAGAATCATCAATATCGCAAGACCACGACCCCTCCGATTCATCACTGAACCACCCGTAGTATGAGGGTCAGATGATCAAATATCATGCTCATTACTAGGTAGATCAGACCCCTACAACTCATGAAATAGATCCGAGTCCATCTGAAACACGAAATGACTATTGTTAGAAAATAGTTAATGACTATTGTTAACAAATAATTGAAAACAACTATTATATATAGATATATATTATATATTATTATAACTGGAATTTAAATATGTCAATATTCATCTCTATCCTCATCTTCATATATGATGATGTCAATATATTCATATTTATCTTCAGTATCATCAATTTCCATAGGAGTTTTAGTTTTATCATCTATTATCATTTCAAATTCATTTGTTACATCAATAACATTATCATCACTATTGACCCTTAACTGTGGGGTGTCATCATCTATATTCATGTATCTTTATGGAAAATATAGATTTAGAGTAGTCTCTTGAAAAATTTCATTTCCTTACACCTCAACAGAACCACATTCACTTTGAATAAATTGATTTTCCCAAGATTTCATTTTTATTATGTTCCAACAATCACTTAAATCTCTTAAAATAGCACAATAATTTTCATAATAAATTTTATGTTATTAATGAGCCAATAAAAATGGTTAATTTACTACAATAAGGATTTTATATTTAATATCAATGATTCGATGGCTCTAATTAACATTCAAGCCTCTCTCAGTATCCAACCGTTAACATTTAGACATCATTATGTAATTTTTTCCCAAATAACACAGTTCAATTATTTCTTCCAGCATGATGTAAAAGTCAAATTCAATTTCTCTGTGATGAAATCCTTATAAGAAAACACTACTATTAATTTTTTTGTTTGATTACCCATATGCATGTGTATGAAATCGAAAACCATTCACTAGATATAAATTATAAAATTTATCCATTTTGGATGGTGGGTTACTCAATACACACAATCGATTATCAATTTAATCAGCATATTGAGGTACCTAAAAATTTGTAAAATAATTATCAATATAACAAGTAATAAATTTATTTTATATGTTAAACCATAAATAATTTATGTTACTAGTTTTTGAAACCAGTAGGAAAAATTATTTTTCCGACGTTCTTCAAGATAAGCTGCTTTAATTTGTGGAATCCGTTTCTTGATATAATTATCATATAATATAAAAATAAAATAATATTAATTTACTTTAACAAATATTATATAATAATTGATAGGAGCACTCATGGTACAAATGGTGTCATTTCTTCACAGTTGAACAAAATATATATATATATGAGATCTGTGATGTTCATCATCTAAAATCCATCATTCATGAACTACACCAAAGCCAAGTTTGGGCTGATTAAAAACTAATAATTGATTATTCATTTCATCATCAAAATTTTCCTCGTTATATCCCAGGTAATTATGTTTTGAGGTAAATTCAGATTGAAAGTAATGAGAGTAGAAAAAGTAATTTTTCTTTTGCAAATAAACTTCTGTAATTGATCCTTCAACCGATGCTTTGTTACATAATTTTTTCTTCAATTTATGAATGCATCTATCAAATGGGTACATACATTGGAAATATACTGGACCTCCAAATTTTTATCCATGCAGAAAATATAATATCAAATATTCCAGTGAGTCAAATAAATTTGGTGGGAATATTTTTCTAGTTTATATAAAATTAAAACAAAATATTATTGTAGTCTGCTTAGTGCATCGTAGTTTGTTTTCACCACACAAATATATTGGAAAAAATATGATATGTATGTTAGCACATCCTAAATCATAAAATTCAACAAACATTTTAATCCAATGGGTATAAGTATTTCCATTATAACATGATAATTATGAATTTTTAATATGATAATATAACCATTTCTAACACATTTGGACAAATTGGAAACATAACTATCTGGAAGTCTCAAATATAAAATCCCATGAAAAAATAATAATTGTTTTTATTTTTAAATTTTATAATATTCTTTTGGATTTATTAACTTTTATGATTTGACATTTTCAAACAATTCAAGTTCTGGTCGCCTAAAAATTTGGGTAAGATCTAATAGTACCTTTACATTATCTTTGGTCTTACCTGGTATATCCAAAACTGTATAAAATATATTATTAAATAGTTATTCTCAATATTCATGACATCCAACATGTGATGAACCAAAAAATCATACTAATATGAAAAATCCCATAAAATGCTTCATTTTATCCAATTATGTTCTTTCATAAAGCCATCAATTTTTTGTTTGTTTATAGTTGGTCCAAATGTAATGGGAGGTAATGAAGAGACAAATGATTTTAACTCCATACCTGAGATCATTATTGGAGGTCCATCTCTTTCAATTGTGCCTTTTCTGAAATTATATATGTTCCTCTGAAAAGGATGATCGGTTGGAAGAAATATGTGATAATAGTTGAAAAAAAGGTTTTCTTCTATTGATAAGTATAAAATATTTATTGTATCTCATACATTACAGACATGATTTTGAACTATGTGTACTCTAAATAGATAATATTCCATATGCTGGGAAGTCACTAATTGTCCACATCAATGTAGATTTCAGTAGGAAATTTTTTTTTGCAGCAACATCATATGTACTGACACCATTACTCCATAATAAATTTAACTTATCAATCAATGACTTCAAATAAATATCAATATTCATCTTTATATTTCATAGAATTAATAAGTTCAAAAATTTATATGGAGCTTTCATCTACATCCAAAGAGGTAAATTATACAGAGTTATAAATACAGGCCAACAAGACTATTGACTACCGTAAGAACCAAATGGACAAAAATATTTATTAGAAAGACCCAATCACATGTTTCAAGATTTTGAGATAAAAGATGGATGTACTTAGTCAAAATGTTTTCATTAATCACCATAAGAGGGATAATTTAAGATTTTACCAGTTAAAATATTGGTTTTGTGCTATGACATCAATGATGCTATGTTTCAAGACATAAATAAATGCTGCAATATGGGTGTAAGTGGAAAATACCTCAACTATTTTACAAGAATCAATCTAGACTTCCCTAGTTGATCTTATTTATATATTTATTGTCCACATTTAAGAAAATTATCCAATGAATCATTTTCACTATAATATAATATGCAATAATTTGAACATGCATGAATCTTCTGATAACCAAGATTCAGAATACAAACTAGGCTCTTACTCTCATAGAAAGCTGTGGGCATCACATTTTCTTCAGATAACAGTGTTTTAACCAAAGAGAATATCTGATCAAAACAATTATTTGACATTACATTATCTAATTTAATATCCATAAATTTTTCAATAGCTTCAAATTTTCTTATCTTGTAACTAGGATATAAGGAATCATCAACAGACTTCAAAAACTCATAAAATTGAGATGGTTAAAACTTAAGAGTTAAATCAATATCATCACAAGTTTTAGTTTGTTGAAAAGATAGACCTGACACATCATGTAATAAATTTTTAAACCATGATAGATCTGGAACCAAATTATTAGTATCTTATTTGTAATTACATTCACCATATTGACACCAAAAAATATATATTCAAAAACTAAAATGAAATAGATGACCCCCATCATTTTCAAATGTGTCAAATTTCCTCAGATCACATTTCTTATATGGTCACTTAATTTTCCCTTTTGAAACGAATTTTGGTTTTTATGATGAAAATGATAAGAAAGCTTTAACACCCTCAATATATATAGGATTTATACCAAAACTATTTGGATTCCTACAATGATTTATCCAAGAACAATCATTTAATAATGACAATTTTTGACTTTATTGTTCCATATTTCTCTAAAAAATATAAAATAATTAATATTTTTATGATTAATTTGATATAAGAAAAACAAGATCCAAAAATAAGATTTTTTTGTTAATTATTACTAAGTATTCCTAATTATTAGTAGCTATTCCTAATTATTATTTGTTTTTGATAATTATTACTAATTACTAGTAATTATTAGTAATTACCACTAATAATTAATAATTACCACTAATTATCACACAATCACTGCTAATTATTACTAATTATTACTATTTATTACTAATTCTATGGAGGGATCTGTGATTGTGGAAATCTCTTGCTCTAAAGATGTCGGGGTGGCTGAGGCTGTTGAGGAGCATTTGACAGGTGGAAAAGTGGTGGAGGATGTTCCAAGTAATTCATGCCCTAGCACAAATATGATTGGGGATTCTACAGAGGATTTGGAGATTTTGGAGGATGTTGCTATTCCACTTCGATCAATAGATTTGGTGTTCCATCTCCTGATGGATAGGGGGAATAATCCAAGGGTTTTCCTTCCTTCTTTGGTGATCAGAAGAGGTTTATTCCTTCATGTGATCTAGTTAATCTTCTATCTTGCAGCCCTTGTTTCTTTACAGGAAGATCAATGGTTCTTCGGTCTTGGCACCCTGGTATGAGCTTGATAAGGGAATCATTTTCTATATTACAAATATGGGTGAATCTAAGAAATGTGACCCTAGAATCTTGGGTAGTAGATGTGCTTAGCTATATAGAAAGTGTAGCGGGGAGACCAATTTTCAATGATAAAGTCACTGTGGAGATCATCTGAATTAATTTTTCTCCTATTTGCATTGAAATATAGGTTAAGAAAGTTCTTTATGAGATTATCAATGTGAATCTAGGTAGTGGAGAAGCTGTTCTGGTTAAAGTGAGTATGGATGGATCCCTAAAACTTAAAGTCACTATAAGATATTTTGGCATAGTTTTAATCGATGCATGAAGAATCCTATGGAAGACTCCCAATCTGTATGGACCAAAGTTCCCCCAAAGAAGTGGGTTTTTAGGAAGAATAATCTATCTTTTGTTCCTGTTTTGGATCCAAAGGCCAGCCAACCTACTAAGATGAAAGCTCCTGCAATAACTTCGTGCCCTGGAAACTCTAGCTATCATGTTGAGGCAGTTCCATCTGTTAGAGATAAGCCTTCATCTATGACCCTTAATGCAGCTAATACTTCTTCATTGGGTTCATCTCCCAGGAAGGAGTCTTCTATTCCTACTTGATACACCTTTGATTTTTTATCAGAGGAGTCTTCTTTGGTTGGGGTTAGTTCAGGCTTGACTTCTGTTGGTACTCTCGAGGTTCTCAATGATTTTTTTTAGATAATTATTCTTTTTTGGATTTTGACCCAGTCAGGACTACTACAATGGATAAGTTTGGGAAGGAGGTTAATATCCTCATTGATAGTTATTTGACGGAGGATCCCAAGGCATGATTTTCTCCCAATTCCATTTCTGCTACTTCTATTGGCGAACACATGGGTGTTGTTATTCCTATTATTTCTAAGGATGGCTTGGATGGTTCTGGTTCAGACCTAAGGACTAGTTTTTTTCCTTTAGAGTCACTTCATTTAGATAGGAAGGATGGCATGGATACCCCCTTGTGTTTGACTTCTCTTGTTCAGTCTTATGAGGTTTTATTTCTAGCTGATGGGGGTGTTAAGGACTCATGTGCTTCATCTCTTGTTGATGGGCTCATGGATACGGTTTTGAAGCAGTGATGTCCATTGGTTTCTAAGGAGGCCGGTTCCCCCCTTCAAGGCATGAATCTGAGGATTTTTGTAGCCCTGATTCATCTTCCTTGGGTGACAACCCCCTTAGGAAGAAATTGATCAAATTGGATGAATTTTATTCATTAAGGGTGTCCATTAATATTGGTACCAGGTCCCTTAACCCGAATTCATATTTTAATTACAATATTTAAATTCATAGTTTAGAATATTAGGGGTCTTAATACCCCAATTAAATAGTAGGAGGTTTGGGATATCATTTTGTCCCACAAGTTGGCTTGCTCAGGTCTTGTGGAAACTAAGGTTAAAAATGAGAATTTGGACTCAGTTTTGAGGAGTATTATGAAAGGTTGGTGTAGTCTTGAAAATTCTTTCTTTTCTCCTAGGTTCCACATCTTGGTGATATGGAATCACCAGTTGTTGATGGTGGAGCTTTAGTTTGATTCATTGTAGCTTTTTTAATTCCTTGTTTGAGCTGTTAAAATGGATATAGCTTTCTCAATATCCTTTGTCTATGGCTTCAACTCTATTGCAGAGCATAGATACCTCTATAAGGAGATAGCTAGTAGGGTTTCAATTATGTCTAAGACTCCCCGCATCCTTCTCAGTGACTTTAATGCAGTGTGAGTTTTAAAGGATAGGTGTGGAGGCTGTTTGGATTTGTTTTCCTCCATGGAGGAATGCAACACATGGATTGTTGATGTAGGGTTGAATGATATTCATAATTCTAGGTTGAGGTTCACTTGGAGGAAGGTTAACTCAGGGGTTATGAGGAAGCTAGATAGAGCATTGGTTAATTCCTCTTGGGTTTCTAGGTTCTCCACTTTGTTCACTGATTTCCTTCTATTTGGGTTCTCCGATCACACCCCTATTATTATCAGTACAGAGGAAGGTCTTTAGTATGTTAAGCTACCATTAAAGTTATTTAATCATTGGGTAGAGTATTATGGGTTTATGGACATAATATCTTCCTATTTTTATGTTGGTGTATTGGGTTGTAAGATGTATTGGGTTTATCAAAATCTCAAGAAGGTCAAGAAGGCTCTGTGAACCTTACATTCTTAGGTTTCATCTCATACTTCTTATGAGATTACCCATATTAAGTTGGAATTAGCAGATTTCTAATATTATTTGGTGCTTAATGGTCCCTCAGAAGACTTATTTCTGGCTGAATCCAAGTTTAAGGAGAGGTTAAAGGTTTTGATCCTGAAGGATACCCTCTTGGATAGACAAAAAGTAGGGTGTAGTGGTTGAAGGAGGGGGATTGTAACTCAACCTTTTTCTTTATCTCTACGAAATCCAGGTTTAATTCATCCAAATTAGTACTTCTCTAGAATGAGGATGGTTCTATTATCATATATATGAGAGTTATTATTGGTGATATAGTTTCTTTCTTCTATATTCTAATTGGTTTTACTCATGATTCTACTTACGGGGGGAGGCATACCTTGGGGCCATTTTTGCAAAATTCTATTGACCAGGGATGTAAAGAGGCTCTGGATAAGCCTATAATTCTAGGGTATTTTCAGAGAGAAATATTTTCTATTCATCCTAATAAAGCACCAAGGTCGTATGGATTTAATACCTTTTTCTTTCGCAAGGCTTGGTCAGTGATTGGCTCAGATGTGACAGAAGCTGTTTTGGAATTTTTCAGGTCTGGGATGCTCTTGCATGAATCCAATGGTTCTATTGTTACCTTAGTTCCCAAGGTTCCTAATGTGTGTTACCTTTATGAATTTAGGCCTATCTCTTATTGTAACACTATCTATAAATGAATTTTCAAGATCTTGGTGGGTATATTGAAATTGGTCCTTCCTCGGTGTATCAAAAAATCTCAATCTAATTTCATTATTGGGATAAATATCTCTGATAATATTCTGATGGATCAGGATTTAATGAGGGGTTACCATTTGGATTCTGGAGTTCCTAGATACACCTTCCAAATTGATTTGTTCAAGTATTTTGACTCTGTTAGATGAGATTTTCTCTGGGATGCCTTGGATCTTCTTGGATTTCCTGCTCAGTTTTCATCTTGGATCAAAAGGTGTGTTTATTCTACCATGTAATTGGTTAATATTAATGGTTTATTGTATGGATATTTTCATGGAAAGTGTGGACTAAGACAGGGGGATTCTATTTCTCCCTTTCTCTTTTTCATTTTCATGGAATTTTTTTCTCGCATCTTGGATTCTTGTATTACAAACTCCTGCTCTTTTAAATTTCACTGGTGGTGCAGTAAGACTTATCTTTATCATTTATGCTTTGTGGATGATCTAGTTTTATTCTCTTATGGAATCATGGACTCTATTTTAGTCTTTAAGAAGGCTCAAGATATTTTTTCTTATTTGTATGTTCTCTCTATTAATCTCTCCAAGTCTTTGATGTTATCGATTGGGATGTCCCTTGAGGCGAAGGAAAGAATTAGGGCTATTATAGGGATTAGTGTTTGCTTGCTACCTATCCACTATCTTGGGGTGCCTCTGATCACTACAAGGTTGGGAGCCATGGAATGTGTTGCTCTTGAGGAAAAGATTGTGAGAAGGATTAGGGTGTGGATGAACAATTTTCTTTATTTCATAGGTTTATTGTAACTTGTTGTGTCTATCTTATTTAGTATGAAAGCTTATTGGTGCGATCATTTCATTTTTCCTAAGAAGGTGGTCGACTCCATTGATGATAAGCACATATTATTTCATTGTAAGGGACCTTCCCTTGCTACTTCCAGTGCTAAGTGGCCTAGGATTTGGTGGCTATAAATAAAGAGGAAGGGGGTTTTGGTGTTAAAATAATTGTTGATTGGAACACAACAGCCATGAAAAGACACGCTTGGGACCTCTGTCACCCCATTTTTTCTTTTGTTTGGGTAGAATGGGCTCATGTCTTTTTTCTCGGTTATTCTCAATTTTGGGTGGTTAAAGTTCCATGGAATAGACCTTGTACTTGGAGAAAGTTTTTGGGGCATTTTGATTTCCTTAAGGATCATATCTTATTTTTTTGTTGGGAGTAGTGCTTCTATTTCCCTCTGGGTTGACTCTTGGATTCCCAGGGGCCCCATTTTCTACTTTATAGAGGACCGTATTATCTATGATTCAGGGATTTATAGGAATTCTTCTATCTCTAATATTATCTCTGATGGGGTTCAAAACCCCCTATTTCCTTTTTAGTATATCTATGGGAGGTTATAAATGAGATTTATATGATGCCCCAGCCTAGTGGTGCTTGTGATGGTATCCTATGGAATAGACAGACTGAGTTCTCCATTTGGGCTCCAGGTGTTTTTACTATTATGATGCGGTGAGGTGGGATGGATTACTTGGGGATGGTTCTAGTGGTTGTGTTGGTGTGGATGGGTGTAGGGTTGTCGGGATGGTGGGATGGTTCTAGTGCTCGTTTACTAGTGCAGGAGGCTGAGGTTGGGTGGGTGGGGTATTGCTGCTCAGGGGAGTTCTGCTGCTGGGTGTGGTGGTTCCAAGTGGGGTGGTGTATGGGAGAGTGCGTGGGTGTGGGGTGAGCGTGTGTGTTGGCGCGTGTGTGTGTGGGTTGGTGTATGTGTGTGGGATAGTTTCATGTGTGCGTGTGTTTGTGTTTTCATGGGTGTAGGGTTGGATGTGGCAGGAACTCCTAGATGCATGCCATATTCAGAGTGTCTGTTGCTTGGTGATTAGCGCTGTTATGGATAGATTTGACAGATCGCTCGACTCATGATGGATTTCATGTTATTGGTTACTGATTTAGTGTTTTTTCTGCTGGTTCGTTGGCTCGTATTCTATTAATGCAGGTCTTATTGTTGGATGATTTTTTTGGCTTCTATATGCTCTTTGATCGATGCTGGTTGTTGCGGGTGATTCCTCTCAAAGTCTTCATTGACTAGATGGCTAGTTCTGCTTTGTTCTATGGGTTTTCTGTGGCTTTATATTGGTGTTTTTTCAGCCTGTAATTGTTGTTGCTTGCTTTGGTGCTAGTCTAGATGAATTCATGTGATTTCTTGATCATTCTGGTTGGCTTGTAGCTTTGCGGGTCTTGTTTTGGATGGCATCCTCTAGAGGGTTATGACTTCTCTTAGATTTCTAGCTTGTGTGGCCTTGTCTTTTCTCCATTTTCTGGGCTTTCTTGTGTTCCTTGGCTCTTGGAGTTCTTGAATTTTCTTTTTTTGGATGTTTGACCCTTTCCTTGGGTTTGGGTGTGCTTGGTTTCACCCCTTAGGTGTTTGTTTTGTCTATAATTCATCTTACCTTTTATATATTTTCTCCTATTCACCTTGTAAAAAAAACTTTCTTACTAATTATTACAATTTATTACTAATTATTATTAATTAGCGGTAATTAATGCTAATTATTACAATTTATTATCATTTTTACTATTTTTTAGTATTTATTACTAATTATTACTATTTTTTACTAATCATTACTAATTATTACTAATTATTGCTATTTATTACTAATTACTGCTATTTATTACTAATTTCCACTATTTATTTCTAATTACCTCTATTTATTACTAATTATTAGTAATTATTACTAATTGCTAATAATTACATCTATTTATTACTAATTATTACCAATCAGTACTAATTATTACTAATTAGTAATAATTATTACCAATTAGTATTAATTATTATTAATCATTACTATTTATTACTATTTATTACTATTTATTACTAATTATTACTAATTTTTACTATTTATAACTTTTCATTACTAATTATTACTAATTATTTCTAATTATTACTAATTATTACTAATTATCACTAATTATTACTAATTACCACTATTATTTACTAATTATTACTAATCACTACTATTATTTACTATTTACTACCAATTACTGCTATTTATTACTAATTATTACTAATTATTGCTATTTATTACTATTTATTACTAATTACCGCTATTTATTACTATTTATTACTAATTACCACTATTTATTCTTATTTATTACTAATTATTAATAATTATTACTAATTATTACTAATTAATACTAATTAATACTATTTATTACTAATTATTACTAATTACCGCTATTTATTACCACTTACCACTAATTATCGCTATTTATTACAACTTACTACTATATATTACTAATTACCGCTCTTTATTTCTATTTATTACTAATTACTACTATTTATTCCTATTTATTACTAATTACCACTATTTATTACTAATTAGCACTATTTATTCCTATTATGGATACTTATTACTAATTATTCTCATTTATTACTAATTATTACTAATTATTACTAATTAGTGCTAAATATTACTAATTACTGCTAATTATTACTAATTACAACTAATTATTACTAATTACCGCTAATTATTACTAATTACCACTATTTATTACTAATTACCACTATTTATTACTAATTATTACTAATTATTACTAATTATTACTAATTACCGCTATTTATTTCAAATTATTCCTAATTATTCCTAATTATTACTATTTATTACTAATTATTACTATTTATTACCATTTATTACTAATTATTACTAATTATTACTAATTATTACTAATTATTAGTAATTATTACTAGTTATTACTAATTACCACTATTTATTCCTAATTATTACTATATAAACTATTAATTACTATTTCTTACGAATTATTACAATTTATTACTATTTTTACTATTTATTAGTATTTATTACTAATTAATACTAAATAATACTAAATAATACTAAATAATACTAAATAATACTAAATAATACTAAATAATACTAATTAATACTAATTTATACCAATTACTACTAATTTATACTAATTAATACTAATTACACATTATTATTATTAATTAATGATAATCAAACCAAATTATTAAAAATTAATAATATTTACTTTTGAATAAAAATATTAAATCTTAATTAAACATTATATTTGTACAAATAAATAATTCAAAATAAAACTATCTAATCCTAATTTAATTTAATTACTGCTGATTAATAATAATTATTAAAAATATAAATTAAAATAAATTAACTAAAAAATAAATGCAACAAATAAATGCCTTAAAACTGAATCTTTCATTGGATGAAAGTCCTGGAAATTGGTCCGCTATAAAATATAAAAGTTTTGAAAAAACTGAAGAGAGAAATATGAGAGCAGAGAAGGAGAGAGAAGTTGAGAGAATTGTGAAATGAGAAAAAATCAGATGAGGGAATATAGAGGTTAGATCATTTGAGATGGGGTTCCCATCGCAAATAGTTAGGAATTTATTAATTGAGACGGTAGTAAAAAATAGTATTTGTGACGGGTCTCGTCGCAATAACTATCCCGCCGACACATTATTTACAAGGAGACCCGTCGCAAATAGTTTACCAATTATTAATTGAGGCGGCGGTAAAAGATAATATTTGCGACGAGACCCGTCACAAATACTATCATGGTGACAAATTATTTACGACGGGCTGCGACAAATAATATCCCACCAACATATTATTTGCGATGGAGATCCTCCGTCGTCAAAAATAACATAAACCCGGGAAGAGTATTTGCGATGGGGGTTTAGTCTTCATCTTAAATACTCTTCCCGTGCTAACGTGCGCAAGACGCATGAAAGGTATTTATGACGGACCGTCGCAAATACCTCTTTTTTATGGACTATTTTTGATGGGTTGAAATTCTCATCACAAATGAACCATCACAATAAGTCATTTTTTTATAGTGGTGGTCCAAATGATTAATAGATGACCCAGGAACATGTTTCTTCTCTAGGCTTGTCTGTTGCTTCTAGGTCTGAGGAGAGACCAAGCTTTGTTTGAGATGTTGATGAGGGTGTTTTTGATAAAGATGAGATGAGGTCATCTATTGAGGGGGAGGAAACCCCTAGTTTTGTTAGTCACTGAATTGATCCTTCTCATGGTGAACATGCTGAGCCTATAGTTGTTTCTTCAGCCAAGATGGATTTCTTAGTTTTTGAGGAATGGGAAAAATTCCCAAAGTTTGTAAGGGTTGGTTTGGAGTACTCTGATTTAGATGCTGATGAGAGTTGTCCACCAATGAACGGTGGACCTGCTACCTCGGTTCGAGATGAGATGAATCCTAAGGGAACCATGGTTGACCAGATAGATGTTGCAGGAGAGATTTGGAGTTTTATTTCAGATGTTCCTACTAGACCTGATCTAGAAGAGACTACTGTTGATAAAGTTTCTACACCTTTTCTTGCTGTTTTTCCTTATGTGCCTTTTGATGTTGTGTCTAGATTTGACATGAAATATTTTAGAGAGATGCTTCTTTCATATTTTTTTGGGATTTGGAGGATCTAGTAACCTCCGATCACATAGCTAAGTGAGCATGATGCTATAAATCTATTTGAGTTAGCAGTGTTCTATATTCATCCTAAAACGATCCATCAAATTTAGGAAGTTAAGATAGAGAATAGGTGGTTAGCTAGTGATTTGGAGTCCTTGAAGATTATGATGAAGGGGATGAATAATTATTTTGTTGAGAGTTTTTTTTACTTTATTGGAGAGGATTAAGATTATTTATTTAGTGTCTTCTACTTCTAGTGATCGACCTCCCACTCCTTCTTTAGATATCGAGATGATTCATTTAGTTATTAGAGAGTAAATTCATGCTGCTATGGGAGATGTTCTTGCTACCCCTCCAGAGAGTTTGAGGAAGATTAGAAACAATAATGATCATGTTTATAAGATGGTTAGGGAATTCCTAAATGAATTTAGAGCTTATCGAGAAACAATTACCAAGGCAATTAAGTACTACCTTTCTAGGATCTACAATAAGCTTGAACTAAACTCTCACTTCAAGTTTCGTGATGAGAACCTCCGAATACCACCCGTTACCCAATATTTCAAGGAGAAAGTTAATTTGTTAAAGGTGATGACTAGAATTATTAAATTTTTTATAGAGGAAAAGATGGATTTCTTTAGTGACATAGAGAATGGAGGAAACATTATCATGGATTTTATCAATATGATGAATCCTTTTATCCATGTGTTAGGCACTGTAGTTGTAGCTCATGAGGATATTCCGGTGACTGCTCATTTATCTCCTCCATCCACTACCCTATATTTTTTAGACCAGATGTTGTCATGGATTCGAATGCTCACTTGAATCCTCAGTTTCATCCTCTCAGTTTGTCTTCCAGGGAAGCAGTACAACACCTTCAACCAGTGATCATCAGGGAGATACCCTCTTCAACTTTAGTTCCAACATCCATTACTTCTATCCTTAGAACTACTACCTTAGCCTCATCTTCTACTTCTATGCCCCTATCACTAACAAGGGAAAAGCACTTACTGATCCTAGTATCTAGGACGATAGTGTTTGATATTTGACCTTTTGTCTTTGATAGGGTCTTCTTTTTTAACTTTTTTGTATCTATTTTTGGATGTAATACAATTAATTTTTTCATTAATGGAATATCTCTTATTATTCATATTTTTCCTTTTTTCCTTTAATGTTTTTATTTTCACTTTTTGATATCCCAAAAGGGGGTGAATAAATATGAAATTTATTTAAGAAGACTAATTATGATCATTTTCCTTTTCCATTTATGATATTATTTGATACCATACCTTTGATACCATATTTATTTATTTTTTGGTTTTAAATTTTATGTTCAAAACAATCAAATTATCTTTTTAAAATGTTAAGAAGATATAATTATATTTTCAAATATATATATTTTATGCCAAAATTTATTTTATACATGGTTTCTAAAATTCCATGATTTTGGATCCTAAAAAAGGGGATATTTTTGACATCTCCTTATTTTAATGCTCAAAAACCATGTTAATTATGTTTTTAATGACTTTACTATTTTATGATAGCACTTTATAATATAAGGAAATCGGGTGAAAATTTGGGTAAGTGTTGAAATGGCATACCGCCAGACTCGAGTCACCGTTGATGATGAGTCACCATTAGGAATGACTCACCACCAGAAATGAGTCACCATCAGGAATGAATCACTACTGAAGAAGACCTACCATTGAGAAAGAATCACTATCAGAAAAGAGTCACCGCTGAATATGAGTCACTGTTCAAGATGACCTACTGACAGAGTGGATTCACCACCAGAATATACCTACCATCAGGATTGAATCACCACCAAGAAGGATCCATTGCTAGACTCTACCCATTTCCAAAGCTAAGTCATCTCTAGATGACCTACCGTTGAACATGAGTCACCTCTATATGACCTACCATTGAACTTGGGTCACTTTTGAATATGATTCACCACCATATGACCTACTACTGAACATGAGTCACTGCTAGATAACCAACTACCAGATGACCTATCGTCATCCTGGCTCACCATTGGCCTGACTCACTACGAGACATGATCCACCGTCACTGTTCTAGAAAATTTTAATTAAATTACTTTAATGGATATTTTAATTCATTTAATGCTAAGCATTATTTTATAATTATATTATTAAATATTTTAGTGAACATTAAATTCTATGTTATATTTAAGTATGAGGATGAAAAGGATCATGATGATTTTTCTTTAAATAGAATCTCATTTCTACTATGCTTTATATTCAAAGAATTTTCCCTCATATAGAAACACACACATGCTAGCCAAGATAAAACATATAATTTCTGAATATAAGAAGTATCATTCCACAAGAGCTTACACACTGCATCCTTACTTTCTTTTGACCATGAAAGAGTAGAGCTTATAGACAATTCAAATCCTTTCCTACAGTAAGAACAAAGAGAGCCTTACAATGCTCTGTTTTACTACTACTTTTAGAGAAATAGTTTTATCTCCTCTCCAAGCCACATCCCAGGTGACTCAAGAATCTAAGCACTTTAGACTGAGTGACACTACCATTTTCTATATCTCACTACTTTCTCTTTATGTTTGTTGCATTTAATTTTTGAGTAGTTTGTTTTTTCCTTATTTATAAACACACATTGTATCCTGAACCATAACTGGAGAATACATGATATTATCTAAAATATATTTTGATCTTAATACCCATGATGTTTGTGGAATAGGTCCTTGGGTAACCTATTTTTATTTTCTTCCCATGGTTTTTTTGTGGAAGAGGTCCCTATGTGGCTTGAACAACTTATTAGCTATTGTATGTATACCCGATATAGGTTGTGGATAATATTATATTTATATAACCAGATTAGAAGTGGGTGATTTCAAATTGGAGGGGATTAGGTATTGTCTTATGACTAAACCTCATATTTTATTCTATTATTTGGTTTTGTTTTGATCTTTACAAAGCTTTAAATTGTATTCGTTTTAAACTAAAAATAAAACCTACTTTTATAGTTAACCTTAACTAGTGTTTATATAAGTATTTGATTGAGTAAATTGATTTCAAAAGTTAAAGTAAATTTTATTTTATTTTAACTGAGCACTAATTAAGCTTCAATAAATCTTTTAAAAGATCAAAATTATATCAAACTACTCTTTTGATTAACTGGGCGATTTAATTTTAAATTGTGGGATTTTATTTAAACTAGTTTTATAGATAAATTTTTATTGGGAAATAAATTCTACCCCTATATTGAGCTTCTCAATCTGAAAAAAAAATTATAATCATAATAATTTATATTATCAAATAATATCAACTTAATTTTTGACCATAATAAACAGTGAAAAAGTAAAAATTTATTACCACGGTTAAGGTGAAAACGGGTTTATGAGGTGGTTAAAATAAAGAATAAGGCTCAAGATAAACTTAAAACTTTTCCAAAATACATTAAATGAATATATTTATACCTTATCTTGTACAAGGCTTTATAAAATTCCATTTTTTATTCTTTTTTCATGTCAAAAATGTGGGTACACCTTTTTCTTTTCAAAAATTACAAGTGAGCCACTCACCTCACTTATAAAAGGCCACCCCCTATCCTCTCCTCTTCACATCTTCTCAGCCCTTTATCTTAGCCAATACCTACCCAAAGTTCTTCCTAACTTCCATCCCCACATCCTAGAATTGTTTTTTGATAAAAAATACATCCTAATAATACTTTTTATGATAACCTAATGAGGTTTTCTGAAGAAGAGGTATCATGCTTAACAAAGCATTTTTATATTATTTCTTCTTTCAACTCCTTCAATTTTTTTTCAATTATGATTATATAATAACACCATTATATCCCATATAATTATATGTTATTATGTTATTATAATAACCTAAATAAAACTCCCCTTACATCAAATGGGATACAAAATCATCATTCGTGTATACGGTGGACTAACGTCTCACGAATCGGTGTCATTCATTTTCCATCATCACCTCTAACATATTGTTATAATGATGGATTTAAATTATATATATGACATTTTTAACATATTTATAATTATTTTATTAATATATCACATATATATTATTACTTTACATTCTCTGGGGGATACGATAACGTCTCTTGTGTGTATGGAGAATTGCCGCCTCATGGAGTGATGTGATTCGTTTTTCACTAACACTTTACGTGGAAGGTAATAAGAATAAAGTAAATAAATATATTTGATATAAATGAATAATTATTATATTAATTACATATTTATCATTATTAAAATAGAATATATCATTTTCTTTCTTACACTGAAAAATGATAATGTCTTTCGTGTGTACGTGTGGACTACCGCTTCTACAAAACGATCTAACTCTTTTTTTCATAAATAAATCATAATAGATGATATATAAAAGTATATTTAAATAAATAATATGGTATTTATAATATTATTATCATTATTTAAAGATAAAATAATATATACCTACTTTCCATAACGATAATTGAAAAATGGAAACGTTACTCATGCATACGTACGACCTACCATCTCCTTGACTATAACGTAGTTATTTTTTCATAACCATATTCCATAATTGTTTTTAAAAGTATAATATATATATAAATATGATAAATATTTCATGATTATTATTATGTATATTTTGAAACTATGACCTCTTTGAACATAGTCAACACACCAAATCCGTTTTGAAACAATGAGCTGAATGTCTTCAAAACACCCAATGTGGACTTAATTGATTAAGTATTTGAATATGTAATTAAAAATAAATAAAATAAATGTTTTAATTATAAGGTATTAAAACTTAAATTTTTTATTAAGAAATAAAATAATTTATGTAAGCTTATTATATAGGATATAAAGGACATACAAGGAATTCAGACCGTAGGTAAGTGCTTCTCATCTCAATTTTTATTTCTGCGAGACATATGCCATATTTACCACTTTTTTTATTGTGTGGTGTATATACGACCCCTTTAAATATAATAACATGAATCCTTCATAAATTATGGTATTTTAAATTTATATTTGAATTATTTCATTCCATGAGAATTTACTTGAAATTTACGAAGGGGTAAAGAATTTCATAACTCAATTTCTTTTCATTGGGTTATATTAATTCTTCATTACAATTCCTATGTCATGATTTTGTGTGTAATGAATTATGATTATATTATTTTGTATTTACCATTATTTTATGTGGTTTTACATTTTATTCACATAATCAATTCATGTATTAATTATCAAATTCAATGTTATGATTTTTGTAAGGGTTTTACATCTCAAATTATCTTTCTTTGAGACATATATTTATGATATGAACCTATATTCATTTGTGAGATGAATATACTGACCTTTGACATGTTATATCACGAAAATTCTTATTTTCATGATACTTAATGTATCATTTTATGTTATTATTTTATGGGGCTTATAATTGAAGAGTTACCAAAGTGGAAAGGATTTATGTTACAATATCCTATCTTTCGAGATTGTTTATGTTCAAGGTTCTTTTGAAGGAAATAATGTGTTCTTACTTTCTTAAACCAAATATATTTTATTCTCCTATATTTATTAACGTGTTTCACATGTTTAATTTCTATTTCCAACCTTATTTATTAAATAAACATCAAAAAAATTGTTTGTAAGTGATACCGATGTTATATTTTTTTTAGACTGGAAATCTTTCCCTTCCATATCTAGGTTTTCTAAAATGTTTTCAAAAATGATTTAATTTTTTTTTTCAAAAATGTCTTACTATGAATGTTTAAATTATTTTTTCTCATAATTTTATTTTATTTTATAATTTTTTTAAAAGGAATATTTCTATAGTTTTTTGAACAAGGTAATTTTTGAATTTTCTTACAAAAAATGTGAAAGGAATATTTGTTTTTAATGCATCCAGAATAAATGGAACTTTCCACTATCATGACCTATAAATGTTTTAAAGATTCTTTTTTAAGTTTCAAAGGTTATTTTCCAAGAAATTTTTTTCTTTAATTATTGAAAATGATTTATATTTTAAATTAGTGTTTTCAAAATGGAAATGATATTTTCCTCAAGTAATGTTCTAAGTGGTCTTTTAAAATCATTTTCCATTTAAGATGAAATTATTTGATGTTATTTAAAGTGAAAAGGATATTTTCCTCGAGAAAGTTTTTAATGATTTTAATGTTATTTCCATTCATCAATGAAAAAACCCTTGATGTTACTTATAACCCACCATGGATATATGGTATTGATACCATCCTTATTATTTATTTGGATGGATTATGCGATTTACACGAAACCTGTTTATTTTCCATGGGTGAATCAAACAATGAATTAAAAATGATTATTATTATGTAAAAAAGTGAAATATTATAAATATTTTATTCATTAATGATACTTGGAAATTATTTATGATAATGGGTGAGTTTGATACAACTTATATAGTAGGTGATCCCATCTAGTGCTGGGTGAGCCTAATATAGCTTATATGATGGGTGATCCAAGATAATGCTCCAATGAATTGGGTAACGTTCCTTGTATTAATAGGAAAGAAGGAGGAGTTAATGGAAGGTTTATCTTATGTATTTAACTAGGTTATAGTTATTTCTCATATGGGTTTAAAACGTGTAATGAAGATAATGTTTCCAAGATACCAACATGTTTTATTTATGCTTTCTATGGTTATAAATGTTTCTTATGATCATGATTGATATCATATGGCTCATGATTATTGATTATAATGACTCTTTACTTTTTAAAATCCTTATTCTATGTTTTCATGTTTTAAGATCATGGTATTTATGGGTATGAATATTCTTATGCTATGCTCATGCACTTTGATTATTCCATCATACACATTTTAGTCTCATAGATGAAATTCAATTTTTAATACTTATGTATACCCTTACTGAGTATTCGAGATCACCCTTATTATGTTTAATTTTAACTAGGTTATCAAGAATTATGTTAAATGAATTATGGATGATGATTATGAAATAATGTAGAATATGAAAATCTAGGTATAGTGGGAGATGATGTTCATCTTTATGAACCAATTTTTTATGAATCCATGATGTTAAGTGTTTTTCATAATTCTATAAAACTATAAACCTATAAGGTTCTTGAGGATATAAGTGATCCAATATTTTCTTTTTATTTTTTAAGTTTTGTATAGAAAAAATTGAGTCAACTTCATTTGTATCAAAGCCATAAATTCAATGTTTATGATTTCAGAACCAGATCTAGGAGTGTGGGTTCAGGACTGTTATAGTAGGTATCAAAGGAGAGTTTAAATAACTTTGGAGATTAGTATGTTTTAATACAAGATTATATTAAGGTTTATAGACACCATCATAGGTCTATAAGATTAATTTTGATCATAAGTTAAAAATATTAGGCACCCATTTTGAGGTTTGAAGTGATGAGATATTAAAGTGTTTAATGACACTTTAGGAGACATTTTATTGGGTTGAAGTATATGTAAATCTTTAATTTAATGTGAATTATATCTTCACATTTTTTTGAAATAAGTTTTAATGTACTAATAACATTTTAGTTTTATATATTGAGTTAATTTTGGGAACACAAGTTTTATTGTATAAATGACCATGGGAGATTTGGTGACAAAGTGATTAATGTTATTTATAAAGAAGATTAATATTTTTTGGTCTTATAAGATGAAAGGTATGATATAAACTTTTAGGTTAAAATACTCTTTAATGTTGAGGTTATTAAGGTTATTTTGGATATAGGGTCATATATATGGAATTATTTTGTTTTAACTTTGGATATTACTTTTAAATTTTGGAGATTAATGTATTATTTCATCATATTAAGGTTTATTAATTTTGGGAATTATCTTACCATGTTCTAACAATTTTTTTGGTTAATGTATAAATATAGGTGGAATATATTTATTATACCTTTTATGGTTATGTGTTCCTTTAAAAGTTGATTTTAGTACTTTAGGCATAAAAAAATTCATCATGAATACTCATCATTTGGAGAAAAGATGAGATTGTGGTGGAAATTGTTAAAAGGATAAAATTATACTCATCAATTAAGTATGTTCCATTATTTTATTAGTCTAGATGGTAAGAAATTACTCAAACATAATAAAAGGATCTTGAAACAAAATGTTGTCTTATTCCCATAATTTATAATGATATAAATGACCCATTTCACACCACTTTGGTTTATAGTTGCGTGGTTGTTGATTTTATCACAATCATTCAATTTATTGTGATAAATGATCTGTTTAACTATCCATCATTATTTTGAAATTATTCTTTCCTTCCATTTCCAAATCCTCACTTCCAAATAATTTTCTCCTTATCACGACTCCCTACCCACAAGGTGTACCCCTCCTGGGCCAGTAATGTGAGAAGGGAGATAGTGACCCCCCGAGTCCTGCCTCTAGTAGGCCCTGGGTTGGAGACTAGTACTGAGGGTATAATAAACACAAAAATGGGAGGCATTAACCTCTAAGATAAAACATGCAAAATAGAGAGATAATATATAAACCAACCAAATCCAACTCAGACTACGATATAAAAGAAATCCCAAGTACACATATGTAATGTCATGAAAAACTACTACAACTGAAAGGGAAAACTGTGAGTACCAAAATAAAGTAAAAAAAAACAGCGACCATGAAGCCCAAATAGCTCCTGCAATCCCAAGATAGTAGTAACCAGCCTGATCTCTAACCTACTCCAAGTGACCTGAAAAACAGTTTATATATACATAGGGTGAGTATAAAAGTATACTTAGTAGGATCCTCCTCGAATCCTCTTGTGCAAAAGTAAAGAAAGCATGCTAAAGCACAGCGAACAACACGTGAAACCAACTTGTCACCTAAACAAGTATATTATGTTCCTAGAATCACCATGGATACTCTCACCAAGCATCACATACAAGAGTATATAATATAATAAATAATATCAAGGGTACCCTACTACCACTTCCCCACTAGTTTTCTGCTTTTCCCCAATGTCTCACATCCTAAGCCATCTCTCTCTCAAAAAAGGATTTTCCACAGACACTTGGGTGAAGAACCACAACATGCATCTCATGCACAAAAACCACCACGTCCACATAAACAAAGTAACCAAGTAGTTTTCGGGAGCCTCCACAGCTTGCATAATGTGTATCATACATCGGGCATTACATCTCAATCCATTACAGCCCATACACCGAGTAAGGATCCTCAAACCATCACAGTCTATACACATTACACCTATAGTAGTTCATAGGAAACTATATCCAAAATATATGTGTGTGAATAACCACAATCCATTACATCCCTCTACACACATATATGGGAAAAAATAATCACTATTCCTACTAGCACAAGTAACCACCAAGAGAAGAGAGTGGGGCCAAAGGGGGTAGTCATCCATCCATCCTCCCACTGAAATGTTAGGGAAAACACCCCCTTGGGTCTCAAAATCCCTAGGGTGTTAGTTTCCCTAATTGAAAGGGCAGGGTAGTATATAAAAACAAAAAAAGTACATGATATAATATAGCTAACAACCAAACTATGAAAAAAAACTACTCTTAGAAACAACTGCAGGTAATGAATCTCGGACTCCCGGTTACCACTGTTAATACTAGATATCCTATAAGCACACAACCATTTAAAGAGATTTATTAAATTACTTTATCCATTTTTATCAGTTGCAATTTACGTTAATTAATTATTTAATCATTAATAAACCATTAACAATTCCACATTATATTTCATTATCATCACACCAAAGTTTCATGCCCTCTAGGCATAACCAAACCAAGTCCACAGCCTCTCAAAAATATTACCTCAGCATTGCATCCCAGTAAGCTTTAACCCCACGGGTTAACTTCATTTATTAAATCATTTATCAATATAATTATTACTTTCCCATATTCCCAAGAATTCTAGAAAAAAAATTTAAGCTACTAAACATAAGGGGATCAACATGGTGGGTAGTTGAACTACCCATCAAGTCTTTTCCACCTATAGTAAGAGTATAGACCTATACTCACTCGAGAAGCTAAACACAGGAAGCACGTGGTATACCCGGTGCGTCTTTTACCCTTTTTGGTAGGAGGGTAAGCAAGAACATCTTCCTTGAGTAGTGGGAAAAATAAAGCAGATAAATAACCAACAAGAAACAAAAAGCTTCCAAACATTCACATCCAACCCGTTTCATCATCTTTGGTGTCATACCTGACACCCATGTGCATAAAACAATGAATCTTTCCACTATAGGAGTCAACTGCTGCCACAACCAATGGGACTCCCTTCCCCCACATATCACAAAAATCATCCATGATCACATCACAAAACAAGAAATAGGAAACAAACATCATATCAAATGGTCTCTTGGCCCTTAAACAACGTATTCTACCTTCACAAGCATTGAGCTCTCACAGCTCCAAGCATAAGGCTGCTGGCCTTTACAAGAAAGAGAGTAAGTCATAACCCTACCAAGAATTATCTTTTATCAAACAACTAGTTCTTTAATAAATATTGAATTAACTAATTCATTATTAGTAGGTTCCAACTATGGGAAACCTAAACTGCAATCTATCATAGCTACCACAAATTAATAAAGCAATTAATTTTCCATGACTTCAAACAACAAGCACTAACATGCTTCAGGTTTAACAACCAGCTGAATTAAACATGCACATCAGCATCAATTTAATTAGCATCAAATTACAACAACACCAACCAGATTCATTTACATGCCTCTTTATCTTTATCCAATTAATTATCAATTAATTCCAGCTTTATGTTCTTTACCAATTTCATCAAGAAAAACATGTTAACAAGCAAAAAATAGATATCAAACTACCTATAAAATCAAGAGGCAAACCATTATCATGGTGGAAAGAAACAACATGTAATCAAACCAATTATTTTAATTTGGTTCAAGTATTTAATTAGGTCAATTCCATTGTGATCCAAAGGGATAAATCATGATAACTATAAAATTTCACATAAATAATTATAGAATCAACGAATCCCCTAACTCAAAAGGTTTCTAACATTCTTCACTTGAGAACAGATAAAAGAAGTGGATCACAATCATCTTCCCCACAAAAACTGCATCCACCCGAGGATGTCACAACACAACCGAATCAATAAAAACCAAAATAAACTCCCTTAGAACCATGGAGATCAAGTTCCATATCATGGTAAAGAGAAACAGGATAAAATGGATCAAATAAAACCAAGGAACGGAGGTAGATCTTACCTCAGATCAAAGATAGATCGAAGAAGGAATAACGAGATTGATCCTTGCCAAAGAGATCTCTAAAATTCCATGGAGGTTTTTGTTGGGTCTCCTGGGACAAGAGGAAAGGAAGCCTTATCCATAGGGTTTGAAAAACCCGAGCAACTAATATGTTTTTAAAACATACAACAACAGGTTAGTACATGATGTGTACTTCTCCGTCACGTTGTGTACTGACTTGGGTTTGAATTACACTAAAAAACACATCACCACAATGCTTTATTTTATTTTTTTAGAAATCTAACCAGTCACGTCATGTACCCCATGGTCACATTGTGTACCCCCGCTACTTCTAGCTTTCTGCGACCAAATTCCTCTAAACTTCTTCTGAGCCTTCTCCGAGAAACCCAGTCTTCGCAAACACTAAAAGGGTAAATCCACACGGATCTGAGCCCTTACATCAAATACCTCTCAAAACATTCTCATCCTTGAGAATCCAAAACCAACCCAGAGGGAAAACCAAAAAGGAAATAAAGGGGTTGTCCAAACAGCCACCTTGCTAGATACCTCCCAAGGCTCTCGCCACCACAGAAGCTCAACCATTTTAGAAAAAGAAAAAACAAAACCACGTGACCACCACAACCAGCCCCCAACACTATCCAGGGGGAGATACTTCTCAAAAGAGAGAAAGTCACAATAACCAACAAAAGAATCCATTTCATAGGTAGGAGAGTTCTACAACCACAAAATGAACATCATTACAAGGAAAGAGATAAACATAAAATAGCTCAAGATACTGAGTGTGTATCTATAACTCACATTCCTAGGTACTCTCCTCCATGCCACCATGCCATCAAAATACACGAACCAATGGGATAGAATGCCTGCGTAACACCTTCTCCTTACGATCCATGATCTCGACAGGCCACTCCTCAAAGGTCACATCATTGTCAATGTTGATCTCTCCACAATAGATGATGTGAGAGTCATCATGAAGATAATGATGGAGATGTGACACATGAAAAACACCGTGTATCCGAATCATCTGTGTGGGAAGTGATACCCAATACACCACAGATCCAACATGAGACAACACCTCAAAAGGACCAAAAAACTGGGAAGAAAGATAACTCCCATGACCAAACCTTCACTGCCCATGACAGGGTCACCTTCAGAAACACGTGATCCCACACATCAAATTACAAAGGTCTCCTCCTTTGATAATCATACGATTTCTGATGATCCTATGCTACCTTAATCTTCTCACAAATTCCCTAAACCATCTCCATCGTATTCTACTCTAGTTCCAGTCTGAGAATTTCTAAATCTCCAACCCCAATCCAGCACAATGGAGAATGGAAAGGTTAGTAATACAAGGCTTCAAATGACGCCATACTGATGGTGGAGTGAAAACTATTTTTGTAAGAGAACTCCACCAAGGGTAAGTGTCTCATCCACGAACCTCCAAAATCTAGGACATGAGAGCATAACATGTCTTCAAGAGTCTAGATGATCTACTCTATCTGGCCATCCATCTGTGGATGGAAAATAGTGCTAAGGCATAGCTGAGAACCAAAAGAATTCTGGATACCTCTCCACACCCTAGATTTAAAATGAGTATCTCGATCATAAATGATCATCCTTGGGACTCCATGAAGTCTCGCAACCTCCTCTAGATACTACCTGGATAAAACCTTCACTGATCTTGACTCCTTGATCACTATAAAGTGGGATTATTTCTCCAAATGATCCAATACCACCCATATAGTGTCATGGCCTCCCTGAGATCGAGGTAAAATAGCAACAAGTTCCATTTATATGTTCTCCCACTTCCACTTAGGAACATCTAATGGCTGGAAAAAACCATCGGGGACACGATGTTCGGCCTTCACCTTCTGGCAGACCAAATATCGAGACTCAAACCCCACAACTACATGCTTCATCCTAGGCCACCAAAACAGAATCCTCAAGGATTGATACATCTTTTTCATGCTAGGATGTACCAATAAAGGAAAAATATAGAGCTATCTGAGAATTGTCTCAAAAATTGACAAAGGAATGAAAAGCTGTCCCTAATACAACAATTGGTATTGTTTATCCTCAGACCAACCATAAAGGGCCATGACATAAACAAATCGATCTCTCTAGACCTCTACCTCTAGATCCCCAAATTGGGACTCTTCCACTTGATTCACCAGATATGAATGCACCTTCATATAAAAAAGACAACCACTGCCCCCAACTTCTCCCATATTGAGATGTAATGCTAAAATTTCTTCCATCACTCTCCAGGAATTACTATATTCATGCACTGCATCACAACGTGACTTCTTACTCCACACATCAACTAAAACATTCCCCTTTCTAGGTGTATATGATATTTCTAAGTCGTATTCCTATAAGAACTCCATCCATTGATGCTGTTGTAAGTTCAAGTCACGCTGGGAGAAAACATACCTATGGCTCTTATGATTAGTGAAAACCAAAAAAATGATCTCTAATAAGGTAATGTCTCCAAAAATTCAGAGAAAACACCACTGCTTCCAACTCAAGATCATTTGTGGCATAGTTACGTTCATGGGGACACAACTATTGAGACCCATAAGAAACGAACGATATCTTCTGCATCAAAACAAAACCAAACCCCATATGCAAAACATTACATAAAACATCAAACTGAACTCCCTCTACTAGCAGAAAAAGAACTAAAGTACTTACCAACTTCTCCTCCAGATACTCGAAAGCTACCTAACACTGATCATACCACATGAACTCCTGATCCTTCTTGTTCAATTCCATCAAAGGAGTCACAACCCGAGAGAAATCGACTATGAACCTCCTGTAGTAGCTTGTGAGACCAAAGAAACTTCGCACCTCTTCCATTTTCATGGGGGATGCCCAAGACACAACTGCTTCTATCTTCAATGGATCCACTACTAATCCCTACTAGGACACCACATGCCCCAGGAAAAAAACTTCTTGATCCCAAAAATCACACTTTGACAACTTCCCAAATAGCTGCTATTGATGAAGAACTCCCAAAACAGCATGCAGATTCTCTACATGATCCTCCTCATACATGGAGTACACAAGGATTCCATCAATTAAAACCACCACAAACTTATTCAGGAACTCAAAGAACACAACATTCATCAACCACATGAACATAGTTAGAGCATTTACCATACCTAATGACATTACAACAAACTTGTAATGCCCATGATGACAATAAAAAGAAGTCTTCAAGATATTTCCATCCTTCACACACATCTGATGATATCCTAAATATAATTTGATCTCCAAGAACCAACATTCACCCTTTAATTGATCAAATAAATCATCAATTTGAAAAATAGGATAGCAATTATTTACTGTCACTTTGTTTAAGCGACGATAATCGATACACAACCGCAAACTTCAATCAGCCTTCTTCATGAAGAAAACTAGTGAACCCCACAATGACACACTCGGTCGAACAAAACCACATTATAATAGACTATTGAGCTATATACATAGCTCCCATAAATTATAAGGGCCCATACTATACAGATACATAAAGATAGGAGACATTCCTAGATATAGCTCGATCCCAAACTCGATCTCTCGTTGAGGGGGTAATGCTACAATCTCTTCTGGAAAGACATCATGGTACTCTTCTATGACCCTAGGAAATTCCAACTATTGAACCTATGAAGAACTCAACATCATATCAACCATCAAGGATGAAAAGGATGGAACATGCCTCTGACCCATCCGAGGGTTTAGCTCACCAACAAACACTATTGGCTCTCCATCAACATCGAAGAACACCATCTGACTTCTGAAGAAATCCATGATATACTGCACTAAATACAACCAATACATTCCGAGGATGACATCATATGGTTTTATCCGTAAACATAGAAAATATCCCCAAGAGCGGTGCTGCCCCAACACTAGCTCAAAGTCTCTACATACTTCAAACAGGTCAGTTTGACCTCCAACTGACGTAGTCAATGCTAAGGGTAGTGGAAGCCTCTCTACCTTAAGTCCCAAAGCATGGAAATGGTCAGGTGATATGAAGGAGTGTGTCACTTCTAAATAAAACAAGGAATACACCCAAATATAAAACAAGAAAAGGGTACCTAGAACAATGTCTAGCTCACCTGGCACTAGCAACGCTAAAGCATGAAGCTGACCACGACCTCCTCCATGGCCTCTCTGACCCTGAGGATGACCACCATCATGATCGCACTCTGCTCTCTATGGATGGGGAGAATCCCAGGGCTGTTCTCTGCTTGCTCCATCTACTCTCTACTGATCCAAATCTGGTGCAACCTACTAATACTACCTCAGTTGGAACCACCTCAATGGAGGAACCTAGAGTGGAACACCTGGTGCACGAGGACTGCTATGAAAGGTCAGACACTATTGCTATTGATGGCCTTGGTATCCATAAGAAAAAAAAGTGCCTGATCGCTTGGCATAGTCCTGAGAGTGACCGCCCCTAGAGAAAAGAGATGCTGAAGGATGGGACCTACCCTCGGCCGAATGGAAACTCTTATTCCCTGAAAATTAGTAACCCCAAACCACAACTCTACTTCATGAGGAATCATGATGAATCCCCTCTCATGACGATCTAGTTCTAGAAAATGTCCTCTCAAGGACCTCTTCCATTACCAGTACCTCAAGATATGTCTTCATCATAAATGGGGTGACATGGTGATGGATATTTGGATGCAAATACTCCTCAAAATGTCTCTCCCTAGCCTCCTCATCTGGAAATAGGTCTGAAGCATATCATAAAAGGTTCTTGAAATGGATTCCAAAATCTCACACACTAGAGCTCCCCTGTCGAAGGGTAAGAATCTCCTAGCAACTAGATGCCTTCACGGTAGAAGAAAGGAACTCGACTCTGAAATTGTCTAAAAAATCCTCCCATGATATCGCCAACTCCTCACAATCCATGAGGAACAAGAACCACCACTTCCTCGCTGTTCCACACATCATTTTCACAAATAAAGACACCCAGTTCTCCTTCTAAGAATGGATCAAACTGAAGGTTATATCAACCTCCTCCAAATAATATTCTGTGACTATATCTAAAATGAATCCCTCATACTTATGCAGACTATGGTGCTCAAAATCTTGAAGTGTCTTCCAAGTGTCGTCGTCGTCAACCTCTACCCTATGACGATCTGCTGGTGCAACCTGCTATACATCTTCTGCATAAAACTGATGAGGACATCGACCTAGATCCATACCTACAAAATAAAAAACAGTTAGAGCTCCTAAACCTAGAATATGGAAGAATAAAAATTAATTAATTAATTGTTCTCTTTTATTCATTTTAGGTTAACCTATCCCAAGGTTTACCCATTCAAACACAATCATAAAGAAGAATGATGCATGATCCTTTCCTAGGTCTCTACCCTACAACCATTATCACCTCATTTAGTAGCTACTGTAAACTTAAAGGTTCTTGCATCAGATCATAGGGTTACCTAAACACCTATGTCTTAGTCAGTCTCCAGTGTTTACATCACTTGATAAACTTAACTGACACTATTTCCCTACCCACCCATGAAACATCACCCATATCTAACACAAAATATCCATCCTATCCCTCAACCAGACCTTTGATACCACTCTGTCATGACCGCCTCTCCACAAGGTGTACCCCTCCTCGGATGAAAATGTGAGAAGGGTGATAGTGACCCCTGAGTCCCACCTCTAGTAGGCCCCGATTTGGCGACTAGCACCAAGGGTATGGTAAACACAAAAATGGGAGACATTACCCTCTAAGAGAACACATGCGAAAGAGAGAGATAAGACAAACACCAACTGAATCAAACTCATGCTACAATATAAAATAAATCCCAAGTACACATATGTAATGTCATAAAAAACCACTGCAACTGAAAGGGAAAACTGCGAGTACTAAAAGAAAGTAAAAATAGTAGTGACCACGAAGCCTAAAAAACTCCTGTAATAAAAAGCTAGTAGTAACCACCATGATCTCCAACTTGATCTAAGTGAAATGAAAAACATTTTATAGATACATAGGATGAGTATAATAGTATACTCAGTAGGATCCTCCCTAGAGCCTCTCATGCAAAAGTAAAGAAAGCATGCTAAATCACAATGAACAATAAGTGTAACTAACTCGTCACCTAAACATGTATACTATATTCCCACCATCACCATGGATACTTTCACCAAGTATCACATACAAGATTATATAATATAATAAATAATATCAAGGGTTCCCCACTACCACTTCCCCACTGGTTTGCCACTTTCCCCAATGTCGTATGTCCTAAGCCATCTCTCTCCAAAAATTCTTGCCCGCAAACACCTGGGAAAAGCACCACAACATGCACCTCATGCACCACAACCACCATGTCCATGTAACCAAAGTAACCAGGTAGTTTTTGGGAGCCACCAAAGATCATATAATGTGCACCATACATTGGAAATTATACCTCAAGCCATTACAACCCATACACTTAGTAAGGATCCTCAAGCCATCACGACCTATACACGTTACACCTATAGTATTCTATAGAAAACTATATCTAGAATATATGTGTGTGACTAACCACAAGCCATTAAATCCCTATACACACATATATGGGGAAAACCAACCGATGTGCCTACCAGAACAAGTAACTACCAAGAGAAGAGAGAGGGTCCAAAAGGGGTGTTCATCTATCCATCCACCCACCAGAATGTTGGGGAAAACACACCCCAGGGATCATAATCACCGGGGTGTCAGTTTCCCTAACTGACAAGGTGGGGTAGCATATAAAAACACAAAAAGTACATGATATAGTATAGCACACAACCAAACTATGGAAAAAACCTAGTCCTATACACAACTATTGGTAACGTCTCTCAGACTCCCGTCTTCTACTGTTAAGACTAGGTATCCTATAAGCACACAATCATTTAAAGAGATTTATTAAATTACTTTATCCCTTTTTATCAGTTTCACTTTATACTAATTAATTCTTTAAATATTAATCAACCCTTAACAATTCCACATTATATTTCATTAACATCACACCAAAGTTTCATGCCCTCTAGGCATAACCAAACCAAGTCCAGAGCTTCTCAGAAATATTACCTCATCATTGCATCCCAGTAATCTCCAACCCCATGGGTTAACTTCATTCATTAAATTATTTATTAATAGCATCATTACTTTCCCATATGCCTAGGAATTCTAGGAAAACATTATAAGCTACTAAACACAAGGGGATCAACATGGTGGGTAGTTAAACTACCCATCAAGTCGTTTCCACCTATAGTAAGATCATAGACCCATCCTCTCTTGAGAATCTAAAAATAGAAAGCACATGGCAAAACCCGTGCACCTTTTCCCATTTTTGGAAGGAGGGTAAGCAAGACCAACTGCCTTGAGAAGTGGGGAAAGTAAAGCAGATAAAAAACCAACAAGAAATAGAAAGCATCCAAACATTCACATCCAACCCGTTTCATCAACTTTGGTGTGCTCCCCAACACCCACGTGCATAAACTGATGCATCTCACTACTCTAGGAATCAATTTTTGCCAAAACCAATGGACCTCCCTACCCCCACATATCACAAAATCCATCTAGGATCACATCACAACATAAGAAGAAAGAAAAAAACATCATATCAACTAGGCTCTTGTCCCTTAAACAAGGCATTCTACCTTCACAAGCATTAAGCTCTCATAGCTCCAAGCATAAGGCTCTTGGACTTTACAAGCAAGAGAGTAACTCAAAACCCTACCAGGAATTATCTTTTATCAAACAACCAGTTATTTAATCCATCTTTAGTTAACTGATTCATTATTAGTAGGTTTAAACTACGGGCAACCTAAATTGAAAGCTATCATAGCTACCAAAAATTAATTAAACAATTAATTTGACATGCCTTCAAACAACTTGCACCAACACGCTTCAGGTTTAACAACCATCTGAATTAAACATGCACATCATTATCAAATTAATTAATCATCAATTAATTCCAACTTTATGTTCTTTACCAATTTCATCAAGAAATACATGTTAACAAGCAAAGCATCGATATCACACTACCTAGAAAATCAAGAGGTGATCTGTTATCACAATGCAATGAAACAACATGAAATAAAACCAATTATTTTAATCTGGTTCAAGTATTTAATTAGGTTAATTCCATTATGATCTAAATGGATAAATCATTATAACTCTACGATTTTACATAAATAATTAGAGAAGCAACGAATCCCCTACCTCAAAAGGTTTCTGACGTTCTTCGCTCGAGAACAGATCAAAGCAGCGGATAACGATTGTCTTTCCTACAACAACTAAACCCACCTGAGGATGTAGCGGCACAACCACATCGATAACAACCAAAATAAACTCCCTTAAAACCATGAAGATCAAGCTCCATAGCATGGAAAATAGAAATGGGAGAAAATGGATTGAATAAATCCAAGGAACGGAGGTAGATCTTACATCGAATCAAAGACAGACCGAAGAAGGAAGCCCAAGATCAATCCTAGCCAAAGATATTTATAAAACTCCACAGAGTGGTCTGTTGGGTCGCTTGGTATGAGAGGAAAGGAAGCTTTAGCTTTAGGGTTTGAAGAACCCGAGCAGCTAATATGTTTTTAAAAAATACAGAGACAAGTCAGTACATGACGTGTACTTCCCCGTCACATTGTGTACTGCCTTGGGATCAAATTATGATGAAAAATATGTCACCTCAGTGCTTTGTTTTATTTTTCTAGAACTCGAACTAGTCAGGTCATGTACCCCATAGTCACGTCGTGGACCCCCTCTGCTTCCAACTTTCTGTGACCAAACTCCTCAATACTTCTTCTGATACTTCTCCGAGCACCATAGTTTTCAAAAACATGAAAATATTCGATCTATGTGGATCCAATACCTTACAATCCTATATATAAACCTAGTATATGTTATTATAAATGACCATTATACTTCCTTTTATCTCTTATCAAGATGATGATTTATTAAACCTTTTTACGATGTGGGTTTCCAAAAAAGTTATTTTAAAATATAAAACCATTGATTACCATGATAAATTTAAAATTATAAGGATGAAATTTATTAAATTTAGGAGGATTTAACAACCTAATATTTTATAAAATAAAACTATGATCAATTTCATATTCGACAAACATCACCAATCTTAAACGAACCATGAAATATATAACCCTCATAACTTTTCAATTAAATTGGTAGGTATGAATAGAATTAACAACTTTAGTAAATATATTTATATAAAAATCCTACTAAATATAAATTATTTATAAATTATTAGTAAATAATCAATCAATTTTTAGTAAAGTAATTTTTTTCTTCAAAAATATTTTTTCATCAAAAACATTTTTTATTGCTTTTTATGAAAAAATATTATAATTAATTTTTGGAAATTTTAGAAAATTTATTTAATAAAATTAAATTAATTTTTTAAATTTTTATATCAAAATTTACTTTGGGTGAAATTTTTTGGATTTTTAGAAAATATTTATTCTTCAGTGAATAGGGAAAAATACTGATTTTTTGTAAGTGTCATTTCTTTTCCATAAATTAAGTAATTTAAAAGTCCCACTATGTTTTGATTTTGATTTAAAGTAACATAATAATTATTTATTTATATTTAATCTAATTAATTATATTTTAATCATCCATATATTGGATCTTATTATAAGTTTATTTTGGGGTTTATAAATGATATTTGTTTCTTCTGAAAACTGTTTTAAAGTGCATAATGTTTCTCCTTTTTAATTAATTAAAAAAACCCAATGTGGAGTGATTTAAATAAATTTTTTAAATTATATATCATTTAATATTAATTGGGATTCATAAAATTAATATTATTATTCATAGAGTTAATATAAAACCATCTTTCATTTGAAAAATACACCATTTGAAAACCCACTTTTTCATCGCATTTGCGGGTTTAATTTTAAATTAAAATTTTCCAGTTATATGACTTTAATTTGGTAAAATTGATTCCATATTTATAATCATAATAATTTATACTATATAATAATTTTAAATTAATTTTTTACCATAATGAATAGTGAAAAATAATAAAAATTAATTACCATGGTTAAGGTGAAAATGAGTTTATTGAGGGGTTAAAATAAAAATATAAGGGTAAAAATGAACTAAAAACTTGTATAAAATAAATTGGATGGACATATTTAGGCCTTATAATATCTAATTACCAATAATGGTCTATTTTTAAGACTTTTGGTGTGTGAGAAATGTGAATACACCTTTTTATTTTGAAAAATTACAAGTGTGCTGCCACCGCACTTATAAAAGGACACCCCTTTCCTCTAATCTTCACACCTTAGAATACCTTTGAATCATAGAATACCCACAAAAAATTTCTTCTTAACTTCACTAAACACATTATATAATATTTTTTTATCATAATTCCATCCTAATAAGGATTCTGGTGCGAACTTAAGGGGGTTTTCCAAAGAAGTGGTATCGTGCTTAATCGAATGTTTTTATTTTATTTCTTATTTCATATTAGTCAAATATTATTAAGTTATGATTATATAATAAAAAAATTATCTAACATATAATTATATATTATAATATTATTATAATAATCTAATTCTATATACTTTTCCATAAAATCAGATACAAAATCATTATTTGTGTATACGATGGATTACCGGATCACGAACCGATGTCATTCATTTTCCATAATTGCCTCTCATGGATTGTTATAATTATGGATTTAAATTATACATATGATATTTGTAAATTTTTTATACTTATGGAGTTATTATATCATACATAACTTCTTACTTTCCATTCCCTGGGGGATACAATAACGTCACTCGTGTGTATGGTGAACCACCGCCTTGCGAAGCGATACTATTCATTTTTCACTAATGCTTTACATGGAAGGTAATAAGGATAAAGTAAGTGAATATATGTGATATAAATGATATAATTATGATATTAGGTAAATATTTATCATTATTAAAACATAATATATCATTTTATTTCTTACATTGAAAAATGATAATGTTGTTCAGGTGTACGTGTGGACTACCGCCTCCACGAAGCGATGCGACTCTTTTTTTCCAACAATAAATCAAATGAATGATATATATAATTATATTTAAATAAATAACATGGTATTTATGATATTATTATCCTTATATAGTTATAAAATAATACACACCTACTTTCTATAATGATCAATGAAAAATGTAAATGTTGCTCATGTGTACATACAGTCTACCTTCTCCAAGATTGTAACATAGTTTATTTTCATAACCATATTACATGATTGGATTTTAAAATATAATTGATTTATAAATATTTTAAATATTTCATTATTATTATTCTGCATATATTGAAACTATGACCTCTTTGACCATGGTAAATGCACCGAAGCCGTTTTGAAATAATGAACCAAACATCCTCAAAACACCCGACATGGAATTAACTAATTTAGTTTTTGAAGATGTAATTAAAAAGAAATAAAATAAATGTTTTAAGTATAAGATATAAAACTTTAAAATGGTTCCTAATAAATCAAATAATTTATGTAATATTATTATACAGGAGTTAAAGTACATATAAGGAAGTCAGATCAGTGGTAACGGTTTCTCGTCTCACTTTTTATTTCCATGAGACATATGCCATATTCACCACTTGTTTTTATTGTGTGGAGTATATACTACCCATTTACATATAATAACATGAATCCTTCAAAAATAATGGTATTTTTAGTTTTTATTTTAATTATTTTATTCAAAGGGAATAGAATTGAAATTTACCAAGTGGTAAAGAATTTCTTAACTCAATTTATTTTCATTGGGATATATTATTGTAAAGACCCGGAAATTTCAAGGAATTTTTTTTCTTAATTTTCTTTGTAATTTTACAAGAACGAAGTTTCTGATGGCGCCTAATCCCGAGGCCCGGTGTGCCTGGAATTAATTTTCGAAGTTTGGCTCGGGTACGTTCAGTGAACGAGCGAGCGGGAATTTCTATCTTTTGAACCGTTGCCCAGAATCGAATTCCGAAGGCACCGATGAACTCGCAGCGCCGATATTCTCTTAAGGAGACCTTTTCTAAGGTTGCGTTTATTGCGGGTTGAGAGTTAGTTTTTGGGTTTTTAAAATAAAGTTAAATAAAATGTGGAAACACATTTTATTTTTAACTTGTTGGTTAACTCCTCCCAAAGGGAGTTAGGGGTGGGACCCACATAAACTTAACCTCCCTTGAGAGTATTAAGTGTGGTGGGGCCCACATGAACCCTAACTCTTCACCTCCTCTTTTTAAAACTCCCCTTTAACTCACTTTAATTAATGTTTGACACTTGGAATAATTAATTGAGGTGAGATGTTTTAAATTTCAAACCTTTGAAATTCTAAGAGGGAGGTTGTGTAATAAAATAAGCTTAAGCTTATTTTATCATTTTGGGGTTGGTTTCTTCTGCCACTTGAGAGGATTTGAGAAGCTCTCTCTACCATCCTCAACTTTGACGAAGAACACGAAGAACACTCAAGAACGCCGCTTCTCTCTATTTCCTAGCCGGATTGTTTCCGAAGATCGACGACGCCTTCCATGTCAACGAAAGGGAACACCGCTTCCTCCTCGGACTTTCTTCGTCGGCTTACGAAGATTCACCAACGATGTACCTCTTCGGACGTACCTCTACGTCAACGGAATCGACGAACGATTACCACAATGCCCGACCTCCGCGACGCTCGTCTTCCACGGTTTGTTGACGTGCTCCGCACTTGAACCGAGGTAGGGGTTTGTTTCAATTGTTTATATTTGTTCGAGAATTTCGACTTGAAAATTCTTCGTGGTAAATTTTTTATTTTAAAGTTGTGTGGAACTTTCTTCAAACTTGATTGTTTATATTTGTCGGGCCTTGATTTTCAAATCTTTTTATTTAATCTAAAAAGATTGTGAAAGTTTATTATTCGTTAAAGGCCGATTGCTATCCTTATAACATGAGGAGTTCGGACCGTACAAACCTGGCCGATCCTCCTCTTTTACTTCGTGTTGATTTTTTGTGGAATGGTTCGGAAGGGCATGGTGCCGTCGCACCACGCGGGTTCATGCGGTTTAATGCGGAAGATACGCGCGGCGCCGTCGCGCCACGCCGTGGAAAGATTTCAAGAACGCGACGCCGTCGCGTCGCGTCGAAGGAAGTCGAAGAGACCACGTCCGGAGTCGGGCCACGGCGGAGGGGCGCGACGCCGTTCCAATTGAACAAGGGCCGCGGCTTGAGTCGCGGCGAGCTGGAAGGGGCGGCCGGAAAACCGGCTGCCGGTGGTTAATGAAGAGCCCCGGCCGGCTCGGCTGCGGCGGAGCAGCCAGAGGCGGCCGGCCGCCGGAGATCAGAAGAGCCGCGGCCATCGGGCCGCGGCGGAAGGGTGGAAGGCGGCCGGCCGTGCCGGCCGGCCGCCGGTTTTCTTAGGAGGCGGGACCCCGCTGGTCCCACGTGTGAAAGGAAAACGGCCGGCCTAAGGCCGGCCGAGATCCACAAAACCCGGGGGGAGTTTACCCCCCCCCCCCCCCCCCCCCCCCCCGCGTGCGGCGCACGTGCGGCGCCCAGGCCGCGCCCCCGCGCCGGGCTGCGCCGCCGCGCGGGCCGCACCGCCGGCCGGGTCGCGCCGCCGGCCGGGTCGCGCCGCCGGCCGGGCCGGGTCCAGCCGGACCGGGTCAGGTCGACCCGGTTCGGGCCGACCCGGTTCGGGTCGGACCAGGGGGGGTCAGGCCGGGTCGGTTCGGGCCCAGACCCCCCGGTTTCGGACGAGTTTCGGTTTTTCGCCCATATCTTGGGCTACGGGCCTCCAAACGACACGCCGTCAGCGGCAACGCGATCCTTGGATCGAGACGGTCGTTTCAGTATACTATACTCAAGGTACATCTTCCTTTTCGGGAGGCTACGTGGTTAAAACTCCATAGTTAAGCGTGCTTGGCCTAGAGTAGTGATCAGGATGGGTGACCTCCTGGGAAGTTTCCCAGGATGAGTGACCTCCTGGGAAGTTTCCCAGGGTGGGTGTGAGACGGAAAAGCCAATAACTTCCAGACCAGGCGTCCGATTGACGCGCCGTCTGTTGTGTTGCATTCCTATTGACGATACGGAACTTTTGGCATCATCCGCCCGAGTTTTGGATGCAGATAGATAGTGATCGGGTTGGATCGCACCGAAATCCAACCGGGCCCCTAGAACGGAAAAGCTGATATCTTTCTGACAGAACGTCCGTTTGACGAACCGTCAGCGGCGTTGGTGATCGCATTGAGAAAATGTAACACCCAAAGCTTCTACGGTACGTTTCCCTTTGAATAATGTGATAGCGTGTGTTGTACGCAACACCGAGTTCTAACACACCATAATTAATCAAACTAGCCGTTATGAATAGTAATACCTAATTTTTGAAATTATATATATTTTATATTTGAAAATGGACTTCATTTTTGGATTCGGAATATCGAATTTAGCCTAAGGTGAAATTTTGGTACATTTCGGATAACTTTCATATTTTGATGAATAGTGAAAATTACTAAATTTTAATTAAAAACAACTTTTTTAATCAAAATAATTAATAGTGATAAATTATGAATTTTAGTAGTTTTAAAGTATATTTAGAATATATTTTTACCATTTAATATAATGTTGGTCATTGGACATAATTTTACAATTAAACCGAACATAAACAAGTGTCAATCTTTTGATAGTTATTATCTCTTAAAAACACGCTTTTTGTTTTGACAGCGGGAATTAATTTTAAATTAATTTCTGCCACTTCTGTGTTTTGAATTTAGGAAAATGGATTCCATATTTGGAATCAGGATGTTCAAATTTTGTAAATAGGTAACTTTTATTTTTAGACATTTTGAATAATTACTGCGGTAAATATTTTATTTACCATGGTTAAGGGTAAATCCGGTAAATAAGGGTTAAAAAAATAATATTATAATAATACTAAATTAGCCTAAAACGTGTCTTAACCCTATTGGTTGATACATGGTCGACCATGGGCATCTTTGGGTCTATTTTGGGACCCCATGGATCCACTTGTAAGTGATAATGACACTTTATTTTAATTTAGTTAAAATGAATACAAAAATGACACAAGCATATATCTTTTAGAACAACAATTTTTACATAGGGTTATATATGTTGGATTTTAGATTATAAATATTCATTAGAAATCTAAAAAGATTTAATACATAATGATATTTTATTTATAATTTTTAGACATTAAATAATTTATTTTATTTATGACACAATGATGATGTAGTAATTACTATAATAGTGAAAAATTAAAATAATTGATATTATAAATACCCAAATAAATATAATATGAAACTTTTAATGAATTAAACTAATTTTCTAGGCTAATATGATATATTAGGATTGATTTAATGGACTTTGTTCGAAGTAATCAATCTGTTATGAGTTTCACAAAAATCAACTATTGAATAGTGTCAAAATTGACATAAAAGAGTTCTTAAAACAAATATTATATTATTAATTAATATTAAATTTTTAAAAATCTAAGGTTCGGCCAAGAGACTTATATTATGATAGGTTCCTCATTAATGGACCACTTGGGGGTCGCTTGGATGTATATAGTAAGTTTATTAACCATATTATATAAAAATACAAAGAGACATTGTAAAAGTGAAACTAATTAACTTAGAGTTAATACTTAAAGATAAGGTTAATATAAGTACCCAAACCTGTCTAAATTCTATTGGATGAGTTGTTTTCGACCTATCCCCACCTCATCCTTTGAATAGTCAACTTTGGAGCCTTTAGAAACCGAATATGAATTTATTATAAATTAATATTTCTAGCTTTTCCAAAGGTGCCCCTCACCCCTCTTATAAAAGGGCACTCCTCCTTCTCATTTCTTCACACCTCTCAAGCCACTTGGCTCGTCCAAACTCTGCCCAACTAAGCTCCCCACATCCCTCTCCTCCTCCTTGAAGCTTCCCCTTATGCAGAAAGCATTTCAAGAAGTCCTTTGGTTCCAACCAAAGTGAGTTACCTAGATTAAAGGTAACGATTTCTCTTAAATTATTTTCATTTATTTTGCTTCTCCAACCCCCAAACTCTTTTTATTTCCTTTCTTTTGTAACAACACCAGTATCCACAATATACTAGGATGTTGTTATAAGAAGTATTCAAACTACACATACACACAACTCCATCTAATGGATGATGAACATAATGTTTCTGTGGATGGCAAACTAACGCCTCACGAAACGATGATTGTTCAAATACATCTTACCACCTCTCATGGTGGCCATTATGATGGCACTGTAATTAAATATGATATTAATGATATATATTTTATATATAATCTTCTGTAATTCCATTTTATTTCATACCATTATTCGTTTCATGTTGTATATACATACGATAATTTCATTTGAGGAAGTGCGGACTACCGCCCCCTTAAAATGATATGACTCGTTCATACCACACATGGAACGTATAAAGGATGGTGTTAATGAACTTAAGTAACATATATAAAATATTATATTATACTGGAATAGTAATATACCTATGTATCATTTGGATTTGATTCTTTTAAAATGAAAATCAAATGGAAGTAGCGTTCGTGCGTACGTACGGACTACCGTCTCCACGAACGTGATAAGATTCATTCTCCATCATATCCATTCAAGTATTATTCTCATTTTAGGGTTAAAAATAATGTTAATATCATTCTGATTATGAATAAGATATAATCTATCCATTAAAAACATGTCTTACGTAACCAAACATTTAAGAAGAACAAATCGATTATCACCCGAAACGACGATAATACTAAGATATTATTAATAAAGCAATGTTAAAAGATCATATATGATATCATATTAATGTATATGATTCTTGTATAATTTAATAACAATTATTTCACCATTATACAGGAGGTTAACCTACCCCAACAAAGGAAAAGTACAAGGTAAGGGTTATTTCACAATCTCTTCATTATTCGGGGTTGTTTATACGTAATAATCTACTGGGATCTCTTTATCATCCACATCCATGTTTCTTAAAAATGTATTTCAAAATATTTTTACTATTTACAAGAATATGGGTTAAAGTCATTTAAACCCTTGTTTGAATTTTTATAATAGGTTTATAAAGGAATCTTTCCGTCGTTTTCAAAACAAGGTCCTTTTTAACCTTTTCGACAAAATTGAGGTAAGAATGTTTTTTTTAACTTATACGGCGGGTGCGGTTATTTTACGCCATTATAAAATCTTCAAAGCTTTCCTTACAAGCTTATAAGAATATTTTCAAGGAAAATGTTTTATTTTATATGGATCTTAAATGATTTCAAAATAAAAGGAGATATTTCTTTAAAAAGAATTTTGATTTCATCTATGTCAACATCCTTTGATGGATTTTAAGATTATTTGAAGTTGATTTATTATGATACAAAACTTCTATATTGTATTGAAGGTTTTGTGATATGTTTGACTGTGGATGTGCTATTTTTATACCATTCATAGTTTATTGTGAAAGTATTGACATTTCGTATGCTAGTTTTAATACGAATGTTTATGTTATGTTTAAACCTTTTCATATGGGAATGCATTGGACTTAATAAGTGACGGGTGGAGCCCGCTATAGCTCCTCGATGCATCGGTAGGTCTCATGAGACAAACTAGTGTCTTGGCACAAGGCCTTGACAAAATCTTATTTGTAGTCTTGGCACGAGGCCTTGGCTATGTGGTTATGATAGTCTGGCATTATGCATTCCAACATTATGAAAGTGGTTATTGATTTTTACATGTGATTATTCGATTAGTAGAATATCCATGTGAATAAGTAAATGGCATTATTTAATTTTATTTATGACATACCATGTTGAAAGTTCATGTTTGAAAGGCTTTTGTTTTAGTTATACATTGCCTTAAAAGTTTATTCTTATTTATGAAAGTTTCCGCTATATTGTTATCCTTACTGGGCATTTGAGCTCACCCCTTTTCTATGTTTTATTTTTCCCAGGAAGTGAAGAAGTAAGTTATGAATGACCTGCAGGGATATTATGTGGGGATATGAGTGTGTATTATGGAGACAATATGTTGTTGTAGTAGTTTTTCGTTTAATGATGTAATGTAAAACTTATGAATATATCTAGTGTTTCCAAGGCTACTAAACCAATCGGTCTTTCGAGATTTGATCTTTCTTGTGATCATGCCAATGTTATGTAATTAATGCACCGACTCTGGGTAGATGGGGTCGGGGCGTTACAGTTGGTATCAGAGGAAGTTTAGTACAAACCTTGGAAGCTAGATTTAGATAAACTCTGATTAGAGCACGTAGACTTAAGATGAACTTTGAGGATTAGTATAGAAGAACTTCCTAGAATTTTGGTATTATAGAGATTTTGTGAGTTTTCCGAGAAATACATCCCTGTCTGGATACGAGCAGGTAGAGGCGGCTCTGGCACAGATATACCTAGGGGTAAAACCCGAAAACAACGCTTTGAGCTAGACTCGAACGGGAACTGGTGCACGACAACGGGCCTTGCTGCACTTTTGGTTACGACACTCCCGGGGGATATGCTTAGGATAACTCTCATTTTCTTTACAAATCATTATGAAGGGTTTATGAGTATATACTTCCTCAAAGAAAACATTTTTATGATTATGGATTATATCCATAAATAGTTCAATTTATGTTAAGTGTTTTATAAGTATGGGATTATGTATTTTGATTCATAAACTGATCTAGTTTATGCCATTGTTTAGAAATGGCACCTAGTGGAAGAAATGGAAACCGTATCAATGCACGCACTCCATGTAGGGATTGCCCTCCTGCTCAAGATAATTATAGTGGGGCTGGTGATGAAACTGGTGCTGATCAGCTAATCACCGTACTGGGACAACTTACTCAGGTTATGAATAATAACCTTACCCGTATGGAGCACCCTGATCCGCAGCGTGGAGGATCAATGTTAGATCGATTCATGAGACAACAACCACCAACGTTCAATGGGAGTACAAATCCCTTAGTAGCTGAGCAATGGATATTTTCCCTAGAGAAAATATTTCAGGCTTTGGGGAGTAGTGAAAGGGAAAAAGTTACCATGGCAGTTTACCGCCTCACTGGAGATGCTGATCAATGGTGGTCATTGATTCAAAACATGAAGGAAGATGATGAAGTATCAAACATGGAATGGAGGGAGTTCAAAGATCTGTTTTTAGAAAAATACTTTCCTCGCGACCATCGAGCAGATATGGAAAGGCAATTTCTGAGTCTGAGACAAAAGGAGGATGATAATGTCACAAAGTATGAGGCTAACTTTACAAGGTTAGCGAGGTATGCTGGAGATTATATTCGCAACCCAAGAAGTAAGATTGATAGTTTCTTTGATGGGTTAAAACCATTTCTCCGTCGAGCATTAGTCTCACAATCCTTTTCATCGTACGAAGACATTGTCTCATGTGCTATCAAGACCGAAAAGGAATTCTCTAAGTCTTATGACTTTAAAGCAAAGCAAGAGAAGAAGAGACCTGCTGATCAATCTGGGAATGGAAATAAGGGGAAGAAGGGAAAGGTTGAATATCCATCTTGTGGTAAGTGCGGGAAGAAACACCCCGGTGCTTGCCTGAAGGGAATGGGAGTCTGTTACAAGTGTGGTGAAAAAGGCCACCAAGCTCATGATTGCAAGGGGAAGAAGGAAGCTACCAACGTTCAGTGCTACAATTGCAAGGAGATGGGGCATTATGCAAATGCATGTCCTAAGCGTCAGGAGAACTTACCTCAGAAAAGGCCAAGGGATCAAGGCCAGGCTTATGCTATCACTACTGCTGAGGTAGAAGCTCCGAAAGACGTGGTGGCAGGTAATTTAATGGTTTCCTCAAGTTTAGAAAATGCATTATTTGATTCTGGATCATCGCATTGTTTCATATCTTCCCAGTTTGCTAAGAAAATTAGATATTTCCAATTTGATTTAATAAGGGAATTGTCAGTTAAAACTCCTAAGGGAAGTATCGTTGCAACAAAGTTTTGTGAATCAGTCCCCATTAGAGCACATAAATTTTCTTTATCTGCTGATTTCATCATCATACCTATGATTGAGTTTGATATAATCCTCGGTATGGACTGGCTTTCAGACTATGATGCGAAGATTTATTGTAAGAAGAAAGAGGTTACGATTCTTGATGATAATGATAAGGAGCACCTTATTTTTAGAGCAGAATCGTCACCACCTAATTCTTATTTAGATCCACCCCCTGTAGCTCAACTTAATTCAATTATCGGGGAGGAAGAGAATGAAATAACTATCGGTGAGGAAAGGAATGTTCAAATAGAGGATGTACCTATTGTGAAAGAGTTTGTAGATGTATTTCCGGAAGATTTACCTGGACATCCTCCAGAACGAGAAGTAGAGTTTTCCATTGATTTAATTCCTGGATCAAGGCCTATATCGAAGACCCCTTATAGAATGGCCACTGTAGAGCTAGTCAAACTAAAGAAACAACTAGAGGAATTGAGTAATAAGGGATTAATTCGCCCTAGTGTTTCTCCATGGGGAGCCCCTGTTCTTTTTGTTAAAAAGAAAGATGGATCTATGAGGTTATGTATCGACTACAGGGAGATCAATGCTATAACGATAAAGAACAAGTATCCCCTACCTCATATTGATGATTTATTTGACCAACTGCATGGAGCTCAATACTTTTCAAAGATTGACCTTCGATCTGGATACCATCAGTTGTGTGTAAAGAAGGAAGACATTCCGAAGACAGCATTTCGAACCAGGTACGGGCATTACGAGTTTACTGTAATGCCATTTGGATTGACTAATGCACCCTCTGTATTCATGGATCTGATGAATAGAGTTTTCAAGGAGTATCTCGATGAATTTGTGGTGGTATTTATTGATGATATCTTGGTATACTCCAAAACCTACAAAGATCATGAAAATCACTTGCGCATTATCTTGAAGACTCTGAGGAGACATGAATTATATGGAAAGTTTAGCAAGTGTGAATTCTGGCTTCAGGAGATTTCTTTTCTTGGCCATATTGTCTCTAAAGATGGAATCTCTGTTGATCCTTCTAAGACCAAGGCAATCCAAGAATGGCCAACACCTACGAGTATAACTGAGGTACGTAGTTTTATTGGTTTGGCAGGTTATTATCGACGTTTCGTCCAGAATTTTGCCCGATTGGCTAACCCATTAACGAAGCTCACGCGTAAAGGGGTTAAATTTGTTTGGACAAAAGAGTGTGAAGAATGTTTCGAAGAACTGAAGAGAAGATTAGTCAATGCTCCTATATTGACTCTACCATCGGGGAATGATGGGTTCGTTATTTATAGTGATGCATCAAAGAAAGGACTTGGCTGTGTCCTTATGCAGAATGATAGAGTTATTGCCTATGCATCACGACAGTTGAAAATTCATGAACAAAACTATCCTACTCATGATCTTGAGTTAGCAGCTGTGATCTTTGCTTTGAAGATATGGAGGCACTACCTCTATGGTGAAAAATGTGAGATTTATACTGATCACAAGAGTTTGAAGTATATTTTCTCACAAAAAGAACTCAACATGAGGCAAAGGAGATGGCTTGAATTACTCAAGGATTATGATTGTACGATACACTACCACCCGGGGAAGGCAAACAAGGTGGCAGATGCTTTGAGTAGAAAAGACCATGGAGTTTTGAACAATATGAGAATTGAAAGGGATCCAATTTTCATGGAGCTAGTGAATATGGACATGGGAATAACCAGGGAAGGTGAAACATCAATGCTTTTTCAAATGGTTGCCAAACCATCTTTACTAGAAAGGATTAAGAGTTCTCAGACCGATGATGACGAATTCCAAAAGAAGATTAAAGCTGTGAATGATGGGAGATTGAGAGACTTTGTGTATGAAGATGGAATTTTGAAATTCGGGAAGAGACTTTGTGTTCCCAATATACCTGATCTAAAAAGGGAATTGCTGGATGATGCTCATAGTTCCAATTTCTCTATACACCCTGGGAGCACCAAAATGTATAGAGATTTGAAGGAACATTTTTGGTGGGACAACATGAAGAGGGAGATTGCTGATTTTGTGTCAAGATGTATGGTTTGTCAACAAGTGAAAGCTGGAAGGCAACAGCCTGGAGGAGTCATGCAACCTCTTCCCATACCGGAGTGGAAATGGGACAATGTTACGATGGACTTTGTCATGGGGCTACCGAAGACTCCTAGAAGGAACGATGCAATATGGGTTATTGTTGATCATCTTACCAAGATAGCACATTTTATTGCTATAAGAGAAGATCTACCCCTGGAACGTCTAGAAAGACTATACATTAATGAAGTTGTGAGACTTCATGGAGTACCCCTATCGATTGTTTCTGATCGTGATCCCCGTTTTACTTCAAGATTTTGGAAAAGTCTTCAGAAATCCCTGGATACTGAACTTCATTTGAGCACTGCTTACCACCCTCAGACAGACGGACAATCAGAATGGACTATTCAGACCTTAGAAGACATGTTGAGATCTTGCTCACTTGATTTTCAGGGTATGTGGGATCAATATTTACCACTAGTAGAATTTTCCTATAACAATAGCTTCCATTCGAGTATTCAGATGGCACCATATGAAGCGTTATACGGAAAGAGATGTCGTACACCAACCTGTTGGGATGAAGTTGGTGAAAGAAAACTTGTAGGCCCAGAACTGGTGGAGGAAACGGTGGAAAAGGTGAAGGTAATCCAAAATCACATTAAAGCAGCTCAAAGTAGGCAGAAGAGCTATGCCGATAATCGAAGGAAGGATTTGGAATTTCAAGTCGGTGATCATGTTTTCCTGAAGGTATCTCCGTGGAAGGGAGTCATACGTTTTGGTAAGAAAGGTAAATTGAGTCCCAGGTACATCGGACCTTTCGAAATTCTAGAAGGAATTGGGGCTGTAGCTTACCGATTGGCAATGCCGCCAAGTCTCTCCAAAGTTCACGATGTGTTCCACGTATCTCTGTTGAGGAAATACATGCCTGACCCAACGCATGTACTCACCTATGAGGAATTAGAACTGGAATTAGATCTTTCCTATTGTGAAGAGCCCGTCAGGATTATTGATACAAGAGAACAAGTACTGAGAAACCGGACGACGCGTCTGGTAAAAGTTTTGTGGAGAAATCATAAGATGGAAGAGGCAACGTGGGAACCCGAGGAACTTATGATGAAGAACCACCCGAGTCTTTTTATGCAGTAATACCCTAGAAATTGCGAGGACGCAATTATTTGAAGGAGGGGAGAATGTAACACCCCAAGCTTCTACGGTACGTTTCCCTTTGAATAATGTGATAGCGTGTGTTGTACGCAACACCGAGTTCTAACACACCATAACTAATCAAACTAGCCGTTATGAATAGTAATACCTAATTTTTGAAATTATATATATTTTATATTTGAAAATGGACTTCATTTTTGGATTCGGAATATCGAATTTAGCCTAAGGTGAAATTTTGGTACATTTCGGATAACTTTCATATTTTGATGAATAGTGAAAATTACTAAATTTTAATTAAAAACAACTTTTTTAATCAAAATAATTAATAGTGATAAATTATGAATTTTAGTAGTTTTAAAGTATATTTAGAATATATTTTTACCATTTAATATAATGTTGGTCATTGGACATAATTTTACAATTAAACCGAACATAAACAAGTGTCAATCTTTTGATAGTTATTATCTCTTAAAAACACGCTTTTTGTTTTGACAGCGGGAATTAATTTTAAATTAATTTCTGCCACTTCTGTGTTTTGAATTTAGGAAAATGGATTCCATATTTGGAATCAGGATGTTCAAATTGTGTAAATAGGTAACTTTTATTTTTAGACATTTTGAATAATTACTGCGGTAAATATTTTATTTACCATGGTTAAGGGTAAATCCGGTAAATAAGGGTTAAAAAAATAATATTATAATAATACTAAATTACCCTAAAACGTGTCTTAACCCTATTGGTTGATACATGGTCGACCATGGGCATATTTGGGTCTATTTTGGGACCCCATGGATCCACTTGTAAGTGATAATGACACTTTATTTTAATTTAGTTAAAATGAATACAAAAATGACACAAGCATATATCTTTTAGAACAACAATTTTTACATAGGGTTATATATGTTGGATTTTAGATTATAAATATTCATTAGAAATCTAAAACGATTTCCTACATAATGATATTTTATTTATAATTTTTAGACATTAAATAATTTATTTTATTTATGACACAATGATGATGCAGTAATTACTATAATAGTGAAAAATTAAAATAATTGATATTATAAATACCCAAATAAATATAATATGAAATTTTTAATGAATTAAAATAATTTTCTAGGCTAATATGATATATTAGGATTGATTTAATGGACTTTGTTCGAAGTAATCAATCTGTTATGAGTTTCACAAAAATCAACTATTGAATAGTGTCAAAATTGACATAAAAGAGTTCTTAAAACAAATATTATATTATTAATTAATATTAAATTCCTAAAAATCTAAGGTTCGGCCAAGAGACTTATATTATGATAGGTTCCTCATTAATGGACCACTTGGGGGTCGCTTGGATGTATATAGTAAGTTTATTAACCATATTATATAAAAATACAAAGAGACATTGTAAAAGTGAAACTAATTAACTTAGAGTTAATACTTAAAGATAAGGTTAATATAAGTACCCAAACCTGTCTAAATTCTATTGGATGAGTTGTTTTCGACCTATCCCCACCTCATCCTTTGAATAGTCAACTTTGGAGCCTTTAGAAACCGAATATGAATTTATTATAAATTAATATTTCTAGCTTTTCCAAAGGTGCCCCTCACCCCTCTTATAAAAGGGCACTCCTCCTTCTCATTTCTTCACACCTCTCAAGCCACTTGGCTCGTCCAAACTCTGCCCAACTAAGCTCCCCACATCCCTCTACTCCTCCTTGAAGCTTCCCCTTAGGCAGAAAGCATTTCAAGAAGTCCTTTGGTTCCAACCAAAGTGAGTTACCTAGATTAAAGGTAACGATTTCTCTTAAATTATTTTCATTTATTTTGCTTCTCCAACCCCCAAACTCTTTTTATTTCCTTTCTTTTATAACAACACCAGTATCCAAAATATACTAGGATGTTGTTATAAGAAGTATTCAAACTACACATACACACAACTCCATCTAATGGATGATGAACATAATGTTTCTGTGGATGGCAAACTAACGCCTCACGAAACGATGATTGTTCAAATACATCTTACCACCTCTCATGGTGGCCATTATGATGGCACTGTAATTAAATATGATATTAATGATATATATTTTATATATAATCTTCTGTAATTCCATTTTATTTCATACCATTATTCGTTTCATGTTGTATATACATACGATAATTTCATTTGAGGAAGTGCGGACTACCACCCCCTTAAAATGATATGACTCGTTCATACCACACATGGAACGTATAAAGGATGGTGTTAATGAACTTAAGTAACATATATAAAATATTATATTATACTGGAATAGTAATATACCTATGTATCATTTGGATTTGATTCTTTTAAAATGAAAATCAAATGGAAGTAGCGTTCGTGCGTACGTACGGACTACCGTCTCCACGAACGCGATAAGATTCATTCTCCATCATATCCATTCAAGTATTATTCTCATTTTAGGGTTAAAAATAATGTTAATATCATTCTGATTATGAATAAGATATAATCTATCCATTAAAAACATGTCTTACGTAACCAAACATTTAAGAAGAACGAATCGATTATCACCCGAAACGACGATAATACTAAGATATTATTAATAAAGCAATGTTAAAAGATCATATATGATATCATATTAATGTATATGATTCTTGTATAATTTAATAACAATTATTTCACCATTATACAGGAGGTTAACCTACCCCAACAAAGGAAAAGTACAAGGTAAGGGTTATTTCACAATCTCTTCATTATTCGAGGTTGTTTATACGTAATAATCTACTGGGATCTCTTTATCATCCACATCCATGTTTCTTAAAAATGTATTTCAAAATATTTTTACTATTTACAAGAATATGGGTTAAAGTCATTTATACCCTTGTTTGACTTTTTATAAGAGGTTTATAAAGGAATCTTTCCGTCGTTTTCAAAACAAGGTCCTTTTTAACCTTTTCGACAAAATTGAGCTAAGAATGTTTTTTTTAACTTATACGGCGGGTGCGGTTATTTTACGCCATTATAAAATCTTCAAAGCTTTCCTTACAAGCTTATAAGAATATTTTCAAAGAAAATGTTTTATTTTATATGGATCTTAAATGATTTCAAAATAAAAGGAGATATTTCTTTAAAAAGAATTTTGATTTCATCTATGTCAACATCCTTTGATGGATTTTAAGATTATTTGAAGTTGATTTATTATGATACAAAACTTCTATATTGTATTGAAGGTTTTGTGATATGTTTGACTGTGGATGTGCTATTTTTATACCATTCATAGTTTATTGTGAAAGTATTGACATTTCGTATGCTAGTTTTAATACGAATGTTTATGTTATGTTTAAACCTTTTCATATGGGAATGCATTGGACTTAATAAGTGACAGGTGGAGCCCGCTATAGCTCCTCGATGCATCGGTAGGTCTCATGAGACAAACTAGTGTCTTGGCACAAGGCCTTGACAAAATCTTATTTGTAGTCTTGGCACGAGGCCTTGGCTATGTGGTTATGATAGTCTGGCATTATGAATTCCAACATTATGAAAGTGGTTATTGATTTTTGCATGTGATTATTCGATTAGTAGAATATCCATGTGAATAAGTAAATGGCATTATTTAATTTTATTTATGCCATACCATGTTGAAAGTTCATGTTTGAAAGGCTTTTGTTTTAGTTATACATTGCCTTAAAAGTTTATTCTTATTTATGAAAGTTTCCGCTATATTGTTATCCTTACTGGGCATTTGAGCTCACCCCTTTTCTATGTTTTATTTTTCCCAGGAAGTGAAGAAGTAAGTTATGAATGACCTGCAGGGATATTATGTGGGGATATGAGTGTGGATTATGGAGAAAATATGTTGTTGTAGTAGTTTTTCGTTTAATGATGTAATGTAAAACTTATGAATATATCTAGTGTTTCCAAGGCTACTAAACCAATCGGTCTTTCGAGATTTGATCTTTCTTGTGATCATGCCAATGTTATGTAATTAATGCACCGACTCTGGGTAGCTGGGGTCGGGGCGTTACAGAAAAGGTCCCTATGAGTTTACCCTATGAGAGTTCGGGGTACAGTTGAGATACGCCCGGGTTTGGTTCGCTTACGAAACCAACCGGGCCCCTGGGACGAAAATGCTAATAACTCACAGACCGGGCGTCCGATTGACGCGCCGTCTATTGCGTTGAGACCCCTATAACGTGGCGGTCCTTTGAGATACTTCTTCTTGGGACTTTGAGATACTTGGAGTATCGACCTGTAGCTCGTGGAGCGGACCCTCCCAGTGACGAGCGTGCGGAGTACGGAGACCGTGTAGCTGGCTGAGACCCGACGACCGCTGATCGAACGACTCGGTGTGTTACAGAGGTGTGCTTGGTTGTAGAGGCACATGGGAGCGCTTGGTTGTAGCGGAAGACCCACGACAGAGGTGCGCTTGGTTGTAGCGGCACATGTGAGCGCTTGGTTGTAGCGGCAGACCCACAACAGAGGTGCGCTTGGTTGTAGCGGCACATGGGAGCGCTTGGTTGTAGCGGCAGACCCACGACAGAGGTGCGCTTGGTTGTAGCGGCACATGGGAGCGCTTGGTTGTAGCAGCTGGCCCGCAGTACTCGATGGGTGGAGTTCTTCAGCAGTCTTAGGTTAGTGAGCAGTACCTCGGAGTCGTTACAGGACCACTGTACACTCCAGAGACGGAGCTCTTCAGCAGTTACGGTTTCGATAATGAAAATCCTGGTTGAGCTGAGACTTTTGACCTTGTGTTTACCTCATGATTGAGATGGGTCACTTGCTAACTTAGGTATATGTATGGGCATATACCCGGGTAGTGGTTATCCATTGATTTCAAAATCCTTGTGTTTCCTCATGATTGAGATGGGTTACTTGATAACTTAGGTATATGTATGGGCATATACCTAAGTAGAGGTTATCTGTTGAGATCTTATTTGTGGTTATCCTTGTTGGTTTAGTGAGACCTTGAATGTATCGGGGTCCCTACTGAGTATCGTTATACTCACCCCTGCACGGGCTATGCCCGCACCTCGTTGTGTTGGTTGCAGATGACGGGCAGTGCTGACAGAGGCCGAGTGTTCGAGGACTGGACGGTACCTGGAGGTGGACTATATGACGAGAGGGTACCTGGAGGAGGACCTCACGACGAGACGGTACCCAGAGGTGGACGTGACGACGAGGCGGTACCCGAAGGTGGACCACTGGGAGGACATACTCAGAGCGGACGGCGGGACCCGAGGAGCAGAGGAGCTATCTGTACCCACCCTTCAGGTGGGATTTCCAGTGGACAGCTCGGCGTAGCAGCTTTACTTTTCAGTTGCCGTTTTCTCTTCGAGTTGTACTTTACAGTTGGGCTTGTATTTCCGGCCTCTTTTTACTTTCCGCACTTACTGTTGTACTCAGTTTTTACTTAGTGTTTACTTCTTCCGCTTGTACTCTGTGTGATTGTTTACTTTACAAAGGCAATGCCTTCCCTTTTTACCGGGATTTACGCCTTGGTGCTAGTCGCCAGCCCCTGGCCTATGGAAGGCGGGCTTGGGGTAGTCACGACACGGGCCCCGAGGACGGGTCGTGACAAATTGGTATCAGAGGAGTTCGGTTCTACCGCAGAACTTATAACTCTGATATTTCTTTCTGTGAAGTAATAGTGTTGAGAGTACCGAGTGTGGTTTTCAGTTCAGGGAGTCCAGTGTTGGTGCGGGCGGCCGACGTATCCATACACCAGGACCCTGACAACTGATTTCTGACTTTGTGCACGAAAACACTAATTGCGTGTGTGTTTTCAAAGGTTTTCCCTTAAAACAGCTCAAAACAGGTTAGCTCACCAGGTATAAACGTTTGACCGTGTCACGATGTTTCTTTCAGAATGCCTTTTCACGGACGACCAGCTAGAGCCCCGAGAGTGGTACGTACTGACAGCCCGCCGAGCGACGAGGCCTCAGTACAGGGCCCTATCCCAGTTGAGGCACCAGCGGAGGCACCAGCGGTACTGCTACCCGTTGGGCCACCAATGCCACCAGCCCCAGCAGTAGGCGATGCACGAAGCTTGAGCGCGCTACATGAGTTCCAGCGCCAGAGGCCACCCCGGTTCCGGGGAGAGACGGACCCGCAGGCGGCTGAGGTTTGGCTGGAGGCTGTGGTGAGAGTCTTCAGGCTAGTGGGGACGCCGACAGACTTAATGGTGATCTTTGCTACCTACCTCCTTCAGGCAGCAGAAGATAGGTGGTGGAGCCACTTTTTCTAGTTTGGCGATGAGATGAACTTCGCATGGGAAGAATTCGAGACCTTCTTCAGGGTGGAGTTTGTGCCAGTATCTCTACACCCCGAGCGTGTACAAGAGCTTCTGCCTTTGCCGCGTGCTTTTCGATCAGTAGCCGAGTCATCTGTGGGCAGTAGGCAGATGATGCAGAGGTCCAGGAGGACCATACTAGCAGTTAGACGATCTCAGGTTTTAGGACCGGTGGTGCGGGGCACCCGAGGTGGGGTCAGAGCCAGGCGTGCCAGAAACGGACAATGTTACTCATGCAGTGGAAAGGGTCACCTGGCACATGACTGTCCTAATCCTCATACGGTTGATCAGCGGGTGTTGGAGGAGCCACCGAGACAGAAGCAGCGACTAGTGCTTGAGAAACAACCGAGCAGTGGACAAGGCAGTAGAGCTCCAAGAGAAGGTGGGCATGAGAGGAACTAGTGGATACATCCTTTGTACTTCTAGTTCCATGTTGCTTTGTATTCGTGTCTTTGTACTATGAGATGCAATAATAAAAAGATACTTATCTTTGTTTTCTTTCCTGTCCTTTTGTTTGGTTGATACTGAGTGGTCCCGGTTAAACTGTTGACTTGACCCTCACTTTCGAGATTTCTATTGGAGGGGACCCAGTGACCTCACACTGATGCCGAAAGTGTGACTCGACCCTTGGAGGTGAGAGTGACAGCTGGATCTCTTAGTAGATACGTCGAGGCCTTACGATGTCATCCATGGCATGAATGGATCATTCATGTCAGGATTGACTGTATTAGGCAACGAATGTGGTTCATCCAGGGGATGAGACCGGGTTTCTCTTATCGGCAAAGAAGAAATCATAGCAGCTCTTGTGAGACTAAAGGAGGTCCAGGACATCCAAGAGAGGATGAAGACTGCACAGTGCAGTAAGAAACAGGAAACCGATGCCAGTCATAGAGACTCGGGCGTGTTAAGAAGAGGAATCTTAAAGGAGAGATGAGTCTACGAAGCAGTAGACGTGGAGGCAGAGCTAGGAGAGCAACATGAGGTGGTGTACATCCTAACATGGTACAACCACCCACCTTAGTTATCCCCGCCAAGCTCAGGGAGCTGGAGGGCGGTAGAAGAATGAGGCTGCATGCGGTCAAGGAGTGTGACCCAATGGCTCTAAAAATGATTCAAGGGACAGTCTATGTCAACTACTATCTGCTGAAGTAACAGACGTCGATATGAATCATTCCTCGCTTTCACAAATCTAGTTCCAGACCTAGAGTTTCCGGTAAGCCATGGACTTGACCCTCACGTCTGGAGATACCTTGGGAGGAGACTCGATAATCACACTTACGCCGATGGTGTGGTCAGACCCTCAAGGCGAGAGTTTCGGTTGGAATCTCTTGGTGGTAGCGTCGAGGCCTTATGACATTAGTTTGAGTATGGAATGGGCAATAACTGTTCATACTCAAATTGACGGTTTTAGGCAAACGTCGGGATGAGTTTTCCTTGGTCGGAGGAAAAGGAAACCACATGCAGCGTAGGGTAACTCTTGCACAGGAGAGTGTGACCAATCACTATTGAGTCGGTCAACCTTACCCTCGTGGCAACAACCTTTCGAGTTCCAGTTCTAACAGAAAATGGAGACCTCTGGAGTTCGAGGATGAAGATCACGTCCTTATACGGGTCTCAACTCGATGAGGTTTACAGAGATGTAGCCAAGGCGGCAAGTTATCTCCGGGGTTCAGCGGACCTTCTTAGGTCCCCAACTGGGTAGGCGGGGTGGTTTACCACTTGACCCATTCACCGCAGTTGCACCAGGTGCACGACGACTTCCACGTATCTCAACGGAGGAGATACGTGCTCGACCCTTCGCATACCATCGACCATGAGGAGTTGGACGATGGCGATGGGGTGTCTTTCACGGAGATTCCAGTGAGGATCGAGGATCGACAGGAGCATATCCTACGAGGACGATCGATTCCTCGGGTGCACTTTCTTTGGCAGTACGGAACCTCTAGGTGAGCACATAGGAGCGGAAGGCTCAGATGCGTGCTCTGTACCGCTTTTGTGACACTAGTTTGTGTTGAAGCTTTACGGGGACGTAAAGCCCTGAGGTGGGAATAATGTAAAGACTCGGAAATTTCAAGGAATTTTTTTTCTTAATTTTCTTTGTAATTTTACAAGAACACAGTTTCTGATGGCGCCTGATTCCGAGGCCCGGTGTGCCCAGAATTAATTTCCGAAGTTTGGCTCGGGTACGTTCAGTGAACGAGCGAGCGGGAATTTCTATCTTTTGAACCGTTGCCCGGAATCGAATTCCGAAGGCACCGATGAACTCGCAGCGCCGATATTCGCTTAAGGAGACATTTTCTGAGGTTGCGTTTATTGCTGGTTGAGAGTTAGTTTTTGGGTTTTTAAAATAAAGTTAAATAAAATGTGGAAACACATTTTATTTTTAACTTGTTGGTTAACTCCTCCCAAAGGGAGTTAGGGGTGGGACCCACATACACTTAACCTCCCTTGAGAGGATTAAGTGTGGTGGGGCCCACACGAACCCTAACTCTTCACCTCCTCTTTTTAAAACTCCCCTTTAACTCACTTTAATTAATGTTTGACACTTGGAATAATTAATTGAGGTGTGATGTTTTAAATTTCAAACCTTTGAAATTCTAAGAGGGAGGTTGTGTAATAAAATAAGCTTAAGCTTATTTTATCATTTTGGGGTTGGTTTCTTTTGCCACTTGAGAGGATTTGAGAAGCTCTCTCTACCATCCTCAACTTTGACGAAGAACACGAAGAACACTCAAGAACGCCGCTTCTCTCTTATTCCTAGACGGATTGTTTCCGAAGATCGACGACGCCTTCCGTGTCAACGAAAGGGAACGCCGCTTCCTCCTCGGACTTTCTTCGTCGGCTTACGAAGATTCACCAAAGACGTACCTCTTCGGACGTACCTCTACGTCAACGGAATCGACGAACGATTACTGCAATGCCCGACCTCCGCGACGCTCGTCTTCCGCGGTTTGTTGACGTGCTCCGCACTTGAACCGAGGTAGGGGTTTGTTTCAATTGTTTATATTTGTTCGAGAATTTCGACTTGAAAATTCTTCATGGTAAATTTTTTATTTTAAAGTTATGTGGAACTTTCTTCGAACTTGATTGTTTATATTTGTCGGGCCTTGATTTTCAAATCTTTTTATTTAATCTAAAAAGATTGTGAAAGTTTATTATTCGTTAAAGGCCGATTGCTATCCTTATAACGTGAGGAGTTCGGACCGTACAAACCCGGCCGATCCTCCTCTTTTACTTCGTGTTGATTTTTTGTGGAATGGTTCGGAAGGGCGTGGTGCCGTCGCACCACGCGGGTTCATGCGGTTTAATGCGGAAGATACGCGCGGCGCCGTCGCGCCGCGCCGTGGAAAGATTTCAATAACGCGACGCCGTCGCGTCGCGTCGAAGGAAGTCGAAGAGACCGCGGCCGGAGTTGGGCCACGGCGGAGGGGCGCGGCGCCGTGCCAATCGAACAAGGGCCGCGGCTTGAGCCGCGGCGAGCTGGAAGGGGCGGCCGGAAAACCGGCTGCCGGCGGTTAATGAAGAGCCCCGGTCGGCTCGGCCGCGGCGGAGCAGCCAGAGGCGGCCGGCCTCGCCGGCCGCCGGAGATCAGAAGAGCCGCGACCATCGGGCCGCGGCGGAAGGGTGGAAGGCGGCCGGCCGTGCCGGCCGGCCGCCGGTTTGCTTAGGAGGCGGGACCCCGCGGGTCCCGCGTGTGAAAGGAAAACGGCCCGCCTAAGGCCGGCCAAGATCCACAAAACCCGGGGGGAGTTTACCCCCCCCCCCCCCCCCCCCCCCCCCCCGCGTGCGGCGCCCAGGCCGCGCCCCCGCGCCGGGCCGCGCCGCCGCACTGGCCGCACCGCCGTGCTGGCCGCACCGCCGGCCGGGCCGGGTCGGGTCGACCCGGTTCGGGCCGACCCGATTCGGGTCGGACTAGGGGGGGTCGGGCCGGGTCGGTTCGGGCCCAGACCCCCCGGTTTCGGACAGGTTTCGGTTTTTCGCCCATATCTTGGGCTACAGGCCTCCAAACGACTCGCCGTCAGCGGCAACACGATCCTTGGATCGAGACGGTCATTTCAGTATACTATACTCAAGGTACATCTTCCTTTTCGGGAGGCTACGTGGTTAAAACTCCATAGTTAAGCGTGCTTGGCCTAGAGTAGTGATCAGGATGGGTGACCTCCTGGGAAGTTTCCCAGGGTGGGTGTGAGACGGAAAAGCCAATAACTTCCAGACCAGGCGTCCGATTGACGCGCCGTATGTTGCGTTGCGTTCCTATTGACGATAAAAAACTTTTGGCATCCTCCGCCTGAGTTTTGGATACATATGGATAGTGGCCGGGTTGGATCGCACCGAAATCCAACCGGGCCCCTAGAACGGAAAAGCTGATATCTTTATGACAGAACATCCGTTTGACGAACCGTCAGTGGCGTTGGTGATCGCGTTGAGAAAAGGTCCCTATGAGTTTACCCTATGAGAGTTCAGGGTACAGTTGAGATACGGCCGGGTTTGGTTCGCTCACGAAACCAACCGGCCCCCTGGGATGAAAAGACTAATAACTCACAGACCAGGCGTCTGATTGACGCGCCGTCTGTTGCATTGAGACCCCTATGACGTGGCGGTACTTTGAGATACTTCTTCGTGGGACTTTGAGATACTTAGAGTATCGACCTGTAGCTCGTGGAGCGGACCCTCCCAGTGACGAGCGTGCGGAGTACGGAGACCGTGAAGCTGGCTGAGACCCGACGACCACTGATCGAACGACTCGGTGTGTTACAGAGGTGCGCTTGGTTGTAGAGGCACATGGGAGCGCTTGGTTGTAGCGGCAGACCCACAAAAGAGGTGCGCTTGGTTGTAGCGGCACATGGGAGCGCTTGGTTGTAGCGGCAGACCCACGACAGAGGTGCGCTTGGTTTTAGCGGTACATGAGAGCGCTTGGTTGTAGCAGCTGGCCCGCAGTACTCGATGGGTGGAGTTCTTCAGCAGTCTTAGGTTAGTGAGCAGTACCTCGGAGTCGTGACAGGACCACTGTACACTCCAGAGACGGAGCTCTTCAGTAGTTATGGTTTCGATAATGAAAATCCTGGTTGAGCTGAGACTTTTGACCTTGTGTTTACCTCATGATTGAGATGGGTCACTTGATAACTTAGGTATATGTATGGGCATATACCCGGGTAGTGGTTATCCATTGATTTCACAATCCTTGTGTTTCCTCATGATTGAGATGGGTTATTTGATAACTTAGGTATATGTATGGGCATATACCTAAGTAGAGGTTATCTGTTGAGATCTTCTTTGTGGTTATCCTTATTGGTTTAGTGAGACCTTGAAGGTCTCGGGGTCCCTACTGAGTATCGTTATACTCACCCCTGCACGGGCTATGCCCGCACCTCATTGTGTTGGTTGCAGACGACGAGCAGTGCTGACAGAGGCCGAGTGTTTGAGGACTGGACGGTACCTGGAGGTGGACTATATGACGAGAGGGTACCTGGAGGAGGACCTCACGACGAGACGGTACCCAGAGGTGGACGTGACGATGAGGCGGTACCCGAAGGTGGACCACTGGGTGGACATACTCGGAGCGGACGGCAGGACCCGAGGAGCAGAGGAGCTATCTGTACCCACCCTTCAGGTGGGATTTCCAGTGGACAGCTCGGCGTAGCAGCTTTACTTTTCAGTTGCTGTTTTCCCTTCGAGTTTTACTTTACAGTTGGGCTTGTATTTCCGGCCCCTTTTTACTTTCCGCACTTACTGTTGTACTCAGTTTTTACTTAGTGTTTACTTCTTCCGCTTGTACTCTGTGTGATTGTTTACTTTACAAAGGCAATGCCTTCCCTTTTTACCGGGATTTACGCCTTGGTGCTAGTTGCCATCCCCTGGCCTATGGAAGGCGGGCTTGGGGTAGTCACGACATGGGCCCCGAGGATGGGTCGTGACAAATATTTATTCATTGAAATTATTATTTCATGATTATGTTTGAAATGAATTTTAATTATATCATGTTGTATTTAAACTTGTTTTATGTTTTTTTACACTTTATACACATAATCAATTCATTTATTAATTATCGAATTCAATGGTATGATTTTTGTCTGTTTTTTGTCTCAAATTCTCTTTCTTTGAGACATACATTTATGATATGAACTTATATTCATTTGTGAAGTAAATATACTTCCATTTGACATGTTATATCATGAAAATACTTATGTTAATGACATTTAAAGTATCCTTTTATGTTATTCTTTCATGGGTCTTACAGTTAAAGAGTTACCAAAGTATAAAAAGGCTTTATGTTACAATATTATTTCTTTTGGGATTATTTATGTTCAAGGTTCTTTTAGAGGAAATCATGTGATATTATTTTCTTAAACCACATCTCTTTTATTCTACAATGGTTATTAATGTAGTTCACATTTTTAATTTCCATTTCCTCCCATATTGATTAAATAAACATCAAGAAAGTTATTAGTAAGTGATAAAAATGTTGTATTTTATTTTAGATTGAGAAAATTTCACTTCCACATATCCATATTTTCTAAAATGTTTTTAAAAAATGTTTTCAAAAATGTTTTAATATGAATTTTTATAGTAATTTTTCCCATAATTTTATTTTTTAAAAATTGTTTTAAAAGGGATCTTACTATCATTTTTTGAACAAGGTAATTTTTTTAATTTTTTTACAAAAATGTGAAAGGAATATTTATTTTTAATGTATTCAGCATGAGAAGAACTTTCCACCATCATGAAAACTCAAAGTTTTAAAGATTAAATTTTAAGTTTCAAAGTATATTTTAAAACATTTTTTTATTTAATTATTGAAAATTTTATAGATTTTAAATAAGTGTTTTCCAAATGGAAATGATATTTTCCTCAAGAAATGTTCCAAGTGATCTTTAAAAATCATTTTCTATCTAATATGGCATCCTTTGATGTTACTCAAAGTGAAAATTTTATTTTACTCAAGAATTAATTTAATGATTTTTAATGGCATTTACATTAATCAATGACAACAACTCTTGATGTTACATACAATCCATTGGTGATATGTGGTACTAATACCATCCTTATTGTTTCTTTGGATAAATTATAATATTGAAATAAAAAACGTTTCTTTTCCATAGGTGAATCAAGAAATGAATGAAAAATGATTATTTTTATATCAAAAAGTGAAATATTATAAATATTTTATTAATTAGTGGTACTTGGATATTACTGATGATCACGAGTGAGACCGATAAAAATTATATAATGGGTGTACATAGATAACACCGAGTAATTCCAATATAGCTTATATAATAGGTGCACCCAGATATCATCAAGTGAGTTCAATATAGATTATATAATGCATGTTCACAAATAGTGATGCAATGCATTGGGTAATGTTCCTTGTCTTAATAGACAAGGAGGGAGCTATCAGTGAGTTTCTCCTATAGATTTAACTCGGCTCTAGTTATTTGTAACATAGTTTTAAAATGGGTTATGAATATAATGTTTCCAAGATACTAACATGTTTTATTTATGATTGTTATGGTTTTAAATATTTATTATGATCAATATTGATATCATATATCTCGTGATTACTAATTATGATGAATCTTTCCTTTATTAAAGCCTTATTCCATGTTTTCATGTTTTATGATCTATATATTGATGGGTATAAATATTATTATATTATGATCATGCACTTTGATTATGTGATCATAATCATCTTATTATCACTAATAAAATTCAATTGTTAAGGATTATGTATACCCTTACTTAGAATTTTATCTCACCCTTATTATGTTTCATTTTCCCTAGTTTATCAAGAATTATGATAAACGAATTATGGATGATAATGATGACCTAATGTGAAATATGAAAAGATGGTTATAGTGGGAGATTATTTTTTTCTTTATGAAATATTTATTTATGAATACATGATGTTAATAGTTTTTCATAATTCTATAAAACTATAAACCTAAAAGTTCCTTGAGAATATAAGTGATCCATTATTTCCTTTTGATGTTATAAGTTTTAGATAGTGAAAATTGGGTCACCTTAATCAGTATCAAACCCAAAAATGTAAATTTTATGATTTCAACACTGGATCTGGGAGTATGGATTTGGGGTTGTTATACATTTAATAAAATTATTTATTAAATGGTATTAAAATATGACACTCATCTGATAAAAGATTATATCACAGTTAACATCATAATCATCATCAAACTTACCTTTAAGATCAATACTTATAAAGTAGAAACTTAATGTAAGAAACTTATAAGATTGGTAACTTAAGAAGAGTTATTAAGTAAGAAGAAATTATATGTGTTAAATAAATATCTTCTTGAGTAACCAAGTGTTTAAGTTGTTAAAAAAGTTAATCTATATGCTTATGAAACATAAAATGATTCACTTAGGTTTTCAAAGGCATTGGATTCCAAATGATTTAATGAATTTTTGTCTTATATACTCAATATGATTTAGTGAAAAAATCACTTGGTGATACTAGAGGTTTTCTTATGGCTTGTTTTAGTTAAGAAATTAATTCTATTATCATATATTAAATTTTTTTTACAAGATTAATGAGTCCAAGAAAAGTTTACTTGATATTTTCAAGTGTTGAGAATACATGAACTGGGCATATGATGTTTGGGTTCTGGTGCTATATAGATAACACAAGTGGGTAAACTTTGAAACCTAAAGAATAAAGGTTAGTTGGAGATTCCAACATCATTTCTTCAAGTATCCATTCAAGGTCATTAAAACATAAATGTGTTATTTGGAAGGAGGAGTAATGATTCCATAGGATGGAATAGTTTAAGATACCTAAAAGGGTTTTAGAAATTCTATGTAATTTTCATTTAAAGTATTGGGATGTATGATACACTAAGTATACCATATAAAGTTTCATACACTATGTCTCTAGTATACTAAGGTTTCATGGATCATATAGTAGTCCCCATTTTCAATGACCTGAAATTTTGAATTATATTTGTTTCTTGAATTTGTGTATTATTTTAATTTATACTAAAAAAATATATCCTGTAATTAATGAAGTGTGTATAATTAAAATAATACCATTGGGTTTTGACTGTTATATGAACGTTGGCCAATATGACCATTGGAAACTAAATTCTCACCGTTATGATTATTGTTTATAAACACAAGCGATCATGGTTAATTAATATAGAAAGAGGAGTCGATGGCCTCATCCAGTAGACTCGGGCCATATGAAGCCCATCTGTCAGAGCTTGGGAAGGAGGTTACATCACTGGGCTTTGCTTTGGACCAAGCCCAAGACGAACTCCAACATGTGAAGCTTGAACATAATCACCTATGAGAAAAGTTTAAGCTGATAGAAATCACCACTCGGGAAATGTTGTCTGAGCCGCCCCAGGATTCTATCACCATAGCACACATTAAACTTAGGTCCTATGGAGGTGTTATAAGGGGATATGTAACGAGACCTTAGTTATGTTGTGTAATCCTTTTGTATAAATAATTTTTTATTTATTAATATGTTAAATTTGTGAATTTCAAATGTCTAAATAAATGTAGGATGAAGTTCCATATTATTGATGAATTTTTGTAAAAAGTGTATTTTAAAATATATTTTTTGTATACTTTAAATAATTAATTATGTAAAATGATTTTCAAAAAATGGTCTTCTATAGTTGTGACCAGTAAGAAATTTAGATTCTAATAACATAAACTTAATTTTTAGTGAATAGTAAAGTATGAATAGTAATATACCATTATGAATAGTAATGGATAGTAATTAATAGTAAATCGGCCAAAAAAATAGAAACTTCACCCATGAATGTATAAGTACAATTTAGACACCTTAAAAGTGAAAAAATGATCATAGTACAAGTTTTGGTATTTTTGTATGTCATAAATATTTTATTTAATATTTTATAATTAATTTAATAATTTAAAATAGAAATGTATTTTCATATAATGTAATCATAAATTTTTTAATTTATTGTCTTATGGTTATATTAAAATTTTATGGGACCTTGATTACTTTTTCAAGGTGTTATAAAACAAGTTATAATTTTAGAGTTGTTTTTTGAGTAAATAATGATTTCATTTAAAAATTAAATTAAAAATAATTAGAAAATTATTTTCATAAAATGGAGTTCATTTTTTAATTCATATCATCGATATTAGGTTAGGGTTAATTTATGATATTTTTATAAAATTTTTTGTTTTTTAGTGAATAGTGAAAATACAGTTTTGAGTATCAGTGTGTTTAATGACATAATTAATGATGTAATCATGATGTAATAATTCTGGTCAACTTTTGAATAGTAATATATGTTATAAGGTGTCCCAAGTGGCCATTACCATGGGAAAATACCATGGGAAATCCCATGGTTTTGCAAATACCACTGATGAGGTGCCCCTTGGAAATTAATTAAATATTTCCTCACTTTTGCTATAAAAACCAAACCATACCCTCATTACTTTCATTAAAAAATCCTCCTAAATGAAGATATGATCTTTTTACCTCCCAAGGAGTCCTCCAAAGGTTCCCCTAATCCCCCCAAGGTCCCAAACTTCATGCTTTCGAAGTTACTCTTCAAGGTAAGGGAACCTTTCACCCTCCTCTTTTAAGTCATGACTTCCTTTATGTTATGTCTTCTAGTTTCCATTTCATTATGTGGGGTTATGTTCTTATATATATTTATTAATTTCAATTTCATATAAAAATGATGAAATACCCTTTCCTCTCTCACAAACTGATTTTATGAAATTTTAAGTGACATCGTTAGGTTACCAAATTTTTGTAAAAGAAATCACATCTTCTATTTTCTTTCAAGTTTGCTTTTCATATGGTATTCCATTAAAATATCTATACCATGAAATTATTTCTATTCTATTATGTCCCTATACTGTGTTATGAGTTATTTCTGAGTGGGTTACCCTTTTCCCCTCTCTTTTTAATGTTTTCTAAAACCATGTTACGTAGCCGTTATGCTGCAGAATTTTTGTCTCAAGATCTCTCTTTTTCCCAAAAATTATATTATTTTATTTTTGTGAATACCCAAACCTATTTAATTTATAGGGGTATTAATAAAGACATAATATTGATCTATTTTATTCTTGAATTGACATACATATAACCCTCTCTCCTTTTCCATGGGTTATAAATGACATAATGATCTTATTTTTAAGCACTTTTAAAATGTCACAATTTTGAAGTGAAACCCATTAATTTTAATCTCTATGGGTTATTTATGAAATTTATGATTATGATCTATATAGATCACATGAAAATAAATAAATATTACAGGTTCACCCTGATAGTGCTCCAATGCATTGGGTAAAGAATTTAATCTCTAGAGATGACAAGTTTCATGATACCATGGTGAATAACCTTGGTAAATTTTTATGACACCTTGGGGATGAACCTTGGGGATATTTTCATGAATGTATAAATTAAATTTTGTAGACACATATTCAAGTTATGTTTAAAGTTATTTTCATTATGTTATTCCTCTATTTCCATTGCTCATGTCTTTATGTTTTTCATTAAGTTCTTATTGATATCACAAGTAAACTGATTCCCTTGCTTTCCTTACTGGGCCTTCTGCTCACCCTTTCCTTTGATGTATGTATCGAGGTTATGAGATGAAATAATTTTACTTAGGATGAACTTATGATGAATCCGTAAAAGTGGATTAGAATAATGTTTTATGTTTTCATGTTTTATGTTCCTGATTTCCAAGACACTAGACTTTAAAGATTCTCTATTTGTAAAATGTAATGAAACGTTATGTAAGAAAAAGAGGGATGCCATACCATTACCTAAGGTTTTAAAGATATTGAAGTGTACATTGGATTATGATTATATTTTTTGATAAATATCATGTCAATATATGTTTTGTAGTTTTTGGGTGATGGAGTGAGATTCCAGCAAAGGAATTTAAATATTTTTTAATACAATTTATGGGTAAAGTTGAATGGATCTAGATGCTATATGCGAATCCCAAACATCATATGATCGAATGTGTTTGTAAAAGAAATTTAATGAATAGATGATTTCTATCAAAAAAATTTAAAATTAGAGTGAATAATATTATTGGGTGAATATATTTAAGAATCTACTATTATCAGCATTAAAAGATAGATAAATAGAAGATTGAAGTCCTGAGTTTATAAAGAATCCATCTAGAGATTTTCTAGCATTAATGATGTTGATTTTAGTGAAGAAATTACTTAGATGATGAATTTTAAAGAGGAAAAAGTTAAGCTAAAATATATGGGTAGTATAGTTTATATAAATAATCTTACTTGAGTATTTAATATGAAAAAAATACTTTAGGAATGGTGTTGAAGTGATTTGAGAATGTATGATAAGTTAACTAGGTATTTTGGGATGTTTGAAGATGGAATGAAGTAAATTTAGAAGATTCTGAGCTTACTTTAAGAAATATAGAAATGTTGAGTTGTTTTTGGAAAACTACCTAAGTCTTAATCCATAATAATTTATTTAAAAAATGAAAGTATTTCAGTATGTAAGACTTTGATAAGGGAATGCTAGACTTTTCAAGACACAATGTGAGACTTTGAAGTGGGTGTATGACTTTAACTAGTATCCTATAAGAATTTTTGAAGTTCTCCATGTATGAATTATACAGGAAGTGTATAAATTTTAGACACTAATTTATGACTTTAGGTAATTCATATAAATTTAAAAGTAATAAAAATTATTATTTTATTAGGTTTATGACTTTGATTCATCAAGTGTATGACTTCCCAAATAGTGTGGGGGAATTTGAACTTTGCGTATAAATTTGTTCTACGTGAGACTTTAGGGAATCATGTATGGATTTACTATTTCATGTATGATTTATAAAGATATTTTTTTACTTAAAGTGGGTGTAATACATCATGATTTTTCATAATTTTGATAATTATACTGGATGTTAAATATAGTTTTCTAGAATTAAATTCCGAAGAATAAATTTATATCTGATAATGCATGAATGTTATTCTTACATGATCTAAAAATCATGAAGCTATGTTGTTGTATGATTCAAGTTTTATTTCATATAGACAAAACTCGATGAAGGGGAGAATATTACTATTCTATAAATCCATGATTTTCAAATGAGATTATTTGAAACTCAATTTATATAATGAAAATGGAGATGAAATTTTATAGTTACATAACTAAAATTCAATGGTAAATTTATCATAAAGATTAATTATGACGTATAATGGTTGATTGAGAAGTGGTATATGAGATCAGAATAGATCTATGATACATTTTTTATGCATGAAAGGAGAAAATTAAAAATTAATTTAATTTTGAAAATTAATACGATAATTCTATGATAGTTTGGTGTTCAAATAATCAGTTGCAACTAGTTTAGTAATAATTCATGTTACATTTTCTAGTGTCTAAAGTTTGAGCAGTTGGGTTGGGTATGAAGAGTTGTTTTTTTCCTATAGTAGGTTTAAGAAGATTAGTTCAATGCTATTTTAGTATGATGTAGAATATGGGTATTCCTAGAATTCAAGAATAAATTATTTTGTGAATTATTTTATAAAATTATATTTTAAGAGTCTTTATCAAGAATTTAATTATTAGTTGTTTGAGAAGGAAGAATGAGAATGGAACTCCTATATTTTAAGGTGGAAGCTATTGAGAAGGTAAAAGGAATATCTATATTTTGAGAGACACCCACATATAGGAAAAGTGGGAAAAATTAAATGGAGATCATGGAATTGAATTTTAAAATGGATTATCTATATTAAAAATATACAATTTTTTTGGTGACCTATATATAAAAAGAAAAATAAGGAGAGAGATATTGGCATGAAAAAAATATAATAACTATGAGCTGTGTTGAGTGAGATATATTTTAAAACACATGGATAAGAAGAATCATGAGAATCTGATATTGATCTAAAGTAAAGATCACATGGGAATCAAATATAAAGGAAGAATATAATCCCATGACACCCATTTCTATAGAATATTGAGAAGAATAATAAAGAAGAAGATGAGGAGAGACTAAAACTACTGCACATGATTCATATTTTATATGTCAGAGATTTTAATTATAAATAATCTATTTTATTTGTGAAGATATCATGAGATCCAGTTTGAGTTGAGGAATATAGGTGATTTTTTTTTCAAGGACTATAAGGTTGAGATAAAAACAGAGACCAAGGTTAATCCATTGTTTTTGATTAACTATTGGCCATCAAGAATCTATAATGAGGAAGAATATCATATCTTGTGAATGAATTAATATCCCTATATTAACTAGTGATAAAATTTAGAAGGGATGAAAGGAAGAAGTTTTATATATATGGTGTGAATCTATGGAATCTGTTTGACTCTGGGTATGCAAGGATATCACATTGCATCTCTATGACATCAGTGAGAAACTGGATTGATTATAATCACTAGGAGAATTAGTGTCAACATGTAAATAATTTTTGGGTTAAGATGAATCATTATATTCACTTGGGTTTATAGAGGATAATAAAATCCATAATTGGGGTGAATAACCAATCATGATAAGGATTAGGTTTCCCACATTAGGACCAAAACTTGTAAGAATACCATGTTCTATATTTACTTGCTTTCTTGTATTGCATGTGAAATAAGTGATTAGTAAATACTAAGTAGATCCACTATTATCCTAACAGATAATAGTGGTACAAATTACAAGAGGTTAAATATGTCAAAGAGAATTGGAATTTGGTTAAAAATAGAAGACTCTTGATTTACCCCCTCTTTGGTGTCTGCACTGGTCCATAGGTAGTTTCAATTGGTATCAAATACAAGGTTCCCTCTAGTTGGATATAATTTTACTTTCCCATGTATTTTTATCTGAATTGGATTAAATGAATATTTAAAGATATTTTATAAGAGATTCAAATAGAAGAAACAATGTTATAAAATATTGATATATAATTTTATGTCTCGACCAAGACATTTCGAAAAAATAAAAATAAAGAGGCAAAAAAGTAGATAAACAAATCTAAATCAAAAAAGTAAAAACCACTAGCCAAAGGTAGTGATATTGGTAAAATTTCTATAAAATCTATTAAAAGTGATCCCTCAATTAAATTGAGTTCAAGATATGGAGATATTCATCTTGTTAAATATGTTGATGGATTTTAATTTTAGGTTATATAATATATGAATAAAATATATAGTTAAGTGTTTACTTACGTGTTTAAATTTATCTAGGGTTTATTTGATGAGAAATCACAACTAGAATATGACACTGAAGAAATGAAACAAGTATTAGCTGGCCAATTATATATATGAAATTCTCTCATCAAAGAGTTGAAAAACAAGGAGAAATACATATACATTAGTATAGATAAATCTTTAATTACTAAAGGAAAATTTTAATTCTATATTGGTGAGAAATATATGGTTAGTTAGAATAGTGAAGGAAATATTCATGCTCTTAACAAAATATATAAAGCTATTATGGGAGTTAATAATTCTCAGTTAGAGATTAAATATAAAATAATTATGGAGATAGAAAATACCTTCCAATAATGAATCAAGTTAAATGAATACAAGACAGGGAATTTGAAGAAATAATGGGAATAAAAACTAAAATTAGTTGTGATTGAGAAGAATATACTAAGTTTAAAGTTCCTTAAATTAGAAGTTATATTGATAAATCTAAAATAGATCAAATATGTAACTTACAATGCTATAGATAAAATAAAAATCGATTCCATTTAGGTTTATGAGATGTTTTTCTCTCAAAAGGGACTCATATTAGTGGTAAATTGAGCTTAAAATTATCTAGAGAAGTATCCACCTCAATCTCATGGAAAAAATTATCCCACTATTTAGTTAATTCAATGTCCACTAAATCTTTTTTTTGATAGTATATGAAAAAATTCAAAATATAGACATGTGTTTCAGGATAAAAATTCTTTTAGACTCACCAATGTATCAAGGGTGGGGGTGTGAAAGTCCAAGAAAACAGTCTCCCCAATTAAATCCCAAAAGTTTTAGGATTCTACCAAAAAATAGAAAGTTACTACATCTATACAAATTTCATGTGAAAGTAAAATAAATAAACTTATTAGAATATGTTGGTTATATTGGTAATTTAGAAATATATCAACCAAATTTTGGTATAATATTTCAATGTATTCAATTTATAGAAGGCCTAATGATAGGGTATCATAGCTCAAAACAGTATCAAACCTGCTGGTCTGTAGCTAGATGCACAGAAGAAGAAGAATATGTCATGTAAGAATAGGTTTGATTATTTAGAGATTTTTTGTGAATATTTTAAGATAAATGGTTATTTAATTGAATAATATTAGTATACAAAAATCTAAAATAATTTTTATATTATCGATAAAAGAATATCACAATAGAAAGTAAAGTGACAAAAGAAAACCAATTCATTCATGATATGTAAATCAAAGAAGAAATATTCTGAGAATATTAATTCCATAAAGAAAAATAATATAGTTTATAATGATTTCAACACAAAGAGAATATTCTTCTATTTGGTAGGATAAGACATTTAATATACCATTTTAAGATGGACATGAATCTTAATGTAAAAGGGATCAAGATGGAACCAATAAGAAAATATTCAATCCAATAAAGGGATAAAAAGATAGGCATGTTGTTTAATACTCTTGATGAAGAGGTTGAGTGGCTACCCAATAAAGAAGACTATAAATATGTTTAAATGGTGTGTAGATGGTGAAATATATCTAGACACACTTCTAAAAAGTGTATGATAGTACTACCTAGTCATATAGATTTGGAAAAGAAAAAAGGTAAGGAATGAATGGCTATTAGTACTAAAAGGTTATATACTAGAAAACAATACACACCCAAAAAAATATTGATAATGTACCCAAATATTTGTTAATCATATGACCAGATCAGCTGAAAGAGGCTAACAAGTTAGATAAAACTGAAAATGATAAATTTACCTTGCTATATCAAGTAAAGAATACATTTCTAGAAAATAATAAATTTGAATAAGAATAGAAAAAAATATTTCCCTAAGCTGAATAGATTCGTAAAATAACGAAAAATGAAAGAATTAATAGTTTTATAAACTTTAGACCCTCAAAGAAATGAGTCTTTGGGATGACAAAAATTATTATCCCTAGTGCTATAACCAAGGATTTAATGGATTACCACCTTATTATCATACATTTATCTTTGGGATAATTTGAATAGGAAGTGAATTATATGTATAAAAATAAATAAATGATGAATTATGTGACGTTTTTATAGTTAGGATAGATAACCATCATGGATAATATTTTAATTGGTATCAAACATCAATTGGTATCAAGATTTCATGACAACACATATTTTTTATACACCTTATTTCATGATTTATTTCATAAATTTACACTTAATACAATCCCATAAGATCATGAAGAATAGTTTATTTTTTTAATTAGTTACATAGAACAACAAATTGAAACATAAATAAAAAAAAATAAACTAAAACTCTATAACATTCCATTAAATTTCCTTGATCTTCTAAAACTACAGAGGATAACCTGGGGATGTACAAAATAAAGGGGTGAGATATAAAGCCCAGTAATGGAATAAAGTAGTCATATCATAAGGTAAAGTATTACATGTGAGCCAAGATTTGTATCAAGGTAACATAATATGGGTTAAACTCATAAACTTTAACATCAAATAATGATAAAAGATGATAATATAAAGGCAACATGGGAATGTGGAAACAACATAAAACATGACATCATAATAATAAGTCAAGGATAAATACAGATACAAAATATCATAGTGTTCTTAGGATAACCTATCATGAACCATACATAGAATATTATGAAATAAAAACATTACCCAATGCATTGGAGGGATATATAATTCTGGTCCCACCCATCACATTCATATTATGTACATACATAAGTGTGCCACATAGATTATACAACATAAGGATGTATTTAATCACTTTTAATCCCATGATTAAAGAGTATTAGTTACATACATGGAATTACCCAATAAATAAAGTATATGTACAACTAGGTGAATACCCTTGAGTGGAAATTGGGATTGGTATTCACTACACAAATATATGGCATGGAAAATCATAGGATAATTTTGGCATCATAACAGGGGTACATAAAGATTCATGGCAGGGTTTAATGATAGTTAAAGGGGTATACAATCACTTGGAAATAATAATGAAAGTAAGAGGGATGTGTAAAAACATATCCCAACATAAAAATTAGGGAATTAAAAGGCATAGTATAAATAAGATTCTTGAATAAAGAGGAGAAGGATATGATCCCTTACCTTGAGAGGTAGATTCTAAAAGTTTAATAAGAGATTATTAAGAGATTAGAGGCTCCTTGGAAGGGATATATAGATGTAAGGGTAGATTAAATTCATGATAAAAGGGTTTTTGGTGAAGAGTAATGGGAGGTAGGGTGTTTTTTATAGAAAAAGAGAGGATAATTCTTTATTAATTTCTAAACTTAGGTTTTGGACTCTAAATGATAAATTAATACAAAAAAAACCATCCCATGGTTTTTTCCTATGGTTTCCACTAAATAGAATTGGATTTCATTATTTTATATGGATAAGAACCAAAATCCTTAAAAAATACCCTTGTTTATGTGGAAGTTAGTCATGTTTAATATGGATTTGATTTTAAAACCATAAAATATAATATAGGTTTTGAAGGATTCATTAAGGGTTTATAAAATTAATAAAATAACTTCAGAAAACATTTTTTAAAGGGGGAACATAATATTGGTCATGGATACTCTTTATAGTATTTATTACATCACTTTTTGGATTTTATTATGTCATAATACATACCACATAATTATACCTTATTTAATTCTTATCCAAAAACTCTACCGTCTCAGAAAATTATGAAAACTTTACTATTAGATAATATAAATGTATTTATTTAAAATATAATATTTATTTTATCAAAATAATTCTCTAAATATGATAATATACACTTTTAAATAAAAATATTCATTTATTAAAAAATACTAGTTTTTTAACAATAATAGTTTTCTAACACTTATACAAATTATATTTGATTTAATAAAATTATATTATAATTTATATTTTAAAATATATATTATTTAATAATAATATTTTATTAAAATATCATTTATTTCCAAAAATTATTGTATTCACCTAAAATAGTGTCTTGATTGAAATTATATATTTCTTGAAAATACAATTTGTGTTTCATAATATCAAAATATAATTTTTTTTAAAATTATTATTTAATCATTATAAAGTACTAATAAAAGATAAATATAATAATTAATTTATATAAAAATATACAAATTTATGTCTAGATACATATCCTTTTATTACATCAATGAATTTCCTAAGGGTAAGGTTTGCGATGATGAGATTTTCTTGGGGTGGTTTGATGAACATGGTTTAGGTCATGATCTCAATGATGTTGAACTTATTTCATAAAAAAATGTGCTCACGATTTAGTTATTTAATATTAGATTATTATTGGTCAAGGTAAAATCTTAGCGATTACATCTCCCTCTGAAGCTCTGATAAATGGGATTTATAGGGTACGATCCTACTAGTCAAGACCATCACTTCATTTTTCTATGTCAAATGAATTTATCATAACCCTATATATATAAAAACCATAAAATCACTATAAAATGACTATCATATCAATGATTATAATGTTTAATGGTAGTTTAAATCCAATAATATATAGCTTAAAATGGTCCAAAAACCAAATTTGTGCATTCATTTTCTATAATTTCATTTCTTTATAAGCCATTTACTCATTTAAAAGGGGAATTTCATTTATAAATTTTTGGGTCGTTACATTATTCCCTCCTTCAGAAATTTCACCCTTAAAATTTCATTTGTTCATTATAATAGATGAAGGTACTTATATTTCATCACATCTTCTAGTTCTCAAGTTACTTCCTCAAACTTGTGGTTCCACCATAACAATTTCTCCAGGATAGTTGTCTTATTTTGTAGAACCTTATCTCTGCAATATAAGACCTTCACTAGATGCTCCTTGTATGAAAGTTAATTCTCCAATGGTACCACCTATGGATTCAGTACATGTGAGGGGTCTAGAATGTACTTCCCCAAGATGGATACATGGAACACATCATGTACTTGAGATAGGTTAGCTGGGAGTGCAAGTTGATAGGAAACCATTATGAAGCGATCAAGGATATTAAAGGGGTCAATGTATGTTGGAATATGGTTTCCCTTATTCCCAAACCTCATGAATTTCTTCCATGGTAATATACAAAGGAACACTTTATCTCCAACCTTGAACTCTAGGACTCATCGATGTTTGTCTGTATAGATTTTATATTGACTTTTTTTGGATTTCATATGATGCTAAGTGGTTTCAACCTTCTCTATAACATCTTAGATAATATCTATCCCCATAAAATTACACTCTCTAACTTCATCCCAATAGGTGGGAGTCCGAAACCACTTACCATATAAGGGCTCATAAGGTTCCATTTGAATGCTAGAATATAAATTGTTGTTATATGAGAACTCCACTTAGGGATGGTGTTGATCCCAACATCCTTGGAAATCCATTGAACATTACCTCAACACATCCTATAGAGTTTGAAAGGTTATTTCAAATTGACTATCCTTATGAGGGTGATAAGCAGTGCTGAAGCTTAGTTCTATATACAATGCTTGTTGAAGGCTTCTTTAGAACCTCAAGGTAAACCTTATATCTCAATCATGTACAATAGAGAGTGGAACTCCATGTAGTCTTACAACTCCCCTTATGTATATCATGTTGATTTTTTCAAGAGATTAATCTCCCCTGATTGTAATGAAATTCACTGAATTGGTAAGGTGATCGACTACCACCCAAATATTGTTATTGCCTTTAGGGGTCCTAGGGATCCCTATGATGAAATACATGGTTATGTTTTCCCATGTCTATACTAGTATGGAATTTTTTTGAATTATAACCTTAGATTCCTATCATTCGGCCTTGAATTATTGGCATAACAAGAATCAAGATACAAAATTTTCAATATCTCTCTTCATTATATCCCCCTAGAAGTTTTTCTTTAGATATATATATATATCTTAGTTATTCCTATATTAATAGAGAAAGGATGATCTATGTGCATCATCCATAAGCTCCCTCTCCATTTCTGGTTTTTTGGGGTACATATCTGGGGTCTGAACCTTATAACTCAATCTTTAGAAAAGTTGAACTCCAAAATATTTTCTGTATTTTTATGTAGAACCTCATAATATTTATGGGGATACTTGATTCTCTCAAGAATTTATGGTTGAGAAGTTATTTGAGAAAGGTAAGATAAATATCCTTTTATTATCCTCATGTACATTTTACACATGTCTAAGAAGATTAGATCCCTTGAAATCCTTATCATTGATAGGGTTGTAGGATCCTTTATACTCATAGCATCCACCAATTTATTTTACTTCCTAGGATGGTAATGGATTGATCAATAATAATATTTTATCAGATATAACCACATACTTCGGAACATATTGATATCATTTTATGTGAATGTTTACTTAAGGATTTTATAATTTGTATATATTACACACTTCTCCCCATAGAGATAGTGTCACCAAATCTTCAATAAAAAGATCAATGAAAAAAATTCTATATCATGTGTTGGGTTGTTCTACTGATGGATCTGTAATTAATGAGAGGCATATATTATCAATTTTTTATCTTTCATGAGTATACAAGCCAATCCCTTTTTGGACACATCACTACTGATCATAAATCCTTCCCCACTGGTGAGTAATGTGAGAATAGGTGTAGTGATTAGCCTATTATTCCGATCTTTAAAAATTTATTCATATTCATCATTCCAAAAAAACTTAACCCCTTCCGAGTTATCTTGGTTATTAGGATTTATATCTATAATAAGTTTCTCAAAAATCGATGATAGTACCCAGCTAATCTAAGAAAACTATGTATTTCTATCCTATAGGTTAGTATAGGATATCCTTCAATTTTCTTTGTTTTTGAATGATCCATAGATATTTCTTTGCTGGTAATACAAGCCCTAGGAATGTTAATTACTCTATCCAAAACTCACATTTACTGTACTTCACAAATAAATTTTCCTTTCACTAAGTCTTCAATATAGTATTCAAATGCTCCTTATGTTACTCCTTTCTTTTGGAGTAGATAAGAATATAATCTATAAATAATACTAATAATTTTTTGTGGTAATCCATAAAGACTCTATTCATTAAGTCCATAAATATTGTTGGAGCATTAGAGAGTCCAAATGGAATCACTATGAACTCATAATTCCCATACCTTGTACGAAAAGTAGTCATGGGAATATCCTCTTTCACTATTACTTTATAATATCCGAATAAAAGATCCACCCTAGAGAAGTACTAGGCTCCATATAGATGATCGAGAAAGTCATCAACCTATGGAAGAGGATACTTTCTATTTATCAAGATCATGTTTATCACATTATAATCAATGTATATGTACATTGACCCATCCATATTTTTGATGAATAGAACTGGTGTACCCCATAGTGAAGAACTTGGTCTTATAAATCATTTATCCAAATTATCCTGTACTCACTTCTTCTGCTCCCCAAATTCAAAAAAGGACATTATATATAGATCCTTAGATATTGTAAAAGCACCAGGTATAAGTTTGATTGAGAACTCAACCTCACTACTTGGTGGAAGACCATGCAATTCTTCAGGAAACACATTTAGCATATTCCTTTACAATGGGTATGTAATCAAGGATGATATTTTCCTTAGTATCAAGAATTTGAGCTAGATATGAATTCTCATAAGGAAATAATATCTATCTTGAGATGATGATACCAAAAGAGATTCATCTTCCTCCTTGCACTTATATAGAATTAGAGACTAATTTGAAATATGGAGGCTAATTTCCATCTCTCATAAATTTATGTTTTCTCTATACATGTAAAGTCATTACATACCTAGAATAGCATAAAATTATACTAAAAAAAGTATCATAATGTTTTCTAGGAAGATCATCCCAAAATTATGGATACGGGAGGAGTTATATACTTAGGATTCAATAATTTCCCCATTTTCTATTTTCACCAGTAACTCTACTTTTATGTTTTGTGGTGGTGTTTGAATAATTATGCTAAACTTATGTGATACAAAATAATACATAGAACCATAGTCACATAGGATATTTGAAGTTCATGATTGGATGATAAACCCACCTTTTACTATTTTATTCTGGTTCTAATCATCTAATTTATCCAAAATCAACTTAGGGATGATAATTTTTAAACTATTAAACACAAAAAAGGAAAACTATGAAAACTAAAGGGATAAATCACAATTAAAATATATTACATAACATATGAACTTATAGGTTTGAATATAAGTTATCCATGATATATTTCCTTATATAAAATATTATAGAGAATTTTCCCCCTTCATAATGGTTTGTAAAAATCTAGTGAATTTACCACATCATATCCATTGAGAGTTTCAAACCAGGTGTGTAATAAGGCCCATTGTCATGAACCAAGTGATGATCAAGTCCATATAAATTCACCCTTCTTGGGGATCTTACCCCTAGGTATTAATGTTCCAGATCCACATACACTTTTAATATCCATACAGGGATTTATTTTCTTAGAAAAAACTTACTTTATACTTTACTAAAATTTAGGGACGTTTTACAATGTTTAGTATTATCCGTAAGGATTTTTCTATAGTTTTCTAATCATAATCCCTAAAATAAGTATAATTTTCTATGATACCAACTATTATAAACCATATTATTTTATACACCTTATTTCATGATTTATTTCATAAATATAAACTTAATACAATCCCAAAAGATTGTGAGGCCTAGTTTCTTTGGGTAATTAGTTATATAGAATAAAAAATTGAAACATAAATACAGAGACATATGTTGTTCTAGAGTTAAGATGAAAAAATAACCAATAGGGGAGGGTTTAATTGTCCTTTTAAAAATCAAACTAACGAATATAAATATTTAAAGGTTATATCAGATTTATTAAAGTAAATGCAATGAAAATGAAAATGAACACATGAGATTTTTGTATTGGCTCAGATCTAAATGATCCTAGTATAATCTTCAACCCTCTCACAAACTGAGAGTTATATAACCCACTAAAACCACTATAATGGAATATAAAAATGAATTTTTACCACATAGAGTCATAGCCTAATTATAAAGGATTTTCACCTTGGAGGCTTAAACCCAAACACTCCTTCCTTTTTCCACCTAGAGGCACAACCTGAATAACCTTACTTTTGTCCTTTAGAGGTATAACCTGAACAACCAACCTTTTGTTTGGGAGTCACAACCCACAATACTACCTCTTAAGTGGTGGTATAACCCTTTAAAATTGAACACATATAAAATTAATAGGAATAAGTAAAACCATAGAACCAGAATGAATAATTTACAATCTGAGTGTCAAAGAAGAAAGAAACTCTCCAACAACAAAGGATAAAATGATTTTAATTTGGGTGAAAGTTGTAGTAGGTCACAAAAAATGTATAACTTATACATTTCAAGAATATCCTCAACCTTAGCTCTCTATATTACACTGGTTATATATACTCCATTTATATAGTGTTCCCTTTTACAAAAAAAACTTTCAAACTTGAAATTCATTGATTTTCCCCCCAACAAACTAATTTTGGGTTATACATGTTCATTTCCTAGGTAAAGATCCATGTGATTTTTTTTATAAAAATAGATTTACTATAATTATTCCTTGATATCCTATAAAACAATGAAAACTATATAGGGTAAATAATTAGAAAAATTAATACTGTAATAAATAAAAATCATTAATATCCTTAGAATACTCTTTGGTAATAATCAAGATTGAACCATCATATTTTAGCTGATTTGAAATTGGATATTCCAATTTCCAAAATTTCAGTGTGAATATAAATTCATGCTAAATCCCATTCAAATCATATTTATTTAATCATTAAAAAATTAAAAAATATTCACAAGGATTTTAGATAATTAATGAGTAATATTATAATGAATAAAGCACTATAAATATTTATAATAAACATGAGACAAATGGAAATATAATACGTAAAACTTTCCATATTTCTAGGTTTTACAATATCCTATAGAAATTTATAGAACCACATAGAAAAATCCATATAATGGATTTACACATAGCTATTTTTATCCACTTAAGATAATTGACATAGCCAAATATATGTATCCGACTCACATAATGGAAATCACTTAGCCGAATTTATGTAAGAGATTCATATAGCTATTTCATGAAAGAAAATTCACATAACTATTTTTCACTACATATCCAAATCATTCACTCAGAAAATAATTTTCACATAAATGAATATACAAATATATTTTTCTCATGTAATTGAATTTCTCACATAGTTTAATTCACATAACTGATTCTATAAATTTGAAAAACAAATTGAATTATCAAATTTCAGGCCAAAAAAATACCTTCTAAATAGAAGAATTATCTTTTACTTCAGTTTAATTATATTTATATAATTTCATTATATTTCCAAAAAATCTATAATAAACTTAATTAGAGATATGTATGCCATGTTATCATCAAAATACATTAGAAAATCTTTTCTGAAAAATTATAAATTTTAGACCGAAAACACGATTTTACTTATAAACTAATTTATAAAAAAATAGAGATCGATTCAGAGTTTTACATATTCTAACAAATTTTATATGTATATATATATATATATATATAACTAAACAAGAATAAATTAATTTAGAGTTATGTATCCCAATTTATGGTTAAAATTTAGAAGGTAATTGATTCTAGAAAATCAGGTACATGGTTTACAAATCAACTACATGGATTTCAATTTGGATATGTGGTGAATAGTAAAAAAAATGTCTAAATGAAATTTAAAGGTCATAAATGACTTTTTTACCTTATGAAATTAACATGAAACTAGTAGAACATGTTTTGAACAATCAAAACATGAAATCTAAAGATATTTTAAGAAAATAATAATAAGAGATAATCAAAGTTAATCACACTTTAATCAAAACACAATACAAAGTATCAAGACTCCTAAAGGAAATAAAAAACACATAAATATTTTTAATTATTAAAAAAGGTGGTTTAAGGAAACAATAAACATCATCCCCCTTCTTGATAATTAAAAAATCAAGTATAATTTCAAAACTTCCACCCTTTTTGAAATTATCAAAAAGATAAGGTTTCAATAATAATAATAAAAATTATCTTTTTTAAAATTATAAATTTTTATTACTCTATTTGTTTAACATATTATCTTTTATTAGAATGAATATAAAAATTATGCATTTTTTTCTAAACATTTATATTTCAAAACTTGTTTCAAGGAGCCACTTTAAAATAGAATAATTTTGAAATATTTTTGTGAAAAATAATGAGAAACACTTCATAAAATAATCTTTTATAAAAAATAAAAGTGTAAATAGTAATTTAAAATCATATTGTAGGAATAAATTTTTTTAAATTAATAAAAAATATGTATAGAAATAAAGTAGTTGTAATATAAAAAATAGATTCTAGATTTCAAAAATATCACATAGATATAAAAAATTCTACTTATAAACCCACACAAACTACCACTAAATTAATTCTAGATAATTGTAAATTTAAATAACCATTATATAATGTTTAATGTTTATTTTATCAAACTTATTAAAGTCTAGGGGCTTAGTAAATATATTACTATGTTGCTTTTATATAGAAATAAATTTCAGACATATATTTCCTTTTTGAACATGATCTCTAAGAAAGTGAAATTTAACGTTAATGTGTTTAGTTCTAGAGTGTTGTAATATATTTTTATAAATATAAATAGAAAAATTATTATCATCTAAAATATGAATCTTATAAAAACACCCAAATCATAAATAGTTTTCTTAATCTATAAATATTGATCACATCATGACACAACAACTATATATTCAAATTTAGCAATTGAAAGAGAAACAAAATTTTGTTTCTTTGATGCCAAAGCAACAGAAAATTTACCACATAAATGAAACATACCTGAAGTTATCTTCATATATATCTTGCATCCATGAAAATACGAATCAGAATAGATTGTCAATTAAAAGTTAGCCTTAGTTGGATAAAATAAAACAAGATTCAAATATCCTTTAACACATCTAATGACCCTTTTAACAGATTTAATATGAATTCCCTTAGGGTAAATTTTATATCTAGAACACATGAAGACTAAAAACATTAAATCAATACTAGAAGTAGTTAAATATAATAAAATTCTAATAATTCCTCTATACGTTTTAATATCAACAGATTTTCTAAAGTTATCTAAATCTAACTTTCATGTAGTGCTCATGGGATTATATTTAATCTTAAAATATTATAAATCAAACCCCTAAACTAATTATTTAGAATACTTAGATTTATTTATAAAAATATCATCATTTATTTGAAAAAATTTAAAAATAAAGAAGAATTACAATTCCCCCTTCATACTCATATCAAATTCAGAAGTAATAAAATCTAAAAATTCATTAAAAATATTTTCATTTGAAGATACAAAAATAATATCATCAACATAAATTTGTATAATAAAAATATTATTGGAAATTTTCTTAATAAACACAGTAGGATCGATTTTTTCTTTCTCAAAATTGTTTCTCAAAATAAAACTAATTAACCTTTCATACCAAGCTTGAGAAGTTTGTTTCAAATCATATAAATCCTTACAAAATTTAGAAAAATGATTAGGATGATTTTAATTTTAAAAAATAGAGGGGTATATAATATACACTTATTTAGTGATATAACCATTTAGAAAATCAGTTTTTTCATCCATTTGAAATAATTTTAATATATAAAAAATAACATAAGATAATAATATCTGAATTTATTATAACACAGAAATAGGTTCCAAATTGTCACAAACCAGCCCAGGTACCCTGGTATCCTGATAACCAAGATGGACCTGACATAGCCCAAAGGGAATTACTGATCCCCAAAGGTCAATGACTAGTACCTGATATCATAAAAATTAAAAGTGGGAATGATTTTACACTAATAATATAGAAGAAAAAGAAACAAGATAGTATGAATAACAAGAGAAACTCTATTGGAAGCAATGTAATTGAATACAACAAAGAATAAACAAGCCCAAATTACTGTAACCCAAGTACCAAAAATAGAGGAAAACATCCCAAGTCCCTAAAAACACAACTCACCAAGTCCAAGGTCCAACAACTAGACCCACCTTCAAGAGATTATTTCCACTTACTTGAACCTGGAAGAAGATAATCTAAAAACACCTAAAGGTACATGTAGGATGTGAGCTAAAAATCCCATTAGGGTCTCACCAATGATTATATAACAGATGCCAATAATTTATTAACCAAGAAAATAATTTCAATTTAAAAAAATAGGTTTGAAATTTTAAATAACATTTTAAAAAATCATGATATATAGTTCGAATGCTAGAAAATAATTTAAGAAAATGCTTTATAAGTGATTATATATTTATAAAATAGCGGTTTAAACAACAAATTTTATATAAAAAAGTTTATATAAATTCATGATTCATGTAAACCAATTTAAAAATATTAAAATACATTTATATTTGAAATATAAAATAAGTGAGAAACATGGTCATATTCCAAATAGGTATGAATGTTACATGCTATAGGACTATGTACTTTTTAAGTGATTATAAAAATATGTGTATACACATGTCCCTCTGACACTGGCCAAAGGAGACTCATCACCATCCCATCGGAGATGTGACTTACTGAATTTATGTTTTAGAACGTTGTATAATCATAGAGTGTGTCTGAATAATTCACAAACTACCTAAGGATTGCATGTGATCTTATACAACCAATGATGCACAATTTATTTTAAGAAAGATAAAAATATAATTAAATCCCATTCCCCCATTTCAAATTCCAATTTTCTATTTAAAACCAAAATAGGTTTTTAATAAAAAAAATTTCTTTCCAACAAGATAAAACCACTAGGTTTCTATCAAAACGTTTTAATCCATTTTTCACAATTAAAAAATTCCATCAATTCTATTTCAAAAGTCAAATTAAAAAATTCCATTGAAACTATTTCCATCCATTTGCAAACACACCCCAATTTAATGGAATTGGGGGTTTTCCCAATTTATTACCAAAACCATTTCAAGCATCTCAATTAATTTGAATTGGGTTTTAATCAAAACCAATTGAAATACATTTCAAAAATTTGAATTCAAATAAACAACTGAAATAAATCAAGAAATTTAAGGTTAATCAATTGGGCCCAGTGGGACAGAACCACCTACCTTTTACCTAAAACTCAACACTCACAACGAAACCCATAAATGATAAAAATGGTGTATTAGACACCAAAAATCAACCTAGAAATGATATACAACATCACGGAGTATAAATACATCAATTTTAGGATGATCTATTGAACCCTATAAAGTATAAAGAGAAATAGAAAAAGAAAAATGGGGAAATACTTAACCATGAATTCATAATGCCAATGAAATGACATCCATACATAGAATTAATGGACCCATAAGGGTTGGAGGGCTCCAAGATCACTTGGGGAAGGCCTTAGATCAATAGAAATGAAATTGGAAAGAAACCAAAATAGAGATATTAGCTATTCTGGTTGTTTAAAAACTGAAGTTGGGGTATTACATGATGTGTAACCCCATTACACATCATGAAATAGTTAATTTCCATAACCACCAAAAAACATGACACTTAGAATTAAAGACGAATCTTTAATTAACTCGTGTCATGTAATGACTAATCATGTAGTGTAGCTTTCACAATATGCACTCAACAACCATCACACATCGTTTAACTTAGTTACATGACGTTTATCCCACATAAAACTTTCAAAAATGACTAGTTATAGCTGAGGGTCCAAGAAATATGTGAATTCACCATTATAGGTATCATCCCAATTCATTCCCAACCCTACCCAGAAAAAAAATAAAAAACCACAACAATGTTAAAGAATAACCTATCAATTCGGTAATGGGATGTTAGAACATCCCCACCATAAAAAAATTTTATCCCCAGAAAGCTTATGAAGAAGCTTCAAGGACAAAAATATGAGGCCACTACTCTCTCATCAGTGCCTAGTGTTCCCACATATCATTATTATCAGAACCATGCTGCTATAACACATGAACCAAATGTATCATCCTCCCATGAAGTACCTTGGTCTCAGAATCAACTATCCTGACTAGCCACTCAGTCACAGATAAATCAGGTTCAATCTCAAGATCATTCCAACTAAAAACATGAGATAGATCAGAGAGATACTTTCTCAGTTGTGATACATGGAGCATGTTATGTATCAACATCATCCATGGTGGAAGTTCTAAATGGTATGCAACTTTTCCAACCTTCTCAACAACCTCAAACAGTACCACAAAATGAGGATCAAGCTTTCCTTTCATCACCATCCGTCAATGACCCAATCAAGGTGAATCTTTCAAGAACACCTGGTCACTAAATGAGAATTAAAAAGGTCTATGGTGATGATCATCATAATAATTATATTAGATCTGGTCCGTTAACATTCTCTAAATAATTAACTGAATCTTTACTGTCATCTCTTGCACAAAACTTTGTCCGACCATGGAACATTCACCAATCTATGACCAACACAATGAAGATTTACAAGAAAAACCATACAAGGCCTTAAAAGGATCCATTTTGATCATGGATTGGTAACTATTGTTATAAGAAAACTCAACCATCCCTAAATGATCATCCCATACTCCACCAAATTTGAGAACGCAAGTGCGAAGCATATCATCAAGAATATGCATATCTCTTTTTGTCTGACCATCCAACTACAGATGGTAGTCCATGTTCAAACGGAACTGAGATCCTAGTGCCTCCTAAAGTCATCTCTAAAATCAATAAGTGAACTGAGGATCCCTATCAAAGACTATAATAGATGAAATTCCATCCAGACGAAGAATATCTTTCACATAGAGATTTCCTAACTCCTCAACTTTGGCTATATCATGAATGGGTATAAAGTGATCCAACTTTATCTGCCTATTGATCATAACCCATATTGAATTATTCCTTCTCTATGTATGAGGAAACCCAACAAAAAATATCTATAGATCTCATCCCTATTACAAGTAGGAACTGGAAGTGGTTGAAGTAAACCCGAAGGTTTTTGGTGCTCAACCTTAACCTGCTGGCATGTATAACAAAGGGAAACAAACTTAGCAATTCACCATATCATACATGGCCACCAAAACTTCCACCACATTTCATAGAACATATTAGTGGTTCTTGGGTGCATAAACCATTTGGAAGTATAAAAATACCTCATCATAACCTTCCTTACTACTAACGACACAACAAAGAGATTCTAATAACATAGAACACCCTCTTTGGAGAATGACCATTGGGAAACTATCTCCCCACCATAAAGAGAGAAATTCATCATCAAGTCATTGATCCTAAAAAATCTTCTTGAGAAGAGTGGATGATAACTAAATTTTGGATAAAAAAACCTCATCGCCTAATTCATATAATCCAATATGAAACTATGCAAAGATATCCATCAAATTACACTCTTCTAAATATTCTTTCATTTCTTGGGTTGGAAGTTTCCTGATCAGCACATATACAATGACATTACCTTTCCATGGGGTATAGGAAATGTAAAAGTAGAAATATTGAAGGTAATCCACCCAATACCTCTGGTAGAGATTCAAATATTTTTGAGAGAAGATATAACTCAAGGTCTTGTAGTCTAAATACATAGTAATTCTTTCTCTGTAAAGGTAATGCCACCAACTCTTAAGTGGATGCATTACAACTGAATGTTCAAGGTCATGGGTAGGATAATTATTACCATGTGGCCTAAGCTGAAGTGATCCATAGGAAATGAAATTATTACCTTGCATAAGAATTCAAACCAAGCCTGAACCAGATGCATAACAGAAGAACATATAGCCCTGCCTAGCCTTTGGAAGAGTTAAAACTAGTGCAGTAGTCAACAGACATTGCATCTCAACAAAAGAAGTATGAAAATTATAATTCTAAGAAAAATTCATGCCCTTTTGAGTTATAGTCATTAGAAAAGACAAATTTGATAAGTCCTTGATGAACCAGTGATAATATCTAGCTAAAACCAAGAAGATTCGAATGTCAAAGACATTTTGTGGTTGCTCCCAATTCATAACAGCCTTCAACTTCACATGATCAAATGATATTCCTTGTTCTGAAAACATGTGTCCCAAGAATTTCACTTCTCGAATCCAAAAATCACACTTCAAAATCTTGGAATAAAGTTAGTGATTTCTCAGTAGAATCAGAACTATTCTTAGATGATGTACATGATCCTCCTTGGACTTAAGAGTAAAAGAGGATGTCATCCACAAATACTACCACAAAGGTTTCCAGATACTCATTGAAAATACTATTCATCAAATCCATGAAAACTACAGGAGAATTTTTTAGACCAAAGGGAATAAAAAGGTACTCATAATGATCATACCTTCTTGAAAAGGTATTTTTCTGAATTTCGGATTCTTTTATCCTTAACTAATGGTAAAAAAATCGAAGTTCAATATTTGAAAACCACTTCAACCCTTTCAAATTATCAAATAGATCATCAATCCATGAAAATGGATATTTTTTCTTCACTATAACTCAATTTAGATTTCGATAATAAACACATAAGAAAAGAGAACCATCAGCTTTCTTATCAAAGAGAACTAGTTCCACCCAAGGTGGCACACTCAAGCTTATAAAGCCTTTCTCAATAAGACCATCCAATTGGGACTCTAGATCTTTAATTTTAGTTGGGTCCATACTATAATATGGAATTGAAACTTGTTAAGTACCAAATATTAGGTTATTGGAAAACTCAACCTCCCTTACTAGTGAAAAACCAGAGAAATCAGAATGGAACACGTCGAGAAACTTGATGAGAACTGGAGGGAGATCACCGCTTAAATATTCCCACTCTAGATCAAAAGAAAACAATGATATTACCTTCCCCAAATCTAGATAAGAAGGTACAAAACTTATTGACCTTGGTTCCCATTATCCTTGAAGGATAAGAGACACACCATTGGGTGTAGTAAGGTAGACTCATTGAAGATAATAATCAATCCGAGCTTTATTTGAAATGAGAAAATCCATTCCAAAAATGATGCCAAGAGGTTTCATGTCGAGGGACAGAAAACTCCATGCCAATTCAACATCTGATAGAGAGAAGACAAAAGTGGGACTATGGAGACCATGCTCTTTCTTTGTTCCAACAGGTGTAATAATATCCATTGCACAAGATAAAAGCTCCATATAAATATTTAGTAGATTAACAATATGGGTTGAAATAAATGAATGAGATGCACCTGTATCAAATAGAATAGTCACCAATTAAGGAGATATATTAATGAAACCTATCACATTTGATGGACCTCGGAATACTCTTACACTGCATGAAGTAGATTCATTCCAGATGCCTATGTCTAGAACCTTTTTATATGTAAATCATCTGATTTACTCATTTTTTAGAAGGATTTGATGATCCTATTCCACTATGTGGAGTAAACAAGATATGGAAGAATATTTAAAAGTTCCATAAACATTTAGAGGAGCCATAGTTCTTGGGTTCCTCTATAAAAATTATCTTAGAATGTATTGGATTTCTACACTTATAGTAAGTCAAAGGACTTCCTCCTTGCATTGTAGGAGGTATAGAATGAACCTTTCATCGAGAAATTCTGTGAAAATCATCACGATTCCTATTTCCCTTGAAGTCACACTACCACTGGGAGAAAAATGAACTCTTATCATACCTGAATTTCTAGCCAGGTCCATCTCAACCATTATCTCCCTATCTAGTACATCAACATAAGTGGGAAGATTAAGTAAGAAAACTTGATAATGAATATCTGATCAAAGTACCAACTCAAACCGCTGAGCCTTAATACTCTAATTAGATACAACATCAGGTGAAAACTAAATGAGTTCAGTAAAGTGATTTGAATACCTAGTAATGGTTCTGTCAGTCTGCTCAATCTTGAAAAACTCCACAGCCTTGGCCAACACTGTTGACTCTAGATAAAATTGGTTAGTGAAAAGAACCTTGAAGTATTTCCTCTCCAATACCTCATGTTTCTTTTCCTTTACCATAATTTCCCACCATATACTAATCAGTCCCTCTAACATGAAGGTGGAACACTCCACCTTGATCTCATCCATTGTCTCCAAGAACTCAAAAAAAATTCTATCGTTCCCAACCATTCCTCAGCATATTGAGGATCAGTGGATCCTTTGAAAACTGGTGGATTATAGTGTAGTAACTCTTGATAACTAAATATGAGAACATCCCTATAATGTTTCAACACTAGAGACTAAATGATAACTAGTGGTGGTGCCTATCCCAGAGTTTGGATAGTGCGTACAATCAACTCAACTAGATTTGGGTCTACTAGAGGATTTGCTCACTGCGGTTCCGCAGCAGTTTCCTCCTGGATATGATTCACATGTCTTATCAGAGGCATGATTCTACACAACATCAAAAAAAACATTGAATACATTAGATAATTCTCAAATAGAGTAATTAGGGAAACATAATATCGACTGATAGAACAAACAAGATTTTGATTTTACTCTATCCAAATCAATGTAGGGAAAAGACTAGAATTAATCCACAAGATGTCTTTCCTTAATCACCCTTGGAGACTTAAGGTTCATGGTGGCGAGAGATGTCTAGGAACTCAATTGAAACTACCTCCTAATTCTCGACAATATTTCACAAATACATACTAACTTCAAGAAAAAAGCTCAACAACCTGCTCTGATACCACTTTTTCACGAACCGGCCTAGGTACCCTAGTAACCTGATAACCGATCTGACCTTGACATAGCCAGAAGGGTGTTCATGATCCCCTTGGGTTGGAGACTACACCTAACATCATAAAAATTGAAAGTGGGAATTATTTTTCCACTAATCATGTGAAAGAAAAATAAACAAGACAATATTCATAATTAAAGAAACTCCATTGGGAGTAATGTACCGGAATACAAAAAGACATAAAAAAGACCAAAGTACTACAACCCAAGTACCAAAAATAGAGAAAAAAAATCCTAAGTACCTAAGGAAACAACTCACCAAGTTCAAGGTTCAATAGTTGGATCCACCTCTAAGAGATCCTTTCCCCTTACTTGAACCTGGATGGAGATAATCTACAAACACCTGAAGGCACAAGTTGGGTGTGAGCTAAAAATCCTAGTAGGATCTCACCAAGGATTATATAAAATATTCCAATAATATATTAACCAAAGAAATGATTTCAATTAAAAAAGTAGGTTTGTAATTCTAAATAACATTTAAAAAAATCTTGATATTCAGTTCAAATGATGGAAAATACTTTAATAAAAGGATTTACAAGTGATGTAATATTTCTAAAATAATGGGTTAAACAATGTTTTTATATAAAATGGTTTATATAAATTTAGAAGGTATGTAAATCAGTTTGAAAACATTATCATACATTTATATCTCAAATAAAAAAGAAGAGAGTAACATGGTCATCTACCAAATAGGTATGAAATTTCTAGGATATAGAACTACATACTCTCTAAGTGATCATGAAAATATGTGTATACACACATCGCTCCAACACTGTCCAAAGGAGACTTGTCACCATCCCATTAGGGATGTGACCAGCTGCATTTATGTTTCAAAAAATTGTATAATATTAGAGTGTGTCAAAATAACTCAAAAAATATCTAAGTCTTGCATGTCCTCTTACACAATCAATGATGGGAAATTTATTTTTAGACTATTAAAAATAAAATTAAATCCCATTCCCCCATTTCAAATGCCAATTTTCAATTTAAAACCAAAAGAGGTTTTAATCAAAAACATGTATTTCCAACATGATAAAACCACTTGGTTTCTATCAAAACCTTTTAATTCATTTTCAAAATTAAAAAATTCCATAAATTACATTTTAAATGTCAAATTCAATAATTCCATTTAAACCATTTCCATACATTTGCAAACACACCCAAATTTAATGCAATTGGGGAGTTTTTATCAATTTCTTTCCAAAACCATTTCAAAAAATCCTAATTAATTAGAATTTTGTTTGAATAAAAAATAATTTAAATCCATTTCAAAAATTTGAATTTAAATAAACAATTGAAATAAATCAAACAATTTAAGGTTAATCTATTTGGCCAAGTGGGACAGAACCACCTACATTTTCCCCAAAACTCAACACTCGCAACGAAACCTTTAAATAATAAAGTAGGTGTAGAAGACCCCAAAACTCAGCCTAGAAATGATATACAACATCATAGAGCATAGATCCATCAATTTATAGATGATCTATTGAACCCTATGGAGGAGAAAGAGAAAGATGTGAAAAAAAAACGGGGAAATGCTTACCCGGGAATTAGTACCGCCAATGCAACAATGATCGAACACCGAACGAATGGACCTGGAAGGGATATAAGGCTCCAAGATCTTCTAGGGAAGTCCTTAGGTCAATAGAAATGGAACTAGAAAGAAACCAAAATAGGGATATCATCCATACTACTTATTTAAAAATAGCATTTGGGGTATTACACGACATGTAACTCCATTACATGTTATGAAATAGTTAATTTCCGTAACCACCAAAAAATGTGTCAATTTTAATTAAAAACCTAACTCTAATTAAATCATGACATTTAAAGTATCATAACATCATGTAACTTTCATGGTGTAAACCTTTCATGGTATGCACCCAACAACCATTACATGTCATGTAACCTAGTTACACAGCGTGTAACCCTCTTACAGCCTACAGAAACAACTAGTTAAAGATGAGAGTCAAAGAAATCCATGAATTAACCATTATAGGTATCCTCCCAATTTATTATCAACCCAACCCAGTCAAAAAAAAGTAAAAAACATGACAAGGTTAAAGAAAAACCTGTCACATCAGTAATAGGATGTTAGAAAAATGTTCTTCAAAATCAATGCGTTCCTCTTGAGAATTACCTCGAGCGACTAATATAACATAATTTTTAACTATATTTCTAGATTCATCACATTTATTTCTAAAAATTCATTTTTTATAATAATATGAAAATCATTTTATGTAACAACCAAAGTCCATACATTATTCCTATAAAACTGATTTAATTCATCTTTCATTGCCAAAATCCAATTAGAATCATCTAAAGCCTCATCAATATTCTTAGGTAAAAAATTAGAAATAAAATATTTATAAGAGAAAATATTCATAAAAGAATTTATGGTTTGAAATTTTTATTTAACATTACCATTCATATTATCTATGGGATGATCTTTATGAGTTTTCCATGATATTACATGAATAGGTTTAGATTGAGAATAAATATTCTCCCCCTAAACATGAGAATATTAATATTTTATCCCTTCTTCTTCAAAATTCATGTATCTAAATTATTGCTCAAGTTGATCAATGTCATAATTCCTTTCATTTAAAGACTTTTCATCAAAATTTACATGAATTGATTCTTCAACAACCATGGTTCTTTTATTATATACTCTATATATCTTACTATTATTTGAATATCCTAATAAAAAACCTTCATCATATATTGAATAAAATTTACCTAAAGAATATTTAGTGTTAGTAATGAAAACCTTACACCCAAACACTCTAAAATATCCAATTTTAGGTTTTATTCCCTTCCAAATCTCATAAAGAGTATTTTTGAGAAAATGTATTAAAATAATTCTATTTTCAACACAATAAGAAATGTTCATAGATTCTATCCAGAAATATTTAGGTAAGTTAAACCCATTTAACATAGTCCTAGACATTTTATAAAGTGTTCTATTTTTCTTTTTGACTACACTATTTTATTGTGGAGTTTTAGGAGATGATTTTTTTGGAAAATACCCATTCTCTTCATAAAAATGGATAAATTACAAATTCTAGAATTCACCACCATGATCACTTTTAATTGACATAATTAAGTATCCTTTATCTTTTTGAAGCAATTTATATAACGTAATAAACTTAGATAAACTTTTATATTTAATAGTAAGAAAGTAAACCCATGTGTGTCTTATAAAATCATCTATAATAACAAAATTTTATCTCTTACCTATGAAACTAGTAGGTTTAATAGAACCTAATAAATATAAATGAATGAGATCAAGAGACCTTATAGTTTATAATTCTTTAATATACTTAAAACTACTTCTATGTTGTTTACCATTCAAGAAAGAGTCACATACAAAGGAGTTGTCCTCCTTCAGTTCCAATAATCACAAATGCAATACCCCAAAATGATAAAAGGGTTAAATGACTAAATGATACGAATCATGTCAATAAGGTTCGATTTTCATTTTGGGAGCCAACTTGATTAGAACTCCACATTTAAGAGTGCTTGGCATGGAGTAGTGATTAGGATGGATGACCTTCTAGGAAGTTTCTATGGGTGTGTGTGAGTGAGGAAAAAACAAACAAAAATAACATGTTTTTTCCTATGGGGAAAATCATTAGTTTGAAAAGTGACCCCAGTTAGTATTATCTTGTGGTGTGCACTGGGAGGGAAACCAAGGTTTTCATGGATTAGGGAAGACTGGGTTGTGAAAAATGGCATCAGGGTATGAACCTAGACTTAAGTGTGATGGAACTGATCATGTTAAGATGTAGGACATACAATGAGGATGTTTTTCTCTAAAGGGGAGGTGAATGTAACAAACCAAAATGATAAAAAGGTTAAATGACTAAATAATATGACTCATGTCAAAAAGGTGCCTGCTTATTTTTGAGAGCCTACATAATTAGAACTCCACAGTATATCATGATTGGATGAGAGTAGTGATTAGGATGGGTGAACTTTTGGGAAGTTTCTCAGGGTGTGTGTGAGTGAGGAAAAACAAATAAAAATAAAATGTGTTGGACTATGGGGATAGTCATTAGTCTGATAAGATACCCTGATAAATAATATCTTGTGGTGTGCTGGGAAGGAAACCAAGGTATTATAGAAGACCCATGGGGTCATATGACTAGGTTCATGGCCCATGGAAGGTCAATTTGTGACAATAGAACATTTTGGTTTTTAGACATCTTGTGCATCAACCTGAAATTAACATGTCCCAACCTCCTATGAAACAAAATTTTATCAAATTGTACAAAATTCAAACATCTAATATTTTGATAAGTTAATTCAGAAAAATAAATTAAATAAATTTTTTATTTTCTATTCTCATTTAATAAAACAAATTTATCCTTGAAAACTATACATTTATCATTTTTAAATTTAACAAACATTCCATCATCACGTAGATGAGAAATGGTTATTAAATCATGTTTTAGTCCTTCAATATATAAAACCTTATAAATAATAATATAATTTTAAGTTCTAACCTCACAAAAACCTTTTACATTTCCTTTATAATTATTAATAAATGTAACATTACCTCCATTACATTGATTTAATGATAGAAAGTTTGAAATATTACTAGTCATGTGTCTTGAGAATCCACTGTCTATATACCAAAAATCATTTTTGATACTCCCAAGGAATATTTCCTACAAGAATAGATTTGAGAAAGCTTTGGTACCCATGAAAATTTGGGTCCGATGGGACTATCATATAAATTTTTGGGAATACAAGGAGATTTAAAACACTTTTTTATAGGAAATATTAATGATAATGATTTATAAATAAAATCCTTATTATGTCATAGAGACTTTGGAAATATCAAAGAACAATCATTGGCATAATGAACTTTCATATGAAATCTAAAAAATTTAATAGTATATGTACTTCCATTAGTTATTTTAACAAAGAAAGTTTTATAAATTTTAGGAAAATCATTATCATAACCAAAAATGGTTCTATTTTTATTCATTTATTTTAAAACTCGTCATTTTATCAAATTTTTTTATACCTTAAAAAAATGGATAGATTCTACTTCAAACTTTCAACTTAAATTTTATAATGTTAGTTATACTTTAGAACAATATCAAAATTATTTATTTTATCTTCATGAAAATTAAAAATTAAATCAAAAAATCTTTTTAATTTTTCATTTTTAGTAATAGAATTTTTTTTATTTTATTGTGTAATTTCTAGATTTGAATGATCAAAATCTTTGTTATCCTAGATAGATTCCTTCATATTTTCACTCTCTTTAAAGGAATACTTATGTTTTATCATAAGTTTATTGTATAAACTAGTGAATTTTTCGTCTTTATGTTCAAGTATATCAATTTATTTAAGAAATTACTCAACAATTGGATTTTTAAATTTAGATTTATAATATGAAAAATAAGTAGATCCACTTAATTTATTTGAAGAATCCATTAAACACAATTTTTCAACATCCTTTTCTAAACTAGATTCTTTAGAAGTAATTGAATCCTTATTAAAACTATATCTAACTACCATTGAATTATTTTATTTCTTGTAATAATTAATTTTATTTTTTCCTTCTTTAGACTTGGGTAATTGGGCTTGATGTGCCCCCTTTTCCTATACTCATAACAAATTACATCTTGAGCATCATCAAAAATGAAATTACCTTTCTTCTTATCCTTGTGATCATAATTAGAATAGTATTTTTAAGATATCATTAAGTATAATTTATTCCTTCTATATATAAATTTTATAACATAGGCTGTATCATTCATATCACTACTCTGTAACTCAGAATTAGAAGAGTAAGTAGATACATTTTATTGAAAAGAAATTCCATTCTTATTTGAATTATCTTCTTCAATAATATTTTTAATTTATAACTCATATTGTAATAATGATATAATAATATCATAAAGAGTGTATTCTTTAATGTTATTACTTTCATATATATCTACCTTTTTATCATGCCACTTATTAGTAAGTTCTCTAAGTACTCTTTCAACAAGAACAAAATTTTCAAGAGTCTCTCCCAAAAAATCATACCATTTAAAATAAAAGTAAATATATGAAGTATTTGATTAAAAAAGTTTCTTCATCCATATTAAATTCTTGATATTTATATCTTAAAATTCAAAAATTAGTTATAATATTTTTTTTTGAAACAAGATGTGTAACTTACATAATTTTACATATTTTATATAGTCTTTTATCAAGGCACTGTAGCAGCACTGTAACAGTGGTGACACTGTAGCAGTAGAGGCACTGTAGCAGGAGTTGTAAAGATATTGGTACTATATCAGGTACTATAGAAGCTTAGGTACTATAGTAGTACTATTCACTGAAGGGACCTTTGGTCCAAAAATGGGATTTTAATCTTTGTATTCACGCCACTTGGACTTGGGACTTTTGGTTATATAATGGGTCTCCCTATACCCAGACAAAAATAGGTCTTTGCTTTAATAATAAAATGAGGTTTCATCCCCAACCTTTTTATAGGAAGATGCATGACTATATATATTCCTATTTATTATAAAATATAAGATATTCATCACCTTGTAATTCAGAATACACTTTACCACATCATTTCCGACTAATGATTCAGGTTCACCTTCTAGCAGCTTGTATGAACTTTCCATGTTTGTCCAATGATCAATGCTGAGTTTCTTTAAGTAATATTCCATTCAATATTGCCAATATACATAATCAGCACCATCAAAATTAGGTTTTTTAGGTATCCATCCATCATTCGAGCTAGAACCTACCATCTTAAATAGATATTTTCCCTTTTATAGTTAAGTTATTAAATAGTTATCACAAATATATAGCTAGGGGTCCTCTAATACCAATTCTTGATCCCGAGTTAAGGTGAAAAAAATAGCCAAGAGGGGGGGGGGTGAGTTGGACTTTTACAAATTGAATTAATAAATATAAACATTTAAAGTTTATATCAGAGTTATAAAAGAAAATATAGTGGAAATTAAAAGGAAAATGAGAATAATATATTTTTATAGTGGTTTAAATCTAATTGATTATAGTATACTCTTCACCCCTTTCATGAACTGAGATTGATGATACCCACTATAACCACTATAATGGTATATTATAATGACTCATTCTCAGCTATATTCACAATACAATTATAAATACTTTTTCCCCTAGAGGATTAAACCCAAATAGTCTTTCCATTTTCTACTTGGAGGCATAAACTGAACAACCTACCTTTTGTTTGGGAGTCACAACCTATAATAATAACTTTTAATGGGTGGTACAACCCTTTTAAATTGTGAACACAAAAAATGAATATGAATAAGTAAAACCATAGAAATATAATAAACACTTTACAATATGAGTTTTGAAGTAGAAAGAAACTCTCAAGGAGAAAAGGATCAAAGTATTTTAGTTCAGATGCAAGTTGTTGTAAATCCAAAAAAATGTAGCACTTTTATAGTTTAAGAATACCCTCAACCCCATGTCTCTATATTCTACTAGTTTTTTCCACTCTTTGTATATATAGTTCCATTTTTCACAAAATATTTCAAACTTGAAATTCATTGCTTCTTTCTTTTTCCAACTAACTAATTTTGAGTTGTACATGTTCATTTACTAAGTAAAGATCCACTTGTAATTTTTTCATAAATGAAATATATATTTCATATAATTATTCCTTGATATCCTACAAAAAATTAAAACTATATAGTGGAACTCATTATAACAATTAATAAAGTAGTAAATTACAAGTATTAATATCCTTGGAATACTCCATGATTATAATCAATATTTACCATTCATATTTCATCCAACTTGAAATTGGATATTCCAATTCCAAAAATTTTATCCTGAATATTAATTCATGATAAATCCCATGTGAATCATATTTAATTCACCATTAAACAAATTATTAACTATTCACATGATTTTTAGATAATCAATGAGTAATATTAGAATGAATAAAACACAAATAATTTTTATGATAAACATGAAACAAATGAAAATATGAAGTTTAACATAAATCAATGAATATTTCCAGGTTTTATAATATCCTATAGAAATTCACAGAACCACATATTCAAATTCATGTAAGGTATTTTAACATATCAATTTATCTCTATGTAAGTGAAACAACAGAGTTGAATCTACACAACCAATTCACGTAATAGAATTCACGTAGTTGAATATATGCAAGTGATTCACATAAGAGATTTCATAAAGATATTTCATGTAAGAAAATCCACATAACCCTTTTTCACTATGTAGCTAAATAATTCATTTAGGAAATTCTTTTCAAATAGATTAATATCCTTGTATCTATTTCTCACATAGCCGAATTCAAATAATTGATTCTAGAATTTTGAAAAATAGATTGACTTATCAAATTTCAGACCTAAAATAGACATTCTAAATGGAATAATTATCCTTTTATCAAGTTTAATTATATTTATATAATTTCATTATATTTATAAATAATTAATAACCAACTTAATAAAATATTTTTCTTCCAATTTATCATTAAAATATTATAGAAAAATTGTTTTGAAAAAATACATATTTCAAACCAAAAATATTCAGTAAATTATAAAATAATTTAGAACATAATAGAGATATAATAATAGTTTTATATATTATAATTAATTGTATATAATTTTTTTTATATTTAAAAATCTACATGAATAACTTAATTTGGAGTTATGTATCCCAAGTTATGGTCAAAAATAAATAAAGTATCTGATTATGGAAAATCAGCTACGTGGTTTACAAATCGGCTATGTGGATTTGAATTTGGTCATGTGGATTTCAATTTGGCTATATGGTGAATAGTAAAAAAACATGTATAAATGATATTTAAAGGTACTAAATGACTTTTTTAGCCTAATAACTCAATATGAAACTTGTATAACATGTTTTTAACAATCAAAACTTGAAATCTGAAGACATTTTAAGCAAAGAATGATAAGATACAATCAAAGTTAAGAACAATTTAATGAAAACATATTAAAAATTATCAATAATAATAAAAAGTATCAATAATATTAAAAGTAATAAAACACACATAAATATTTGTAATTATGAAAATATAATGTGGTTCAAGGAGCCACTAAAAAATATAAACTAAAACTCCATAACATGCCCTTAAATTTCCTTCATCTTCTAAAACTGTATGTGATATCCTAGGGACTTATATAAGAAAGGGGTGAGCTATAAATCCTAGTAATGGAATAAAAAAAATCATATAATAAGTTAAATTATTACATGTGATCCAAGAGTCATACTAAGTAAACATTAGATGGGTTAGAATCATAAATTTTAACATCAAATCATGATAAAAGATGATAACATAAAAAAACATGAGAATATGGAAACAATATAAACGATGTCATCATAAGAATAATTAAAGGATAAATTAAAATAAATCATAACATAGTGTGATTAGGATAACCTCCCATTAACCATAAATATAATAACATGAGATAAAAATATTACCCAATTCATTGGAGGGATATATAATTTTGGGTCCACCAATCATATTCATATCATGTACATGCATAAGTCTGGATCATAGATCATACAACATAAGGATATATTTCATAAAATTCAATCCCAGAATTAAGGAGTTTGAGTTACATACTTGGAATTCAATAATAAATTAAGGATAGGTACAATTAGGTGAATACCCTTGGGTGGAAATGGGGATGGGTATTCTCTACAAAAAATGTTTGGCATGGGAAATCATAGGATAATTTCAAAAACTTAATAGGGGTACATAAAGATTTATAAAAGGGTTTAATGAGAGTTAAATGGTTATATAATCACTTTGAAATAATAATTTAAGTAATATAGATGTATAAAAACATATCCCAACATGAAAAATTTGGAATCAAAATGCATAGTAAAAATATGGTGCTTGAATAAAGAGGAGAAGGAGAGGATCCCTTACCTTGTGAGGGAGCTTCTAAAAGCTTGGTAAGAGCTTATTAATATATTGGGGGAACCTTGGGAGGTATATATAGAGTTAAGGTAAGAGTAATATCTTTCTAAAAGGGTTTTTAGTGAAGATGAATGGGAGGTTGGGTGGGTTTTTATAGAAAAAAGAAGATAATTCTTTATTAATTTATAAACTTAGGTTTTGGAACCTATATGATTAATTAATCCCAACCAAAAACCATCCTCTTGTTTCTAAAAAATTGGAGTGGGTTTTATTATTTTATAAGGATATGAATTAAAATAATCAAAATAATATCCTTGGTGATGTGGAAGTGAGTCATGTTGATAAATAATTTATTTTAAAACCATAAAATATGATACACATTTTAGAGGATTCAAAAATGGTTTATAAAATTAATCATATAACTTAAAAAAAATTATTTTAAAGGGGAAACATAATTTTATTTGTGTATAATATATATGTTATTTATTAAATCACTTTTATTTTTATGATGTCATAATACATACCATATAATTATAAGATATTTAATTTTTACCCAAAAATTAGGCCGTCTCACAAAATAATGAAAAATTAATTATTAGATAACTTTGATGTGATTATTTCAAAAATATTATTTATTTTACCATAATAACTCTCTAGATATGATAATTTACACTTTTAAATAAAAAATCCCCATTTATCAAAAAATACTAGTTTTTTGAAAATAATAGTTTTTTTGACCATTATAAAAATTTTATTTGAATTTTTAAAATTATATTATCATTTATATTTTAAAATATATATTATTTAATAATAATATTTTATTAAAATATCATTTATTTCAAAAAATTATTATATTTATTATAAAGAGCGTCTTGATTGAAACCATATATTTCCCAAAAATACATTTTGTTTTTCATCGTATCAAAATATAATATTTATCAAACATATTATTTAATAATTATAAGTTAATAATAAAAGAGAAATATAATCATTAATTTATATAAAAAATATAAAAATTCATATTTTTAGGGTCTATATACGTAGCCTTTTATTACACCAGTTAATGTCGTAAGGGTAAGGTGTGCGATTGTGATATTTTCTTGGGGTGATTCGACAAACATGGTTCTGGATGTGATATAGATTAGCCGAACTTATCCCATAAATGGGTTTTGTTATGTTTTAGTTATTGAATATTAGATTGGTATTGGTCATGGGAAAATATTAGTGATGTTATCTCTATCATAAGCTCTGATAAATTAGTTTCATAGGGTATAATCCTACTGGTTAAGGCCATTGCTTAACTTTTATATATCAAATGGATTTACCATAACCCTATATATAGATACTAATCATATAATCATTGTATAATAGTTGTACTATCAATGATTATTATGTTTAATAGTCTTTTTAACCTAATAGGATATAACTTATAATGGTCTAAAAACCAATGTAGTACATGCATATTATATAAATTCATTTCTTAATAATGAATTTATTTAAAAATGAAATTTAATTTATAAAATTTCAGGTCGTTATATCTTGGATCTTATTTCTCAAAGTAAACACCATGGAAAAGAAGTATGGAATGCATCCCTTGAGGGAAATATATTAAAGTGTAAGATACCAGAGATCTATCTAATTCTTTAAATATAGAATTATGGGTATCCCAAATAATTTTTAAAGTTTAAGGTATGGTTTACACTCTCTTTAGTCCCATGTTTTATGAATTTTATAATTATTAAGGGGGAGTGACTATCTATCAAAATGGGAAAGAAAAAAATTTCCCTTGAATGTTTTGATGTGCTCGTGAAGTTGTGTGTAGGTGCATACACATTATTGAAAATATATCTTGACATCCCAAAAGAAATAAATTTCAATTAGTATCACATTGAGTAATGTATATTAATAGCTTTGATGTTTTGTTAAATCAAACTACTTTTTTACACCTTACTAGCCCATGTAGACTTAGAGTTCACTTAAGTCTCATTGCTGAGAGAAATTATGGTGGCATACTTATCTAGTAGAATTTTCAGGGCACTATAGAATTATAAGATAAAAATGGGATAAGATGATCTATAAATTTACATGAGTAATGGGTATAGAAATTTACACTTGAAAGACCTCTACATGCATTTATGATATAAAAAAGGGGGATATAAAATACTTTTCATCCTTTGTATTTATTGTCATTAATGTGGAGTGTTGTATTTGGGGTCTTAAAACCAAATTTTTATCCTTTAGACTACATATATATATATATTCAAATAATTTAATATTAAATATCTTATTACATATCATTCATATTTATTCATGAATTTAATGTAATAATTTTACAAAGTATCCATCACATTAAAAGGGTATATGAGTTACCTTCCATGATGAGAACCTTGAAATGTTATGGTGATATTATTTAAACTTGTTCTATGGTTAGATAACATTATATGATGGGGAAAATAATATGTTTACTATCAGGTGTCAGTACTCGTAAGTAGATGAGACTTCATCTCATGAAGTTCACACTTTGTAATATTCTATATGGTCGATTATGAGAACAAACCCGCATTTATGAAATCCACATATTTATGCGGTATTGGATTTTACTATTTTTGATCATATACAATGATACTTATACTTTAAGATTATTATTAATGAATATCATGACTCATGAACTTAGATGTATTACCATAAACCGTGATGAGAAAATTTATGGTGGAATTGGCATGTTTCATGCATCAGGAATGTTTTTTATTAATGTATATTCTAGGGAAGTATTTTTACCTTCCATATTTATAGAAGTTGATATATTATCCCTTTGATAGGAATATAATCATTGAAATAAATCCCATTTCCATGGTGATGTATACATTTTCATTTATAATAATCCAAGAAAGATATATCAAGTATATAAGTTGATGACATTGGTGTGCAACCTACTTGATGAGATACCATGAAAAATGGATTATATTACACAATGATCATCTTTATGTGGTTTTTTCATTACAACTTAACTTATTTATTTATGGGTTCCTTGACCCATTTCTAGATAGTAATCTTGGACTTTAGGAAAGATTACCTAATTTCACTAAGGAATAGGCCTAGAGGGTCACACACTAAGTGTTTCCTTTGATCTTAGTAAATATTAATTATATTTAACAATAGGGATAAATATTATTATCGTGACTAAGAGTTAATATTTATTCAAGATTTATTAAATTATTGAAAATATTAAATAAATATTTATTTGTAAGGTAATTGTTCAATTATGTGAATATATAATATTTATTTATCACATGTTATTCATGCTATAATAATTAAATATTCATTTATTAAATAACTAATTTATTTATTTATGTGAATATTAAATAAATATTTATTCACTGTTTTGGGAATAGAATATTTATTTATTTATTGAATGAATAAATATTTAATAGAAATAGTTATTTGGGTATTTGATAAAATCCAAGGAGGATGACCAGACTGAGATTAATTATGGAAATAAATATTAATTTACATGACTGTAAAATAATATTTATTGTTGTTCTAGTTAGATCATGTCATGAAATAAAATAATAATAACATTTTATTACATGGGATGGAGTTTGTTTGGGTTTAATGCTTTATTAAAGGGCCCTTGTGCAATTAATTAAATATTAATACCTAAATCCAAGTCTATAAATAGACTGTTATCACATTCTAGATAAGGTTAACATTGTGCATAATATATTCTTCTCAATATCCTATTCTTCCTATTATCCTCTCAATAATGAGAAGAATAAGAGAGATTCCAACAATCCCAAGGGAACATGAAGAAATAAAAGGTGAATAAAGAAAGTTGATCAATCGACCACACTAGAAACCAATGATTCATTAGTGTTGTTCAAAGATTTAAGGAGCATGTGTGGATCACTACTAGAGGATGTCTACTTTGGGTCCTCATAATGTAATGTCGCTACACCAATAATATTAGAAAGATCAACATCTCCATCAAAGAAAGATATCAATAATGAGTTATTATTTCTTTTAATCTATTAAAATAATTATAAATTCAATGTGAGAATATCTTATCTTGGTTCTAAAAACATTATTTATCAATATCCCTTGGAAAAATTTTATTTACAATGACATTTATTTATTGTACAATATACGAATGATCTATTAAATCTGAAAAAAATACAAGTTGTCTATTAGCTTAACATGTGATTCTACTACGCTTAGAACCATCAAGCGGTATCAGAGTGGTCATGTTAAAACTTGTCATTGTTTATTTTATTATTGATCATTATGTATTTAAAAGTTAATTTTAATTTCAAGTTCTATCCATTATTATTTTTATTGATGATATATCTTCTTACTCCTCTTTATTTCTCTCTTATATAACCAAGGCCAATTAGTATTTAATGAAGATCACATCTGAAGAACACATCCAAAGGTGCTGATATCTCTAGATGGATAACATATGATTACATGATGTGTACTAATTTTACACACAACATGTACCCTTTTTCATTCCACCTATACACCCACGTTGACTCCAGGTCATCGTGTAATGAGTGCACACCACATGCCTTAAATGAACCAAGTGTTGGCTAGCCAGGGTGGCACATGTTTTTTCTAGACTATATACTGTGTATATTTACTATAAATTGTGTATTACATGTGTTTTAATTGTTGAAAAAATTGGGTCAAGATGCATCATATAATTAATACACTGTGTGTATTTAATAAATGATGCATACAGGCTGGGAATTATGAAACTTGAAGTGCATGCAATTTTTCCTTCCTAAACACTATGTACCTCATAAATATTCACCATATGTACATTCCATGTATCCTTCATATACACTATGTACCTCTTAAATGTCCACCATAAGTACACACTAGGTCCCTAGGCAAGTACTGTGGACATTCAACAAAGCAAAGTACACATCGTGTTGATAGCCTACACATGTCTTGTACATTAGATATTCAAGTAGAAATAATAAATTTAATTAATCACTCCATAAACCTCATAGACATGAGTTATATGAGTTATTTAGTTGATAATACACCTCAGTTGTTAGGTTTTATATTATATTATATTATTAATTAATTCCATATAATATTCAAAACTATAAGTCATGTATAGTCATTGCATACTAAATAATCAGCATGCATTAAATTATATAGGAAACATAATTTTTATGTGTTTCATGTTTCATTAAATTCATAGTACTTGTTGTGAGATTAAAACACATTTCATGTATATAATATTCCATTCAAATGAATTTTATACAATAATGAACACATTGAGTAGTTGAAAAAGGTACCCCCAAGTTTTTTTCCATGTAAAAAGTTGTGTATTATTTTATTAATTTTAAATAAAATAAAATAATTTATTTTATTTAAAAATACAGTGAATGGTAATATCTAGAAAAATTGGACAGAATAAGGTAAAATAAATTAATTGGTTAATAAGATAACTAATCAGATTAATTCATGTGTGTTTTATCTTATTTAAGAATGAATATAAATTAATCCTTTCTAGTTGTTTTAAATGTATAGTTATTGCATGTGTATGAATGATTATGAGCTTTGACCAAACCTATTTATTGCTGGTTTAATTTAATTTAATTTTATTTCATGGGTTTGTAATTATTTATTATCATATTAAATATGATGTCCTACATGTCATCCCTCCCTACTTTATAATGTCAGAACTATGTGTCCAAAGTTGTGCTATGTAATTCCCCTCAACCAAAACTTTTATTCCCCTCACCTATGTGTGAGGTATAAAACATATATAACAAAAGGTGTATCCAAAGGTGCATGTAGTTGGTTCAAGGTAGTGCTAAGGTGAAGACAATTCAAGATATAACCAATATAAAGCAAAAATGGGAGAGACATAGGTAGAAAGGTGGTATGCTACAACTCATTCCAAGACTGACATAATGAGTTTTCTCTTAGGGTCATAGGTTGATTTATTGTCTGATTAATATATCAACCATTAGGTAAGCTCATGATCACATCATTAATTTATTTTTTAATTTTTTTTTCAATGCATGATTTATTTTATCGATGTAAGGCCACTATCATATAAATAAAATGTTTAATATACAAAGATGGAATTTAAATAAATAAATTATGCATAAATGTTTTAATGGTACATGGTTAATCACTTAGGTAAAATTCACTTAATATAAATAGTGCATGTAAAAGATAAAATAAGAAAATTTAAACATAGTAAACAAAAACCCCTAAAGTTAATATCAAGTCAACATTCTTTACATTATCTGAATTAAGAAAAAACATAGTTAAAGTTTCAGTTTAGGCCATAGTTGAAGGAACTTTTAATTATTAAGGAGTCATGAATAAGATGATGATATTAATTAACCAATTTTTTATTGAATTTAAGGGCCATTTTATATTCAATAAAAATTTAGAGGCTAGTGTTGTGGAAATAGGAGTCAATATTTTAGGAGTGTGGAGTCCATTCAACAGAAAAAGGATCTATAAGCCCTCATTTGGAAATAATTCTTACCTAAACACCTTCTTATGGATTCATAGACATAGTTTGTATCATAAGGAGTTAATTATGGATTCTTTACACTAGAATTTATAAAGTGATAAGAAAATACAAGTTCAATGGAATGGGATGTTGAGACTTGATAAATAGCGAGATACTTAATAAAATTAAAATTATTATTATTATGTCTCACATAAAATGAAATCAATAAAAGTACTAATAATATGCTCTATTATTGTATAATTATGGAAATTTATTCATTCGACCTATCCCTATGATCAATTTTTTAGAAATAATATCTCCCAACTAGAAGTAATTTCCATGAATAGTTCAGTCTCCTATAGGTTGTGTAGTTCCATGAATAGAAATCCTACATGCTAGAATCCCCAATCCCTAATCTACCTGCTAAGTAGGTGAGTGATGAAGAGTTCACTATCTATGATAAACACCTGAGTGATGCTATTGATGTTTAATATTTAATGATTTCATCTACATCTAATGAAATCATGATGTCACATGTAAACATGGACTCCTATAGCATTCTTTATCATCTCCACGATCTATATTCGGAGAGAGAAATACATGAATGGTTTGAGATCTCTAAGGCACTTTTCATGATAAATCTTGGAGAAGGTGTTCTAGTAAGTCCTCAAATATTCAAAATTATTGGCTACATTGAGAACCTTGAGGTACTAGGGTTTAATATTCCCAAATAACTACACATTGAACTTATTATTTCATAAATACCTCAAAGCTTCTCAAATTTTGTTGTAAATTTCAATATGAACAACATAGAGAAGTCTCTTCTAAATATTATAACTATACTTCGACAAGTTGTTAAGGATATGAACTGAAAAAAATTCTTATATCCTTATGGTGAATAAAATTAAAGGGCCAATGAAGTGCTCAAATAATAACACCAATTATAAATCTTCTTAACAATAACCTTACAATAATAGGAGGATCAAGGATAAAGTAGAAGAATAAGATGCTATATGTTTTTCATTTGGTAAGAAGATCCACTAGATGAAAAATTCACCCAAATAAAGAAATAAAGGGAAGCATCAAGTTAATTCTTTATAAAGTTCAATATATCTCTTTATAAAAATTGGGTATTAGATACAACATGATGTTCTAAGATATGTATTCAAATATAAGAACCAAGTAGATTCTAGAAGATTTAATGCAGTGAGATAGATTTATGAGTAACTAATGAATCCAAAATTGCACTTTTGACTATTGGGGATTACCACCTCACATTGATGACTAGGATGATCTTGGTTATAAAGGATTATTATTATGTGACATTTGTTACCAAAAAAATTATTTGTATATCCAAAATTGACGAAAATGTATTTATTTTCAAATTTGGAAATAACTGTTTCTTAATTTACAAAGAAAGCATTTTTATGGTAATTAATATTTAAATAATGGAATTTGTGTGTTGTATTATAAAAACCAAGTAATGTAAATTGATAATGGAGATAGTTTACATGAATCATAGCACAACCAATTTTTGGCATCACCAGTTAGATCATGTAAATGAAAAGTGTTTGACTAGATTACACCAATATGTACATTTATATTCAATTAAACTAATAAAACTTAGTTATGTCACACATGTTTATAAGAAAAAAATGACCAAATCCCCATTTTGTGGAAAAGGTGAAAGGGCTGTAGATCTTCTTAAGTTAGATCATACTGATGTGTGTGGAACTTTTCCATTTGAAGCTAGGGGTGAGTTATCATACTTCATAACTTTTTCTGATGATTTTAATATATATTTTTATGTTTATTTAATGAGGTATACATTAGATTACTTTGATAGATTCAATTAGTATAAGAATAAATTTGAGAACCAAATTAGTAAGAAGATTAATAAACTCCACTCAAATTGAGATATAGAATATCTTAATTAAGAGTTCATTGATTATTTATGGGAGTTTTGGATTTTATCCCAACTCACTGTTTATAAAATACAATGGAATGGTGTAAGAAAAAAGAGAAACCACACCTTGTTGGACATGGTGATACCAATTATGAGTTATGAGATCCTTCAATCATCCTTTTTGGGATTCACATTGAAAATACAAACATACATACTAAAATGAGTTGCAACTAAAGTATAAACTAGTAATCTATTTCATATTTGGTTTGGAGATAATCTCATGTTGTCACATATATGATTGTGGGATTACGAAGAATATAATAAGGCTATTTTTGGTAACAAGATTACACCTTGAGGACATAATTTTGTCTTTAAAGGATATCCTCAATAAACAAAAGGATATTACCTATATGATCATCTAGATAATAAATTTTGGGTTAAAAGATATCCCACATTTCTTGAAAATAGTTGAAGTCAAGGCTCAAGATACAAAAGAGTTGGTACAAGAAAGGATTCCACAAATCCCCATAGAAAATTATGTTTTAAAGATACAAGTAATGAATAAGAGTATGATAGAGGTTAGAGAACTAGAACAATATGATTTTATAGTCATCAAGGATGGTGTCTCATTATTAGTTGATAATAATGATCCCATAACCTAAAAGGAAGAAATAATTGATGTAGAAGATTCCAAATGGTAAGAATCTATGAGTTTTGAAATGTATTCCATGTATCAGAACCAAGTTTGAGTTTTGGAAGATCCTCCAGTGCATGTAAATCCTGTTGGTTATAAATGAGCATTTAAGATGAAACTGGACATGGAAGGACAATTTAGAACCTATAAGGAATTATTGGTTAAAAAAGTGTTTAAACAACATCAATGAATATAATGATACCTTTTCACAAGTTGTTATACTAAATTAATAAAAATTATACTTACCATAACATCTTACCATGACTATGATATTTAGAATATGGATTCCAAAAAAACCCTTCTTAATGGGAAAATTTAGAAGGATTTATATATTTCACAACCCGAAGAGTTTGTGACTCCAAAGGATTCTAAGAAATCATGAAAGTTATAGAGATCCATTTATTGATTAAATAAAGAATCCAGGTCATGAAACATTTGATTTTATAAATCCATAATGGAATTTGGTTTCATAAATAAAAAATGATAGCCTTGTGTCTATAAGTGGTTTAGTGGGAGTGTAGTCATTTTTGTGATAGATTATTATGATGACTTACTAATCACTGGAAATGAAATACCAATATTACAGTTTGTTAAATCCTGGTTGAATACATGATTCTCCATGAAGGAATTAGGTGAAGTAACATTTATTCTTGGGATAAAGATCTATAATGATAGATCCAAGAGTCTTATTGGACTAATTCAAGGTTCATACATTGAAAATATTATGAAGAGATTCATTACGAAATAATCCTAGAGAGGATTGTTGTCAGTGTCACATGAAATTCATATTTCCAAGAAAATATTTCTTAGAAACACAGGGAAATACAAAGTATGGAAATGATTCTATACACATAATTTATTGGGTTAGTCATGTAGGATATGCTATATACAAAGATAGATGTCACCTCTACCTTAAACAGGTAGAAAGATACCAAGATAACCTAGGTGACCACCATTAGATGACAATCAAGACTATCCTTAAGTATATGAGATGTACTAAGGATATGTTCATTGTATATGAAGGAGATAAATAACTAGTCATCAGTGGATATGAATATGATAGTTTATAAATAGATCAAGATGATTTTAAATCATAATTGGGATACATATTCACTCTTAATGGAGGTGATGTGAGTTGGAAGAGTTCAAATTAAGCAGCGGTCATCGATTATATAGTAGAGTCTGATTATATTATGGGTTTTGAGGAAGCTAAAGAAGCATTTTGTATTTGAAACTTTTTCCAAAATCTTGATGTGGTTCCTAGTTGGAAAGACCCTATCACACTTTATTGTGATAGTAATGTAGCGATGACTATTGAAAAGAAGCCAAGGTCACATCAGTAGATGAATATTATATTTCAAAAATATTATCTCTTGAGGTATTTTTCTTAGAGAGGTGAAATCACCATGAGTATAGTTTCCAAGAAAGACAATGTGGTATACCCCTAAAAAAATAATTAACTTAAAAGACACATCATAATCACATGAGAGATAATGGATTAATTTTTTTAGCAGTTAGCTCTAGTCTAAGTGGGATCCTGTTGGAGTTGGTGTCCTAGAACCAACTGTTGTACTTTAGATTACATATATATACCCAAATAAGTTAATATTAAATATATTATTAAATATCATTCATAGAAATACATGAGTTTAATGTAATAATGAACCAAAGTATCTATCAAATTAAAGGTCATAATAGTTCCCCTCTATGATTAAAACCTTAAAATTCTATAGAGATATTATTAAAACATGTTATATAGTTGAATAACATTCTATACTGGATTATATAGTATGTTTATTGTTAGGAGGGATTACTCCTAATCAGATGAGACTTCATATCATGAAGTTTTCACTTAGTAATATTTAATATGGGAGATTATTAGAATAGGACCACTTGTAGGAAATCCACATATTTATATGTCATTAGATTTTTCTATATATGAGTGTGTGTAATGATATTTATACTTTAAGATTATTATTAATGCATATCATGACTCATAAAATTAGATGTATTTCCATAAACCATGTTGAGACAGTTTATGGTGATGTTTGTTATGTTAGATATGTCACAAGTGATATGTTATTAATGAGTAAATCAAGGAAGGATTTTCCCCTTCTATCTTTATGAAAGATGATATCTATTACCTTTGATAGGAATGGAATTCTTAAAATAAATTCCATTCCCATGGTGATGTATACATTTTTATTCTAGATAATCAAAGAAAGATATATCAAGCATATAGGTTGATGACATGAGTGTGAAACCTACTTCATAATATATCATGACAAAGGGATTATATTACATAGTGATCATTCATATATGGTTTTTTCATTGTGAAATATCTTCTTCCTATATGGGTGACATGATCTATTACTAGACAATAATCTTGTACTTTAGGAAAACCTGACTAATGTCCCTAAGGATGAGGGCTAGAGGACCACACACTAAGTATTTCCTTTGATCCTAGTTAAATATTATTTATATTTAACAATACGAATAAATATTATTCTCCATATTGAGAGTTAATATTTATTTAAGATTTATAAAATGATTGAAAATATTAAATAAATATTAATTTGAAAGGTAATTGTTTAATTATGTGAATATATAATATTTATTTACCACTTATTATTTACACTATAAGAAATAAATATTTATTTAGTTATGCCTATTTTAAATAATTTTTTATTCACCAGTATATGAATAGAATAATTATTTATTTATTGAATGAATAAATATTTAACAATAATATTTATTTGGGTATTTGATAGATACTGAGGAGGATGAGTAGACCGATATTAGGTCTGGTGATAAATATTAATTTTCAATAATTTAAAATAATATTTATCATTGTTCTAGTTATTTAATTACTTGAAATAACATAATAATATTATTTTATTATATGGGATGGGGTTTCTTGGGGTTTAAAATTTTATTAAAGGTTACTTTTTTAATTAATTAAATATTAAACCCTGACCCTAGGTCAATAAATAGGCTGTTATCACATTCTAGAGAGGGTAAATCATTGTGCACAACAAATTCATCTAAAGATCCTCATCCTCCTCTCAAACTCTCAATAATGATAATAACAAGAGAGATTCCTTTAAGCTTGAATGAACATAAATAGATAAAAGAAGAATAATATAGGATGATTAATCAGCCGTGCTAGCACCCAAAAAATTCATCGATATTTTTTAGAGATTAAAGGATCATGTTTGGATCACTACTAGAGGGGATATAATTTGGATCCTCATAATGTAATGAATCTACATTGATTAGGTTAGAAAGATCAAAATCACCATCGAAGAAATATCTGAATACTGAGGTATTATTTCTTCCGATCTTTAAAATTAATTATAAATTTAACATGAAAAGAGCTTCTCTTGGTTCTGGTGACATTATTTGTCAATATTATTTCGAAAAATTTTATTGGTTATTTTTTTGTACAATATGTGATTGATCCATCAAATCTGATTAAAACTGAGTTTTCCATTAGCCTAATACATTCTTCTGTTATTACCAGAACCATCATAGAGATGAAAAGTGATGTAATGAACTATCCCAAGTTTACCCGACCTTTCACCTGACAGGACCCATATTTAGGTCCCAAGGGAATTTTTGATCTCCAAATGTTAGTAACTAGTTATTAGGTATCAAAGGATACACCTTGAGATATATTTCACCCTCAAATTATAGAAACACACATTGGATCTTTTATCCAAGGTTTAATATGGACCAACCATAATTTGGAAATCAGTAAAACATCTATAAATATAAATGAAATAAATAACCAATACAAAAAAGTCATAACTAACTACAATGATGGAAAAAATTTGTATAAACGTAAAATAAAATCGAAAATTAATAAAACTAAATAGCATAAATAAAATACAGTGGAATTAAAATCAAACATACATTAGGAATAATCGACTGATACAATTTCCCAAACCAAATTAAACTAAAAAAACCAACATCAATGGATCTACTCCATGAAACCTTAGGTTTTTCACCACATCCCCACTCATCCATCATAGAACAATAAAGAGATGCGTTATGAGCCAACCCGAATACCCTGGTGCACTGATACCTAATCTGACACTAGCATAACTTGAAGGGAATTCCCGATCCCTATAAGTTGGAGAACTAGCACCTAGAATCAATAAGAAGTCAAATGGAACCATTTTTTGATGATAAAAAACAACCAAGATAGAACCGTGAAAGTGAAAAAAATACACATTCTATATTAGAAAACAATCCTTAAGGAGAAAAGTACCACAAAGAACCAAAAATAAACTCCAAATAAATACATCATCTAAAAAATCATATATTATCTATTAAGAAAAAGTCTCAAAATACCTATGTAACAAGTAGACCATAGCTCCACCAGTCACCACCATCACTCTAGGGTACAATGAATCAAGCACACCTACCTCCTATAATTGGTGATTTCCCTTTTCCCAGACTTGGAATAACATAATGTACAAATGTTTGAAGTAAAAGGTAGTGTGTGAGATAAACAAACTAGTAAGATCTCATCAATTATTCCATAAGCAGTTCAAAAAAAAAAAAATAAATGATTTATTCTCTAATTCAAATAAAGACAAGGAATTAAAAATAATTTTCACATTTATGTGTAAAAATATGATTTAATTTTAAGAAGATGGTAGATATATCAAAACCAGATTACATTAATATTTTTCAATAAACAGAGGGCATGAATAAAAAAATTCTAAAATCACTAGCATGTAATAATCAAGTCAAAACCAAGAAATTTGTTCATAAGCCTTGAGATTTATTAGTTTCTATCTCTTGGATCCTTTCATTACTTAGTAAATCATTACAGAACAAAGTTTGTGTACACACATCCCTAAGGATAACTCCACCGAGATAATCAACATCCCATCAGGGAAAATAATGCTGAATTTTGTTTAGTTAAAGTTTTCATCATCAATTCATTATTTGGGAGTCAAAGTCATAGTGTGCTTGTCCCAAACACCAACTAACTACCCATACTCACATGTGTTTTAATAGATCAGTAAATTCTGTGAAATTAATTTATTTCAAGTAAGTTCATAGTTAAAATTTCCAATTCAAGCTTTGTAATAACCTGATTTTCCCAAGCCCTTTGTGAAAATATAGTGTTTGTAGTGTTCTTAGGGGTCACGTGGATTCTTTCTCGGGAGTTTTCCAAAAACTTAGTTCCATTGTGATAGTGGAACCATCACAATGGCACCATCATGGTCACACACCAAAATAGTGGCACCGCTTATGGTGTCTCACCAAACTGATGGCACCGTTATGGTGGTACCATTATGGTGTCTCACTGAACGGTGTCCCACCCTTAGCCAATTTTTTCCTAGTTTCCTGAGTTTTTTTAGTTCCTCCCCCAGTAACGTATCTTTTGACGTAAAAGTGTTTTAATACCATTTTCAAAGCCATTTAAATCCAGTAAAAGATTTTTTAAACCCCCAAGAGTTGGGAGACCCTTCAGTTACCAAAACACGTGGCTTTTTCCCTCAGTGTCATACCCTTCCTCGTGATTTCCAACTTCAGCCCTATTAATTGGGTTTTTCTCTGTTTAGAAGATATCTATTAACTCACAACCATTATCAACACCATCTCTAAGGAGAATTATTAAATAAAAATTAGTCCCGACACGTGAAACCTCCCAAACACATGGTCAAGCCACCATCTGAATTCAAGTACTTCGAAATCATCTCCCTAATTTTAGGATCTGGCCTTTTCTTAAGCTGGGATCCTCTATTAATTTTTTACTTACAGTTTTTATAAGAATTACTAGATAATTACTCCAAAGATGAATCGTGCACCTATATTGGAGCTCTTTTCACTCAGCCTTGAAGCCCCCTAGTTTTCCTTTCATACAATTCACAGATCCTCAGTTCTTGACGCAATGATAAAACTTCAATCCTTGATCATCTAGATAGGGTTTTTCCTTCATATCTGTTTACTGTGCATCATGCAGGGTTGATGTGATAATATTTCCCTTTGGATGTGGATGAAACCAAACCTTAAAAAATATAATAAATAGACTTTTAAAGAATAAGGGGATGTGAATGATGATGATGTTATTGTATTCTTTTATCTTAATTTTTTTTTGTGTTTTGAATTGTATGAGCTTATGACCACTGAAAATCATGGCCATTGGTGGTCCTTTCTTGTGCACTAATGACCCTATTTTTTCTGGATAATCTTGTGATTAAATGGCTGTAACATGGAAACTGTTTAATCATGTAAACTTGGTTGATAAAATGGATGCCTAATAAATAATAATCCCTATGTGATCACCCTGGATAACCAAACAAAAAGAAGGGAATTAATAAAATATGATAGATAAATCTTAAAACTTCCTTGATCTGTTCTGGTGGTATGCATGGTTTCTCTCATTGATGCTTGTGGGGTGACATAAATGGGGATGTGATCTCTTTTTGTTCATTTGATAGTTTGTGTATTTGAGGCCATGCGGAGCTGTTATATTGGGGATTGGTTTGGTTCTAGTAATTTGAGGGATCACAGATCCCTTCTGTTTTTGTGACTTTATAAGAGAACTGGTTGTGAATGCGTAAATTAATACTTAGCCATTTTCTTCTTCAATACAGTGTTGTTTTGACTTGTGGTTGTGCCTGTTAGTTTCCCAGTAGTGAAGAATTATTTTCAATGTAGTCACTTGAAAATGATAACAAGAATGGGTTTGATGTGGATACTGTTTTCCAGGAATGGGTTGTGTTCTAGTTGAGTTTGCGATACATTTGTGCATATAGGGATAACATAAGGAGTGGTTTTGTATGGGCTATTTGTCTACTTTAGGAACTTTAGGTTAGGATGAGTTCTTGATTACTTATATGTATAAAATGTAGTTCCTATGTTTCTTATATTCACCCCACCCATTTTGAGCACTTCATACCAAACACCCCCATTTCATGGGGGAGGGTGTTTTTCCCAACATTCCTTTGAGTGGATGGTTATTATATCTTTTCTGATCCCTCTACCAGGTAGTCCAAGACTCTTCAGGAAGGTTGTTATAGCCTAAGGTTCATTATGGCCAAAAACTCTTTGGGAAGGGTGTGTTGTGGTGGTTGGACTAGGAGTGTGTGGGAAGGTTTGTTTCCCAAGTGTCTTCAGGATGAGGCCCAGGTGTCTTCAAGTGTGGAAGTGGTTGTTGTGGACCAGGTGTCTGCGGATGGATATGTGTGTGGTTGTGGTGGCCTAGGTGTCTACGGGCAGGATGTGTGATTGTGATAGCCCATAAGTTTGTTGTTGGGGAGCCAGTGGGACTATAGTGGGACTTTTAGGGGAGGTCTAATGCATAGGATGTCCTAAATAACTAGTGGGAAATCAGTGTAGGGTACCCAAGTATCGATTTTATATTACTATTACTTTACCTAACTTGTGTTATTTGGGGAGTGTTCCTTAGTGAGACTGGGTAGATAGTTTCCCTTATAGGTGCTTTAGTTATCTCTATTTCTCATGGGGAATTAGAATACCTCCTCACTTATACATGAGAGATTTTTTTCCCTATTTAGTATACCTATATACTCACCCTATGTATATAAAACTACTTTCAGGTTTCTAGGAGGACCTTGAGGACCATGATGAACCTTATTATCTTGGGAATTGGGAGTTGTTTCTGCTGATTTTCCCTTACTTTTGGTGCTTTCCTTTGGAGTTTCTTATACTTTGTATTTGCTTATTTTAGACATGAATAAGGGAATGGATTGTTGGGATTTACTTTTATTCTTTGCTTTTGTTGTTTCAGATTTACCATATTATCTCTCGATCTTATTAAATAAAAAGGGTAATTCCTTCCTTTTTATATGAGATTATATACCCTTGGTGATATTTTCCACTCCGGGGCCTATTGAAGGTGGGACTCGGGGGTCATTATCTCTCCTTCAAGTTGAAGAAGGAAGGTTATAGCAGTTTTATGTCATTTTCCTCATCTTGGTGAAGGCAGGCAGTGAAAATCTTCAACATTCCATTTTGATTTCAAAACCAAAACAAAGGCCTTCATGAAATTCATTCCTTTGGAAAATCAACTTTTGTTTAAAGATTTTTTCTAATGAATCAACATCAAATTAATTCATTAAATAAATTTTCATTTAATTTCATATTTGTTCATAAATAATAACATATTTTCAAAGCCTTATAAAATAGGTTTTTATTTTACAAACCCCATTCCTTTAAAATCAATCATAAAAATCATCATAGTTCAAGGTTTAGAAAATAATTGAAAAACAAATTTCAATTCAATCAAGTAACCAAGGTTTAAATTATTGGGAAAATAATTATATAACCACATAAATTTAGTTCACATGATGAAATGATCAATAACATGAAATGATAACCACTGACGGAGAAACAAAGGTGAGGAAGATCAAAGAAGAATCCCTAGAATCAAGGTCTATCAAATAAACATTTAGATCCCCCAATAGCATGATGATATATCACTCTCTAATAATATGAGATAATATTAAGAGAGAATTTAAAACTAGATAAGATACACTTAACGAAGGGAGATCAGACATATCCATCGACACTTCAATTCGAGAGGAAAAGGGGTTATAGAATCCAAAATCCTCTCTCGAGAACCTCTAAAAGAAAAATTTCCAAGTTAGGGTTTAATATGAGGTTTTTAGGGATAAAAATGGGGGTCCAAGATTTTAATTAAAATTTTCAAGGGATTAAAAACCTATTCACATGGTTTCCTGGTTGAGTTGCATGGTGAGTACTAACCATGGACCTAACTGTGTGACCTCATCAGGATTTTGGGAAGGGTGTATGGATTTTCCAAATGGTTAGAATAACCATGCACCAACCATAGAAAAACCTATTGTCTAAGTCCATACAGTTTGGAGGGGAGGCCTCATGGTTTGAAATAACTAGGTGCCAACTGTGTGCCCAATTCCAGTGCCTCAAGACATGGATCACGATTTTATGGGATGAACCATATAGTTTTCCCCAACCATTTTCTAACCATGACCAAACCAAATGACTTCCATATTTACCCAAAAAACTATAAAAACAACCCAAAATAATAATAGAAAAAAGGATGATTAAAACGGTTTCGAAATACCTAAAAGATGGTAATGAGATGTTACAACCTACCCACCTTAAAAACTTTCTACCCCAAGAAAGTATATTAATAAGACTCAATGTCAAAGATATGTGGCTACTACTCTCTCATCAGTGCCTTATGGTCTCAATTATTGTGATAATTAAAACCATGCTACCAAATCACACAAACTAAAGGTATAGACATCCTTAAATAATCTTCATCTCATAATCAACAATACGAACTAGATGATCAATCATGAAAAAATGATGTTCAACATCAAGGTCGTCCCATATCAAAACATAAAATGGTTTAGAGAGATAATTTATGAGACATGATATGTGTATCAAATCATAAATTAATGTTAACTAATTTGTAAAATACAAATGGTAAACCACCTTGACAATATGATCAACAATCTAAAATGGTACCATGTATCTCGATACAATATTTACTTATTTTCCAAAACTTCGGTGACCTAACCAAGGTGAAATTCATAGAAACACCTGGTAACCAATTGAAAAATCCAAATGGAATTAGTGATAATGAATATAATATTTATGTCCAATCTGTACTGTCACCATTCTATAATGAATCAATTGAATCTTTTCCATTATCTTTTGGACCATTCTAGGTACAACCAAGGAGATTCACCAATATCCAACCAAAATAATGGATATTTTCATAGTCGAACATACAAGGATTTAAAGGGTTCCATTTGGATGGATGGACGATAACTATTTTATAATAAAACTCAACCAGTCCCAAGTGGCTATCCCAAGTTCCACCAAAGTTAAGAATGCAAGCATGAAGCATGAATTCAATAATATATATAGTTCATTATATCTATCCATTCATATATAGATGATATGACATGCTCAATATGACCTGGTATCCCATCATCAAGTAGAGGCCTCTCCAAAAATGATAAGTGAATCAAGTGTCCCTATTAAAAACTATAGAAGATGGAACTCCATGAAATATGATGAACTCTTATACATACAAACTTCCCATGTCCTCAAATTTGGTTGTATCATAAATGTGGATAAATTGATTTTATTTGGTCATCTGAATGATCATTACCCATATCACATTATTCCATTAAGGGGTATGTGGAAACCTAACAAAAAAATCCATTGAAATCTCATCGCACTTCCAAGTCAGCACTGGAAGGGGTTAAAGAAAACCTTAAGGTTTTTGGTGATTGGATTTAACATACTAACATATATAACAGTGAGAAACAAAGTTAGTGATGTCTCATCTTATACCAAGATAGAAAAATCATTACCGTATATCATAAAACGTATTTTTACTACTAGGATGCACTTCCCATTGGGAACAATGGAAATCTCCCAACACAAATTTTCTCATAGTAAAAGGTATGATGTATCAGTTAAAAAAGAATAATATACCCTCAAATGATAATGAACATTCACTAATGGTCTCCTCAATTTAAAGAGAGTCCCTAAATCCACAAAATTCACCCTCAAGTTGTTATTCTTGAAGAATCATCTTGAGATGAGGGGAGGTTAACTGAACACTTGTTAACATAAGCTTGGTATCATTATTCTAGACTTTTAGGTACATATGAGAAAATAGAGATATCAAATTACACTCTTCAGATGATTGTTTCATGCCAGGGGTTAGAAGTTTTTAACTCAAAGCATCAGCAATGACATTCCCATTACTAGGGGTATAAGCAATGTCTAAATCAAATGATTTTAGGTACTCCACCCATCGTCTCTAATAGAGGTTCAAATATTTTTATGACAATACGTAGATCAATCTTTTGTGGTCTGAATAAATGGTAAACCTTTCTGATAAAGGGAAATTCCACAAAATATTAAGAGCATACATCACAAATGTGAGTTCAAGTTAATGAGTATGATAGTTCTTCTCATTATTCACTACCTTAGGAGAAAACTGAACAAGCCCAAAAAAATGGTTTGTATACTGAGTCATGGTCTTATCACCCTGTTGGAGGTTGATGAACTCTATCTAATTTTCCAAAACTATGGATTCTAGATAAAAATATTATTTTAAATTCTCCCTAAAGTCTTTCCACTCTAAACCCTCACGTTTCTATACCATAACCATTGGATCCTAGCATATAATTCTACGCCCTTCAACCAATCCTCTTCCTCTTGAGGATCATTTGAACCTTGAAAATTTGGTGCTTTCTACCAAAGAAACTCTCGATAAAAATTTCTAGACTCATCCCTTTGAGGTCCCACAACTATATCCTAAATCAGAATGAGTGTGGTTACCTATCTCAGAGCTTAAAAAACACACAATATTATCTCAATAAGGTTTTGATCAAATAGAGGGTTGAATTTCCATGGTTCATTTTCATCTCCATATCAAGGTATTTTCAAAAAACTTCTTGGGGGAATGGTACTACACAACTTTAATTAGGAAATACAAAAATATAATCAAGGGATACATGAATATAAATTCCACCAATAGAATTAAAAATTTTGGGATCTCAACAAACTCAGATCAAATTTAAGTAAAAGACTAGAATTAGATCAATTCATTCCTCATGGATGCCTTTCCCAAATTCCCATGGGGACTTAAGGATCACTGTTGTTAAGCAAGTGTTGTTTTCAACAATACATGATTTTATTATTAATAAGGGGGATATTGTTGAGAACAATACTCTATTTCTTTATGATGATTTTGATGCTCACAAAATACCCTTAATTGTAATTTAATGATTTTAATTTATGTATATTTCAATAATTAAATATTTTATATATTCTTATTTTTATAAGAGTATTCAAGTATTTATACAGTGTGAAACAAGTGTTAAAGAGTTCAGAAATAAATTTAGCATGTTCTGGAAACACTGTTAATACCCTACGTGGGGAAGCATAACATAAGGATGGAATGCGGTGTATACTCTAAAGAGATATCAGAAAAGTATGGTTAATCAACCATACATTATTGTAAAATTATGTAAGAGGAACCCTACATTAGGAAGGAACCCTGCATTTGGGATATTGAAAAGTATGGGAGAATAATCGTACGTAAGTTTTAAACGTTATGTTTGTTTCTCAAAAGTATGGTTCATCAACCTTACTTTTGTGAACAACCTTACGTTTCATCAAAAGTATGGATCATGTACCTTACGTTTGGAAGCTTATAAAAGTAGGGATCATTTATCATTTATTTGAATGTTGAAAAGAAAAGTATGGACGATCAACCTTACATTTGTGTTCAACCTTACTTTTGAAGGATGCGTCATCAACCTTACATTTGTGATCTACCTTATGTTTAGAAGATGCATGATATACAGTTCAACCTTACATTTGGCGTTGGAAAATTAAAGACAATATTATTATACAACGGTTTACAAGCGGATTATTAGGATGATTTTAAGCCGGATTAAAAGATGTTTTTAAAATGCGTCTTTGACTGATTCAAAGTTGTTTTATCTACGATTCAAAGGATCAATTTACAAGGAGATTTTCATGCTGAATTTCAAGGGGAGTTACGACTGCTTTGTTAATTCAAATGTTTGAATATTGCGAGCCAGAAGGCGAAATTTTTGGATCTAAATTTTCAGAATACGTGCTCATCATTATTATATATATTTTAAAAATATAGATGTGATATACACAGAGATTCTATATACAAGAACTGATAAACAACAACGATGAATATAAAAAGGATAAAAATAGAGACTATCAAGATCTACAGATCTACTAATTACGAAGAGTGACAAAGATCTGTTTATTAAAGAAGAAGAAACACAACATTAGACTCACCTATTCGACATCAAAGATCTATTTTGAATCTACTTCTGAAGTTGTGAATTATATTTCTATAACTATTGCAACTGGATTGACTCATAATGACCCTTACTTGAAGATCATTATTTCTGAAGATGATGATCCATTTACTGTCAGTTGCATTCTATTTCAATTGTGAAGAACAACTAGGAAATAATTTTCAATGATCAAATACTCTTTTATCTTGAGTGATAAACTTCTCGTACTAATCTGTGTATTAGGTTCTGTGTTTGAACCAAAATGATCTTTTTTTCCTTAGATTGTAAAGGTGTCAACTACCTATACTTAGTTGTACAGTCTGTTGACAAGAGGACCAGATAGTGAAAATCACCAAGCTCATGGAGTAGAGCGTTGGTGGAGTGGACTAGGGGCCTTCCGTTCCATGAACAACTATACATCATGTGACCTATGCTATTTATTTTCTCGCTGCTAAACTCTTTGATATAAAGGTAAAAGTATAGATCACTATTATTCAAAGAAATTGAAAAAGACACAATTCACCCCCTCTTGTGTATATTTGGTATAACCCAATTCAACAATTGGTATCAGAGGAAGAGATTTTTGATAAATCCTTAAAAAGATAAAAGTGATTATACATAGAGCATGATGACTGATAAAAGAGGGGGAATGTCTATAGTCAGAGCACCACACTTCAATGGAGAAAATTATGGATTCTAGAAGTCATGAATGATAATTTATCTGAAAAACCTTAGATACAGAGTATATTCTAAGATTCTGACTCCATATGAAATACCTAAAAAACTTGAGACATGGAGTGAATCCACAAAAGTAGAATATGATATGAAATCAAAGTAAATAAATGCAATTATATGTGGTCTAGGACCTGATGAATTCAACAGAGTATCTCAAAGTACAACATCATATGAGATGTGGCAAACTATTACTGTTGCTTATGAAGAAACTGACAATGTCAGGAAAATGAGATATGCTTCTGCTAAGATTAAATTTGACACATTCAGAATGTTTGAAAGTGAAAGAATTACTCAAATGAATGGAATATTGACATAACTTATCAATAATATAACTGCTTTGGGAGACCCGATCAAACAAGCTGATTAAGCTTTGAAAGTACTGAGAGTACTACCTACTAAATTGAATGTAATTTCTGCTATAATCAGAAAATCAACACCTATCAAAGACTTAACCATGAGAGAGATGATTGGAATACTTATGATGTATGAATCCAAAATGCAAGATGAAGCAAATGAGTATAATGTTCTGATCAAGAGAGAAGACACTTCTTTAAAAGTATCATCTCAAGGTAAAATCAAAAGGCTAAAGAAAAAATAAGTAAATGTGAAATCAGAAAGTTTTGATTCATCAAATTCTGATGTAGAACCAGCTCAGCTAGACAGAAAGTTTAGTAAATTCTAAAGAAAAAATAAAGGCTTCAGAAAAACTTTCAAAAAGGATGAAAAGGAAGTTAGATGTTATGAGTGTAAGAAAATGGGGCACATCAGACTTGACTGTCCTCAATTAAAGGAAGACAACAAGAAGAAGTTCTTCAAAAATAATGATTATGAGCAAAAAGATAAGAAAGCAATGAAATCTATATGGAGTGTGTCTGAAGATTCCAGAAGCCCTTCATAATTAGGCTCAGAAAAGGAAGAAGTAAATATAAAATCCAACATGTGCTTTATGGAAGAAATAGATGAGGTAAAATCATACTATTCTTCTGATTCTAATGAAAACTTTAGTTTTGAAATAAGCTATTCTAATGAAAAACTTGCAGCCTACTGCAACATGCTTGAAGAAAAATATGATTATCTTTTCAAGAAACTAAAGTCTTTAAAGAACATTCACAAGGCTATTTCAGATGAAAGAGATACAATACTGAAACAACTTAAGGAGTTAACTAATAAGTATAATTCAATTAAAACTAACTATACAGATTATGAATCAAAGGTAAAAAAACTGAAAAATGAAGTAGAAACATATAAAAGTGCTGCTCTTATTTTTACAAAAGGAGAAAATATACTAAATGAAATTCTTGGAAAGAATGTGATTAAAAAGGGAAGATATAGAATATGCAGTAAAGGTGAAAAGCCTAAACTGTACAAAAATTAATTTGTTCCAAGTACTAGAAAGGTAATATGTAACTATTTTGGTGCAAAAGGTCATCTGTCTAAGAATTGTTACTTAAGGAAACCCCAAATAAGTGGAATAAAGAAAGAATTTGTCTCAAAAAATTTGTATGATTTCGTTGATTTTAGAAAAACAAAGCAATTCTGGATTCCCAAATCTTTGTTGGCTAACACAAATGGACCCAATAGAATATGGGTATCAAAAAAATCTGTTTAAATGTCTTTGCAGGAAGCAGGTCACAGAATAAAAAAGGCCATATGGTATATGAACATTGTATACTGAAGGCATATGAGTGGAAACTCATCAAATTTCATAACACTAACTCAAAAAGATGGCGGACTAGTCACTTTTGGTGACAATGCCAAAGGCAAGATAATTGGCATTGGAACAGTTGGAGATCCAGAATCTATCTCAATCACTAAAGTACTTTATATAAAAGGATTGAAACACAATCTGATAAGTATCTCTAAACTCTGTGATGATGGTTATGCTGTTGATTTCTCTAACAATTGATGTTCTGCTTTCAAAAATAAATTTCTTAAATTTAGTGCACCTAGAACTGATAATGTGTATACCCTGGACTTAAATTCCTTGTGTAAACAACAAGTAAACTACTTAACTACTAAGATAAATGAATCCTAGATCTGGCATAGAAGACTTGGAAATTGCAATATATATGCTTTACCTAAGTTATCCAAGAAACAATTAGTTTCTGATTTACCTAGTCTCAAGTTTGAAAGTGATAGATTTTGTGATGCATGTCAACTTGGCAAGCAACACAAATCATCCTTCAAATCTGTTAACAAAATTTCTACATCTAAACCTCTCGAACTTATTCATATAGATTTGTTTGGACCTTAAAGAGTAGAAATATTGGATGGTAAATTATATGTATATGTTTTGGTTAATGAATATTCTATATTTACATGGATTTTCTTTTTAAAATTTTAAAATGAAGCTTTTAAATTATTTGAAAGTTTTTTAAAATCTGTTAAAAAAATGGTTTTAAAATAATTTCATTAAGAAGTGATCATGGTGGAGAATTTGAGAATCTGGAATTCAATTCCTTTTTCTCAAATATGGGTATTAAACACACCTTCTTTGCACCAAGAACACCTCAACAAAATAGAATTGTTGAAAGAAGAAATAGTACTATTCAAGAAATGGCTATGACTATGCTAAAAGAATACTGTCTTCCTACCTATTTTTGGGCAGAAGCTGTAAGTAAAGCCTGCTATATAATGAATATAGTTTTAATTAGACCAATTTTGAAAAAGACACCCTATAAACCCTGGAATAATAGAAAACCTAAAGTAAATTACTTCAAAGTTTTTGGATGCAAGGTTTACACCTTAAATACCAAGGACAATCTTGGTAAGTTTGATCGAAAATCTGATGAAGACATTTTCTTAGGATATTTTTCTACTTCCAAAGCTTATAGAGTTTTTAACAAAAATTCAAGGATTGTTGAAGAATTAGTTCATGTGAAATTTGATGAATCTGATCCCTTTTAGAAAAGTACAGATCAAATTGATGAATATGACTCTAATGATAACATGAGACTTGAGAACCTGAAAGATTATTTTAAAAAAGATATAAATAAAATTCAGTCCAGTCCAAAATAACATGAAACTGAAGAACCTATAAGTGTACTACCTAGACAGTCAAGGACCCTAAATAATCATCCTTTAGAAACAATAATAGGAGACTTAGAAACTAGAATAAAAACTAAAAGGAACATAGGAAGTCTTGTTGAGTTTTCTTCCTTTTGATCCCATTTAGAACCCAAGTCTATAGAAGAAGCTTTAAATGATGAAAGTTGGATGATAGAAATGCAAGAAGAACTAAACTAGTTCAAAGGAAATGAAGTATTGAAATTAGTTGAAAGACCACAGAATTATCCAGTTATAGGAACAAAATGGATCTTTAGAAATAAACAAGATGATCAAGGAATAATAACTAGGAATAAAGCAATACTAGTATATAAAGGATATAATCAGGAAGAAGGTATAGATTATGGTGATACCTTTGCACCTGTATCTAGATTATAATCCATTAGAATCCTTTTAGCCTATGCATATCATATGAACTTTAAATTATTTCAGATAGATGTTAAGTCTGCCTTTTTAAATGGTTATTTAATGGAGGAAGTTTATGTTGAGCAGTCTCCCGGTTTTAAAAATTCACAAAAACCAGATTTTGTTTTTAAACTTACTAAAGCTCTTTATGGCTTTAAACAAGCTCCTAGATCTTTTTATGAAAGATTAAGCTCTTTTCTTTTGAAAAATGATTTTATTTTTGGAATGGTAGATCCCACACTATTTAAGAAAAATGTAAATTCTAATATTTTATTGGTTCAAATTTATGTTGATGTTGTAATTTTTGTATCAATAAATAAATCTCTTTGTCATAAGTTTTCAAATCTAATGCAAAAAGAATTTGAAATGAGTATGATGGGAGAAGTAAATTTCTTTTTAGGACTACAAATTTTTCAAAAATATTTTGGAAATGTTTTGAATCAAATCAAATAAATTATTGATTTACTAAAGAAATTTGGATTTGAAAACATCAAGACACATACAACTCCAATGTGTACTAATATAAAAATTGATTTGGATGAAACTGGAAAATCAGTTGACAACAAGTTATATATAGGTATAATTGGTAGTTTATTATATCTTACTATTAACAGACCAGATATAATGTGTTCAATATATTTTTGTGCAAGATTTCAATCAAAACCTAAATAATCCCATTTAACTGCTCTTAAAAGATTTTTTATATATTTAAAAGGAAATGTTTTTCAATCTCTTCTTTATCCCAAAATGTTTGATTTTAATTTAATTTCATATTTAGATGAAGAATTTGGATGTTGTATATTAGATAGAAAAATCACCTCAGGAACTTTTTATTTTTTAGGAAAATCCTTAGTGTCATGGTCAAGTAAGAAACAACTCTCTGTTTCGCTATCAACAGCCAAGACAGAATATGTATCTTCTAGGAGTTTCTGTGCCCAAGTTTTGTGGATGAAAAACACTCTTATGGATTTTGGACTAAGTATTAATAGTACGTCTATTTTATGTGATAATAATAGTGCTATAAATATTTCAAAAAATCCTATTAATCATTCGAGGACTAAGCATATCGATATCAGACACCATTTTCTAAGAGACCATGTTCTTAAAAAAGATATATTCTTAGAATTTGTAAGTACTGAAATTCAATTAGCTGATATTTTTACTAAACCACTACCCACTACAAGGTTTGATTTTATTAAGGGGGAGTTAGGTTTATTTAATTTTAAATAAAAATTTTATTTTATTCAATTGATTATACTATTTCTATTTATACTGTTTAAAATAACTTAGTTATTTGTTTTTCAAATAGAATATTTTATTTTATTAGATCTGTTTTTAAATGCGTACAATTTTATTTGTTTTTAAAATTTATGTAATGATTATTGATGACACGGGAATGAAGGTTGTTAGAAACCTTTTGAATTATTAATTGTTTCATTTCTACCAAAAACCCTTTCACACCTGTGAAGCATTACCACTCTTTGTCAATCCGAACATGAACCTTCAAAACCCTTATCCTTTTTCGAACCTTCATAGATTCATGACAGAAATGGCCAAGACCAAAAGAACTGATGAGGCTGAGACCAACACTTCCAAGAGGCAGTGCTTGGAAGGAAGGAAAATATTTCAAGGAAAGGTCATAGATCTGGAATGGTTATATCAGACGAACCTATTACTGAAGCAAGCTCTTTCTTTTCAAAACCTTGAATAGGTGTTTAATTGAGATCATATGGAGTTTCTATATGAGGTTGAACTTCGTCATTTCTTTAAGTCAGTATAGTTTAGTCTGGGAACTGATGAGGATTCGATTGTTGATAAGATTGAGGATCGAGATTTTCCAATCTCATCTATAGAAATCGCTCAAATTCTTAACTGCCCTCATGAGGGAGTTTTTCATTTTTATTTAAAGAATATTGGTGATTATATGCATAAGTTAGACGATATTATGTCCTTTTTGTTTGGAACTACATCTATAAATAAAATGTTTGTGAATGATTTGGAACTGGATTAGAAATTTTTTCTTAAGTTTGTGTAAACTGGTATTGCACCTAGAATGTCTAAGATGGAAAAGATACTTTACCCAGATATGTACATAATGTTTTTGCTGCTGATTAATATCAAATTTAACTTTCCAAGATATGTGGTAAGGTATCTCAGTTACTGTTTCCAACCAGAGGCAAGGATGAACTTTTATCCTTTTGGATGGTTCATCCCAAAAATTATGTTTAAGACAGATATGATAAGATTAGTGGATGCTCAAGTGAGATGCCACCACATTAATATCTTCAATGCTGGTACCTTGAGAAAAATTGGATTCTTATGGGGCACTATCAAAGGAAAGCTACTACCTATTGAATCTAAAGAGGATGACGAAAGTGCTCAGGCCCAACCAGCAAAATCACAGGAAGGACAAGCTGAATCAAGAATCAGTGCTGTATCAAGAAGATTTAGGTTTGAGGCTATGGAAGTATCTGAAGAAATAATTTAGGAAGGACTTCAGTTCAAAAGGACCAGGGATCCTAATCCTGTTGAATAGCTTACTGTAACTTCACATGTTTTCACATCTAGTGATCTCCTATGCTATAAGTTTTTGAGATAAACTACAGTTGAAGAAATACTATAGGTAGAAGTGCCTCAAGATAAAGTGACTCCTCCAGTAGAGCAAGAAAGTTTGGCTCAGGAAGTGACAGAACAAGAAGCTCAAACGAAAACTATAACTGAGACAGTGCCTGGTGAAGGAGAAGCAGTGGCCTAAACTCTAATTGATAAAGTATAGGTTGATCAAGAAAATATTGTTTTAGAAAATCCAGTGATAGAGGAAGACCATGAAGATGATTCTCATGAGGAGAAACCTCCAGTACTTGACAACCAGGAATAGAATGCTTTTGAGATTCATACTGAAGTACTGAATGAGAATTTTTCTGTAGATGAGTCTAGGAAAGACTCAGAGGGAAAATATGTTAAAAACCTTCTCAGGAGGAAGATAAGGAAAAATATGATGCAGATTCATCACCCATAGTGCTGCTACTTCAATTACAAGAAGAGGATGAGAATCATGAACAAGGTGCCTATGAGTCAGCGAATGGGGGAGTAGAAGAGCTGTACAGGAAGCTGTCAAGTTTGGAATCTAAAAATGTTGCTCTGAAGAGAGCCTTAGAGAAAGAACCATTGAATTTTCAAAGACTGAAAGCAAGTACTATTTCCAGATAGGAAGTTGAAGTGTTTACGAAATAAATTTTAAATAAAGTTACATAGTTGAAATAAAATATGGTTATGAAGAAAAATTTAATGGAATTTAGATATTTTATGGAGAAACAATTTGCATCCATCAAACTCAGTGAGACCAGTACATCTGGTACTTCACCTGATTTAATCATAAGATTTCAGGATATTATAGTGGTCATGGAGACTATGAATGCCAAATTGAAGGACCTTCAATGTAATAGTTCCCCTTTATCAGTACTTTTAGATAATCAGAAGTTTCTAGATGACTAGTTTACCTCAAGTGAACCAGGTATTAGAATTGTACTGACTCAGTTTATAGAGAATTTAACTCTGTTTATGGAGAAGGAAGAGAGTCTTCATGAGTTTTTCAGAGTAAATATGACCTAAGATATTCATATGACTCAGGAGAATAGAGATATTATTATCAAACTGGGAGATATAATGATGAGACGACTGAGAGAGTAGTTGATAGAAATCAAGGTAGTAATTCAGAGGAGATAGACCCTCTCTCATAACCTTACCACACCTTGATTCCTATGTTCATCATAATTGTAACAGTTACATATTTTTTTAATGAAATGTTATTTCATTCTATATTTGTGTGTTTCAATTTGTTTTACTGTATTTGTTTAGATATTCCAGTAATCCAGATTCATTTATTAACAAACAGTTTATAATATCATTTACTTAAGTACAATGCTACATTAAAATGTGTTCTATTCCATCTTCTATAATTCTTTTTGATGTCACAAAAGGGGGAGAAATTAGGATAAACATAACATTTTATTTTAACTATTTCACATTGTACTTTAATTGTACTTTAATTTTTCTAAATATTTATTTTAAATTTATTGGATAATTTTTTTTCTTTCTTTTTTATTGGGGGAGAAATTTGATAAAATTTTCTTCATTTTAGAAAAAGGGGGAAAATTTAATTTTATGATTATGGATAAATTTTTTTATTTAATCTTGTTAAAATTAAATATTTTTTTATCTAAGAAAAATTCTAAACCATATGTAATTAATTTTGGAAGTTAATTTTATTTATTATTTTATGGGTTTTTTTATCATCAAAAATGGGGAGATTGTTGAGAAAGTTTTGTTTTTAACAATACATTATTTTATTATTAATAAGGGGGATATTTTTGAGAATAATAATCTATTTCTTTATAATGATTTTGATGCTCACAAAATACCCTTAATTGTTTTCTAATGATTTTACTTTAAGTATATTTAAATAATTAAATATTTTATATATTCTTATTTTTGTAAGAGTATTCAAGTATTTATACAGCGTGAAACAAGTGTTAAAGATTTTGGAAATCAATTCAGTGTGTTCTGGAAAAACAGTTCATACCCTACGTGGAGAAGTGTAGTGTAAGGATAGAATGCGGTGTATACTCTAAAGAGATATCAGAAAAGTATGGTTAATGAACCATACATTATTGGAAAAGTATGGAAGAGTAACCCTATGTTAGGAAGAGGAACCCTATGTTAGGAAGGAACCCTACGTTTGGGATATTGAAATGTACGGGAGAAGAATCATACGTAAGTTTTAAACGTTACGTTTGTTTCTAAAAAGTATGGTTCATAAACCTTACTTTTTTGAACAACCTTATGTTTCATCAAAAGTATGGATCATGTACCTTATGTTTAGAAGCTTATAAAAGTATGTATCATTTATCATTCATTTTAATGTTGAAAAGAAATGTATGGATGATCAACATTACATTTGTGTTTAACCTTAAATTTGAAGGATGCATCATCAAACTTACGTTTGTGATCTACCTTACATTCAAAAGATGCATGCTATACAGTTCAACCTTACATTTGGCATTGGAAAATTAAATATGATATTATTATGCAACGGTCTAAAAGCGGATTATTAGGCTGATTTTAAGCCAGATTAAAAGCTTTTTTTAAAACGTGTCTTTGATTGATTCAAAGCCATTTTATCTACGATTGAAAGGATCAATTTAAAAGGATATTTTCATGCCAAATTTCAAGGGGATTTACAACTTCTTTGTTAATTCAAATGTTTTAATATCATGAGTTAGAAGGAGACCTTTTTGGATCTAAATATGTAGAAGAAGTGCTCGTCATTGTTATATATATTTTAAAAATATAGATGTGATATACACAGAGATTCTATATACAAGAACTGCTGAACAACAACAAAGAATATACAAAGGATAAAAACAGAGACTATCAAGATCTACAGATCTGCTGATTATGAAGAGCGATAAAGTTCTTTTTATTGAAGAAGAAGAAACACAACAAAATATTCACCTATTCGACATCAAAGATCTATTGTGAATATACTGCTGAAGTTGTGAATTATATTTCTATATCTATTTGAACTGGATCGACTCAGAATGAATCTTACTTGAAGATCATTATTTCTGAAGACGATGATCCATTTACTGTCAGTTGCATTCTGTTGCATTTGTAAAAAACAACTTGGAAATAATTTTCAATGATCAAATACTCTTTTATCTTGAGTGATCAACTTCTCATACTAAGTTCTGTATTAGGTTCTATGTTTGAACCATAAGGCTCTGTTTTTCCTTAGATTGTAAAGGTGTCAACTGCCTATACTCAGTTGTGGAATGACCTATTGACAAGAGGACCAGATAGTGAAAATCACCAAGAATGTGGAGTAGAGCATTGGTGGAGTGGACTAGGGGCCTTCTATTTCCCAAACAACTATACATCGTGTGTCTTGCACTATTTATTTTTTCGCTGCAAAACTCTTTGATATAAAGGTAAAAGGACATATCATGATTATGCAAAGAAATTGAAAAAGACACAATTCAACCCCCTCTTGTGTATATTTGGTATAACCCGATCCAACAATTATGATGAGAGATACCTAGGCAATCACTCACAACATCCCCTTAAGTCCCAATAATCCTACCTCCTGTCTACCAGGACATCCCATAATACATACTGATATCAAGGAAAGAAGGACAACCCACCTTTGATACCATTTTTTATGAACCATCCCAAATACTATGGTACAATGATGCCTAAAACAATACCAAAATTTCCTAAAGAGTGTTCTTAATACCCATGTGTTAGTGAACTAACACCTATCATCAAAAAGAATTCGAATTGAACAATTTTTCTATGATAAAAAACAAACAAGATAGAACAATAAAAGAGAAAAAATACATAGTTGGTATGCCAAAATACTCTTCAAGGAGAAAAGTACCATAAGAAATCATACATAAACTTCAAAGAAATACATCATCCAATAAAAAAATATTATTCATCAAGAAAAGGTGTCATAATCTATATGTAACAAGTGGAACATAGCTCCAACAATCACCACCACCACTCTAGGGTCCCATGAATCAAGCACACTCACTAACTCCAAGTGGGGATTTCCCTTTAACCAGACATGACATAACGTAATTTATAAATTACCAAAGGAAAAGGTAGGGTGTGAGATAAACATCCTAGTATGATCTCACTAATTATTCCATAAGAAGTTTCAATACAAATAGACTACTTGTGATTCAATTTAAATAAATATAATGCATGGAAAATAATTTTCAATTTTTTCAGTCAAAACATGATTTCAATTCAAGAATACAGAGGAAATATTAAATTTGTCTTAAATGAACATCTTCAATAAGTAAAGGGTATGAATAAAATAGTTCTATAATCCCTGACATGTAATAATAAAGTAAAAACGAAGAAACATGTTCATAATCCTTGAGGTATGTTAGTTTCTAAACTTTGGATCCTCCCACTACTCATACAATCATCATGGCTCAAAGTGTGTGTGCACACATCCCTAAGTCTCAGGTCGTTAGGATAATCAATCAACACCCCATCAGGGGAAATAATGCTAAATTTAGTTTAGTATAATTTTTCATCATCAATACATTTATATATAGTTAGCATTATAAAATTCTTATCCCAATCACCCACTAACTACATAGGATCACATGTTATTTTAATCAATAAATCATTCATGTTCAATTCATATATTTTAAATTAGTACATATTTCAAATTCCTAATTCAAATTTCAACATAACATTTCAATTTTAAAAAAATAGAGGTATTCATCAAATTCATTCCTTTGAAAAATTAACTTTCATTTAAATCATTTTTTCTCTTGAATCAATGTCAAATCGATTCACCCAAATTTTTTTTATTTCAATCCATATTTTCTCGTAAATCACAATATATTTTCAAAGCCTTAGAAAAATGGTTTTTATTTCACAAACCCCATGCCTTTGAAATCAATCATAAAAATCATCACAATTAAAGGTCTAGAATACAATTGAAAAATAAATTTCAGTTTAAGAAAAAAATGGTTTCAATTTTAGGGAAAATACTTATGAAACCACCTACCTTTAGATCACACAATCAAATGACCAATCACCCAAAACTGGGATCGAAAATGGAGAAATTAAGGTGATGAAGATAAAATAAGAATCCCAATAATCAAGATCCATAAAATCAATGTTTATATCCAAAAATAACATGATGATATATCACTAATTAATAAGATTAGGGAAGATAAAGGGAGAATTTCAAATAATAGAAGATCCACTTAACATAGAGAGATCTAACACATCCATTGACACTTCAATCCAAGAGTAAAGGGGTTAGAGAAACCGAAATACTATTTTGAGAGCCTCTAAAATCCAAAGAACTGAGTTTGGGTTGAATATAAGATGTTTAGGGTCTTAAAAAGGGGTATTGAGATTTTAATTAATTTTTTTGGGGATTAAAAACCCATTCTCATGGTTTCTTAGTCTGGACATATGGTTAGTACTGACCACACACATAACCATGTTCCATCACTAGGGTTCTGGAAAGGGTACATGGTTTGGATTCATAGTTAAACTAACCATTTTACAACCATGAAAATCACTATTATCCAAGTTTGTATGGTTTATAGGGGAGGCTACACAGTTTTTACTAACCACGCACCAACCATTCACCCCCTTCCAATGCCTCTAGACATGGGACACAGTCTGTTAGGATGAAACACACTTTTCCCCCTAAATATGTGTCAACCATGAAGGACCTAAAATACTTCCAAAATTCTCCATAAAACTCTAGAAATGACCCAAAAAAAGACCCAAAAAAAGGATGAAAAAAACAAGGGGTTAGAAGTACTTGAAAACTGGTAACAATATGTTATAATATGAAGAATACAAATGGAAAACTTAGAACCTATATATGTAGTAGGATCCACACACACACACACATGAATGTATATGAAAATCATGAGGTAACCAACCTAGTAAGATCTCACCAAGGAATCTATAAATATTTTTATAAAGGAATTAATAAATACTAGTTTTAAAATACAATTAGAAAATATAATTTATAAACATAATCATATGAAAAAAATATCAAGTCCATAATCATTTTTTTTAATTTTTTTACTTTATTTAAATGAAAACAATCACTTTGAGAACATTTCCTCAAACTAATCCATTTTTAGAAAAAAAATCCATTTTTACAATCAACTTTGAAAACCCAAAAAAAGATATTTTAATTAAAAATGGTTTCCCAAACATCATTGAAAACCATTTAAATGAAAATGAACCAAACAAAAAGGTTTGAGTATGCTACAATATTGGAACCAAAAGTCAAAAGATAAATTATGAAAATAATTAATATAAAGGGTTCTATAAAAAATATAATAACGGTGGAATACAATCAAGTATTCAATAAGTATCCCATATATGAACCACCAATCAAGGAATATTTTTCATGGTATCCACCCTAGGTCCTAATGTGATGCGATTCTTGAATTTTACAAACCAAATTTGGACTAACAACTAGCCTATGTTATATCCACCCAACACAAGCCGCTAGTATATCCCACATTATAATAATCAGGATGGAACTCCCCATTTATCCCTATCTCATGCTAGAGGGGAAACTAGAGGTGAGTGTACAAACTAGTGTAGCATAAATATATATCTCATACTTAGTTACTTGGGTTCCCATGACCAAAAAAATGTGTAAGTGAGTGAATAAGAAATCCAATATCAATAGAGAAGACATAAATAATAACATTCCATCACCTATAACAACCTTGCATAAACAAAACCCTTTTTAGCACAATATATCCATTGTATAAAGATAAAAAATCCATCAATAGTTAAAAAAACAAAGGGAAATAAATTAGGATGTCCCATAAAACAAACCATTCATCTTTCAAGTGAAAAACAAGCCTTTAAGTCCACATACACCATCTGAAATCCCCTCTTTAAAACACTTCCTTAAAACCACCTTTAAAAAAATCATCCCTTAAATTTGAATATGTAATTTAAAACATGTTTAAATCCATTAATTACCCTAAAAATAAATTTATAATCCTTATAGGCATTTCAAAAAAGTATTGTAATATAAAAATATTGACTTCGAAAAACAAAACATGAAATCTATAAGGTAAACCATTTTATTCCAAGCATAATAATTAAAATAAATAATTTATAAACACCACATACATATCATATATATGCATAATTTCAATGAAAATTAATTTATAAAAATAAAGGACACTATAAAATGAAAAATAAAGAAATTTCATAGAAACACCCACCTCAAAGAAGAGAAAACTAAGATAATAAAAACTAAAATATGTCACATTCAATGGAAAGAACCAAAAAAAGGATGAAGATGATGTCTATAATCCCTAGAAATAAAAATAACCAATATAAGGTCCACCCAAAACCCTAAAATGGACAACAATATCCATAGGGTTCATGAGAAAAGTTGGAACCAAGATGAAAGATAAGAATTGGGAGAAGAGAGTTGTAGGGGAATAACATGAGGAATCAAGCTCAAACATGGATGTAATTAATGGAAAATTCCATGTAGGTGGATAGGAATAGGGGGGATTTTTAGGGGAGTCCAAGTTGAGTGTGAGGATTATAAGGGTCTATGGGATTAAAATAAAGTAGGGAGTAACTTAGGGATTTTAATTTTTTTTTTAAAAATTGGGTGAAGTTTGTGGTTTGGATGCTCAGTTAGGGAAAAACATGCACTAAATATGCGGTCTTACATTTATGAACCAACTAGTATACATGGTCTCCTACGAATATCTACATGGTTAGAAAAATTGTATACTAACCATGAGAAACTCCCCTATCACCATGATCGTACCCTTTTCATGGTTGCTGCATGGTTACTCTTAATCATGTTGGCTAACCATGAAACTCCAAAAAAGTTATAAAATATCAAATTTTAATCCAAAAAATTACTAAAAATAAAAATTACCCAAAATAATATAAAATAAAAAAAATAACCAACTATATTAACACATAGATGTTACAATTCTCTCTACCATGCCACTTTATATCCCCAAAAATTCATTGGTAGAAAATATAAGGCACTAGAAAACTAAATCCCCATCACTCCATGTAATAGGTTGGTGGTTTGGGGTAAGATTCAAGAAATTAAAAACCAAGAAACCACTCTACATGAACCAACAATGAAACCATCCTTCTAAAATCTTCAAAATGATCGAACCAATCATCCAAAATTTTTCTAACATCTCCAGGAAAAAAATAAAAGAAAACCATAGATCTAAGAATATTAAGAAAAAAAGGAGACTTATCATGGTATCCCCACCATTTATAATTTATTTAACATAATGTAACCAAAGGAAACCACATATAGACACATCCTTAAAACATTCAAACAACCAAAAAATAAAACCATTCTTCAATCAATAAACACTTCCAACCCAAAAGAAATAAGAAAAACCTATAAGAAGCCTCAAATAATGACATGATTTCTATCCTCAAGCCATAAAATGAAAAGATAAACTAGGGTCATAACCTGGATCACTACCTCATGATGAATCCATAAAAGTAAAATATAAAGAATATCTAGTACATAATCTCAACCTCTAATTCACCCACCCTAGTCCCCTAAATATGTATTGAAGGCCCTTACCCTTTTTTGATCAACAAAAACCAGAAACTCCAGCAAAACTAACCATCTCAAACCCTAAAATATAAAAATAGACGCACTCAAACAATATGGTACATAAAAAATAAAAAATTTATAATTATTCATAGAAGAATATTATACTTTATTCCTAAAATATAAAGATATTATGTAACCATAAAAGTACCAAAACAATCCATCATCCCAAAAAAAATCAAACCCTAGACTTCCTCCTATAACCCATCTTACAAAAATTATGAAGATGACCCAAAAAACCAAAAAACAAGGTGATTACTTTGAGATTTTAGATAGTAAGTATTAGAATTACCTAGATCCCCACACTGTATGAAAATGATAGGTCTCTTATTCTTATGAGGAGGGTCCTACAATTCTGATTCAGGTTCATCCCACTTTTGATTCACACCTGCCTAACTAATTTCATCACTATCTAATTGAACCAAGGAATCACCCAAAACTAGTTTCCTAGCATCGACCAAAACGGTCTCCTAGATGACCACCATGGAGGATTTTTGGTTAGGACCAAACATAACCAAATTAATATCTAGGTGAATAAAACCTTTAAAGAAACAAGATTTCTCAAAATCATTGTCAAATGACTCTGAAGAGAATACAAATAACTATGAGAAGTGATCAATGTACTCCTCACTGATCATTTTCACCAAAAAAGGTTTAAAAAATCAAGATATATCTCTCAACTAATGTCCTTAGGATTGAACCACCAGATAAGAATCTTCTTGAAAAACTCCCAAGAAATACTTTTGTATAGCTAGTACAGTACCATAAACTCTTACCACACCTGACTAGGCCCGACAAGAAAACCCATGATAGATATCACCCATAAAGAATTAGGTTTTTTGATATAATTAAGGATTCCATCAAGAATTTATAACTATATAACTACATCGGTCAAACCATAATCATTGTATAAATAGGTAAGATTTTTATTCAATAATTCTGAAATAGGGACTGAGAACATAAGATGTTTTTAGTCTGCTATTCTTTTTGGAGTCTGGATATATTATGGAACTGAAAAAACCCATTTCAAGTGATGATAATATCCACTAATTATATTATCCTTGATGAAAGGACTTCTACTTTATCTCTTGACCATTTTGTGAGGAATACTATAATAATCACAGGGAATAAACATCATTATTTCATGCCTCAAAACATAAATCAAACAACGTTATAACAACTAGGAAACAAATCAAAAAAATAAAAACCCAATAAAGAAAAATACACCATTTCCATACCCTAAATGGAAACATTTACCACTTAAATAATTAAATTCCAATAATAAAATTTTAAAACACTAGTAAATTACATAAAAATTCCATTTTTCCATTAAAAACTTTTTACAAATGAAATAATGAAAAAAAAACACTTTTTAAAACATTCCTTGAAAAACAAGGGTAATTATTTTTCTAGAAACCCATTAAAGTCAAGTTATAAAATTAATCATTTCATAAATTTTCCATTTTTACCCAACAAGAAATTAAAAATAAAACATTATATAAATTCCACACAATCCATAAAATAAAATTTACTCCAACAATATCCAAATATCAACAAAATACTCTTAAATTCATCTCAGATAAGTGAAAATCACTTTAAGATAAATATATAATTAAGAAGAGTAAAAAACTAGGGAAGAAGTAGGGTTATTTATGCTTTAGATGAACAAATTGAGAACTGTATGCCAATTATGCAACAAAATATGTGAAGGTGACATACCAAAAGTGTATAGGCACCACATGGTTGGCCATTCTATGTGAGTTAAAAACGTAACTTAATTTATCCTTCATTTTCACCCTAAAAACCAAGTGAGACCTCAAAAATCAGTGGAATACTCAAAGCGGATAAAAACCAACCATTATACATAAAAAACCATCCAAAATAACAAAAAAAACTTCAATTCACAATTCAAAACCTAACTATCCCTGGAAACTTGAGGCTTGAGATGATAAAGAGCTAGCTCAACTCTCTCCTACCATAACTCTAAAGTTCCAATGACCCAAATATCCTTTATACCATGACACAACCCAATAAAAATAGTTTAATCCTACAACCTAGTCCCATTTTCTATAAAACTAGGCTCTAATACCATTTTTAATGAACTGGTCCAAGCTGACCCAACCCGCCAGTTGACTTGGCTTGCCAATGTTCCCAAAGGGTTTTCCTGCTCCCCATGAGTTTGAAACTAGTTTTAAGGCATCAATGGAAACACCTTGGGAACAATTTACCCCTTAAGTTAGAGTAACATACATAATATTTCTTTTATCAATGGTTTGATATGAACCATCCATATGTTTGACATGTATGTAATATCTATAAAAAACAAATGACTAATACAAATGAGTCCTAAAAAACTATAGTGATTTAAACTATTTGTATAAACATGAAAAAAATACAAAAGAAATACAATTAAATCACATAAATAAAATTTATTATTAGTAGAGTCAAATACACACTAGGATAAGTTGGTTGATACAACATACCAGACTAAAACAATCTAAAAGAACTAACATCACTAGATCTCCTCTATGAAACCTCAGGTTGGTCGCAACATCCCCACTCACCCATCAGAGACCAAGAAAAATAAAAAAATATAACTAATATATGATGTTGGATTTATATAAATAAAAACAGAAATTATAACACCTCATGATTTTATATATATTTCCTTTGAAATCAACTTGAAGTATTTGATAACTTGTTTTACACGAAACCTTGAGTCTAAATGAACTGTGATATAGTAATCCTTTATAAAATTTCATTTAATGGGAAGGAATAAATAACAACAACCACACTATGAAAAATATGTATAAAGGTTTTATATAATTCAAACAAATTGATTTATTCATAATAAATAAGAACTCAATTTTCTATAAATTCATTTTATGCATCAAAAATATATTTTCTTCAAAAATTGTTTTTATTATTTTTGCACATAGAAATTATGATTAATTTTTACCAATTTTAGAAATTTTATTACATATAATGAATATCATTTTTCAAATAAAAATTTCAATATTATCTTAGTGTGAATTTTGAGGTATTTTCCAAAAGATTTATTTTTAGTGAATAGTAAAAAATACCAGTTTTTTGTAAACACTACAAAACATAATAAATTAGAAAGGAAATATTTCATTAACAGGAAATAAAATATAAAATAACGAGGGTGTTTATAAACACTTTGAAACATAATAAATTGGAAATAAAAATCCTTATACAAAATAAGTACTTGAATTGAAAAAGTTGAGGAAGTAATCCCTTCCCTTGGAAGGATGCTTCTTAAAGCTAGAGAGAGACTCCTTAGAATACTAGAAACACCATTAATGGAATATTTATAGAGGAATTAAGAGAGGATTCACGTTCAAAGGATTTTGTGGGAAATTTTGTTAAGACCAAGATGATGATGAAGGTGTGTTGTATTCAAGTGTTGTCTTTTGTTTTCGTGGTAAGTTTTGAAGAAAGTAAATAACTTCACTTTTTTTCATGGAAAAAATTAGTTTGGATTTTGTTTGGAAAATAATCAGACCCATGTTTACTATCAATCAGGCTCATGTATTCAAAAAGTTTGTTCTGAGGATGAGAAGGAAAAAAATAAACTTGAGTGAATGGAAAGTTATGATACTTTCTAATGTAATTGTGACAATGATTTTATGATTTGTATTTTATATAAATCATGAGTTGTATTGAGAACTTGTGATACAAGATTGATATAATAAAAGAAAAGTAAAATAGATGATAACAATCAGAAAAGAATCGTATTCAGATTTATCATATCCTGATGGAAGAAAGAAAAAGTGGTACTGATTTTTTTTAAAACAATCGTATCTAGATCGAATAGGTGGTGTTGATTGAAGAAGTCATACAGATAAGAATAGAAAGTGAATGTTTCAATTGTCTTTCAAAATAATTGGATTCTAGGTGAAATTAAAATAATTGGTTCCAATGAATGGTGGTTCTGATTAAAAGTGGTGCCAATGAAAGGTGGTGTCAATTGAAAATTAGTGCCGATTGAAAAGTGGTACTGATTGAAAAGGGGTGTTGATATAAGAGTAAGAGATAGCACTGATTGTTTTTCAAAATGATCAGATCTGGGTGAAATATAAGTGGTGATACCGATCAAGAAGGAATCATTTTCAGATAGTATTGTATCGTATATGAGTAGATCATCATTTTTAGATTGTATTTTATCATATCTAGGAAGATCATTGTTTTTAGATTGTATCATATCTGGAAAGATTATCATTTTCAGATAGTATCATATCCAGGAAGGTAATTGTTTTTAGATTGTATTTGATCGTAACCAGAATGATCATAAACAGAATGATCATAACAAAAAATGATCATATCAAGAATGATTGTATCTAGAATGATCATATTCGAGATGATTGTATCTAGACCATTTGTATTCTGAAAATATCATACTTGGTTTGAGATGAAAAGAAATAAGAATGAATGAATGGAAAGTTACAATACTTTCCAATTGAAGTCAGATGATGCTAAAGCTGATCATAAATGAATTCAAAGTCATGAATGTAGTCATGATTAAAGCACTAGTTTTTGAATGAAGTAATGTTTCTCAAGTGGTTTAAGAGAAAATAAAATAGAATAAGATATCTGAATGATTTGATGAGGGGGAGTTGAACTTTGATTCAAATCAGTTCTGAGAATCATATATAGCAATTTACATGAGTAATCAAACTCAGTTGATTGTACCCATGTATTCTTAATAATTGAAATTATTCTTAGTAATTGAAATGGGAGTCTGAAGAAGAAGAGGTGAAGATAGTAGAAGTTTTGAGAAGAATAGGGAAGAGGTGAATAAGTAAAAATGCAATCCGAATTTTAGGGGAAATGTAATTTTGGATGAAATTAGTTCAGTGGGAAAATGCTTTTTTATTCCCACCTAAACCTATTTTGGGTCACCTATAAAAGGTGAAAGTATTTTGTACTTTTTGATGCTTTCACTGTTCACTACGGAAGAGAGAGAAGCTTTGGGTTTCTGGAGAGAAGAAGAGATCAATTCTATTCATCTTGACAATTGTTTTCGGGTGGTGATGATTTATTCATATTATATTTGGATTAACAATTTTATTCGGGAATTGAGGTGGTTCTAATTCATTAATATTCTGTTTTTATTAACAATTTTATTCGGAAATTGAAGTGGTTCCAATTCTACTCTATTGTATTATATCATAAAATTGGACTGAGAGTATTGTTTTGCAAGAATCAGACTCAGAGGAATCAGTCTCAGAAAAGATCAGACTCACTGTTTCATAACAAAGTCCAAGTGGTTATTACCTTTATTCTAGGTAAGTAATTAATGAATTGTGTTTCAATTGAATACATTTGTTGAATTGAAAAGAAGTGTAGGTAACACGAGTTGTTACAAAACAATTGTAATACACTATTGTGCTAAGAGGGTGCACACACACTAGTGGGATTGTTTCACTATGCTACATGAGTGAAAGGGTACATCCTACTCATTGTAATCCAAGGATTTATTTATAGTGGATTGTATGGTATTGGATCATTTCCAAACCATACAAAGGATGTAGCTATTCTTATTGAATAGTGAACCTTGTAAATCATTGTGTTCCTTTGGATGTGTGTTGATTTGTTTCTCCATATGTAATTGAAATCTTTAACAGGAGGCGAATGTTGTTTCAATTGAAAATAAATATAAAAGAAAAAGAGTATCACTGATTCACCCCCTCACTCTCTCAGTGATATAATACTCTGATTGGGAAATTTTAATTGGTATTAGAGGAAGGTTACCTTAACTATTATTTACTGATGGAGAACATGAACTGTGTAAAAAGTAAAAGTATTCTAGTCTTTTATGAAAAGAACTATCATATCTATAAATATATAATGATTCTATATCTTATCTTTATCAATTATGATGTTCTTGAAGCTGCAATAGTTAGGTTTCCTTTCATTTATGATAGTGATCCACTAACACCTGTTTACAAGAAGTTTCTTGAGAATGGTGGAAGGGCCAAGAATTCTTTATTATCATCACTTTCTGAAAGTAAATTCTTGAGAGTGAAATGTGTTGCCACAACTAACAATATATGGGATAAATTGAAAAACAGATATGAAGAAAATAAAAAATTTAATAAGGAAAAGTTACAAATATAGAGATTGATGTATGAATATTTGAAGATGGGTGAGCATGAATCTATTAAGGAATTATTTACCAGGGTGAATGAAATTTTGATTACTATCAGATGTATTGGTGAAAAGATGAAGAACTCTAATTTTTTTGAAATGATCTTAGGAATCCTACCTGAAAAATTCGATGCAAAATTTTCTTCATTGGAAGATAGAAATCCTCAAAACACTATCTCTTGATGATTTACATTGAAATCTTATCACTTATGAAATGAGAATTGAGAATTATATGAAGAAAAAAAAAAGGTTGATAGAGAAATGTATTTCAAGGCTATGAAGAAGGAAAAGTAAAAAATTATTGTTATTGAAGATGAATTTGGTGACTCTAACTCTAAAAATTAGGTATGTAAAAATCTCAATGAAATCCTATCCTTGTTTTCTAACAATGTGAAAAAAGGTATAGGGAAATAAAAAGGGAAACTTCCCTTGAATTTTTTTGAATGTGGAGGTGTTGGTCACTTTGTGGTTAATTTTCCTTGAATAAATAAAGAAGAGGATAATGATATTGAAGAAATAAAGACAATAAGATTGTGTAATAATAGGGATACAAAGGAAAAGAAATAAAATTCTTAAAATAAAAAAGAAGAAGTTTCTTATCCAAAAAATATGAACAAGAAGAGAGTGATGCTGAATACGAAAAATAAATTGGGTGTGGTATTGAAAATACTTTTATTTCAACAATTAATGATGAAGAATTCAGAATCAGTAGTTCTTAAGAAGAAGAAACTCAACTTGAACATCATTTGAAAGAAGAATTGAAAGAGTGTCTGAGAAAGATCAGAAGCCTTGAAAAGAAAAATAAAAAGTTGGAAGATGAATGTTCCTCAAAAAGAGATCTAGAATGTCTTGTTGATGAAAATTGAAGACGGTGAAAGAAATTGATGACTTGAAGAAATATATTTAATAAGAAAAGAATCGTAATGATCATCTAGAGGTGAAGTTGAAAGAAAAATAAGAAATGAAGGAATTTTCTCAACAAAAACTCTCAGAAGATGAATGAAGAAACAAAAGTTTTCAAAACTCTATCACTGAGCTTGGTGAATTTTCTTGAAAATAGAATCTAGAGAAGTTTCAAAAAAAGTTACCCTCAAAGGGTGATAAGAATAATAATGTTGTTTCTGCAAAGAAGAATACTAAAACTTCTGAAGTCTTATGGAAACCTAATTTCGAAAATGTTTTGAAAAAATCTAAATTCAAGAAGGTTACAAATAATTTTGAATCCAATAAAGCAGAAAAGAAGCAGAATAACCTTGTTGATAACAAAAATTTTGTTGTTTTAGGAGATAAAGTGTATGAGAAACATATTCATGATTCTGATCAGTATAGAAGTTTCAGAGGAAAATATTCTTTATATGGTATTTCTAGTATTGTGGTGGATTCGGGCACACGACAAATATGTGTTGGTTTAATAAAAAACTTTTCTATTTTCCCACAAGTTATAGAAGGTAGACATTGATGGAGATTCAATCTCCTAAAAGAAAGAAAAATGAGAAGGTTGTCTTAAATAAATTTGAAAAGAATGAAGTAAAGATTGAAAATAGGCTCAAACCCTTGGAATGTTTTTTGAAAGATGTGAAAAACCAGTACACCTTGCAAAAGGATATATTGTTTTGTTAGAGGATTATCAAAAAGATTCTCAATTCTCAAAATCTGAAGGTGAAGAATGAAAATAATGGAGAAAAGGCCCATGTTGTTGAAACCGCATTAAAATCCATGAAAGGAGAATGAACCTAGATACTTTATAGTGGGTATTCTTCTCATATAAAAGGAGAAATGAAATTTTTGAAGAATTTGAAAGATTTTAAATAAGGCACAATGAAATTTGGAAATGATGAGTCCTTAAAAATCAAAAGTGTTGGGTTAGCCATTATTGGAAACGAAAAAATGAAATCCAAGAAAAAATTGTATGTTGATGGGCTGAATCAAAATCTACTAAGTGTTTCAAAAATTGTGTGATGAGGGTAACAAAATTATATTTAGAAAATATGGGTTTATTGTGAAGAGTGAAGTAGATGGAAAAATTATTACAAGAGGCCAACATACAAAAGGGAATTTTTTTAAGGTTTGTGAAATAAAAAACAATTTTTACATGATCATGGTGGAAGAGAATCAGTTGTGGCATAAAAGTCATGGACACATGTTTCAAATAAACGTGGGAAAGTTATCTAAAAGATACAGTGTTCGAGAAATTCATGATTTTCCAAGAAGAAGATATTGGTGTTTCACTATCTACCAGAAAGGAAAGATTACAAATTCCTTGCATATGAAAGTTAATATTTGTTCACAAAAACCCCTAGAGATGATACACTGATATATGTGTGCCAATGAGAAAACAATAAAAAAATAGAAATAAGTATTTCATTACTTTCATTGATAATTTTACTCACATTACTTGTGTTATGTATATGAAACAAAAATTAGATGCTTTGAAAATGATTTAAAAGTTTTAGATGAAAAGACAAGAAGGAATGTGAGTATTATTGGAAGAAGTTATGAACATATAATGGGGGTGAATAAAAAATTAAATAGTTTAAAGATTATCTTGAGAATCATGGAATTCATCTTGAATACAGTTCCCCATACACCCAAAAAAAAGGGGTTTCTCAAAGAAATAATAGAAGCCTGGTGGAGATGGGAAGAACTATGTTACTCGAACATGGCCTTTCTCATCACTTTTAGAGACAATCCATGAGTAATTCTATTTACATTCAGAACCATTGTTTCTATAGTCCTCAATCAGGTATGAATCTATATGATTTTTTTATGAAAAAACTACATGTTTGAAACACTTGAGGGTTTTTGGGAGTCCATATATTATAAAGAAGAAAGGTGGAATATATGTTAAGTTTGAGGAGAGAGGTGAAGATGGAATATTTCTTGGCTATGCTCTGGAAGGAAGAGAATATAGATGCTTCAACAAATAAATAGGACTAATTTTTGATACAAATGATGTAAAAGTGATTAAAATATATAATAAAGATAAACATGTCTAAGTAGACAAAGAAGTTGAGAAAGTTGAAGAAGATAATTCTAAAAAGGATACAAACAATTTTAATTATAATAAAGGTGAAGATTTGAAATCATCTATTTCCAGTGATGAGGAAGACAATTGAAAATATTATCAAAGGATGGGGAATCATGTCAAAGAACATAATATAATTGGTGATCAACATCAGAAGGTTCAAACAAGAAGAACAACCAATTACATTACACATACTTCTTTGTAAGAAAAAGTGGAACCGAATGACGCGAACGAAGATTTTGGGCAACCAAAATGGGTTCAATACATGAATGAAGAATTGGATCAGATTGAAAAGAATAATACATGGGAACTCATACCCAATCAAAAAAAACATCACTAGAATAAAATGGATTTTCTATAATAATCTTAATGAAAAATGTGAAGTTATAAGAAACAATGAATTATTGGTTTTCAAAGGGTATTAATAGATTGAGGGTATTGATTTTGATGAAACCTTTGCTCCATTATAAAGAATAGAGACAATCACATTCTTTCTTTCTATTGATGTATAATGAGGCTACAAGATCTTTCAAATGGATGTTAAATCTGCATTCCTAAATGGAGATCTTGAAGAAGAGGTTTATATTGAACAACCTTGTGGATTTGTTATTAGAAAAGATGAATGTTATGTGTGTAGATTGAAAAAGGCATTGTATGGCCTAAAAATAGCTCTAAGGTAATGGTATTCCAAATTGGATACATTCTTAAGAAAGATGAATTTTAACAATGTAATAGTGGATAATAATATTTACATCAGAGAAAGTTAAGAGTATTACCTCATTGTAATTGTTTAGGTTGGTGATATTATATTTTCTAGGAATTATGAAGGAAGCTATGAAAGATTTACTGAATAAATGAATAATTTATTTGAAATTTCCATGCTAGGAGAAATGAAATACTTTCTTGGGTTAAAAATCTATCAAAAGAAAGAATACATTTTCTTTTACCAAGAAAAGTATCCAAAAGAACTTCTCAATAGGTTTGGAATGGAAAATTCTAAACCTGTTTCCGCACCCATATTAGTGGGAACAAAGTTAAGTAAATATGTTGAAGGAAAAGAAGTTGATCAAAAAGATTATCAGAAGCTGATTGGAAGTCTATTTTATTTGACTGCCTCAAGACCTGATATTGTGTATATTGTTACCTTATGTGAAATATTTAAAAAGGATCCAAAATAATCACTTTTAATTACTATAAAAAGAATTATCATATACATAAAAGGCATGAAAAACTTTGGAATAAAATATGATAGCTCAAATTGTATTGAATTGTTTGGGTATTCAGATGCAGATTGGGCAGGAAATGTTGATGATAGAAGATCCACATCTGGTGGTGTATTCTTTATGGGAAAGAATTGTGTTAATTGGAATTCAAGGAAACAAAATTCAGTAACTCTCAGTATGGATGAATCTGAGTTTGTTTCTGCTACTCAATCCACTACTCAACTTATGTGGATGAAAACACAATTGGAATATTTACTTGTTGAAGTGAAGTTACCCTTGCTATTGGGTTGTGAAAATCAAAATACAATCAATATAACCAAGAATACAATGAAACATTCTCATTCAAGACATATTGATATCAAATATAATTTCATGAAGAGGATGTGGAGAAGAATAAATTGAAGATGGTGTATGTTCCAACATTGGAACAAGTTGCTGATATTTCCACAAAACATTTATCGAAGAAATCATTCTAAAAAATGAGGTTGAACATGGGTTTCCAACATATTTATCTTCAAGGTTAAGGTATGTGTATCTATCCCAACTCTCATATTACCTTTTGATTGTTTTTTTAAGAATATGAATTTTATTGTTTCATAAATCTTTTTTATAAAAGAGAGAGCTGTGTGTAAGTTGTGAATTCAGCATTGTTTTGTGATTGAACTATTCTAACTGTTTTTCAGAGTGGTTGTTGGAAATGAATTGTTTTCTAGGTAACTTGAAAAGATGAGTTAAAGTGATGGGAAATAAAAATGATATTTTAATAAATAATTATTGGACAAAATGTATTTTCTATCAATTATTCTTGTTTCTTACAATGATCTAGCTCACATAGTCTTAGAATTGTTGATATATAATCCATTTCTTGAGGTTACAAAGTTAAGTGATTTATGAAACTTGGTTGAAAAAAATAAAAAGGGGGATATTTTTAGGACCAGGATGATGATGAAGGTGTGTTGTATTCAAGTTTTTTATTTTGTTTTCAAGGTAAGTTTTGAAGAAATGAAATCAATTCACTTTGTTTTGTGGAAATAGTTGTTTAAAGTTTTGTTTTGAAAATAATCATACCCATGTTTACTATCAATCAGACTCTTGTATTCAGAAAGTTTGTTCTCATGATGAGAAGTAAAGAAATAAACTTGAGTGAATGGAAAGTTATGATACTTTCCAATGTAATTGTGGTGATGATTTGATGATTTGTATTTCATATAAATCATGAGTTGTATTGAGAACTTGTGATGCAAGTTTGATAGAAGAAATGGGGAGTGAAAGTGATGCTGCCAATAAGAAAAGAATCCTATTCATATTTATCATATCTAGATGGCAGAAAGTAAGAAGTGGTATCGATTGTTTTTCAAAAAAATTGTATCCATATTGAAAAGGTGGTGATGATTGAAGAAGCCGTACCGATAAAAAGAGAAAGTGAAAGTATCGATTGTATTTCAAAATAATTGGATTCTGGGTGAAAGTAAAAGAAGTGGTTCTGATGAAAGGTGGTGCCAATAAAAAATAGTTCCGATGAAAGGTGGTTTCGATTGAAATGTGGTTCCAATTGAAAAGTGGCACCGATTGAAAAGGGGTGTTGATAGAAAAGTAAGAGATGGCGATGATTGTTTTTCAAAATAATAGGATCTAGGTTAAAGAGAAGAGGTGATACCAATCAAGAAGGAATAATTTTCAAATTTTATTATATCATATCCGAGAAGATCATCATTTTCCAATTTTATTGTATCGTATCTGGGAAGATCATTATTTTTAAATTGGATTGTATTGGGGAAGATCATAATTTTCAAATTGTATCATATCTGGGTATATCAATGTTTATAGATTGTATTTGATCATAACCAGAATGATCATAACCAGAATAATCGTAACTTGAAATGATCGTATCCAAAATGATCGTATCTAGAGTGATTTTATTCAAGATGATCGTATCCAGACCATTTGTATTTAAAAAAGATCATGCTTGGGTTGAGATGAAAATAAGGAAGCAGGAATGAATGGAAAGTTACAATACTTTCCAATTGAATTTAGATGATGATAAAGCTAATCCTCAATGAATTCAAACTCATGAATGTAGTCATGATTCAAGCACTAGTTTTTGAATGAAGTATTTTTTCTAAATTGGCTCAAGAAAAAATAAAAGAGAAGAATATTGTTGAATGATTTGTTGAGGGGGATCTGAACTTTCATACACAAGATTTTGATTCAAGTTGGTTATGAGAATTGTATTCAGTAGTCAACATAAGGAATCAAACTCAGTTGATTAGACCCATATATTCCTGACAATTGAAATTAGTCTCAGCAATTTAAATGAGAGTTTGAAGAAGAAGAGGTGAAGATAGAAGAAGTTTCGAGAAGAATCGAGAAGAGGTGAATAAGTCAAAATGCATTTTGAAATTTTAGTGTAAAAGGAATTTTGGGTGAATTTAGGTGAGCAGGAAAATGTTTTGGGATTCCTACCTAAACCTGTTTTGGGTCACCTATAAAAGGAAAACATACTTTGTACTTTCCGACTCTTGCACTATTCACTGGAGAAGAGAGAGAATCTCTAGTTTTCTAGAGAGAAGAAGAGATAAATTCTATTCAGTTTGACAATTGTTTTCAGATGGTGCTGATTAATTCATATTCTATTTGGCTTAACAATTGTATTTGGGAATTGAGGTGGTTCCGATTTTTTCATATTCTATTCTGCTTAACAATGGTATTCGAGAATTGAAGTGGTGCCGATTCTACTCTATTGTATTCTATCAATAAATTGGAATGGGAGTATTGTTTTGTAATAATCGGAATCAGAGGAATCAGACTGAGAAAATATCCAACTCAGTGTTTCATACTAAAGTCCATATGGTTCTTACCTTTCTTATAAAGGTTCCATGAACAGTGGAAGTGTGTGGGTGGATGTTCCCACTTGGCTTTTGGTCATTAACAATGATCAATCCAGGATCAATATGACGATAAACGCCAGTCTCCACAGATCAAATCACAGAAATAGACAAAGAAAGGAAAAGTCCCGGAACTATAAGTTAGGATCGTTACAAGTTGATTATAATTAATTTAATCTATTGAAAATAAATACCTTTTGGGTGTTATTTCTTATTTTATGTTATTGATAACATTCCAATGTGATTCGTTGTTGCATCACATAAGCCAAGTGTAGACTTCCTCTAGCGGTGATCCACACGTGTACCTCGTATCTTGGGACGTCACCAAAGGAGTCTCTGGGTGCTAGCGTGGAGAAACCTTTGCTTGCGTTGTCCTCCTTAGATCGTCTTGATCCTATGGAAGAGGATCTCTCTCAGTATTGAGAGCGTTCTTAGAGGAAGAGGTTCTTTCGGCCTTGAAAGAATTCTCCAGAATTGTTGTGTGTGGGTTGGAAAAGAGTTGGGGTTGTGAGGATATTTATAATCAGGTTTGAGGTTGTAGAGTTATGACAATAAATAAATACGTTACGCGTTTTATTTATTTCATTGACTCTTATTTAAAACCCTCATGTCGAATAATTAATTCCTTGACATGCGCCCATGCTGATTATAATTAATATCATTTAAAACAATATTATATCCTCAAAATTCCGACTGGAAAAACTACACGGCGTGTATTAATAAATACACAGCGTGTACTTGTTTTTCATTGAAAACTACACAGCGTGTATATTCAATGTAAACAACGTGTATATCTTATTCATTTCCTTTCCATAAATAAAACCACACGGCGTGTAATTATTAATACACGGCGTGTACTTGTTTTCCATGAAAAACTACACGGCGTGTAATATTTAATACACGACGTGTATATCTTGTTTTTTACTTCCTTCTTCCTCTATCATTAAAACTATTTAGTCTTCCTTGAATAATTATTAAACCACGTATGGTAATAATATTTATTCTACTTGAGATACTTGAATACACTTAGTGTGTGACCCTCTAAGCCTCTTTCTCGTTGGCATTAGGTGAGCTTGCCTAAAGTCCAAGATTACTATCTAGAAATGGGTCAAGGCACCCAAGAGAAAGAAGTTGATGCCGCATTGACGTATCACCTCATATGAAATCTTACTATGTAATTTAATCCCTTTGTCTCGATATCTCATCAAGTAGGTATTAATGGTAGTGTCATAAACCTATATGCTTGATCCGTCATTCTTTGACTACCTGAAATAAACTCGTCGTTTACACCATGGCCATAGAATTTAATGCGACAGTTCTATTTCAATCAAAAGGCCGAGATATCAACTTCCATAAATGGAAGGGACAAATCCTTCCTCGACTTATCCATTAACAACATGTCATTCGTGACGCACCCAACATACCCTACTTCCCACCAACTATCTGCGTGATGATTTTTGTCAGTAAATCTAAGTGCGCGAGTCATGACATGAGTTAATGATAATCTTCCAGTCTAAGGACCATTACACACACTCACAGATAGAAATGTCTGATGACACCAATACATGTAGAATTGCTACTGGCGGGTCTGTTCTCATAATCTCCCATCTTGGAGATTACCAAGTGCAAACTCCATGAGAGAGAGTCTTGTCTTCTTACGAGTACTTGCACATGACAATCTGTATACTATGTGTCCTATCATAGTATGTCATCCAACCATAGAACTTTATTTAAGAATATTGTTATATCATTTCAAGGTTCTCATCATAGTGGGGATCTTCCACGACCTTATCAATGCAACAGATATTCCAAGACATTATTATATTATAGTCATGCAGAACAGTGAAAAATATATAATAAGTGAACATTAATGTAATCAAAGTACACAACTGTTGGTTCTCAGAACACCACCCCTTACAAACTCCCACTTGGACTAGATCCAACTGCCTACGACTTTTAGTCCGCTATACCTCACATGATGATCATGTTTCTGCTGAGTCAAGGCTTTAGTCAAGGGGTCCGCCATGTTGTATTCCATGGAAATACTGCTCACTACAACTTCACTCTCTAAGAAAAATCCCTCAAGAGATGATACTTCCAAAGTATGTGATTTGTCCGCTGATGTGACCTTGGCTCTTTTGCAAGTTCCACCACTGTAGTATTATCACAATAGAGTGTGATAGGATCTTTACTACTCGGAACTACATCTAGCTCTTAGACGAAGCTTCGCATCCATATTGCTTCTTTAGCTGCCTCAAAAGCTATGATATACTCAGACTCCGCTGTAGAATCTGCCACCACACTTTTTTTTGAGCTCTTCCAGCTCACTGCACCTCCATTCAAACTGAAGATGTATCCAGTCTGCAACTTCATGTCATCTTGATCAGTCTGGAAACTAGCATCTACATGTCCTCTGATGACTAGTTCCTCATCTCCACCATAAACCAGGAACATACCCTTAGTATGCCTCAGATACTTGAGGAAATTCTTGACTGCCATCTAATGGTGGTCTCCTAGATCATCTTGATATCTACCTACCACACTTAATGCGTAAGCAACATCTAGCCTCCTACATAGCATATCATACATGACTAACCCAATGGCGGATGCGTAAGGGATCCTTTCCATTCTCTTTATTTCCTCATGTGTCTGAGGACACATTTTCTTGGAAAGATGAATGCCATGTGACACTGGCAAAAATCCCCTCTTGGACTATTCCATACTGAAACTCTTTAGTATCTTTTCAATGTATGTACTTTGACTCAGGCCCAACATTCTCTTGTATCTATCATGATGGATCTTGATCCCAAGAATATATGCTGCCTCACCCAAGTCTTTCATGGAGAAGCATTTATGCAACCATGCCTTAACTGACTGTAAGTCAGGTACTTCATTTCCAATTAGTAATATGTCATCAACATATACTATTAGGAAAACGACTGCACTTCCACTAAACCTTTTGTAGATATAAGGCTCACATTCATTCTTAAGAAATCCAAATTCCGTTACAGATTCATCAAAACAAATGTTCCATGACCTTGATGCTTGCTTTAATCCATAAATGAATTTCTGCATCTTGCATACCTTCTTGGCATCCTTTGGAGTCACAAACCCTTCAAGTTGTGTAATGTAGACATATTCCTGGAGGTTCTCGTTAAGGAAAGATGTTTTGACATCCATTTTTCAAATTTCATAGTCATGGTAAGAGAAAATGGCCAATAGGATTCTGATAGATTTCAACATTGCAACCGGTGAAAAGGTTTCATCATAGTCAATTCCTTAACGCTGTCTAAAACCTTTTGCAACTAGTTGTGCCTTGTAGGTGCTGACTTGCCCCTCTATGTCCAGTTTCTTCTTGAATACCCATTTATTACCAATAGGCTTTTCATCAACTGGAGGATCTAACAAAATCCAGACTTGGTTTTGGTACATGGAATCCATTTTAGAATTCATGGATTCTTGCCACTTGGCAACGTCTGTGCCTTCAACTTCTTCCTTGTAGGTAATAGGATCATCATTGTGAACCAATAATGAGTCACCATCCTCAGTGAAAAGAAAACCATATCGTTCTGGTTCTCTCACCTCTCTCGTGCTTTTAAACAGTTCTTGTGTCTCTGGAACTGATTTTTCTTCCATGGGGCTTTGTGGAATCTGTTCTTGTACCAACTCCTGTGTATCTTGAGCCTTGACTTCATCAAAGTCTATCTCTCTCCCACTATCTCTTTTGGAGATGTGATCCCTCTCAAGGAATATGGCATGTCTTTCCACTGTAACCTTTTTTTCTGAGGGGTTGTATAGGTAATATCCCCCTGTTTCCTTGGGATATCCTATAAAGATACACTTTGTGCCTCAGGGTGCAAGTTTGTTACCTGAAGAGGCCTTAAAATTTTTTTCGCTACTCCACACATGTAAATTCGATAACATGACTTTGCGTCCACTCTATAACTCATATGGAATACCATTTATCGATTTAGTTGGTACTTGGTTTAGTATGTGTGCTGCTGTTTGTAATGCATATCCCCAAAAGGATAATGGAAGACTCGCATGACTCATCATTGATCTCACCATGTCCAACAGGGTGCGGTTCCTCCTTTCGCTTACACCATTCCACTGCGGCGTGTAAGGAGGAGTGAGTTGAGATAGAATCCCAAACTCTCGTAAGAAATAAATGAAGTCCTGATTAAGATATTCTCCTCCTATGTCTGAGTGGAGTTTCTTAATCTTCTTACCAAGCTGGTTCCCAACTTCATTCTTTTATTCTTTGAACTGATGAAAAGAATCTGACTTATACCTCATTAAGTAGATATATCCATGTCTACTAAAATCATTAGTAAAATTTATGAAGTATGAGAACCCACCCCTTTCCTCAACTTGAAATGGCCCACACACATCTGTGTGAACTAATTCTAGAATCTCTTTAGCTCTTTCAACTTTCCCACTAAATGGGGCTTTGGTCATTTTGCCTTGTAGACACACATGACATACACTAAGTGGTTTTAGTTCGAAAGAATCTAAATATTCATCTTGATGTAATTTTTTCAAACATTTCTCATTGACATGACCTAGCCGGTGATGCCAAAGTTGGGTGTGGTATGAGTCATGTGAATTAACTTTGTCATCGATTTCCATTACTTGGTTTGTGTAGTCTAACACATAATGGCTGTTATATAAATGTGCCCTACCAAAACAAATGCTATCTTTATAAAAGTAGCGACATCCACTTCCAAACTTGAAGATGAATCCATCAGTATCTAATCTGGATACTGAGATAATGTTTTTGGTTACAGAGGGTACATAATAACATCCTTTCAAAACCAAGACCATCCCAATAGGCAATGTGAGATGGTAGTCTCCAACAGCTACAACAGCGAGTCTGGCTCCATTGGCTGCTCGTAGATCCACCTCACCTCGGTCAATCTTTCTGAATCTACTTGGTTCCTATATTTGGATACAGATGTGAGCACCACAAGAAGTATCTAATACCCAATTTGTAGAAACAGATATATTTCATTCAATGAAAAATTCACCTGAATCTTTCCCTTGCTTCCTTGGATGGGTACAGTTTTTCTTCCAGTGGCCCTTCTTGACACATGTGAAACAAACAGCATCCTGTTCCCATGCCTTCCCTTTGATCTTCCTTTTCTTGGAAGGCCTTGAAGAAGCTTTGGGCTTAAATCTCTTCGCCTTCCCTTTCCTTTTATTCACCATAAGGACAGAAGGCTTTTCACGCTTCATGTCATTATCTACTTGACAAATAAGTATAAGAAGATCAGATAGAGACTTCTCAATGTTGTTCATGTTGAAATTAACAACAAAGTTCAAGAAGCTCTGGGGAAGTGATGCAATAATGAGATCGGTGCCCAATTCTTTGGGGAGTTTAAACCCTAGAACCTCCAAGCGCTCAATGTAGCCAATGAGCTTGACTACATGAGGCCCAGCTAGGGCACCCTCTCCAAGATTGCTTTGGAATAGAGCCTTGGAGATCTCAAACCTTTCCTGTCTTGATCTCTCCTGGTATAGACCAAAAAGGTGCTCGAGCATGCTATAGACATCTATGTCTTCATGAGACTTCATGAGCTCAATAGAAATCGATGATAACATCAAACATTGAATGTCAAGAGCATCATTCAAATGTTGATCATAGACCAGGAAATCTTCATCACTCGACCTTGGGTCAGGAGAATCAGGAAGTGAGGACTCTAGCACGTAAAACTCTCGTTCATGGAATAGGATAACCCGAAGGCGCCTAAACCATTACTAAAAGTTACTTCCAGTGAGGATATTTTATTTATCTAGAATTGATTTTAGAGAAAAGGTGGTTGATGAGTTTGTCATTTTGATTATACAAATTAAAAGAGTAGATTTATCAGTACTTTCTTGATTAAATTTTATGAGAAATAATAAATGAATTAATTCTCTCACTATTTTATCAAGTCCCAATGGCCATCACCATTGAACTTGGAATGTCCAGTTTCTTTGACATTATAGTGGAAAGGATCCATATTCCCCTTTGCATAACCCCAACAAGGGTTGGTCAAGCTATTTGAAGGTATTTAGGTAGGCAAGTCTTTGCCAACTGTGAGCTTACAGTTCCTTGATCTGTTGAGTGGACTCCCCAATCCTGAAATCTTGACTTGGATTTCCTCAACTCTTGCCTCCAATATTACACCAAGTCTATCAAGGCCTACTCCTCTTGATGTAATATGGTTAAGTCAACCTGAAACCTTTCATAAGGGATTCCTTTATAAAATTAAGTGTCCCAACAAGGGTTGTTCAAACACATAGTTTTATTGAGTCTTTCCCTTAATCAGGTAACAGAAGGATTGGTCTGACATAATATGGTATTTGAGGGATTTTATTATTTATGCGTAGTTTTTCATTATCACATGCTTGTTAATATTAAGTGATGCTTTCTTAAGTGATTAACCATGTTCTGATAATGTTTACGCATAATCTGGTTTTTATTTTATTCCATCTTTTCATGCTTGTTCATTTTATTAATTATGTGATCGAGACAACACATACATAATAAATAAACCATGTAATCAGACAGAAATAAAATAAGATGGCATGATCATGAGCTTCTATTGGTTAACTTATCTAGCGGTTTTGATAAGCTAACCCTGACCTAGGGAAAACACCTTAAGCCCGATGGTTCGTGTTTTTCAGCTCCCACCTGTCCACCTTTGTATCTTTCTGTGTTGGTTTTGCCTTAGCTTCAGATTTTGAACCGTCTCCTCTGGCTTGGGAGATCTTCCATTACATGGGTTTACATTAAAGAAACCATGGGCACGCATGCCCTACATTTTATTGGAAGAAGGCTCACAGGCCAAAAAATTTAAATTTAAACAAATTTAAATGAAACCATACACACATACAAAGGGCCTTTGATCTAGATCATGATCATCCATAGCATGAAACGACATTTACACATATTCAAATTCTTTTAATCGTTCTATTATTTAAGATAAGTCGCACTCGAATTAAATTAATTATGATATTATAATTAATCAATTATTTATCTTAAATTCCTTTCTGAATTTCCTTGAGATTCTTCTCATCCATATTCCTTGTACGGTGTCTTTGTACATTTGGAGGAAACCTGGTGAAATTTCTGGAGAGTACACAGTGTGTAGTTTATATTTACACAGCGTGTATTTCTTTGCACCCTTTATCCAAAGTACAGGACATGGGCTTTGTCATGTTTTCTCTACTTTGGAAATTCTGGAGTACATGGTATGTAGATTAATCATACACGGTGCATACTTCCTTGTTACGTGGTAACCATCTTGGCAATCCCATGTACGCGGTACGCGGCTTATCCTTGTACACGGTTTCACCTAGGCCGGAATGGACTACACAATGTGTTGCTCCAACATACACTCTGTGTATTTCGGTTTCCATGCACCGTTCAATTCTGGTCAACATGGCGTGATTAATACTTAGGCATAATCAATTAACACAGCGTGGTTTGGAGGACTAGTGCCGGTTCGTTGAACCTAAGTACACAACGTGTAGTTTTAATTACACGCTGTGTAATCCCGTGTTGTACAGACAAAAAGAGCGGCTCCTCTGGATGAGTTACTCATTTTTATTTTAATCAAAATTAAAATTAAAAGGCCGTTTCTATGATATGAATTGAGAAACAAAGGAGGAAGAACATATCTCGTTTATTCAGATTTAGAGAATGATTTATTTTGAATTGAATCAAATATAAATGCATAAATTATCAACGAAAATTAAATAACTATAATCAACGTTGTAACCTCGCTCTGATCTCATTTGAAGGTTCTGGGCGCAATGGAAGCGCATGGGTGGATGTTCCCACTTGGCTTTTTGTCATTAACAATGATCAATCCAGGATCAATACGACGATAAACGCCAGTCTCCACGGATCAAATCACAGAAATGGACAAAGAAAGGAAAAGTCCCAGAACCATAAGGTAGGATCATTACAAGTTGATTATAATTAATTTAATCAATTGAAAAGAAATACCTTTTGGGTGTTCTTTCTTTGTTGATGTTCTTGATCATGTTCTGATGTGATTCGTCGTTGCGTCGCAGAAGCCAAGTGTAGACTTCCTCTAGCGGTGATCCACACATGTACCTTGTATCTCGGGACGTCGCCAAAGGAGTCTCTGGGTGCTAGTGTGGAGAAAACTTTTCTTGCGTTTTCCACCTTAGATCGTCTTGATCCTATGGAAGAGGATCTCTCTTGGTCATGAGAGCATTCTTGGAGGAATATGTTCTTTTATCCTTGAAAGAATTCTCTATAATTGTTGTGTGTGGGTTGGAAAAGAGTTGGGGTTGTGAGGATATTTATAATCAGGTTTGAGGTTGTAGAGTTATGACAATAAATAAACGCGTTACACACTTTATTTATTTCATTGAATCTTATTTAAAACCCCCATGTCAAATAATTAATTCCTTGACATGCGCCCATGCTGATTATAATAAATATCATTTAAAATAATATTATATCCTCAAAATCCTGACTGGAAAAACTACACGGCGTGTATTAATAAATACACGGCATGTACTTGTTTTTCATTGAAAACTAAATGGCGGGTACATTCAATGTACACGACGTGTATATCTTGTTTTAATTTATTCATTTCCTTTCCATAAAGAAAACTACACGGCGTGTAATTATTAATACACGGCGTGTACTTGTTTTCCATGAAAAACTACAGGGCGTGTAATCTTTAATACACGGCGTGTATATCTTGTTTTTCACTTCATTCTTCCTCCATAATTAAAACGATTTAGGCTTCCTTGGATAATTATTAAAACACGTATTGGAATAATCTTTATTCTACTTGAGATACTTGAATACACTTAGTGTGTGACCCTCTAGGCCTCTTTCTCGTTGGCATTAGGTGAGCTTTCCTAAAGTCCAAGATTACTGTCTAGCAACGGGTCAAGGCACCCATGAGAAAGAAGTTGATGCCGCATTGACGTATCACCTCATACGAACTCTTAATGTGTAATTTAATCCCTTTGTCTCGATATCTCATCAGGAAGGTTTTCATGGCAGTGTCATAAACCTATATTCTTGATCCGTCGTTCTTTGACTACCTGAAATAAACTCGTCGTTTACACCATGGACATGGAATTTAATGAGACATTTCTATTTCAATCAAATGGCTGAGATATCAACTTCCATAAATGGAAGGGACAAATCCTTCCTCGACTTATCCATTAACAACATGTCATTTGTGAAGCACCCAACGTACCCTACTTCCCCCCAACTGTCTGCATGACGATTTTCGTCAATAAATCTAAGTGCGCGAGTCATGACATGAGTTAATGATAATCTTCCAGTCTAAGTACCATTACACATGCTCATAGATAGAAATGTACGATGACACCAATACATGCAGAATTCTTACTGGTGGGTCTGTTCTCATAATCTCCTATCTTGGAGATTTCCAAGTGCGAACTCTATGAGAGAGACTCTTGTCTTCTTATGAGTACTCGCACATAACAGTATGTATACTATGTGTCCTATCATAGTATGTCATCCAACCGTAGAACTTTATTTAAGAATATTGTTATAGCATTTCAAGGTTCTCATCATAGCGGGGATCTTCCATGACCTTATCAATGCAACAAATATTCCAGGACATTATTATATTATAGTCATGTAGAAAAATGAACAATATATAATAAGTGAACATTCATGTAATCAAAGTACAAAATAGTTGGTTCTCAGGACACCAACCCTTACATCTTATAGGTAAGAAATTGATGAATTTTATTTCAATTTAATATATTTTTTTATTTAAAATAAGCACAGGTAACATGATTTGTTTCAAAACAATTTTATTACCCTATTGTGCTAAGAGGGTTCATACGCACTAGTGGGATTGTTTCATAATGCTAAATGAGTGAAAGGTAACATCCTACTCATTTTAATAAAAGTATTGATTTCTAGTGTATTTTATGGTATTAGATCATTTCCAAACCATACCAAGAATGCAACTATTCTTATTGAATAATTAACCTTGTAAATATTTGTTTTCCTTTGTATGTGTGTTGATTTGTTTTTCAGTAGGGAATTGAAATCTTTAATAGGAGGTGATGGTTGTTTCAATTGAAATGAAACATAAAAGAAAAAGAGTATCCCTGATTTAACCCGTCCCCCTATCAGTGATACAATACTATGACTGGGAACTTTCAAATTTTAGTAGGGAATTGGGGGTAATTATAATTGAGGAGGGGTTGTTTTAAGGGATAAAATTATGATTATTTTGTAATCAAGGATAACCGATTTTGGTTGGAATTAATTTAAAAAAATTTGGTTGATAATTAATGCGGAAATTATTAGTTAAGGATGTGAAATACCTCAAACACGTATTTAAATCTCTATTTTTTAGTTGTCTTGTGTATTTACCTTTTAATGTTAACCATTTACATTATTTTACCTATACCGCGATAACTCTTTTTTACCGTGATAAATTTTTTGTTCCTAAAAATGAAATTTACGTTATTAAATTATTTATACCTTATAATTAAAAATATTCAATCCATTTTAATTTATTCAACTTATAAAATTTACAAAAATAAACTCTAATATGATACACGTATAACTCATAAAAATATCTTTTTTAGAAAAGATAAAATCATGGTTTTAAAAATTCTAAGCATGTATTTCTAAATTTAATGAATTTTGTATTATACTTATTAATTGAATAAATTTTATTCAATAAAAAGGATTATAAAATTTTAATTCATGGTCATATCATTTTATATCATAGGAGTTATGGTATTTCATAAAAAACTGTATTTTTTACTTTTTAACCCAAAAAAATTCTTTAGAAAATTACCATTAATTAATACTAAGATAATTTCGATGTGATGAATGTAAAAATGATATTTATATTATAAAAAAAATTATGTAATTAGGATAATTTTTACATATAATTAAAAATCCTTATTTATTGAAAATTAATAGTTTTTATGACATAGTAAACTGCCTGAACATTATAAAAATTACTTCAAACATTGTTAATTTATCTAATCCTTTAAAACGTGTTTTATATTAATTTATGATAATAAAATTTATTTATAAATTCTAAATTTATCATAAATATTTCTTTTAATAGACTTAAAATAAATTTATAGTTTCTAAAAATACAATTTTGGTTTCTTCTTTCATAATCCCAATGATCTCTTTATTGAAAGTTTATAACCAGTGATAATAATGTATAACAACCTTATTTAATGCTCACAATGTACATACACTGTATTGTACAATGTTCAAAATTATAAATGATCATATTTCTCTATAATTACAGCATCATACTCACTTCACCATTCATTACTTCACTTACAAAGATTTTGGGTATCCTTTGATAATGTTTATTGTTTTCCTAATTATTATATTTATTTTTATAGTGTTTATGATAGGAGTGATATTTTTTAGGTAATTTAAGCTTACGAGGTTACTTGTATTGAATGTACTATTCTTTTATGTGTATATCCCCTTACTATTCCATTTTGTAGTAATCCATATCCATATATGATGTGTGAAGTTATTATGAAATATAAAAGTTTTATTTTTTTCATTTATTATAAAACATAATAAAATATTTGTTGTGAGACAAGAGTTAATTTATTAATAGAGTAATATTTTTAGGTCATTACATAAACGAGGTACAATGGAGGTTAGCCCAAGACTAACATGTGATGAATGTTTAAGTGGGTATCCTTGAAAAAAGATTTTATATGATTATGATAATGCCACACTTTATGCCACTCTGATATAACTTGATCATGTGCCAATGGTATTCTCTCATAGATCATGTTATTTGATTCATTTAGGATTCATGTCTTACAAACTACCGAGATTTATTCCATGATTCATGATTATAATATATGAATTACTGGGTATGGTTTTCAAATTTTAAGTTCACATTATCATTCCCTTATTCTCACATTATACTTAAATGATCATTGTTATCTCCCTTGTTTACCCTTACTGAGAATCCGAGATCACCCTTTATTTTATTATATTTTCCATAGGATATGAATAAAGGTTTTACGTATGATATGTCTAAGAAGGGAGCCAGTTGTGCAGAACATAATGGGAGATGATGTAGATCATTTATGTATTAGTTGTTTATGTATCCAAGTTTCCAAAGACACTAAAATTTTATGCTTTGACCATAGACTATAATATCATGTAATTAAAATTAATTTAATAAGATGTAATATTTATGTATGAAATGAATGGTTCACTATAGTTGGTATTAGAGGAAGGTTTAAATATTTTTGAAACTTGGATGAGGAAAATTTAGTGAGAAAAATTAGGATAAGTCTAAGTATAGTATAAAATCCTAAGTTATAGTAAATAAAGAAGTGTGGTTATTCTAGAAAATACATCAATTTATAGATACTAGAAAGTGTATGAAGTTTTTTCATAGATTCAACTATGGGTAATAACACTAAATAGGTAAGATTAGGTATTAACATGATCATCACTGGTGCACAATGAGCAGGTATGATACTACACACTTGGATAGACATTTCAAGGGATATACTTGAGTTAATTAGCACTTTTATTATGATTAATTATAAAGGATTTGAATACATGATAATAACGGATGAACTTGGTTAAAACTAAGGTATCATAGGTTTAAAATAAGTTTTTGTTATTTATAAATCCTATGAATGATTTTTCATGATTATATGGTTTCTCACTATGATTATTGTTAATATCATTATGATTTTTGGATTTAGTTAATGGATAGACCTAAAGGAACCATGTTAACACTAAATGCAATGGAAAATGAAATGATTATCCTCTTGATAAACCAAATGTTATGGGATATAAAATATAAAATTTCATTTCTATGATTTCAAAACTTTCTTAAGTTCTAGATATTTTTGAGCTTCTAAATGAGAAATGGAGGGGAAAAAATTCTATCAAGTTATTCATGTGACAAAATCCAACTTATTTTTGGTGGTTTATTGATCTACTTGTTTATGAAAAATGGATGAGTACCAATAAAAAGATATCTTCCATTATCCAATGTTTGGAGCATGAAAAAGTTATTTTTATTTTTATCATTTGGAAGAAAATGTAGATAAAGGGTGGAATCTAATCAAGAACATGATGCAATATGAAGGAATTGAATCTATGGAGTGAGATGGGTTTAAAAATTTATTTTTTATAAGTAATTTACTCATATTCTTTACATGAAAATGGATAATGAATTTCTTGAGCTAAAATAGAAGTATGATTATTCCATCAGTACCTATGAGGTAAATTTTAAAAGACTTGTGTGGTATGCTTCTGGTATTATCAGTGAACCAGAAATCAAGATTTATTTATTCTTCATTGGCTCAAATGAAAGTCTCTAAAGGGTGTTAACTATAAATTAATTAAGTAGATATAAAGAAATCATTTTATGTTCTACCAAGTAGAAATAGAGATTGGTGTTACCCATCAATCTCATGGTTTTGATAAGAAAATAAATTTTGAATTCAAAGAAAATTATAATAATAAAAACCATATAGAGAAGAAGATTAGTATTCTCTTATTCCATAATTGTGAAAGGAGACATAGAAGAAGCTATCTTAAAGGTACTATTAAATTTTTTAAGAGTGTAAAGTAAGGTCATTGGGAAATCACATATTGAAGTGATGGAACAAAGTTAGCTAATGATGTGAATAGAGAGAAAAATACACATAATGAACCACCCACACTCCAATATTTCAAATGAAAGTATTATCAAAATTATTCTAACCGATGCTAAAATATAAAGGTTATTGATGATGATTGATCGTGTTGTCGAGCGTGTCAAATTAGATGTTTATTTTTAACTAGAATTTCTGCAGTATAACATCATCCCTAGGTCATCTCTCGAAGGAGCCTTAGATCATTAATTACAAAATGAGGTTCCTATTTAGAAACTAAAAGGGGAATGGGGTTTTATAAAACTTGGGTTTTATTGATTTATGAATATAAATTTAAAGTATATTACTACTGAGAGAAAATGGTTTGAGAAATTGTTATCAACCCGGGTAAGTGTCCCTTGATGCTCAATCCGTCATCGCTATCAAGGGAAAAAGAATGATAATTGATTACTTGATTTTATACATACTGAAACTAGTAATGGTATGTGAGTTATTAATAAGTTACCACATTGTTTTTGATCGATCAATGATATTGATTATTGGAAACCGTTCAAAATCAACCAAATGAATCAATGTAAAAATGGAACTCAATCAAGGCATCACATAAACAACGTGATGAGATGAAAAGATTTGTGTAATTGATAAAAATATTCCACAAGACATAAACATTCATATTCATAGGTTAAATCTCCTGGATTTTATCAATCGATGCAATCCATTTGCACACTTATGAAAGGGAGGGGTGAGAAAAGAGGAAACCGCACTCAAATCATCACAAGATCCAGGTTACTCATGGAAGCATGTGGATTCTTGTTCCTTTGATTTGTATTTGATAATACCTGAATAAACACAAATTTAGAAGGTATAAATGAAGTGAAATTTACAAAAAACCTTGAAATCAATTACCTTATGAATATTACATGTGTAGAGATCTGGATTACAACAAAGGACACTCCCAAAATTGATCACCAAGAGGTTTAGAAGTACATGGGGGAGAAGAAAAATAAAACGGGTGAAGAGAGATCTCCAATTCGACTCACCTTCACCCATGGTTGTGAAACATAGATAATGAAAAGGAGGAGTAATTTTATGGGAAATTACATGCATATTTCCACATAAAGTTGTCAGTATCTAAAAGGCTAGGTGACTATTCAAGAAAATTTTTTACTCCATCTTTATCCAGATAGTTGACTGACCAAAATGCGTAAAAATGACTTGAAATTCTTTTTCAACTCAGGTATTCGAGTTAGTTGTCAGTGGGAGGTGGAATCATCCCAATTAGATCCCTAAGGACTGAGTTATGATCCAAATACATAAGGGTGGTCCAATCTGGCCCTCCCAGAATTTCTTCACATTGTGTGCCTATTTTGGTCCTCCAAGTTTATGAATTGGGCTCAATGATCTTCTATAGAAATGTATCCCACATTGTTTTACACTGAAAAAACAATTTTTATCCCAATTGGATGCACATATTATCCACATTACAAATAATTATCCAAATGCATGATTGGGATCTCGCACAGTTTGACCCATTTTGCTTGAATTCCATCACGGGCTCTCCAAATCACCTCCTTCTACATTGTAAACACCAAAACAAGTAAAATTTCCCTATTAAATAATTATAAACATTAATTAATTGATTCAAACATAAAGTGAAATTTATTATTATATTTTTAATATTTATTACAAAACCAGTTTAAAATAACAGTGTAAGGGTGGATTTGAATAGTGAATCGCTATGCGATCAATGATCAACATAATTAATCTCTTAATCATAGAGATAGAGAGAAATATCATGTGATAACTATTGCCGATATGGGGTATAATAACAAAGTAGTGAAAGGTACACTAACCATCCACTCTAGAACTGCTAATGTCATATTTGATTTTGGATCTACCAACTCATTTATATCTGATTAATTTTATAAGGGTATCATAATACCATCTCAAATATTAGATGTTGATTTAGTAGTGAAAAATTATAATGGTATGATGATCACATATAAAGTCTATGATTCTTATCTAATTGTTTTTTTCAATGTGATTCTTATAATAATGATTATTCTTCCTCTAGTTGAATTTTATGTCATTTTGGGAATGGATTAAATTTCTCTATATAAATCCCATATCAATTATCAGGGCAGGTAAGTCACATTTTATATTTTGAACCAGCCCATGATTATCTATTAGTGTGAGGATGAATGTGAAATTCTAATGGAAATTAAATCCATTATATGGGGATTGATTTAAATTTAAAGGGGGTGTTTATCTTAGATGGTTGGGTGGAAAATCAACATTGAATATATTCATATTTCATGGGAGTTTTTTGATGTTTTTCAAGAAGAGTTTCCTAGAATTCTTCCGAATCATGAAGTTGAGTTTTTAATCAAACTCATACCAAAATATACACTTATTTAAAATATTCCTTATAGAATGAACCCAATTTAGTTGCATGAATTATAGAAGAAGCTATAGGGGAATATTAATAAGGGAATCATTTTAACAGGTATGACACAATGGGATGCAAATGTTCTTTTTTTAAGAATGAAGATGAATCAATATGACTCTGCAATGTTTATCAAGAGATTAACAAGATCACAATGAAGAATAAGTATTCAATTACCTATATTGATGATTTTTTTAGATAAATTGTGAGTAGATATATATTTTTCCAATATTGATCTTTGATCTGGATACTATAAATTGAGGGTCAAATGTGAATACATACGTAAGAAAAAATTCTATATGAGGTACGAACACTTTGAATTTATAGTTACACCATTTGGTCTTAACATTTCCCATTCTATCTTCATGAATATAATAAATATAGTCTTTAGATATTATTTTTAGGTCTAAAAGGTGCCTAGGTACCTTGAGAGGGGGGTGAATTAGAGTATGGATATTATTTTCAAACTTCTTCCCGCCTCACTGGATATTGACCTATTTATTACAAGGGTCACTTCTTATGATTTTTAATGTTAATATTGATCATATCATTTTTATCATAATTAACTGAAAGTAAAAAAATAAAGCATAAACAAGGACATAATGATTTTTACTTGGTTCACCCTCACTGAGATACATCCAAAGAGCATACAATGGTAATGTACTGATTGTACAAAATTCACTAAGGATCACTGCCAATAATGATATTTAGGCTAGATCACTTCTATTCCTTGGATCACTGCCTATATAAGGTTTAGGGTCTACTCATTGCATTACCAAGGGCCACTCTCAATGTCTCTGAATCTGGATCATGACTCTTGGAAAGGATCTCCATATTCCTCTTCCTTTTCTCACAACTCTTGTAAGGGATCCAGTAATAGTTTATGGACTTATAGGTCCCTTAATTTTCATGAATTCATGCAACCTCAATTGTAGTTAGATGCTCCATTGAAGTCTCATTTTAACCCGTAGATGAAATAAAATTTTCCTCAAACTATTAGTTTTTATAAATTTCTTTATATTTTTTTAGTTAGTGCCTTTGAAAGATTATTTTATTCCTTAATGAATAACCTTGCTTCCTCTACAAACTATACTGCACTATGTGGCATAATTGTTTCATAGAAAACCTCTTTCTTTGCTGACTACCACCACTTACATGAACCGCATCTCCTATGAAGACCTCCTCAACTTCCGTAGACTGCTGATGCTCCGTAGAGCACCTCAAATTTGCAGACCCTTTTCTTTGAAGGTTATAGTGACCTAAAAAATCCCTTCCACAGACTATCTATAATAGATGAATTCTCCTTTTTTGGAATCCTCCTCGTGGACCTCTTCTCCTTTGTGGAATTTCACCTCTCAAACTATTTCAGAAATCACTGAAATATTCCTGAAGAAATGTTGTTTTATAATGAAAATATCTCTTAGTAATGATGGGATTAGAGGTCATTATATAGAGAAATAGTTCCACAAAATCTGATAATATGTTTTACTCAAATATTTTATGTGGTATAGCCTTCAACATATACTATTCTACTTCTATGAACCATTTTCCCACTATAGTCCACATAACGCTTTGATCCTCTGTGGTGGATGATCTATTTCATGGATGAAGACCCTTTGAGGCTCCTAAAATCTCTAACTCCTTTCCACAAATTATGATCCATCCTATAAACTGCATGCCTTTTGCATACTCCAAGCCTCCCATAAATTGTTTCTCATTTTTGATCCACGTAGTGACCTTCGCAGTCTGCATAGAACTACCATTCAGTAATCTTCCCTTTTTTGAATTTTATCGCCATTCTGCATACCTACTATGTGGTCCATGAACTGTGATTCGTTGTTTGTGTATTTTTCAATCATTTTTAGGAATCTTTCCTTTTCAAAAAAAACTTTCTTGATTTTGAGGTCCAAAAATTTGGCAAACACTAGGAAATTGAAACACTTAAAAAAATTGATTTAGAAACATCAACCAATATCATTCGTGGTTATCTAACTTTGTTAATAAATAAAATCACCTAAAAACACTGAGAGGATGAATTGAGGTATTTTTTCCCAACAATCTCCCCCTTTGGATTTTTTGATAATTCTTCACATTTTGATATATCACTGAAGCTCATTCCATATTCTATCAGTATTCACTTATTTTGATTAAGATATAGATCAAGGATTTACCCAACACATAATCTAAGCCCACATGATTCATGCTTAGTGTGAGAAACAAGAGTAAAATGCATAGTATATTAATAAATCACATCATTCCAATCACTCATTTGATTCCATCATGAACCTCATCTATCATGATATATATACTTTTATTAATCACTTATAGAATCATAAAATTTAATAATCCTCCTTCATCATAGCTCCCCCTATCTCACTGATCCACCTAGAAGCTTCTCCCCTATCTTGATTAATACATTTCCCCCCTTTTATAGCCATAATTTCCCCCCCTTTATCAACAAATTCAAAGGACACTCCTTTGAGGTCCGGAATAGGGTAAATAACACATATAAATATATTATAGAAAAATACACCATACCTTAGGGAGAGGGGGTCCCATATCAACAATTTTTCATGTGTGAGGAGTTGACTGGACTCCCATAGCTAGTTGATGCCTTTTAAATGATTCTTTGGGTAAGATCTTTGTTCAAATATCTGCAATAAATTGTTTTGTAGGAACATAATCTAACTTTACAAGCCTTTGTTCCACGTTTTCCTTGATAAAATGATATTTTATTTCAATGATCTTTTCCCTTTGGTGATGTACTAGATTTTTGATAAGATTTACAACACTTGAATTATCATAATGGATTCCGATTAGAGACTTCACTTCAACTCCCATATAATCAAGCAGTAATTTCATCCACAAAAAATATGTGAATTCTTGAGGAGATGCAATATATCTAGTTTCTTTGGTGCTTAATGAAATTAAATCTTGTTTCTTAATTAGTCAAGAAATACAAAATCCTCCAATATAGAATGCACCACCTGATATTGATTTTCTATCATCTTACGAACCGGCCCAATCCACATCTGTATTGCCCAATAACTCTTGCTGATATTTATCATTGTATATAAAGCTAAAATACAACATTCCCTTGATATGACGAAGTATTCTTGTCACTTTAAGAAAGTGGGTTTCTTTAGGATAACTTTGATACAATACTACTTGGAATATAGAAAAAAATATCAGGTCTTTTCACTGTCAAGTACAATAGTCTACCAATGATTTTCCTATATTCCATGACATTAACTGCATTGCCTTCATCATACTGTGATAGTTTCATATGGGTAGCCACCCTAGTCATAAACTCATTGGAATTATCCAATAAAAATATTCTCTAAACCTCCTTGGCAAATTTAGATTTCAAAATGAATGTTCCATTCTTTTCAAGTGTCACCAATTCCATTACACTTTGATTATTATCATTGTTGAAATATAGTATGTAATTCACTCCACCACATTGAAAGACAAGGTTCTTTAGAAACTAATCATTCCTTGAATACCATACTCTTAGTTCTTACTTCAACCCATATTAAACCTTCTTTAGCTGAAAAAATCTATTCTCATATTCCATTTTCATATAGATTTTATTTCCCCTTGCACATCATCAATGTATTTTTCTGAATCATCATTTTCCACTTTATCTTCCTTTGAGGTTCTTCCCTCTCCTCACTATCCTCATGGAATCTAGATAAAGATAAATTATTATTCTTTTTCATTCATTCAATTTTTTCATAGCTCATTGGACACCATAGGTTGAAATTTGAACACCACCAAGTTATTTCAACTAAATTCAACTTCACCTTTGACTCAATTTATCAACTATGAATTAAAAAAATGATTCTTTTAGCACTTTTGAGATTTGAGCCATATCTTTTACAGCTGTAGATAGCTGCATGATTTTCAGTAAGTAAAATTACTACTTGGAACTGAGTTACTAATAGATCCTCTAAGTCTACTAAGTTAGAAATCTATGTAAGAAACATGAGTGTAATCCAATAAAAATAAATTCTTTACATGTCACTCACTTAATTACATAGATTCTAGCAGTATTAAAACCTTGTTAATATTATCTCATGGATTCTTGGTATCCTGATAACAGTCAGTTGATACCATACTTTTAGAAAAAATAGATAATCATGAATTAAATGAATGTTACCACCTCCCCCATAATCAATATCCTCTTAGTGGAAAACTAACACCTGAACTGGGGCATGATACCAATGGTTATATATTCAATGCAACTTGGAACCACTAGATAATCTAATTATATCTTTGATAGCTCTTCAGTTTCATAAAATACTATTCATAATTTAATCTCCCTTTTTCATAGCACACTACCATTAGATACATATTTGAAAAATATAATTGTTGTGTAACACAACTTATTGAATCTGATATTATATTTGAATTTAAATTATGCAAATTATTCTATTCACATGTATCTCCATTCAACTTTTGCACTCATTCCCTTTCAGCACACACACCCCATGGATTGTATCACCCCTTAGTCCTACACAAATTCTAGTAAATATTAGAAACATTTAATACATAGGGAGAGGGGTACCTATAGAATCCTTAAGAAGAGGATTATGGTTTATCATGATGGATCAACCCTTTGATACTTTCTTTCAAAACACTGTACTAATTTTTTGCTTGTTCCAACTACCCATCTAGCTTCAACTATTCTGTCCATATGACTAAACATTCTTTACCCACATGCTGAGTCTTATTTTGATATTTAGATTCTGTAGGCTTGGACTTTTTCACAATTTTGGGTTTAAAACCATTTTTAGAAATTTCCTTCATTGATGCTTCATTGATATTCCATTTCTCATGACTCTTAGTTTGAATAATAATCTTTTCACTCATCATATTATTTTTTTCTTCCTCCATTAAAGGGATCTTTCTCTTACCTTCACTTCTTTCCATGTGGCATAACATGTGAATTTTTCAAGGAATTCATTATTCCTTTTTCTTTTAACAATTATCCAAGTCATTCCACCCTTTATTTTTGGGGATGATTCTTCAATTAAAATTACATTATTATTAATCAAAAATAGAGAATATCCTCCCCTTTTTATCTAGGTTTTTTCACATTCTTTCCAAGAGATTTTTTGTGAGTGTAATAGTAGAGGTGATTGATACACCTTTCTTTGAGATCTATGTGATTCCCCTGAAGCTGTAAACCTATTTTTTCAACTTATCATATTGTATTCAAATATAGGAGTTTTCATTATACATTTCCTTTATTGGGAATCTAATTCTAGGGTTCTTTTTCTTCCCATATTTCTTCCTACTACAATGTCTTGGAAAATTCCCATGATTAGAACATATAAAACATCTTTCATTAAAGGAATATATCATTTCATCCTTTCTCGGCTAAGGTGTTGATGCATCCAAAGTTCTTCTTTCGACATTGATCCCTTGGGATTATTAACAAATACTCATGGTGTGTTCCTATCTTCCACAATAATTGAATTTGTAAACTTCTTTATTTTAAGAGACTCTTCTTTCTGATTTCTCAAGAAGCTTATTCTTATTTTCAGATATAGAAATGTTTCTGTCTTTACATCATGAAATATACTCCAATTCCTCAAAAAAAATCTTGAAGTATGACCATGAATTCCACAGAAGTAGCACATGATGTTATTACTTCCTTTAAAATCATTTTAGGCATTCTTCCAATATCTATAGGATTTTCCCATTTTTGTAACTATTCACTGATCTCTTCCTATTATGAATTGGAGAGGTCTCATCATATCCAATACCAATTTTTCCAAAACTAAATGGACTTTGGTATGAGACATACTTCCCTATTTTTCCTTAGAAGTAGCACATGTGATTTTGATTTCATTATAACCTGCTAAAGGATAATCAAATAGTAAGTGAAAAGCATCTTTAAATTTGGGCTTTCCATTATTATTATATTTCCTCACTTCTTTATTGAATAACTCTAACTCTTCACTAAATTGTTGAATCTCCTTGTCCCTGGATTTAATTTGAGCATTATGTTCTCTTATGAGAGTCTTCCCACTAGTTATGTCAACCTCCAATTCTAATAATATTTTATATATCATGTAATATCACTCCTTTATTTTAGAATATTTATAAGCAATAGAGACATTGCAACATGCATTATCTTTTTGTAGACTTTTTTTCTTCTGAACTAGTTCAGGTTGCTCTGTAGTAAGATCATCATTTATGGTTTCAAGACTCTAAATTTCTTCTGAGTTCAAACTCTTTTCCTTGTAACCATATTTGAGTTTTTCTACCTTTGTAGAAATTTTTTCATTTATTCATCCTGGGAATCATTATTCTCCTTCCAATTAGTAGACACATCTAAATCAATACCAATAGAGACACTCTTTTCATAATAATTCTTATACATTTTAATTTGTCCTAGTTATATTTTCAAAACATGCTCATATGTTTTTTTTTCTTTGGAATTTTAAGAAAGTTTTTTTAAAATTTGAACACATGGAATGTTGATTTTTTTTTGAAAAATATGTTTTGAATAGTTAAAAATATTCAAGACATAAAATTCATTTTTATTTTTGAAATCACTTTATGAAGTAATTATGAGTTCTGAAATTTTAGTTTTAATTTTGTCTCTATTATGGTTGGATCAAATTTCATCATGAATGTATTAAGTATCTAACTATTGTTTTTGAGAGTTATGATAATTACAATGGGGGAGAATGTGATGAAATTAGAGGTTTGATTTCTATCAATAATATTCGTAGTTATGGTTTAATTAATTCCAAAGGGGAGATAGTTTTAACATCAAAGTAACTATTTGATATTATGGGTATAAAGTTAATAGTTTCAAAAGTATACATAAACGTTTCAATTATTTATATAATTGAATGGTTTTGAAATTTAATTTTCAAAATATTGTGTTTTTATTTTTTTATAATCACAACGGGGGATAATTTTTTGAGTAATTTATATAATCAATTTGAAATATTGAAAATGGATGGTTGAATTCAACAATGAAATATTAAAATTAAATTTGGGTATAAATACGAGAGTTTAATCATGCCTATCTTTATTGATTAAATTTTTAAGTGTTTGTGATCATAAAAAAGGGGGAAAATGTTGTACATGCCACTCTCTTAGGTAGTTTTGAATGATTATAAACACACATTTTTTATTTCTAATGATTTAATTTTATGAATTTTAAGGTTTTAATTTTAGGAAAATAATCAAGAAGGTTCCAAACCAATCAGAGGCCTCAAAAAAAGAAAATAATATATTTTTATAACATTTTACCAATAGGTTCTAGTGGATACCTAGTGGGTACCACTGGATGGCTGGTGATACCCACTAACCACCTGATGATATCCAGGTAGAAAAAAATATAACAATTATTTGATGTCCCCACTTGATTTCATTCATCCTCTAATGGCTCTATTTGGCCCCAAGGACTCAGGAAACCTTATAAAACCTAAAATTGATACAAATACACCCCCTTTGGTGCTTGTAAGGTAATGGTTCATTTATGAAATGCTTATGTTTCCATTTTTCATTCTCTAGAGATCTTTGGTGCATTATTTCTATATTCAATATCTATTATACATTTGTATCTCCCTATCCCTCTTTTATTTATTCTCTTATTCATTGTAAACATAGAGTAGAGTGTGTGATTCAAAGGTATTATACAAAATAAATTCAATTATTTTTTTTTTATTTTGGTTCTTGATTGGTCTTAAAGAAAGGGGATATTGGGTTTAATTTCTTGGTCCTTAAGGCAAGGGGATTGGGTGCTCATAACATTAAGTGAGGGGGATATGAGATCATTGCATCTAAAGTTAGGGATATTGGTCTCTTTTTAGTTTCTTAAAGTAAGGTATTGAGATTTTAAATAGGTTTATTGGGTACCATTGAACTTGAGGGAGTATAAATCCTCAAAATTCATTGGGGGAATATATATAGGCACCTTTCATGGGTGATTTTTCAATTTAGTTATCAAACTCTCTTGTGTTTTTTATTTTATTTCTACTACACTAAATTATCTATTTAATTACTTCTATTTATAATTATTATTCTTGTATTTAAATATATTTTTTTAATTCTATAAAAATTATTTTTAATTTTTAAAAAGTTTTTAATAGGTGATTCACCCCTATTGCTATCCTTACTTAGACTAAAATTCCCTATCTGTACTTTAGTGGTCATAATATCAAAAATATTAATTTTGATGTATGTTGGTTGACTTAGAAGAGGTATATGAGAGTGGGATGAATTTTAAAGAAATTTATCATGCCTAAATGGAGGAAATTCTTGATTAATATAATTTAAAAAATTAATGTGATGATGCTGTGATGTTTTGAAGATCAAATAACCACTTACAACATTTTTAGTAGTGAATAAATATGATTTTTCAAGTGTATAAAGTTCAAGATACTAGTTTGAGCTATAAATAACTGTTTTATGACTCTAGTAGGTTGAAAAAGATGAGTTTGATGTTGGTTCAGTCTAAAGAACAAGATGGTTATTATTGAAATTAAAAAAAATTATTTATTGAATAATTTTATAAAATATGAGTTTAAGAGCCTTTCTCAATAATTTTATTATTATTAATTTGAGAAGGAACAAAGAGAAGGGTGATCCTATCATTTAGTAGGAGATATCCATTGAGGAGGAAAAATGAATATTTGGATCATGGGAGACACCCACATAGAGGAAAAGTGAGAAAATGTAAATTGAGATAATGGAACTAAATTTAACAAGGGATTTTATATATTTTAAAAATATATAAAAGATTTCTGCTGACCTACATATAATAAAAATATGGAGAGAGAGATCAATGTGAAAAAACCATAATAACTGAGAGCTATGTTGAATGTGATATATTGAAGACCTCTTGAAGAAGAATCTTGAGAATTGAATATTGTTCTAAAGTAAAGATCATATGAGTATTGAAGTTGAAGAAAGAAAATGATAATACGAAACGATTTGTTGCACAAGATTGATAAGAAATAATAATATTAAGATGAGGAGAGACTAAAACTAATGTACATGACTCATATATTTTATATTGAGGCTTTAAAATATTGAGTAACTATTGGATTTTTGAAGATATAATTAGCTTGAGTTTGAGTTGAGGAATTCAAGTGAGGAGATCCAGTTTAAGGATTTTGAGGTTGATATATGAACAAATATTGAGGTGCATGAATTATTTTTGAAGACTTATTGGTAGTGAAAGACTATATCATGAGTAATGATATCCTATATTATGGATAAAATGACATCCATGTATTGAATAGAGATAAAAATTATAATGGATTAAAGGAAAAAATTGTATATACATGGTGTAGAGCTATATACCTAGTATAAATGAAACACTAGTGAGAATCTAGATTGATTGTAATCACTGTGAGAAGAAGTGTTAGTGTGTGAAACACTATTGGGTAAAGATTCATTTCATTCACTTGGGTTTATAGTGGACAATAGAACTAATCAAGATAAGGAGTAGGTTTACCAAATTAGTGCTGAACCTTTTAAAAATATTCCATGCCATATTTAATTTCTTTTATGGATTTCATGTGGTACATGTTGTTAGTAAATACTAATAGATCTATTATTATCCAAATATATTATATAGGTTGAAATTATATGTGGGTAAGTACTTAAAAAATAGAATTATAATTTGGTAAAAAATTAATAACACCAGATTCATCCCACTCTCTAGTGTCTAGATTGGTCCATAGGTCATTTCAGATACCTAACATGAAAAACTTAACAATTTTATACCTCTCTTACATAATCCATTTAAATTTAGCTAATCAGGGGTGGTTTCTGATCAAGTCATAAGTTAGAGCTTAACCAAGATAAGACTTTTCCTCTCATATAAAGAGTATGACATCTAGTCACTTGATTGGAATATACTATGGAGTGTGTATCCACACCCAAATAATACATATTATGTGATTATAAATTAATATGTGGGGGAATGTGATGTGATCATCTATAAATATGAATGGAATGTGATATATTTATAAACCAGGAAAGTATATACTTGGATATTCAAGAATTTATTAATTGTATATATGTTATTGAAATACTCCATGTCCCATGATCACTTGATTTCTTAGATATAGTAAAATTATGAGAATGCATGCTAGCATGATACACAGTTGGTGGAAATAGGTATATAGATACATGTGTTTTATAGAGATCACACCAGATCCATTTATAGATTGAGTAACATTGAATCATTTTTATAGGTTTCTCTTTAATTACATTTATGTATTTGGTCATTTATATTTGTTTTCAATACTATAAAGGCTTGTCGAATTAAATGTTATAGTTTACTGAATGATGATTGATTTTGACTTATAGAGTTACCATAAAAATGTTTTAGAGTTAATTCAAAATATTTTTATATGGGTGTTCACAAGGTATTACATACAACATGATATGAGGTAAAGTTAATGATATATTTCCAAAATTATTTTAGAAGATATCCAAAATAGTTTTGGATATGGTATTATGAGTTTCTATATATGATTTGATATAAGGTAAAATGTCACAAACACTTATAAGTTTTAGTTCAAGTGGGATATTGAAGGATATATACACCCTAAATACATATTCATGAGATTAATATAGGTATATCATATAATATTATTTAGATATTTTAATGTATGCATGAAATGTGATTTCATTAAAAATACATATTACTATCATATGGTATGACAAAATCCATACCGTAAGGCATGATATTACACTAACTTCTATATATTATCCCAATAATAATGTATGATTAATTGAATTATAATGCAATAATTTTGGCTATCTCCCATGTAATTCATGCACTCATATGATATGACTAATCACACCATAAGACATTTTATATGATACAATGACACTAGTTTTGATGGATTGAGTGGATGCAATTTTCCACAACATGTATCATCAAAATAATATTGTATAAAATATAATGGATGGGTATTATATTCATATAAGTCTTTCATGAATGGATTTGAGACATTTACTCATGCATTATAATGCATGAGTAAATGTGACAAATCAAGGATCATCCTCAATGCCTTATAAAACCACTTCCATGTGATGGGTGTGGGTACACATGCTTACATGATGCTTAGATGAGTCCCCCATCACCCAAAGACCAATATTCTACTTCCTTAGTACAATTAGGTTCTATAATACTATGAAATGAAGGTGGGTTCTACACATATGATGTGAAATCCAATTATCCCATAGATATGTCATAGAGAGGAGCACATTTCTATTTCCCTACATAATCACCATTAACCATGCTTGAAGTTGTTTGAGGTTGATGTAGTATCTCATCGATTAAAGGTATGTAGTTTATAGTGTTATTCATGCATTATCATGCATGATTAAATGTGAAAAATAAAGTATCATCTTCAATGCCTTATAAAACCCACAACCACGTGATGGGTGTGGGTTCACGTGCTTACATGATGCTTGGATGAGTCCCCCATCACCTGAAGACCTCTCTTATACTTCCTAAGCATAATGAGGTGCTAGAATACTATGAATTGAATGGGATTTCTACTCATATGATGTGAAATAAAGTTATCCCATGGATATGTCACATAGAGGTGTGTATTTTGATTTCCCTACAGTGATCATCATCAACCATGCTTGAAGTTGTTTGAGGTTGATGCAACATCTCATCGATGAAATGTATGTAGTTTATATTATTCTTCATTTCTAGTTTTTAATTTTTTTATATTTCTATTAATAGATATCTTGATCTTGGGATTAGAATCAATTCATCTGGTTTTATTAAGTGATAATAGATATACATGATTCCCAATTTTTTGTGTATGTCTACTATTTTATATATTATGTCTTGGTACAAGGTCTTGATGTTATAATTATGATGTCAAAAATTATTCATTCCATCATCATAAGATATATTATTATCCATGAGAATATTTATTTCTATTGTTATGTATCCATGGATATATTATGATCATGTTATTAGTTATATTGTTTGATTATTTATTTTTACCAAATCATTGATGGGGATATTACCTAAAAAAATATAAATCATATGACGGTTATGGATATATCATATTGTACAATATGAATGTAATAGGGTATTACATACATGTTTAGAATTAAATATTATAAGACATTGAGTATATTATTTCATATTATATAGATATATTATATTGAATCTTCCCAGGATAAGTCATAGTTTATGAAATAGGCTCGTCATGTGGTGTACATTATTAAAATAATCATATTACCTTAGAATTTATCATTAGAAATAAAATGTTAAGAGATAATGTTTATATCTATTCCATTTTGTATATCATTATTAAATGTTTTATATTATTTAACATTAAAGAGAATGATATTGTCTAAGTTGTTACAAAATTTTGTAACTATAGCATTACTTGACCATTTTATATCTTTTGATTAAATGCTATAGATACCTGAGGAGAATTTCCAAGGGATATATAAGGAGGAAATTAAAATTGATATGTTTGATATAATATTGTCCAAGAATCTTCCCAATTCCCCAAATCTCTATTCTTATCCTTCCTTAAATACCAAGAGATACTAGTATATAAAGGTTATGAGGAGGATCACAACTAAGTGTTAGGTGACTCAGTCAATTTAGGGTTACACCTCAAAGGGAATATTCATTTGGATGTTCCTTTGAGATCTTTATAAAACCACTATAATTAGGGTCTACAACAGAGGCTATCATTGATGAAAGGCACATGTTCTTCATTTAGTTTATACATGGTTTTAGTTTTTCAAAGCATGGTGATCTTGGGTTAAGGTTTCTATCATCTTTTACTACATTGAATAAGTGTTATTCAATCCTTATAAACCCTTTAGCGGTATCAGATCTTTAACATGATTCTTAATTATCAAAATCAATCTTAGAAAATGTATATCATTTTCAATATCATATTTAATATCATAATAAATGATTTACATTTTTTATTTTGGTTTATCTTATGATAAGGGATACCGTAAAATAAATTATTGTCACATCATATGATATATGATATAATTAGAGGTGAGATAGTGAAATTTCATTGATTTTGGGTTTTTTATATACAATATATACTAATCATAGCATACTATGTCATTAAGGTAAACCTATAAAAATGGTCATCCTATTTCTATGGTGATATAGATATTATCATAAGATGTGATAGACATGACAAAACTTATGATATAGAGATATAATAAAATAATATTGATAATGTGAGATTATCAATCATAGGCCATGACAGAGTTATCATAAGGCACAATTTTAATTTTGAATTGAGTTGCAGATTATGATATAGCCCATATCATAAAATATGATATACATGAACATTTTATTTTTTATATTTTTTAATTATTAATTGAATTATATAGTTTATAATATGCTTATAAATTATAGAAATAGTTATTTTGGGACATTTATTTAATTTTGAAAGTGTTTATAATTTAATTAATTATAAGATATTTATAATTAATTATTAAATGTTTATGCCACATTTTTTAAATAAATATCAATAATATGAAATGTTAATATTAAATTCTCTAGGAAATTGTTTTGCATGACTTATAATTTCGACATAAATTTTATGTATAGAAATTATAAAGTGATTTATAAAGTTATTATAAATTAAAAAATAATGTAAAATATAAAGGTATTTATATTATATTATGAATTATTCACAATAATTAATTTGAAATATTTATATTAAAATACAATATTTTAGAAAAGAGTTTTAACCATATCAAAAAGGTGTTTTGATAATTTCTATGATCAAGGTTAAAAAGAAGTTAAATATGTGATATTTAATTATTTAAAATGTTTTCATAATAGACTTGGAATATAAATTGTTTATATTTCATTTAATATTATATATTTATTTAAATTCCATATAATTAATAATATGAAAATTTCATATTGGATAAAAGTGATTTTTTCATGTTTATCCATTCATAAAGTGAATTATAAAATGTTTATAATTCCTTTATTTATGAATTTTTTATAAATGGATATCTCATGTACAAATTTATGATTTTTTATTTTATTCTCTAATTTATTTAGGAATATACATATTATATTTTGAATTATGATGTATTTTCTAGTTTAAAAGTTTTTAAATTACTTATTTAAATTATCATACATGCATTTAAGGAGTTACATGATAGTGTATGACAATGGATTTAATTTCTTTCTACCTTAACTATGGCTTATTCATGAGTTGTGTAAAGTGTTACAAATCACTATGATTTGATCATATTTATTTGTTGGAAGTAATGGGGATTCTAAACTAAATCAAAATAAGAATGCATTCATGTAAAGGGAATACATTAGATAAGATAGTGAGATTAAATAACCATTAAGTTTTATATTCCTTACATAAAAAACACTTGTCAAGACCTCAATCATCAAACTAGGTTGGAAATGTTAAAGTAGGGTTCCCCTAGATCATCTTATATAATGAGAGAAAGTAATGGGTGACCCTAGTAGGACCGGGTTCTTATTTTTAGAATTTTATTTGGGTTACAATAAAGTGGGAAACACTAATAGTATTAGGATATCCGAGGAATAGATTTGATTTTATCCATATGATGAGTTGTGGAAGGATTCATTTGGTCAACTCTTTAAGAGTCATATTTGATATGATTATAATGGTGGACTACCTAAATAGATATGTGTTGGGATAAATACTAATGATACCCTAAGATTAGTGAAATATGGATCTTGGTTTACTAATGGATATGATGATGTTTAAAAGGGGTCATCATTTTAGTGGGATAAAATTTAATAAAAGTATTTTTAAAATAAATATAAAACATGATAATCATATGATAAAATATTCTGTTTTAGAAAAAATGGAATTATCATCATCAAACATGACTTTGAGATCAATCATAGGGAAACAATCTTAATAGAAATAGATTTCTAGATTGGTATAGTATCTTGATATTTTTTCTCAAGTAAAAAAGAAAAATCATATGTTTTCGAGAAAATTTATCAAGTAATAATATGTTAAAGTTGTTCAAAAAGTGGGTTTAGATGATTACAAGAAGCATATATAAATTAATTTTAGGTTTCAAAGGATATTTAGTCTATTCTCATATATTTAATATGACTGAGTATGATAATGACTTGGAGAGACAAAAAAATTCCATTTTTCTTGGTTTGAATATTGAATGAATTCTACAAACATCATTGGAAATTTTTTGATAATGAGAAAAAATTCAATACAAATTTACCAATTTTATTTAACATGTTGAGGATATGTGATCATGGAATGTGTTTTTTAGTCTCTAGTGCTGTTTTTATAGTATAATAGGGTTAATGTTTAATCCATAGGAAAAATTGGGGTTTCAAATAGGTATCCTTGTTCATTGAAACATAAAGGAGATTTAGAAAGAAGTGAATACGTTTCCATAGGATGGAATTGTCTGGAATATCTAAAGGGGTTTGAGAAACTCTATAGAGATTCAATTTTAGGAATTAATGTTATAGTAATAAATTCATTGATTTTTATGGGTATAAGATTCCAAATGCATGTTTTTTATATATTGTAAATATAAAGGATTTAAAAATCAAGGTAATTATTGATAATTCTTATAGTTTGTATTCAAAAGATAAATAAAATTGTTGAAACATTAATGGTTTGAATTAAGAGTATTATTTTTGACTAGATATAAATATGATATTTTTTCATCTCATTTATTTTATTTGATAAAAATAATTATTTTTAACCAAGAGTTGTTATCAATAAAATGAGGTAGTGATTTTATACACACTTTATGATTGATTAGATTCTGTAAAATGTATAAAAAAGTGACTAAGAGAAAATAATTTTATCTAGGATAAAATATTTTACCCTATATATATCTTAAAATATTATAGAAATAGTTACCATTACCCCTCAGTGGATTATTTTGAAGAATAAAGTCTTATTTTATGAATAATTATTTAAACACATAGAATAACATATATGATATGGATATAATAATATATTCATTAAATATTCCCAATAAAATAAATACATGGTATTTATTAATAGAAATTATTTTGTGTATATTAGTAAGGTATTATAAAGAGAATATATCCCTAATAGGTTAGTGGGAGTACATTTAGATTTTGAAAATTTGAAAAGTGAACAAAGAAAATATCATTCCAGTAAAAATATAAAGTGAATGTAACTTAATATACTAAAAGGTTTAGGGTATTTCGATAAAATAATAATTAAAAAATTCACATTAGTTACCAAAATATTTCAATGGAAAATTATGATGAAAAAGGTTCCAAGAATGATGATAGTGATGAACATAGAAAAATTATAAGTAGAAGTATGAGTTATTTACATTGTAACATTAAATACTGTGAACGTAATGATTTTGAATACAATGTTTAAATATTTAAACATTAATAATATAATTCCTAAGTCTTAACATTATTTAGTTTTTTTATTCTTATAAGATATTAATCACTCAAAGAATTTTAGTGGGAGTGTTTTATTAAATGGTCCTATAGAGATGCGATATTAATTACATAGATATGTAATATTTTTTAACAAAATCTGAAAAATTTATCACACATAAGGCCCATCTAGTGGTATATTATATATGATATGATTATATGACTTCTTATGTATGGTTTTTAATATTATAAAAATAATTTAATAAAATAAAATCTATCATTCTATATAAAATTTAGTCACTATTTTATCATTCTTTTATATTGGTTGTATATACTTATGATGTGAAGTGATAATTAACCTCTCAAGGTAAGACTTTGATTTATACATAGTTGATGTTCGTCATGGATTTTTATAGGTTTTTATTAATTGTTAAGGTTAACATGAGTATGATTTCATATAGATAAACTTAATATACTCATGAGGCATAAAATGAGTTTTTTTTGCACTTGATAAACCAAGACGTATACCACATATAGTGTCATACTTGATGTATTTGGTATACCAGGGGTGCATGTTTCTTTTTAATATTTACTAATTCCTATGGTTAGAATTATATTTAGCATGAGAACCATCATAATTTGATACATTTCTCATAAAATCTTTGAGACTTGAATAATTAGGGGGTGGTTGTGTGTTTGGATGATTATGTCATTAGTTGAGGCTTAAGCATGATGAGATTTTACCACTCATAATATGAGTATGACATATGGTCCCTTAATTGAGGTGGAATAAAGGATTATAAAACCATACCAAGATAATTCATGTGATGTAATTGTAATTCCCCGACCCCAGTTACCCAGAGTTAGTTCATTATTACATAACATTGGCATGATACAAGGAATCATGTCCTAAAAGACCAAAAAATTTAGTATTATTGGAAACAAGATACATACATAAGTTTAACATTAAAACTTGAGAAGATATAAAAAACTAATTTATTCCATTAGAAACATACAAGCCTCCTAGATTATTCCTGAAAGTCACTAATAACTAACTTCTTCATATCCTAGGAAAATGAAATATAAGAAAGGGGTGATCTCAAACGCTCAGTAAGAGTAAGAAGTACAGTGGAAGATAACATAAATATTAGGCATGTTGAATAATTGAAAAAACATGCCTTTATAAATAATAAACATGAACTCTTTATGGATAGAATATGATATGAGTAAATAATGCCATAATAAATCATAGTCATGGGTATTATATTATTCAAATAACCACATGAACCATCATTATTATTTTCATAATGAGGGAATGTATAATGCCAGAATTTCTGAAACATCTTGTCAAGGCCTCGACCAAGATGACTAAAAATGATTTAGTCCTTGACCAAAACCATATATCAAATTAGGAAAGGCCTTGGCCAATTCCACGTCTAATTGTCTCATGAGACCTACCGATGCATCGAGGAGCTATAGCGGGCTCCACCCATCACACTCTATGTCCAATACATTCCTCATATGAAAAGGTTGAAACATAACATAAACATTTGTATTAAAACTCGCATATGAAATGTTAATACTTTAACCATAAACCATGAATGGTATAAAAATAAAACATCCACAGTCGAACATATCACAAAACTTTAAATACAATATGGAATATTTGTATCATAATGAATCAACTTTAAACAAGTGTAAATTTTATCAAAGGATGTTAACATAGATTAAATAAAATTTTTTTTAGAGAAATATTTCATTCTATTTTGAAATCATTTAAGATTCAAATAATTATAAAAGAAAACATTTATTTTGAAAATATTATAATAATATTGTAAGGGAAGCTTTTATCATGTTATAATGGCAGAAAATAGCCACACCCACCGTATAAGTTTTAAAAAAACATTCTTACCTTAATTTTGTTGAAAAGGTCATAAAGTACATTGTTTGGAAAATGACGAAAAAATTCCTTTCAAAACATATAAGGTAAAATAAGGGAGTAAATGAATTTAACCCATATTCTAGTAAATAGTATAAATATTTTGAAATAAATTTTTAAGAAAACACAGATATGGATGATAAATAGGTCCTAGTAGATACTTACATAAAAACAACCTCAGATAATAAAGAGATTGCGAAATTGACCATTACTTATACTTTTATTTAAATTATTGTATGTAAACCTTCTGTATAGAAGTTAAAAAACTGTTATTAAATTATACAAGAATCATATACATAAATATGATTTCATATATGATCTTATAATATTGCTTTGTTAATAAACGTTTAGTAGTATCATCGTTTTGGGTGTTAAATGATTCGTTTTCCTTTATATTCTTGGTTACGTAAGTCATGTTTGTTATGGATAAGATGTATTTGATTCATATAAATAATGATATTATATTCATAAACATTATTTCTAATCATAAAATGAAAATTATTCTTGAATGATTACGATGAGGAATGAATCTCATCGCGTTCGTGGAGACGGTAATCTGTACGTACGCACGAGTGACAATATCATTATATTGATGGTGAAATTGTATATAATTGGATGGTATATCATATATACATAATCATTAAAATGTTATATTTATTATTTTTATTATTTATACTCATTATTATACCTATCCAAATAATGAAGTATTTGAATAACAAACTACAACACGATGTGGAGATGGTAAGCCGTACGTACGCACGTATGGTGACTTTGTCATTCATATGATGGATAGAATAATGAATATGGTTGTAACATTTTTATAATAACATAAAAATTTATAGAAGATACTGGAGTTATTATTTTATAATGGAAACAACAAATAAAGAGGAAGTGGAAGAAGAAAAGAACTTGAAAGAGGTGATGAAATATTTACCTCTTCTTTGGGTTTTCCTTTTGATTTCATCAAAAGAGATACTTATGTTGGATTTATGACCATAGTAATGCCTCTAAGATGAAGGTAGGAAATTTTGGAGAATATTTGGGTAGGGTTTGGCCGATCCAAATGGTTTTGGAGGTGTGAAATTAAGAGAAGGGGAAGTACCATTTTTAAGAGAGGTGAGGGTCATTTTAGGAAAAGCTTGAAATATTATTTTATAATAAAATAATTTTCAGTTTATAATGGCTCAAAAATGATTTATTTATAGGATAAGGTGGGTATGGGTCGAAAAAATCTCAACCAATAGGGTTTGGATAGGTTTAGGTCACCATATTAACCTTATCTTTCAGATTTAACTCTTAGTTAAATAGATTGATATTTACCATGTCTCTTTGTATTTTTATATTATATGGTTAATAAACATACTATAACAATCCAAGAGAACCCCATGTGGTTAATTATTAATATATATAACCTTATATAAGTCCTTTTTCTAAACATTATATTTTTAGGAATATTATATCAATTAATAATATAGTATTTGTTTTAAAAACTCAATTATGTCAATTTTGACACTATTTAGTATTTTTTTAAAGCCATAAAAACTTTATCACTTAGAATAAAATTTATTTAATCAACCCTAAAATGTCATATTAACCTATAAAATTATTGGAATTTATCATAAATCTAAATTTACATTTATTTGGATATTTATAATATCAATTATTTTTATATTTCATTACTAAGGTAATTACTACATTATCATTGTGTCATAAATAAATTAAATTATTTAATGTCTAAAAATTATAAATAAAATATCATTATGTAGGAAATATTTTTATATTTATAATGAATATTTATATTCATATTTATATTTTGTGTAACTCTATATTAAAAATGGTTTAGTTATTAAACTTTGAATTTAACTCTTTTAACTCTTCTTTAAATAAAATAATAATAAATGTTCTAATCTAATCCAAGTGGACCCAAGAAGATCATATTTTATTACTAAGATTTTTTTAGGTCAAATTAAACTTATCCAATAGAATTAGGACATGTGTTAGGGTAATTATAATATCATTTTTACCCTTAATTACCCAATTTACTTTTAACCGTGGTAAATAAAAGTCAAAAGTTACTATTCAAAAAAAAAATATTTTCATCTTATTGAACCATATTTTAATTATTGATGTAAACCGTGTCTCTTATATTTTTGAAATTCAACTTACAGAAGTGGTAAAATTAAGTTTTATGCAAATTTGTAAATGCTCCTAGAAGGTGGGTAAAAGAAGGTAAAAAGTTCAATAAAATTTTATATATTTAAACTTATTATAAAATGACTCCAATGAATTACATTGAACATATATAAGTATTATGTATCTATTTTCACCTAAAATAAATTAAAATAATATAACTAATTATTTAAATAAAAAGTCAGTTTTAAACAATAACAAAGTGTTTTTCACTATTCATAAAAAAGTGAAAGTTTTTAGAAAAATACCAAAAATTCCCCCTAAGCTAATTTCGATATTCTGAATTCAAAAATGAAGTCCATTTAAAAAAATAATATTTATAAAATTTTAAAAAGTGAGTATTACTATTCATAATAGCTAATTTGATTGGTCGTGGTGTGTTAAAACTCCAAGTTGCGTACAATGCAAGCTACTACATTATTCAAAGGGAAATATACCGTGGAAGCTAGGGGTGTTACATTCTCCCCTCCTTAAAATAATTTCATCCTTGAAATTTCCATAATATCATTGCATAAAAATATTCAGGTGGTTCTTCATCATAAGTTACTCGGGTTCCCACGTTGCCTCTTCCATCTTATTGTTTTTCCATAGAAATTTTACCAGATGAGTCGTCTGGCTTCTCAGCACTTGTTCTCTGGTATCAAGAATCTTGACAGGCTCTTCAAAATAATATGGATCATGTTCCAATTCAATTTCTTCATAGGTGAGTACATGTATTGGGTCAGACATGTATTTTCTCAATAGTGATATGTGGAACACATCATGAACTTTGGAGAGACTTGGCAGCATTTCCAAATGGTAAGCTACAACCCCAATTCGTTCTAGAATTTTGAAAGGTCTAATGTACCTGAGACTCAATTTACCCTTCTTACCGAATCGTATAACACCCTTCCATGGATATACCTTCAAGAAAACATGATCTCATACTTGAAATTCCAAATCCTTCCTCTGAATATCAGCATAGCTCTTTGTCCTACTTTGAGATGCTTTGATGTGGGTTTGGATAACCTTCACCTTTTCCATTGTTTCCTCAACAAGTTCTGGGCCTAAAAGTTTTCTTTCACCAACATCATCCCAACAAGTTGGGGTACGATATATCTTTCCATATAATGCTTCATATGGTTCCATCTGGATACTTGAATGAAAGCTATTGTTATAGGAAAATTCTACCAGAGGTAAATATTGATCCCACATACCTTTAAAGTCAAGCGATAAAGATCTCAACATGTCATCTAAGGTTTGAATAGTCCATTCTGATTGTCCATCGGTTAGAGGGTGGTAGGCAGTGCTCAAACGAAGTTCAGTATCCAAGGTCTTCTAAATACTTTTCCAAAATCTTGATTTAAAATGAGGATCATGATTAGAAACAATTGATAAGGGTGCACTATGTAGTCTTACAACTTCATTAATATATAGTCTTACTAGATGTTCAAGTGGTAAATCTTATCTTATAGCAAGAAAATGTGATGACTTGGTAAGATGATCAACAATGACCCATATTGAATCATTCCTTCTAGGAGTCTTTGGTAGCCCCATGAAAAAGTCCATCGTAATATTATCCCATTTCTACTCAGGTATAGGAAGAGGTTCCATGACTCCTCCAGGCTGTTGCCTTCCAGCTTTCACTTCTTGACAAACCATAAATGTTGACACAAAATCAGCAACCTCCCTCTTCATGTTGTCCCAAAAAAAATGTTCTTTCAAATCTTTATACATCTTGGTTCTCCGAGGGTATATAGATAAATTGGAGCTATGTGAATCATCCAACAATTCCCTTTTTAGATCAGGTATGTTAGGAACACAAAGTATCTTCCCAAATTTCAAAATTCCATCTTCATATATAAAGTCACTCAATATCCCATCATTCACAACTTTAATCTTCTTTTGAAAATCCTCATCATCAATCTGATAACTCTTTATCCTTTCTAGTAAATATGTTTTGGCAACCATTTGAAAAAGCATTGATGTTTCACCTTCCATGGTTATTCCCATATCCATCTTTACTGGATCCATGAAAATAAGATCACTTTTAACTCTCATCTTGTTCAAAAGTCCATGATCCTTTCTAGTCAAAGCATCTTCCACCTTATTTTCCTTACCCAGGTGGTAGTGTATAGTGAAATCATAATCCTTGAGTAGTTCAATCCATCTCCTTTGCCTCATGTTGAGTTCTTTCTGTGAGAAAATATACTTTAAACACTTGTGATCAGTATAAATTTCACATTTTTTCCATAGAGATAGTGTCTCCATATCATTAGAGCAAAGAATACAACTGCTAACTCAATATCGTGAGTGAGATAGTTTTTCTCATGAATTTTTAGCTTCCGTGATGCATAGGCAATAACTCTATCATTCTGCATAAGGACACAACCAAGCCCTTTAATTGAAGAATCACTATAAAGAAAAAATACATCATACCCTGATGGTAGAGTCAAGATAGAAGCATTGAATAATATTCTCTTCAGTTCTTCAAAACATTTTGCATACTCTTTTGTCCAAACAGATTTAACCCCTTTACATGTGAGCTTGGTTAATGGGTTATCCAACTGGGAAAAATTCTGGAAAAAACGTCGATAATAACCTGCTAAACCAATAAAATTACGTAGCTCAATTATACTCATCGCTGTTGGCCATTATTGGATTTCCTTGGTCTTTTACGGATCAATATAGATTCCATCCTTAGAGACAATATGGAAAAGAAAAGAAATATCTTGAATCTAGAATTCACACTTGCTAAACTTCCCATTTAATTCATTTCTTATGAGGGTTTTCAGAATAGTGCACAAGTGATTTTCATGATCTTTGTAGATTTTTGAGTATACTAAGATATCATCAATAAATACCACTATAAAGTCATCAATATATTCGTTGAAAAATCTATTCATTAAATCCATGAAGATAGAGGGTGCATTAGTCAATCCAAAAGGAATTACTGTAAACTCATAATGCCCGTACTTGGTTCGAAATGCTGTTTTTGGAATGTATTCCTTCTTTAAACACAACTAATGATATCTATATTGAAGGTCAATCTTTGAAAAATATTGATCTCTATGAAGTTGGTCGAATAAATTATCAATGCGAGGTAGGGGATACTTGTTCTTTATTGTTATATCATTGATCTCCCTATAGTCAATGCACAACCTCATAGATCCATCTTTCTTCTTAACAAAAAGGACAGGGGCTCCCCATGGAGAAACACTAGGGTGAATAAATCCCTTATTACGAAATTCCTCTAGTTGTTTATTTAGTTCCAATAATTCCACAGTGTCCATTATATAAGGGGTCTTCAATATGGGCCTTGGACCAGGAATTAAATCAATGGAAAACTCAATTTATCATTCTGGAGGATGTCCAGATAAATCCTCTGGAAATACATCAACATATTCTTGCACAATTGGTACGTCTTCTATTCGAACATTATTTTACTCACCCATAATTATTTCATTCTCTTACTCCCCAATAATTGAATTTAATAGAGATACTAGGGGTGGATCTAGTTAAGAATCAGGTGGTGACGTTTTTTCTCTAAAGATAAGGTACTCCTTATCATCATAAAAAAATGTAACCTCCTTCTTCTTACAATAAATTTTTGAATCATTGTCCAAAAACTAATCCATTCCAATGATTATATCAAATTCAATCATGGGTATGATGATGAGATTAGAAGATAAAGAACATTTATATGCCCAAATGGGAACTAATTTCCAAAACTTTGTTGCGATGAGACTTCCCTTCAGAGTTTTGAATGACAAGTCCCTTGTTAAGTCAAATTGAAAGTATCTAATTTTCTTATCAAACTGAGAATATATGAAACAATGTGATCTAGAATCAAATAAAGCATTGGCTAAACTTGATGAAATCATTAAATTACCTTCCACCATGTCTTTTGGAGCTTCAACCTCAGCAATAGTGATCACATAAGCTTGACCTATCTCCCCTAGCCTATTCTAAGGTAAGTAACCTTGGTGAATAGAAAATTTAATTGCATAATGTCCCTTTTCTCTAAAATTATATCATTCAACATTGACAACCTCTTTCTTTCCCTTTTAATCATGAGTTTGGTGGCCTTTTTCAACACCCTTGTAACAGACTCTGATTCCCTTCAGGCAAGTATCAGAGTGTTTCTTCCCACATTTACTGAAAGATGGATATTCAAATTTTCCCTTCTTCCCCTTATTTCCGATTCCATAGTGATCAGACGATCTCTTCTTCTCTTTCTTTGCTTTTTTAAGTCATAAGACTTAGAGAATTCCTTTTCTGTCTTGATAGCGCATAAGAAAATATCTTCATATGATGAGAAGGATTGTGGGACAAATAATCGATAGAGAAATTGTTTTAACCCATCAAAGAATCGATCAATATTACTCCTTGGGTTACGTATATTATCTGCTGCATGCCTTGCTAACCTTGTAAAGTTAGCCCCATGCTTTGTGACATTATCATCCTCATTTTTCCTCAGACTCAGAAATTGTCTTTCCATATCCGCTTGATGGTCATGAGGAATGTATTTTTCTAAGAAAATATCTTTAAACTCCATAAATTCCATGTTTGATACTTTTTCATCTTCCTTTGTGTTTTGGATTAATGACCACCATTGATCTGCATCTCCTGTGAGGTGATATACTGCCGTGAAATTTTTTTCCCTTTCGCTACTCCCCAAAGGATGAAATATTTTCTATAAAAAATTTGTCCATTTCTTAGCTACTAATGGATTTTTAATCCCATTGAATGTTGGCAGTTGTTTCCTCATGAAGCAGTCTAAGATTTATCCTCTGTGTTGTGGATCAGGGTGTTCCATACGGGTAATAATATTATTCATAACTTTAGTGAGTTATCCCAATATGGTGATAAGTTGATCAGCACCAGTTGCATCACTAGATCCACTATAATTATCTTGAGTAGGAGTGAAATCCCTACATGGATAACGTGCATTGATATAGTTTCCATTACTTCCACTAGGCACCATTTCTAAACAATGTCATATACTAGATTAGTTTATGAATCTCAATACATAATTCCAAACTTGTAAAACACTTAACATAAATTGAATAATTTATGGATATAATCCACAATCATAAAAAAATGTTTTCTTTAAGGTGGTATATAATCATAAATCCTTCATAATGGTTTGTAAAGAAAATGTGAATTATCCTAAGCATATCCCCTGGGAGTGTTGTAACCAAGAGTGTAGCAAGGACAGTTGTCGTGTACCAGGATACCCTGAGTCAAGCCTAAAACTCCTTGGTTAGAGTTTTCACTCCTAGGTACATCTATGCTACAGCCACCTCTACCTGATTGTATCCAGACAAGGATTTATTGCTAAAAAAATTCAAAAAATCTCTACATTACAAAGATTCTAGGAAGTTCATCTATATGAATCCTCAAATTAAATCTTAGGGTAATGTGCTCTAATTAGAGTTTATCAAAATATAGTTTCCAAGGTTTGTACTAAACTTCCTCTAATACCAACTGTAATGCTCTGACCCTAGTTACCTTATGTCGGTGCATTATTACATAACATTGGCATGATACAAGGAATCATGTCCCAAAAGATTGAAAAGTTTAGTATTATTGGAAACAAGATACATACATAAGTTTAACATTACAACTTGAGAAGAAATATAGAACTAATTTATTCCATTAGAAACACCCAAGCCTCTGAGATTATGCCTGAAATTCACTCATAACTAACTTCTTCATATCCTGGGAAAATGAAACATAAGAAAGGGGTGATCTCAAATGCTCAGTAAGAGTAAGAAGTACAACAGAAGATAACATAAACATTAGGCATGTTTAATAATTGAAAACACATGCCTTTAGAAATAATAAACATGAACTATTTATGGCTGGAATATGATCTGAGTAAATAATTCCATAATAAACATAGTCATGGGTATTATACTAGTCTAATAACCACATGAACCATCATTATTATTTTCATAATGAGGGAATGTATAATGCCAGAATTTCTGAAACATATTGTCAAGGCCTCAACCAAGATGTCTAAAAATGATTTAGGCCTCGACCAAAACCATATATCAAATTGGGAAAGGCTTCAGCCAATTCTACGTCTTATTGTCTCATGAGACCTACCGATGCACCGAGGAGTTATAGTGGGATCCACCTGTCACATACTAAGTCCAATACATTCCTCATATGAAAAGGTTGAAACATAACATAAACATTCGTATTAAAACTAGCAAACTAAATGTCAATACTTTAACCATAAACCATGAATGGTATAAAAATAACACATCCATAGTCGAACATATCAAAAAACCTTAAATAAAATATGGAATATTTGTATAATAATGAATCAACTTCAAACAAGTGTAAATTTTATCAAAGGATGTTGACATAGATGAAATCAAAACTTTTTAAGAGAAATATTTCATTATATTTTGAAATCATTTAAGATTTACATAATTATAAAAGAAAAAATTTATTTTGAAAATATTCTAATAATATTTTAAGGGAAGCTTTTATGATGTTATAATGGCGGAAAATAGCCTCACCCGTCTTATAAGTAAGAAAAACATTCTTACCTTAATTTTGTCGAAAAGGTCACAAAGTACCTTGTTTGGAAAACAACAGAAACATTCCATTAAAAACATATATGGTAAAATAAGGGTATAAATGAATTTAACCCATAGTCTAGTAAATATTAAAAATGTTTTGAATTATATTTTTAAGAAAACATGGATGTGGATGATAAATAGGTACCAGTAGATACTTACGTAAAAAATACCTTGGATAATAAAGCTATTGTAAAATTAACCCTTACCTTGTACTTTTCCTTAGTCGATGGTATGTTCACCTCCTGTATAATAATTAAAACATTTCTATTAAGTTATACAATAATCATATACATAAATATGATATAATATATGATCTTATAATATTGATTTGTTAATAATATTTTAGTAGTATCATCATTTTTGGTGTTGACTGATTTGTTTTCCTTTATATGCTTGGTTACATAAGTCATGTTTGTTATGGATAGGATATATTTTATTCACATAAATAATTATATTATGTTCATAAACATTATTTCTAATCATAAAATGAAAATTATTCTTGAATGATTACAATGGGGAATGAATCTCATCACATTCGTGGAGACGGTAATCCGTACGTACGCACGAGTGACAATATCATTATATTGATAGTGAAATCGTATGTAATTGGATGATATATCATATATACATAATAATTAACATGTTATATTTATTATTTACATTAGTTATACTCATTATTATACCCATCCAAATAATGAAGTGTTTGAATAAAAAACTACACCACGACTTGGAGATGGTAAGCCGTACGTACGCACGTATGGTGACTTTTTCATTCATATGATAGATAGAATAACGAATATGGTTGTACCATTTTTATAATAACATCAAAGTATATAGACAATACTGTATTTATTATTTTATAATGTAAACAACAAAGAAAGAGGAAGTGGAAGAAGAAAAGAACTTGAAAGAGGTGATGAAATATTTACCTCTTCTTTGGGTTATTCCTTTTGATTTGATCAAAAGGGATCCTTAGGTTGGATTTATGACCAAAGGAAGGCCTATATGATGAAGGAAGGAAATTAGAGAGGATATTTGGGTAGGTTTTGGCCGATCCAAATGGCTTTGGAGGTGTGAAATTAAGAGAAGGGGAAGTACCCTTTTATAAGTGAGGTGAGGGTCACTTTAGGAAAATCTTGAAATATTATTTTATAATAAAATAATTTTCAGTTTCTAATGAATAAAAATTGATTTATTTAGATTCTATGGTGGTGATGGGTCGAAAACATCTAAAACAATAGGTTTTGGATAGGTTTATGTCACCATATTAACCTTATCTTTTACATTTAACTCTTAGTTAAATAGTTTGATATTTACCATGTCTCTTTGTATTTTTATATTATATTGTTAATAAAATTACTACAACAAGGAAAGAGAACCCCATGTGGTTCATTATTAATATATATAACCTTATATATGTCCTTTGGAAGAACCTTATATTTTTAGGAATATCATATCAATTAATAATATAGTATTTGTTTTAAAAACTCAATTATGTCAATTTTGACACTATTTAATATTTGATTTTTTTTGAAATCCATAAAAACTTTATCACTTAGAATAAAATTTATTTAATCAACCATAAAATTTAATATTAACCTATAAAATTAGTTGAATTTATCAGAAGTCTCAATTTACATTTATTTGGATATTTATAATATGAATTATTTTAATATTTTATTATTAAGGTAATTACTACATCATTGTTGTGTCATAAATAAATTAAATTATTTAATGTCTAAAAATTGTAAATAAAATATCATTATGTATGAAGTATTTTTATATTTCTAATTAATATTTATAGTCGTATTTATATTATGTGTAACCCTATATTAATAATGGTTTAGTTATTAAATTTTGAATTTAACTCCTTTAACTATTCTTTAAATAAAATATTAATAAATTTCCTAATATAATCCAAGTGGACCAAATAGGATCATATTTTATTCCAAATGTTGTTTTTGGTCGAATTACACTTATATAATAGAATTAGGACATGTGTTAGGGTAATTATAATATCATTTTTACCCTTAATTACCCAATTTACTTTTAACCGTGGTAAATAAAAGTCAAAAATTACTATTAAAAAAAAATATTTTTATCTTATTGAACAACATTTTACTTATTGATGTTAACCGTGTCTCTTGTATTTCTGAAATTCAACTCACAGAAGTGGTAAAATTAAGTTTTATGCAAATTTGTAAATGCTCCGAGAAGGTGGGTAAAATACGGTAAAATGTTCAACAAAAATTTATATATCTAAACTTATTATAAAATGACTCTAATGATTTACATTGAACAAATATCTATATTATGTATCTATTTTGACCTAAAATATTTAAATAAAAAGTCAGTTTTAAACAATAACGCAATGTTTTTCACTATTCATCCAAAATTGAAAGTTTTCAGAAAAATAAAAAAAAATCCCCCTAAGATAATTTCAATATTCCGAATTAAAAAATTAAGTCCATTTTGAAAAATAAAATTTATAAAATTTCTAAAAGTGGGTATTACTATTCATTACGGCTAGTTTGATTGGTTGTGGTGTGTTAAAACTCCAAGTTGCGTACAATGCAAGCTACTGCATTATTCAAAGGGAAACATACCATGAAAGCTTGGGGGGGGGGGTTACAGTAATTTTCTATTTGTTATGGGGCATGCAATGCGCTCATCCATTAGGGTGAACGAGTCATCAGCCAGGTTAGTCTATACTTAGATAATCAAGAACATATAAGTATATCTATGGGATTGAAATAATAAAATTTTCATGGTTACCCATTGTCTTAGATCAAAAGATCATATAAAAAATATATTCTTTTATATTATACAATTAGTAGAAATATGTATATAGATATATGTGTTCAATGGAGATCATGCTAGATCCCTTTGTAGCTTGAGTAGCATTGATGATTTTCTAGAGTATTATCTTTTCTTACAATTATAAATTAAATAATACATATTTTTCTCAATTTTACCAAGGTCTTTGGGGTCACACTTTTTGGTTGAATTAATGGGGATCGAGTTTTACAAGACTCAGAGAGTTACTCTAAAAGTGTTTAGATTTTATCCAAATGTATTTTTGGATGGATATTTACAAGGTATTTCATATGATGTGATACATGGAATAATTGATGATAGATTTAAAGTATTGTTTTTTAAATATTAAAAATAAGTTTTGGATATGGTTTCACAAGTTATTATATATGATATTATATACGGTGGAATGAAAAAAGTCTATAAAACTTTAGTTTAATAGAGAGATTAATGGAGACATTCCCTAAAGACAATATAAGGCATATTATGCTTATAGGTATATCATATTAGAAAATATAAGTATTTCACATGGTAAGGCATAAATGTTTCAAATGTAATATAATACATTAGGTATACTATTTTATATGATATTTAGATATTGCATTGAATCTTCATAGACCTAGTTATAGTATATGACATGAGATTTTCATATGACAGTGTTATTAAAATAATATTATTATATGATTATAAAAACACCTTAAAACATATAATTGGATTGCTAAAATTAAGTGATAATGTTTATATATCTTCCATGTTGGATATCATTAATAAATATTTCATATGATAAAAAATTTGGGAAAATTGTATTGGTTGAGAGTTTATAAGTAGTTGTAACTATAACATTAATCAAACATTTCATAATTTTCTAGTAAATGTTACAGATACTTAGGGATGATAGTTACACTAAACCTAGTACCCTATATCTGGTGTTGTACTTCATTACATTTTCATAAGATAAACAGTGTCACATCCCAAAGGACCAAATAGTTTAGTAATCTTGGTAAACTTGATACATAATTTAAATTTATATAAAGTTTTAAATATAAAATACACAAATAATTTTCTTTTATAATTACATTATTCTCCATATAGTATCCTTTTATATCAATCAAAAAAATACTTCCTTGTATCTTGAGGAAAATAAAATATAATAAAGGGGTTATCTCAGATGCTCAATAAGTGTAAGTGTAAAACGAAAGCAATAAATAAACAAGGTATAATGAAAACGTAAAAGTAAATAAATAAAACACATGAAATTAAATTAATAAATTGATCATAATATGGTAGGAGTAAAATGTGATCAAATAATTCCATATAAATAATCACATGAGCATGAAACCTAACCATGAATATTCTAACTAATCGAATAATCACATGGAATATTAGTAACTGAATTCATAATTATGTAATGCATAATGATGTATATCTAAAACATACTACTAAGTATTCATTATAATACATATAATAACATTGAGGCTTCATTCCAATACATCTAATACCATCGATTATTCTTTCCAAGACATCTAATAAATGTGTAAGGTCTTAGCCAAATCCATATCTAGTTTGTCTCATAAAACATACCAATGCATCGAGGGGATATAACATGCCCTGTCCATCACATATAAAATCCAATTCATTCCTCATATGAAAGGGTTGAAATATATTCAACAAAAAATTAATAGTAAAAATTAGAATATGAAATTTAAATACTTTCCCCAATTAATAAACATAATCATAGACCATCCAAAGTAATGTGTATGGTATCAAAATTGTACATCCCCTGTCAAACTAATCATAAAAAATCCATAGAAATAATAATAATGATATCATTACAATATGTACTAATTGGAGTAAATTTAAAGGTTTCTTGTCATTTATTAATTTAAATACCATAAAAATATCTTTAAAAATATTCTTGTGGAAAATATCTATTATATTTTGAAAATAACTTTTTAAAACATAAAACATTTTGAAAATATTTTTCTTTGAAAAAAATAAAAATGTCTAGAATATAAAGAAAAAATTTTATTTAAAAAAACCTTGTGAAATTTCAAATTAAGCTTCAAATAAGTGACAATCATGTCGGTGGATAATTCTGTACATGCAATACAAGTTAAAAAGAACATTCCTTTTTTCACTATAAAAAGGTTAGAAAAGTGATTTGATTAGAAAAAAATAATATTAATTTGAAAATTTTTTGTGAAAATAAAAAAATGTGTACATATTTCTTTAATAAATCATTTTAAAAGGTTAAAAACAATTTTTATTTTTTATAGAATATATAGTTTTTGAAGAAAGAATATTTTTGAATGAAGAGAGAAATGAAGTCGAATTTTATTAAAAACATTTAACAACTATTTTATGTTCCAAAGAGAGGAAAAATTATAATTTTAATTGAAAATATCATGAATAACTAGATTATAATGAAATATATTGATTTCAATATGGAAATATTAAATAATCACCCCATGAGATATGTAAACAAAAACCATCTCGAATAACGATGAGATTGCGAATTAGACTCTTACCGCTTTGGTAAATTTTGTATCAAAATCCCCATGAAATAATTAACTTAAAATTAAACATTAAATATATTAATGATATTTTATTTCATTATATATCATATAAAAATGTCATTATACACACCATACAATAGAAATAAGTGGTTAATATGGAATATGTCTCATGGAAGTAAAAGTGAGATGAAAAAACCTTATCTCACACTTCCTTTTGGTTGAACATGATTTAAAATAATTTATAATTGTTTAAATTATTAACTTATTAAAAAACCATATTAATATTTTTTATATCATATATGGTACTTTTATAACATCTTATTACCTTTTCGTTAACAACCTTTCATTATTTTCATTGTTTCATGTATTAACTGTCTTGTTTTCTCAAACGTGTTTTGTTAAGAAAGTTATGGTTCTTATGTATGTTATATAGTTACATCATCTAAAAAATAATAATAATTACATAATTATCATATTTGGAAATCTATTTTACTTTTAAAACCAATCATGAATGATGGTTATGAAAAATTTATTACGTTATGATCATGGATACGATAGGTCATACACACACATGAATAACATTTCTATTTTTCAATGATCATTATTGAAAAGAGGTAAGTAATATATTAAATTAATAGAATTATAATGATATAATAAATACCATATTACATATTTAAATATACACATATATATTATCCATGTGGTTTGGTGATGAAAATAGAGTCACATCGCTTCGTGAAGGCTATAGCCCACACGTACACGAATGATGTTATCATTTTTCATGAGTGAAATGGAAAAAACGAAAATGATATATATTATTTTTATAGACTGATAAATATTTAATTAATATGATAATTATTTAATTTATATCACATAAAATCATTAACATTATCCATTATCACCTTCTATGTAAAGTGTTAGTGAAATATGAATCACATCACTTCACAAGGCGGTAGTCCGAAAAACAAACGAGTTATATTATCCTGTATCATACAGAATAAAATAGAATATATATATATATATATGATATAATTAATAAATAGGTATAATAATTTTATAAATATCATGTATATAATTTTTATCCATCATCATATCCAATCTTGAGAGGTGGAAATGGAAAAACGAATGACATCGGTTCTCAAGGCGACAGTCCACCATACACACAAATGATGATTTCATAAACCATTTTATTAAAGTGGATAAGGTTGTAGTTCATGGAATTTTATAAAAATATCCCATTAAATTGGAGATAGTTAGGTTATTATATCATCATGTTCAAATAAAAATTGAAGGAGGTGGGGAAATAAGTATAATAAAGATTCCCATTGAAGAACACGACCTCTTCTTCAAGCATCCTCCTTAGGTTTGAACTAAAGCCTTAAAAGGATGGATTTATTACCAAAATAAGTATTATAGGATGAGGGTATGGAATTTTAGAATTTATTTGGGAAAGTATTGAACAAACCAAACTAGTTTTAAGGTGTGAAGTGGAGAGAAAAGGTGGTGGTCTTTTATAAGTAGGGTGAGTGGAACACTTGTAATGTTTTGAAAGAGTGAATTCCACCTACATTTTTATGTAACTAGGACAAAATAATGTTAAATTATCTATAATAGAAGATATAAGGTCAAAATATGGAAAAAAATGGATTTTTTACAAGCTTATAGGTAATTTACCTCTTTAAGTCTAAAGGTTAATCCCTCGGTAAACTCGTTTTTACCTTAATTTATATAGTTAATTTTAACTATTTTCACTAATAATTATGGTAAAAAAATTATTTGAAATTATTATATAATATAAATTATTATTATTCTAAATATGGAATTATTTTTTACAAATTCAATTCATATAATTGGTAAAATTTAATCTAAAATTAATCCCTTAGATGTGACAAGAAAGTAGGGTTTTAAAGTGAAAATATTCAAAAGTTTACAATGTTTTTATTTCAACATTGAAAATAAAAATTATCCTAATGAATTAAATTTTATAAATAGATTTATTATTTAACTATTTTAACTTTATAAAAAACTCAAAATATAATTTAGCATTATATATTATTTAGATGAAAATGCAGTTTTCAATTAAAATCCACTATTTTTCATTATTCATCAAAAAATAAAACTTCTCAGAAAAATCTCAAAAATTCACCTTATGATAGTTTTGATATTAAAAGTTTATAAATTAAATTTATTTTTTCAAATAAATTTTTCAAAAAGTGATAAAAATTAATTCTAATTTATGTGGGCAAAGCGTGGCTAATCCATCTTTTAGAAAAATACATTTTTTCAAAAAACATTTCTTTTTCTTTTAAATAATAAAAATTATTATTTATAATAAATATATAAATAATAATTATGAAAAAATATATATTTTACTAATTTAATTAATCCTATACATACCCTAAAATTTAATGGCTATGTTATAGCTATTATATTAAATAATAATAATAATAATATTATATTATTGTTCAGTAAAACTTGACCTTGCGTTTAATGTAAGATTTCAAAGAAACTCATTATTTCATGTAGTAAAATATAAAACCAATGTTTCATGTCCCATATGATATTTAATAAAATGACATTATTTTATAATTTCAATGTGTTACATTCTCCACACCTTATTTAAACTTGATCTTGGAAATTGAGTGTTAGACATTTGGAAACTAATTATTGAAAAATCCACATCATCAAAGGGTTAATAAAACATCCTTTTAATAAGATAGAAAGGGAATTAATAAGGTTATATGGAATAACACATAACTAGGTTTCCTATTAGAATAACATAAGTGGAATATAAATATATATATACATATAAAACAAAGTATAATTAACTATAGAGAGTGATTGAGGTCATTGATCACAAGAAAGTGAATGATCAATGGAAAGTTAAGGGCCTAAAAACTATAGATCTGTAATGATTTAAAATACCATATGATTAATTGGATATAAAATTAATTGGATTTTTTTCAATATCCTTTTCCTAAAGTTGAATAATTGTTTTACTATCTAAGAATATAAGAAAATATAGTTGTTGTATTTCTATTTCATAAGTGAAATTTCATCATTTGGTAGTGCTTCTATCAATTTCCAATTAACATATTACTCCAATAATAATGAATATCCATAAATGAATTTTTTATGCCAGAAGCACTAAAATTCATTTTTAATGGATCATGATGTCTATAAAAAGTGACAAGTCTTTATATTTATCTCTAACTATTTTCCAAATGAAATATGGTTAGAAAAAATTATCTAATATAATAAATTAATCTCTAAAACCTCATCCAATTTTCAATATAAACCATTTCATAAGTAGAGAACCTTATAAACCTTCCAAAATATTAAAATCTATAACTTTATAAATAAGGTTACTAAATTTTAAAAATTAAATTATCTTTAATCAGTTCCAAGGTAGTTAGAATATCCAATTTACTTTATCCAGATCGATCATATATTTATCCCAGCATAATTATCTCAATATTATAAACATATTAAGGGTTATATTTGCCTCAATCATGTGTTTTACATGAAGTTTAACTTTCCAATAAATTATTTTTCTTAGTTATCAGTACCATTCAATAAACACTTTCAAATAATTAATAAAAAATTAATATAGTTCAATCCTTATACATTTCATAATTTATAAAACTATAATATCATTGATTAATATACTCTTATAACATAATTCTTGAATATAAATGGAAGAAAATTAATCATTACACTTCATTAGTACTAAAAAAATATTCTTGAACTTGGGCCCTTATCTTATTCTGAGGTATATTCCCTTGGTGTTTGAGGTATTAATTTTCATAGTTCCCCATATCCTTATAGTTAAAGTATTGAAGATTGGAAAATTATTTATTTTTCTTTAAATCCTGATCATGGTGGATTTTTCTCTCTATACTTGAAGAAAAATCCTTTTCCTTTTAAGCATGTACCAATGTGTTTCCTTCCACAAGTATCAAATGTTGGAAAATCCTTTTTTCTTTTCTTCCCTTTATTCATTTTTTTCTATACCATCCTCTTATTCTCTTACCTCCCTTTGAAACAAGAATGCTTGGATAATTCTTTCTCTATATTAATAGCACATGGTACTATATCTGTGTATGATGAGAATATTTGGGATACTATTTCCCTTTTAAGAATTGTATTAATCCCATCAATGAAACAATCAATACTTATCTTTTGATTACTTAAATAGTCCTCAACATGCCTTACTAACCTTGTAAATATGTCTTCATAATTATAAATATTTTCCTCTTATTTCTATCTTAGACTCAAGAACTATCTTTCCATATTTGATCATTTCCCATGAGTAAAATATTTTCCATGAATATTACAATGAAATCCTTCTATGCCATGATTGTTATTTCCTCCTCATCCTTAGTGTTTTGAATCAATGACCACCATTGATTTGCATCTCCTGAGAGATTATAATATTCCATGATAACTTTACCCCTTTCACTAATTCATAGAGTTATAATGATCTTCTCTAAGGAACTTATCCATTGATTTTGCTAAAAATGGATTTGAATTCCCATTGAATAATGGATATTTCTAATACATGAAGTGGTTTAACATTGTTACACCATGTAGTGGATCAGTTGGATGTTTCATATGGGAAAGGTTATTACTCATAACCTGAGTTAGCTAGCCCAATATGGTTATAATTTGATCAGTTATAGCTATAGATCCAACTCTAGCTTCATTATCATTATCTGGAGGGAAATCTATACATGAAGTACATGTATTGATTCTATTCACATTCCTTCTATTGGGAACTATTTATAAAAATGTAACAAACTAGATTAGATCATAACATTATAAAATGTAATGTAAAATCATGAAACTAGTGAAACACATAACATAGATAATATCATAATCATAAATATGGTTTCTTTGGGAATATATTTATTTTCAACTCCTTCATGATGTTTTATAAAGAAAATGTCCATTATCCTAAGAATAACCCCCAAGATTGTCAAACCAGATGCATTTTACAGCCCATTTTTAGGTACTGGGTAACACTTGAGTTAAGGATAATGTGCCTTTTTTGGAGTTATTACCCCTCGTTACCTCTATTCCTGAACCATGTACACTTATAATATCCAGAAATGGATGCATTTCTATGAATACCCACACAATCTCCCCTTTACCAAAACTTTATGATGTTCATTTATACTTATCCTAAAAGTCTATCAGAAGGTTATATTCCCTAATATATGTTTCCCAAAATCTAGTGTCTAAGGTTTCTTCTAAGATATATTTGATACCAACTATAGTGACCTTGATCCTAGTATCCCAAATTCGGCTCCATACTTCATTACATTGGCACAAGACACAAGGGGTCACATCTTGGAGGGATGAATAGTTTAGTTGTCTTGGTAAACTAGATACATAATTGAAATTTAAATTACATTTTAAACATAAAATAAAAAAGAATTTTATTTTATAATTTTATTATTCTCCTTAAAATATCCCCATATATAAATCAAAAAACACTCCCTCATATCTAGTGGAAAATAAAACATAAGAAAGGGGTGAGCTCAGATGCTCAGTAAGGGTAAGTGTACAACAAAACTATGAATAAATAAGGAATAATAAAAATACAATGGTTAACAACTAAAACACATGACATTAAATTAATAACTTGAGCATAATATAGAAGGAAGAAAAGGTTATCAAATAATTCCATATAAATAATTACTTGAGCATGAAACTTAATAATGGATATTCTGACTAATCAAATAATAACATGGAATATGAATAACTGAATTCTTAATGATGGATATTTAAAACATACCACTGAGTATTATTTCTAAGTCATCTAATACCATCAAGTATTTTTGGAAAGACATATAATACTGATGAGGCTTTTTTCCAAGACATCTAATAAATGGGTAAGGCCTTGACGAAAACGATATCTAGTTTTTCTGATGAACCTACCAATGCATCGAGGGGATATAGAGAGCCCCTCCCATCACATAATAAATACAATGCATTCTTTATATTAAAGGGGTGAATCAAAATAAACAAAACATTCATATTAAAAACTAGGATATGAAATGTACCAATCAATAAACATAATCATAGACCATCCAGAGTAAAGTGAATGGTATCAAAATAGTACATCTCCAGTCAAATTAATCATAAAACTTCCAGAGAAATAATTAGGATGATATCATTAAAATATATACCCATTTGAGTAAGGGTAAATTATTTTTTTATTTATTAATATAAATACCATAAAAAATATATTTAAAAAAAATTCTTGAGCAAAATATTTTTTTTATTTTGAAAATCAATTTTTAAAACGTAAAACATTTTGAAAATAATTTTATTTGAAAATAACTAAGTATATATAGAATATAAAGAAAATATTTTATTTAAAAATAACATTGTAAAATTTCAAATTAATCTTCAAATAAATAAAGGTAATATCAATTGGAAATTTTTTACACACTGTACAAGTAAAAAAGAATATTCCTTTTGTAGAGTAAAATAGTTTAAAAAGTGCCTTAATTGGAAAATGAAAAGAATATTCATATGAAATAATATTGTGAAAATAAAAATACTTAAATATGTATTTAATAAATCATTTCAAAAATTTTAAAAACCTTTTTAAATTTTATTTTATAAAACATAGTTTTGGAAGAGAATAGATTTCTGACTAAAGAGAGAAATGAAGTCAGATTTTATTAAAAACATTTTCTCAACTATTTTATGTACCAAAGAGTAAAAAATGATACTATTACTTGAAAATATCATGAATAACCATAGGATAATAAAATATATTTATTTCAATATTTAAATATAAAATAATACCCAAAGGGAGACATAAACATAAACCATCTCGAATGATGAAGATATTGTGAATTAAAATCTTACCACTTTGGTAAATTTTGTATCTAAAGAACCATGAAATAATTAAATTAAAATTAAATGTTAAATATCATTATTAAAATAAATTCATGATATATCATAGAAAAAGGTTATTATATACACCACACAAAATAAATAAGTAGTGAATATAGTGTATATCTCACGGAATTAAAAGTGATACAAGAAACACTTACCTCACGTTTCCTTTTTGGTGAACATGATTTAATGTCCTGTATAGTCATTTTAAACAAGTTATTAACTTATTAAAGAAACATTTTAATATTTATGATATCATATATGATCCTTTTATAACATCTTATCACCCATTCGTTAATAACCTTTCATTATTTCCATTATTTTAAGTGTTAATTTTCTGGTTTTCTCATACATGTTTTGTTATAAAATTTCAAGTTCTTGTGCATATTATATAGTTATATCATATATAAAATAAAAATTATGACATAATTATCATATTTTTACAAAAATGTTACGTTGAAAACCATTCATGAATGATTTTTATAGAAAATAAAGTACATTACGATCATGGATATGGTAAGCCGTATGTACGCATGATTAACGTTTCCATTTTTCAATGATCGTTATAGAAAGAAGTTAAGTAATATATTACCTTTACAAAAATATAATGATATAATAATAACATAATATTTCACTAAATACACACCCCCACATATATATATATCATCCACGTGGTGTGGTGATGAAAAGAGAATCACATCATTTCGTGAAGGCAGTAGTCCATACATACACAAATGATGTTATCATCTTTTCATGAGTGAAAAGGAAAGAAATAAAATGATGTATATTATTTTTCCATAATTATAAATATTTAATTAATATAATAATTATGGAATTTATATCACATATAATTATTAATATTATTCCTTATCACCTTCCATGTAAAGTGCCAGTGAAAGATGAATCTCATCACTTTACAATGTGGTAGTCCTCCATACACATGAGCGACGTTATTATGTCTCCTGTGAAAATGAATATAATATATATATATATATATGATATAATGGATACATCTATATAAAAATGTTATAAATATCATGTATATTCATTTTATCCATCATCATACCCAACCTTGAGAGGTGGAAATGAAAAAATAGATGTCATCAGTTCGAAAGATGGTGTCTATCGTACACACGAATGATGATTTTGTTACCCATTTAATGGAAGTGAAGAAGGTTTTATGTCATGAACTTATTATAACAATATCAAAGTGTATTTAATATACTTATATTTTCATATCATCATGGTTAAAAAAAATTAATGGGGTGGATGAATAATTAAAATAAATATTCTCATTTAAGAACAGTACCTCTTGTTTGGGTATCCTCCTTAAGTTTGAAATGAAGCCATGAAAGGATGAATTTTTGACCAAAATAAGTATTATATGATGAGGGGAGAGAATTTGGGAAATTATTTGTGTAGGGATTGGCCGAACCAAAGTGGGTTGAATGTGTGAAGTGGGGAGGAGAGGGGGTTTCCTTTTATAAGTGGGGTGGGTGGCACACTTGTAATTTTTTGAAAGAGTGAATTAAACCCATGTTGTTTTCATGTCACCAGGCCCAAATAATGATAATTGATTGGGTATAGAAGTTATAAGGTATAAATATTTCCATTAAATGTTATTTATAATTTTATAGGTTATTTGGACCCTTAAGTTTAAAGTTTAATTCCTCTGTAAACTCATTTTTACCTTAATCGATGTGATTAATTTTAACTATTTTCACTAACCATTATGGTAAAAACTTTATTTGACCTTAATATATAATATAAATTATTATAATTCAAAATATAGAATCCATTTTTCCAAATCTAATTCATATAAGTTACAAAAGTGAATTTAAAATTAATCCCACATATACGATAAGAAAGTTGATTTTTAAAGTGAAAACACTCAAAGTTTTATAATGTTTTTATATCAAAATTCAATATAAAAATGATTAAGATCAACTAAATTGGATTAATATATTTATAATTGAAATAATTTTTATTTAAAACCAATTAAAAATAGAATTTTACTTTATAAATCATTTATACAAAAGGTAATTGATTTTATTTAAAATTCAGTATTTTTCCCTATTTATAAAAAAATAAAACTACTCAAAAAAATATAAAAAATTAACCCTAAGATAAATTTGTTATTAATATTTCAAAAATGAAGTTTATTTTTTAAAATAAATTTTCTAAAATTGTTAATATTAATTGTAAATTATGTGAACAAAGTGTGATTAATCCATCTTTTAGAAAAAAATAGTTTTTCCAAAAACATTTCCTTTTATTTTAAATATTAATTATTTTTATTTATAATAAATTTATAACCAATAATTTTGTGTAAAATATATATTTTAATAAGTTTCTTAATCCTATTTATACCCTCAAATTTAACGACTAGGTTATAAATATTATTATAATAATATTATTAATTTTATATTGTTGTTCGGTAAAACTTGGCCTTACATGTAAAGAATGATTTTGAGAAAACTTGTTCATGTTTATAATGAAAGATAAACTCAATTTTACATTTTGAATACACCAATTAATAAAATTTTATTCTTTTATAATTTTGGGGTGTTACAGAAAGCATCCTTTAGCGATATATTAGGAGGTAGTTTCAATTGAAATGGTTTATCCATTATTTCTTAATAATTTTACTAATTCTATATAGATATCCTATTATATTTTGATATCAAGAGATATTATTATATCATGGTCATGAGGAGCATCCTGCCCAAGCATTGGACGATTCAGTTGATCCATGGATACCCATTAGAAGGAAGATTACTTTGGTTGTTTCTTAGTGATCTTTATCAAATTGTTTTGATTGAAGTATATAACCAAGGACATATTTAGTAAAATGTAGATTTTTTAATTTATTTTATACATAATTTTGGTTTTTAATAGCATGGTGATCTTGATTTGGGTTTCTATTATCTTCTATTGCATTGAATTGGTGTTATTCAATCCTTATAAACTCTTTAATTTTGAATGAATTTTTTATGCTATGTTAGCTTTCACTATACTTTATCCCTTACTAAGTGTCTAATATAACCCTTTATATCATTACATTATTTTCCTAGGAAAATATAAATAACACTACATGTGATTTTAGGATAAGTATGGGGTAATAATAATGGTTTATGTATTTTTAAGATGTACTTTAAGTTTTAACATGTAAAGTAATGTATATATACCTTATCATCTAAGAATACAAACCAATTTGATCAAGTTTAGTTTGAACTTATATATTCTATAACATTGTAATAAATAACCAATGGCTCTAGGTTACTGGATTTGTGGTTGTTACATGATGTGATTGATTATGTGTTGTGTATTATAGATTTATTTATGTTTATTCAACATACATTAATATATCATGGCATAAATTATAGACACTATTAGTGGTGGACTAATAAGATTTATTCCCATACTCTATACATGCATGTTGGTTGATGCGAAGAAATTATATTTGATATGAAGTTCTGAGTATAGGTTATATAGAGGATCATGTTGGATTTTCTTGAGTGTTTTTAGAGATGGTACTAAGGATAGGCTGATGGTTTTGTATATGATTAGACAATTGGGTAATCCTTTTAATGTATGAGACATGTGACCCACATAATAAATTTTTGGTGTAGAATGTGTTTATTTTATTTGATTATACATTACTTATATTTTTTTCTTTGATATTTTTTGTGGATGATGTTTATTTAAATTATTTGTTATTTTATACTTAGGAAATTAAGAGTATTGTCACCCCAATTTTGATCATAAATCTTCATTACTAGCCATAAGACTTTGGAGCATAAGGAAGCATGTTTGAGGTCATGTTGAACCTCTGGTTCTGTCATTATTTATATGTGATAAGTATAATGCACCGACCATAAAACAATAAATAATCTTGAGTTAAGTCAAGAATTTTACATTATTTCACATTGAGGATATTTTCAGGTTTATAGTTTTAGATAATTAGGTCATAATTTATACTAAACATTCTACATTCATACACAGTGTATACTAATAAAACAATATCCATTTCTTCCAAATTATAAAACTTTTAAAATAAAACATGATTTACTTTTCAAGAAAAATCTTCATAACTTTCAACTTGAATTCATTATTTATCTTAACCATCCTTATATCCTATAAAAAACATTTTAAAAATTTCAATGAGAAAGAAATCTCAGTAAGGGACACAAAAATAAATAAAGACACTATTAGTCTATGAATTCTTTAAACCCATAAAAACATTTTCACAAAGTTATGCTTTTCACCCATAAAACACATTATCTTTAGCTTACCTCATGAAATTATAATATTCCTCTAAAAATACATATAAAACATAAATCATAAAGTTAACTTGTGGAATAAATTTCATATCACTCTTACATTTACTATATCTATCATAGTTACATAGGGATTAACCTTCACAGTTACATTTGAAATACCCACAATCGTATATTTCCTTAATCTCTTAGGAGAAACCCTAAATATTAACCTTGTCTCATTACCCAATGCATTGGTTAGCTGTCACAGGATCACCAACCCTTGGTTTATCATAGAACCACCCATACTCATAAAAAATTCCTAATAACCATAACATAATCATAACACATAAAACAACCATAAAGGAAAAATGACATTTCCAATTTGAAATCACATTTCATTTTTACAAATCCATGCACTTATATATAAAAAAAGTTTATTTGAAAATATAATTGTAAAAATGTAAAGAAATCATCAAAAAATTAAATTGAAATGAAATTGAAAAATTAAATTCATGAAATATATGTTAACAAAAAATTCCTTTTGTATTTTGTATAATTAATTGAAAGATTAACTTTAAAAGTGTTTTTTAAAAGAAATTCCATTACCTTGAGTCCAAATCATCACACACAATATTTATCTTCCTAAATAATAAAATTAGGTTAATTATTTACTTTTTTATAACCTATTTAAAGTTTATTATTAATTTTTTTATCAATTTTTATCATGTTATAAAAATTACTTAATTATTAAAGTTCATGTCATATGTTTTGACGATATTCGCTACTTGAGTCCAAAATGAAATCGGTATGATGTCAATAGTCAAAGTGGACATTAGTACATCATATCTAGAATAATATTCATGAAATGATTATAATTTTTATATATTAATTATAAATTTAAATAAAACCATTATTTATGGTTATTTAAAATGAATGATGTTATAATAATGGAGATGGTAGGCCGTATGAACGTATGAGTAACATTTTTGTTTTTCAATGATAATTTTGGAAAGAAGGTAATTATTATTTTATATTTATATAATTTAAATAATATAATCAATATAAAATTAATAATTTAAATATACTTATATATATCATCCATGTGATGTGGTTAGGAAAAATGAATCACATCGCTTCGTGGAGGTGATAGTTCGCACATACACACGAATGACATTATCATTTTTATGTGCATTGAAAGCTAGGAATGTAAATGATATATTATTAATTACTAATAATAAGTATTTAATGATATAATATATAAAAATTAACTCCATAATTATAACTATTATTTAGATATGGTAATGCAAAATGAATTATTTTATTTTGTGAGGCGGTAGTTCACCGTATACACGAACGATAATTGTTTTCCCATTTTATGGAAGTGGAGATGGATTTAAGTGATAATATTAACATAATAAAATATCACTATATTGAGTATACTAGATTTATTATTTCATCATGGTTGAAGAATATTTTAAGGAAGTGGAAGAAGAAATAAAATAGAAACACTTAATTAAAAATGATACCTCTTCTTCAGATGATCTCTTTTGATTAACACCATAACACCATTAAGGATGGTCTTATTTCTAAAATAAGGAGTGTAGAATGTGGTAAAGTTTATAGGGATGAATTTGTGTAGATATTGGAAGAAACAAATAGGTTTTTAATTGTATTTAAATGAGAAGAATGGGTTCCCTTTTATAGGAGAGGAAAGGGGCACTCTTGGGATTCTTCAAAATATTAAATTAATACAAATTAATTTTCTAATCCAAATGGTCCAAAAATTATTTATTTATAATATAGGGTGAACTTGGGTTGAAACCAATTCATCCAATAAAGATAATAATTTTTTATTATTTCTTAAACCCTTATTATTTTTAACCCCTATTTAACCCATTTAACTCTTACTGTGATATCATGTATTTTACACTTTCTAGGTTAATATAATTACTATAAAATTACAAAAGACTAATAAATGAGTCATTTACGACATTTTAAGACTTATAAAAATTATTTTTATGAATTTGAGATTTTTATAAAATTTATATCAGTTAATAAAATATTATTTATTTTAAAATATCATCAATGTCAATTTTGACACTATTCATTATTTGAATTTTAAAAAATATAATAACAACATGATAAATTCAAGAAAATTATTCTAAAAAATCACTGAAATATAAAAGTCATTTTTAAAATTCTTGTATGACATTAATTATATCAGATTATATTTATTTTAGTATTTTTAAGATCATTTGTTTGATATTTCCATTAATTGAACAATTACTGCATCATCATTGTATATGAATTTATTATAATTATTTATTTCCTAAAAATTAAAAATAAATTATCATGTTAAAGATAAAAAATTTATATTTTAAAATAATATTTGTAGTTTAAAATATACTCTCTATAACCCCATATTAAAATTATTTCACTTGTTAAAAACAAAATCCTGGAAAAATTGACTTTTCTTTGAATAAAATACTATAAGAGGGTTAAAGTCCTCTAAGTGGATCCAGGTCGATGTAAAATCGTCCAAAGGAATATTTTGGTCTAAAATAACTCATCCAATAAAATTAGAAAAATTTTAGGGTAGCTTTATAATATTTGCAATATTATTTTTACCCTTAATTACCAGATTTACCCTTAATAGTGGTAATTAAAAAATTAATTATTATTCATATAGTCCAAAAATAAAAGGAAACTATTTAATAAATTTGGACCTTATGATTGGAAATATTTAATCCGTTTTTAAAAGTTCAAAACACCTAAATTTTAGAAATTAATTAAAAATTAATCCTATTGACGGAACGAGAAAATGAGTTTTTAAAGTAAAACATTCAAAAGTTCGCAGAGTTTTTATATCAAATTTCAATGTGAAATTGATTAAAATTAAATAAACTAGTACTCGCCCGTGCATTTGCACAGTGATAAAACAAAATTCTTAGTTCATGCGTTCTCACAACGATATGGTTCACTGCTTTTATGAAGGAAATACAATATTTTGGAAAAACAAAAGAAACTGGGAAAGTAGTTAACTATACAATGGGTAGAAATTAGAAACCAGAATTAAGAGAAATAAATCATTGAAAAGAACAATAGTCTCATAAAAATTGTGAAATAAACGTATTTTAGAATATCTGCATGATCCACTGCTGAAATAAAATAAATGTTTGAATGATATAAAAAACATCCAATGCTCCAATTAAGAAGCTCATCCACTGCTCAAACAGAGTACAACATCCAATTTTCAAAAACACGTATCATAAGTAAATCACCATTTCACTTCACTATATTGAAAATAAATCCCTTAATAAAAGTTAAAATGTTCATGTTAATGGAAGGAGACAAAAGTATTGGGGTAGACATGCATCATGAGCTTAGAGAAGGTTTTCCCATAGGTAGCTGCAGAGAATGTATTAGAGATCTTGATGATGATTGACAATCCAACATTTCAGCAGATGGTAATTCCCTGCCCATGTAATATACTATGGAGTAAACATTTCAGCACCCACTGCATCATCTTAGATGGTACCCTATAATTAACTTTAGCTTAATAAACAACTTCTGAAAATAAAAAATACCTTATTTTGACCTAAAAAATCCTACAGGTGCTATCGAGCATGTTGGCCTATGTAGAAGATCAGAACAACCTCAAGGATGAACCCATGATGAGGAAGTGACAGAACATTCTGCCTCATCTACATTAGATTATACAAGACCCGAAAAATGAAATATTATATCCATTAGGAGTGATATAATAGAGAGTGCTGCATTCATGATAAAATAGAAAATAAACATGGGATAATCTAATTAATGAAACCTGAATTTTTAATGTACGTATGAGTAAATGAAATAGCATAAGTTAAATTGTATTAAGTTGGGAAGACCTGCGCACCGATGGCTACTTCTTACGACCGCCCACTCCCTACCAGCCAGACACCATGACCCCTCTCCCATATTCATGTGCACCATCTCCAGAAGAAAACCATCTAAATTAATGGTAAAAAACACTCATTTTAAAAACATGTATCAGAAGTGATACTTAGTAAAAGTAAACTAATAAGTGAGACATAATAAAATGATCGGCTACTTTAAAATTTCATTGCATGTCTGTTGCATGATGTTTTATTCTTCCAGAATCAAGTTATAGTAAACTATATCACATTATATGTAGGATCGAAAGACTACAGTAATATTGACTATATGGAATATATTGAAATCTTAAATTAGTGGTACATATTATAGCAATAAAAGTGTACAACAAATATGCACATAGTTAAGAGAGCAGAAACAACAAAGATAATTTCACTATATCATTCTTCGAGATCGCCGTAAGATCTTCCAGTTTTTCCCACTCTGGATGATGTAATTGGGGTATTTCTAATCCTCATCATCTTCCTCATATGACCCTGTAACAAACAAGATCAATATAGAACATAATGCAAATCGATTGTAATTTGATATAGATGGATATCAAAACTTTTCAGCGTTGGTGAACTTGAAATCACAGCCTCTGGTGATTCTGGTTCTAGTTCAGTCCTCTTGGATAAAGTCAGGTCTTGGTTTGGTTTGGCTCCTGGCTACAAATCCCTGTTCATCAGGTATGGGTGGCATCGACCCTTCAGATTGTCAATTACAATGACAACTAGTCCCATATTTCGTCGATCAGAGCGCGATCTCGGTTGACATCAATGAAAAAGCACCATCAATGATGGTACCTATTTTGGATATCAATCATATTATTCAAATTAGAACTATATCTTGGATGCGACATGATCTTTGGGTTCGTCAGCCTAAACATCGACCACAGACTGACGATTGTTGTGGAGGTAGAGGGGGATGACGGTGAAGGTGCGAAACCTAGGTCTAGAGGAAGGAACCATGAGCAGTGGTAGATGATAGTAATAGAAAACCGTAGGAGAAGGAAGTGGAACTCCATAATGGGAGGGGTAGGGATTGGATCTATAGAGAGCGGTGATTCATGTATCATAACTTACACACTGCATAATATTTTATGTTGCATGTACATATAAACTATTGAAATAAATTCTCAATAAACTGGAATGTGTATAGTTCATATAAAATACATATTCCAAACTAAAAAACTAACAAACAAAACAGTTTGAATAAAATAATGGTATACTCAAATGTTTCACACTATGTGTAACAAAAAACAATCGTTATTGCTTTTATTCCAAAAAATAGACCCATACATTAAAACAACTGAAACATCTGGTTGACATATATTCACTGACTACTTTATTTAAAACATATTCAGTGAATGCTTCATTTAATACTGACTCATAATTAAAAAAACAATTTTCTTAGTTTTCACTTACATTAAAAAAACTAAAACACATAACTTGATGATTTTTCATCATTATAAATGAAGCAGTCAGGGAATGATGCACCTATGCAACCCCCTGAACAACACTGGATTCCTCTTCATCCAGCTTCTTCCATTCCAAAATGTTTTCATTTTGACATGCATTTCCAGCAGTATGACCTCCCCTCCCCCCTAGTAAGTTCTTCCCCTCTCATCCCCTCCCCTCCTGCCCAGCCCCTCCCCTACCCTCCCCCTCTACCTAGCCCTTGACCTCCCCTCCCCCTGCCCATTATGTCCTCCCAACCCTTCCAATCCCCTCCCCCTCCCAACTCCTCCTCCCCACTACCCATCCCCATCCCCCACCATCCCCTCCCCCCTGCCCAGCCTCATCCCCCACCAGCCCCCTCCCCCCTGCCCAGTTCTTCCCCTATCATCTCCTCCCCTCCTGCCCAGCACCTCCCCCCTCCCCCTTCCCCTACCCAGCTCTTCCCCTCCCCTCCCCCTGCCCAGCTTGTCCTCCCACCCCTTCCAAGCACCTCCCACTCCCAACTCCTCCTCCCCACTACCCAGCCCCATCCCCCACCAGCCCCTCCCCCCTGCCCAGCCCCACCCCCACCAGCCCCCTCCCCCCTGCCCAGTTCTTCCCCTCTCATCACCTCCCCTCCTGCTCAGCCCTTCCCCCTAACCAGCTTCAACCAAAATTGCTAAAAAATAAACATTTTCAATATATATGAGTATCATTTAAAAAACTACCAATTCTGAATAATTCTATATTGACAATGGTGTTTGATAAAGAAATCAGAATCAAATAAACAATTGGCAATGGCGTTTGATAAAGAAATCAGAATCAAATAAATTACTGATAATTAAAAATATGTAAAAATGCATATGGAAAGAATAACCTGCATGTGGTGGTACACTTCACCAATCTTCATCGCATTTCTATTTAATTCATATCTCATAGATTTCTGTTTGATAAAGAAATCAGAATCAAATAAATGACTGATAATTACAAATATGTAAAAATTCATATGAAAAAAATAACCTTCATGTGGTGGTACACTCCAAAAATTTTCATCGCATTCCTATTTAATACATCTCTCATAGATTTACTTATTGCTTATGAAAACCCAACTCCTGAAATAAAAAGAATCCACACAGCAGAAGTTGAAAAAAGAAAACATGTAGCAAAATAGTGGGAAAAATACTGGAAATCAAACACATTTATAATTCTACTTTATGTATTCACATGTACTGCCGAAACAAATAGGAAAGATATACCAACTCCCAGTTTCCATGTAAGGCCAATATTAACATCCCTACACCTCATCTTGAACTATAAGAGAAAATAGTACATCATTATAGTAGAAATCCATAACATATAGATTTATATAATAAAAAACAACAGAAAAATTAAATTAATTAATCTAGAAAAAAAAATTAATAATGAAGAGAAGAAACATTGAATAAAACCAATAAAACATAGGACATAAAATAAATCCATAGAGAGACTGAATAATAATTTCCAAAACATTAAAGAACCCCCCCTCATCCCACTTCCCGAAAGGATGGCATTTACTTTGTAAAAAAAGATGGAATTTACAGAATAAAAGCATTTATAGAATACCTGAAGATTGCTATGTGTTTTTATATTAAAAAGGATGTCATTTCCTCTGTTCAAAAGAGCAGCATCACCAAATTTCATACAAAACAAAACAAATATATTAATATATATTCCAAATTTTAGGTTTACCGATGACTAAGTAAAACTCATATGTCCATATATATGTTATTTATCATGCCATACCCAGGGTTCATGTTTAAAGAATCATTATATTTCACAGGGTGGATGTTTACAGAATCATAAAAAATCAAGAAAATTCAGATGTACGCATATAGAGGCAGGAAAACAATAATGCAGTAGAACACATATAGAGATAGTAAGAAAGGGTTCAATTGAAATCTTCTTCAAAACATCCTAATCCCTGCATGAAAAGAGGATAGAATACAGTAATGATTATTAAACACATATAAAACCAGTATTTCCCTATAGTAAAATCATATACCATGAAAATTTAGTTGAGAAGATAATCACCCCAAATATGATTCTTTAATAAATAGAGACATGCAATAGAATATACTGGTACATATAAAACCCAAATGAATGATATAATAAGAAAAGGATGACTTAGAAACATCAACAGTAATTTGAGTAAATTTTAAAAGTTCAAAGCATACCAGTAGTGAATGAGTCATGGGGGGGGGGGGTACCCAACCATCGTTCTACCATGGAATGAGGAACCAAGAGCAATGGGCCATGTCAAAGGCCCTTTCTGGGTAAGGGATCATTGGGGAAGCCATGACACCAATCATGGCGGGGCCAATGCCTTCCAATGTGAGAAGGTCATGCACCTCATGAGTGTTACGGGGTGCGTACGACATCGCCAGGATGTCTCTCTTCAACAGAAATGTGCAGCAGCTTGTAATCTGAATTCAGAGAAGAAGAAGATGATGGATCAAATAGAGTCTAAAATCATTCCAGTTCAACCAAAATATTTCATAATTTTAAGGAGTTCCCTTGTATTGAGTTGAATCAAAATATAATTTTATAGTGAAGAATAGTTTACCTTGTTGGAAACTCTTTAAGGCCTTTTTATGACATAGTTGTTAACGAATTTCTTGTAAGGAAACTGAATATTACATTACTTATGTTAGTAGTAATTACAATGAAACAATGAGGTCATTCATTGTTAGTGGCCAATAATATAATCCTTTAGCTGAGAAGAACCGAACCCACCTTAAAATAATGGTACATTTTACCCATTTTTATAGCCTATAGAATTCCTCGAACATTAATGGTTGCAACCTTTCATGCATTCTAATTACCTAATCAACATGCTAAATTGAGAAAACTAAAAAATAAATTAGTCATATTGGGAAACCATACTGAACAATAAATAAATTCGAGGTAGGGGATTCCAAGAAAAGGTAAGTTCAAATAGAAGTGCTCTGAATTAGAATGCATATTACATGTATTTAGAGTTTTATGACATTTATTCATAATGACAAGATTGGAAATATAGAAAAATACCAAAATACAGAAATTGTAATAGGAATAATTATCTTAAAGCACAACATGAATAACTAAATTTCTGTATGCATGTAGAATGCAAAAAATATATTTATAACTAAATCTTTAAAATGAAAAGATTAATGAAAAATGAATAACTGAATTAAAATAATCATAAGTTAAATGTAATCATCATTATTAAAATGAAAATGAAAATAAATTAGAACTATCCTTCAAGTGGTAATACACTTTACCCATTTACATGGCCTCTCAAATTCCTCCAAATTTATGGTTTCATTATTACATTCACTTTACATCCCCCTCCAATATGATAAATCCAGAAAACAAAAAATAATTAGTCAAATTGGGAAAGCATAGTGAAAAATAAATAAATCCATAGGACATTCCCAAAAAAGGTAAGTTCAAACATAACTGTTCTGAATTATAATGCATATTATATGTAGTTAGAGACAGATAACATGTATTTAGAATGGCATGATTCGAAACATGGAACAATGAAAAAATACATAAATTATAATAAGAATAATTACCTTAAAATGCATACTCCTTATGAAAAATTGTTAATGAAAGAAATTCAACTATAATAGCGACCATAATGCTCAAGAAATTGGTTTGGAGTGCTTCATGAGTCACGATGGAAACATGAATAACTACATGTGTGTGTGCTTGCATGATACGAAACAATAAATTTATAACTGAATCTGTAAAATGAAAAGTATAATGGAAAAATAAATAACCGCATTTAAATAATCATAAGTTGAATGGAATCATCGTTATTAAAATGAAAACAAAAATAAACGGGAATTAACCTTCAGGTGGGGGCACAATCCACCCATTTTGATGGCCTATTTGAATAATGAAGCTCCCATTGTAGTAGTTACTTAGGTCAATATATATCAACTAAGAAATGAAATAGTAAAACCATGGACAATAATAATAAGTACAATTTTAGGACATTCTATTTTTAGGGTATCATTAAATCAAATATTTTGTGCTATGATCAGTTAAAAATGAACCATTCAGGTTCATGACACACAAGATGAGTTCAAGAGAATACAGTAAACCATATGCTGATGTGTTGATGCACTCCAACAATAGTAAAATGATACACATTGAGTTAAATTTCCATTAAATTTCTATGCTTCTAACTCCTACATTGAAAAAAAATTAAATATAAGTACTATAATGATAAATAGATGCTATTGTAGGAATATTAAAAAACATAATTTGGAAATCTAGTAGAATCATAATGAAATCCCAGAAAGAAAACAGTATAACAAATTAATAGGGAAGAAGAAACATAGAATAATCAAAATTCCAAAGATACATGGTCCCCAAACTTGAATAGTATAAATTGTGACCAAAAAATAGAAATCAATCGTACTCTAGTAACGTGAATTTTTGATTTACAAGTTTTAAAAAATCCTTCAATTGCTCAATGGATGTAATTTTTTTCAGAATGCAGTTCAATCAAACTGATGCTTATAATATATACGTGCATTCTTAATAGGGAAGAATAAACATAGAATAAACAAAATTCCAAAGATACATGGTCCCCCAACTTGAATAGTATACATTGTGACCAGAAAACATAAATCTATTGTACTTCAGTAACGTGAATTTTTGATTTACAGGTTTTAAAAAATCCTTCAATTGCTCAATGGGTGTAATTTTTTTCAGAATAAAATTCAATAAAACTGATGAATATAATATATATTCATATTCTTAAAAACTTTTCCTACATATGTATGCGATCATATAAAAAAATCTATGGAAAGCGGTCCTTTATCCACTATGGTGATTTGGAAACCACAAATAAATTTCAAATTAAAACATAAATACTATGTTCCAGACAACCAAGATCATTTCTGTAAACACATTTCAACTTATACTATGTGCTTCTCTTTGTAATCTTTATCTACATCACACACACAAGCCTGGCTACAAGAATGATTAGATATGAAATAAACCCTTCTTCTAGATTTGAACATATACCTTACAGTCAGTCAAGTTTATGTCGTGTATAATCTTGCAACCATTCAACTGATGTTATATTCCGAGATCTATCACCCAAAATTAGAATTTGGATTTAGAGACTCATCAGCTGTGGAAAAGAATACAGATTAATCATCTAACAAAAACACCATAAAAAATCAAATTCATTGATACATGAAGATATTTGACAGTGTTGTGTTCGATTGACACTGGTTATTACCTGGTATTACTCGTTGCATGCTCGAGGGAAAGGGAACCGTAGGTGAAGAATAAGGCATAGTCGATGGAGCCGATGTCGGATGAGCCGAAGTCGATGGAGACGATGTCGGTGGAGCCGATCTCAGACGAGCCGAAGACGGAGTAGCCGAATTCGGAGGAGCGATAATTGGAGGAGCTGCAGACAGAGGATCCATAGTCGAAGGAGCCGAATTCGGAGGAGCTGAAGTTGGAGTCGCAGGTCAAGAGAGGATTTGGGGATGCGAGGGGAGAGGGAGAGAGGAATCAGAGCCGAAGTCAGATCAAGCACAGGTAGAGTCGCGACTCGAGAGGGGATTCGAGGATGGGAGGGGAGAGGGAGAGCGGAATCAGGGAGGGGTGGGGAAACCCTAGGGAATGGAATGGAGAACTGAGGCGGATAATTAGTGAGGGGTGCGAATGGAAATGGAAAAGCCCGATGGAGGTCGGGATTGGTGGGGGTAAATCGGGGAGAGAATTTTTTTGGTGGCGTGGCTGTTTGTGGAGGCATCACATAAGCTGGGAGGAACCCAGGTTTAGTATATATAGTGGATTATACTAAATGATAAATTGATATAATTATACTTTAAAAAAATTTAAAATATAATTTAACACTATAAATTATTTAGATTAAAAACTATTTTCAATTAAAATGGACTATTTTTTTCACTATTCATCAAAAAATGAAACTTATTAGGAAAATACCAAAAATTCAACCAGAGTAAATTTTTATATTCTAATTTTGAAAAATATTTTTATTTTTTCATGTAAAATTTAATTTTTTTTAAAAAATAGATTTAAAATAAGTGCGCCATCAAAAGTGAAAAAACTACCATTTTAGAAAAATGCTTCTTTTATGTGTAAAATATGATTTGTTCGTCTAAAATTTCTAGAAAAAATATAATATGAATGTTAAAAATTAAATTGAATATATTATATATATGTTTCATTAATATAATAAAAAAATAGTGATTTTTTTATTTTTTCGTATAAAATACATTTGTGCACATTTAAATAGTTTTTTCAGAAAAATATTTCCTTTTATTTTAAGAAGGGGTTTATATTCATTTATAATTAATTTTTCAACAAATTATATATACATATGTAAACCATATTTTTATAATTTAGTTAATCCTTCTCATACCCACCATTCTAATGACTAGGTTATAATGGAAACATTTAAATAACAATATTTAGTTATTTTTTAAGCTTGATGTGGTGTATCCTATACACTAATGAACATAGTGTTTCCTTTTAAAAAACTTGGGATGCTAAATTATCCCTCCATTTAATAAATTTCATCATTAAAATTTGAACTCGGGACCAAAAACTGGTGGTTTGAGTTTTCCAAATAACTTTGTTGAAATACCTCATAGGAAAAAGGATTAATAAAACTCCCACTTTAAAAGAAAGAAAGGGAAGTACTAAGGTCACCTAATATAACACATACTAGGTTTCCATATAGGAAAACATAGAAATGGAAGAGAAAAATAACTATCAAGTTGTGATGGATATTAATAGATAACCAAGTCATGAGAAGGTTAACAATCACAAAACAATAAATCCATGATTGATTAAAAAGGCCAACAATTTCTTAGTAATAGAAGTAAATAGATAGTGTTTTTATTTCAAAATAATTTTCAAATATTTGTGGATTTATTTTATCACATGTTCTAAGAACATAAAGAAACATACATACTTGAAAAGATTAGTTTCATCTTTTAATAGAATGTTTTAACTTTAAAGGTTATTTTATACCTCCCATTTTGTATCCCAACCCAAAATTACCTCAACTTATTAATCCAGAAAGTATTTTTTATTATTTAATAAAATTATTCCAATAATAAATAACATCGTACCTTGATCATGGTGTCCTCTTGATTTCATTGCTGTCTTTTTCACATAGATAGAAAGTCCCCGAATTGTCATAATTATTCAGAGCTTCTTAAAGTTCCCTTGTTTCATTTTTCCAAATACACCATGTACAACTTGGTTTTTATGGGTGTTGGAAGAGAAATAGTTTTGGGAAAACATTTTGTATAAAATTTTATTTCAAAACATCTGATAAAACATGATTTTTATTAAACATTCAGATTAATTTTTTGAAAAACTTTACACAATGGTCCTTTTATAATATCATAAGTATTTGATCAAAGAATATAAGTTAAAACCAAATATAAATATGATTCTCAAGGTTCTCTTTATTCAATATCTTTATCAAAATCATGATATCCTTAAAAATCTTGTGATGAGTTAAAATATATGAAAATACGTTGATAATATTTAACTTTTTAAAAAATATTAGAATACTGAGAAAATAGCATTTGATTAAAAACAACCCATGAACCAGGATGATATTGAGGTATAAAGAAGGTGATTGATATTTTATACAACTATTTTCAAGAGAGTTTTATGTTATAAATTTTTTTATAATCCTCATGACATGGCTTTGTAATAATTATTGTAAGAAAGTCACTAAGAAGAGATAAGAATGTTATTTGAGATCCTCCTCATTCCATTTGGAACTGAATTTTCTCGATCTAAAAAATTTATAGAATAATTATTAAACTAAAATAATATACATGACCTATGTTTTAAAAAATTACTAGTCTATAAATTTTTATAAAACATTCCTTTGATACCAACTATAATGCCCCATCCTTAAAATATTTCATAATCTTGATTTAAGTTAATAATTTTAATTTATTTCACATTGAGGATATTTTCAAGTTTAGAGTTTTATATAATTAGATCATAATTTATACATAACATTACACATTCATAAAAAGTGGATATTACTAAAACATTATCCATTTCTTCCAAAATATAAGACTTTTAAAATAAAACATGATTAATTTTTTCATGAAAAATATTCTTAACTTTCTACTTGACTTCCTCCTTTATCTTAAAAATCATTATACCCTATGAAAAACATTTAACACTTAGGATGAGAAAACATATATCATTAAGGTACATAAAAATAAACAAGTAAATCTTTAGTATATGAATACTTTAAACCCATGAAAACATTTTCCCAAAGTTATAATTTTCACCCATAAAACATAAGATCTTTATCTTACCTCATGAAATAATACGATTCCTGTAAAACTACATAGAAAAAATAAATATTAAAGGTAAATTATGGTATCAATTTCATATCACTCTTACATTTACTATTGTTATCACAAATACATAGGGAGTAACCTAAATCATTACATTTGGAATACCCACCGCAGTATATTACCTTAATCTCTTAGGCGAAAACCTATCGACAAACTTCATCTCATTACCCAATGATTTAGAAATATATCATGGGATAAAATACCCTCGGTTTATCATGGAAAAACCCATACTCATAAATAATTCCAAATAACTATAAAATAATTATAATAGATAAAACACACATAAAGGAAAAATAACATTTCCACTTTGAAATCCCATTTCATTTTTACAAATCCGCACACTCATAAATGAACAAAATTTATTTGAAAATAAAATTATAAACATTTAAAGTAATCAACAAAAAATTAAAGATATATGAAATAGAGAAATTAAATTCATGATGTATATGTCAAAAAACATTCCTTTCGGCTTTTGTAAAAAATATTTAAAGAGTAACTTTAAAAGAGGTTTTTAAAAGAAATTCCCTTACATTGAGTTTGAATCATCAGTACAATATTTATATTCCTGAATAATAAACTTAGGTTAATTATTTACTTTCTTTGGAACCTTTTTAATGTTTATTATTCTTTTTATATCACTTATTATACTGTTGTATCAATTACTTGATTAATAAAGTTCACGTCAGATGTTTTGAAGATATTTGATACTTGAGTCCAAAATGAAATTGGAATGATGTCAAAAGTCAAAGTGGTCATTAGTCAATAATCTCTAGAATAATATTCATGTCATGTTTATTGTTTTTATACATCAATTATAGTTTTAAATCAAACAATTATTTAGGGTTATGAAAAATGAACTACATTATAATCATGGAGATGGTAGGCCGTACATACGCATGAGTAACGTTTCTATTTTTAATGATCATTTTATAAACAAGGTAATTATTATTTTATCTTTAAATAATTAAAATAATATCATAAATATAATATTAATAATTTAAATACACATATATATATATCATCCATGTGATTTGGTGATGAAAAACGAATCACATCCCTTAGTGGAGGTGATAGTTCATACCTACGCACGAACGATGTTATTATTTTTATATACATGAGAAGGTATGAATATAATTGATATATTATACATTAATAATGATAAATATGTATTTAATATCATAAATAAACATTAAATCCATCATTATAACCAGTCTTAAGAGATGTTGATGTAAAACAAATTATATTGATTCACGAGGCGGTAGTTCATTATACACACAAATGATAATTATTTTCCCATTTGATGGAAGTGAAGTTAGATTTAAGTGATGATATTAAAATAATAAAATCTCTGTATATTGAGGATAATTCATTTATTATTTCCTCATGGTTGAATATTATTCTAAGGAAGTGTAAGAATAAATAAAATAGAAACACTTTATTAAAAATGACACCTCTTCTTCAGAAGATCTCCTTTGATTAACACCTTAACACATCTAAGGAGGGGTTTATGGATAAAATAAGTCCCCTAGAATGTGGGGAGGGATTATAGGAAGTTATTTGGGTATATATTGGAAACAAATTTGGGTTTTAGGTGTATTGGAATGAGAATAACGAGTTCCCTTTTATAGGAGAGGGGAAATGAATTCTTGGAATTATTCAAAATATTAAATTAATATAAATTAATTTTATAATGAAAATGTTCAAAAAATGATTTATTTAAAATATATAATTATTTTTGGGTCATAATTAATTCATAAAATAAAAATTAGATAGGCTTTTATTATTTTTAAACCTTATCTTTTTGTTTTAACAATTATTTAACCCCTTTAACTCTTATCATGATATCATATAATTTACATTTTAAGGGTTAATATAATTACAATAAAAATCCAAAATAGAAATAAATGAGTCATTGATGAAATTTTTAGACTTATAAAAATTATTTGGATGAATTTTAGATTTATATAAGATTTATATCATTTAATAAAATATTATTTATTTTAAAATATCAATAATGTATGCTTTGACACTATTCATTATTTGAATTTTTAAAAAAATAATAAAAACATGATAAATTCAAACCAATTCATCTAAATCTTCACTAAAATGTAAAATTAATCTATAAAATTCGTGGATGATATTAATTATATAAAATTATATATATTTTAGTATTTTTAATATCATTTATTTCATATTTCAATTAATTAAATAATTATTATATCACCATTGTATAAGACATTAATATAATTATTTATTTCCTAAAAATTAAAAGTAAATTATAATGATAAATATAAACATTTTATATTTTAATATACTATTTATATTTGAATATATCCAATGCATAACCCCATATTAAAAATATATCACTTGTTAAAAAAAAGTATGACAAAATTGACATTTCTTTAAATAAAATACTATAAAAAGTTAAAGTCCTCCAAGTTGATCCAAGTGGAAATAAAATCATCCCAAGTAAGATTTTGGTCGAAAATAGCTCATCAAATAAAATTATGAAATGTTTTAGGGTATTTATATAATATTTATAATATTATTTTGACCCTTAATTTCCAGATTTACCATTTAACTATGGTAATTAAAAAGAATTACTAAAGTTACTATTAATATTGTCCAAAAATAAAAGGTAACTATTTATTAAATTTTTATCTTATGATTAAAAATATTTAATTCATTTTTAAAATTTCAAAACATATAAATTTCAGACTTTAATTAAAAATTAATCTCGTTGATGTAACAAAAAAATTGTTTTTTAAAGTAAAACGTTCAAAAGTTCACAAAGTTTTTATAACCAATTTCAATGTGAAATTGCTTTCAATAACCTAAATTAGATTAAGTGATTTAAAATTGATCTAATTATACTTTAAAACTAATTTAAAATATAATTAATGTCACATAAATGACTTATTATAAAGGTAATTTCATTTAATTTCCATTCATGCTTTGTTTTGGGGGTTTCCCAAGCTTTTATGGAGGAATGAGTGAGTTTTCTTGAATTGAGCCAAACTGTGAGCCCAATTCCAGATTTAAAAATAAATTTTGATTCCTTTATAACTCCTTCATTTTTTCAACATTTTTCATCCATTAAAATTCCTACTTGGAATCATCTAACCTATGAACACCAAAAAATTAATTTGGACCATTTAGAAATCTATAATCATGGTGGATTTGAGTTTTTATTTACGGGATTGGGCCTGCTCGAAAGCCCATTTCCTGCATTAAAAATATTTTTTAATTTTTTTATAACTCATTCAATTTTTAAGTTTTTTCGTTGATTCCAACTCTCTCCTGAGCCCAATTACCTAAGGCGCGCCCCCATGCTCTCCTCGCCGAATTTGAAGCTCAATAGAATCACGAAATTGGGAAAAATGTCTCTGGATTTCACAAATCGCCCAGATTTGAAGAGGTAAATTGATCCTTTCACAAATACCTCTATTTTTACTATTTCCCCCCATTATAGTTCCTCAATGATCTTCTCATATTTGTTTGAACCTCCCTTATAAGTTTAGCTGTTTTAAAATTTAGATACTGGTGGATTTTGGGTCGTTTTCTTCAAGATTGTTTTGGGTAAGTGTTTCTCTCTTCAATTCATTATTTCTCCTTAGGATTTCCTCCCACTTTCATAAATTTATAGAATGTCCAGAAGTTAGGGTTCAAACCTAGTGTTTTATTTGGTGTCTTTTTTATCAAATATTTTGGTCTAGGGATGGATTTATCTCCCTTGTTGTGCGAAGGTGGTGCGGTTGATGTTTCACACCATGTTTTTAGGGATTTGACACTTTCGGTAGGTGGTTCCATGTGTAAACAATTATTGATGAGTTATCTTTTTGTATTTATTAATTTTTTTATTCCTCATATGTTGGTTTTGGTGCAAAAATTGTTTATGATTGATTTGGTGAAGTGTTTAATTTTATAGTTTCTTTTTAACTTGAAATTCGGTGTTTTCATGTGTAACTCATAGGGTATTATTTGGGTGTATTTTATAACTTATGGAATTGGTTTAATAATTCTTGTTTGTCCTGAAAATTATGTTTTGGTAATGTATTAGTATTATGCGGGACTAAAATAGGTTTTTTGAATAGGTTTGATGTGTAAAACATTGTTATACTTCATGAGATCATTTTATAAAAATGTGTGTTTTCATTTTTATCTTTTGTGGTATTATTCAAGGTTATTTTATAAAAATTAAAAGTGGTTTTATAAATGTCCCTAGGGCTGAAGATTGCATTTTGGGTAGGAATTGGTATGGTTTTGGTCTTAAACGAGGGTTTTGAAATGGGTTTTGTGTGCAAGACATAGTTACACCACTTGGGTTCTTTTTATGAAAATTGAAAATGTTTTAGTTGGTTAAAAAAGTGGTAAAAGGGATAATATGCACTGTTTGGTGTATTTGTTCATCTAATATGGGTTTTTAAATGTGAAGTGATGTTTTAATATGTCAAAAAATTTTAGAATGTTTTATAAATTTATGAAATGTTTTATTAAATTTTGATGTTGGGGAAAAACTTGTTTGTGGGCTGTTTCGTGTATGTTTGGTGATAAAATGATTTTTGAAGGTAAAAGGGTATTATGTGGCATGTTTGTGTGGGATGTTATGTGATGTGTATAAACTTTTAAATGTTTTATAAATTTTTTTAATGGATTTGTGGAAGTGTTAAAGAAATGTGAATGTGTTGTGGGCTATTTTGGTGTGAGTTGGATTTCAAAATCAATTTGAATGAAAAGTGGACTTTTGTGACTTTTGTGGTATACATGTGAGATTTTTGGTGATGTTGTGATGTGGAAATGATATTTTCATGTGAAAAGTATATTTCTTAACTTGTTTAACTTGTTTGATCACAAAGGGAAAACTCGAGTATCTAGGTGGGTGGACGTGTACTAGTATGCTATAGAATCCGTGGGGTTTGGCCTCAGTTTCACTTAGCAATATTGACTCTTAAAACACTAAATAAACTATGATGATGATGATTGGGGAACACTAGGTTATGGTTATGTTCCCTACCAGTGGATCGTGCACGAGAACATATATTTTTGATGGTTACTCTCGCCGAGATACGAGGTACTTGGGACCCACAATGAGCTAGTGCCTAAGGGTTATTTCCTATTACTTGTGCTCATTAGTTACTTTGTGCTTACCGTCGACATACAGTTTGGTTGGATAGAAAATTCAGAAGTGTTTACATTATTTTTAAAAGCATTTATTCTTAATGATATCCCACTTGAAAACTATTTTAATTTTTAAGTTTCATCTTTTAGAAATTGTAACTAGCATTTCCTGTTTATGAAAACTTGAAAACTTGAAATCTTTTCATCTTTGAATGTTTATCACATGGAATCTCTTTGTGGTGGTATACTACTTGGAATTGGATCATACCCTACTTACACCCTTGGGTGTATTTAGACTTGGTTATTTTTTCTGTCGAAGGTTGGGTAAAGTTTTTAGTGCCAGTGTTTTGGGTTTCTAGCATGTCCTTGGTGGTGAAGTCTTGTGGGGATGGCTTGAGAGAGGTACCTCTTTCCATGTGGAGGTTCTTATGCTGTCTTTATTTGGTTTTGTACCTTTTTAATGGTCTTTAAACATAGTTTTAACTTATGTAATTCAGTTCTGAATTTTTTTAAAAGATGGTTTAGTTGAAAAATCTAGATTTGTTTTATTGAGTTTGTTTGTTGTTTAATGTTTATAAAATCAGGTAAATCATTCCCAATTCTCATTATATGATACCCGGGAACTTGTGCTAGCCTGTGGGGATCGAGAACACCCTTCGGGCCTTGTCATGGGCCCGGTTTGGGGCTGATTTTGGTGGCTATCAGATTTGGTTCGTGACAATTAAACTCTATAAATTATTTAGACGAAAAATCAATTTTCAATAAAAATGCAGTATTTTTTTAACTATTCATCAAAAAATACAAAAAATTATACCAGATTAAATTTTTATTTTCTTATTTCAAATAAGAAGTTTATTTTTTGAAAAATAATTTATAAATTTTTCAAAAACTAGATTTAAAACAAGTGCGTCATCAAAAGGCGGCAAAACCGCCTTTTTATAAAAATGCTTCTTTTATACAGAAAATAATATTTGTTCTTATATCATGTTTATAAAACACATAAGATGAATTTTAAACATTAAATTGAATATCACACACACACACATATATATATATTTCATTTATATAATCCAACAAGAGTGATTTTTTTATTCATTGCTATGAAATACACTTATGTACATTTAAATAGTTTCTTGGAAAAACATTTCCTTTTATTTTAATAAGGTTTTTGAATTAATTTATCATTAATTGGTCCAAGATTTATATAATCATGTGTAAAATATATTTTTATAATTTAGTTAATCCTTTTCATACCCTCTATTCTAACGACTAGGTTACAATGGAAACATTCAAATAATAATATTTAGTTTTTCTTTTAAGCTTGATATGGAATATCATATATACTATTGAACATACTATTTATTTTAAAAAACTTAGGATGTTACAATAGGCTAGGGAATTATAAGTTTTATTAGATCCAATACCTATATTGGTGTGCCCGTTAGGGAGTTGAGCCTGTTGGTCAGAGTAGAGTACTCAAGGGGGGGGGGGTGAATTGAGTATCTATAAAAAAATTTATTTAAAAAGTATTCTTAAAAAGGTTCCCCAATAAACTTAAAAACAACCCAATAAATCAAGGTTATACGGTTATCAAAGTTTAACTATTTAAATAACTTCTTAGAAGATCTATTAATTCTCAGTAATCTTAATATTAGCTATTAACATTAATTTTGAAGCTATTCTAATAAGGAAAATCAATTATAACTTCTTTCCTAGATTAAATATCAAAGTAAATTTAGTGATTTTTGTATTAAATAGTAAAATAGAGAAAACTAAAATAAACAACACCGTGGATATAAAACAAGTGGTTCAGTCTCAAGCGGAGACCTAATACACTCCACTTGGTGATCAACTACCACCAAGAAATTTATATAAATAAACTTGATCCACACCCTGGATCGGGGTTAACCACAGTACACAAGACTATCTAGGTCACATGACCTCTTCCACAATTATTCATGGGTATGAACTAATAGGTCACACATGGACCTATTCCACACTTATCTGTGGGAATACATAAGTGTAAAATGATGTAAGAGAAAGGATATCTTGTATCCTTCAGTTTGATGCTGGAGATAGTGCGTGTTTTTATACAAACACACACACTGATCAAAAGATAAAAATAATACACAACAGATAAGAAATGACGAGATAAGGTAATAAGTGCTATGAGTGTTAGTCTATGCATCTCTGGACTTCTAGGATGAAGCAGATGAAAAAATCGAGTCCTCTTGTGGAAAATACAGTATCGTAAGTTAGCTAGATCTAACTCGTGTTCTTTGTGGAGTTGATAGTGCGGAAATGTTCTTGACTCTAGATTTGAGTATGCTTCATGTGTTCTTCAGTAGTATCGGGTTGCATGAATGATCTTTCTTCTTCATTATCATGCATACACTTTTATTTTCTATTACACTATCGTCACCACAGTCATCACGATCACCTCTTTTCTTCTGGACACTTTGTTATTTTTATTCTTGGAATTCATGTGTTGGATCTAACTTGATACATGTATTATGAACCTCATACCTCGTACTGTGAAGTGACATGTCTACAAAGAAACATTAATTATGTTAGTGCATTTTAAAAAATCAAATATGACCATTAGAAATTAAATTGAAAAATGAAAAAAAAGATTAAGAAATAGTGTCATAGTCTATCTGTAAATGGTGTCTCCATGAAATAGTGTCTCTTTATTTTTATTTGAGTGGTGAGACAACTATGATGGCATAGTTTTATAGAGATCAGGAACCGGCAACACAAATGTGGTGTTAGGATCACAGTGTCTAGTCACGGTGTCTGGATGGTCACAATGTTTGGATGGTCACAGTGTCTGGATGGTCACAATGGCTAGATGGTCACGGTGTATGGATGTTCACGGTTTATGGATGGTCACGGTGTTTTGATGGTCATAGTGTCTGGATCCTTTTCCAAAAAAACACAACCGGTGGCAGACTCCCAGTTTCTCAGACATAGCTAAATCTCTGTACACAGACTCAAACAGTGATATTAATAGAATGAATTAAACTTAATCACTTATAAGAGAACTTTATTATAAAAAAAATAGTTTGAAATAATTAATTAAGGCGTAAAGAAACTAATCATCTGTACACATGATTTTAGATAGATTAAATAGGATTAAAAATCTTTACAGAATGTATATGATTTGTGATCATTAAAACATGATTAACAAATGAGGATTCCAACAATATCCCCCTTTTTTATGATCACAAATCATGTGAGTGAGAGATTTATTCTTAGGTAATGTGTCTATTATTTAATGTTCATTTAGTGAATATAGAATACATATTTCTCCCCCTTTTGGGATTATCAAAAAGAGTAAAGAAGAATTATACAATAAAAGTGCACAATGCATTAGATGGATAAAAGGTTTCATTACAAACATTAAGGAACAAGACTACCAAAAAAATACCCATCAAAAGATATTAGTCACTATTTTTCAACACTAGGTTGTCTTCTATTTTCCCTTGGCAACAACATCAGAAGAAGAAGCCATAGGAGCATAGGTAGAAGTAGAGGAAGGGAGTAAATCAGTGGACATAGAAGGTAAAGGGATTCCTTAAAAAACAAAAGGGGCCATGGTAGGTGCAGTGGAAGACTGAGGAAATTGTTGATCAAGGATAATAGGCCTAGTCTGACTTGGAGCCTAAGAGGAAGACATAGAGGTAGAGGCAAGGGTAGAGGATGAGAAGGTAGGAAAACTGGATCTCATGGGTGTAGCTGCACGAGCGACAATGGTAGTACTATGGACATGAAGATAAGGCCTAAAAATCTTGATGAAGTCAACAATGATCTCACCACCATACTGAATTGATTTCTCAAAGTCACCCTTGTTCTCCATAAACTTATCCAACAACGGAGTAAAATATTTGATTTTTTGGACTTGAGTTTTGAAAGCTTGAGTTACATAAGGGATACTCATATTCTCTACAAGGTACTTGAAGTTTTTGGTCATGTAATTCTTAGAGAGGATCCGATTGAAGTAGAAGTACAACTTATTATAAATTTCTTACTGAGCATCATTAGAAATCTTAAAATGAATTCTCACCAAATCCAGAACTTTGTCTCTATTCTTGATAACTTTATATTGAGATTCCTTATTAAAGACACTAAGCACAGATTGAAGTTCTTCTTTGAAAACTGTTCAGAGAAGATCACTTTCTAAAGAAGTTTGAGATGATTTTACATAAGTAAGAGAAGTAGTGACAGCTGAGGTAAGGTATTTCAGTTGATTTAGAACTTTTTGGAGATAGCCCTTATACTCATCAGTTAACTTTTTAAGACTAATAACAAGATCACACATCTCTTAAACAATATTCATGTTTCTATTAGCTACCTTTTAAACTAAAGAAGTTAGATGAAGTTGAATCAGTGAGGCTACTTCATATGGGGTATGATTAAAAATATCATAATTTGGATAAGAAACAGGTTTTGGTCTTGAGGTTACCATTCTTTGTATTTCATCAACCATACCTCTGAGAGTTTCTACATCATCACTAATTTGTTTGATCTCAACTCTGACTTCTTGAATCTCATAAAGCATCTTAGGCTGAATCTTCCATAAGACTTTTTCCAACAACAAGGTAGCATCTCTATCAATTAAATTGGTTACAGGAGATAGTTGGGTATTCATGAGTTTCTGAACTCCAACCAATAAGGTAGCTCCAAAAGCTTTCAGATCATCCCTATTCACCAAGTTTGGAGGTTCTTATAAAGGTTCAAAAATAGAATCCGAGATAGAATCAAGTTCCTTGGAAGAGATATCTTTAAGAGTTGATGCCAATTTCAAATGAAACAAAGTAGAAAAATCAATTCTTTTAACTAAGACTTCTTGGGAATTAGTCACATCAAAATAACTGGGGAATTTAAACCATGTATCCACTGAGCTTGGATCAATCAGATTAGGGACTTCAATAGATTCCAGACTGGGGGGCTGCTCCCCCTCAATAGGTGCATATTTCTCAAGACTGAGAGATTTATATCCTTGATCTATTTCAAAAAATTCATCCCTAATTTCCTCATCCATTTCCTTTCTTGAAAACTGAAAGGATTTCTATATTCTCTCTTCAGCAGATCGAATAACTTCAGGAACATATTGTTCCTATGGGTGTTCCTTAAGAGAAGTTTCTTGTACAACAAAAATATATTCTTCTATAGGATCTTCTATAAAGTTCTTTTCACTTACCTTAACAAAATATTCTTATTTTGAAGCAATTTTTTCTTCAAGATCAATAAATTCTTTAGGAACATTCATGTCCTTCTTAAATAAGACTTGAGGAGAAGATTCACTATCTTCCTCAACCAGAACAGTTTCTTTTGGAGGTACAATAACCTCTTCTTATTCTTCCTCATAAAAATATTCAACAAGTTCATCTAGTTCCAAACTAGGATCAGAAATATCCTTAGGTCTTGAAGAGTGTTCCACCGGATTAAACTTTTCATAAACTCTCTCATTATCTTCCAACCAAACTTTTCTCCATGGATTCCAATTTATTTTTATTCTCTTTACTACAACTTTCAAAAGATAGAACTCATAATCCTTAATATATTCTTCATCTGGTCCAAAAAATCCCTTTACTTGAATCATAGATAAGATAATCCTTGAATAAAACAGGGAGGTTGACTTGGAGGTTGTCTTTATCAACTCACACATATGGTGTATAACATACTTTCATAGGTTGATCTTATGCCCATTTTTAATGAGATGTATAAAAAAACATCCTGATACTTGAGTTTAATAAAATCACCTTTTCTGGGGATAATCAAATTTTGAACAAACTTAAAAAAGAGTATAGATTCACCATATAACTCAATAGCTGTGGCTCCCCTCTTAGTTTCATTTCTAGTTAAACTTCTCAAAGATTATTCCAAAACAAAGAACTCACTCAGAGGTAGAGGACCTCTTTGGTAGTCCTCAAAAATACCCTCATGATGTATCCTAAGGCATGCATCCCATAACCTCAAAGAAAAGGTACAAATCTGACCATTGATCCAACTTCACATAGCATAGACATATTCTGAATCAAAACTGAATTGAACATACTGGTAAAACTATGAAACTATCTTCGTATAAATAGGCCTATCCTCCTTTGTGAACCAATTCATCCATCATTTCTCTATTAGCACTTTCAATAAAAAATAATTACTCGACAGAATCCACTTAGGGAATATCTCCTTTTCAGGTACCACTACTCTGTTCACCAGATTCGGATTCAAAGGGCCTTTGGGTTCTAACTTCAGCGTGATTTTAAACTTCTTCTTTGAACTGCGCTTCTCAGGATTTGACAACGATGGGTGTCTCATCCTAGGAATTCATTGAAGCTTAGAGGGGGATAAGGGTTGAAATAGGGGTTATTGTTTCAGAGAATATAGCTTGAGTGAAGAACGAGTGAAACTTCATTAGTTTTTATCATTTAGGGATATCAAACATCGCAGGATCAACTGAGTAGGAAAGTAAAAAGCATAAAAAAATGAATTATCGAGATACGAGTTATATTGTATAAATAAAACAATAAAGCATATTTACGGTGAGACTATAATCAACTTTCATGGTGAGACCGTAACAAGCATTCATGGTGAGACCATTATAGGCGTTCATGGTGAGACCATAACAGTATGATTTCTAAAATGTGTGATTGTATTATTTGAGACAGTAAGTGCCAAATAATAACCAAGAAATAATAACTATGAGACCATAAACATGAAACAATAACTCTTAAGATATTAAAACTATAGAACTGTTAGAGTTAAATAGTAAACTCAAGACAGTTACTTATGAAACCGTAAACTATGAAACAATATACTTATTACTTAAGATTTATCATTCCCAATTCATGTATGATGTAATATATTCTTTCGGAATTTAGTGGTTTAGTGAATATATCAGCAAACTGATATTTAGTTCCAATGAATTCCAAAGTTATGTCACCTTTTTGATAATGATCTCTCAAAATGTGATGTCTTACATCAATATGTTTTTTCCTAGATTGTGAAACATGATTTTTGAGATGTTAATAGAACTTGTATTGCTACAATTTATAGGTACATGCCTGAATTGATATCAATAATCTAGTAATGTGTGTTTCATCCACAAAATTTGTGCACAACAACTACCAGAAGCTATGTATTCAGCTTCAGTAGTAGATAATGCAACAAATATTTGATTCTTACTACACCATGATACTAGTGACTTGCCTAAAAAGTGATATGTTCTAGAGGTGATTTTTCTATCTAAATTACAACCACCGAAGTCGGCATCAGAATAACTCACTAACTCAAATTATTTTCCTATGGGATAGAATAATCCCATATTGGTGTATGCTTGAGGTATTTGAAAATTATCTTAACGACATTTAAATGATATTCATTAGGATTTTCTTGAAAATGAGCACACATACACACACTAAAATAATGTCAGGTCAGCTAGTAGTTAAGTAGAGTAAACTTCCAATCATTCCTCTATAAGTGGTTTGAGCAACAAATTTTCCATCTTCATCAAGATCCAACTTACAAGTAGTACTCATTTTTGTCTCACTACTTTTATTTCTATCCAATCAAAAATATTTTATAAGATCTCTAGTATATTTACATTGATTTAAAATAATACCATCATTATTTTGAATGATTTGAAATCCAAGAAAGAATTTGAGTTCACCCATTAAACTCATTTCAAATTCATTTTGCATAATTTTAGAAAATTCAATACATAAATATTTTCTTTAATATCCAAAGATATTATCATCTACATAGATTTGAACTACTAAAACATCATGGGAAATTCATTTTATAAAAAGGTTTGGAATAGCTATTCCTTTTGTAAAACCTTTGGAAATAAGAAAAGTACTTAATCTATCATACTAAGCTCTTGGAGCTAGTTTTAAACCATATAAATCATTTGATAATTTAAAAATGTGGTTTGGAAAATCTGGGTTTGTAAAACTAGGGGGTTTCTCAACAAATACAACCTCAGCTATATACCCATTTAGAAATGTACTTTTGACATCAATTTGATATAGTTTGAAATTCATATGTGTAGCATAAGAAAGCAGAATTTTGATGGATTAAAATATACCTATTAGTGAAAAGGTCTCTTCATAGCCAATTCCTTCTTCTTGACTATATCCTTGTGCAACCAATATATCCTTGTTTCTAACTGTATTACCATCTTCATCTACCTTATTTCTAAACACCCATTTAGTGCCTATGGTGAATGCATCTTTGGGCCTATCAACCAGTTTCCAAAATTTGTTCCTTTAAAATTGACTAAGTTCTTCTTGCATAGCCATCACCCAAAATTCATCATTGATAGCATCATTAATGTTTTTAGGTTCAAGTTGTGTCAAGATGACTTGTTGTTCAACCTGATTTCTAAGAGGAGATCTAGTTTGAGTTCCTTTATATAAGTATCCTACAACAACATCTAAAGGATGGTTCTTAAGAGTTCTAATAGCTCTAGAAAATTAAGGATTGGTGATTTTAGGTTCTTCAATAGGGTCTCGTTCATTGTGACTTGAATCTAAAGAATTTCTAGAACTGGAGGTTTTCAAAAATTCTTTTACGGGATGGTTAGAGGATTTTGACTTACTTTCCAGATTTTATACATCATCCTTTAGGTTCTATAGAGTGTTTTTAGGATCATGTGGATCTATTTCATCAAATTTGTAATGGAAATATTCTTCCACACATTTATTTCTTTTATTAATCACTCTATAGGATTTACTAGTGATTGAATATCCTAAAAATATCCCTTCATCTCTCTTGCATGCAAATTTGTCAAGATTTTTCTTAGTATTAAGGATATAGACTTTGAAACTAAATACTTTGAAGTAGCTAAATCTGGGTTTTCTATTGTTACACAACTCATATAGATTTCTTTTAAGAATAGGCTGAATCAACACTCTATTGATTATATAACATGATGTATTTATATCTTCATCCCAAATGTAAATAGGTAAGTCATATTCACTAACCATGGTTCTAGCAATCTCTTGCAGGGTTCTATTTCTTCTTTCTACAACTCCATTATGTTGAGGTGTTCTAGGGGTAGATAAATTATTAATATGGAAATTTTGTGATAAAAAGGATTCAAACTCTTGATTTTCAAACTCATGACCATGATCACTTCTTAAGGATTTAATTCTAAGTCCACTAATATTTTATACAATTTTGGAATATTTGGTAAAATGAGAGAAGGCTTCTCTTTTGTGAGCCAAAAATAAAGTCCAAGTATATCTAGAAAAGTCATCTACAAGAACATAAACATAGTGCTTTCCATTTAAGGTAGAAACTCTAGATGGTCCAAACAAATCCATGTGAACCAATTCTAGAGGTTGAGAAGTTGACACTTCTTTCTTTTATTTAAAGGAAATTTTGTGTTTCTTTCCCTTTTGTAAAGGATTACACACTTTATCATTTGGAAACTCAAGTTTGGGTAGGTCTTTGACTAATCCTTTTTCTAGTTAACTTTATAAAGAAGTGAGTGTTACAGTGTCCTAGTCTCCTATAACAAACCCAAAAATTTTTGTGAAGCAAAATTAAACATGAAGCATTTTGGGAAATACATGATGCTCTTTTTTCTCTAAACATGGATAGTGTTTCTAGGCCAGATGGTTTCTCTAATAAGTTTTTTATGTTCTACTGGGACATCTTTCATAAGGAGGTAACTGAAGGAGTGAGGGAATTTTTCTATCATTCCTACATGCCTTTTGGGATGAATTCAAACTTCATTACACTGATCCCCAAGATGGATAATGCTTTGGACATCAAGGAATTCTGACTGGTGGCCATTGGAAATTCCATTCCAAAAGTCATCAGCAAAATTATGGCAACAAGACTTGGTGAGATTTCAAGTACTCTCATATACTCCAATCAGTTTGGTTTTGTACTTGGTAGAAATATTCATAACTATTTATTCACTGCTTCAGAATGTGTCAAAATCATGAGAACCAAAGTTAATAATGGGAATATGGCTCTAAAAGTTGACATCTCAAAGGCCTTTGACACCATCAGATGGGAATTCATTTTTAAAATCCTGAGGATGCATGGAGTCTCACCCAAATTTATTGACATGGTACATGCTATCCTGAAAAGTGCTAGCTTGTCCATATTGATCAATGGATCACCCAGAGGATTCTTTCAATGCTCCAGGGGTGTAAGGTAGGGTGATCCTTTATCTGGCTTGTTGTTCTCTATGGATGAGGAATACTTGAGCATCTGCCTCAATGATCTTGTTAACTCTGTGATATATCAGAGGATGACTTATGGGAGGAACTCCTTCACTCCCACTCATTTATTTTACGCTGATGACATTATGCTTTTCTCTAAGGCTGATAGGAAAACCATCTCTTGAATTAAGGCTATTTTCAATCATTATGAAGCAGTTGCAGGACAAGTTATAAGATGGATGAAGTCCTTTTGGATCTTTGGTGAAGGAATTAATAGTGTGAAGAAAAATAAGATTTCCTCCAGGCTTGGTGTAAAGAGGGGAAAATTTCCCTTCATTTATCTTGGTTTGCCTCTGTTCTGGGGTAGGGTGAAAAGAGTGTACCTAGAGGGTACTGCTCTTAAAATCATTAATCAGCTTGCAAGCTGGAAAGGGAAGTCAATGTCAGAAGTAGGTAGTATATGTCTTGTCAATTTAGTAATCACCTCGATGTTTGTTTACTCGTTCTCACTTTACAAATGGCCGACTGCCTTGCTCAAGGAGCTCTGTGTTATTATTAGGAATTTTATATGGAAAGGATCAACACAGCAGAGGAAACTTGTTACTATTAAATGGAAGGAATGCACCAAGCCTGTACCCATGGGAGGAATGGGGATCAAGGATGTAAAGGACTTCAATGCTGCTCTGCATCAAAAGTTTACTTGGAGGTTGCTGTCAGGCTCTGATATAACTCTGGAATTCCTCAATGATAGATTTGTTGATAGGCTGTATAGGAGGAAAATGGTCCACCTAAAATCATCTGTCTGGACATCAATCAGAAACTCATATTCTTTTCTTATGTCACATGCTAAATGGATTGTCTCTGTTAACTCAAAGATGAATTTCTGGAGTACAAACTGGCTCACTGCTCCAATTGAACATTGTACTACTGTTCCATTATCATTGAAGAACACTGCTATTTCTGGCATCCAGGGTAATGCGTAGGTTTCTGCAATTATTCCATCCCATATTCAGAGAGAGATTGATTCATATGAGTATGTTGATCATGATACTTTAATCTGGAAGCCATCCATAACTGGAACTTTTTCCAGTCGTGATTCATACTTACTCTAATGTGGGGTGACAATCAGAGCTCCTGCTTGGGTGATGGGTGCAAGGAAATCCTTCCTTCCACAATCCAATGATCTCTTAATCTGGTGCATATGGAAACAGAGTCTACCTTTATATTCTACACTCTAGCGAATAGGTTTGAGTATCGTTCCTTCATGTTAATTCTGTTTATCTACTGATGAAACTGCTGAACACATCTTTATACAATGTTCTTTTGCTGCATGTTTATAGAATTACCTGGAAGGAATCTTCCATACTGATTTAAATCTTTGCTCAGTTGGTAGTTTGTTAACCTATGTGATGCATGCATAATTCAGTGAGCAGGTAAAATCCCTGATCACTGTGGCTGTCATTTCTGTTATCTCATATTTATGGAAAGCTCGGAACAACATTGTTTTCAATAAGGGCAGGTCATCTTACAAGGAGGGTATTCTGGCAATTCACCGAAGCATTTAACTTGCTTCGGTGACTCAAAAGGGTATAATGAATAATTATATGTCTGATTTTATTTTGTTAAGAACTCTTGGTGTAAGTGACAGGGAAAGAAAGCCCAAGATGATGAAGTATATTAGATGTATTCCACCAATAATTGAATGGCTCAAGGTCAATGTTGATGGGGAGGCCTCTGGTGCTCCAGGATCAGCTGAATGTGGTGGGGTGTTTAGAACCTATAGAGGCTTAGTCAAAGGGTGCTTCTTTCACTACATTGGCAATGGATATGAAATTGAGGCTGAGCTATGGGCAATAGTAAAGGCGATAAGGTACGCTGATCGTTATGGTTGGAGAAAGCTTTGGGTAGAGTCAGACTCTTCTGTTGCTGTGAAAATTCTTAAGGAGTGATCCAGGAATGTTCCTTGGAAGATGCTCCCTGCATGGATAAGTTCTCTAAAAGCTGCTGAATCTTTATCCCTGGAGGTGTCTCATGTGTACAGAGAAGTAAATCAAGTGGCAGATGTGCTCTCTAAAAGAGAAATCACGAAGACGAGTTCAAGATGGTCCTTTGTGCTTGCTGAATATTGCAGTGATCTTTTAATAAAGGATAGAAGTGGAGTTGTATACTCAAGGTTGTGTAATTTCACCCCTTTGTGAGTTTATTTGTACTTTGTACTGTTTACATTTTTTGTTATATAACATTTGTGGGAGCAGGTCTCCGCCTGGCTCTCAGACTTTCTGGATATATTTAGGATTAATCTGTGCACCTATAATTTGTACCAAGGTATATTTACCATTAGAAAACCTTTCAATATCCTTTTTCAATTTCTCATTAGATAGTTTTAGTCCATTGTTCTCTTTGAGTAATTGATCATTTTTCTCCCTTTATACAGTGAATTCAGTTTTAACAGTTGAGGCAAGAGCATGTTGTTTCTTTAAAGACTTGTATTTATCTTTTAGTTCATTTCATGTATCTTCAAGAATATTAAAGTACTCAAACATTTATTCATCAGTCATATTTTTAGAGTCATTCTGATCTCCAGAATAATAGGAATTGTGTACAGGAGATTCTAGCATTACCTTAGATGTGTTTGTCATAAAACTCATATTGGCTTTGTTATCCTGTTCATCATGTGAAGATTCTGAGTCACTTGAACTATCATCAAAAGCACTCCATGTTGTTTTCTTTGCATTTTTATACTTTCTATCTTTGTACTCATATTTCTTTTTGTACTTGAGATTGGGATAGTCAGTCTTGATATATCCCTTTCATTTACATTCGTAGTAGACAATCTCATCAGACTTGTCACTTCTTTTCCAATCTTTATTCCAACTTCCTTTTTGATCATGTCTTCCCTTGAAGCTATGATTTATGAAAAAGTTATTCTTTTTGTAAAATCTATTAAAAATTATGAATAGTTGAGCCATCTACTCATCACCATCAGGTGATGATTGTTCACTGCTGAAACTTTCTATAGAAACTTCCAATTTACCTTTTTATTTGTGTTTAGAGGCGGTGGTCTTGAATATAACATATTTTATTTTGGGTTCATCCTCCTCTTCCTTGTTGAATTTCATCTCCTCTTCATACATCATCAGTTTACCAATGAGTTCTTTTACAGGTATCCTGTTGATGTCTCATTACTCTCTAATAGAGACAGAGGTTCCTCTCCATCTGTTAGGTAGACATATGAGAATACTCATGTTTTGTTCTTTGGCAGTGACTTCTCTCCCAAGAGAAATCATTGTGTTGAAAATTTCGTTGAACCTGAGATACATGTCAGAAATTGGTTCATCAAGTTTCATTTTAAAGTTATCATATTTAATAGTATAAGTATTAATTCCCAATTTTTTCTCACTAGAAGTTCCTTCATGTGAAACAGACAAGGTAACCCAAATTTCATGGGTGTTTTTACACGCATAGATTATATTAAATTCCTCATCTCCTAAAGAGAAGTATAAAGAATTCATATATTTTTAATTGTTATTGTAGGCAGTTTTGGTAGGTTCATCCCAAGTGATTTTATCAATAGAATGAATCTTATATTCATCTATAATTGAAGACCATATTTTAAAGCTCATACTTTATAAATGAATTTTCATTTTAATTTTCCATTGATCATAATTGGTTCCATTAAATAATTGTGGTCTATTTGTTGCTTCACCTTCCAATATATTATCCATAATAAAGAAATACCTTAAAAGATCTAGAAATTTAGAATTGAAAGAAATTTACAGATCTTTAAAGTACAACTAAAATCATAGTTGAATATGGTCAAAAAATAGAGTCTTTAGAAACAATCCTCTATTACCAAATGTTGGTCTGAGTAGAGTACTCAAGAGGGGGGGGGTGAATTGAGTATCTATAAAAATTTATATTTAAAATGTATTCTTAAAAAGGTTCCCCAATAAATTTAAATACAAACCAATCAGTCAAGGTTATATGGATATGAAAGTTTGACTATTTAAATAACTTCTTAGAAGATTGATTAATTCTCAGTAATCTTAATATCAGTTATTAAAATTACTTTTGAAGCTATTATAATAAGGAAAATAAATTATAACATCTTTCCAAGATTAACTATCAATGTAAATTTAGTGATTTCATTATTAAATAGTAAAACAAAGAAAACTAAAATAAACAACATAGTGGATATAAAACAAGTGGTTCAGTGTCAAAACAAGACCTAATCCACTACACTTGGTGATCACCTTCCACCAAGAAATTTATATAAATAAACTTGATCCACACCCTAGATCTGGGTTAACAACAGTATATAAGACTGTCCAGGTCACACGATATCTTCCAAATTTATTTGTGGGTATGAACTAATAGGTCACACAGGGACCTCTTTCACACTTATCTGTGGGAATAAAAAAGTGTAAAATGATGTAAGAGAAAGGATATATTGTATCCTTTAGTTTGATTCAAGAGAAAGTGTGTGTTTTTATACAGAAACACACACTACTCGAAAGATAAAAATAATACACAACAGAGTATAAATGATGAGATTAGGTTAGAAGTGCTCTGAGTGTTATTTTATGCATCTTTGGACTTCTGGGATGAAACAGATGTTGAAATAGAGTCCTTTTGTGGAAAACAGAGTATTATAAGTCAGCTATATTTGGCTTGTGTTTTTGGATTTGATAGTGCTGAAATGTTCTTGAATATAGATTTTAGTATACTTCATGTGTTCTTCAGTAGTATCGTGTTGCATGAATGCTATTTATTTTTCATTATCATGCACACACTTGTTTTTCTGTTATATTGTTATTACCACAGTCATCACAATCACCTCTTTTCTTCTAGCCACATTTTTATTTTTATTCTTGGAATGAATCTGTTGGATCCAACATGATGCATGTATTCTAAAACTCATACCTCATACTTTCAGGTGACATGTCTACAAAGAAACATTAATTATGTTAGTGAATTTAAAAACTATAAATATGACTGTTAGAAATTAAATTGAAAAACGAAAAAAGAGATTAAGAAATGGTGTCACAGTCTGTCTATAAATGGTGTGTTAATGAAACAGTGTCCCCTTCTTTGTCTTTGAGTGGTGAGATAGCTATGATAACATAGTTGTATAATGATCAGGAACTAGTAGCACAAATGCATTGTTAGGATCACGATGTATGCTCATGGTGTCTGGATAGTCATAGTGTCTGGATGGTCATGGTGTCTGGATGGTCACAGTGTTTGGATGGTCATGATGTTTGGATGGTCATGGTGTCTGGATGGTTACGGTGTCTAGATGGTCATAGTGTCAGGATGGTCACAACGTCTAGACCCTTTTCCAGAAAAACCCAACTGGTGGTAGACTCACAGTTTCTCAGACTTAGCTAAATATCTGTACACAAACTTAAACAATGATATTTATAGAATGAATTAAACTTAATCACTCAAAAGATAAATTTATTATAAAAAAATAGTTTACAATAATTACTTAAGGCATAAAGAAAGTAATCATCTATACACATGATTTTAGATAGATTAAATAATATTTACAAGATTTACAGAATATATATGATTTGTGATCATTAAAACATGATTAACACATGAGGAGTCCAACATATCCCTTTAAAGGGTGTTTTGTAATGATCCAAAATCATTTGATAATAACATAAGAAGATTTCTCTTAAAAGGGAATGAATATTTCATCCATCATTATCATGAACTACCCCTAATAGAACTCCTTATGGGATGATGGGGAAAATAAGTGTGACCCCCAAAGCCCACATATAATAGGAAATGAGCCAGTGACAAGAATTGTGGGTATAAAACAAACATAATGTGAAGAATTAACCTTTTAAATCATGGGAATATAAGATTAAAAATACTAATAAACTCTATGAAATAAATATAAAACAGCCCATAATCCCATAATGAATGTAAATGATATATATAAACAAAAGCATCTAAAATAAAATACCAAAACCACCCTTAAGGAAGAAACATTAACACTAATCATGGTCTCCATGAGCTAGTATGGTGCAACCTGATCACCAATTCTCTTCTAGAAACATGCAAAAATAGATATATATATATAGAAATAGGTGAGTATAAAAGTATAATAAAAAATATCCTCCCCTAAACCTCTTATGAAAATGTGGAATAATAATACTAATGCCTTAGTGAATAAACAACATAACCAACTTGTTACTTATACTGGGTTTACCATTGCCCATACTCACCCAATAACTTCTCTCCAAATATAGTAACACAGTATCAAAATAATATATGTGAAAGGAAACCCACAACCACTTTATCAATGATCTATTTTCTCTCACACCCCAATGAATTATGCCCTTGTGCTCCCATCCCCTATATAAACATATAACTCATATCCCATAACCCATAACCCATAACCACATAACAACATAACTACATCACAATCATATCCACATCATCATCACCTCATACCACAAATACATCATCACAACATAACTACAAACACTAACATATTCCATAATCATCATATCTCACCCACACCTCACATCATAATCATAGAAAGTTAATGATAACATGAATAACGTAAACCCCATTCCCTCCTCCTACCATTCACACCCCCACCATGCATCCATATTGTAACCAAAAACCACCTTAGCTAGAATATATATATATATACACTATAAACTTAATCCATCACAACCCATATATTTATTCCTAAAACCCAACCCATCACAACTTTTACTATATCTGAAGCGTGAGAGGTGAATATGGAGTAGTCAACCATACACTTCCTCTAAAATCTAGATGTTATGGAAGACACTCAAAACCCAAATCTCATGGGAATAATGAGGTTACCCAACTCGGGTGGCAGTGTGTACAAAACAATAAGAAATTATAATCAATATAGAAGACTACACAGAACAACCTAAAAGTTGAATAAAAAATTGGTTTAATTTTTTTTCTATAACCTAGTATAACAAAATAATCCCAACCTCCTTAAACTAAGAAATACTACCATGACTAATCACAACATAAACTATCCACATCAACCCTATAATATAGACATATAACGACATCAACTTCCTATTTAATAAAATCATTATTAATTTTTAGATTTACTATTACTAGAGGAATCACATTATTTGTGTCACATTAAATTCTAGTAATTACTATTTTATATAAAAACTTCCATTTCAAAATTACCACCCACTTTAACACATATCATTTATACATTTCATTATTTATTAATTCTACTACAATATTATCCAATATGCACATTCCTCTTTTAATTAATTCTTCATTCTATCCTTTAAATTAGTATAAAACCATATTTTTGGGCCACTATGAGATGAATAAATCAATTTCCAGAAAATACTATGTAGTAGTCACCATAATAAAGCCACCAAACTGCTATATAAACCAGGTCATAAAATCCTCAACAATAACCAGACCTTTTCACCCCCAAACCTCTAGCCACAACATCTAACCAATACCACTCTAACCCCAACGTGGATAACACATTGAACAATAGAAAAAAATAATCAATATCATATCAAAATTGGATTAATATAAATAAAAACAATATTTATTCTAATTTTAACATGATTTATTATAAAGAAATTTATCACTCACTTTGTTTTAGGTATAGCAGATTTCAAATTCCAGATTCCCCCCTTAATTTACCATTTTTACAGAATTATCCTACTATGAATGTGTTCATCATATTAATAATATCTTTAGGTTTTGATATAACAACAAACATAATAACATGATTCTTTACAAAACATTTAACAAGAGTAAAAAATGTTGACAATAATAAGAAAAACATGTAAAGCATACCCGAATATAAAACCCCATTAATTATTTTATGTCTGTTTCATTATCTTATTTTAATAAAATTATAACTATAATACCAACGAAAGAAAAACATAATAATTAAAAATTAAAAAATAGATAATAAAAGTGAAGTCTTGAATCCCCTACCATAATCAGCACTTTGAAAAATATAATGTAAGAATAGAGAATAAATGGAAATTAAATTCCACTAAAGTCAAAGGGATCCCCCGAAAAAAATCACAATAAAATAAATCAAGAAATCAACCCAATTATAAAAGAACTAGAGTAAATCAACTTCAAAAACCTCTCAGAAATAAGAACATAGGTGTAAAGAATAAGTGGGGAAAAATATAAAAATAGAGGAAAATAGGGTAACTTAGATCAAAGGATCTTAATAACAAGAACCAAGAATCAAATATTTACCAAAGGATAACCAAAGGTCTCTCAAGACACTATATTGGGATCCTCAGGTTTGAATAAAATGGGATTAATTTAATATAATTATAGAATAATCCCAAATTTATAATTTTATTTGGAAAGAATAGTATCAAGACATGATGAGTTGGGTTACACTGCAATAGTGGCCTAATTCAAAAATCACGACACAACATCAACCATATCTCAAGGATTTAACCTTATGAATTTTATGTTACCAAGAAAGTTCATAATTCAATGGAAACTACCATGAAAAAATGCTTGAAACTTATAAGATCATAGTGTAAAATTTGACCTTAACCCCAAACCTGATAACTCTCTGAATCAAGATCTTAACACAGAGCTTTCAAAAAGGTGTAATGATATAAAAATGGTGTAATCATGGAAATCACTAAACAAGAACTTCACAATGAAATGGAATTTACTAAAAAATAAAGGAAATATTGAAAACTGACCTATAATATATCATTCCAAGAATTTTATAAATATTATTAAATGAATTTTAATAAAAATATGCAATAAACACAACCCAAAGATCAAGAGGCCTAGTTTCTTTGGAAGGCTAGGTTTATAATCCATCGAAATGATAAAAAAATACCTTTATTTAGTTATACATAATGATCTCCGAAATTCCTTTTAGATCCTAAAACTACATTTAATAAAATGGGTAATACATAAACCAAATGGGTGAGCTAAAAATCCAAGTAAGGGAATAAACCTGACAATAAAGCATAATATATGAATCTCTTGGAGATCCTAGGGAGAAGAGGAGGATGAGAGAGACCCGTCGCGAACCTCGAGCGAACCCGCCACTGCAAGAAGCGAACCCTAGCCCTAATCCTCGCACTTTTGCTGATGTTGTTGCTGGTAAATCGTTCGAATGATATTCAGAAAATGTTGATGCTGTCCAGAACCCTCAGATCAATCCAAAGACATATCACCATCGAGGTCAACTCGCTATCGCATTCTCAACCAATGAGGTTAGCTTTCTTTCTTCGGATCTTAGGTTTGTTCTGGTTGGGAAATTTCAAAATAGAAGGCCTTCATTAAAATTTCTTCGATCTTCTTTGGAAATCATCGGATTTACGATATTTCAATTGGGTCTCCTCAATGCCTCTCACATTTTGCTTCGATTCGACTCCGTTGAGAGTTATTACAGACTTTGGGCTAAACGTACTTGGTCCTTTGGGGGCTTCCAAATGCGAATTCTTAAATGGACCCCTGACTTTGATCCTCAGGCTGAATCCCCAATTATTCCAGTATGGGTTGGATTTCTTGGATTTCCTTTACACTTATTTAAGAAAAATGCTTTGTTTTATATCTCTTTACTCATTGGATACCCGATGAGGCTTGATTATGCCACAAAAACACTCTCTAGGCCTTCTATTGCAAGGGTATGTACTGAAGTTGATGTCTCTCAACAATTTCCCTCGGATATTTGGATACAAAGTGGAGACTTTGGTTTTTCACAAGAGGTTATTTATGAGAGTGTACCGGAATACTGCCATCTATGTTATAGGCTAGGGAATAATTCAAATAACTATGGAAAAAATAATAGTTGTCCCATAAATTTAACCTCAATCTAGAGAGAAAAGGATAAAGGAAGGCAAGATGTTGTGGATGAGCCCTCTAAAGGTGTTTGAAAGGAAAGAGAAGTTGAGGATAAAATGGGTTTGAATTATCAAGCACCTGAATGTCAGCTTTCATATTTTGTTCAAGATGTTCTTGATGTCACCAAACAACAAGAGCACCCTGAATCTGAAAAGAATGATATTTCTCATTCAATCATGATAGGAGTTTCAATTTCTGAAAACCATGTGATTAGAAAAGATAAGAAAGTGAACAATGAAGTTATACAACAAGATGTTGATGAATCTCTCCATGTGAATTCTAGTAAGATCCCCAATGTGGGGGAATCGTTGTGTTGGAAGGAACTAAAAGGGAAAAAAATCATTGTGGACCCTGATGGCTTTATCACTCCAATTCCTAGGAAGGCTAGGAAGCATAGAGAGAATTCCAGCCATAAGAGAACCATTATCACAAGATCATTTGCGGCTAAAAGCTCTACCCTTGAGATCCCTCCGCAACCATTTCCTTCCGAACCGCTGCCCAAATACTCACAATATTCTGATTATTCTGACGAGGATGCTCATTAAAGTTACTGAAGATTTATACAAAGATCCATATTCTGACTCAAGAGTGTTGCTTGAATGAGTTCTACTCCTGAATTTTTGTTTGGATGTCCTTATTTCTGTTTCCTGTTTCTCTTATGGAGGTTTAACTCTTTTCAAGAATGGTTTCACCTTCTGTATGTCTTCTACTTGGGCCCGCGACTATTGATCTTGCCTGGTTTTTGGGTTTTTAACCAAGCTCTCTGTATGATAAATTCTTATTCTCTGTTCTCGATGCTTCTGAGATTCTGTTTGATGTTTAATGCTTTTCAGAGATGTTCTTAAAAATGTGCTTCAATATCTTGACCGTATGCTGTCTGGATCAGTGACTTTTGGAATTTGTGGCCAATTTTGGGAGTACTAGTTTTTCTTCTGAGCTGATCCTGCATTACTGTGTGGACATTTCTATTTTTCAGCCTCCTAAATACTCTCTATGCTCTGTTATGTTTGGCTGGCCTTGTTTGTATCTATGCAGAACCATTCTTATTTTTCTGATTTGCTATGTTTCGAGATGAGGTGTCTCTTGGAAAATCAGTTGCAGGCTTTTTGAAAGCTGGACTAAGATGTCTGGCTTCTCGGTTTGATGAAGGATCTTAAAAAGGACTACAGAGATGCTGCTTCCTTTAGAATCAGAATCTCCTACCTATTCTCATGGACTCTTGACATACATGCAGTATGACTGACATTTTTCTCAGCAGGGATGATTGCTTGAGGACATCAACAGGGCTATTTCTCTACATTTCTCTTTAGTTTTCAATGTATTTTTTGTCTATTTCATTAACTTTGAGAGGGTGTAAGCGCATTACACCTCGATATTTCCATGTAACCCCTTTTTGTTTAATAAATTCCTTTGACATGAGCTGAGAGACTAGTTCATGCCAACTTTCTTCAAAAAAAATATGAATTGATTGGAATAACATGATATAATAAAAAGGAAAGTTTCATAAATAATCATATGGAAGCATGAAATAAACAACATGGAATCATAATATTATATAATCATAGGAATTTTATAGAAACATAAAACTTGACACAAGCATAATTCAAGGATAACTACTAAGACAATATTAGATAGCGGATAAATTCCCATCATGGATTAGGTTTAATCCCTAATATTATAAAAAACATCTAATAAGACATAAAAATATCCCAATGAATTAGAGTGATATTTAGGTCCACCAATTATAAAATTAACATGCATATGTTTACCATAAAATGGAATCAAACCTAGGGCATTAATATAAGAAATACCCATTGAAATAAATGAGAAACATAATCTTTATACATTTCATAATAAAAGGAGTTTTCATAAATATTCATAATAGAATAAGAAAATATATATTTTGGATGTTATTATCTGAATAAATAACATTAATTTAAAAATATAGTGTTTATTTGAAAAAAATGTCATGATAATTGGTAGATAATTATTTATTGAAATGAACATTTCAAATGATGTTTTAAAAATCTAGTTAAAGACATTTTAAGTAAGAAATAATATGGAATTTTCTTTAAAAAACCATAGTTTATCTATAATTTAAATCCATAAAATATTAATTTATTTAATTAAATCACAAATTTGAATAATAATTAATGGATTTCTACATAAAAGGATTAAGGGATAGAAATATTTTGCTTAAACGGGTTTGATTTTAAAGAAAACATTTTGAAATGAAGAATTGAGAAATGAACTTAAGGAATGTATAAACCAATTAAAGGAAGGGATAATAAGACATGTATATATATAATAGAAAAATTTACAGAATTTATAAGCATGAATTAACATAAAATAGGGATATAATTTTATTCATAGAGAGAAAGATCATAACCCAAAGAAAATAGGGTGGTTAAGAGAGATCCCTTTCCTTAGTTCTATAATCATTCCACACTTGCACTTAACATCAAAAATAATAAAATTATATTAATTAATTACTTAATTAAGAACCATTCAAAAATATATCTTATTTACTATAATCATATTATGTTCATTTACAACCATTCCAATGAGATATAAAGTTAATTTTTTTTGTTCCAAGGGCATTCATTTCAGGGTTCCAAGGTTGGACCAATGGTGGATAATTATCGATGTTCTTATCAAATGGGATTACAAATCCATAATTGAAATTAAATGATATTAATTTCCTTATATAAATTTAAATATTCTCAAATATCCATATGTGTTTCGATATAGGGATTATTAATTTAGTGAAAATGTTAATGTTGTATGATTACCTAATTTTGGTGGTTTTATCGACCATCATGAACTAGATTAATTTTATTTAATATTATGGATATATATTAATTATATAATATTATAAAATATATAATATACATATTTAGGTTATTTTAAATCATTATAAGTGAATTTAAACCATCCATGAAGGTGGTAATGGAAAATCAAAATTCATCATCCACAGAGGCCGTGAACCAATATAATACGGATAATGTTTTCATTTTTAGAATATTAAAAGACATGAAGGGGATATTACCTAGATAAAATAATAATTAATTATATTAAAAATATTTATTTTATCATACCATTATGGATAAGGAGGGATTGATGAGGTAAACGAAGGACATAAATAAATAATTCTCAGCTGAGAGTGTCACCTTCATCTTTGGATGTCCCCTATTAGGCTTCCACTTAAGGAACTTTGAGAATAGTCTTTTTAAGAGAAAAATGATTATAATGACTTTTGGTGGATATGTAGATATAATTTAGAAGATATTTAGTAAGGTAAGAAAGTGTGAATGTCGGATAAGAAGGGGTGGTATTTATAAGGGGAGGGGAGAGGCGTTTTTTGAATATTAAATTCATTAGTTTAATATTTTGGATCAAGACTACCAATAGTGATGAATCATGTGACTATATTTTTTAATTAGTGTTTTTGAGTTTAATTCAGTGGTCAATTACATCATACATGACTCAATTATTCATATATTTATCTTATAATGAGAATTACCATAATTTTTCCATACTATACTATTCACAAAAAATACTACTGTTTTAAAAATATACTAAAAATTCAACCTAAACATTTATCAATATGTAGATTCTAAAAAAAACCCATTTTAGGAAAATAAATTTTTAAATATTAGAAATTTATTTTTATAAATAAAGTCTTTATTTATTTAAAAAATATCAATTTTAATATTATGGTTATTTTCCTGACCCTTTTAAAATTTACATATGGTCTCATAAAATTATATTATCCTTGCAATGAAACATAATTTTTTTTATAAAAAAACATTATTAAAATAAATTTTATTTCAAAAATTTATATTTTTTATAAAATAAAAATAAAACATATACGCTTTTAAAAATATAAACACTTATTTTATAAATTTTAAAACATTTATTTACTCATATCATGATATAAATATGTTATATTTTCATTTTATAAGATAAATAAATATTATTTTACACTTCCATAGGTTATGAGACTATTCTAACTATTATGTTAATATTTATAATAGTCAGATTACCATTCCAAAAGTCATATTACTAGTCCAATGGTTAGATTACTATTCCAACAGTCAGATTTTTAATGGTCATATGGGTTCTCTACTTTCTATAAATACCTCATTTTTCATTCATTCTTCATCCACTTCTATTTTCTATCAGGGTTATATATACTTTTTCAATTGAAAAAATGAATATTTCATTACTAATATTATATTCCATGTAACACCCCAGGTAAATAAAGAATATGTCATTTTCATATTTATCCGTATTTGTGAATAAAATATTAATATGTCTTTAAAGGGGACGCTATGCTCGATGGCATACCCAACACGCAACAACGAGTTTCTTGGGAATCTTACGTTGCACTCTAATAATAAAATAATGTTATTTTAAATGGTAGTTAACATGTAGCCGTTGTATTGGCGGGAATGGATAGAAATAACTAAAATATGATTATATATGTTTTGAAATATTTTTACATTTATCCAATAAAAGATAAAGGCTTAAAATACGGAAAGAATTCAATTTTAGGCATATATGCCCTAGTTTTCACTAAAGGTTCACTTATCGCCTTTTGATGGAGAACCGTCATTAAATATAGTTTTGTTCACTATTATACATTCTATTGGACCAAAATAAAACTCTTCTTAAGAATTGGGACATCAAAATTTACTTTGTGTAAATTTTTGGTATCTTTCCGATAAAGTTCATTTTTTTAATGAATAGTATAAAATGTTGTATTTTAATTCAAAACCTATTTTTAATCTAATTTATTTATATGAATAGATTATCTTCTGAATTTGTTTTAAAGTGAAATTAGAATATATTTTTACCATTAAATCCAATAGTGGTCTTTGGAATTAATTTCACTGTGAAATCAGACTTAAACTAGTGTCAATCTTTTGATACTTATTGTTTCAAAAAAACATGCTATTTACTCTGAAAGTGGGAATTAATTATTAAATTAATTAATGTGACTTATATGTTTTTAATTTTTTAAAATAGACTTCATTTTTTAATTCTGAATATCAAATATAGCTTAGGGTGAATTTTTGGGATTTTTCTGAAAAACTTCAATTTTTGATGAATAGTGAAACCACTAAGTGATACTTATAAAAACTGATTTTTCTGTTTAAATGAAATTTTGTCATCTTTGTGTTTTGAATTTCAAAAATAAGACATACATGGTTGTCATTAAGAAGTAAAATGTGGTTCAATGGGATAAAAACAATTTTTTGGTGAATAGTAACTTATTAAGTTTTTAATCGCGATTAGAGGTAATTAGTGTAGTTTAAGGTAAAAATAATGTTTTAATAATATGAAATGAACTTGACACATGTCCTAACCTCATTGGATGTGTCATGGGCGACCAAGAAAACCCATGGGTCAACTTGGGGACCCCATGAAGCCACTTTGGTTGGAAAATGACATTAATATCTTTTTATTTAAAGTTAAAGTAAAAATGAGACAAACATGAAATGTTTTACTAAAAAAATTTTTAAATGGGGTTATACAAATCAGATTTTTGACTATAAATATTAATTGGAAATATAAAAAGGTTTCCTACATCATAGTATTTTTTTTATAATTTTTAGACATTAAATAAATTAAATTATTTATGACATCATGATGATGCAACGATGACCTCATTAATGAAAAGTTTAAATAAAATGAAACGATAATATAAAATCTAAGACATAAACTTGTCCAAAAACTATTTTATGGGAATATTTAGAAGCCTTATCATCTTATCTTCTTAATATATCAATGTGGGACCTTATAAATTCGAAACACTTTTGAAAATAAAATAATAGTTTCATGATTTCCAAAAGTGCCCCTCCTCTCCTCTTATAAAAGGCCCCCACCTCTACCTCATTTCACACACTCCTCAAGCCTTTGGCTCGGCCATCCCCTGCCCATTTACTCTCTCCACATCCCTATCCTAATCCTGGAGGATTCCCTTTGGGCATAATCCTTTCAAAGGAAGCCTTTAGGCTCAAATCAAAAGGAGTTACACTTTTAAAGGTAATTCATTCTCTCATGTTCATTTGTTTTATTTTGCTTCTCCAACCCCCTAAACTCTTTTTATTTAATTCTTTTGTAACAACACCAGTATATTCAATATACTAGGATGTTGTTATAAGATTTATTCGAGCTACACTCTCACACAACTACATCAAATGGTTAAAGAACATACGGTTTCCGTGGATGGCGATATTCTGCCTCCCGAAACGATGATTGTTCAATACTCATTTAAAACCTTCAATGGTGGCCATTATGATGTCACTATTTTTATATGTTATATATAATATGTTCATTCTTTCCTTAATCTTCTGTATTTTTCATTTATGGCATACCATTATTGTTTCCATTATGGGTAAACACGATATCTTCATTTAAGGATGTGTGGACTACCGCCCCCTCAAAGTGATTTGATTCGTTATTACCATATGTGGTACGTATAAAGGGTATATTTAATGATATTATATATGATACCATACTTTAATTATAATACTATTATGTATCATTATTTTTTAATTCCATTAAATATGAAATATAAATGGAAGTAGCGTTCATGCGTACGTACGGCTTACCGTCTCCATGAACGGTACATTTCATTTCTTATCTCAAAATATTATGTACTATTATAAGTACATATATATAATGTATATATATGATGTATGATACATCTAAATGATTAATATAATTCTGGAATTAAAATATACATACCTCTCATATAGTTTTAATTCCATTAACACGACATAGAAATGAAAGTAGCGTTCATGCGTACGTACGGCTTACCGTCTCCATGAACGGTGCATTTCATTTCTTTCCTCTAAATGATTATGTGATATTATAAATACATGTATATTCTGGATATATATGATATATATGATATCCAAATCAGGAATGTCATTCTGGATATAAAGAAACTTTGACCACACGAACAACATGTAATTGTAAGAAGTCCACTTTCGACTTAAGAACCAAATATCGACAAAACAATCATTATTAACTTAATGATTACATAATGTTTATAACATGGAAATAAGTGATATAAAAGGAATAATAAGATTTAAAAAGGTTCTTAATCAAGTATAAATTAACTCAAGTTTATTATTCAGGAGATTAAAGAACGATCGAGTCAAGTCGGACCCGAGGTAAGGGATCTTACTCCTCTCCTTCTTTTTAAGTACACTCTTTTATGTCATTCCCTCTAAATCTCATATTTCTTGTTATTGGGATGTTATTTTATATTACAATTACTGTAATTTTTATGTTCATGTCATGAGAGACCCTATTCTCTCTCATCAATCCATTTTGGAAGTTTTGAGTGGCACCGTTAGGCTGCCGAATTTTCGTAAGAGATCTAACCTCTCTCTTTCTCTTTAAGTACTCCCCTTTATGTCACTTCTTTTAAGCTCCTATTTGTTATGATGGGGGATGTTATTTAATATTCCTCTTTATGTAAATTTTGTTGTAATGTGATGATATACCCTATTTGATCTCATCAATCCATTTTTGGAAGTTTTAAGTGGCGCCGTTAGGCTGCCGAGTTTTCGTAAGTGATTTTTCATCTCACTTTTATTCCTGTGAGATTTGTGCTACATTTTCCACAATTTCCTTTGAGTGGTGTATGTACTGACCATTATTTTACTCATTGTGTAATATTATTTCATTTATGAGTATTTACATCAATGATGTATTGTCCTTCTTTCACGGGGCGTATGTTTCGAAATATACCCATGTCGGTAAGGGAACCTTTCACCCTCCTCTTTTTAAAAGACTTATTTTGTTATGTCTTTTAATTCACATAATATTATTTTGGGATATGTTCCTCTATATCCTTATTGATGTAAATTTTATGTCCAAGTGATGAGATACCCTTTTTATCTCTCATCAACTCTTTTTCTGAATTTTGAAGTGACGCCGTTAGGCTGTCTAGTTATTGCAAGGGAACTTCTTAACCCAATTTGGATTCTTTGGGATAAGCTTGTACTCCTTGAATATGTCGTTCTATGAATATGTGTGAATAAACTCTGATTGTTTTACACTTAATACCCACTTATATTTCGTGTATTCTTTTGTCACACATAGTTATGTAACTCATTTATCCTTAATCCAAGGATACCGTCTTTGTATGGGACTTCATCTCAATATCCTTTCATTGAGGCATATTTTGTTTTATACACAAATTTCTTTTATAAGGTGTATAAAACCCTTTGACTTTTACATTTATCCAAAATGAATCTTTTTATATGAAGTGTTTTACTAAACGACAAAAGGTAATGTTTTTGTCGTACGTCTGCGGCGACAACGACTTCTCCGCCGCCGTGACCATTATTTGAGTTTCGGCTTCCTCTACAAGCCATAATTTTTTTTAAAAGAAAAATAAATACCATGTTTTACTTTTCTTTTATTTTGGTATTGAAAATGGTTTTCATATGGTTTTTATATCAATGTGTTGTATTGATATCTTGTGATTTAAAGGTGGAAATATTATGTTTCCTTTATGCATGTTTTATGTGATACGATTATGTTGAGGTTCTTGGGAATTATTATGAAGACGGGTGGTTCTGTGAAAAACTAAGGGCGGGTGAGCCCGATATAGCTCTCCAATGCATTGGGTAACACGAAGGAGTGAAACGTTAAGGTTTCTCCGAAGAGATTTAGGGAATATACTGTGATGGGTATTCCCAACGTAACCAAGAGGGTTACTCCCTACGTAAGAATGTTATGAATGCCTCAAGTTACGTTTATGTCTTATGATTTCTATGATTTATTCATGATTTGATGAGGTATGTTAAAGTGCTTATGCTTTATGGGTAAAGTATGATCTCATCCTTATGTATATATGTACCCATGTTTCCTTTCCATATTTTTATATCCCTTATTGAGCTTTTTATGCTCATCCCAAGTTTTTTTTGAAATGTTTTTCATAGGTCAAGGGAAAGGTACATGATATGATGATAGTGTCAAGGAAGTTTCAAGAAAGAATCCATGTTTTATTTTAAATATATTTCCATTGATGGGAAAGAAGAATACTATCTTTAGGTAACCACTTTGTTTATATTTGGAATGTAATGCAAGTTTTATGATCTAATTCTCTAAAACTCTAAACCTGAAAAGATCCTCAACGTGTAATCTTGTAATAACTCAAGATTAAGTAAGGTTTAAGGCTGGGGCCTTATAGTTGGTATCAAAGGTCGGTTTAGATAACTTTAGAGGTTAGGGTATTCTCTAAGCACAAGTGACATTTCCATAATGGTTAGGATTTCAGAAAGAGTCCTAGTTTTAGATAAAGTGAATGAGTAAGTATATCTTAGTGTTTATCTTCCTCATTAGTACATGATGGTTATGTTGATATACTCACAATGACCTTTTTGGTTTTAGTAAATGGATGGATCTAGTAGGCACCAAAGTGACAATGGGTTTGAAGGAAACTATGGTGGTTCTCTGATTAAGAGACTGGATGAGATGGGGGATTCAATGAGGAATCTCATGGTTGTTCTAAACCAACTATCAAGGAGTCATGATCAACCACTTCAACCTTGGTGAGTTCTCTAATGCATCATGTATGAGATGGCCAACTCGATGTGGAAATTCAGGTAATAATTATTAAGGTAACCATTAGGGTTTATATGATCCTTACTTTTTAGGTAATTATGGGTTACTCTATGATATGATGGAAAATGAAAGGAATGAGATAAACTTGAGGTTAAAATATGTTATGATCATTTTTGAAGATTTTATCTCGTTTAGGGGGATGTTTTAAGAATTATATAGTTTTGGGAAAAGGACAACACGCAGACCGTGTGACAACCCGTCGCGTCGGACAAAGCTGCGGGAATCGAACCCACAACCAAAGTGCAACTGGTATTTATCGCCTACCACTGGACTACGTGAAGTCCCTGGTTAGTTTGACTGATTCTTTCTAGTTATATTATTTTTTTAATTAAGAGTAAGTTGATTTTGGGTTATTTATGAAAATGATTAACCTATCATGGAGGATATGTGATTAGGTTAATTACTTTTCAATATGAGACTTTAGGAGCAACTGATGTTGTTTGGAGATAAATGTTACGATTTAACTTGGAAGACTATGTGACTAAATCATTCAAATATTTGGGTTTCAACCTTAGTATGGTTTACTTTGAAGAATTTTATGGACAAATTGTTTATCTAATGGTCCTCGTTGAACTTTGGGTTTTGTTGGACAAATTTTGGAGATTAAGCGTAGATTTTATTTTTATAAAGGGTTATCCTTTTCTGGATTATCTGATCTTGTACTAGCCTTTTTGGTTTTGGTTTTGGTTAAAGTCTAAAGACATGGGAAGTATATAGTTTTCTTTTTTGGATTAGGTGATTCTCTAGAAGTTGATTATAGTACTCTTAATGTGAACAAGTCTTCCTAAATACTCGTCTTTTGGAGAAAATATGAGTTTGTGTAAAAGTTGAAAATCAACATGATAAGTGATTATGTTTCCCTATGAATGAATTACTCAATAAAAAGTAACATAAAACAAAAATGTTGTCTATTAACTTTTACTACTGGGGAATCGAATACCGTTTAACCCATCACAAGTTTGTGATTTTCTTGTGGTTAACTTTTTCCTAAACATGTTTTCTATCACTCTCCATCAGAACCTGACCCTATGTTTTCTCCTCCATGTCCATATTTTTCTACATGGAATCCTAGTATGGGTTAACTCGGGTGACCTTTGTACTTATCTTTCTTTATTTTAAAGTGGTTGTTTTACCGACTCTTGTTCCGATGTGGGACTTTCAAGGATGTTTCCAAGCTCAATTTTAAAAATTGCGAGGATGCAATTCCCAAAAGGGGAGAAGGATGTAACACCCCAGGTAAATAAAGAATATGAAATTTTTATATTTATCCGTATTTGTGAATAAAATATTAATATGTCTTTAAAGGGGACGCTATGCTCGATGGCATACCCAACACACAACAACGAGTTTCTTGGGAATCTTACGTTGCACTCTAATAATAAAATAATATTATTTTAAATGGTATTTAACATGTAGCCGTTGTATTGGCGGGAATGGATATAAATAACTAAAATATGATTATATATGTTTTTAAGTATTTTTACATTTATCCAATAAAAGATAAAGGCTTAAAATACGGAAAGAATTCAATTTTAGGCATATATGCCCTAGTTTTCACTAAAGATTCACTTATTGCCTTTTGATGGCGAACCATCATTAAATATAGTTTTGTTCACTCTTATACATTCTATTGGACAAAAATAAAACTCTTCTTAAGAATTGGGACATCAAAATTTACTTTGTGTAAATTTTTGGTATCTTTCCGATAAAGTTCATTTTTTTAATGAATAGTGTAAAATGTTGTATTTTAATTCAAAACCTCTTTTTAATATAATTTATTTATATGATTAGATTATCTTATGAATTTTTTTTAAAGTGAAATTAGAATATATTTTTACAATTAAATCCAATAGTGGTCTTTGGAATTAATTTCACTTTGAAATCAGACTTAAACTAGTGTCAATCTTTTGATACTTATTGTTTAAAAAAACACGCTATTTGCTCTGACAGCGGGAATTAATTATTAAATTAATTAATGTGACTTATATGTTTTGAATTTTGTAAAATAGACTTCATTTTTGAATTCAGAATATCAAATATAGCTTAGGGTGAATTTTTGGGATTTTTCTGAAAAACATCAATTTTTGATGAACAGTGAAACCACTAAGTGGTACTTATAAAAACTGATTTTTCCGTTTAAATGAAATTTTGTCATCTTTGTGTTTTTAATTTCAAAAATCCGACATACATGGTTGTCATTAAGAAGTAAAATGTGGTTCAATGGGATAAAAACAATTTTTTGGTGAATAGTAACTTATTAAGTTTTTAATCGCGATTAGAGGTAATTAGTGTAGTTTAAGGTAAAAATAATGTTTTAATAATATGAAATGAACTTGACACATGTCCTAACCTCATTGGATGTGTCATGGACGACCAAGAAAACCCATGGGTGAACTTGGGGACCCCATGAAGCCACTTTGGTTGGAAAATGACATTAATATCTTTTTATTTAAAGTTAAAGTAAAAATGAGACAAACATGAAATGTTTTACTAAAACAATAATTACATGGGGTTATACAAATCAGATTTTTGACTATAAATATTAATTGGAAATATAAAAATATTTACTACATCATAGTATTTTTTTATAATTTTTAGACATTAAATAAATTAAATTATTTATGACATCATGATGATGCAACGATGACCTCATTAATGAACAGTTTAAATAAAATGAAACGATAATATAAAATCTAAGACCTACACTTGTCCAAAAACTATTGGATGGGAATATTTCGAAGAATTATCATCTTATATTTGAAATATATCAATGTGGGACCTTATAAATTCGAAACACTTTTGAAAATAAAATAATAGTTTCATGATTTCCAAAAGTGCCCCTCCTCTCCTCTTATAAAAGGCCCCCACCTCTACCTCATTTCACACACTCCTAAAGCCTTTGGCTCGGCCATCTCCTACCCATTTACTCTCTCCAAATCCCTATCCTAATCCTAGAGGATTCCCTTTGGGCATAATCCTTTCAAAGGAAGCCTTTAGGCTCAAATCAAAAGGAGTTACACTTTTAAAGGTAATTCATTCTCTCATGTTCATTTGTTTTATTTTGCTTCTCCAACCCCCTAAACTCTTTTTATTTACTTATTTTGTAACAACACTATTATCGTAAATATACTAGGATTTTGTTACAAGATTTATTCGAGCTACACTCTCACACAACTACATCAAATGGTTAAAGAACATACGGTTTCCATGGATGGCGAAATTCTGCCTCCCGAAACGATGATTGTTCAATACTCATTTAAAACCTTCCATGGTGGCCATTATGATGTCACTATTTTTATATATGATATATAATATGTTTATTATTTCCTTAAGTTTCTGTATTTTTCATTTATGGCATACCATTATTGTTTCCATTATGGGTAAACACGATATCTTCATTTAAAGAAGTGCGGACTACCACCCCCTCAAAGTGATTTGATTCGTTATTACCATATGTGGTACGTATAAAGGGTATATTTAATGATATTATATATGATACCATACTGTAATTAAAATACTATTATGTATCATTATGTTTTAATTCCATTAAATATAAAATAGAAATGGAAGTAGCGTTCATGCGTACGTACGGCGTACCGTCTCCATGAACGATACATTTCATTTCTTATCTCAAAATATTATGTACTATTATAAGTACATATATATAATGGATATATATGATGTATGATACATCTAAATGATTAATATAATTCTGGAATTAAAATATACATACCTCTCATATAGTTTTAATTCCATTAATATGACATAGAAATGAAAGTAGCGTTCATGCGTACGTACGGCTTACCGTCTCCATGAACGGTGCATTTCATTTCTTTCCTCTAAATGATTATGTGATATTATAAATACATGTATATGCTAGATATATATGATATATATGATATCCAAATCAGGAATGTCATTCTGGATATAAAGAACCTTTGACCACACGAACAACATGTAATTGTAAGAAGTCCACTTTCGACTTAAGAACCAAATATCGACAAAACAATCATTATTAACTTAATGATTACATAATGATTATAACATGGAAATAAGTGATATAAAAGGAATAATAAGCTTGAAAAATGTTCTTAATCAATTAGAAATTAACTCAAGTTTATTATTCAGGAGATTAAAGAACGATCGAGTCAAGTCGGACCCGAGGTAAGGGATCTTACTCCTCTCTTTCTTTTTAAGTACACTCTTTTATGTCATTCCCTCTAAAGCTCATCTTTCTTGTTATTGGGATGTTATTTTATATTACACTTACTGTAATTTTTATGTTAATGTCATGAGAGACCCTATTCTCTCTCATCAATCCATTTTGGAAGTTTTGAGTGGTGCCGTTAGGATGCCGAATTTTCGTAAGAGATCTAACCTCTCTCTTTCTCTTTAAGTACTCCCCTTTATGTCACTTCTTTTAAGATATTATTTGTTATGATGTGGGATGTTATTTCATATTCCTGTTGCTGTAAATTTTGTTGTAATGTGATGAGATACCCTATTTGATCTCATCAATCCATTTTTGGAAGTTTTAAGTGGCGCCGTTAGGCTGCCGAGTTTTCGTAAGTGATTTTTTAATCTCACTTTTATTCCTGTGAGATTTATGCTACATTTTTCACAATTTCCTTTGAGTGGTGTATGTACTGAACATTATTTTACTCATTTTTTAATATTATTTCATTTATGAGTATTTACATCAATGATGTATTGTCCTTCTTTCACGGGGCGTATGTTTCGAAATATACCCATGTCGGTAAGGGAACCTTTCACCCTCCTCTTTTTAAAAGACTTATTTTGTTATGTCTTTTAATTAACATAATATTATTTTGGGATATGTTCCTCTATATCCTTATTGATGTAAATTTTATGTCCAAGTGATGAGATACCCTTTTTATCTCTCATCAACTCTTTTTCTGAATTTTGAAGTGACGCCGTTAGGCTGTTTAGTTATTGCAAGGTAACTTCTTAACCCAATTTAGATTCTTTGGGATAAGCTTGTACTCCTTGAATATGTCATTCTATGAATATGTGTGAAAAAACTCTGATTGTTTTACACTTAATACCCACTTATATTTCGTGTATTCTTTTGTCACACATAGTTATGTAACTGATTTATCCTTAATCCAAGGATACCGTCTTTGTATGGGACTTCGTCTCAATCTCCTTTCATTGAGGCATATTTTGTTTTATACACAACTTTCTTTTATACGGTGTATAAAACCCTTTTACTTTTACATTTATCCAAAATAAATCTTTTTATATGAAGCGTTTTACTAAACGAAAAAAGGTAATGTTTTTGTCGTACGTCTGCGGCGACAATGACTTCTCCGCCGCTGTGACCATTATTTGAGTTTCGGCTTCCTCTACAAGCCATATTTTTTTTAAAAGAAAAATTAATACCATGTTTTACTTTTCTTTTATTTTGGTATTGAAAATGGTTTTCATAAGGTTTTTTATATCAATGTGTTGTATTGATATCTTGTGATTTAAAGGTGGAAATATTATGTTTCCTTTATGCATGTTTTATGTGATACGATTGTGTTGAGGTTCTTGGGCATTATTATGAAGACGGGTGGTTCCGTGAAAAACTAAGGGCGGGTGAGCCCGATATAGCTCTCCAATGAATTGGGTAACGCGAAGGAGTGAAACGTTAAGGTTTCTCCGAAGAGATTTAAGGAATATGCTGTGATGGGTATTCCAAACGTAACCAAGAGGATTACTCCCTACGTAAGAATGTTATGAATGCCTCAAGTTACCTTTATGTCTTATGATTTCTATGATTTATTCATGATTTGATGAGGTATGTCAAAGTGCTTATGTTTTATGGGTAAAGTATGATCTCATCCTTATGTATATATGTACCCATGTTTCCTTTCCATATTTTTATATCCCTTACTGAGCTTTTTATGCTCATCCCAAGTTTTTTTTGAAATGTTTTTCATAGGTCAAGGGAAAGGTACATGATATGATGATAGTGTCAAGGAAGTGTCAAGAAATAATCCATGTTTTATTTTAAATATGTTTCCATTGATGGGAAAGAATAATACTATCTTTATGTAACCACTTTGTTTATATTTGGAATGTAATGAATGTTTTATGATCTAATTCTCTAAAACTCTAAACCTGAAAAGATCCTCAACGTGTAATCTTGTAATAACTCAAGATTAAGTAAGGTTTAAGGCTGGGGCCTTATATTCCATTTATATAGTATTGTTCTTGAGTGCAATCATTTAGGGGGACCAAGAAGATCCATATATTCATATTATAGTTATCTTATTTTTTATTTTTTATCCCATTATATTATTTTCAATTCTTAAGGAAATATTTTTTATCTAAATGTATTTTTCAAAAAAATATATTAAAATGTTGTTGGTTCTATCATATGGTTCATGTGATATATATAATACTAAATTACCAATCATGAAATAATTATATAATTAGAAGGGAAAATTCCATTGTTAAAATTCCATATCATTACATAGAAACACAAAAAAAACTATCCACACAATAGAAAAACACACCACATAACTACATACCCCTAAACTATATAGAAAAAAACCAAAATATCATTGTTTAATCCCCACACCACATCAAAAGTCTCATACTACAATGATACTAATCATAGTTTAGCATAAAAGATTGTTAAAACTTCCACTCTCTAGGAAATTTGCCACACCTCAGCTCATACAACCATCATATAACCTAATCTTCCAGTTAAAATATTTGTAAAGACTTAACGTTCCTCCACCCTTCACCTTATAACTCACTATAAATATCTCTCACACCTGGAAAACACAAATTAATGGTCTAAAAAGGTATATTCCATTTAGTAATGATGTTTTTTAAGGTAGAACCTATGTTATATAGGTACCTTAGAAAAACAAAAGCATAAGTGTGGGGTCAAAAGTGCGAAATATCATAGTGTGGGTGGGTTGGGTTATTAAAAGTGTTATTATATTATTTTTTATTTTATCTTATGATTCAAGGGTATCATTGATGAATAAATTAATGGTCAAACTTTGGGATAGATGTTGGGATTATTATTTATGAACACCTGTCTTGGATATAGGATTGCGGTTTTTATTTTATTTTTTAATATTGAGTTTTTAGGGGATGAATTTTTATTAATATTTATTATTTTTAGTCTTGGACCAAGGTGAAAATAGGCACATGTTCTTACATTATAGTTACCCAATATGATTACCTGATATGTATACGATGTTCGATGAGTGTAAAATGTTTTTAAATGAAAATTGTTCTGGAAAGCTATTTTGGGAAATGAAAATGTTTTGGAAATGGTTATGGATAATTAAAACATAAGTAATAAATGTTTTCATAAATAAAATTTTGGGGGTACATTAATTAGATAAAATAAATAGTGTTGTGTTTTTATGTATTATTATTTTATTATGATGACCAAATCATTATTTAAAGGTTGTGTGATGATAAAACTTAGTGGGTGGGTTCAAAAATAGGATTCCTTAGCTTTTATTTAGTATAATAAAGTAATGACTAAGACATGGTTTGAGATATGAAATTGATTCCTAGATGGTTAGATGCCCATGAGAGGGTAGAGAAGTAATATTTGGACAAATTTGTTATTTATAAACTCTTAAGAAGGTTTCAAGAGGCAGGTTGGGCATCTTGATTTAATTAAGTTATAAGGAACTGATAGTGATGATAATTTTATGATTAGAATAACAGGGTATTATTAGCGATAATGAAAGACTATTTTTATCCATGGTTAAGCCCAGGGGTTAACAGGTATGACTCTTTTTATGGGTTGGGGTTTAGTTGTTGGGTAGCATAGAGTATATTCTAGTAAAGTAGTTGTCTATAAGTTATTTTTTAATTGGGATACTCCATTATCTGTCACGACCCGTTCTCGGGGCCCATGGCGTGACTACCCCAAGCCCGCCTTCCATAGGCCAGGGGCTGGTGACTAGCACCAACGGCGTAATCCCCAATACTAGGAAGACATTGCCTTTATAAAAAGAAAACAAACACAACAGAGTACCCAACTGAAGTAAGCACTAAGCAAAAATGTATACAAAAGTAAGTGATGAAAAGAGAAAGTGGTTGGAAATACAAGACCAACAGTAAGTACAGTACAACTGAAAGTCTAGTACAACAGCAGTAAAGTAAAGCATCAACCACTGAGTCGTCCTTCGGGAATCCCACCTGAAGGGTGGGTAAAGATGGTCTCCTTGGCACCTCGGGTCTATCCGTCTGCTCCGTGTACGTCCCGCCATATGGTCCACCTCCGGGTACCGTCTAGTTCTACAAGTCTCTACTACGATCAACGATGTCCTTTGTCTGCATCCAACACAACGTAGTGCGGGTATTGCCCGTGCAGGGGTGAGTATAACGATACTCAGTAGGGACCCCAAGACCCCTGAAGGTCTCCCAGAATCCACGAAGGATAAACCACAAAGAAAAAATACAATCACAAAGTATCAACCAACTCTACTTAAGTATATACCCATACATATAACTAAGTCATCAATTCCAGTTTGGCTAAAACTCTCGAGCCCAATCCCAACCCAGTCCACACAGAAAAGAAGTCAATCACACCGATGTTAAAGATTTAAAGTCAAGACTCAACTCACACAGGTATACAACTCATGAAGAGGGGTGTAGATTATTAGATGTAGCCTCTGAATCACCTCCTCTGATGAACCCACGTAGGATCCTAGTACAGAAGTTGTCGCTACCGAACCCAAAGAGGATCCAAGTACACTAGTCATCGTTTCCAAACCCACGAAAGATCCAAGTACAGTAGTTATCATTGCCGAAACCATGGAGGATCCAAGTACAGTAGTCATCGCGGCCGAACCCACAAAGGATCCAAGTATAGTAGTCATTGCTACCGAACCCACAGAGGATCCAAGTATAGTAGTCATGGATGCCGAACCCACGGAGGATCCTAGTACAATAGTCATCTCTGCTGAACCCACGGAGGATCCAAGTACAGTAGTCATCGCTATCGAACCCACGGAGGATTCCAATATAGTTTTCATCATCGTCGAACCCACAGAGGATTCCAGTATGGTAGTCGTCGCAGTCGCAGCTAGCTCTAGGGTTCCCGCACACAACATGCTCGATTCCGGGAGGGTCCGTTCCTCGAGCAAAGGGGTCATCACATCAACTATCACTATGTCAAGAGTTGATGTACCCCTAAGTTCCATCTCATCAAAAGGAACCCAACGCGATAGACGGCGCATGAATCGGACGCCCGGTCTGAGAGATATTGACTTTTCTGTTCTTAGGGCCCGGTTGGAAATACGCTCGTTCCAAACCCGGCCATTATCCAAATTTGTCCAAAACTCACTTAGATTATCAAAAAATGACCGCTTCATCGAGAGGAACCCAAATCCACAGACGACGCGTTGATCGGACGTGCGGTCTTATAGTTATTCACGTTTAAGTGAAAACAGGCCCGACCCGTTAAGCCCAGTTGGCTGGCGGGTCGGGTCAACCCGGTTTTGGAAGGTCCAACCCAGAAGAGGGTTGGACCGGCCCGATGAGTCGCACGGCCTGGCCCGAGGGGGCGCAGCCCGGACCGGCGTGGCGCGGCCCAGCCCGGCGCGGCGCGGCCCAGCCCGGCGTGGTGCGGCACGGCCCGGGTAGCCGAGCGGCTCGGCCCGGGTGGCCGAGCAGTCTGGGGGGGGGGGTGCTTTCCCGAACCAGCGGCGCCACCCTCACAACCAGCTGGTCGAAGTCGGCCGACCTTCCTGGCACGATCGGCCCGCATGGGTGGGCTGCGGTCTCCTGGCATGACACCATGGGTGTCGCGGCCTTCATTCGCCCGACCGACCAATGAGCTGACCGGTTCACCCACTGAAGCGGACCACGGAGCGCAGGCCGCGATCCTCCACTGCGCGGCGCCCCTTGTGGTGCCGTAGTCTCTTAGGTCTGACCGGATATGGCCGGTCGGTTCTTCCTTGGCCGAGCGGCCCGCGGTTGCGGGCTGCGGTTCTTCTACACATGGCCGGCACACGATCTCCTCCTTCGCTAGTCGCCCCCTTTCTATCATGGTTTCCATCGTAAACAAAAGAGACTACGGAGGGTCGTCGGTCCATGTACGTTCGGCCTGCGCCCTCCGCATTAGGTGGAAGTAGTTGGCCGAATAAAAACTATGATTTTCAACGAATAATGGGGTTCAAAATAATCAATTCAAACTGAACAAACACCTACCTCAAAATAAGGTTCATAGTAGTCAGGCATCGCGGAAGACGGCGTCACGAGGAGATGGCGTCAACTCGTTGACTTCGGGGAAGAAGGAGCCGAGGATGGCATGTCGTCAGCATTCCTTGCGGGTGGCTCCTTCTCTTTTGGCTTGACCGAAGATCAAATGAGACGATCGTCGTTCTTCGACGGTGCTTCGATGGAATGACGATGTTCCTCAAGAAAAGAGGAACTCTCCTATTCAATTTCTCAAGAGTTCTCCCAAAAATCCCCTCAACACAACAAGTGCCCAAAATAAAATAATAGCTAAGGCTGTTATTTTATTAACACATGTAATTCAAAATTCAAACCACTTTAATTAATTAATTGTAGTACAATTCATTAATTAAAAGTGTTTTCATAAAATTAAGGGAGAGGGGAAGGTGGAGAGAACACAATAAATTAGGGGGAGATGGCAACAATTAATGAAGGGGAGTGTTAATGGGGGTTTTAAGGGGAGAATAAAGGTTTAGGGCACATGTGGGTCCCACCACACTAAATCCTACCATGGGAGGTTAAGTGGATGTGGGACCCACTTCTAACTCCCCTTGGGAGGAAATAACCACCAAATATAAAATAAAATTGTGTTCCACAATTTTATTTATTTTATTCTAAATCCCCAAAATTAACTTTCAACCCGCATAAAACGCAACTACAGTAAAGGTCCCCTTAAGTGAATACCAGCGCTGTGAGTTCTTCGGTGTCCTCATATTTCAATTTCAAGCACCGGTTCAAAAGATAGAAAAACCCGCACGTACGTTTACTGAACGTACCCGAACAAAACTTCAGAAATTGATTCCGGGTACACCGGGCCTCAGAATCAAGTGCCGTCAGAAACCGCTGACTTGTAAAATTCCAAAGTATTTAAGAAAAAAATTTCCTTGAAATTTCCGGGTCTTTAATTTACTCCCACCTCAGGGATTTACATCCCTATAAAGATACAAAACATACTAGGGAAACAAATGGGGGTACTCAGCTCGCATCTGAGCCTCCCGCTCCCAAGTGCTCTCCTGGAGGTTCCCGCGCTGCCAGCGAATGCACACCAGAGGAATCGACCGCCCACGTAGGGCCTACTCCTATTGATCCTCGATCTCCACCAGGCCCTCCAAGAATATATCCCCTTCATCGATGTCCAGATCCCCATGTTCGATGATGTGGGATGGGTCGTTCACGTATCTCCTTAGCTGAGATACATGGAAGAAGTCGTTCACCCTATGCAACTGAGGTGGAAGGGCTAGGCGGTAATCCACCTCAGCTACTCTGCTGAGGAACTGGAAAGGTCCGATGAATCGTGGAGATAACTTTCCATCCTAGAAAAATCTCTGTAGACCCTGTTGAGGTGAGACCCGTAAGAAGACGTGGTCGCCATCCTTGAACTCCAGTGGTCTCCGTCTTCTATCAGCATAGGACTTCTGTCTGCTATGTGCAGTCTTCATCTGCTCCTGGATGATCTGAACCTTCTCCATCGTAGCCTGAACCATCTCTGGTCACACAAGTGCTGACTCCCTAGGGTCAGTCCAGCACAGAGGTGATCTGCAAGGTCAGCCGTACAATGCCTCATATGGTGCCATCCCGATGGGGGAGTGGTAGCTGTTGTTGTACGCAAACTCCACCAAGGGTAGGTGATCCTCCCAGCTACGACCAAAGTCAAGGACACATGAACGGAACATGTTCTCGGGAGTCTGAATGGTCCTCTTAGTATGACCATCCATCTGAGGGTGGAAGGTGGTGCTCAGATGTAGCTGCGTCCCAAAAGCCTCCTGTAACCCCTTCCATAGCCGAGAAGTGAATCGAGCATCTCGATCGGAAACCATAGTCAATGGAACACCATGAATCCGTACGATCTCCTGAACGTAGAGGTGTCCCAAGCTCTATACTGAGCCCTACTCTATGATCGGTAGGAAGTGGGCCGAATTGGTGAATCGGTCAACGATCAACCTGATAGAGTCGTGTCCTCTAGATGTATGTGGAAGCTCCATCACGAAATCCATGGATATACCATCCCACTTCCACTTCAGGCCCTCTAAGGGATGTACCAAGCCTGCTGGTACCTGGTGCTCCACCTTCACATGCTGATAAGTGAGGCATCATGAAACGAACTCTGCTACAACCTTCTTCATACCTGGCCAAAAGTGCTATCATACGAGGTTCTGGTACATCTTCACCACTCCTGGATGTACTGCTAGAGGGGAAGTGTGAAACTCCCTCAGCACTTCCTCATGTAGTGAAAATGGTACCATAGTACGTCCCCTGAAGAGGATGACATGCTACCCTCCTTCAGAAAACACATCAGGTGCCTGTCCTTTGGATATTTGAGCACATCGCATCTCACAGTTGACGTCCCCTCACTGTTCCTCTCTGACACGCTGAAGGAGTGGAGGAGTGACTGTGAGAGACTGTATAAAAGCTGCTCCATCTCTATCCACAAAGGATATCTGCAACGCGGCTAGCTGCTCTTCTGCCTCTCCTAGAAGCTGAATGCTCGATCTCCTGCTGAGAGAATCTGCTACAACCTACCCCTTCCCAAGAGTATAAACTATCTCGAAGTCATAGTCCTGGAGGAACTCAGGCCATCGTCACTGTCTCAGGTTAAGGCCCTTCTGCGAGAAGATGTACCTGAGACTCTGGTGAAGTCTGGAACTAGGGTAAATTTGGACGACTCATGGGTGATCGACTGCACCCTCTTATGTATGATTCCATCCTATGCTACTTGGGTTTTCCTTTTCGCCGACCAAGGAAAAACCATCCCAACATTGTAGGTAAACCACAACCTTTTTTCCTAATACAGTCAATTTGTGTAAAAACTATGGTTTCCTAGTCCATACCCAAACTAACGTCATAATGCCTCGACGCTGCCACCAAGAGGTTCCAACTGAAACTCTCACCTCAAGGGTCAGATCACACCATTGGCGTAAGTGTGATCATTGAGTCTCCTCCCAAAGGTATCTCCAGACGTAAGGGTCAAGTCAACGGCTTAACCGGAAACTCTAGGTATGGTACAAGATTTATGGAAGGAATGAATGATTAGTATCTATGTCCATTGATACGGCAGCTAGTAATAGACTCAGACCGTACCTCAAATCATTCCTACAGCCTTTGGGTCACACTAATTGACCGCATACAACTATTATCTTCCCCTGCCCTCTAGCTCCCTGAGCCTAGTTGGGACTATAAAGGTGGGTGGTTGTAACATATCAAAATGTTCACCACCACATGCTTCTCTCCTAGCTCTACTTCCACCTCTACTACCCTGTATATTCATCTGTCCTTAACACTTCCTCTTCTCCAAACATTCTACATGCTCAAGTCTCTGAGACTGACATCAGTTTCATGCTTTCTAACTACTACCATTCACTGGATGTTTCTGCTTAGCCAATGAATATTCAACCACAAAGATTCTCTCTAGCACCCTAACATAAGTAGGAATTCATAGAGGAAAAAGTACTGTATTAGATATCCTTGAACACACTTTGCTCAGAGGTCCAAGCTCTAAAGCACTGATCGTATCATATCCATCAAGTACCAGGAAATATTGGAATGACTCGATGAATACTCTGCTATCGACACATCGTCCTGCCGAAGCTGTATAAGCCCTAGAAAACTCTCATCCACCTCCTCAAGCCAGTCCTCAGCCGCCTGTGGGTTGGGATCGCCTTGGAACTTGAGGGGTATCTGGTGCTAAAACACATGTAAGGCACTAAGCCTACAAGTTTACTCTACCGGTACCGCCGGTAGTGTCTGATGACCAATGGAAAATGATATAGTTGGCACACTTCCCAAAGGTACCATCTCAAAAAACGGTCCAAGTACCGAAACCTCATCACTATGCATATCATCCTCATGGTCACTCACTGAAAAAGATTAGTATCTAAGATCAACATCTTCTCTACTAGTGTCTCAACTAGGCAGAAAACTCCAGTAATCGCCTCCATCCATTCCTCTGCTGCCTGTGAATCTATCTCGGCTCGAAAACTCGGAGGCATCTTATGCTAGAACTTGTAAAACATGATCAGTTAGCATGCACCATCTGCCAGTGCAGCTGGGGTCATCTGCTACCCAATGGGTGGTGGTGCTGCTGGTACACCACCCGAAGGTGACAACATAGAAAGAGGGCCCTGCACCGGAGCCTCGTCGCTCGGTGGGCCGTCATCGTATACTATCTCTCGGGAACCATAGATGGATATCATCGCAGAGACATCCTGATAAGGAATAGGTGCGCCATGGTCAAACAGTATACCTGGTGAGTTGACACAAAGTAATCACAAAGAAAATTTTTCAAACACACATGCAATTGGTGTTTTCGTGCACCGAGTCGGAAATCAGAGATCAGGGTCCTGGTGTATGGATCTGTTGGCCACCGAACCAACACTGGACTCCCTGGACTGATAACCACACTCAATACTCTTAACACTATTACTTCATAGAAAATAATAATTATAGTCCTGAGTTCTGTGGTAGAACCGACTCCTATGATACCAATTTGTCACGACCCGTTCTCGGGGCCCGTGCCGTGACTACCCCAAGCCCGCCTTCCATAGGCCAAGGGCTGGCGACTAGCACCAAAGGCATAATCCCTAATACTGGAAAGACATTGAATTTATAAAAGTAAACAAACACAACAGAGTACGCAACTGAAGTAAGCACTAAGAAAAACTGTATACAAAAGTAAATGCTGAAAAGAGAATGGGGCCAGCAATACAAGCCAAAAAGTAAGTACAATACAACTGAAAGTCTAGTACAACAATAGTAAAGTAAAGCAGTAACCACTAAGTTGTCCTTCTAGAATCCCACTTAAAGGGTGGGTACAGATGGTCTCCTCGGCACCTCGGGTCCGTCCGCTCCGTGTACATCCCGCCATGTGGTCCACCTTCGGGTATCGTCTAGCTCTACAAGTCTCTACTACGATCAGCGATGTCTGTCGTCTGCATCCAACACAACGTAGTGCGGGCATTGCCCATGCAGGGGTGAGTATAATGATAACTAGTAGGGACCCCGAGATCCCCAAAGGACTCCCAAAATCCACGAAGGATAAACCACAAATAAAGGATACAATCACGAAGTATCAACCAACTCTACTTAGGTATATGCCCATACATATAACTAAGTCATCAATTCTAGTTCGGCTCCAACTCTCGAGCCCAAGCACAACCCAGTCCACACAAGAAATAATTCAATCACACTGATGGTGAATATTGAAAGTCAAGACTCATCTCACACAGGTATAAAACTCAAGAAGAGTGGTGGTGATGATTAGATGTAGCCTCTGAATCATCTCCTCTACCGAACCAACGTAAGATCCTAGTACAAAAGTCGTCGCTGCCGAACCCACGAAGGATCCAAGTACAGTAGTCCTCGCTTCCGAACCAATGGAGGATCCAAGTACAATATTCATCGCTGCGGAAGCCACAGAGGATCCAAGTACAGTAGTCATCGCTGCCGAACCCACAAAGGATCCAAGTACAGTAGTCATCACTGCCGGACCCACAGAGGATCTAAGTACAATAGTCATTGCTGCCGAACCCACGGAGGATCCAAGTACAGTAGTCATCGATGTCGAACCCATGGAGGATCCAAGTATAGTAGTCATCGTTTTTGAACCCACAGAGGATTCCAATACAGTTGAAATCTTCGTCGAACCCACAGATGATTCCAGTACGGTAGTCGTCACAGTCGCAGCCAACTCTAGGGTTCCCACACACATTAAACTCGATTCTGGGAGGGTCCACTCCTCGAGCAAAGGGGTCATCACATCAACTATCAATAATTCTAGATTTGATTTACCCTGATGTTCCCTCTCGTCAAAAGGAAACCAACACAACAGACGACATGTCAATCAGACGCACGGTCTGAGATATATTGATTTTTCCATTCCAAGGGCCCGGTTGGAAAAATGCACATTCCAAACCCGTCCATTTCCCAAAGTTGTCCAAAACTCACTTAGATTATCAAAAAAGGACCGATTCATCATGAGGATCCTAAAGCCATAGACGACGTGTCGATCGGACGCGCGATCTTATAGTTATTCACGTTTAAGTGAAAATGGGCCCGACCCGTTAAGCCTAGTGGGCTGGTGGGTCGGGTCAACCCTGTTTTGGCAGGTCTGACCCAGCAGAGGGTCGGACCGGCCCGATGAGTCGTGTGGCCCGACCCGGACTGGCGAGGTGCGACTCGGCCTGGTGCAGCGCGGCCCGGCACGACGCGGCCTGGCTAGACTCAGCTCGGCCTGGGTGGCCGAGCGGTCTGGGGGGGGGGGGGGGCACTTTCCCAAACTGGCGACGCCGCCCTCCCAACTGACAAATCGAATCCAGATAGCCTTTCTGGAAAAAGCGACCCGCATGGGCGGGCCGTGGTCTCCCTGCGCGGCACCATGGGTACTGCGACCTTCATCCGCCCACCCAGCCGACAAGCTGGCCCGTTCGCCCACCGAAGCAGCCCGTGTAGCGCGGGCCACAGTCCTCCGCAGCGTAGTGCCCTTTGTGGCATAGAAGTCTTTTCGATCCAGCTGGCTATGGTCGGCCGATTCTTCCTTGGCCAAGCGTCCCACGGTTGCGGCCCGCGGTTCTTCTACACGCGGTCGGCACGCGACCGCCGCCTTCGCTCATTGCCACCTTTCTATCATGGTCTCCATCGCAAACAAAAGAGACTATGGAGGGTCGTTAGGCCGTGTGCGTTCATCCCACACCCTCCACGTTAGGTGGTAGCAGTTGGCCGAATACAAACTGTGATTTTCAACGAAGAACGAGGTACAAAATAATCACTTCAAATTGAACAAACCCCTACCTCGAAATAAGGTTCGCGGTAGTCGGGCGTCGCGGAAGACGACGTTGCGGGGAGACATCGTCAACTCGTTGACATCAGGGAAGGAGTCAAGGATGGCGCAACATCAACATTCCTTGCGGGTGGCTCCTTCACCTTGGGCTTGGCCGAAGATCGAAGGAGACTATCGTCATTCTTCGACGGTTCTTCGATGGAAGTACGGTGTTCCTCAACAAAAGAGGAACTCTCCTCTTCAATTTCCTAAGAGTTCTCCCAAAAATCCCCTCAACACAAAAAGTGCCCAAAATAAAATAATAGCTAAGGCTATTATTTTATTAACACATGTAATTAAAAATTCAAACCATTTTAATTAAATAATTGTAGTTCAATTAATTAATTAAAGGTGTTTTCATAAAATTAAAGGGAGAGGGGAAGGTGGAGAGATCACAATAAATTAGGGGTAGTTGTCAAAAATTAATGAATGGGAGTGTTAATGGGGGGTTTAAGGGGAGATGAAAGGTTTAGGGAACCTGTGGGTCCCACCACACTAAATCCTCTCATGGGAGGTTAAGTGGATGGTCGCCCCACTTCTAACACCCCTTGGGAGGAAATAACCACCAGATATAAAATAAAATTGTGTTCCACAATTTTATTTATTTTATTCTAAATCCACAAAATTAACTTTTAACCCACATAAAAGACAACTTTGGTAAAGGTCCCCTTAAGTAAATACCGGCGCTGCGAGTTCATCAGTGTCTTCGGATTTCAATTCCGAGCACCGGTTCAAAAGATAGAAAAACCTGCACGTACGTTTACTGAATGTACCCAAACAAAACTTCAGAAATTGATTCCGAGCACACCGGGCCTCATAATCAAGTGCCGTGAGAAACTACTGACTCGTAAAATTCCAAAGTATTTAAGAAAAATTTTCCTTGAAATTTCTAGGTCTTTATATTATCATTACCCTTGGAGGAAAGTGGGTGTTAGTTATACGATATATAAGGAATGAATGATGATATTATCTCTATTGTTTAGAGCTTGGGTATATTATTCGATATTTTAAATGACTCAATAATAATGTGTAATAATTTGATTTGTTCTAAAGGATAAATCCATTGTATAACTTTGGAATAAATACAAAATTGGCTCTTCTATTGGAATAAGTTGTACCTGTGATGGCTGCTTGGTTGGTTGACATAGTGAGTGGGACTTGGATTTTGGTGACACAACTCATGAATACATGATTCAAGATACATGAACACATAGTACAAGAGTTTATACCCACTCTTAGTTTGATATTTAATAAGATAAATGATGGATAAGAACCATTGTGGAGGTGGTTCTTATGATTATCTCTTTTCCTTGGGGGGAAGAGAGTGATTGATCACGTGTCTTATAAGGTGAAGTCATGGTAGTGATTGGAAATACATGTTAGACATTGGAGAGGCCTCTTTCGCATGCAGGTTTCATGGATTTAAGATCAATTTTAGGTCCTTAAAGGAAACTATAGGTTGCTATAATCAAGAGGTTATAATGTGGTTGGATATGAATCTCTAACTCCATATTTCCTCAATATCTTGGAGCTATCTTGTGGGACTCTAGGGATTAAAGGTTCACATTTAGAGTTGTAACTGGAATAAGGGAATTATTTTTTTAGTATTTTTTCAAGATGAAAATGGTGTTAAGAGGGGTTTTACTGAATTTTTCATTTTTTGTGAGTATATGAGTTAAAAAATCTTAATGGTTTTAAAATTGTATGAGACAACTGATAATTTTAATAAGAAATTGATAGGAATGGTGGATCAAATTATCTGTAAATAAATTGAATGTGTGTTCCCATCTATAGTGATATGGGACATCAATGGAATTATTAAATTTCTTATAAAATAACATAGATTTTTCTGAGGATGGGAATATTAAAGTTATATGGTAACAATTAAATTTATCAGTTTTTGTGTATTCCTATTGAGACTTTGGGATAAGATGATAGATTATGGATAACTATGGATACTACTGTATCAGAGTACTTTGATGTTCTTAGACCCCAGTATGATATTTGAAATGATATATTAGATTGGAATGATTGTGGCTCATGAGAAATGATGCTCGAGTAAAAATAAAAACCAATAAAGTTAGAGCTTAATAATTAGTGACCAAGTTAATACCCCGAAATGGAATACACCATTGGATGTTTGGGTTATGTCTCTCATTTTTAAAGGAATTTGGTGAAAATCAAGAGAGATTAGTTAAGGGAATTTATAGTAGTAGTGGTTGTAGTTTCAAATTTTCACTTAGGTGAAAGTGGTAAAATCCTATACAGTAAATAAATTTCAAATGAAAAAAATATTTGGAGATCATTCTAGAGTGTTATAAGACTTTTGGAATTGTTATGTTATTTGAGATAAACAAATGGGAATTTAGAAACCATATTGATATGGGGAGTTACAAGCAACAAGATGTGTAACAAACCCATCAAGTTGGTGTTTTTGGTTTCGTTATCGATGATATGGTGCAAGTTAGATGAGTTAAATCTATTTCCTAGAGAGTATAAGATTTAGAATTCATTTGTATCATTCAGATAGAGTAATTATCTCGAGTGACTAACTTAGTGTATAATTTGATGAATGGTCCATGTATAACCTAAAATGGGAATAATTCTGTACATTCTTGGTATAAATTCATTATCTTGTAGAATTTTGGATAATTTTAGTCTATATTACACTATAATATGATGTTGAACTTAGGTAAAATTAGTTGGGTGTTTTCATGATTTCACTAGTGTTAAGACATCGTTATAGAGATAGAGAATTGTTCTTGTGTTGCATGATCTTGATGGGAGTCATTCAATGGTGGATAAAACAATTTTTTCTTGTATGATTGAAAATAGTATGGTTTAATCGGTGTCAAATTAATTTTTTTATGAAAATTGATGATTTATATTAAATATTAGTGTAAATGTTTTAGTTAAAAATATATTTTGGCTATATCAGGTGTGTAGATCTTATTGGTGTTTCCCTAGGATTATAAAGGTGTGGTACTTGTTTCCAACTATATTTAAGAGATTTATATTAAGTTAAGTAGTAAAATGTTGTGATTTTTGAGAATTGTTTCTAGAGATTTTGTAAATTAACTAGATGATAAGGGTTAAAGTTAACTAATTAGTCAAGTAGATAATGTACATGTTCCATTGTAGGACTATGAGGTTTTTTGAATATGATAAAAAACAAGTTCAAAATTTAGAATGATTGGAAGATCATCAAGGCATGGAGGGTTGGATTTTTATTGGAGGGTGCTCTAAAAGTTCAATCAAGAGATTCATATGTTGTCCTTTAAAAGCCAGAAACATCACTCTGGAAAAAGACCATCATTGATTCAATATGAATTGGTTAGATATTAAATCTACCATAAGTAAGGTTGATATCAACTCTCTAGAAAAATAAGGTAAATATAATATGTGATTTCACTAGAATATGAAGAAATAAAATACTAAATAATGAGTCAACCTCACCGAAATAATAAAAAACATTAGGATTTACATAATTATTGAAAATAATTAATTGAGACGATCAATCCATGATACAAATTTCAAACAATTCAACTAAACTACTAGATAAATATAAATATAAGATTAGTATTCATACTATTGGTTTTTTGAAGGATCGAAAGTAGAAGAAGTTCTAGTGGTGATGAGAAACATATATAACTAGAATATTCTGAGTGAAGTCTATGAAAGTTAAACCACAAAATATTTTGAGTGAATTTATAATCATTATGTTGATTTTAATATGTACATTTAAAGTGATACATTCATGTATTTGAGTTTGGTATTCATTATAGGTTTTTTAAAATACTTAAATATTATTGATGCTATGATTTGTGGGGGGTTTAACCGAGTTAGAAACATTATATACTCATAAGATATTCAAATCAGTTAACTAAAGTATTTTTTGAGGAGGAGTTTCAAATTTAATCCCATAATCCCTAGTTTTATTAGATTAATTCCAACTATATAAAGGGGAGGACCTTGTTTAATGAGTGGTTGTTGAGTGTGATGAGTTTTTTTTGAGAGAATAAGGTTATATAGAGCCCAAAAAATATTATTTAGGGTATATACTAGATTAAAGAAGGAGATAACTGATTTGAAGAGGTTATAAGTTGTATAACCAAAAGATAAAAGTGATATATGTTAGGTCAAAATATACAAAGTAACACACAAGAGGGGGTGAATTGTGTCTTTTCAAAAAACTTCCATAATTATGAATTTTCATAACCACTTTGATTAATGAAGATATGTGGTGTTTTTATTCTGTATGAAAATAGTTAGTGGATTAATAGAAATAAATAACACAATTTTTTATAGTGGTTCTGGGAATAAAGACCCCCTTGTCCACTACACCAAATACTCTCTCAGTGATATTGGTGAATTTCACTTGTCTGGTCGTGTTATCATAAGACATAAATTCCACAACAAAGTGAAGGAAGTTGACACATTACAAAAAAGATAAATTATAATGTCTTATGGTTCTATAATAGAGAACTGATTATCCATAGATTAGATGAATAATTAGATACTCCACCATAACCGAGTTCGAGTAGTTAAAAACTTCAAATGAATCAAAAGTTATTGATTTTTTTGAAATAGGTTGAACTTCAAAAATAAATAAGCACACAATTGATTGTATATGGATCTTATTCTTCAGAAAAAAAATATATTTAAGATTAAAATAGTCTGAAGTGATCCAATTGGAATGAAATTTTCAATAAGGTAGAAACTTAAATAGAAATAAAATATTGAACATGTATATCTCCAAAGTGTATCTTCTTTTATAATTTATCATTATTCGTAGTATCACATTGAAGAATTCTCAAATAAAATAGTCATATCTTTGAATCGATTATCAAATATGTAAATAGATACTCTGAGAGAACATATAGAGCATATGACTTTATTAAATATTTTAGATCTAAAAGAATAGCCTCATTGATCATGAAAATTCAAATTTCAATTGACCAGGAGAATCGTGATGTAGAGACCCGAAACTTGATGTACATGGACATTACATTACTTTTACAGAATACTTAACACATAGCAAAAAAAACAGACACACAAGGACTGTAATAGTTTAGTGTCTTTGGAAACTCGGAATATAAACATCTAATCATGTTGAAAGATCTTCAACATCCCCCATAACGATCTTCCCCTTTTTGTTTCTTTACCTAAAACCTTTATTTATATCTTGGGGAAAAGAAAACATAAAAGGGGTGAGCTCAAATGCCCAGTAAGGGTAAAAATAGAGAACATAAAACAATCCATAAACATTTGAATGCAAAAACTTTAACATAAAATCTAAACATCAAAATCTGGAGCAAAGACATGAATCTTGGAAGTACGTAAGGCATATATCATAAGGGAACATAAATCATGATAAAATAGAATGGGAATAAAACATGTAATTATGTCAACCATTAAGAACATGTTATGATTTCCATAGTAGCCAAGGCATTGCTGCCAAGACCATCTTAGTGGACAAAGTCCCTTTCTGAATCGAGTTCACTCCTCGTTTCAGTCCTGTAACACTGAACCAGATTAACTTACCGTTCTAGACATGTCTATCTCATGAGATATAAATCTTTACCCAATGAATTGGAGGGATATATAGGTTCCACCCATCTCATAATGAAATCATTCTTACTTGTGCCACAATATAAACATAAATCATTCATCATAACCCAAGAATAAAATGGGTTTCATAAACATCATTCCATCATAACATAATCCATAAAAAAAAATTGGATATAATTTCATCATAAGAAAAGTGAAACCATGTAAATCATAGATACATGATACTTGAAACATACACATATGAAATAATGTCATCTTAGATGAAAAATTGGTTTGGATAAAACACTTGAAATGAATTCTTGAGGAAAATATCCTTTTTTCTTCAAAATCATTTTCTTTTCACAAAAATGTCGTGCAATTTTAAAATAAAAGTATTTTGTTGCAAATAGTCATGAAATCTTTTGGAAGAAGCTTCATGAAAACAAGTCTTTATAAAACCGTAAAAATCCTTTCATTCCATATATGTTAAAAAAACATTCTTCTCGTACTTTTGTCGGAAAAGTCAAAAAGTACCTTGTAGGGTAAATAAAAGAAAGATTCCTTCCATACCATGGGGTAAAAGTCAAAATGGGTAAAAGGACTTTAAAAATACATGAATACACTTTTATAAAACATAGACATGGATGATAGAAATAACCCCAGTAAATACTTACGAATAAGCAATCTCGGATAAAAATGAGATTTGTAAAATTATCCCTTACCTTAGGTCCGATATGCTTTGTACGTTTCCGAACCTCCTGTATAATGATTTAAATAATGTCATTGACTTATTAAATAATCATATTCATTGTTATGATATCATATATGGTTCACCTATTACTTTATATTACCTGTTCTTTTGTAAGTTCCATGTTAAAGCAGCGTTTTGAGTTAAATCATTTTATTTATCGTACATGTTTGGACTTGTTGTTCTTGATATTATTACTTATATCCTGATTTACTTAATTATAGAATGTAAAAAATTATTTATATATAATATATATTCAGTATATACATATATATATGATAGATCGATTAAATGGAATGAAATACACCGTTCATGGAGACGATAGGTCGTACGTACACATGAACGCTGTTTTTGTTTCCTTATTGAATTGAATGAAATTAAGTAGATGAAATACATATATATACACATAAATCCAGTATCATTATTATATCTTATATTTCATGATTACTTATTATATATACTTTATAATCATTCATGATTGGTTAACATGGAGAATGAATCTCATCGCGTCGTGGAGACGGTAGTCCGTACGTACGCACAAGCGATGATATCATTCCCATGATCGTGGAATTGCATTGAAGTGTATGTATAATATTTCAGAATCAATATCACTTTGAAATAATCATATATAGTTATTTATTTACAAAATTATAACCATCTAAGTAAGGTGGTGGTTGAAAACAGATTACACCACAGCGTGGAGATGGTATTCCGTACGTACGCACGTGCGGTGATTTCGTTTTCCGTAGGATGGATAGGTGGTGAAATATGGTTGTTTCATACTTATAATAACATATAAGTATATGAGTGATACTGATGTTATTAATTCATAATGAAACAAATAAAGAAGAATAATTAGAAGAAGAAATAAAGTTGAAAGAATCGGTAACCGATATTACCTCTTCTTCCGAAACGCCTTTTTGAAACCTCCTCTTAGGGCACTAAGATTGGTCTTTGAAGAAGACCATAACCTCTATTATGTTTCTAGGGAAGTTTAGAAGAGAAATATTCAGGGGTTGGCCGAGATTTAAGGCTCAAAGTGGTGTGAGGAAGAGAGGGAGGAGGTGCCCTTTTATAAGGGAGGAGAGGGGCACCTTTGGAATAACTAAAAATATTATTTTATTATAAAGTCATATTCGGTTTTTAATAGCTCAAAATTGAGTTATTTCTAAGATAAGGTGGGGATGGGTCTAAATAATCTCATACAATAGAATTTAGACAAGTTTAGGTTTCTATTTTAACCTTATCATTTAAATTAAACTTTAAGTTAAATAATTTTTCTTTTACCGTGTCTTCTTGTTTTCTTACACTATAAGGTTAATAAAGATACTATAACAAGCCAAAAGAACCCCAAGGTGTTTATTATTAATATATATAACCTTATCTAAGTCATTTGGCCGAACCATATATTTCTAGGAATAAAATAACAATTAATAATATAATATTTTTTTAAAACTATTTTATGTCAATTTTGACACTATTTGGTAATTGATTTTTGTGAAAATCCTAAAAGAATGATTAGTTAGAAAAAAGTTAACTAAATAAATACTAACATGTAATATTAACCTATAAAATTAGTGTAATTCATAAAAAGTCTCAAATTACATTTATTTGGGTATTTATAACATCAATTATATCAATATTTAATTAATAAGATAATTACTGCATCATCATTGTGCCATAAATAAATTAAATTATTTAATGTTTAAAAATTATAAATAAAACTCCATTATGTAGGAAATCTTTTTATATTTCTAATGAATATTTATAGTCTAATTTATCTTATTTATAACTCTATATTAAAAATGATTTAGTTATTAAACTTTGATTTTAACTATTTTAACCCTTCTTTAAATAAATTAATAATAAATGTCCTAATCTAATTAAAGTGCGCCTAAATGGTCATATTTTATTAATAAGGTTGTTTTTGATCGAATTAAACTTATCCAATAGAATTATGACATGTGTTAGGGTAATAATAATATCATTTTTACCCTTAATTACCCTATTTACTTTTAACCGTGGTAAAAAAAAGTAAAAAGTTACTATTCACCAAAAATTATTTTCATCTCATTGAACCAAATTTTAGTCCTTGATATTACCCGTGTCTCTAGGAGTTTTGAAATTCCACTCACAGAAGTGGTAAAATTATGTTTTATGTGAATTTGCAAATTCTCCTAGGAGGTGGGTAAAAGACGGTGAAAAGTTCAATAAAATTCTTATATATCTAAAATTATTATAAAAGGACTCCAATTAAATAAATTGAACTTATATTGGTATTATGTATCAATTTTGACCTAAAATAAATTTAAATAAAATAAATAATTATTTAAATAAAAAGTCAGTTTTTGAATAGTAACCCAGTGTTTTCACTATTCATCAAAAATTGAACGTTTTCAGAAAAATACCAAAACATTACCCTAGGATAATTTCGATATTCTGAATCCAAAAAATGAAGTCCATTTTAAAAGGTAAAATTTATAAAATTTCAAAAAGTGGGTATTACTATTCATAACGGCTAGTTTATATAACATATCGTTGTTTAGCGAAACTCGGTATTTCATACAACACACGCTATCGTGGAAGGTCGCGATTGCATGTAATGAAAGCCAATTCAGGGATGCGTGTTGTGCAAGATCCTTTTGGTGTAGCGTACAACAAAATACATTAATGAAATTAAAATGAATATTTTTCATAAAATCTCGGGGTGTTACATTCTACCCCCCTTGAAATAATTTGCGCCCTCGAAATTCGTCAGGGTTATAAATGGTTTACTACTCGAAAGTTTCTTTTATAGAAACCCACATCGTAAAAAGGAATACAAAAACTTGGCTTTAAAAACTAAAGTATGAAATGTAACAGTTACCCAAATTAACTAATCATTGGGTTTCCACATAGGAGAACATAGGTGAAAATATGGATATGGAAGAGAAATCTAACTGTCATGTTATGATGGAGAGTGGTAGAGAACATGGCTATGAAAAAGCCAACAATCACAAATCCATAAATTTGTGATGATCTAGGGTACCATCTGATTCATCGGATATAAGGGCAGTAGGACAACACTTTTGGTTTTCAAGTTCACTTCCCTAAAGTTGAAGAATTTGAATTAGAATGAATACTTACTTTATTTTGGTATAATCTCACCATTTTTTGTGCCTTGAACAATTTCCACTTCATCTCTTTAAGAAATGAAGTTGAATTTGTCTTTCGTGAAGTTTTAGCAGATCATGTGATAGAATGATAGGTCATTCCATCTGTCTCAAACATAAGTTAGGAAAAGTTATATACATAATTCCATCTATGGTGAGATTAATCATATATGGTTCCAAAATGGACTTATACTTCATCTATCATCCTGTATAATAAAATAAAACTAGTTTCTACTAACCAGGGTCTTCCTTTAGGCCAGTGGTAGGAAATAAAGGCCTGTCACACTTCAGTTGTGGGTTCGATTCCCACAGCCTTGTCTGACGTGATGGGTTGTCGCTCATTCTGCAGGTTGTCCTTTTTTTTTCTAAATATACAATACTAACTTATGTACACATAATACATTCCAATATTTATACTTATCCATAATATTGCAATCAATTCTCATATTATAGTGAAAACGATTACCAGAGATTTCATATAACAAGCATGTTAATACCATCGTTGATCCCCATATATCATAAGATATGTCTTTTTGGTCACATTCCAAACATTCGAAGGCCTTACTCATGTATTCTCTTGAAAAAAAATAAATTACCATAGAACCTTAGTAAAAACATGAATGCTGTCAAAAGGTAACTCTTTCCACATACCAAAATCCCAAAAATTCTATATACTCAAATCATGATATCACTTTGTCCTTATATCAGTCATGAGCTCATGAATACTGTCATATATTTCATTTTCTCCTTATCCCTTCATTATGCAGATATCAACTTCTTTCCAAAAATATCTCAATCACTTTCCATGGTTACTAGTTCCATAAAATTATTGAAAACCACAATAGACCAATACATAAATATTCCAATATTCCACGATACTATATATGACATTATTTTGGAATCCCATTACATAAACACTTAATCATTCCACCACATCGTTGTCATATTCAACATCACCAATAGTGATCGCATGTGACTTCCCTTTTTTCCTTTGCCTAAGTGGTTGCACATGTCGATCATCATTAACCCTTGGATTAGGGAATTTATTAGCATAATGCCCCATTTCATTGCACTTGAAGCATTGATGTTTTGGCGGTGCGTTCTCTGCAGTCTTTTCTTTATTCACATCATTAGCAACCCGTTTTCCATTACTTCGACAGTCATCTGCTCGATGAACTTCTTTTCCACACTTAAAACATTTTCTATTCCCTTTAAGAAAATCTTCACCATGCTTCTTTCCACACTTTGAGAATAAGGAAACATTCATCTTCTTTTCACCATTATTCTGAGATTTCTCCTTAAACTCCATCTTTTGTTTCTTGTCAAAACCATGAGATGGATATGTAACACCAACTTCCATTTATACCTTTATAGCACAACGCACAATTTCTTCATAGCTACTGAAGTCTCTTATAGCTAATGCCCTTCAAATATTTGGTTTTAAGCCACTGAAGAATCGATCAACTTTACTTTCAGGTTGGATGATAAAGCCATATGCATACCTTGCAAGACTTGTAAAATTCGCTTCGTATATACCAACAGATTCATCATCCTTTTTCTTTAGTTGAATAAACTCCTTCTCCATATTTGTTCGAAGAATATGAGGGAAGTACTTATTGAAAAATAAGTTCTTGAACTCGTCCCATTACATGGACTCAATTTTATCTCTTGGCCCCGTATTCTTGATAATATTCCACCATTGATCAACTTCACCTTCCAAACGATATACTGCTAAGATGACATTATCATGTTCAGAACATTGAAGAACTGAAAATATCTTTTCAGTGGTACTGATCCATTGTTCAGCAACAAGTGGATCAGAAGACCCACTGAAAGAAGGTGGGCGTTGCCTCATGAAGGACTGAATAGAATATTTTTCCCTTCTCTGCTCATTTGGAATTCCAGAATGATTCATATCTTGTGTAAGTATAGAAATTAGATTTTGCACTCCATATCCAATAACATTTGTTTGTTCAGGAGGACAATCATTTCATTGTCCATTACATTGATCAGCACGGTTCCTTCGGGTTCTAGCCATCGTCTAAAACCCAAAAAGAATAGTGTGAGAGGCAAAAATCATGCTAGGGAAAACAACATAATAAAGGGGGAGTACCTTCAATATCTAACATCTTAGGTTTAATTATAAGATCGTTACAGAAATTCTAGGACTATAACCTATACTTATACTTAACCTTAGGGACATTCCTAGACATACCTTAGAAATATCTCTAGGGATCTTACTAAAGTTATCACATCCTAGTTTCCAAAGGTTGACTAAACCTTTCCTCTGATACCAACTGTAGAGACCCGAAACTTGACGTACATGGACATTACATTACTTTTTCGGAATACTTAATACATAACAAAAAAAAATAGACACACAAGAACTGTAATAGTTTACTGTCTTTGGAAACTCAGAATATAAACATCTAATCATGTTGAAAGATCTTCAACATCTCCCATAACAATCTTCCCCTTTCTGTTTCCTTACCTAAAACCTTTATTTATATCCTGGGGAAAAGAAAACATAAAAGGGGTGAGCTAAAATGCCCAGTAAGGGTAATCATAGAGAACATAAAACAATCCATAAACATTTGAATGCAAAAACTTGAACATAAAATCTAAACATCAAAATCTGGATTAAAGACATGAATCTTGGAAGTACGTAAGGCATATATCATAAGGGAACATCAATCATGATAAAATATCATGGGAATAAAACATGTAATTTTGGAAACCATTAAGCACATGTTATGATTTTCATAGTAGCCAAGGCATTGCTTCCAAGACCATCTTAGTGGACAAAGTCCCTTTCTGAATCGAGTTCACTTCTCATTTCAGTCCTGTAACTCTCAACCAGATTAACTTACCGTTCCAGCCATGTCTATCTCATGAGATATAAATCTTTACCCAATTCATTGGAGGGATATATAGGTCCCACCCATCTCATAATGAAATCAGTCTTACTTGTGCCACAATATAAACATAAATCATTCATCATAACCCAAGAATAAAATGGGTTTCATAAACATCATTCCATCATAACATAATCCATACAAAAAAAATTGGATATCATTTCATCATAAGAAAAGTGAAACCATGTAAATCATAGAGACATGATACTTGAAACATACACATATGAAATAATGCCATCTTAGACGAAAAATGGTTTGGATAAAACACTTGAAATGAATTCTTGAGGAAAATATCCCTTTTTCTTCAAAATCATTTTCTTTTCACAAAATGTCGTGCAATTTTAAAAGAAAAGGATTTTTTTGAAAATAGACCTGAAATATTTTGGAGGAAGCTTCATGAAAACAAGGATTTATAAAACTGTAAAAATCCTTTCATGCCATATATGTTAAAAAAAACATTCTTCTCGTACTTTTGTCGGAAAAGTCAAAAAGTACCTTGTAGGGTATATAAAGGTAAGATTCCTTCCATACCATGGGGTAAAAGTCAAAATGGGTAAAAATTACTTTAACCACACATGAATACACTTTTATAAAAAATGGACATGGATGATAGCAATAAGCCTAGTAAATACTTACAAATAATCAATCTCGGATAAAAATGATATTTGCAAAATTATCCCTTACCATAGGTCCGATATGCTTTGTACATTTCCGAACCTCCTGTATAATTATTTAAATAATGTCATTGACTTATTAAAGAATCATATTCATTGTTATGATATCATATATGGTTCACTTATGACTTTATATTACCCGTTCTTTTGTAAGTTCCATGTTAAAGCAGCGTTTTGGGTTAAATCGTTTTATTTATCGTACGTGTTTGGAATTTTTGTGCTTGATATTATTACTTATATCCTTATTTACTTAATTCCAGAATGTAAAACATAATTTATATATAATATATATTCATTATATACATATATATATATGATAGATCGATTAAGTGGAATGAAATACACCGTTCATGGAGACGGTAGGTCGTACGTACGCATGAACCTGTTTTCGTTTCCTTATTGAATTGAATGAAATTAAGTAGATGACATAAGTATATATACAAATAAATCCAGTATCATTATTATGTCATATATTTCATGATTACTTATTATATATACTTTATAATCATTCATGAATGGTTAACATGGAGAATGAATCTCATCGCGTCGTGGAGACGGTAGTCCGTCCGTCCGTACGAGCGATGATATCATTCCCATGATCGTGGAATTGCATTGAAGTGTATGTATAATATTTCAGAATAAATACCACTTTGAAATAATCATATATAGTTATTTATTTACACCATTATACCCATCCAAGTAAGGTGGTGGTCGAAAACAAATTACACCACGGCGTGGAGACGGTATTCCGTACGTACGTACGTGCGGTGATTTCATTTTCCGTAGGATGGATAAATGGTGAAATAGGGTTGTTTAATACTTATAATAACATATCAGTATATGAGTGATACTGATGTTATTACTTCATAATTAAACAACTAAAGAAGAAGAAATAAAGTTGAAAGAATCGGTAACGGATATTACCTCTTCTTTTGACACGCCTTTTTGAAACCTCCTCTTAGGGCACTAAGATTGGTCTTTGAAGAAGACCAGAACCTCTAGTATGTTTCTAGAGAAGTGGAGAAGAGAAATTGGTAGGGTTTGGCCGAGATGGAAGGCTCAAAGTGGTGTGAGGAAGAGATGGAGGAGTTTCCCTTTTATAAGGGAGGAGAGAGGCACCTTTGGAATAACTAAAAATATTATGTTATTATAAAGTCATATTCGGTTTTTAATAGCTCATAATTGAGTTATTTCGAATCTAAGGTGGGTATGAGTCGAAATCCTCTCATCCAATAGAATTTATACAAGTTTATATTTCTATTTTAACCTTATAATTTAAATTCAACTTTAAGTTAAATAATTTTTCTTTTACCGTGTCTTCATGTTTTCTTACACTATAAGGTTGATTAACTTACTATAACAAGCCAAACGAACCCAAAGTTTTTTATTAATAATATATATAACCTTATCTAAGTCATTTGGCCGAACCTTATATTTTTAGGAATAAAATAACAATTAATAATTTAATATTTGTTTTAAAAACTATTTTATGTCAATTTTGACACTATTTGGTAATTTATTTTTTTGAAAATCCTAACAGAATGATTAGTTCTAAAAAAGTTAACTAAATCAATACTAACATGTCATATTAACCTAGAAAATTAGTATAATTCATAAAAAGTCTCAAATTACATTTATTTGGGTATTTATAACATCAATTATGTCAATATTTCATTAATAAGATAATTACTGCATTATCCTTGTGTCATAAATAAATTAAATTATTTAATGTCTAAAAATTATAAATAAAACACCATTATGTAGGAAATATTTTTAGATTTATAATTAATATTTAGAGTCGAATTTATCTTATGTATAACTCTATATTAAAAATGATTTAGTTATTAAACATTGATTTTAACGATTTTAACCCTTCTTTAAATAAATTAATAATAAATGTCCTAATCTAATCCAAGTGGGCCTAAATGGTCATATTTTATTCCTAAGGTTGTTTTTGGTCGAATTAAACTTATCCAATAGAATTATAACATGTGTTAGGGTAATAATAATATCATTTTTACCCTTAATTACCCTATTTACTTTTAACCGTGGTAAAAAAATTAAAAAGTTACTATTCACCAAAAATTATTTTCATCTCATTGAACCACATTTTAGTCCTTGATATTAACCATGTCTCTCATATTTTCTAAATTCCACTCACAGAAGTGGTAAAATAATGTTTTATGTGAATTTGCAAATTCTCCTAGGAGGTGGGTAAAAGACGGTGAAAAGTTCAATAAAATGTTTATATATCTAAAATTATTATAAAAAGACTCCAATGACTTAAATTGAACTTATATAGGTATTATGTATCAATTTTGACCTAAAATAAATTTAAATAAAATAAATAATTATTTAAATAAAAAGTCCGTTTTTGAATAGTAACCCAGGGTTTTCACTATTCATCAAAAAGTGAAAGTTTTCAGAAAAATACCAAAAATTCACCCTAGGATAATTTCGATATTCTGAATCCAAAAATGAAGTCCATTTTGAAAGATAAAATTTATAAAATTTCAAAAATTGGGTATTACTATTCATAACGGCTAGTTTATATAACATATCATTGTTTAGCGAAACTAGGTATTGCGTACAACACACGCTATCGTGGAATGTCGCAATTGCATGTAATGCAAGCCAAGTCAGGGATGCATGTTGTGCAAGATCCTTTTGGTGTAGTATACAACACAAGACATTAATGAAATTAAAAATAATATTTTTCATAAAATCTCGAGGTGTTACAAGTGACTTCTCTTAAAAATATGAATTATTTACTCTAAGAGCATATGACTTTATTCGATATTTTAGGTCTAAAAGAATAGCCTCATTTATCATGAAAATTCAAATTTCAATTGACCAGGAGAGTCATGACTTCTCTTAGAAATATGAATTATTTACTCTAATAAAATTATTTCTTTAAAATAATCAAAATGATCCTTGAATCGATCTTTATTTCTATCTCGATCATTGTAGTAATCTCAGATTAAAAATGCAGTATTAAAATCTTCACCGTTGGGAACACAACATAGGGTTGAGTTGCATAGAGTAGGGTTCATTTACATAGTGTAGCGTTCCTTTGTGATACTCTCATCAACACGTAACCTAGGGATAAAAAATTAACCTAGTGATGATGATCCATATGTTCATCCTAATCAGTATAATGTCCCAAACATAGCATTGATTAACCATACATTTGATTTTCTCGAACGTAGGGTTGAAAACAGTAAATCTTGACTCCAATGTAGGATATATATTCCTTATGTTTATCATTTACAAAACATAGGGTTTCCGATTCATATGAAAACTCTTTATTGTAATGTAAGGTTGATACCATACACAAATGATAGCTTTTTAGCGTAACATAGGGATGAAAATAGTGTTTCCAAAATCATTCCCATAATGCTAAATTACATTAAAATAGAATATAATTTCCTATAAAACTAACATAACAAAACATTATTGGGGAAAAAACAAGGGTATTTTGAGCATCAAAGTGATCATAAATTATAGAGTATTTTTGAGACAATACATGACAAATAATCTCCCCCTTTTTGATGATCACGAAACCCATAACATAATCCTTAACAAAAATTAATGGAAATATTGGATTTGTAAAACAAAAAAGCGGATATAAAAATTTTCTCAAAATTTTGATTTCACATATCTATTTTGATAAAGAAAATTTTCAAAAGAAAACATCATGGTTTCAAATATTCTCCCCATATCTATCAGAGATAGTTTCTATTCATAAAATTATTTATTCTCCCCCTTTTGTGATATCAAAAAGATGGTTTTAAGTAATAAAGGAAATAAACCATAGTTTAATATAAAACAATACTATAAATGAATAGTTATGTATTCTTTCATTTAGAAAAATAAATCTAATATTGGAAGTGAAGTATTGAACCTAAATAAATTTAAATAAATCAAACTACGAATAAACCAAATTAATTCAAACAGGCATTAAAATGTTTTGAAAGGTTATAGTAAAATCCATAGTCAATTAGCGTCTTCAAAATGGATGGTTTAGAGTTCAGTTTCAGTAGGGATAGAGGGTTATTCTAGATGAATATGGGAATGAACTACACTTCTAAGATCAATCAACATAAATAAAAGGCTCTGGAAATAGTTTTTGAACACTTCTATCCAATACTGATGCAGGTTCTTGAAATCATTTCCAACCTTCAAGATCTCAACCAAATTGATCTTTACAAAATCATTCACAACTTCTTCAAACTGGATGAAAGAGGCAATCTTGTCCTTGACCTGATTAATCTATAGTCCCAACTAGGATTCATTCAAAGTAAGTTGACACAAAATATGTATCTAATTGTCCAACAACACATTCAAAGGTATGCTATCACACTGAAGAGTGTGTATCCTATCATTGAAATCAACCAGTATAATGGTAATTACTTCAAAACTTCCTAAGAAATTCTGGTGGTGTTTGTTGAGAAGAGGTAGATACTCTGTTGCTTTCCTTGAGAGACTAAAACTCTCTTACAATAATTGACTTGAATTCATCAAACTATTTCTTCTTGAAGGATTCATCCTTCAATGAAAAAAATTATTTTGATATCTTGTCTATAAGCTTCTTAAGACCTTTAACTAAAATGAGATTTTATAAAATTCTCTTAAATGAAGCTTCTGAGCTTCATACTCTGATATCGATATCGAAACAACTATGTACTCTTCAAACTTTTTATTCTCAACTTCCAACTATTCTCTTAAAAACAAAACATGAGCCTCCAAAAGTTATATCTTTATAACTTGAACATTAGCCTCTAAATCTGAAGATTTAGTAGAATTACCTCATGTTTGATCAACTTCAATTAAATCCAATCTTGGATCACCAACTCCATATAGCTTATTTTCGAAATATGATCCTCCCAAAACAATAGAGTTAAGAATAATCTGAGTTCCAAGATCAAGGATCTCTTGAATTTGAGCCTCCTGCTCAACTTGATCATCTACTGGGTTCTTATTACCAACAAATTCTCCTTGTTCACCAGATGTAATGGAATCAAAATTTTCAACAATAGCCTCAAAAACTACTCATAAAACAATAAAAAAACTCTTATTCTTCGAAAAATAAAACCTTATGATGTTGAATCTTCTTCATCTTTAGGCCTCTATATCACAGAGCCTACTAAGGGGATAATCCTTTGCCCCCCTTGAGCAGTTGTTGATAACTTCTGTTGTTTCACCAACTGGAAGAAAACTATTGCTATAGTTTATCCATAAAAAACCAATATTATTGACTATCCTATTATTCAACATATTCCTATTGTGATAGGATCTTCTAAAAAACAAATTCACAAGCTTCTCTTTTCTTTGAAAAAATAAAGAAATAATCCTACCATAGGGATAATATCCCATATGGGCATCCAGGTAGAAGTAATTACTTAGATAAAGAATCATAAACCAAGAGAAATTAAACATAACATTATTCAAAAGTAGAAACATGATGTACATGTCTGGATAGAGAACCTTGTCAAGCTCAGTGGTTCTGGGAAAAATCCCAGATTGAATAAACATCATTATAACTCATTGATCAGGGAAAATTTCTTTCATAAAATATTTCTTGATAACCCTTATTCCAAATAGAGAAAAAACAATGTCCTTAGACATAGCTCTTTCATTTACAATATTCTTTAAATCAAACTAAAACTCCCCCTCATGGGTACATCTCAACATTTCATCCATTTCAACAGACGATAATAAAAAATCTTTATTATAAATCTTAGAAATAATAGAATCTTTACCAAAACCAAAACTAAATGAAGCATTCTTACAAAATTATTTAACTTATATTTTCTAAACCATTGGTATATTATCTTCTCTAAATGTGTAAACCAGGCCTTGAAATTGCATAGCATCTTTAATATATAGATTCATAGAATCTAAATATCCAAAATCTATTTCATTTCCATGAAAGACATTGCAATATTTCCCCATAGCATACATATTTATATCCAACTTAGTATCAACGGATCTCCATGAATTTTCCATTTTTGATGGTTTCTGGATAGAATGGATTGCAGGTTTAGGGTTTTCGGTAGATGAGAATCGAAAGAGAGAGGTACTATATAAATCGAATGGAGAGGAGTATGAGAGAGAGAAGGAAAATAGTCATCTTTCACTGATTGAGGATGTAATCATTAAGTTTTTAATTTTAAGAAGACAAATAAAATAAACTGATAATGAAATTCTTGTCCAAACAAATTAAACCAAAATCAAATAAAACATATTAAATAAAAATTATTAAAATAAAAGAGGAGAAAATAAAAATAAATTAATAAATAATTACTTACAATCAAATAATCATAACTCCACCTTAATAAAATTAAAACTAGTACTGGGAAGTGGTTTAGTAAAAATATCAGCTAATTCAGTTTTGATATTAACAAATTCAAAAGAAATATCCTTTTTAAGGACCTGATCTCTTAGAAAATGATGTCTTATATCAATGTTATTAGTCGAATAATGACTTATAATATTTTTAAAAATATTAATAGCACTAATTTTATCACATAAAATAAGAATAATATTAATGTTTATTCCAAAATCCAATAGATTATTTTTCATCCGCAATACTTATTCATAATAACTGCTAGAAGACACATATTCTGCCTTCGTGGTTGATAGGACCACTGAGTGTTTCTTCTTACTATACCATGAAACTAAATATTTTACTAAAATGTGACAAGTTACTGAGGTAAATTTTCTATATAATCTATAACCTCCAAATTTAGAAACTAAATATAAAATTAAATTAAAATTAGAAGTTTTTGGGTAAATAAAAGACTAAAAAAATTCCTTTTAAATATATAAAAATTATTTTGACAACAGTAAGATGAGATTATTTTGGGATTGACTAAAATCTATCATGAAGACATACATAAAACATGATTTCTGGTCTCCTAACAGTAAGATATAACGAACTTTCAATCATACCTCTATATAACTTGTTATAAATTTCTTTTCCAGCTTAATCCAAATCAAGTTTTATATTATTACTCATGGGAGTGATATATGTATTGCTGTTATCAAGTCTATAATTTTTCAACAAATCTATAATATATTTACTTTTATTCAACACATTTCAATTTTTTTTAATAAATCTATAATCCTAGAAATAAAATCAAATCTTCTATCATACTCATTCCAAATTATTTTTCATTACATTTGAAAAATAATGAAAAATATTTTTATTGGTTGAACAAAAAATAACATCATCAACATAAATTTGAACTAATCAAATATTACAAAAAACAGTTTTCTTAAAAAGTATTGGATATGCCAACCCTACTATGAATCTATCTTTTAAAAGAAAAGAACTTAATCTTTCATACTTAGCTCTATGTTTTTGTTTAAGTCCATAGAGAGCTTTGTTAAGTTAAACAAATTGGTTTATGAGGATTTTCAAAACTAGGGGGTTGTTCAACATAAACTTCCTCCATTAAGTGACCATTTAAAAAGGCATATTTAACATCGATCTAATACAATTTAAAATTCATATGAGGTGAATAAGCTAAAAATATTCTAATGTCTTATAATTTATCTATAGGGTAAAATGTTTCATCATAATCTATACCTTCTTTTTCGTTATATCCTTTAGCTACTAATATGGATTTATTCCTTGTGATAATCCCTTGATCATCCTATTTATTTCTAAAAACCCACTTTGTTCCTATAACTGGATAATTGGTTGGTCTCTAAACTAGTTCCAAAACTTAATTTCTATTAAACTGGTTTATCCCATCCTGCATTTATAATATCCAACTATCGCTAAAAAAACAATGACCACTGTTGAAGGGGTTATTTTTGAATTTAGAAGGGGTTATAACCCCTTATAAAGTCATTAGAGGTGGTTATGAAGAACCGCCACTAATGTTCCCACCTACTGTTAGTAGAGGCGGTTTAGAGTAATCACTGGTAAATATGGGATGAAGTTAGCGGCGGTTCCATTAGAGGTGGTTTTAACCCCCTCTAATGTTGTTCTAATTTTTTCAAAAGTTGTTGTCATTATAGGCGGTTGTAACCATAAATGCCTCTAATATAGGAATTAGTGGTGGTTTAAACCGCCGCTAATTATTGAAAGCATATTAGGGGTGGTTTCACACAACCACCCCTAATGCTTATATTTTAAAAAAATTCTCCCTCCCTAATCCGCACCGTGTCTCCCCCCAGCCTGCCTGTTTCACATTCCCCCCCCCCCCGCATGTCTCAGGATCCCCCACGTGTGTGTCTGTCCCCCCAGTCTCCGCGTGTGCACTCTGTCTGTCCTCTGTCACCCCAGGCGTCTATCTCGGTCTCCCCCAGCGGTCTGTCCCCAGTGATGAGCATCTATGTCCCCTGTTCAGCCCCTACGATGCGCGTTTGTATCCCCCAATGACTGTCCTCTCTCCTCTGTCCCCTATGGTCCCCCCACGATACGTGTCTGTCCTCTGTCCCCCGGTCTCCGCTGTGAGTGTCCAAGGTCCAACTGCCAGTATCCTCCCAACCTACCTTGTTTCACATTCCCCCCCGTGTGCGTCAGGCTCCCCCACGTGTGTGTCTTCCCCCCGGTCTCCACGTGCGCATCTGTCTGTCCTCTGTCACCCAAGAATCTGTCTCGATCTCCCCCAATGGTCTGTCCCCAGTGACGAGTGTCTGTGTCCCCCGTTCAGCCCCCATGATGTGCGTGTGTGTCTCCCCGTGATTGTCCCCTGGTCTCAGCACCATGTCTCGGGTCCATCCCCGCCACGTCTCCCCCCCCTCGTGGTCCCCTCCGCCCCCCATGATACATGTCTGTCCTATGTCCCCTGGTCTCCACTGTGAGTGTCCAAGTTCAAACCACCAGTCTCCTCTGGGTCCCTCCCTAATATGCACTCCCCCCAGCCTTCCCTGTTTCACATTCCCCCCCTGCGTGCGTCAGGCTCCCCTGCATGTGTGTCTGTCCGCCCGATCTCCACGTGCACATATATCTGTCCTCTTTCACCCCAGTGATGAGTGTCTGTGTCCCCCGTTCATCCCCCATGATGCACGTCTATGTCCCCCTGTGACTGTCCCCCGATCTCCGCACCATGTCCCGGGTCCAGCCCCACCCCATCTCCCCCCACGGTCCCCTCCGACCCCCCAACGATGCGTGTCTGTCCTCTGTACCCCGGTCTCCGCTGTGGGTGTCCAAGGTCCAACCTCCAGTCTCCTATGGGTCACATATTCAAACGATTCTAAAATATTGTAGCCGGTAGGATTCGAACCCAGTTCTCTACGGTATACAGCCTGCGTCTAAGCCACTACAACAAGTCCTTGTTTGTTTATTTAATAAATATATTACTCTATTTTTATATATTCAGAAGTTTATTAAAATAAAAAATTAATTTCATAATATATTTAAATACATATAATAAGTTTATTAAAATAAGAATATATATATTAATAAACATATATATATTACCAATTTAACAATAATTTCAATATTATTGTATTTATATATATTAATAAGTTTATAAAGATAAAAATTATTTTCATAATATATTTAAATATATTAAATAAATAACATGTATCTATTTTTATATAAATATAAATATATGTATATATATATTTTCTTCACACCTCTATAAATTATATATTTAAATATATTTAAATAAAATTATGTATGTATGTATTTATAAATACATTTATATCAAACACACACAAACACAAATGTGTATTTATATATTTATTTGTAATTTTTTATATTTATTTGAATACACGTGTGTATATATATATATTAGAATTTTACCTAAATATATTATGAAAATATATATACATATTATATTTATACATACACAATTAATATATATATATGTTACATATTTATAATAATATAATATATTAAACATTTTATAAATATATTAAAATATGTATACAATATATACTATATTTATATTATGATTTTTTTTAAGAAAATAGTAGGGGTTCACAACCCCTCTGATCTCTTAAATTAGAGGGGGTTTTGAACCCCCTCTAATGTAAGATGTTTGTGGGGGTTCAAGAGGGGGTTTTGAACCCCCACTAATGTATTAATTTATAGGGGGTTTTGAACCCCCACTAATTTCTTACATTAGAGGGGGTTGTGAACCCTAACTATTTTCTTTAAAAACAAATTCTGTATCACACACACACACACACATATAACTCCTCTAAAATCCAACTGAATATATATATATATATATATATATCTCTCCGTGTGTGTGTAGCCACTATAACGGAATATTTAGTGTCTGTAACTAAATATATAGCGCCACTAATTATTAAAGTAGCGATAATTTTGACATAACTGTCTCTAAAATCCAACTACATATTAAAAAAATGATAAATATTTTAGAGTGGATTGTGAACCCCCTCTAAATTCGATGATTAGAGGGGGTTGTGCAGAACCCCCTCTAATGTTACAAAAAATGAATTTAGAGAGGGTTGTGAAAAACCCCATCTAAATAACCCCCTTTTAATGTACTGTCTTTTTATTGTGTCATTATTTAAGGATTATTCAATAGTCTTAGGTTCTAACTGAGATAGAAAGGAAAAAAATTCTGTTAGGTCTCCTATATTTCTTCTAGTTCTAATTCTTATGTCTAAATCTTCTATTATAGTTTCTAAAGGCGAGTTATTTAGGGTTATAAACTATCTAGGAAGAACACTTTTAGGTTCTTCAGTTTCACATTCTTCAAAACTGAACCGAATTTTATTAATATAATTATCAAAATCATTTTTAAGGGTTTCATGGATCATGTTATCAAAAGAGTCAGGGACTTCATCAGCTCAATCTTTCTCTTTATGGAAAGGGTCAAATTTATCAAACTTTACAGGATCTGATTCTTCAATAATTCCTGACTTTTTATTAAACACTCTATAAACATAGAGGTAGAAGAATATCCCAAGAATATTTCTTCATCATATTTTGGAAAAAAAATTCAAAATTATCCTTGGTGTTAAAGATATACACCTAGCATCCAAAAATTTGAAAAATACTTTACTTTTGGTTTTTTGTTATTCCAAATTTCATAAGGTGTATTTTTAAAAATATGCCTTATTAGAACTATATTCATGATATAGCAGGATGTGCATACATCTTCTACCAAAAAATGGGTAGGAAGACTTTATTCATTCATCATAGTCCTTGAATTTTTTTGAATATTTCTATCTCTAATTTCAACAATTCCATTTTGTTTATGTGTACTTGGTGCAGAGAAGGTGTGTTTAAGACCCAAATTTGAGAAAAAATAATTTAATTCTTGATTATAAAATTCTCTACCATGATAAATTATTAATAAAATTATTTTAATTTTTTTTTTCATTTTGAATAATTTTATAGAAACTTTCAAAAATAGTTATAACTTCACTTTTGAGTTTTTGAAAATAAACCCATGTAAATATATTATAATAATATATTAAAACAAAAACATATAATTTACTGGGCAAACTTTATATCTTTTATGTTCCAAAAAAATACACTTGGATAATTTTTAATGGTTTAGATGTAGCAATTTTGTTAATAGATATGAAAGATGATTTGTGCTTCTTTCCAATTTGGAATGCATCACAGAATATATTATTATCAAACTTAAGACTAAAAAAATAAGAAACTGACTATTTCTTAGATACTTTAAGTGAAAAATAAATTTTACAATGTCCAGGTCTTCTATTCCAAATCGATGATTTAGTCATCTTAGAAGTTAATCAATTCACTTTCTGTTTACACAAGGAATTTAAATACATAGTATAAACATTATCAGTTCTTGGTGCTTTAAATGACATTAACTTATCTTTAAACGCAGACCAAATTTTTTTAGAAAAATAAACTTAAAAAACATCATCAAAAAGCTTTTAAATACTTATTAGATTGTTCTTCAGCCCCTGCATATATTTTAATTTATTGATTGATATGGTCTTTGGGTCTCCAAAAGTTCCAACAATTCTAACTCTAATTATTTTCCTTTGGCATTGTCACCAAAAGTGACAAGTACTCCATCCATTTGTATAAGTGTGTGAAACTTTGATAGATCTCTAATCATATGCTTGGAACAACCACTATCCATATACCATATAACATTCTTTCTCCAATGACATGTTACCTAGAAACGAATTTAAACAAATAGTTTTTTGGTACTCATACTTTCTTGGGTCCAACAGTGTTAGATAGAAGAGAGCTATGAATCCAGACCTACTTGGTTTTTCCGTAGGTTATATCTTTAGATTCAGATAAACTCCTTTAAATAAAATCTCTTTTAATGCCACTTATTTGATATTTTTTCAAATAACAGTTATTGGTGACATGGAATTTAATTCCATAATGATAATAGGATGTATTTTTAGAATTGGGCATAAAATAGTTTTTATACAATTTTGATTTCTCACCCTTGCTTCCTATTCCATATCTTTCCCTTTTAATGACATTATTTCCAAAACATTCATTTAAGATATTTTCTCCTTTAGTAAAAAAAGGGCAGCACCCATATAAGTTTCTACTTCATCTTGTAATGATTTGATACTTTTTTCCTGATCCGCACATTTTTTTGTGGATGAATTGAATTTTTCCATAAACTCATGATGTTTTTTAAGAATGGTATATATTTTCACTTCTATTGTTCTTCATTGTCCATAAAGAACATGTTGCACTTTATATTTTATTTCTTCTTCTCGGAATCAAAATTTAAAGGACTACTGGAGTCTTCAGATACACTCCATATAGGTTTCATTTATCTTTTATTCTTATACTCAAAAACAATATTTTTTTTGATATATATTTTCTAATATTTTTCGTTCATCTTTTAGTTGAGGAAAATCGGTCTAATATGACCCAATTTCTTCCATTCATAACATCATACTTATCTTAGTTATTTTTCATCCTTCCTAAAGGATTTTCATAATCCTATGTTGTTTTTGTAGATCTTGTTGAACTTCCCAACTAGCTGAGTTAGTTTCATTTTAGAATCAGATAAATCTAAATTCTCATCTTCTTTGAATTCCTATTTTTCTTTTCTACTTGGCTTCTGAGATGTCACCTTCAAATAAATATTTTCCCTTTTTACTATAATACTATGATATTCATCTTCATATTTTATTTATTCTTCATACATCATCAGTTTAAAAATTAGTTCTTTCATTGTAATATATTTTAATTGTGATGATTATTGAATAGCAGCTGATATGCCATTCCATTTTAAGGGAAGTACTCTGTGTACTTTCAAAGCTTGATTATACTGTTTGATGGGTTCTACTAAGACTATATTTTTTTGATGATTTCTATTAGCCTTCCATTCATCTAAGTAATTATTTCTACATCAAACATCCTAAATGTATCGAATTTAAACTTTCATATTTCATACTTCATCTATCATACATAATCTATTTTTTCGTAGACAAATACAATAGTTTTCCACAATTCTGAAGTATTAGAAAACTGTGATACTTGATTGAATTCATCTGATCCAAGAACACAAATAATAGCATTCATATCTTTATAATTCATTTCATATTCATCTTCTGTTACAACATCCCATGTTTTTGGTTTCTCATGAATTTCATATGGAGTAATGATATTTGAGTAGACTTTAAATCCAAGATTCTTTAAATAGATAATCATTCTTGATTTCCGACACCCATAATTTTCACCATTGATATACGGAGTTTGAACCATAGACATTCCTTCTATAGGATCATCTATTAACATCATTGTTGAGACTATAAAAATTTCATCTTGCTATAAATTTTCTAAAAAATCCAACCTTTGATACAGATTGTTAAGTCAAAATATACAAAGTGACACACAAGAGAGGGGGGGGGGTGAATTGTGCCTTTTCAAAAGACTTTCACAATTCTGACTTTTGGCACCCACTTTGATTTATGTAGATATGCAGTGTTTTTCATATGTATGAAAATATGTAGCAGATTAACATAAATTTTGAACACAACTTTTTATAGTGGTTTGGGGGAAAAATATCCCCTAGTACACTCCACTAAATAGTCTCTCTACAATATTTATGAATTTCACTAGTTTGGTCCACTTATCATAAGATCAAAATTACACAACTAAGTGAAGGAATTTGATACCTTACAAAAAAGATAAATTACAAAGTATTCTAGTTCTATAATAGAGAAATAATTATCCAAAATGTAGATTGAGAAGCCGATACTCTACCAAAAATGAGTATGAGAAGTTAAAAACTTCAAATGAATCAAAACAGATTGATTTGTGTGAAAAAAGTTTAAATTCACAGTTGCAGCAACATGCAATTAACAACAGATGAATTTTCTTGTTCAAAAAACAACATCTTCAAGATTGAAACAGTATGAAGCAATCCAGTTGCAAAAATATCTTCAATAAGGTAGCAACTTAAACAATAGTAAAATATTGAACATGTATATCTCCAAAGTGTAGCTTATTTTAGGATTGATCGTTCTTTGCAGTAGCACATTGAATAATTATCAAATAAAATAGTCATATCTATGAACCAATTATCACATTTGTGAAGAGATTAAATGAGAGAAGGTATTGAGTTGATGAATTTCTTCGATATTTCATATCCAAAAGAACAGACTAATTGATCATGAAAATTCGAATTTCAATTGACCTAGAGAAGTCAAAACTTACCTTATATATAGGAATTATTTACTCCAACAAACTCAATTATTTGAAAAAATATAAAAAATACTTAAATTGATCATTAATTATGACTTGATCATTACAGTAATCTCAAATTGAAAATGCAGCTTGAAAAACATCACAATTGAGAACACAAAGTAGGGTTCAGTTGTGTAGTGTAGTGTTCCTTTGCATAGCACAAGGTTCCTTTGCATAGAACGAGGTTCCATTACATATCATAGGATTACTTTTTGATACTTTCATTATCATGTAATGTAGGTATCAAAATGTAATGTAGGGATTATGATCCATACATTCATCCTTGTTAGCATAAAATCCCTAATGTTGCATTGATTAACCATATGCTCAATCTCCCTGAATGTAGGGTTGTAAACTATAAATCTAGACTCAAATGTAGGGTTGATATTCCTTTAGTTTATCATTCTCTGAACGTAGGATTTATAATCCATATGTAAACTCTTTCACGTAACATAGTGTTGATACCTATGCAAACAATTTCCTTTCAGTATAACGTAGTGATGAAAATAGTGTTTCCAGAATCATTATTTTAATGATAAATTCTTTTAAAATAAAATATAATTTCATATAAAACTCACTTAAAAAAATTTATTAGAGAACAAAGAGGAGTATTTATGAACATAAAAATAATCATAAATTATAGAGTATTGTTGACACAATATATGCCCAATAATATACCTCTATGTTTTGGAGATTGAAGTTTGTGATTAGAAGCTGTATTTCTATCCACAAGACTCTAAGGATAATCCATATATTATAACCAGTGAAAAATGATTTAATTATATTTTAAGGAGTCATAAGATTCAGATTCAATTTTGAGTTAAGTATAATATTTTACCAAACCATTGTAATTTATAATTGATTATAGTGTAAAATCTATAACTCAAGATGACAACTAAACACAATAAGGAGTAGCTTCCTTCATTGGGGTTGAACCTTGAAAAAATACATATGAATTATTTTATTGTTTACTTTACTGTATGTGATTAAGATTGGATTATATTACATGAGGGAATCGAGTCATTAACAACTTATAGAGGTAAGCTTAAATTTAAAGAAATTTGTAAAAATGAACCAATAATTCACCCCCATTTTTAGTAGTTAACCGGTTCATACGTATCGCAAGTGGTATTGGAAAAGGTTTCCTACATTGAATATGTTTCTTAAATATGTATAATTTAAATTCAGTAACTATTCATGGAATACATACCTTTGATGAAAAACTTTCATGGATAGAATAATAGGATGACACCATATCTCTTATATATTGGATTTGAAGTGGTAGATGCTTCTATAATAGGTTTTCACCTAGATAAAAGGATGTACCTATGAATTTTATGGGAAATAGGAACACATAAGTTGATGGTAAGTCTTAGAATTTAATTATAATATCCTTTTCAGACAAAGTTTACTCTAAAGTGATGGATCTTCAAATAGATAAGGGAAATTTAGATAAGCTGGAAAGTATCTTTGAAGGTAATGTTAAAGTAAATAAATAAAAACATCAAATATGGATAAGTTAATTTGAGGAATTGATTATGAATAATGAGTAAATAATAGAGGATTACCTCACAAGAGTCAAAAAAATCATTTGTAACATCATGGGATTCAGAGACACTATGATGGAATCAACTATTATGAAAAAGTTAATGGTACATTTTTCATACATATTTGATTTTAAAGTCTAATCCTTGCAGGATAAAGATTATATATTAATAGATGAATGTTCAATTATCCTAGTGGAATATGATTTGAGAAATAATTTATCATTTATTAAAAAATTTAGGATGGAATGGATTTTTATGATTTCAAGAAACTCAAAAATCAATGTCTTGAAAGATTACCTTTTTGATGAACCAAAAAATGAAAATCATATATATAAAAATAATAAGAGAATAATTTATCTTATCTCTTTAAATTTAAATAAAGGTAAATGGAAGTACACGAGAAATATTTAATTGAAATGATTTAATTTTGGAAGAGTTGGTAACTTTTCCATTAACTAACCTAAAAGAAAGGGAAGTGAGTATGAAGATTATGAGACTAGTGAAAATACCCAGAAGAAAAAATTGAATAAAAGAACAAAGGAATTTATAAGAATAACTAAATAAAAAATTAAATATACTCATAAGAAGTTAAAGAGTTTACTGAGAAATAAAAAAGAATATAAATCATTAGAAGATGTATCATCTGATTATTTTTTATATAAATTCATGAACTTATTTTCTTACGTGAAATATAATGAAAACTCAAGTGAAAAAGAAGAAGAAGGTGAAGTATCTTATAAAACATGCTGAAATCATATTTTGAATCCAATAATGAAAAAATACTAAACTTAAGAAATAAAATTGTCTATAGAAAAATAAAAGTGAGAATAAGATTAAAAGTTAATAATATTTTATCAAAAATGAGAATAATACATTAAGAAAATAAATAACCTCAAGCTTAATGTGGTTGACTAGGAAAAAATATTGAATTATAAAAGTGAAAGGCTAGATATAATAGAATATGAGATGGGTAAGGTATAATGTAAATGTATTAAAGTTTATAGAACATTGAAAAGGATGAATAGTGATTTTAACTAGGCAATGAAATCTAAATATAAATATCCACGAGTTATTGAAAAAGTTTCTTTGAAAAAATAAATTAAAACTGTTCCTACTAATATGAAATTGAATAAGCTTTCACTAACCATGTAGGTTATTTAAAAAAAGGACTAGATTGGGTTGAGAAGGAATGTTATAAATTATTCACAACTATAAATTAGTTAAACAAGATTTATGGACATAGGATCACTAATGTTGTATCATTCAATGAACCACAATAGTCATTCTAAAAACAAAATTTTTATTTATATGAAACATATAGGTTCAGTGGATATTGTTGTTGCAATAAAATTTTTGGACACACAGATTATAATTACCATCACAACATTTCTCTCCCATGTATAAAGAATGAGTCTTATGGGGGCATCCCTCAAAAAAAAAGGAATAAATTTTTGAAAGGATAAACAATATAAAATGAAAAATAAACTGGAAGTTAAAAACACATATACATAAAATAAATCTGGCTACTTGGAAGAAAACCATGGAAGGTGTGACTAACTAGTAACTTTTATGGTTAAAGTTATGGAAATATTACTAGGAAAAATATCATGTGTTTATATAGAAAATGAAGAAGTAAAAAAATTTGGAAGAAAAATAATTGCAAGTTATGGTTGTTCTAAAAGCTTGTTGGAAAGGGAAATCAAGGATTATTAATAGTGGATGTTCTTTATATATAACATGTGATGTTAAAGTTTTTTAGATACATTAAATAACATAATATAGGAGTTCTTACATTTGAAATGATAGTTCCAGGAAATTCAATGGAAATGACACAACCGATATAAATGCCCAAAAGTTAAATTCCAAGGAATTTATATTTTTTAATTGACTTAAACATAGATTAATAAGTGTAATCCAGGTATGTGATGATGTGAATACATTTTACTTCTATAAAAATATTTATATCATCCAGTTCTTTCAGAATTGAAAAACTATTTTTAAAGGAGTGATAATCAAATAAAATCTATTTTAGATTAGAGACTGGAGTAACTCATGTTACCTAATTGAGAAAGCTGAAAATTAATTATGGAATAGAATAATTTTTCATCTTGTCCAATAGAACCTAATAAAAATCTCAAAAGAAGAAGGTTTGAGAGATTTACCTCTACTAAAAATAGAAAAACCATCATTTGTTAATCTTGTTAGAATAAGAAGATAACTAAAAGAAGATATAAAAAGGTATAGATTCAATCCACCATACCTATTTAACTTATATATTCTAATTTATGTGGGTTAATGAGTCAAAAATCCAAAAAATGTGATTTATATTTTTTTTACTTTTTTTTAAAGAATTCACCCACATGACTAGGGTTATATTTGTGAATCACAAATATAATTATTTATATGGGTTTATGTTTTATATAAGGGAAGATAAAAGGGAACATAGTAAACATATATAGATGATAAAAATGGAAAATGGTAAGGAGTTTATTTGTAACTTTTTCAAATCATATATATTAAAGCATAGAATAAAACATCAGTAAATTAATCCCTATACACCTCAGTAAAATAGGGTTGTTGAAAGGAAAAAAGGAGGTTGGTTGAAATAGGAAGCACCAAGACTGTAGAATATAAACTATCCAAATTATTCTATAGGTAAGATATATATATATGTGTGTGGTATATGTTTAGAATTTATGTTTACTAAGACCGGAAGATGACATTACCCCCATGAGATGTGGTACAATAAGAAACCAATAGTGAAATATTATAGTGTTTGGAAGTTCAGGCCAAATGAACATAAAAATAGAAACCTAAGAAATTTTTATGAAAAATATGATTAAGGTATTTTTCTATGTTATTCAACCAATAGAAAGAGATAAAGATGATGGAACAAATGATTACATAAAATATTGGAATCATGTAATGTTAAAGTGATAAGAAATAATTTCGATCCAAAGGATGTAGAGAAAGATGAATATGATAAACTAATTAAAGATGATAGAGAATATTTTGGAAGAACTATTTAAGAGGAAGAAATTCATGAGTCTAATATAAAACAAACATTTTCTAATGAATCTGGTTTTGAATAATGTTCCACTAGAAACAAAAACCCAATGTTAAGTACATTAAAAATAAATTTAACCAAGAAATATTATTTGAAATTGTGATTATATAGTTATTATGGGGAGTAATATTACAATAGAGAATCAAATGTTTCTTATCTCTCAGGATAACCTCATTAAATATTAAATCAATTAAGTATAAGTAATGTTTAATAGCCATGAATTAGGAGTTAAATAAAATAGAGAATAATGAAACCTAGAAACTTTTTAAAAGAATGAAAGGAAATAATATTGTTATAAATAAATGGGTGTTTAAGAATAATATCAATGAAAAATGATAAGTTTCATAAAATAAATAATGGTTCATTTGTAATGAATATTTATATGTGGAAGGTGTTGAATTTGTAGAAACATTTTCCCTAATTGTAAGGCTTATGACCATCTAAATAGTTTTGGTCATTTTTATTCATTAGAAATATATATTTGTTCAAATATATGAAAATTCAATATTCTTTAATTTATAAGTTGAATACAAAGTTTATATTAAACAACTATATGGATTCATACTTGATGAGGATGAAATTATAGTTTTTAAACTCAATAAATATTTATATGCATTGAAGTAAGCACTTTGTTCCCGATACTATAAACTTGATAGTTTATAAAAGGTATTCAACTTTTCTAAATGAAGAGTTTATAAAAACTTATATGCGAAGGAATAAATTTCCATAACTCTGATAGTAATTGTTTATATTTATGATATAATCTTTGTTTATTAAGTTAATCATGAATGTAAAGAGTTTTGATAGAAAATTACAGAGTAATTTGAAATGTCAATTCTTGGGGAGATGAATTTCATTCTTAGGATATAGGTTTTAAATAATAAATGGTATAATTACCTATCATAAGAAAATTATGTGAAGGATCCATTGATAAATTCTTACATGCAATATTCAAAGGAAGTTACTACTCTTATCTTTATTGGAGTAAACTTGAGTAATGATAAATATGATAAATTTTTTAATCAAAGAGACTTATATAATTTATTTTATATTTTACTCTATAACCAGAAATTTTATATTTGGTCACTTTTTATTCTAGATATTAGAGTGATCTAGAAGAATTACACTTAGCGGTTTCTTAAATAATTTTGTGGTATGTTAAAGAAACATCAAATTTTTGATTTATGTATCAGAGAAGCAATGAAATGAACTTAGTTGGATTAAAAAAATTGATTTGTCTGGTGATTTTGAAAACTACAAATAAAAATCCAAAGGAATATTCTTTTTAGAATAGAGTTTTGTTTTTTGGTATAATAGAAAACAAAACTCAATAACTTTGAGTCCAATGGAATCAGAATATATTACTATCACCCATGATTAAAATCAAATTATGTGGATGAAAATTCTATTGGAATAAATGGAAGTGAATTTTGAAAATCCATTTAAAATTTTCTAAGATAATAAAATTGATATTGATATTTAAATAAAACCTATAAAAAACTATAGATCAAAACATATTGATATCAAGTTTTATTTCAACATGGATAAATTTTCTTTTGAAAAAGTAAAATTGGAGTATATTTCAACATAGGATCAAATTGATAATATTTTAAAAGAAGATATACTAAGGGAATGTTTTGATAAATTTAGCTTGAAAATTCATGTTCAAACTTCCCCTAAATATACAAAAGTTATGGGAAGTTCTTCCACTATGACTTAAATTATATTCTCAAAGGGGGAGAGTGGTGAAATTTTTATTTTTCAAAAGAGGAGTAAAATTTTTTATATCTTATGATAAATACAAGGATATAATTTTTATAAATAATTGGAAGTAAAATTATGGTGTATTAATTTAGGGGGAGTAAAAAACAATTATCCAAAATTTATTATCATTGTGAGATAGAATTCTCTAGAAAAAATTATTTTACCTATAAGTATTGTGTGAGGTCTATTCTCCCTGAGAAAGGATGGGATTTTTTGGGAAGTAAAAAATGTTGAGTGATTAAAAAATTTGTGTTTATAATAAAAATATAAAGGTGGATATTAAATTTTACCAGGTGTTATAAACGTGTTTTATTTATTTCGAACTCTATTTAGAAGAATGTTTTTTGAGTTAAGCAGTAAAAGTTTTTGAGTATGAAGAACTATGTTTGGTGCTTTTGTAAATTGATTTGATCATTAGGGTTAAAGTCAGAAAATTATTCAAGTGTATGATTTTCATATTTTGATGGTGGAATATGTGGTTTTTGTAAGATGATCAAAAAAGGCCATAATTTATAATGACTGAAATATCATAGAGGCATGTAAAGTTGGAGTTTTAAGAGAGGGTGATCCAAAAGTTTATTCAGTTGATGCATGTGTTGTGCTTTAAAAGTTGAAAACATAATTTGGTGAAATAAGTATAGTGATTTGAGATGATTTGTGACTTAAATAAATTTCAATTCCAAATATCTAGAAGAATAAAGAAAATAAAATATGTGATTTCACTGGATGATGGAGCAATAGAGGACTAGATAATGAGCAAGCCTCACTTGGAGGACATGCAACATTAAGATTTGTATGTGTCTTGAAAAGTGAAAGGTAATATGATCATGTTGAGATCCAAATGATAATAAAAGTTATTGACCTAATAAATAAATATAATCATATTATTAGGATTCATATTAGAGGCCTACGGGCCATGTAATACTTACGCCTACGGGCCTCGTAAGGGTTCTACCTCACCCCTTTAAAGGTGGATTATCAAAATCAATAAAAAAATGAAGGCCTTCGGGCTGTTGGAGGAATAACCATAAGACATTGAGTAAAGTATATGTAAGTTAGAACACTGTAAGAATATTATTTTTTTCAAAATCATTATATTGATGCTAATATGGATGTTAAAAAAGTGAAATTCATGAAGGGGAGTTCATGATTTACGTTGATATTTGTGGATGATCTGTAGATCACAGACACAAATATATGTTGGAGTTTATTCCGAGTCAAAAACCCAATATCCTTATAAGATATTTAAGGTGCTATAAAACACCCCTTTATAGGGTTTTTATAATGTTTTTTAATAATAGTATTTGGGGGATGTTTTATAAAGAATATTTATAAGTTATAAAGGAGCCCTAAGGGGTTTTTTTTGAAAGAGTTAGATGATTTTTTAGCAGAACATGACACATGATACTAAATAGTTGGATACACCATGAATAGAATTTATAAGAGTCATTTGAGAAATTATAAAGATTCATAAATAATTTTTATGTGTGAAATTCATCTTGAAAAAAAATATGTCCCATAGAATAGTTTATAAAGTTCCTCAAAAACCATATAAAGTTAAAGTCATGACACAAATAAAGCATTAATTCCACAATTGTCATTTCACATGGGACTGTGAATATTGTTGTTAAATTATGATTCCAACTTATTTATTGCACCATAACAATATTTGGGTGGATTTTGGTGTTTATTACCAAGATAGGTTCATTCCATGAAGCAAGAGGCTACACCATGATGGGTTTTGGATGAAATTTAGTGGTAATACACACATTTTACTTGTATTATGAAGCATAGGATTATGTCACAATATGTTTAGGGATCAATTTTTATGATGTTGCATGAAAAAATTCCCAAATAATGTTATGCAAGACAAAAAAATTTAAGGGGGGGGGGGTTATTTAGCTATAAATTTTGGATCTACAGATCATGCTGTTGAGGTTACCCAAGCTAAAAAAACATTTATTTTATATCATTTCCAAAAAATTTACATTATATTTCGCAAATAAATTCACAATTCCAAGAACTGAAGGTTTAGTTTATTTAATTATTAACGATATAAGAAACTTATTTTACAATTTTTTTGAATATTTCTCCACAATAGAACCATACTAAACACATTTCTTGACTTATCATATGTTATAATTATCTTTATTTCTTGGGGGAATGGAAACATAAGAAAGGGTTGATCTCAAACACTTAGTAAGAGAAAAATTATCAATGAATAATAGTAGTTAGATCATAAACATGAGAGAAAACATGGATATATGAGAAATATGTGATTAAAAGTTCATAGGATCCTAAATGAAAATAATATAACTTATTTAACCATTAAGGATCCTGATATCGGAAAATAAGACTACAAAAAAGAATCATCAAATAAGAATAAAAATTATAACATGGATTATAATCATATAAAAATAATCTTGAATCGTGGGGGAATAATATAAAAAAGTGGAATATCATATAAATATAGAACACAAATTAGTATAGGAAATAATGACATTATGAGAAAAACCATGATTCTCATGCTTTATTTTTTGAGAAAACCCATGACTCATACACTTTATGTTGTGAAAAAACCCATGATTCCCACGAAATAAGTTGTGAAAAAACCCATTATTTATATTATTTATTATATCATGATATATACAGATTTAATATTGCATTGTATGGTGTTATAGAACCCTAAATATCAATATCAATATATATATGTTCTTTAATATATCAATCATTTATCATACGATGAGAACCCATGGAAATGAAATTGGTTTCATGTGTTTTTTAAGTGTTATAAAAAAACTTGATATCAATATAAGATCGATTGGTACCAAAAATTAAATCACCCAAAATGATTATTTAATAAAATAATTTATAGGGTGAATTATGTGAAATAACTCAATAGGATTTAGATCTTCTAGAGTTAAATATGAAAATTTAAGTGAAATGTAAAAGGGTATTTAAAGAATATTTCTTAACGTTTTTAAAATTGATGAAAATTTGGTTTACATTCAAAAATATAATTTTTGAATAATTAAAATAAAAAATCTTCCAAACATTATTTGGAAACAAATTTTAATAATGGATCCCTGAAAATTAATAAATTTTTCTATAGTAATTGTGTAGTGGAAGATGATACATACTATCATTAAAGGGATAACCTTTAATGTTATAAAATACCTTTGTTGAAACCCATATAAAAAAGTAATAAACCTTATTTTTGAAAAAAGTTAAATAAAAATATAAAAATTAAAAGTTTTAATAACTATTTTGATCTCAAAGTAAGAAAGAAATTTTTTTAAGGAAATAATATGTATTTGGAAGAAAAAAATAGTTTTTTAAAAGGATGGGAATTATTCCTAACAACGTATGATTTTACATGAATGAAATTAATAAATAAAGAGGATTTGAATTAAAAATTTCATTTTACCTATTTATAAATATAAATTTCCATATAAAAAACATTATGGTAGAATACAGAAAACATATAAGAAATAATTTCAAGAATAATTCTTATAACTCATTGAAAGAGAGTTGAGTTAACAAAAACCCTTACCTTTGATCTCAAATTTTACGAAGGTGCTTTAAAATATTGTGTAATAAAAATAACCACCTGAATAACATATTTAAAAACCTTATTGATATATTTTATCCTATATAATATTTAATTATAATAATTTATTGTCTATTTATTAGTTAGTTATAGTTTATTTTCATCAGTGGATGTTAGTGATTTTGATTGTTTTGTGCATGCTTTAAAATATCGATGTAGATCCATGTTATTTTATACCAAGTTCATAATTCCTATATTATACAAGGTAATATTATATATCATTTATAATTATTTATAAATTATAATTTCATTTCATTTTTAGGCTTTATTGTTGAATATCTAACTAATGATGAGCTTGTTTCAATAATTTTTCCCAAACAAAAGTTGGTATATTAATAATGAGTTAAATATTAATATAAAATTTCTATAATACTAATAATGTCATAAAAATAATTTTAATTAATTAAATACATTCTTAAAATTATCCAATTAGTTTGGTGATGAAAAATAAAATATGTTATTCCATGGAGGTTGTAGCCTGCATGTACACACAAACAATGTTTTCATTTTCTATAGATTAGAAAGAATGTAAAATTTGATTTATATTTTTAGAATATTAATATTTTTATAAATATTATATATATTCATTAAATATATTATTATAAATATCCATGTGATATGGTGATGAAAAAAATTTCATTCATGGAAGCGGTAGTTTGCACGTACGCATTGGAGATGTTTTCATTTTTCAAACAATTGGGAGGAAGATATAAAATGATTATTCCATCAACATAATAACATTTAATAATAATTATTATAATTATGTAATTACATTATCATGTTAGGAATATAATTTTATAAGGAATATAGATAAAGGATAAGGTTAAGGATTGGATAGTACTCATGCTGAGAAATTGAACCTCCACTTGGAGGATCCTTTGAAAATTGAGGAATTTGGGATTCTTCTTTGAATAAGGGGCTGAAAAACATGTAAGAGTAATATTAGAGAAGTTAAATGGGTAGTTAATCAATATTAATTTTAATAGGAGGTTTTTTTTAGATTCATTGGAAGTGTACACCTTTTATAAGTGAAAAAGAGGAACTTTTCCTTAGAAATGAATGTTAGGTAAGAGGTTGGAATGGAATTGCATGAGAGTTTGGTGGGTTAAGTGATTTAGGTGAGAACATTTTTATGCAAAATGTAGGTATGAATTTAAAAAATAACAAAGGTAATCTAGAAGATGTTTGAGTCAAGTTAATTTAATAAAATTCAATCCACTTTACATTACTCAATTTTTACACTTATTAACCTTGATTAAAAATTAACCAGGATAATAATTTTTTACTAAAAATATAATATGAACCATATTAATTAATTTTAGAATGATGATTACAAATTTATACTCTATTTAATCTAATACAATTTATAAATATTATAAAATTAACTTTTAAATAAAAACTGATGATATATAGAATATTTTTTATAGAAAAATGTCTTTTTAAATATTAACAGTTCTTATTCTTATTTACTATCAATGAATAATTAAATTAATGTTAATATATTATTTATATAAAAAATATATTCTATAATCATAATATAATTATTTTCTTGAAATAAAAATGAATATCATATAAAAAGTAATTGTTTTTATAAAAAAATACATTTTTAAGAATAAAATTATCATATTAGTTGTTTAGTTATACTAATTGAATTTAATTAGTGCATTAATTTTAAAAGTGACCTTTAATTTTATTTTTATATATATTTTTTATAATGAGGTTAACTCTATTTATACCTACCAATTCAATAAATACTTTAAAATATTTATATTTATCTTAATAAAATGTGTTGTTGTTCATTTTGGTTAGATGTTTCATGTGAAATAAGATATTTAATACAATGTTTAATTTAAGGAATAAAAATTTACAAAATCATGAGTTATCACATTATACCACATTAAAAATAATTTCACCCTTGAAATTTTATTATTAAAATGAATAACGAGAGTATATTTTTGTCCCATTATATCATTTGGTTCCCACATAACTTTCTCAAACTTATAAATTTTCCATAGAACATTGACCAGATGGGTGGTCTCATTATGCTACACTTTATATCTTAGATCAATTATCTACACTATTTATTCCTCATATGAGAGATCATGTTCTAATTTCATGGATTCCGAGTTCTGTATATGTGAAGTGTTAGGTGTGTACTTCCTCAAAAGTGATACATGGAACACATCATGTACTTTGGAGAGGTTTTGAGGGAGTGATAAATGATAAGATACAGACATGAATTTTCATTACTTTTATATTATGAGGATTGGTTTGATACTTCTACACCATTTATTATACATTATTAGGTCCTATTAAATTATTTTTTCTAACTGTATCATATCATGTTGGAGTTCTACATATCTTCCCATAAAAATCCTCATATGGTTTCATCTGAATTATATAATAGAAACGATTTTTATATGATAACTCTACCATGGGGATGTGTTGATACAAAATTATTGAAAATACATTAAATAGGTTCTCAACATAACCTCAAGAGTTTGAATTTTCATTTTAAACTAACCAACTATTTGAGAGTGATAAGGAGTGGAGAAGCTCAACATTATCTATAGTGCTTACTAAAATCTTCTCTAGAACCAGAAGGTAAACCTAAAATATTGATAAGATACAATGGAGAGTGGTACTATATGAATACTCACCACTTAAATTATGTTTATATTGGTGAATTAGTCAATAAATAAATATTATCTGATAGAAATAAACTGCACAGACTTCATAAGGTGATCTATTATGACTTGATGGCCTACAAATGACTTGGGGAGTCCTATGAAAAAATTAACGGTGATGTTGTTCCATTTCTATATTGGTATGGGTAATGGTTTTATCATATCCTTATATTTTTTTCATTAAGACTTAACTTTTTGTAATACCAAGCATCAAGATACATGTTCTAAAATATCCTTCTATATTTTATCCCACTAGATGTTTTACTTTGCAACTCTATACACATCCATGTTTCTTGGATGAATAGAGATAGATAAGCTATGTGAACCATTAAAAATTTATCTATTAAGTCTTGGTTCTAATGGGACATATATCTAGGTTCTAAACCTTATAAATTCATCTTTACAAAATTTGAAATCCAAAATATTCATTTCCTTTTTCTGTATCTCCATAACATCCATTACATGGATGGATGGTTGAGTATACATTTTTGAAAGATATGATTTCACCCCTTCCCTTATTAATTCAAGATTATTCCTTTGAAAATCCATTATTATTGGGTATTTTTCAACCCTCATCATTTATAAGGTAAAATGGTCTTTCCTTCTTAGGTCATCAACCACCTTTTTTCCTTCCATGGGTGGTAATGTATTGAGAAATCATAGTATTTGATAAATTATAACCATATATTTTGGTTTATGTTTAACTCTTTTTGTGTGAATATATATTTCAATATCTTTTGGTTAGTATAGATATGATACTTATCCCTATAGATATAATTATTCCAAATATTTAATGAAAATATCACTACTGTTAGTTCTAAGTCATGCATCGAGTAATTTTTCTCAAGAGTTTTTAATTGATGTGAGGAATAAGAAATTAACTTATCATTAAATATGAGGAAATATCCCAATAAATTCTTTTAATAATCACCATATATTAAAAAACCTCCCCCACAATAGGGTAATGTATGTAAAAGTGCAGCGACTAACTTATTTTTTAGTTCCTTAAAAATAAAGAAACTTCTTAACATTCATCTATCTAATGAAAATTCACTCCCATCTCTGTTAACTTAGTTATAATTTTTGAAATCCATGAGAACTTTCTCACAAAGCATTAATATTATCCATATAGTCCAAGAAAACTATGGATCTTAGTTACTATGGTTGGTCTAGTCCACTGTTTAATAACTTCCTTCTTTGAAATATCACAAATATATGATTTACTATGATTACATAACCCAATAATGATACTTTATGCAACCATAGTTCATACATTCTAAATTTGGAATATATTTTTTCCCTTATTATGTTCTCTAATACAATTCAAAAATGATCTTCATGATCTTATTTATTCTTGGAATATATTCAAATATCATTAAAGAATACAACCACTAATTGATCAAGGTAGTATTTAAAGAATTTTTTCATTAGATCCATGATGATATCTAAAGTATTTTTAATTATGAATGAAATCACTATAATTTATAGTGTCCATACCTCATATAAAATTATTTCCTGGAAATATATTATCATTTAACCCTTAATTAGTGATATCCAAATTGAAGGTAAATATTTAGAAGTGTTGATACCCTTTGATTTAATCGAACATTTCATCGATATGAGGCATATGATACTTATTCTTGATCATGATTTTATTAATCTCATGATAATCAATGAAAATATTCATTGATCCATCCATATTTTTTTTGATAAACAGGACTGGTGAACCCATTAGTGAAACATTAGGGAATATAAAACCATTATAAAGATTATCTTATATTTGTTTCTTTAATCCTTTGGATTAAATGAAATCTATTCTATATAGACAATTTGAGATAGGCATGAATCTTGGTATGAGTTCAATTGAAAACTCAACCTCCCACTCTTGGGTAGGACTAGTAAGTTCATTTAAAAATACATCATTATATTCTTATACAATAATAATGTCATCAATATTAACTTCCACCCTAATTATTTGAGATATAAGTCCCTCATTTATAGGTATCATGACCCATATTATATAATTTTATTCCAAGGGGAAATCTTGTTTATCCTTACATTGATATTTAATAGATGTATAATTCATGATATGAAATTATATTTCCTTATCATAAAAATTCATACATTTCATATAAAGAGAAACCTAATTAATACCCAATATTATATCAAATTAAACTAAGGTAAGAAGAGTTAGATCCACAAGAGGTATCTTCCATTTTTTTATAATAATAGAGTAATTTATCTTAAAATCAATCATCATTACATTGAGTGTTTTCATAGATGGATAAATATTCAAAGCATGAGGTAATGAATCATAATTCTTATAAAACTTTTATGATTTGAAAAATGTGAAGAAAAACATCAAATAAAGAACTTGTAGAACAAGACTGAAAAATTAGAAAACCTTTCATCACTTCATTTTCATGATTCTACTCATCAGTGGTGATTGCATATTCTATTCTTTATTCCCTTGGTTTAAGAGGTTTCTGGTTCCTATTATTTTCATTAGCTCTAGGGTTAGGGATTTGATTTATGTAATTACTAAAATCCTTAAATTTTAATCATCATAGTGTGGGTGAAACATTAGTGGGGACTTTTTCTCCTCTATTGCATTAATTGGCCTCTTTGCATTACTTCGATAGTTTTGGGTTTTTTGACCTGTTTTACTACACTTGGGTGCAACGAAAGTGGTGGATATGGCATTTCCATATCATATTTTTGTCATGATTGATGATTAATAAGATATTTACATGATTACAAATGTCATGATTGAAGAAATTGAATCAAAGAATATAGGTAATAGAAAAATTATGGATCCAAAGTATAAGATCATAATATATTATTTATAATTAATTTAAACAATTAAAGAATTACTTTGTGAGAAATTATTTCTTCATTGATGGATTTGCGAACATCTACATATTGTATTGACATTGTGTTGTCGGAATCAAGATTATATTCCTTTCAATGGTGATCCACATGTGTTTCAGAAACCACCTAACACCGCCATAATAATCTATGGGTGATATCATCACAGATCCTAACACTTTCATTATTTTCCTTTGGTCACCCTGAAAATCGCTTAGAGGAAGGGTTATCTTCAATATCTCTAAAATTGAGAGTGGTGGCAGAGGAGGACCACTCTTAGTTCTTGAGATCATTATTAGAGAGGTAGATCTCTTGGGATTTTAGGGTATTCTCTCTAGATCTCATTTTCCAAAAAAATGAATTTTCTCTCTCAAGAAAAAATATATAATTGGGTTTATATACCACTAGGGTGAGAAAATTATAATTTCACATTCATGATTATTATTTATATAATCTATTCAAAACCCCACATCAATAATAATAATAACAATATTATTATTATAATTTATTAACATACACTAAACCCAAAAATTAAATTAAATATTATTTATTCAAATAATATTAAATATATATATTATTTCTCATTGGACTATTAAAACTGGTCCTCCATTCCTCTACAATATTTATCAGGCCTTGAATAATGACTATTTATTTATTAAATATTTTGATAAAAAGATATTATCTTGAATAACTAGTGAAAAAATATATGGGATCAAGGAAACAAAAATAATTATTAAACCATGTGTGGGAATAATATTTATTCAACATGTTAAATAATAATAATATTTAACTAAGATTCGGGATAATCTTAGTGTCTGTCCCTTTAGGCCTCTTTATCAGTAGCATTAGGTAAATTAGCCTAAAGTAAATGGTTATAATATAGAAAAATTCCAAGGAAACCACAGAGAAATAATTTAATTACATAGTAACATAAAACCACATAAAGATTCCTACTGCGTAATACAATACATTTATTGTGATATCTCTAATCAAGTAGGTTTGATGATGGTTCTATCAACCTATGTTCTCGATGTATATTTCATTGAATTTCTAGAAATTGAACTTTCCTATATAAGACCATGTACATGGATTTATTTAGGAAATTTCATTTCCATCAAAGGGCTTAAGATATCAACTTCTATTAAAGAACATAAGGGACAAATACTTTCTCACAATATTCACTAATGAAATATTACTTGCGATGCAACCAACATATCTTACCTCATTGTGAACATATATCATCGTGATTTTCATCAATCCATCTATGTACACAACTTATAATACTCATTAATAATAATATTAAAGTTTTAGGATCAATACACATGTCCATAGATAGGAAAATCCAATTATACATATAAATGCGGATTTCCTACTGGTGGGTCTCATTCTCATAATATCCTACACTGTATATTACCAAGGGCGTACACTATGAGAAGGTGCCTCAAAGTTCTATGATTTTACACCGATGATAGTCTATATCATTTTTTCGAGAAAATTATTTTATCCAGCTATATAATATATATTTAAGAATATAATCATGGAACTTATGTGTTCTCATCAAAGCGGGGAACTGTGATGACCTTTCAGTGTGACAACTACTCTTAGGATATTATCACATAATATGTTACAGAATAGAGAAAGCATGATTTGATAAAGAGTTTATTATTATTATAAATAATTAATATAGGCTATCATAAAGTATGTATAATTTGGTTCTAGGGAACCAAATCCATTAGACTCCCACTTGAACTGATGCCATCAACTAACAACATTCAGTATGTTATCTCTCACATGATACTCATGCTTTTGCTAAGATATACCTTTAATCAAGTGCCCCTTTATTTTTTCTTATGTGGGAACTTTTCTGATTGAAACTTAACCCTCTGAAAAAAAATCCTTCAATAAGTGATAATTTTGGAGTATGTGGTTGGCTGTTGTTGTGACATTGGATCTTTTACAAGAGACACCACTATAGCATTATCACAATACAATGTAATAGGGTCTTTACTTATAGATACCACATGAAGCTCCTATAAAAATATTAATATACAAATGGATTACTTGTAGGCATTATAATCCAATATATACTTAGAATCTAGTACAAAATCAGCGACAAATGGATTCTTTGAACTCTTGAAGCTCACATATCCTCTTTTGAGACAAAAAACATATTATAACTGTGAGTTCAGACCATTCTAATTTTTTTGATAAATATAATTAATATAAACCCTAATGAATAACTCATCATATCATTTATATACTAGGAACTTATCTTTATTTATTCTTAGATACTTAAGGATAACATTAACAAAAAAACAATTATATTCTCCTTAATCATCTTGATATATACCTACCATGCTGAATGCATAGGAAACATCAATTCTAGTATGTAACATGATATACGTGATTTATCCTATCAGTGAAACGTATGGTATCTTACTCATTATAACTTTCTTCTATTGTTTCCAAGGACATTATGCTATATACATCTATATCCCCATATTGCTTTATAATCTCATTGGTCACAGATGATATGATGAAACACTGAACATCTATGGAATTGTTCATATGTTTTTCATAGAGAGGTAACTCTTCCTCACTAGCCTCACTACTAAGTTTATTATGAATAGGTTCTTATAGCCAATTCAATTTCCATTTATGATGTAGGAAAATGTGTAAGTTCTTTTTCCACTCTTAGAAATTTGTGTCAGTGTGAAGGTTATCCCTATCAATTATAGATCATAGTGATTTTTTTGAATTCATTTTTTTCTACAAATAAGATGAGCATATTTTTATTACTTTATCTCATAAAATTAAGAAAAATAAATAAATAAATTGTTTATTAATCTTCCAATATTTTATTAAAACCAAATAGTCCTCACTATTGGATTTAAAATATCATTTTTCTTGGGAATTCTACTGGAACATATCCATATTCCACATCTGATCACCCTAAATCTGGTCAATAAAGTAATTTTAAGGGTTTTAGGTAGGCATTCCAAATTCCAACTGCATTAACTCATAGTTACCTGATCTATTGAGTGGAATCCCCAATACTAAAATCCTTAAAATTTATTTACTCAACATTTTCCTCTAAGTTACACAAAGTCCTTATTTTTTAGTCAACCCTTGGTAAAAACTAAGTTAAGTTAACCAAAAAATTCATGTTATAATTCCCCGATAATTGAAAGCACCCCAACATTGGCTTGTAAAGATCTTTGAACCATGGTTACATTTTAAATTAAGCAGTGGAAGGTTATACCAACTTAATATATATAATTGATGGATTTTATTTTTATGTGTAAATTTTCAAATATTATCTTTATTATATGCTTGTTAATATTAAGTGGATTTACTTAAGTGATTAACCATGTTTTAGATAATTTCTATGCCCAATTTGGTTGAATTTAGTACTATATTCCATTCTATTTAATTTATCAATTCATGTGACCATGAAAAAAAATCCATAATGAAATAACCATGCAACTTGATAGAAATAAAATAATAAATTGGTATGATAATGAGATTTTACAAATGGTTAATTTATCTAGAGTACGATAAAATAACCATAGACCTAGTGTAGAAAACACATTAAACCATTTATGGTTCGCGTTACAGATTTCCACATGTCCACCTGTGTATATCTCTTGGATTGGATTCTCTTTGACTCCAAACTTGAACCACCAGCACTAGCTTGGGGGATCCATTCAATACATATTCTTTTACTCGCACACAGGTGAGCAGAACGAAAGGATTGGTTAAGGGGTTTTCATAAAACAAACCATGTTTATTAAAGCCCTTACATAATGATAGGAGAGATTACGTGCATGCCAACAATTTAATTTAATAATAAATTAAAATAAAATAATCACATACAAAGGTCTGGTATAGGCTCATGATCATAAACTTTCATGTAACTAATTTTACATTTAATGAAACTAGCATTCAATTCTAATCATTCTTATTTAAGATAAATCACAATAATATCAATTAATTATATTCTTTAATTAATAAATTCTTTTATCTTAATTATCATCCAAATTTTCTTGATATTCTCATCCATCATAGTGTTTAAAAAATCAAATAAATTTATTTAAAATTAACTATTTATAAAAAATATACCTTGGAAGAAACATAGTGGGTACCCTTCCAAACTACCCGATGTGTATTATACTCTTATACTATTTACTCTTGTGACATGTGTAATGCATGGCTTATCACATAATTTCATGGTGTTTATTATAAAATTAATGATGACACAGAACACATTGTATTTACATAGCATGTTATGATTTAATGTGTGTAGAGTAATAACTTTAATATGACTTATGCATGATATGTAGATCTTAAAATTATGCAAAAACGTATTAGACATTTATATATATATAACCCATCACATGGAATGTAGTATCAAATTAATTACCACATGAAACACATTTTGATAAGGTTTTAACAACATAATAAATTAATTTTTAATTATACTAAATTTGGAGAAAGTACACAATGTATTCATCTTATCCACACATCATGTATTATTATCACCAACTATCCTGGGGTCATGCCTAGTGACCCAGTGTGAAACCCTATAATAAAAAATGTTGGAGTACATGGTGTGTACATGGTCTAAAAGTTGTGTGGTCTATGAGTTAGACATTCACCAATCATGTAGGTCATGTTAGAGGATACATGGATCATCTGTGACTAAACGACTACATATCATGTGTGAAAGTTACACAATGTGAACTCTAGATGACTCTGTGATAGGATAGACTAGTAAACATACAGTTTTTAATTAAATTCACTGTGTGTAATAAATTTACGTGGATTGAATTAATTCTAAATTAATTTTGGGTGCATTAAACACAAGCACATGGTGTATACCTCTGGGTTGCATGGCGTGTACTCTTGTATTGTATGAAGAGACTCCTCAACACCTTCAGATGAGATCCTAAAATTCATTTCATTCATAAAATTAATCTATTTGATTATATTTATGAGAAATGAATAGGAATAAATAATACCTCACAATTTGAATAAAAGAACAATTAAACTAGAATTTAAAACTAATGAAAAATGTGTAAATCAATTGATGATATTTAAATAATTATGTGACTACTCTGATACCACTTGAAGGTTCTAGGAATAGTGAAAGAAGAGAATATGGTATGCCTAATATTTTTTTTTCATGATCAATGATTAATATTATATTTACATGATGATAAAGGTCGTGATCAACAGAATTTAATCAAAGAATATAGATAATAGAAAAACTCTGGAACCAATGTGCAGGATCATATAATATTATTTATAATTAATTTAAGTAATTTAATTACACTATGATAAATCATTTCTTAGTTTATGGATCTTCCAATGTCTCTACATCATATTATCATTCTGTTATAAGAATAAATAGTTGATTCCCTCCAGAGGTGATCAAAACGTGTTCCACAAACCTCCAAACATCACCATAGGAATCTACAGGTTCTAGGATGGTAGATCCTAATTCTCTCATAGTTTAACATTGATCACCCAAATAATTTCTTCAAAGAAGGGTTCTATTCAATCTCTCTAGACTCTAGAGTTGTGGTGGAGGAGGATCGCTCTCCGTTCTTGGGAGCGTTCTTAAATAGGGAGATCTTTAGGGATTTGAGAGGTTTCTCTTCTGTTCTCACTATGTACAACAGATAAATCTTCCCATAATAAAATAATATAATTAAGTTTATATACCACTATGGTTAAAAAATAAAAATTGCTCCTAAACCCTTATTATTTTCATAATCCCTACGGAACCCCATTTCTATAATAATAATAATAATAATATTATTATTATTTCTTGACATGTGCTAAAATCACGAATTATTTTAAATATTATTTATTCAAATAATATTAAATAAATATATTATTTATCACTAGATTAGTAAAATCTATCCAACATTAATCCACAATATTTATCAAGCCATGAATAATGACTATTTATTTTGATAAGGAAATATCACTGCATTATTTTCAAATAAAAAATAAATATTTTATTCACTAAATAGAAAATAAATATTTATTAAATATCCCGATCTCAAAAAATTCTGTCAAATAATTGGTTATAAAATACATGAAATCAAGAAAATATAAATAATAATTAAACCACATATAAGAATGATATTTATTATATTTGTTAAATAATATTATTATTTCACTGAGATTTTGGATACACTTAGTGTGTGATCCTCTAGGCCTCTTTCTTAGTGGCATTAGGCGAAGTGGTTTAAATTTCATGGTTGGAATCTATAAACATGCCAAGGAACCTATAGAGAAATAACTTAATTCCATAATAACATAATACCATATATAGATGCTTACTGTATAATATAATTCCTTTATTATGACCTCTCTAATCAAGCAGGTTGCATGTTGGTTTCATCAACCTATGTTCTCAATATCTCTTTTATTAAATTTCTAGAAATAAAACTTGCTTATAGAACACTATTTCCATGGATTTATTGATTAGATATCATTTCTATAAAAGGGAATGAGATTTCAACTTATTTTAAATAATAGAAGGGAACATCCGTTCTTGGAATATTCATTAATGAAATATTACTCGCGACACACCCAATGTATTATACCTCACTGTGAACACATGTCATCATGGTTTTATTCAATACATCTAAGTACAATAATTTTGATACTCATTAATAATAATCTTAAATTCTAAGGATTAATACACACATATGCAGATACAGACATCCAATAACACAAGTGAATGCATATTTCCAACTGGAAGGTCTCATTCTCATATTACCCTACCATAGATATTAATAAGGGTGTACACCATGAGAAGGTGACTCAAAGTAATATGAGTATCCACCCCTAATAAACTATATCATTTGAGTCCCTGAAATGATTTTAGCTAGCTATAAAACATATATTTAATAATATTATCATGGAACTTTTGGGTTCTCATAATATGAGGATAATTCTATGACCTTTCAGTGCGACAACTACTTTTAATACATTATCATATACTATATTATGCATAAGAAAAATAATTATGTGATAAGAATTTTATTAATATTCAAAAAATTATTATAATTTATCATAAATTACACAGAAGTTAGTTCTTGGTCACTAACTCCATCATAAAACACATCTCCCAATTCCATATAGTAATTACCCACCTTCTTCCTCCCACATTTTTGACATGTAGGCGGTTTGAATTTATTTCCTCAATGCGACTTATCATTAAAGAATCCATGATACTCAAATGTGATTTTTATTTCTCATTAATAATTATATTAACCATTTTCTATCTTCACATTTAGTGCACATTGAAAAATTTCTTTGTAGCATTTAAAGTCTCTTAAGGATAATGCCTTTTGAAAACAAGTCCTTAATCCACTAAATAAATGATAAATTTTACTCTTATGTTCATAAATAAAACTAGAGACATGCCTTGAGTGACTCATAATGTTTTCTTTTATAAGTGATAATGTATTTATCATCATTTTGTTTCAACTCCGAGAACTCTCTCCCCATATTCATGTAAAGAGTTTAAGGAAAATACTTGGAGAAGAATATTTTCTTGAACTCCTTGCATTCCATAGATTAAACTTCCTCATTTTTCATTTTATTCTTAATGAGATTCCACCATTGGTATGACTTTGATTTTAAATAATACAAAACCATAATAACCTTCTCATGTTCCAATCACCATAGAATGTAAAATATCTTTTCCGTTGAATTAATCCATTTCTAGACAATAATTATATTAGAAGAGCCATTAAAGGTGGGTGGAAATTGTCACATGAAAGACCCGATAATGAGTTTCTACTTAGAGAGTTTGAGATCTCAATAAGACATGAATTATAATTAATATCTTGTGATATATGGGCGATCATTTTCATAAGGTTTGTACTTGATATCCCACCCTATTTGGTTTTTCATTGGAATAATTATTACATTATCCTTCGTACTCATTGTTAGATCCGTTCCTTATGATTCCAACCATACCTAAAATAATGAAATATTTAGGGGTGATAATACTTAAATTAAATGTATATAAAGAAACCTATAGAATAAGTAACTCACATATAATGTTTATATACTAAATTATGAATATCTAGACTTAGATTTAGGTCATCCAAGATCATTCTATTATTAAGTTCTCTAACCCAAATATATTCCAATTTCTCATAATGGTTTATAAAGAATATATGAATAATAAAAGAACATCCCTTGGAGTGTCAAACTAGGGGTGAAATTAGGTCTCATTATCATGCACCATGTGAATATCAAGTTATACCAAACTATCCTTTTCAAAGTTGTTACCCCTAGGTCCTACAAACATTTTTTTTCTAGAAAGGGATGTTATTTTTATGAAACCTTATAATTTCCACTTTAATAAAATTTTAGGAACTTACCCTATACTTAAAATTATCCCTAGTATTTTCAATAAAGTTATACCATCATAATACAAAATAATAAATAAACCCTTCTCTAATACCAACTGATGAAACCAAATCTACACATACTATTATTTTACATCATTTCCATAAATTCTACATTAAATATTACAAATAAAATCAAAATCCCAAGAATCAAAGGATTAATTTATTTGAGGATTAGAAATATAAGAAAATTATTTTAAAACACTTTTTAACATTTATCGATAATTAAACCACATTTGACCCCTTTATAGACTTCTTATATGTTACATTCATCTCTATAACCTGAAGAGTGAAAATATAAGAAAGGGTCAGCTCAAACACTCAGTAAGGGAAAACTTACCAATAAATCATATTTTTTAGACCATAAAAATGAGATAAAAACTTGGATAAGGGAGACATATATAATTAAAAAAACATGGGATCATAAATAGAAATCATAAAAATTCTTCGAACATTAAGGATCATGATATAAGAACATAAAACTATAGAAATTTCATCAAAGTAGCATAACAATTTTAACCTAACTTAGAAGAATATAAAAATAATATTGAATCCAGGGAGCCTAACAGAAAAAATTATAATATCATATAAATATGGTACACACATAGGCATAGTAAATTATAACATTTTGAGAAAACCTTGGATCCCCACGCTTTATGTTGTGAAAAAACCCTTGATTGAAGTTGTGAGAAAACCCATGGTGCTCAAAATTTATACTACGAATTAACCTATGATGTACATGAATTATTATATATTGAGATATGAAACATAATAAATGCATTGGATAGAGATATATGACCTCATCTTTCAACATACATACATCTTTTCACCATAGGATATCAATCATTCATCATACCATAAGAACCCATGGAATGAAAATGGGATTAATATCATTTCCAAGTGGTATCACATAACAAGATATAAAAACTAGATCAGTTGATAATAAAAATTCATTAAATAAAAGGTGTATTTCATAAATTCATATATAGGGTGATTCATAAAACATAACTCCATACAAGTTTGATCTTTTAGAGTTATAGATGAAAATGTAAATGAAATGCAGAAGAGTCCTTAAAAACATTTCAATAGTGGAAAAAGGTATTTCCATATTATTTTTTACATTTTAATTTTTTAACTAAAATTTATAAATATAATGTTAAAAATTGACATTTTAATGTCGGTTTTTATAAACACAACATCAATAAATCAATTTAAAATCCATTTATAGGCATTTTTCAGAATTAGTTTTTACAAAACCCAACACCTAAACTCATATTCGATGGTCTTCAATGCCAGTTTTTATAAACAAAAACACTAAAACACATCCCATGGGGGTATTCAGTGTCATTTTTCATATAAATCGATGTCAAAAGTTAGTCCTCGATGATCTTCAGTGTTATTTTTTATATAAACCAATGCCAAAATTCATGATCTTTTAGTCTTCGGTGTTGTTTATTATATAAACTAACATAAAAAATTAAAATATTTACCTTTCAATGTCATTTTTTTTGAAAAAAACATTAAAATTTTGATTATAAAAGGCTTTTAACGTCTATTTTTTATTATAAAAAATGATGTGAAAAGTACGTTTTCAAGTCAGTTTTACAAAAAAACTAATGTCAAATGGGAAAAAAATATTTGTCATGTCATTTTTATTAAAAACATCATTTAAAATATGAAAATATTAATATTGGAATATATTTGGTTTCCAAACCTTCTATTTGATAGTTTGTGGAGCTAAAACAGACATACAGATCCTAAGTTATGGTCATTATAAGTTGTACCTCTTTAAGTTTCATTAGATAAAACTCGCTTCAAGGAAAAAAAATGAGAGACAAGAACTAAATTTTATAGTCACCAAATGAAAAAAATAATAAAATCAAAGTTTCAAGCTAATTTCAATTATTTTATTGATTTCCTTCAAATTGATATGTTGTTTGTCATTATTTCATTTCTTTTTAAGGAAGAACTCATGCTGTAATGAAAATAGTGATAGATAAATAATTTTATAACATATTTGGTGAATATTATGAGAACTTTTTATCTTTGTATCTCGATTCTAAGACTTATTCGTCATCAGAAGAAAAATTATCAAGTTTTTTAATGATAAACGAAAAATAATGTTGAAATTAAGATATGGGAATAAATACCATGTATAAATCTTTGATTGAAAATGTGTTGAAATTTTTATTAGATAGAAGATGTTGATAATGTGGAAAGAAAGAGAATGAGGATATATATATTTTAAATGAAAATATTTATGGTGGTTATTTATTAAAATTTAGGTAGGATTTTGAAAATTTAAGTGCATGTTGTGAAAAAATATAAATACTGAACCCATTTATTTGAAATTTTACTTTTAAAGTCGGCTAAATATATTACCAAAGTTAAAACCCTTCTTTTGTTGGGATTTTAATGCTAGTTTTTTATATAACCAATTTTAAATGATCACAACATCATTTGTTTTACAAAAAAAAATATGTTAAATATAAAAACTACTTTTTTACGTTGGTTTTTACCAAAAACTAATGTTAGAAGTATTTTTTCTACTTTTGATGTTGGTTTTTAGTGACATTAAAAGTGGTTATCAAGTTAGTTTTTATGAGAAACTAATGTCACAATTTTTTTTTCATGTTATAGTTCATTTACAAAGGTTTATTCTAACTACTCATGGTTCAAAAATTGACTTTCAGAATAAATGTTATGGTAGTAAATATTTTAACTTCTCTAAGACCTCTCTTAGAGAAATCCGACTTGTGACATCCCGGACCTGAATTCCACTTAATGGGTGACCCAAGCCTAGTGGGACACATGTCCTCAAGCACATATCCCCAAATTCAAGAGGCTGCCGACTAAAAGTGAGGGCCTAGGGTGTGTCTGTAGGGAGACTATGCCCTCATTAGCAGAGTATAGCACATTGAAAAGAATGTAAATAAATAGTAAACAGTAGAAGCAATATAAATAGTATAAGAAAACTATTGCAATGAATAATGAGACTAACAATAACAGTATCAACTTGGACAATGATGATGTAATGTCATGTTACTAGAAAACTTGAAAACATGGATACAAGATAATAGACATAACATGTTCCACAAAGTAAAAGAAAATAAAGACCACTCCAAGCATCCCAAGATCCAACTCGGTCATCTACTATCAAGCTCAATCCTATCCCCAAGAAATCAAGTGTTTGAAGCTGTATACTTCCCTTTATCAAGACCTGCAGTCATGTAATCTACTCCGGGTACCAAACGAAACCTGGAGAGTGTGTGAGATAAATATTAGTGGGCCACCACCAATGGTTTCTGTAACATTTGTCCCATGTAATGAAATATAGGATTGTATATGAAAGAATATATAAAGTGAAGAAAAAAGTACAATATAACTAAATACCCAAGAACCTGCTTCAGCCCTCAGCTAGTGTTTAAACATGTAACCAATTCCTTAATTAATTAATTACCATTTAATTTTAATAGGTCATGTGAGTTGTATCCATCACTAACATCACCTCATTATAGTACAAGTAGGGAAGATCCCAAGACATAATAAGGAAACCTAAAAATGATATCTAGTGAGGGAGTTCTAGGGTAATAACCAAGGTAATGTAGATATCATGGAACACTAACTCAATAGTATCTGAGTCTAGATAAGGGGTAAGAGTGTTATACAATGAGCATAATCCAAGTCATTCCACAATAATATGCTTACCTAGTATAAGGTGATCGACCAAGGTAAAACAGGGCTAGGAAAAGACAGGACCCTATGTGCTTTCACCATGGAACCTACTTGTTAATGCTGGATCCAATGAGTGCATTCAAGGTATCCTGTAATGATGTAACGTAACCTATGGTAGGATACCAAGAATTCGTGAAATAGATAAGAGACAGAGTCTAGGTTGGTATCAACCAAAGAAAATGACATCCTTGAATTGAAATGGGGTCCCCGAGTCCCATGATATTCTCCTCTCAGAATCCAAGGGGATTCTCAGTTAGTCCATTCCTATTTGATATTATAATCAGGTAATAATTCATTAGGTTCAAACCTTGTCTTACATTAGTGTGGATAGGCCACGTACCATTACAACAACTTAATCAAGAATTAATTAACTATTAAGTGTTATTCAATGAGGTTTACTCTGCTACCTTCCATAAATATAGAAAGGGGTGCTATTGACTTGTATCCTTTATTAAATTTCATTTAATAAGGCTAAATTATATACTTGGTAAATTTTCTATTTCACATTTCAGATTTAATAGTCATTTTGAAGCACTTAACTTAGTCATTAAAGTGGTGATCATACATGATACATTCCATTATACAATTCTCATTTAAAAAAATCCATTTATTATAAGAAGACTCACATTTATAAAGGTCAAGAAAAGGAACACCCGAATGGTGGCTCAAACTTTCCAAAACACTAAAACCCAATTATGGCATAACCTTTGACATGAAGCTAATTAACTTGTGGGTGTAACCTCTAAAAAATAATCGCATATTTGGGAAGAGCATAACCATAATATTCTAACAAGTGAAATCATGGCATATAAATTTAAGAAATGGGTTTCGATGAAATCTACAGGCCCCACACAAACATTCCTAAATCAACGAACTTTAGGTATGAGTTATAGGACATCCACCTTAGGGTTGTACAACTATCCTCCTATGGTATCAGCCCTTTATTTGGCTCTGATTGGAGTAGATCTAAGAAAAAGTAAAAAAATCTCACATGACGGTATCTAGGTCGAGATAATGAGAGAATAATAATGACTAAAGAGGACTTGAGTACTTACTGATGCACATACAATGTGATGAAAAAAAGCTCAATCGAATGCCAGATGATGAAGATCTGTTGATCCCTGGTTTTGGCCTTCAAAAATCCCCAAAATAAGGGGAAAAGGGCTTAATACCATAGGTTATTGAATTAGGGAGGAAGAGAGTGGTAAATAAATCATTAAGGGAGAAAATGGAAATTTAACTAGAATTTTAGCCAGCAAACGGTTTGTACGCATGATTTGTCAAACTGCGTGCAAACCATGCAAGATAGTTATATCTGAAAAAAATACTCCATAGGTTTTGATCAAACTATGTGTAATCCATGAATTAGTACCTAAGAAAAAAGTTTGTTCCCATGGTTATGCTGTAAAACCATGAAAAAACCAAGGGAGATGGATTTTCCTGAAAAAACACCATCCGCACAGTTAGAAAAACCATGCAGAATTCTTGAACAGTTTACTCTAAACCATCTACCAAGCCAATATACCCTAAAAAGATGGGTTCTAGGGATTCGAACAAGCCCCAGACACCCTCATAACCTTTAATAAATCATTATGAATCCATATTTGATCGAAAGTAAATATTTAGATAGAATATTAAATTATCCCTTTTTAAGTGAAAAATAGGTTCTTAAAATCTTCCCCCCTAAAAGAAATCTCCTCCCGAGATCTCCTTCCAAGGGTAAAGAAAAAATACCTGAGAAAAAATCTGAACATTGGGCATGTACATCGGCTTCCCTCTTCCAAGTATCTATTTGTACTCAACCGTGCTTCCGTAGCACCTATACGAGTGGGACATACTTTCCTCAGAGATCCCTCATTCTTTGGTCAACTATGTGTACTGAATATTCCTAAAAGGTAGCATCAACATCTAACTCAAATTACTCAGGATCAAAGGTATGAGATGGGACAGAATTATATTGGATAAGATTTGAGACATGAAATATATCGTGCATGTAATGGTGCCTCTGAGGTAGTAGCAACCGATAGGCTACCGACCTGACTCTCTCTAGAATTTGAAACGGCCAAACATAACGAGGTGAAAATTTTCCCTACTTTCTTAACCATCTATTCCCTAGCCTGGGTGATACCCGAAGAAAAACATGATCCCCAACCTCAAACTCTAGAGGTCTTCAATGGTGATCAATATATGATTTATGTTTAGACTGAGCAGTAGTCACTAGTGCAGAAAACGTTTTTTACGTCACCATTTTTTACGTCGGTTATATAAAACCGACGTCATAATATGTAAAACTAGGTTTTTTATGTCGGTTATTTAATAACCGACGTAAAAACCTATGTTCGGTACACCTTTAACGTCGGTTATTTTTATAACCGACGTTATTAATCGCGCGACTTCATTTTTTACGTCGGTTATACATTAACCGCCGTAAAAAAAAAGAAGCGGGGGGTGTTTGTTACGTCGGTTATTCAATAACCGACGTAAAAAACATGGTTTTTGAAGGCCTTTTTACGTCGGTTATAAAATAACCGACGTAAAAAAAGAATCCGCAGATGTTTTTGACGTCGGTTATGGAATAACCGACGTAAAAAAACGCGGATTTTGAGCCCTTTATAACATTGGTTATAAAATAACCGACGTAAAAAAAGAATCGGAGGAAGGTTTTTACGTCGGTTATTGAATAACCGACGTTATAAATGTTTTTAAAATAATTATAACGTCGGTTATTGAATAACCGACGTGATAACTCATTTAAAAATTTACCCAGACCCGTGGATTGTCATTCGCGAGTTTACCTTCGACAGTCGCGACTCATCTCTCTCGCGCGTAAACCCGAATCGGCTCGTCCATTTCGTTGGTTTAGATTCGTTTTGCGATCATCGTTTCTCATATTTAATCTCCTCGGATCAATCATCTAAACTCGCAGCACTCAGGTAATCCTCCCACTTGTTCGTTTTTTTTTCGCGGATAGTATATATATATGTGTTGTGATTTTTTTGTTGAAACTAGCTAAGATTCTTCGATTGCGAACCCTTTTAACTCGTTTTGGCACCATAATCTTATTTATCATCCCTAGATCTATTTGTTAGACTTGCAATATTGACAAATTTTATGATTTCACTAATTTTTCATCGTTTTCTATAAATACCCGAGAGGGTTGGGGCGTGTCCATTTGGATGGGTTGCCCTTTTACAGTTGTTACTACTTTATTCACACACAACCATGGCATAGGTGCATGGATTTGGGATCACATCACCATTTTCACCCCCTGCAAACAAAGTTTCACGAGGAGGACTCGCCAGATTTCCCCCCGGCATGTTAAAAATTTTAGATACCCTCTTTTCAGCAAGTAAAAAATTAACTAGTTTTTTCTTCACTACTTATCCTAAACAAATAAAACCACCATTCTTTCTAGAACCTCTACTAGATCCATAGAATCCATCAACATACATATTTGGATCTGAAAGCATCCCTTAAGCCTTATGTTCGATGCTAACATCCTTTACTGATCTATAGAAAATATGATGGTCTGCTAAGCTCTCCATTTAAAACTCAAACCCCACCAATTATTCATCCTCATCATGAGAAAATGGCACAACATCTGAATTTCTGATTCAATCTCTTGGGTCACTGAACAAACATTAACTCCTTCAAATCCACACCTGGAATAGACAACCTAATGTCGAGTTCCTTCTCTATCTATTGAAACTCAGTTCTTCCTCCACACCTAAAAACATTCTTTGAATGGCCCAACTTCTTGTTATGGTAAATTTTCAGTGATTCCAGGGGGGTGGGAGGGCTATCAAGATGGTTGGGGGGTGTCCAGGGGGGTGTCCAAGGGGGTAGGGTGTGGGGGGTGGTGTCCAGGAGGGGTGGGGGGCTGTCCAGAGGGGTCGGGGGGTGTCCAGGGGGGTTTACAAGGGGGTGGGTGGGTGTGGGGGGCTGTCCATGGGTGTGGGTGGGTGTTTGGGGGTGTCCAGGGGGGTGTCCAAGGGGGTAGGGGGTGGGGGGTGGTGTTTAGGAGGGGTGGGGGGGCTGTCCAGAGGGTTGGGGGGTGTCCAGGGGGGTGTCCAAGCAGGTCGGGGGTGGGGGGTTGTGTCCAGGAGGGGTGGGGGTGCTTTCTAGAGGGGTCGGGGGCTGTCTAGAGGGGTCGGGGGGTGTCCAGGGTGGTGTCCAAGGGGATGGGTGGGTGTGGGGGGCTGTCCAAGGGGGTGGCGGCCTGTCCAGAGGGGTCGGTGGGGTGTCCAGGGGGGTGTCCAAGGGGGTAGGGTGTGGGGGGTCGTGTCCAGGAGGGGTGGGGGGCTGTCTAGAGGGGTCGGGGGGTGTCCAGGGGGTTTACAAGGGGGTGGGTGGGTGTGGGGGGCTGTCCAAGGGTGTGGGTGGGTGTTGGGGGGGTGTCCAGGGGGGTGTCCAAGGGGGTAGGGGGTGGGGGTGGTGTTTAGGAGGGGTGGGGGGCTGTCCAGAGGGTTGGGGGGTGTCCAGGGGGGTGTCCAAGCAGGTCGGGGGTGGGGGGTTGTGTCCAGGAGGGGTGGGGGTGCTTTCTAGAGGGGTCGGGGGCTGTCCAGAGGGGTCGGGGGGTGTCCAGGGTGGTTTCCAAGGGGATGGGTGGGTGTGGGGGGCTATCCAAGGGGGTGGGGGCCTGTCCAGAGGGGTCGGTGGGGTGTCCAGGGGGGTGTCCAAGGGTGTGGATGGGTGTGGGGGGCTGTCCAAGTGGGTGGCGGCCTGTCCAGAGGGGTCGGTGGGGTGTCCAGGGGGGTGTACAAGGGGGTGGATGGGTGTGGGGGGCTGTCCAAGTGGGTGGCGGCCTCTCCAGAAGGTATTTGGGGTTGTCCGGGTGGGTGGGGGGGGGGGCTGTCCAGAGGGTTGGGGGATGTCCAGGGGGGTGTCCAAGGGGGTAGGGGGTGGGGGTGGTGTCCAGGAGGGGCGGGGGGCTGTCCAGAGGGGTCGGGGGGTGTCTAGGGGGGTGTTATATCTTACTATATTTTGTTTAAAAAATAATATTCAAGCATATTTTTTTAAATACACATCGATTTGTTTTATATTTCAAAATTGTTTACATTCAAATTATGATTTTTTTCATATAAACATATATTTGTCTTATCTAAAAAATATATATATTTTTTCTATTTGTTATAGGTAATAATGAGTCGAAGTTGGATTACGGCACATCGAATGAGCAATGAATATGAGGAAGGTGTTGATGCCTTTTTGGAATTTGCTAAACGAAATGTTCCAAGTGGTGACATTTTTTTCTGTCCATGCCTGAAATGTCTGAATATGAAGAAGTTGAAAAGTAGAGAGATAAAAGATCATCTGATTTGTCATGGTTTCAATCTGAGTTACAACCCTTGGATTTGGCATGGCGAAACTGGACAGAATGTCACTGATGATAATGAATCGCAAGATGGTAACTCCGATGGAATTGAAGAAATGATTCGCGATATTGTAGCAGAACAAATTGAGATAGAACCGATAGTTTCACATCTATATGGTGATGCCGAAAAACCATTATATCCTGGTTGTATAAATTTTACGGTTTTTTCGGCGGAGTTAAGATTGATTAACCTGAAGGCGAAACATGGATGGAGTGACAGAAGTTTTACAGATCTGCTACAATTGATGAAAGACATTCTTCCAAAAGATAACGATCTTCCAGATTAACATTATAAGGCCAAAAAAATATTATGCCTGATGGGATTGGGATACAGGAAAATACATGCATGTCCGAATGACTGCATTATATATAGGAAGGAATATGAATTTCTGAAAGAGTGTCCTAAATGTGGGACATCACGGTATAAGGTGAAAGAAAAATCACAAGCTGATGTAGAGATTACAAAGCTCCCTTCAAAGGTATTTTGGTATCTTTCTTTAATTCCTCGTTTCAAACGTTTATTTGCTAATTCACATGATGCAAAAAGGTTAAGATGGCATGCTGATGAGCGGGTATGTGATGGAAAAATACGTCATCCAGCTGATTGTCCACAATGGAAGAAAATTGATGCCCAGTACCCTACATTTGGAAATGAAATTAGAAATCTGAGACTAGGCTTGTGCACAGATGGAATGAATCCATACCGAACCCTCAGTAGCACACATAGTTCATGGCCCGTTTTATTGGTAATTTACAACCTCTCTCCTGAAGTTTGTATGAAGCGCAAATATGTCATGTTGAGTATCATGATCTCTGGTCCAAAGCAACCCGGCAATGATATTGATGTATACTTGTCACCACTGATTGATTATTTGAAACTGTTATGGGCTGATGGTATTAGGGTGTATGATTCTTATAAAATGGAATATTTTCAACTGCATGCAGTGCTTCTATTCACTATAAATGACTTCCCAGCATATGGAAATTTGTCTGGATACAGTGTTAAAGGGCATAAAGCATGTCCAATTTGCGAACAACAGACGTCATATTGTCAATTGCATCATGGGAGGAAAACAGTGTACATGGGTCATCGAAAGTTTTTGCCTATGGATCACCCTTATAGAAGACTAAAAAAGGCATTCAATGGCTCACAAGAATTTGATACTGCTCCAAAACCTTTATCCCCAGATTTGTATTTTGAGAGGGTGAAAAACCTTGATGTGACATTGGGAAAGACACAGAAATCTGGTAATGATAGACATATTTGGAAGAAAAGATCAATATTTTTTGAGCTACCATATTGGAGGTATCATGAAGTCAAACATAATATTGATGCCATGCACGTGGAGAAGAATATCTGTGATTCTTTGATCGGAACATTGCTAGATATTAAAGGAAAGACAAAAGATGGGTTGAATGCAAGGTTAGACCTACTATCAATGGGAATACGTTTGGAGTTAGCTCCCACTCCTAAAGGAAGACGAACATTTCTTCCCCCGGCTTGTCATACATTATCGAAGAGGGAGAAAAGTAGCTTCTGTCAGTGTCTTCAGGATTTTAAAGTGCCTCAAGGTTATTCTTCAAATGTAAAATTTTTTGTCTCATTGAAAGACTTGAAGTTGATAGGTATGAAATCACATGATTGTCACGTCATGATGCAACAAATTCTACCAGTTGCACTGTGTGGAATATTGCCCATCCGTGTCAGAAAGACTATAATGAGGTTGTGTTATTTTTTCAATTCAATTTGTAACAAGGCAATTGATGTGAATGCTTTGAAAATTTTGGAAAAGGATGAAATTTTTATACTTTGTCATTTGGAAATGTATTTTCCTCCAACTTTTTTTGATATGATGGTGCATTTAATGATTCATCTGGTTCGAGAAATAAAGCTTTGTGGACCTGTATATCTTCGTTGGATGTATCCTTTTGAAAGGTATATGAAAATATTAAAGGGATATGTTAAAAATCCATATCGACCTGAAGCCTCCATTATTGAAAAGTATATTTCTGAGGAGGTAGCAGAGTTTTGTACGAGCTACTTGGCTACGGCGCAACACATAGGTTTTCCTCCATCTCGCCATGAACGGGTTAATAATGAGGGAAAGGGGATTCGTGGCTTGAAAGTCAAATCACTGTCAGCTGAACAGATGAAGAAGTTAGAATCATACATCTTGAATAACATAGCTGATGTTCAACCGTATATCACATTGCATATTAATGAGTTGAAACAATTTCATCCAAAGAAGAAAGAAATGTGGATTTTGAATGAGCACAACAAAACTTTTTTGCCATGGTTTAAAAAGACCTTGCTTGGTAGATCAGATGTATCAGAGACATTAAAATGGATAGTGGGTGGTCCATCTTTAAATGTGATAACATGGTCCGCTTATGACATTAATGGCTATACATTTCATACGAAAGCTCAGGACAACAGAAGTGCAGTTCAGAATAGTGGTGTATTGGTGTTTGTAGAAGCAATGCATTTTTCGAGTGCTAAGGACAGAAACCCAATTTCGGCATCAAGTGCATATTATGGAGTGATTGAAGACATATGGGAGGCTGATTACTTTAAAATTAAAGTTCCTGTTTTTAACTGTAAATGGTTTATCAGTAACAACAGTGTCAGACACGATGAATTTGGAATGACACTTGTTAATCTGAATAGATTGGAAGACACAGCTGATTCTTTTATAATGGCAACACATGCCAAACAAATTTTCTATATAGTAGATCAATCAGATATGCAGTGGGCTGTTGTTTTACAAGGGAAAAAACAATATGTTGGTGAGGATGAATTTGATGAAGATGCTGATTTATGTGAGTTCCCTACTTCCATGGAAAGATTAACAGAACATAATGATGAGTATGTTGAAGACATGGTTTGTGCCATAAGGAACGATCACGACGAAGGAATTTGGGAAAACAATCCAACTATACATTCCTAAAATTACAGGTAACACATGTTTATTTCTTGTTTACATTTAGTTTTTTCATATAATGTTAGATATTGTAAATTTTTTACTTATTAAAACATGTATCAAACCAAAATGATAAAACAATAAAAACCGTAAAGAGGAGAAGTCCTGGGCGCACCGGCTGGCCGGTGGTCCAGACAGCAAAGCTCTGTCTGGTCCACCGGCCGGCCGGTGATGAGCCAGCGGCCGGCCGGTGGTCCAGACAGAGAGGAAGGCTCTCTGTCTGGTCCACCGGCTGGCCGGTGGTGATCCAGCGGCCGACCAGTGGTCCAGAAAGATCAAGGCTGTCTGGTCCACCGGCCGGCCGGTGGTGATCCAGCGACCAGCCGGTGGTCCAGACAGGAATGCTCTCTGTCTGGTCCACCGGCCGGCCGGTGGTGAGCCAGCGGCCGGCCGGTGACACCAGGCAGTGGGCAAGTCTACTGCCTGGGTCCTCCGGCTAGCCGGTGAGCTCACACCGGCGGGCCGGTGGACTCAGTGAGTCCAATTTTCAGCTTTCTTGGGCGAACTCCTTGGCAACCTTTTTCCTATCAACAAAAACACTTGAAAACAAGTTAGAACATAATAAGAGTGATTTTGATCATTAAAATCCAAGAGATAGGGGTACAACAGACTGTGTTTACCATGTTTATCATTGTTTAACATGCTTACCATATTACCAATGTTTACTATTATGTAATTTAGTACACTTTTCTATTTTCTGATTAAGTAGTATTACAATATTTGAATTTGTATATTTGTGAACTAATGTTTGTTTTTTTGATTTGAAGGAAAATGACAGATCAATCAGTTGATCAACCACATGATTCTGGAGATGAGCATATTGGTCATACATCTGGGGAGGAACATTCACGTGCTCCTATTACAAAAAAGAGTTCAAAGGTTGGTAAGCGTGGGTGAACACATTTACCAAAATTATCACTTGCCCGTACGAAGTAGGAGAGGATAGTCATGGAGTTTGATGATGATGATCTTCCTAGAGGTCCAAATGCTAAAGATTTTAAGGGTTTTGTAGCAACTCAGGCTAAGAGAAAAGTAAGCATTCTCTATGATGATTGGAGAAGTGTGGATAAGGCGATAATTTCTCAGCTGTGGGAGACCATTTTGGTAAGATCTTTTGCTATTGTTTGACTGTTATTTAAATGTTTCTAGTATATATAATATTTTTAACCTCTTTTTTATCAGATGACATTTGATATTCCTGACACTGGAGGAGTCAGGAAGAAATGCTTATCGTTGGCTGCTAGGAGATGGAGGGATTTCAAATCAACCCTCTCATCTGATTTCATTTATGGTCATAGGAGTCGTGAGAATCCATGTCGTATATATCCTTTTATAGATGAAGACACATGGAGACAATTTTTTGAAAGTAGAAGAAAAGAATCATTTTTGGTAAGGGCAATGTAAACTTTTATAATCTTTCTTATATAAATGATCTTATTATTGTTTTGTTAATGATTACTTATTCTTAATTTACCGCAAACAAGGAAATATTATCAAGAGATCCAATCTAAAAATGTATACCCTCATAGTTTATCTCGGGGAGGGTATGCATTATTGGAAGAACAAATGATGGCAGAAAAATTTCAACAACTAAGAGCTGAGTCTTCAAGCTCTGGAGAGGTGACCCCTCCATCCCCTCCATCTAGACATGAGAAATGGAAAAGAGCTCGGAAGGGCAAAAAGGACAATATCTTTCGGAAGAATCGAGACTCGTAGTTGAGAGGATTGTAAGATATCTATTTTATTTATTTAAGTTTACTATTTTCGTCATATATTTCCAATCATTATAGAAATGTTCAATTAATTATTACAGGACTCTCTTGAGGAGCAGAGTTCACAGGGGACATTTACACCATCTGGGAGGGAAGATATTTTATCTGTGGCATTGGGAAAGCCCGAACATCCTGGCCGTGTAAGAGGATATCCGGCAGGTGTATCGGTAAGAAAAGTGTTGCCACGTTCCTCAACTTCTAACGTTGAGGGAGTTTATAAAAAAAATAGAATCCTTGGAAGCTGAAGTCCATAACATTAATGCGACAATGGAGGACAAGATTAGAGCATCGATGCAGTTTATGTTTGCAGACTTGCAAAGACAATTTCAGGGTGCAGCTCCCACTCCACCTCTCCCAGTAGCTCCCACTCCCCCACCTCATCCTACAGACCCCATTTTTGATCCTCCTCCTCCGCCGCAGCTACCTACTTATTGTGAGTTGTATGTTGATGATCCTCAACATCATATAGTTGCATATGGGATGGTATATTATATAGGAGATACAGTTCATCATCAACAGTTAGAGGTAGAGAATCAGAGGGTCACTGTACAGGATATTATAGATAGATCAGCTCGAATACCATTACCTACAGATGAGGTGACGACAGTTGGACATAGTATCAGCCATTTTTTACATTGGCCATCCAGACTTCTTCGACTCATTACCATAGAGGTATGGATGTTATATCTTTTATTTTATATTTTTATTAATGTTTTATCATTTGAAAACTAATATATTTTTCAATTTATTTTTACAGGAATACTTCAAAGGTAAAGAAATACTGTATAGACAACAACAAAGACAGATAGCTATGACATCAGATGCAGATACTAGCAGTCTTGACAAATTGTCAAGATATTTAAATTTGTTGGCGGATCATTATGACTTTACAATGGAAGCTCATGTCTGTGGACGTGAACTAAGTGTGGGGATTATGAAAACTGATATCATGGAGTTTGTCACTAGAGATAAGTTGGGCATCAATGTGGTGCAAATTTTTATCATGTAAGTCTTAACACCTTTTCCTTGCGTTATATTTATTAAAAATGTATACTTATGTCTGCTTTGTATTAGGTATCTGTATAAAATTTGTGAGAGGAATGAGCTGAAAGATGTATATGGATTCGTGGACCCACAATTGATTTCCCCTGAAGCATGTGCATTGGATGAGGAACAAAGAATGATTTATATTGCTGATATATTTGAAAAGAATGTAATCACACAGTGTTGGATGATGCCTTTTTGTGAGAGGTATGAAACACATCCCTCTCAAAGAGTTAATTATCTTTTAACATAAAAAACCACTAACGTTAAATTTCCTTTTATCAGGATCATTGGATGTTAGGGGTTTTTTGCCCTAGGGAGAAAGCACTTTATTGGATATGCTCTCTCCATGATGATGTGCGAGAAAGGTTTAAGAATATATTGGAAACGTAAGTTTCAATTTCACAATAGTTTTATATATTATAATGAATTTTAAATTTACCCCATTCGTATTATTTTCTAACAGGGCATGGGTCCACTTTCGAAAAAGTGCAAAGAAAAGGAATTTCAAGATCAAATATGTACATGCGAAGGTAAATATCCATTTATAATTTGTACATTTTGATTTATTACATAAAAATAATATATTGAATTTACACTCATTCAAACAGAAATGTCATGAGCAACAAGGCATCATCGAATGCGGATATTACATGTTAAGATTTATGTATGAAATAATAACAACTGGGACAGTTCTGAGTTTTGACCTGGTAAGATTTCCTCTTTCTCATAATATTTCAATTTGATTTATTCATTATACACGTTGACTACTATCCTTTTCCTTTTTAGCTTTTTGATGACCCTCAACCCTTTACTGATGAAGATATCAAACACTTACAAGTGGAGTGGTCAAATTATTTTACAGGTTTGATTGACTTTTAGTTGTTTGTAATGTAAAATGTAATTTTGAATATTGTCAATGTAATTGTGTATTTCGTAGTCGTTTAGGTTGGATTTAGTTTTTTTTGAAGTTGACAGTGTATGTTTTGAATGTTATATAAGTGAATGTTTAATTTATCTCTACTTCTTGTTTTGGTCTACTGTTGATGGTTTTTCTGGTCTGGATTTTGGTATGGGGGGAGAGGTTCCAAGGGGGTGGGTGGGTGTTTGGGGGGTGTCCAAGGGATATGGGAGGGGTGTCCAAGGTGTGTTTGGGGCTGTCCTAGGGGTCGGGGGGAGGGGGGTGTAAATGAGGGTGGGGGGGTGTCCAAGGGGTGGGGGTGTCCAAGGGATATGGGAGGGGTGTCCAAGGTGTGTTTGGGGCTGTCCAAGGGGTCGGTTGGGTGTAAATGAGGGTGGGGGGGGGGGGGGCTGTCCAAGGGGTGGGGGGTGTCCAAGTGGTGGGGGGGGGGGGGTGTCCAAGGGATATAGGAGGGGTGTCCAAGGGGTGTTTGGGGCTGTCCAAGGGGATGTGGGGGTTTCCAAGGGGTCGGGGGGGGGGGGGTGTCCAGGGGGTGGGGGGGCTGTCCAAGGGGTGGGGGGTGTCCAAGGGGTGGGGGGTGTCCAAGGGATATGGGAGGGGTGTCCAAGGGGTGTTTGGGGCTGTCCTAGTGTTCGGGGGGTGTAAATGAGGGTGGGGGGCTGTCGAAGGGGTGGGGGGGGGGGGTGTCCAAGGGGTGGGAGGGTGTCCAAGGGATATAGGAGAGGTGTCCAAGGGGTGTTTGGGGCTGTCCAAGGGGATGGGGGGGGGGGTTTCCAAGGGGTCGGGGGGGGGGGGGGGGTGTCCAGGGGGTGGGGGGATGTCCAAGGGGTGTGGGGGTGTCAAAGGGGTGGGGGGTGTCCAAGGGATATGGGAGGGGTGTCCAAGGGGTGTTTGGGGCTGTCCTAGTGTTCGGGGGGTGTAAATGAGGGTGGGGGGGGGGGGGGCTGTCGAAGGGGTGGGGGGGTGTCCAAGGGGTGGGGGGTGTCCAAGGGATATGGGAGTGGTGTCCAAGGTGTCTGGGAGTTTTGTCCAAGGGGCCAGTTGGGTGTAAATGAGGGTGGGGGGGCTGTCCAAGGGGTGGGGGGTGTCCAAGGGATATGGGAGGGGTGTCCAAGGGGTGTTTGGGGCTGTCCAAGGGCTCGGGGGGGTGTCCAGGGGTCGGGGGGGGGGGTGTCCAAGGGGTCTGGGAGGGCTGTCAAGGTGTGGGGGGTGTCCAATGGGTGTTTGAGGCTGTACTAGGGGTCTTGGGGGTGTAAATGAGGGTGGGGGGCTGTCCAAGGGGTGGGGGGTGTCCAAGGGGTGGGGGGTGTCCAAGGGATATGGGAGGGGTGTCCAATGGGTGTTTGAGGCTGTACTAGGGGTCGTGGGGATGTAAATGAGGGTGGGGGGGATGTCCAAGGGGTGGGGGGTGTCCAAGGGTTGTGGTGGGGCTCCAATGTGGTGGGGGAGGGCTGGCCAGGTTGTTAGGTGGGTATAGATGAGGGTGGGGTTCAGTTGGGGCTTGGGGGAGGGCTGGCATGGTTATTTTTGTTGTTTGGTTTCTGGTTGCTTTTTGGTGAGAGCAGTGCAATTATTTTAAAAAATATATATCGCTTTCATGTCGGTTATTTTATAACCGACGTGGTAAATAAATCGGTAGGGGTTTATCACGTCGGTTTTTTCGAGAACCGACGTGCTAAACCGTTCCCGGGCCTTTTATCACGTCGGTTCTTAATATAACCGACGTGCTAAATGGCCTGGGAATCGATTTACCACGTCGGTTATTGGATAACCGACGTGCTAAAATGTTTCCCAGGACTTTTTATCACGTCGGTTATTTAAGAAACCGACGTGATAATAGGCCCGGGGAAGGGTTAATCACGTCGGTTATGTCATAGCTGACGTGCTAAACGATATCCCAGGCGTTTTATCACGTCGGTTTAGAAACTAACCGACGTGATAAACCCCCCCCCCCCCCCCCGCGCATATTTATCACGTCGGTTATTATATGAACCGATGTGAGAAACACCGTGATGTTAGGGATGTTACGTCGGGTTTTAAATAACCGACGTAAAAAACGTTATTTATAACGTCGTCCGTATTAACGTCGCCTAAAACCCGACGTAAATAATGAAAAATAACCGACGTAAAAAATGTTTTCTGCACTAGTGAGTCATATGCTTCCTAATCAGTTGAACAAATTCTAAAGTCTCCAGAACAAGACAAGGACCTTGTAGGGATGACTCACCTGCCTCTAGCAAGTATAAGGGTAAACGACGTGGCCTACCATATAAGGCCTCAATAGGATCCATCTGAATCATCACCTAAAAATTGTTATTACAAGTGAACTTGATGATAGGGATATGCTTCTCTCAATAACCACCTAAATCAAGGACACATTCTTGGATCATATCCTCTAGAACCTGTATTGTTCATTCTGATTGTCCATCGGTCTAAGGGTAAAAATATGTGCATAGAAGCACCATAGTCCACATATCTTTCTACAAAACTTTCTAGAACCTTGAAGTAAAATGATCATCCTTATCTGAAATGATAGTACATGGAACCCCATGTAGTCGTATGATCTCACGGACATACCGTCTTCCCAACTCATCAGTTGAGAAAGTATCCTGTATAATAATGAAGTGGGATGATTTTTTTAATTGGTCAATGACTACCCAAATAGCATTTCTACCCCTCAGTGACCTAGGTATGCCAACTATGAAATCCATAGAAACATATTTACATTTCCATTTCGGGGATGGAAGTGGTTGTAACAAGCCTATAAGTGTTTGGTTCTCTCCCTTCACCTACTAATAGGTGGAACACCTAGTGATGAATTCTATAATCTTATATTTCATTCCAATCCACCAATACTGGCATCACTTATCTCAATACATATTCAAGATGCCTGAATGAAGTGCCCACTGAGAAGTGTGGGACTCTTTCATCAACTCCTCTCTCATATCTGCAGGGACCCAAATAAGTCCATATAGACACAAGACATTGTCTTTGTCCGCATACCAATACAGAGGTGGGTTATCTCATGATATACTCTCATAGGGAACCAAAACATTAGGATTTGAAAACATACCACTCTTCACCTTATCAAGGAGGGAATAGGTAACTATTAATGTTGATAGGTAAGACTTCTCAGGACTATCATGAAACTCTAGATGAAGTTCATAAAATAGGGCCATTAACTTTCATTCATCACTGGCTTCCTATACGACCTACTTTTGAGTTTTCCAACTCAGTGCATCAGTGACCACATTTCCCATTCCAGGTGTATAGGGAATCTCAAAATCAAAGGATTGTAGATATTCGACCAATCAATGCTTCTTGAGGTTTAATTCATGCTGATAAAAGATATAATTGAAGCTCTTTTGATTTGTATACACTACAAAGCACTCACCTAACAAATAACTTCTACATCAACATAGGTCATGGACAACTGTTGCTAGCTGGAGGTCTTGAGTCAGGTAATTTCTCTCATGAGGCCTCAACTGCCGAGATCTGAATGCAACAAATTTGTATTCATACATCAACACTACTCCTAGTCCAATGCACGATGTATTAAACAAGATGATATAACCCTTACCTACTTCTGGAAGAATTAGAATTAGTGTCAAGACAAGCCTCCCTTTCATTTCTTGAAAGGCTTTATCGCTAGCTTTTGACCACAGGAACTTAACACCCTTATTTTTAAGTCCATTAAGAGGTGAATAAATATGTGAGAAGTCCTGTATGAAATTCATGTAATATACAGTGAGCCCTAAGATACTCCTGATATAAAATACGTTCTTGGGATTCTCCCAGTAAACTAAATCACTAAGCTTTTCAGGGTCAACATAAACTCTTGATTCTGAGATAATATGACCCAAGAAGTGCACCTTATCGATCCATAAGTTGCACTTAGAAATTTTGGCATAAATATGATGCTCTCTCAGTGTACATAGAATGATTTAAAGATGTTTTTCATTGTTGTTATGAGTGTGAGAATACACCAATATTATTTCCACAAAGACCATGAAAAAAGCATCCAAATAGGGGTGAAAATCCCTATTCCTAAAAGCCATGAAAATTGAAAGTGAATTCATAAGACTGAATGAAAAAATAGGATACTCATACAAACCATACCTACTATGGAAACCTGTACGAGATATGTCTGATGGTCTAACTCACACCTGATGATAACCTGATCTCTTGTGAATATTAAAGAAAACATTTTCTTCTCAAAGATGGTCAAAGAGATTATCTATCCAAGGAAGTGGATACCAGTTATTGATAGTAAGGTGGTTTAATCTTATGTAATCTACACATAAACAAAGAGTTCCATCCGCCTTATTATTAAAAAGTATGGGTGAACCCCAAGAGGATGTACTAGGCCGTATAAAGCCTTTGGACTCAAGGTCCTCTATCTGCCACTTAATCTCCTGATGCTTAGTATCTGACATCCTCTATAGAGGAATGGAAACTAGATTTTCTCCTGGAACATGATCAATTGTAAACTCTACCTCTATTTTTGGAAGTAAGTAATAAAATTCATTGGGAAAGACATCCCTGAAAGGATCAACTACTGGAGGGAAACCAGTTTGAAGGAAACCATGATCCTCCATGAAAGGATTTTCAATCTGGGTGGTCACTCCACCTAGACCTTGATTCTTTGGTCCATCTCTCCCTGCCTGGACATCCCACTAACCTTTGAAAAGATAATTTTTGCCTTCTGGTGATGTAAAAGAGACCCTATGATGATAGAATTCTACAAAGGCATGATAGTGGACTAACAAATCCATCTTAAGAATGAAATTGAAGCCCATCATCTTGAGAAAAAAGAGATTACACATGAAAGGGTAACTACCAACCTTAAGGGGAAAGTCCCTATACTGGAATATGCCCTCTGTCTGTATTACCAATGGTGTATCAAGGGTCATTACAATATAGTGATACTATATCTATAGTTCAAGACTTTACATGATAGATAGAAAAATAAAAGAGTTTGAATCACCTGTATCAATGTAGAGACAATATCAGAGGATAATAGAATAATACCTCATACTGTAGATGGTCCCACAACCTAATCCTTGAGTATTAGATGTAAAGAAAGCGACTGACCTGATCGACGACCCTGTGTAATAGATAGACTACCATGATCATGACTTCTCTACTGGTGCTATTGGTGGTTAGGGATAGGACTACCATGACCATGACCTCATCCTCAGACAAACCTACTGGTTCTATTCCAACTCCCCACCTAACACGGTGCAAAAGGACTCGCTTTTATAGGTGGAGCAGATGCTAATCCATTTCCACTTGAAGGAGGTGGAAAGGTTTTTCAAAAATGATGAAGACGACCCATACACCAGTAAAATCAAAACTCCATAGGGTCTCTATCACATTGAGGATTATTATTCCCTGGTCTTTGACACTGATGAAACACCACAAAGATATTAAACTGGATACTCTGGCTACAACTTCCCTGATGAGAAACTTCAAAGAAACGTTTCCTGCCTATAGAAGAACTACTAGCCTGATGCGACACTGGTACTTTAAACCCAGTAATTATGTTGTAACATAGGTTATATTAAGTGATAAGGAACTAATAAACTATTGCTGAAAAGGTAGTAAAGCGAAATACATTCACCTTAGTTAAGATGGCATACTGGAGCCCATTCTCAAAACGTCTTGCACATAAAATCACATCACTGGCTAGAAGTGGTGCAAAGCACTATAAATCAGTGAAACATGTTGAATATTCCATAACTGACATAGAACCTTGCTCGAGATGCATGAACTCTCTACCTATGTTAGCTATTAATGCCTGAGGAAACAACTGATCATAGAAGGTAGTCTAGAAATCAACCCATAACATGCCCTGATAATTACTAGCTTAGGTAACCATATACCACCAACACTTAACCATCCTCCAACGGCCTAGAGGCCTTCAATATTTTTATTGAATTCAAGAACCCCCCTTTTAAGGGAATAAAGGGGAAAACCCTAAATACATCATCAACTTAAAAGTAATCACAATCTGAAGGCTAGAGAGACATACCAAACACGCAACATGGAACAACCCCTCCCCATCAATTAAAAGTGAAAAAACTATCCACCGGTGCAAGGCTAAATGGAGAGCAAGTGTCCTGTATCAAAGCACATGCCTGATCCGATGGAAAACACCACACCCTATCAAACAACCAAATCCATAAAACTCTGCAACAATGAACAACAGCTCTGAAACCTCCACAGGGTACTGATCCACAACGACGAGTCCGAGTGCACCACCAAACCAGCAGACCTCACAAACCCTTTCACCATTTTGAGAGAGAAAAACCAAAAAAATTCAACCATCAGTCATCCTAGACCAAACCAAAGACCTCCACAATCCCCTCCATCGTAGACACATAATCCTAGAAGACAGTCAATGGACCCGATATCAAGACAATGTCACCTAAGACTGGATGACTCAACCCCGCACCAAGGGACCGCCACCAGTAAGGGAATCTAGGTCTTCCTGAAAAAAAAAACGCCACTATGGGCATGGATATGCTCCAATAAGAAATACATAAAAAACCTCACCAGGTTCCGACCAAGCCTCATGGTGATAAGAATAGGAAGGACCACCGTGGTGAACCCGAACAACAAAACCAAATCTAGCATGTAGAACAAAAACACAACATCTACAAATTAAATGCATGACAGACCACAAAAAATGAAATTGGAAAAACCTCCCCCTCTGAGCTCTGCAGAGCTGCCCTGAACCACACCACAAATCGGTGGGAGTAGAACCTCTCACTGGACAAGCCAAAACTCAGACCAACAGATCGGGCCACCCTCTGCCTCGTCGTTGATGGACGATGAAGACAATGATGTGCCGACCAAAGACCCACCGAGCCGACCTGAGCTACTCTGAGATACGCTGAGCCAAACGCCAAAGACCTGTTGAGCCGACCTCGAGCTGACCTATGAGAAAACCTCTAAACCCATCGAGCCGACCTCTGAGCTCCTCCATGATGCGACGCCACTCCATAAACATCAGTTGAAGGAACCCGAACTGATCTGACGAAGCTACACCGATCAATAGTGCCACACAACCCTCAACTCCCACGTTGAGATGGATCCGTAACCTCCGTAGGGAAATCCCACCCGTAGGGGAAGGAAGAAGGATCCGAGAGAATCCCTAGTCTGTGTTTGGGAGAGTAAACCATGCTGCTCTGAGGAAAATTCTGATTGCAATTGTTTCTGTCCAACCAATGCTTAACCGAATCCCAGAGAATGTATGTAGATATATCGAATCTTTGTTCTAGAGGAATTTCCAAATGTTCAAAGATAGACAAAAAAGGCCCTGTAGCCAAGACTCAATAGCTCGAAAACCACCATCCCCCCAAAAAGTAGGAGGATACTGCTGCTGTAACTCGCAGGTCAGATCATCCATCATTGGCAAAACCCATGGAGCACCAATAATGGAATGAATTAGACATAAAAAACAATCATGGAATTGGGAATCAGTTCCCAGATCAAGTACATTAGGAGTTTCTTGAAGTGGTACTTCTAAAGGTAAGACTGGTGGCTCAGGACCCACCATGTCTGGAGCATGGTCATCACCACCCTCATGGAGAATGCTACAAGGACTTTGTGGCATCATTGGTCTACAAATGCCAAGAAAACACCTCAAAAAAATTAGAAGTATAATATATAATCACTAGTGGAAACTGAATGTAAGAAAAATCACTACCCAAGTCATACTAACAAAAACTACCTGCTTAGAAAGATAGGTATCAGTAAGTGCTAAATTATATGTTTTATGTCATTTTGTAGTTAATTTATAGGTTCACTGCTTTACCTTTCATAGAAATGACAAGTCGAGATAAGTATTTCAACCAATTCATTTTTGATTTTAGGATTCACCTTATAATGGATAAATATTTTTGATGAATCAGTTCCCATACACCTATCATAAGAAATGACACCCATTTATTTATAGTATAATGGCTCGACCTGGTAAATTAATCATCCCAACCCATGAGGTCCCATACACCTCATGAATTGAGATATGAAATCACTCAATCGCATCTGAAGTAATACAAGTACAAGTAAATTATCACAACATCACTCAACAATCATAGGAATATCAAGAAATGCAAAGTAGTGAAATATACCTATATGGCATGAAAAAATGCATGACAAGTGAACTCTAGGACCCTATAGTGATACATGTAACAATGCTCATTTCCCTCATATCCTTGGGCTAAAGATGAAATAAATTATCAAATAGAGTTATAATCAACCAAACCATACAACACGTGCATCACCCAACAGTCAAATAATATCAACTGTAATAAGAAAAATATAACAACAATTATAATTTAGAAAACTTGGTTTTTACCCAGAACAATGGTTCATGATGCCCAAGAACGACTTATGACCAAGTCCTAAGTTTTCATATTCTCCAATATATTATCTCTAAATAGTAAAGCAAGAAAAGAAACCACCTCTGATACCACTTTGTGAAGTCCTGGACCTGGATACCACTTAACAGGTGCCCCATGCCCAGTGGGACACATAGACTCAAGGGAATCTCCCCAAACACCCGAGGCTACCAACTAGTAGTGAGGTCCTTGGGTGTGTTCATAGGGATACTATTCCTTCATTAGCAGAGTGTATCACAATGGAAGGAATATAAATAAATAATAAATAGAAGAAGAAACATAAATAAATGGCATAAGCAAACTGTTTTAATAGATAATGAGAATAACAATAATTGTATAAACTGGGACAATGATGATGTAATGTCATGTTACTATAAAAATGGAAAATAAGGATACATGATAATAGGCATAACATTTTCCACAAGGTAAAGGAAAATAAAGACTACTCTTAGCATCCTGAGATCTAACTCGGTCACCTTATATCAAGCTCCATCCTATCGACAAGAAATCAAGTGTTTGAAGATGTATGCTTTCCTTTATCATCACCTACAGTCATATAATGTGCTCCAGGTACCAAATGGCACCCAGAGAGGGTGTGAGATAAATACCAGGGGGCCACCACCAATGGTGTCATGAACCGGACCCCAGAAGTCTGGAATTGGTTCCTAAAACATGGGGTGCAATTTTTTTTCATAGACACATGCATAAAAGCAAATAGACATCTTGTTCCAAATACATAGGATTGATTCAGTTTAGGTCCTAGAAAACCTGATGCTGCTATTACACTTCTTCCAAAAACTTAACAAAGTTAAGATTCATATTGATGTCATCACATAAGAGTACTCAAAGCTTGGAATAATCCACTAAAACCTGTAAAATAAATTGAAAACATCGGGTGAACATAAATATTCCTAGTATGGGGTTTTAAAACAATTGAAGAAATTCCCATTTTAAAACTGAAACATTTGAAATAATCATAAAACATTTTCTTAAGAGGAAAACATTACTTCTTGTGGCACGTCATCAATATTTCTAAATATTACTTGGATTTTTTTTCAAACAGACATTTTACATAAGATTCATATGTGATTACTTAAATACTATAGGTAAGACATAAATCAGAGTGTACATATGTGTACAAGGAATGCATGAAATGTGCACAATTCATAAATTGACCAGTCCAACTCTAAATGCATAGTTGTAAACATAACAAATCATGTCATGATTCTGAAGCTCATAAATGAAATTCATATAACCTTAACTTTTGATACCCTTAACTTGTATAACTTTCCATTTTCATACATAATTATGCCTTATGACTTCATCAACATTATCATATAATATTCTTAGCTAAGGGATATTCTATTAGTCGAGTAATCCATTGGTTGATCATTTACCAATACATAATGAGAAAATATATAATTCCATACTTTGTCATGGACTTACACTGAGAACATTCATAAAACATGACATAGTACGAGTCAAAGATAACTGCTAATCCCATTTCCCATAGTAGTACGGGTCAAGGATAACCTCCAATACTATTTCTCATAGCATCACGAGCCAAGGATAACTTCCTAGATCATATGCCATAAGTGTAAAAAGAACTAGACTAGTTGGATTTAGATTTAACAGTGACGTGCATGAACTACAATGACATACTCATGCACATGTAGTAAGAACTAGTACACCTATAATAATTGGTTGTCACATAAAATAAAAACTCTTGCATAAAACCCTTAAGATATGAACCTTTTCAATCAATGTTTACATGTTTTGACCTTGAGATACTCATTTAATCTATGCAATGTTAACTATCATATCATAAATGATTAAAACATAAACTTAAATAAACAAAAGAATACATAGTGATGAATTTATCATGGGTATAAAACATAATTATCTTGAATGTAAACAAATTACTTCATGTGAGATATTGAACACATAATTGGAAAAACACCCATTACTTTCACGGATAACACAACACAAGGGCAATTCCAATTATTTTAACACAAAGTTTTAAATAAAAAATAATGAAAATAAACCACACAACTTACTGTCATAACCAATACCATTTAAACTTATGAAAATAAGTGTGAAATCTGTATACACATAAAGTGATTATAAAGGTTTGTATTACTAACACAAATTCCAAATTGATTCTTGAAAAAGAACTTGTTATAACTTTTTATCAACCCATTTTGAACCTTATTGTGAACTCATATTAATATCATGATCAAATAATATATATATATATATATAACCTTTTGAACTTAAGGGTTCTTCATTAAAGTTTAAGAATCCAACACATAATTTATGTATAATAAAAACATAATTTAATACAAGGTTCAATATTTGAAAATCATAATGTAAAACTGAGGGTATTGTTTCATAAATAAACACACACACACACATATATATTTGTAGGAATTCATATATATTTATAATTTCATTAACATAAAACATCACTAAAACCAGCATGGTTCTCATTTATTATGTATTCCATCAGAGTAGAAGTTCTTATTCCATTAAATAAAGAAAACGATATGGTTTATTTAGAACACATATATACATATGTGTATATATTTTGTGAAACCAATTTTAGGTACAAACATAAAACCCTATCATGATTTTCATGACAAAAACAATTTTAAAGCCAAGAATTTGTTTTTATAAACTCATCCAAGAAAATCGGTAGGATCAAAGAACAACCGAACATAAATATATATATATACACACACACATACTTACAAAACAAAAATTAAATCAAATCAAGAAAAAACTAGGTCCTTACCTGGATTCAAGAGAGTCAACAAGGTCTGGCAGGGGATGTTTACATGTTGAAGAGAAGAAATTGAGAGAAATTACAAGTGAAAATATAGGGTTTTTATATCTAGTGTGCATCAAAGGGATTAATCCCATTGGTTCTTGGATTAGAGAGGAAGAGGAGAGTAAATATATAATTTAGGGAGAAACTGAAAATTTTCCTAAAATTTTAGCCTACACACGGTTTGTCCACATGGTTTGTAAAACCATGCGCAAACCGTGAGAGACGGTTCTATTTGAAAAATTATCCTCTGTACAATTTGATCAAACCGTGTGAAATACATGCATGAGTACCTAGTAAAAAGGGGAATTCTAACAGTTAGGTTGCATGGCCATTCACAAATCAAGCGAGATGAATCTATCCAGAAAAACACCATCTGCACGGTTAGGCAAACCATGCTGAATTCCTACACGGTTTACTCTAAATCGTGCACCAAGAAATTTTTCCCACAAAAGATGGGTTTGGGGCTTAGAACAATCCCTATACAACCTCATAACCATTACTAACTCATTAGGCATACATATTAGGTCAAAATTAAATATTTAGGCTGAAAATTAAAGGATTAATACCTAAGTGAAAAACTAGGTTCTTACACAACTTATGAAAACCATAACTTTTAATCCGTAAGCCTGTTTAAACTCTGTGAGTAGTAAAAAAGAATCATGGGACGTAAAACACAACATGGAAACCATTCTTTATGTTATTTTTTAGTAAAAATTAACATTTAAAGTAGTTTGAACTTCAGTTTTTATGAAAAATTGATGTCAAAAATCATCATAGAAGACTTTTCAATTTGGTTTTTCAAAAAAATGACATTAAAACCATTTTTAACATCGATTTTACAAAATATCAATGTAAAAAATTGTTCTCTATTTTCCAAGATTGATTTTTACTACTCTTGAACCTCAAACAGACTTATAGATTAAAAGATATAGTAGTCAAAACTTGGACTTCTTTAAGACTTATTAGAGAGATGTCCAACTTCTAATGATCATATCTTTTAATTCGTAAGTCTATTTGAGCTCCATGAGTAGTCAAAATGAATCTTGGGAAACAAACTACAACATGGAAACATTTTTTGACATTGGGTTTTTAGTAAAACCCATTGTTAAAACCACTTTTAGTGTTATTTTTACAAAAAACGATGTCAAAAATTGTTTTCATGTTGTATTTAATTTTCCAAGATTCATTTTTACTACTCATGGTACTCAAAGGATTTATTAATTAAAATTTATGTCCATAATAAGTTTGATTTCACTAAGAAAAGTTTTATAGAAGTCCAAATTTTACCACCATAACTTTTATTTCGCATGTCTGTTTGAGCTCCATGATTATACAAAACGAATCTTGGGAAAAGAATTAAAATATAGAAAACATTTTTGATGTTGTTTTGTTTAATAACTAATATTAAATGTCAAGTTTTAATATGATTTTTTCAAAAAATTGATGTTAAAAGTTTTCTATGTTGAATTTTAACATCATTTTTTCATGAAACAATGTTAAAAAGAGGCATTTTAATGTTTGTTACCGAATGACCAATGTTTAAAGTCTTTTATTATGACTTTTAACATATATATTGAGGAATCTATGTTAAAATTATGATGTTAAAGAATATTTTTCTACTAGTGTTTGTTAACATTTTTAATAAAATAAGAAGTTTTGAGTCAATTTAAAAAATATTATTTTTTAGAAAATGAAACGAAAACTCATTCAAACATTATTTAGAAAAAAAATTCAGTAATGGATCCCTGAAAATTCACAATGTTTATTTATAAGAAATGTGGAGTGTAAGATAATGTATAAAATCATTTAAGGAAAAGAATTTAATATTTTAAATTACCTTTATTGAAACCCACATTATAAAAAGAGTAATAAATCATAGAAATAAAAATTAATAAATAAAAATATTAATATAATAATATATAATTCATATTTAGATTTAAAATTAATAATAGAAAAAATTTGTGAAAATAAAAAATATATACATTGGAGGAAAATAGTCTTTAATGAGGATGATAATATTCTTAATAAATTTATAGATTTATGTGAAATAAATTCATCAAGAAAGAATATTTTAATTAAAAATGTAATTTACACAAGAGATAAAGAGAAAGAAATATATAATAAAACCTTATGGTAGAATACACCTGACTTGAAGAATGAGGTTCATGAAAAAAAATCCAATGTCTCAATGAAAGGGAGGTAAGTTAACAAAAACCATTACCCTTAATCTTAACTTCTATGAAGGAACCTTAACATTTTATATAATAAAAAAAATATTTTATAACCTTATTTATATCTATTAACCTATAAAATATTTAATTATATTTATTTATTATATTTATATTGTCTATTTATATTTTATTTTCATCATCAGATGTTCACGATTTTGATTGTTTTGAGCATGACTTAAAATATCGATGTTAATATCCATTATTTGATACCAATTTCACCATCACCAAATTTTCCAAGGTACTTGAATATATTATTTTTAATTATTTATAGGTTTCAAATTTCATTCCATGAGATTTTTATTCATGATTCATGAAAAATAAATCAGCAACAAGCTTGTTTCAGTAAGTTTTGGTGATCAAAAGATGGTATGATAATATTGAGTTAAATATTGATATAAAATTTATAGATCCTTAATAATTTCATAAAAATAATTTTAATTCATTAAATAAATTATTAAAATCATCTAATTAGGGTCATCATTAAAAATTAAATATATCGATCTGTAGAGGCATTAGTCCACACATACACATAAATGACATTTTCATTTCCCATAGAATGGAAAAAAGAAAATTTTAATTCATATTTTAAGAATATTAATAATGTTATAAATATTATATTTATTAATTAAATACATTATTATAACCATCAATTTTAGTTGGTGATGAAAAACCAAATACATCTTTTATGGAGGCGGTAGTTTGTTCGTACGCATGAGTGGAATTTTCATTTTTTGAACGATTGGGTAGAATGTAGAAACTGATTATTCTATTAAAATAATATAGTTTTAGTTTAATTTTTATATTTATGTAATTATTTTATCAATGTTAGAATAGAAATTGTGGGATAATATTGAGAGAACAAAAGGTTAAGGAGTGGATGGTACTCACACTAAGAAGTTAAACCTTATCTTAGAGGATACTTTAAAAATGGAGGAATTAAGTATTCTTCCCCGAACAAGTGGATTCCAAACAAGGAATAAAACTCCAAGAGAATTAAAATGGTTATGGATTTAGGATGAATTCAAATGATCGGTGTATATTGGAGTGGGTGGATATGTGGTCCTCTTATAAGTGAAAAAGAATGATTTTCCTTGGAAATGAGTGTTTGGTAAGGGATAAGAATGGAATTGCATGAGAGGTACATGAGTTAGGTGATAAAATGTTGGGGATACATGTTGTTATGAATTTAAAACCTATCAAATCTCTTATATAATTTATTTTATTAGGTTAATTTATTAATACTGGATCCACTTTATGTTACTCATTTTTACCATTATTAGCCTTGATTAAAAATTAACAATGATAAATAGTTTTTTTACTAAAAATATAATATGAGACTATTAAAAAATATTTATTTGTTAATTCAAATTTTAGAATCCATTTTATCAGATTAAATTTTTATATATTATAAAATTAGTTTTTAAATTAAAATATATGATATCTAAATAACATTACTTGTATAAAATGTGTTTTTAAATATTGAAAATTATACCCATGTTATCAAATGAAAAAGTTTTATGTGTTATTTTATTTTTATACTGAACTTCATCATGTGAATCTAGAATGGAATTGCCTTCGCGAGAAGTTCAAACTGATAGAAATTACTACTCATGTGATGTTGGCCGAGCCTCCCTCAGATTCTCTCACCTTAGCACACCTTACACTTAGGTCTTATGCTGGTGTGATAAGGGGCTATGTAAGGAGACCGTAACTGCCTTTTGTAATCCTTTGTTTTAAATAAAAATTGGGATTTCTTCTTATGATGAAGTTTATGAATTTTTAAATGTCCGGATAAATATAGTATGCATATTCTTGATGAATTTTAGAGAAAGGATATTTTGAAAATGTTTATGTAAACCGTAAATAAATAAAAATGTGTTATTATTTTCAAAAAATGGTCTTCTACAATTATGTTCAGTACGAAATTTCGAGTCTAATAAGATCAACTTGATTTTTGATGAATAGTAAATTATGAATAGTGATTTTACGCTTAGGATTAGTAATGTGACCAAATGGATTAGTAATTTCACTCAAAGAAAGTTTTAATATAATTTAGACACCTAGATTAAGTAATGAGATTCAATAAAATGGGTAAATAATAGTTTCATAAATTATTATTCAAGTATTAGTTTTTTCCGGGTGAATAGTGTTTTTTAATTAAAAATTAAATTAAAAATATTTATAAAAATATTTTTATAAAATGGATTTCATTTTTGAACTCAGAGCATCGATATTATGTTATGGTAATTTTTGGGGATTTTTCTAAAAAAAATGAATTTTCTGTGAATAGTGTGTTTATTTAAAAAATGAATTAAAAATATTTAGAAAATTATTTTTATAAAATAGAGTTTATTTTTGAAATCAGAGCATTGATATTTGGTTAATGTGAAATTTTGGGATTTTTCTGAGAATGTTGAATTTTTAGTGAATAGTAAAATATACAGTTTTAGGGTTTCGGTATGTTTAATGATATCATAACTGTGTCATGATGATTTCATGAGATATTTTAAGGGTTGTCTGGCCAAAGGTGATGAATTATTGTATTGGGGGCCCCATGTGGCCTAACTCCATGGTAAATTCCATGAGAGAGCACATGCTTTTGAGAAAACCACTTTTGAGGTGTCCCTTGGCCATTAATGCCTTGTCCCCTCAATTTCCCTATAAATACAAGCCTCCTCTCATATTTTCGACTCCAAAAACATCCTCAACGAAGTTCTGGTCTCCTTACCTCCCAAGGAGTCCTCCCAAGGTGCCCCCAAGCTCTCAAGGTCCCAACCTTTGAGTTTTAAGAGTTACGTTTTAATGTAAGGGATCCGACCTCTCTCTTTCTTTTCAAGTGATCTCTTTTATGTCATTTCTTTTATGATCCATGTTATTATGTTGGAGGATGTTTCTTTATATTCATTATACTGTCCTTTTTATGTTAATATTATGAGATACCCCCTCTTACTCTCATCATTTCAGTTTATGAATGTTTAAGTGGCGCCTTTAGGCTGCCAAAATATTTGTAACAGATTCTTTCACCCTTCTCATTTTCAAGTTCTATTTTATTGTCAAGTCTTTCAAGTTCATTTTATCTTATGTTGGGGTATGATATCTATATCTATCATACTGAACACTTATTTTCATATGATGAGATACCCTATTTGATCTAGTCAATTCATTTTTTGAAGCTTAAGTGACGTCGTTAGGCTGCCGAATTTTTAAGGGGATTCTTTCACCCTTCTCATTCTTTTCAAAGTTATACTTTCATGTCAAGTCTTTCAAATTCCATTTTTTATGTTGGGGTATGATATCTATATCTATAATACTGAACTCTTATTTTCACATGATGAGAGACCCTATTTGATCTTTTCAAATCATTTTTGTTGAAGTTTAAGTGACGCCGTTAGGCTGTCAAATTTTCATAAGAGAAATCTAATTTTTGTCCTCCTTCTATGTTTTTCATTTCAAATGGTATGTACTTCAAATTTCATTACCATGTTCATATATACTTCTTATTCTTCCCCTCTACTGTTTTATGGGTCATTTATGAATTTTGGACCCACATCCCATCTCTTTTCAATGTTTTCTAAAACCCCGAAACATAGCCGTTATGCTGCAGAATTTTCATCTCAAAATGCCTCTCTCTTTTCTCAAAATTATTTTATGTTATAAAGTGAATACTCAAAGCTCTTATTTCTATAGGGGTATTCACATATATATCAAAATGTTCTATTTTAAATTCTGGGATTTACATACATGAGACCCGCTCTCCCCTTCTGTGGGTTTAAAGTGACGTAAAGATCATGACTTTAAAGTAGTTTTAAAACGTTATGATTATGAAATGAAACCCATTTATTTTATGCTATATCGGTTATTTATGAAATGTTTTATGATGATATATTTGGCTCACATGATAATAAAGTCAAATTTAATGGTGCGCCCTGATATCGCTCCAATGCATTGGGTAATGATGTAACCACTAGAGATTACAATTTTCACGATATCTTGGTGAATAACCTTGGTAATTTTCAAATGACACCTTGGGGATGGACCTTGGTGATATGTTCATGATTGTCTATGTTAAATGATGTATCCACATATTAAAGTTATGAAAAATGTTATTTTTATTATGATATATCTCATGATTTATTTCTCATGCCTTAAAGTTCTTTTCATGTCCTTATTGAAGTATCTCAAGTTCACATGTAAAATGTTTCTCTTGTTTCCCTTACTCGGCCTTCTGCTCACCCTTTCTTTTGATGTATGTCCCTAGTTTATGAGATGCAGTAATGAACCTAGGATGAACATGAGGAGAATCCTTTCAAGTGTTTAAGAAGAATGTTTTATGTTTTCATGTTTTATGTTCCTGGTTTCCATGACACTAAACCTTAAAGATCCTCAGTTTTGTGTAATGAAATGAAAGTTTATGTTATAAAAAGGCGGGATGCTATAGTTGGTATCAAAGTATGGTTTAGTTATTTGTGTAAATTAGGATATGAAAAATTTAGGAAGAACCCTATAGAAATATTTAAATATAGGAAATCTTCCAGATATTTTGGTGAGTATTGAGTAAGGGGTTGCCAAGCAAATACATCCCTGTCTGGATTCGAGCAGGTAGAGGTGGCTCTGGCACAAATTTACATAGGGGTAAAACCTGAAAACACCGCTTTGAGCTAGACTCGAACGGGAACTGGTACACGACAACGGGCCTTGCTGTACTCTTGGTTACGACACTCCCGGGGGATATGCTTTGGTAAATTCATAAGCATAGTATGAACCATTATTAAAGGAACAAAGATAAAATAAAATACAGATTCACATAATAATATATGATCATGGATAACCTAGATTGGAACCTAGGGGATCACAAGTCAGGATATACTTTTATTCTACAAGTTTATCCTTTTATTCTTGAAGTTTCCTTTTCATTATTATTGGTGAAGTATTTAAGCCCTTAATTATACTTTATCTTATTAGTTAATGGTGGGAAATGGAAGAACATGTACCAACAACCAATGTGATAGGAAATGCGATGATTGCGGTATTAATATGACAGAGATGATTAGGGGATTAAAAGATGATTATTATTTTGGAAGACGTTCACTATTTTGGGGACCCTATATGATCGAGGTAAATAGATTACTATGGTAATTTCATTGAGGAGTAAGGTTGACTTATATTTTGAAGAATCGATGAATTTATGGCGGACTTATAGTAATTTAGGTTATTTATGGTAATGATTGACCTATATTGGGGTAAATATGATTAGGTTAGTTAATTTTGTTATAAGATGTTAGGAGTGGTTGATGTTGTTTGGAGATGAATGATAATGTTTACCTTGGAAGACTATGTAATCAAATCCTTCTTGTATTTGGGTTTCAATCTTAGTTTGGTTTATTTTGAGGATTTTTAAGGACAGTTATTTACGGAATGGTCTATGATGAACTCTAGGTAGTACCATGGAACTTTGAAGATTTAAAAGTAGTTTCCATTCCTATGGGATTATTTCTTTTTGAAGAGTTGTTTTACCTTACCCTTTCTGTTTTTGGGATAATGTTTAAAGATAGATGAAATAGATAGTTAATCTTTTGTGGATTATGTGATTCTCTAGAAGATGATTCTTGTGTTTTGATGAGACCAAGTGTTTTTGAATTCTCATCGTCTGGAGAAAAGATTATTTTTGGGTAGAAACTTATTAAAGGATGAAACTCTACATGAAGGTAGGTATATTTTCTTATGTTTTTGTTCTATGTAGTAAATGAATTCCTCAAAATTATGAAATGAAATGTAAAACAAAATTTTTGTTGGTTTACGTTTCCTAATAGGTAATCAAAGACCGTTTACACACATCATAAGTTTGGGATTTTCTTATGGTTAACTTTCTCCTAATCGTGTTTTCTATCACTCTCCCTCAGAACTTGACCCTTTGTTTTCTCCTCCATGTCCATGTTTTCCTACATGGAATCATAGTATGGGTTAACTCAGGTGACCTTTGTACTTTCCTTTCTTTCTTTTAAAGTAATAGTTTTACTGACTCCTTTTCCAATGTGGGACATTCAATGAAATTTCAAAACACAATTTTTAAAAATTGCAAGGACGCAATTTCTTAAGGGGGGAAGATTGTAACGACCCGAAATTTTGAATAAATCTTGTTTCCTAATTTTATGTGTTATTTTATTTTTATACCAACAAAACTTTTTCATTTGATAACATGGGTATAATTAATATGAGACCGTTGGGTTTTGACTGTTATATGACCATTGGTCAATATGACTACTGAAAACTAAATGTTTTGATTATTGTCTCTAAATACAAGTAATCTTGGTTAATTATTATAGAAAGAATATTGGATGTCCTCACCCAGTAGTCTTGGACTGATCGAAGCCCATCTAACAGAACTTGGGAAAGAGGTAGCACCACTAGGCTTTGCTCTGGACCAAACCCAAGCTAAACTTCATCATGTGAAGCTAGAACGGAATCGCCTTTACGAGAAGTTCAAACTAATAGAAATTATTACTCATGCGATGTTGGTCGAGCCTCCCTCAGATTCTCTCACCTTAGCACACCTTACACTTAGGTCTTATTCTGGTGTGATAAGGGGCTATGTAAGGAGACCGTAACTGCCTTGTGTAATCCTTTGTTTTAAATAAAAATTGGGATTTATTCTTATGATGATGTTTATGAATTTTCAAATGTCCGGATAAATATAGTATGAATATTCTTGATGAATTTTAGAGAAAGGATATTTTAAAAATGTTTATGTAAACCTTAAATAAATAAAAATGTGTAATGATTTTCAAAAAATGGTCTTCTATAATTATGTTCAGTATCAAATTTCGAGTCTAATAAGATCAACTTGATTTTTGATTAATAGTAAATTATGAATAGTGATTTTACGCTTAGGATTAGTAATGTGACCAAATGGATTAGTAATTTCACTCAAAGAAAGTTTTAATATAATTTAGACACCTAGATTAAGTCATGAGATTCAATAAAATGGGTAAATAACAGTTTCATAAATTATTATTCAAGTATTAGTTTTTTCCGTGTGAATAGTATTTTTTAATTAAAAATTAAATTAAAAATATTTAGAAAAATATTTTTATAAAATGGATTTCATTTTTGAACTCAGAGCATCGATATTATGTTATGGTAATTTTTGGGGATTTTTCTGAAAAAAATGAATTTTCGGTGAATAGTGTGTTTATTTCAAAAATGAATTAAATATATTTAGAAAATTATTTTTATAAAATAGAGTTCATTTTTTAAATCAGAGCATTTATATTTGGTTAATGTGAAAGTTTGGCATTTTTCTGAGAATGTTGAATTTTTAGTGAATAATAAAAAATACAGTTTTAGGGTTTCAGTATGTTTAATGATATCATAACTGTGTCATGATGATGTCATGATATATTTTAAGGGTTGGCTGTAAAAAGGTGATGAATTATTGTATTGGGGGCCCCATGTGGCCTAACTCCATGGTAAATTCCATGAGAGAGCACATGCTTTTGAGAAAACCACTTTTGAGGTGTCCCTTGGCCATTAATGCCTTGTCCCCTCACCTTCCCTATAAATACAAGCCCTCCTCTCAACTTTTCGACTCCAAAAACATCCTCAACGAAGTTCGGGTCTCCTTACCTCCCAAGGAGTCCTCCCAAGGTTCCCCCAAGCTCTCAAGGTCCCAACCTTTGAGTTTTAAGAGTTACGTTTTAATGTAAGGGATCCGACCTCTCTCTTTCTTTTCAAGTGATCTCTTTTATGTCATTTCTTTTATGCTCCATGTTCTTATGTTTGAGGATGTTTATTTATATTCATTATACTGTCCTTTTTATGTTCATATGATTAGAGAACCCCTCTTACTCTCATCATTTCACTTTATGAATGTTTAAGTGGCGCCTTTAGGCTGCCAGAATTTTTGTAACGGATTCTTTCACCCTTATAATTTTCAAGTTCTATTTTATTGTCAAGTCTTTCAAGTTCATTTTTTCTTATGTTGGGGTATGATCTCTATATATATCATAATGAACTCTTATGTTCATATGATGAGAGACCCTATTTGATCTATTCAATTCATTTTTTGAAGTTTAAGTGACGCCGTTAGGCTGCCGAATTTTTAAGGGGATTCTTTCACCCTTCTCATTCTATTCAAAGTTCTACTTTCATGTCAAGTCTTTCAAATTACAATTTTTTATGTTGGGGTATGATCTCTATATCTATAATACTGAAATATTATTTTCACATGATGAGAGACCCTATTTGATCTTTTTAAATCATTTTTGTTGAAGTTTAAGTGACGCCGTTAGGCTGCCGAATTTTCATAAGAAAAATCTAATTTTTGTCTTCCTTCCATGTTTTTCTTTTCAAATGGTATGTCCTTAAACTTTCATTACCATGTTCACATATACTTCTTATTCTTCCCCTCTACTGTTTTATTGGTCATTTATGAATGTTTGACCCATGTAACCTCTCTTTTCAATGTTTTGTAAAACCCCGAAACATAGCCGTTATGCTGCAGAATTTTCGTCTCAAAATGCCTCTCTCTTTTCTCAAAATTATTTTATGTTATAAAGTGAATACTCAAAGATCTTATTTCTACAGGGGTATTCAAATATATATCAAAATGTTATATTTTAAATTCTGGGATTTACATACATGAGACCCGCTCTCCCCTTCCATGGGTTTAAAGTGACGTAAAGATCATGTCTTTAAAGCAGTTTTTAAAACATTATGATTATGAAATGAAACCCATTTATTTTATGCTATATGGGTTATTTATGAAATGTTTTATGATGATATATTTGGCTCACATGATAATAAAGGCAAATTTAATTGTTCACCCTGATAGCGCTCCAATGCATTGGGTAATGATGTAACCACTAGAGATTACAATTTTCATGATATCTTGGTGAATAACCTTGGTAATTTTCAAATGACACCTTGGGGATGGACCTTGGTGAGATGTTCATGATTTTATATGTTAAATTATGTAGCCACATCTTAAAGTTATGAAAAATGTTATTTTTATTATGATATATCTCATGATTTATTTCTCATGCCTTAAAGTTCTTTTCATGACCTTATTGAAGTATCTCAAGTTCACATGTAAAATGTTTCTCTTGTTTCCCTTACCGGGCCTTCTTCTCACCCTTTCTTTTGATGTATGACACCAGGTTATGAGATGCAGTAATGAACCTAGGAAGAACATGAGGAGAAGCCTTTCAAGTGTTTAAGAATAATGTTTTATGTTTTCATGTTTTATGTTCCTGGTTTCCAAGACACTAAACCATAAAGATCCTCAGTTTTGTGTAATGAAATGAAAGTTTATGTTATAAAAAGGCAGGATGCTATAGGTCACACTTTGAAGGAGTAGTTTTCAGGTATAACTACAGATGTGGTTGGAAGATAAATTTTAGAGTTATGGCTCAATATTTAATGGATTTTATCTATATTAATAGAAGTAAATGGAAACTCCTGAAATATTGATGTAACCTATAGTAATTATGAATTATTTAATGGATAAAAATTAATGAAAACAATTATTTTTGGAATTGAAGGGTTGAGTAATTTTTGGAAGAGTTTGGGAGTAGGCTAGAAAGAAAGAGAATCCATGGAGAAACATAGAGAGATCTAAATTAAATAGTGAGCCAAGTGAAGTTCTCAAGGTTTTTACAAGATATATAGAGTCCCATATATACTTTAGAAACTTAATGTGAAGAGAAAATATTTATAGTATTCATATACTCTATAGGTCCATCAAGATGTGTAAAAATTTAAATAGAATTTTAAGTGTATCTTATAATAAATAATTTATTAAATAAGACGATCATTTTATAATGTGTATTGGTCACCTATTTATCAATAATAATAATGATTTAATTGAACATGCTTTAGGTAGTGAATCTAAAGGGTCAATTTAGCCTCTCCTTTTTTGCAATAATATATCAAGTAATTCACTTATTATCTGAGGAGTGTAGTCTTATTTCCATTAATTCTCCTTAGATTAACCCATTTGGGTGAACCTATTATAATTTAATATGTTAATTTACTACTTTATTCAATCAAAAGTTATAGTGAGAGAGATAAGAGTGTTCCTCATAAGAAAGAACAATATCATGATCAAGTTTAAAATTTGAAAATAAAATACTATAACTCACCCCCTCTTAGTGTATATTCCTTTATTAGGGACTAATAAGTGATATCACAGAATAGTTTTGTAGAAATTAATTTTCTATATATAAATCATAGCGGTAGTGGATGTTTTAAAACATAAAGGATTACCCATTTTTTAGGGAAACAATTTCTAGTTGCGGGGAAAAATGAATTCTACATTAATTCCATTCTCTGGGAATGGATTTTTTACAACTTCTATACATGGTTTATTAGTGAGTATGGATAATATAGTTTTACTGAAAAGAGATAAAAAGACATGGACAATGATTCCAAGACAACCAATGCATTAGGGGGAGATATAGGTAATCCTATATATACCAAGGTTATGTTATACAAAACCTTTCATTCTATGTGTAAGAAGTTGTTAAATAATTATAAAGGTAATTATAAAGTATGAGAAGAAAAGTTTCACGTGTTGTGGAACAAATATGAATATTTAAGTATTATCTCAAACTGTTGATGCATTTTTTGACTAATTCAAAATCTTAGTAGAATTCATGCGTGTTATTTGAGAAAACATTGATGGTTTCAAAATAATTAAATGCATAATGATAAGAATTCTTTTCATTTTACTGTAATGGTATTAATGATCAAATAAATGGATTGAAATGAAGTATCTTTAGATAACCTACATAGTGTAATTTTTTCAGCTGAAATGAGAAATTATGAAATTGAAACTAGGGTGAAGGATAACACACATGAAGTTTCCTTCAAAGAAATTATGAAACTATATTTTAAATAATATCCATATGAATAAGAGGTTAATGAATTAATAACCTCTCATTCCTCTAACCATAAGAGAATAAAAGACACATTATAAGGAAATATTCCACTTTCTTTTTTCCTAATGTGGTAAAGTAGGGAATCTAGTTTCCAGGTGTTATAAAAAAACGACATTTAAGAGGAATAATTTTTGAATAAACCTTTCAAGTGTGAAAAATTAGGAGAAAAAAATATAGGAAATTATTCATGAATAGAAACTTATTATATCATGAGTTTGAAATCTTAGATAATTATGAAGTAGAGGAGATATAGAACTGTACAAACCTTAGTGAAAAATTTATGTTGGCTATTATAAAAAAAATAAAAGTTAAAAATAATTATGATGAAGGAGATTAAATCTAGGGGAGAGTTAATGTTGAAACCAAAATCAAGGAATAGTTTAAATAAATTGATATATGAAGTGAAAAAAATAAAGAATACTAATGGAATTGTTCCTGAATATGAGATTTATATGCAAAACAATAATAAGATAAGTCACAGTTAAAATAAGAGAATGATAAACTAAAATCGGGAAATTATGAAAACTTAGAGAAATATTTTGATTTTAATATTAAAGTTAAATAAAAGTTATAAATAATTTTAATCCTTACTAAATCTATAAAATATAGAGTTAAAATAATTTAAGAACCCAAATGAGAATTCATGATGGGTGGAGGAAGTATGAAAACGAGGAAATAATTCTCACACCCAATATAACATTGAGAAGTTAAATAACACCAACCATTAAAGAATCTCAATGGGTATATTATAATAGAGTTATTATTATTCCATATATGTATCATTTCAAATGAAAATGAAAATTTATTTTATTGTTTGACTATAAGAATAAAGATGTTATGTTCAGTGCAAAACCATAGGCATCAACACCTTAAAGGAATGTGTATTTGTGTGGCACTCAATAAGATAATGTTTCTATATCAAAATTTGAAAATTTGACACAAAAAATGTGGTTTTAATACTGTGTAAATTTGGGATATACCCAATACCTGTGGTTTATTGATAAAATACATTTCACAGAGTAAGAAATTTAAAAGCAGGAATGTATAATTTCTTCTTTATCTTATGATTTTAATAAATACTTCATTTTTTTGAAATATTTAGAGAACAAGGATCTAAATTATGAATTAATAATGAAAAGGAAGGTACCAAGGGAAACCCATAAAGGTATAAGAAGGAAATTTTTAAACATCTACAAATAAGAAGAAAAATAAAAATAGATTTTTATTCTTGAAAGATGATGAGAATTCCATAGAGATGAAGGATGAGTAGGTTTATCCACCATAAAAAAATGTGGACCAGCGATCATGGGTGAAGAAAAGAAAAAATGATAAGGCCATTGTGGCTAAAATTTCATTAAAGGTGACAAATAGGTCTATAACATGGATTCTAGACATTATGTGTACTTCTCATTTGACCTAAAAGGAATAAATTAACATTTCTATCAAATATGAAAAATATCTAATTTCTCATTTTGGAAATGATGAGGGACTCAAAATTATTATCTCTAAGAAGTTTAAGGTTAGTGGAAACAATTTAAGGCCAGTGAATGTTCTCATGGTTAAATGTATTAGTCAAAATTTTCTATGTGAAAGATAGTTATGTGATTCGAGACATGTAGTGGAATTTAACAAAAATACATGTACTATCAAAACCATATAAGGGTTAATTATTTTTCAAGTAAGATGAACCAAATGAAATATTTACCTCATTTATGAAGATAATAGATGTGTACTATGTAAAGAAGAGGAAAATTAGCTGTGGTATACGAAAATTGGCCATTTTATATAAAAATATTTTGGAAACATTGAAAAAATGAGGTAACTCAAGATATACCCAATATTACATATAACCACAATCACACATTTGATTCTTAGCAAAAGGGGAATATATTGAGAAATACCTATAATATAAATAAAGGAAAACAACAAGGTTTATTATGATAGTTTATGTGGATGTCTGTAGGTTGATGAAATCTAAAGACTTATATGGGAGGAGGTACTTTGTATTATTTATTAATGACTATAATATAATGGATTGGATTATGGTGATTTCTCACAAATATAAGGTATTCAAGGTAATTACTCAATATCATAGGATTTCTAAAAATATTTTAGGATTAAAAATTCAGAAACTATGCATAAAAAATTGAACAAAATTTACCAATAATCATGTGGAGGAGTATCTTGAGAAACATGGGATTAAACATCAAGTGTTGTTTTTGGAAACTCCTAATAATAACAAATTCATTGAGAGGTGGAACTAGATTATAAATAACATTTTTAGACTATACTTATTGAGAAGAATCTAATATAAAAATATTAGAATGCATCCGTTATCACATTAGTGTATATCTATAATAAGGCCTTTATATGTATAGATGAGTATAATAACCCTCATAAAATTTGGTTTGGTAAGAAGTTGATACACAAATAATTTCAAGTGCTTAGAGGTAAGTTTTTCATTGTTAATAAAGATAAAAATAGAAATTTTGAAGCTCATGATGATGAATGAGTTTTTCTTGGATATTCATCTAATTCAAATCCCACAAGTTCTAAAATAAAAAACTTGGAAAAATTGTTGAAATATATGATGTGATGTTGGAATAAAATTAGAAGGTTTTCAAATATCACAAGAAAATTTTAAAAACTTATGAGAATATATCTCACAAAACACTCTAGTTTTTAGTGAAGAAAGTGATGAAAGCGTGTGAAATTTAGTTATGTAGAAGTATCATATGAAAGGATGAATGATTAGGAAAGTAAAATAGATACGACATCAAGAAATAAGAAATTTACCAGGGAAGAAATCACTGATAACAATATCATTGGTGATTAGACAACCCTAACTCAAACAAGAAAGATAAATTCTCAACAAACAACATTTTTATATCTTAATTAGAACTTAAAAAACGTTTAATAGGGTACTAAGGCTGGTAATTAGGTCCAGGAGATAAATTATGAGCTTGAACAAATTTAAATAATGAACTGTTGGATGTTTTTCCAAGTATGGAAAATAAAAATGTTATCAGAACCAAGTGGATTTTCCAAAAAAAACTCAATAAAGACAACAAAGTGACAAGGAACAAGGAAAATCTAGCATGAAAAGACTATTCTAAAATTTAAGGCATCAATATATATTATAAATTTTCAATCATGGATCGAATTGAAACAATCAAATTATTTCTACCCATAACTATGATAAAATGATTCAAAATACATCAAACTGATATTAAATCAACATTCCTCAATAGAGTTCCTAAGGAGGAGTTTTAAATTGAACCCCCATATATTTTTATTATTGATGAAGATGAAAATAATGTTTTTTAGTTGAAGAATGATTTGTATAATATAAATCCAAAAATAAGGGCTTGGTACTTGTGGTTGGATTAATGCCTAATGAGGCTTGGATTTAAAAGAGGAGGGGTTTATCACAACCTTTATATCAACAGGGAAAAATATCAATGAATATTGGTGATTATTTATGTTTATGACATAATATTTTGAGGCTTGGATGACTCCCAATGATTTTTTCTTCATAATAAATAAAGTGAAAATTTAAAATTTCCTTGATTGATGATTTATCATTTATCATTATCTTTCACATGATTTAATGAATGGACATGAAATTTATTCTTCAAAAAAATATTCCAAATATGTTCTCAAATGATTTCACGTGGATTATTATAAATCAATGGATACACTAGAGGTGACCTAGAAAAAATTATCAAGGTATGATCAATGTAAGAATGTCGATATGACACATTATAGTTAGATCATTGGTAGTTTTCTATACTTGAAAAACAACCTGATCAAACATCATTTTTTCCAAGTGTGAATATTATCACTATAAATTTAGTTCTAAATAAAGTCATATGTAAGATATGATAATAAGTATTCAATATATGAATCAAAAAATGTATTTTGGGACATTTTATTTAATCAAATCATAATAGAAACCTGTTGAATTTACTATTATAGATTGAGTAGGTTCGATGGATATCCAAAAGTCAAATTCAGGTGGTGTTTTTTATCTTTCTTACTAATGTATCTATTTTATAATAAATAATCATGATTTTAACACTTAATAACTATATAGGCTGAAAATATAGAAACCTCTCAAGCTTGATCCTAATTGTTAAGGATGAAATAATAACTTGAAGACATTGGTATTAAAATTGGTATTGACATGGTATCTCCTATTCATATCAAGTGTGAAAACTCAAGTGATATAAATATTCATAATACACTCATTCTTCACATGAGGAATAAACACATTGAGATAAAACATCATTTTACAAATAAGAAATCTAAGAAAAAAATTATGAATTTGGAGTATGTTCCAACTCAAAAACATGTGGAGGACATCATGACTAAGGCACTACCCAAAGTGTATTTTGAAAAGATTTAGTTGGGTATTGGAGACCAATCAAATCTATCCAACTAGACGAGTTAGAAAAGGGATCCCAACTTGCATGTAGGAATTTATATTTAAATAAATTTATGTTTTTATCCTCTAAATTAAATTTTTGACTTACTAACTCTCTATTTAGAACTTTCAAGGAAGTTATCTTTGGTTTCATTGACAATGGGGGAGAATGTGTTCATGTTTTAATGGTAGAAGATGTTCTAGAGTGTTATTTAGTATTGAAAAATGGGGTAACCACTATTTTTAATAGAAGGAGAGTAATTTTGAATTCTTTATCAGGGGATAAAGACTGGAAATGAAGTTTGATGTGTATGAATACAAATGAAGTTATTTCATGAATATATTTTCCTAAAAATATTATTAATCACATAGAGTTTAACTCATATGGGCTTAGAGTTTATTATTAATGAATCATTCTTATACTCCTTGAAGGAAAGTTTTTTATATAGAGATATAGTACTGATCTAACTAGTTCTAAAATTATCTTAGTAATGAAGAGTTGAATCTATTTTAAATTTTTTAACATACTCAAAGGGGTATATTGTTGGAAAACATAGCTTTATGAAACTTATTGGATTGTGTTTATTGAAAATATTTTATGGAGTATATTTTTCAAATAATCTTTCTATGTTATGAGATAAACTTAAAGAAATTTGGGAAGATTCTGAAAGAATTTTATCTATAGAATATGAGTCACACCACAAAATAGATTACCACATAATGATTATAGTTTGAAAGAGTCATTTGGGAAATTTGTAATATTCCTTAAGGAATTATTATATGTGAGAAATTATGTTAATAAAGAGTCATGTTGCATATATTAGTTCATAAAGTTCCGCTAAACCCTCATAAATTTGAAGTCACATCATAAAAAAGTGTTCTCACTATTTTGGTCCATTCATATAGAAATTTGAAAAATATTATTTCACTATGAAATTTCAATGTCATATTTCATAGAATCTATCAAATTGAGGTTTTCATCCTGATAAAACCCAATCTTTTAATAAATAAATATTAAATCTTATTATGTGAATATTCATTACATATATTTAAGATCCTTGTTAGAATCATAATGGTTTTATACCTTTAGAATCTTGGATACATAAACAACTGGTATATAAAATATCTATATCATCTAACACTAATTTGTTTATAGCTATAACCATTTTTATACACATCATACTTAAAACATTTTTTAATATACTATGGAGAAGAAAATATCGAAAATTATGAGTTCAGATGCTTATTAAGGGTAAATAAGGAAGATATTAATGATCAATTATACATAATAAAAGAATAAGGGTATGATAACATAAAATTAGATTTTTTAAAATCATACATAGAAATTCATAGATCATAATCAAGAGTCATGAGATAAATCTTAATAGTTTATATGATATAAAACCTATAGGAATTAAAATAATATTCCATGAGAGAATAACATTGGAATAAGGTCATGTCATAAAAAAGTGTAATAAAGTTCAGAATAATCAGAATAATATAAATATTATGTCAGGTTATCCACCAATAAATTCATCACATGTTAGCCTTGGGATAACCACCCACGTACCTGCTTTGGGATTGGGATAACCTCTTGTGTACCCTTGTTGGGCATGGTCTAACAACCAGTGTACCCTTTGTTTGGATTGGGATAAACTCCCACATACCCATTCAGATTATAAAACATAAATATTTACCTAATGTATTGAAAGGATACAATGTACCCACCCATAAAATAATCATAATCCATTTATATGTATACCATAAAATAATTAAAACATTTATCATTTCACCATCACTTAACTTATGTCAAAAAATATCTTTCATCAATATTTCATAATCATAATCATAAACCATCTAAAGAAAAAATAAATATGATATCATTATATCATACCCTAATTTAATAAGTAAAATAAATGGATGTTATTATATATTAAAATACATTTAAATGATTATTGCAAAATTTCTTCTGGAAAATACCCTTTTCATTTTAAAAAAACATATTTAAAATCTAAAAATTTCTAAAATATTAAAGAAAATTTTTCTTAGAAAATAACTATTTAAAATTTCAAAGGAAGATTAAAATCATTGAGTAGCTGTTACATCTAGAAATTCCATCCATTCTATGTATGTTAAAACATACACTCCTTTCACATTTTTTACGTAAAAGTCAAAAGCACCTCATTTAGAAAACAATGAGAATATTACTTTTAATTTTTTTATAAAAAAATAATAAATTTGTAAAAATGAATTTATAATGTTAATTTTTAGTTCTAAAAACATTCTTGAAAATATTTTAATGAAAATGTAGAAATGGGAGAAAAAAAATGCCAACTGAAGTAAAGAAAAGGTTGGTTTTCCATAAAAACATTCTTTTGGACTTTTGAGTGCTTAAAGAGAGAAAAATTAATGGATAAATTTTAATTTATAGAAATAATCATAGTACAAGAAGATAAAAAATATTTTTGTGTAACAGATCATATAATTTCCTCATTAAAAATTTATGCATAAACAGTCCTTGTAATAAGTGAGATTGTAACATAAAACCCTTACTTTGGGTTCAAATTTCTTCATAAGAAATCAAGAATTATATATAACATATATAAATTTATTACAATTCTATACCAGAACCATATAAATTCTTATATTACCATATATGATCTACTTGAGAGAGTCTATCCTGGTGTGTAGTATTAGGCCCACTCATCGTGCACCAATGATGAAAAAGTTAATACTCAATCCACCCCAATTAGAGTTATTAACCCTAAGTGAATCTATTTCACAACCAAATAAACTTACAAGTATCTATATAGGTATGTATTTGGTAGAAAAATACAATCCTTTAGTTACTATAACTGAGTATTTTCTCTTATATAAGGGCTTATGTTAGGGATTTCGTATTAAAGTTTCCTCATCATAGTTTCCAAAAAACAACTAAAAATTTCTCTGATACCAACTGAGGTGTCCCAAGTATTTCATATAAAAATATTACATACTATTAGTTTAATATTAATTATATATATTTACTATCCATGAAAGAACCATAAAGTTTTATTGTCTTTGTAAACCTGGATAAATAAAAAACAAGTACAAAAAAGATCTACATCATCCCTTACTAATTTTTTATCAACTAACAACATTCTTAGTCATATTATATTTCAAACATTTCTTCATAACTTGGGGGAAAAGAAACATATTAAAATAAGATATTAGTTTCCCAGTAAGGGTAAACAAGGGATATATCAATGATTATTTAAGAATAACATGAGTTAAATGTCGCTAACATGGGTGCCACTAAATCGGTGCCCCGATCCAAGTTGTCGCATGAACTTAAGTGAGACTACCCATACGCAAAAGGTTGTCAACTATATATGAGGGTATAATAGGTCATGTGGGGAGACTATATCCCCTTTAATAGAGTAATACACAACATAACACAACATAAATAGTATAAAAAATATGAAACAACCAATAACATGCATTATCAAACATCTCTCAAACTGGGTACAATCCCCAAGAAATAGTAAACATGTTATGTCATGATATAATTCCAAGTGAACAAAACCCAACATAAATACAAGTAGAGGAATCCAAAAAATAATCCTAACTTCATTTCTAGAACCTCTTCCATTCATGTCCCATGTCCAAGTCAACTCCCTAGCATATGGACCTTTCTCTTGTCTTGAAGTACAAGCATGAAATATTCTCGGGTACTCAACGGTGGCATGAGTAGGGTGTGAGTAAAACTAAATAGGACAACACCAATGGCGTCTACAAATAAATAGTCTAATAGATAGTGCATGAAAGTATAAATAAATAACAATAAAATGAAAGAAAACTCAATTCCAATAGTTAACAATATCTACATAGCTATACTAACCAGGGTTCCAATTCCTTATGTCTCTTTTATTACTAGTTCATCATTAATCATAGAGTTCATAAGTTATGAATTCACATTATTCAAGCAAGGTTTGTGGAATTTATAATTTTTCATAATGGAATCAAGAGGTTCTGAACTCACTAGGGATAACACATCACAACATCACAATATCCTCACCTCAAATACTCAGTCTTGGTGGAATGGAATCGTTAGAGGAATAAAGCTCCATACCCTTCCCTAACCCATGCATTGTGAGTTGAGTTAGAGAATCAGTCTAAATAAACCCATGTGAGGAACCTATGTCCTTTATCCCAAACCTCAATCTATTTTCAAATGATTCTCCATCCATTCATCAAACAGAAACCATATCACTACCAAACAAATCCAATACATATAACAATCAAAATCCATAACAGTCAACATAGTAAATCACATTGTAACATAACCCATTAACACATTTTCCATTTACCTCACTTAGTCCATTTAGCCCAATTCCCTTTCTCAAGCCTAGATCACTAAGTATATTCAATAATTTTTTTAGTTCAACCCATTATACATATTCATTAATCAACTTATGAAATCCCCTTCAACATATTTACAATTTTAAATGTCACTATCAATTTAGCATATTCACCGTTTCACATTCACTAACTTTCTTAGCCATATCTAACATATTTCATAAGCCTCATACCCTAACCATAATTAACCAATACCTAATTTATACTTCCATTAAGAATATCACATACTCAAGAAGGGCTCTATATTATCACACAACAACCTAGAACTTACTTAGCTAATTCTAGGTTTAGAAGGTATTGACGCACCCCATGGGTGGCCATAAATGGGTCAAATCATCCCCGATGTGTCCCTTGGGGACCATTAGGGTTCTTACTTTTCATTTAGACACCCAAAATACCAAACCTCACCAATGGAGTCCAAAGCGCACAAGTGGTTTCAAGGAACAAGGTTGGACATGCATAAATCTATAGTGAAACTATGGGATATAACTTGTAGACCACCTAACTCAAATCCATTGAGGAACACACTCCCAAATATGGCCTTGGATCCGGATTCAACCACCTCTTAATTATTCAATCTATATTTCCCCAAAAAATAAGGGTTTTAGAGATTGATATGGAGTGGATAGAAATATACAAACCCTAATCGAAAAAAATAATCAAGGAGATGATTAGACTTACCCGGAGCTTCGATCTGCAACCGACGATGCTCCAAACGATTTAGAGATAAAGGTGATTTACCCTTAGAAGATCTTGGGAGCTATTTTTTATCACTAAGATTTAGGGGAGGAGAAATGGGGAAAATCCTAAGTGAGTCTTTAAAATCCAAGAGTATAAATTTTGTAAATTTCCAACTTTACTGGGCTACACGATTTAGCCACACGGTTTTCCAAACCATATGATAACTGTGTGTGAGACACTATCTCAAAATTAACCCTTATCATGGTTTTCTTGGAATTCTACATAGGCTTAACCATGTGGTAACCATTTGCAAACCTCTATCCAAGGCTACAAATTTACCTGGGATGCTCTGCACGGTTTTCACTAACCGTGCAACATGCCCATAAAACTCACTTTTCCTCCTCTTTCATGCCCAAACCCTCAGAACACCCCAAGCCTTCTCATGAACTTCAGGAAACACTTATTTGACCAAAAGAAAAGACTTAAACTGAAACATAAACAAAAACATGCCCTAATAAAAATATTTAATCTTACAACCTCTCCACCTTAGGTTGACTCGTCCTCAAGATGCTCTTCCTAGGAATCATTGGGTTTACAATGTAAAGTTATCAGGACACTAGGACGGTATATCTGATTCTCAAACCCATGTTTAATCCTGAATATTTCCATGCAGCCATAGAGCACAAACCAAAGGTACAACCTTTCCCCTTAAGACCTTCTCACAATGATCCACGATACGAACCAGATACTCCTCAAAGGATGCATCGGGATTAAGATCAACATCATCAAAATTTATCACATGAGATGTATTAGGTTGATACTACCAAATTTATAAAACATGAAAAACATTGTGCATCCTACTATACCATTTTGAATGTGAAAATCGATAAGCCATTTGTCTGATCCTCTCCATAATCTCAAACAACCCATATAATTGGGCACCAACATTCCCTATTTCTGGATTTGAAGGTTACCCACCTTGGAGACACCTAAAGAAACAGACTATTTCCTACTATGATCTTGATAGGTCTACATTGACAATCTGCATATGAATTCTGCATACTCTGGCTTGTTTCCATCTGCTTCTGAATCAACTGAACCTTCTCCGATGTCTCCTACACTAGACTCAGTCATAATAGCTCAAACTCCATAGATTCTAACCAACACAACAGAGATTTACATGGCCTCCCATAGAGTTACTTAAAAGGAACCATCTGAATTGTATATTGAAAACTGTTGTTGTAAGAAAACCCAATAAGTATAAAGTGATTTTCCCATGAACCACCAAAATCTAGAACATATTCTCTAAACATGTCCTCAAATACTTGAATTGTATGCTCTGACTACCCATCTATCAATGGGTGAAGAAAAATACTCAAAAAAACTTGGTTACCAAGAATCTTCTATATCCCCTTCCATAAGAATGATGTGAAACACGGATCATGATCCAAAACTATGGTTATTGGCACACCATTCAGTCACACTATCTCTCTAACATATAACTCACCAAACTAATCAACTATATAAGTTTCCTAAATCGGTAAAAAATGAGATACTTTAGTCAACCTATCTACAAACAACCAGATTGCAATATTCTTCCATGTAAATTTCATAAGGCCCACTATGAAGTCCATCGTTATGTTATTCCACTTCCAATATGAAATAGCCAATGACTATAACAACCCATCTGGACACTGAGGCTCAGCCTTCACCTGTAGATAGGTAATGCATCGTTCCACAAATCCTGAAAAATCATTCTTAATTCTCCACCACCAATACTGTAGATGAATATTATAATACATTTTATTCATACTAGGTTATACTACCCACTTCAATGCGTGGAACTCCCACATCAACTCTTCGTGCATACCCATAGATACCAAAACATGGACCTAAACATAGAAAACTCCATTAGTACCAACAGAATAACTAGAAGGTGGATCCCCACCATTAAGATTTTCCTTCATATCCAAACACCCCAGATCCTCTCGATGAATTTTGTTGACCTTTCTCAAAAGAACAGACTTAATCGCTATAGATGATAAGGTCATTTGTCTATTCCCATTCTAAACATCCAGGTGAATATTAGTAAACAAATACATCATTCTCCTCTCAGATTTGGATTCCTAAACCACCTAATTCTATGTATTTTATCTTAGAGTATCTGCAACATTATTCCCTTTTCCTGATGTGTAAACCAACTCAAAATAAAAATATTGCAGGTACTCAACCCACCTTCACTGCTGAAGATTCAAATCCTGATGAGAGAAAATGTACTTAAGTATTTTGTGATCAGTAAACACTGTGAATTGTTCTACAAAAAATTAATGCCTCGAAAACTTTATGTAATAAACCAAAATAGCTAGATCAAGATCATGGGTAGGGTAATTTATTTTATAAGGCCTCAACTATCTTGATCCATAAGATAAAACCCGATCACCCTTCATCAACACTTCCCTGAGTCCCACATCAGAAGCATCAAAGAACAAGGTGTACCTATTACCTGGTTCTCGTAAAATCAAAATTGGTAAGGTAGTCAACTTCTTATTAAATTCTTGAAAATCAGTCTCTCATGACTCTGGAAACTCAAACTTAACACCCTTCTTGATTAGTCTTGAAAGTGGTGCTTTAAAATGATAGAAATCCATAATGGACTTTCAGTAATAACCATCAAAACCTAGAAAAATCCAAACATCAGAAACATTATTGTGATACTCCCATGAAACCATAACCTGCACATTCCCTGGATATTCCAACACACCTGACATAAAAATTACGTGCCCTAAGAAATGTACTTTATTAATCTAGAACTAATATTTTTATAGCTTGGCCTACAACCTATGATCTCTTAGTATACTCAAGATGACGTCTAGATGTTTTACATGATCATAAAGAGTTTGTAAGTACACCGAGATTTAATCAAAAAAGGCAACCAAAAATTAATATAGATAGGGGTGAAATATATGGTTCATTAATTCCATAAACACAGATGGTTCATTGATCAACTTGAATGACATCACATAAAATCCATACAACTTGTACCTTCTCTGGAAAGATGTCTGTGGCACGTCAGAAGGTCTCACTCTCAACTAATGGTATCCTGATCTTAAATCAATTGTAGAGAACACTAATGAAACCCCTAGTTGGTCAAATTATTCATCAATTTTGGGAAGTGGGTATTAGTTCTTAACTGTCATCTGATTCATCTTCTTATAATCGACACATAACCTCAACGACTCATCGACCTTCTTAAAAAACATGATGGGTGATCCCCAGGGTGATATACTAGGTCAAATGAATCCATTTAACTCCAACTATTCTAGATGAGCATTATTATCCTAATGTTCTCCTATTTCCATTCACTATGGTGAAATAGAAACTGGTTCTGCCCTTGAAAACAACTTAATTGTGAACTATACATCCCTCTCGGGTGGAAGTACTGAGAAATACTTAGTAAAAACATCCTGAAATTGATCCAACACATGGGGAAAGAAAAGCTTCTACACATATACATTATCAAGAATAAGAAATGCCACTTGGGTTGTGAGTTCCCCTAACTACTGACAAACTGTCCTTACATGGCCTACTCGAACATCCTCCTGACCACGAAAGGCATATGTTTCTCCATCGAGAGATGTAAACGTTACCCTACAATGGTAAAAATAGATATGGGAATGATACAACACTAGCTATTCCACACCCAGGATTAGGTCAAAACCTAACCTCTCGAGGACAAACTGGTTCCACAAAAAATGAAATCCACAAACCTCTAAATCATAACCTCTACAATATATGATATCTTCAACTCACACCCAAATGGAGTATTAATTGACATAACCCCCCACAGTTGTTCCACAGATTGGCCCAAAATAACCACAAACTATGCATATATAAAAGAGTGTGTGAAACCTATGTCAAATAGGGCATAAGTGAGTGTAGAATCTACAAGAATCGTACCTCAAATTGTAGATGGTGCAACCTCGCCACCTCTAGGTGTAGACTGAACTAAGGAAAGATAGCCTATCATTTTACCCTAGGATCCAGCCTAAGTACCCTACCCTACACTTTACTACTGGTGTGTATGGTCTCTTTTAGGAGGTCTACATCCACCACCTATACCAGTACGGCCAATGGATCTCCAAATACCTGTCTGATACGGTTTGATCGATCTTCTACTTACACTCAGCCTCTGCCTCTGACTCCCATCCATACCCAACTACTGAGGGTTCTTGAAGAACCTAGGTATATGTCACAACCTTCGATAGGACTATAACTCAACTGGTGGTCAGGGACACTGACCCAACATGTGCCCCATCCTACCTCACTAATAACTGAATACCTAATCAACACCCTGAGGAACTAGACCTCTCTTCTGACTATTCTATGTACTCTCACCTTATTGGAAACTTCCAAAACAATTCTTCCTTCCCTCAAAGGTTGTGCCATATATCCGCCCAGTTGGAACCACAATTCCTCCTCTTGAAGCTCCCTTCAGGTTCCCTTCTAAGATAAGGGTCTGGTCTACTACCTCTGGAAACCTCTTTAGATGAAAGATGTTCACTTGGGACCTTATCTCATACCTAATCACATCCTGGTAGCACTTTTACAGTGTCACCCCATCTCCATCCATCATCAAGATGAATCGATGTAAGTTTGTGAAAAGGCTATAATAATCAATCACTGACGTAGACCAGTGAGTCAAACTCATAAACTCTGCAACCTTCTCCTACATAAAGGTTTTTGGGAAGTATTTTTCTAGATGAATTTCCAAGAAATACCTTCACATCATTCCTTCATACTGCTTCATCTAAACTATAATATACCACTAATTCTTGTCCTATCCCATTACAATTTAGGCTACTAAGTTGACTCGTTTCTCAAGAGGAGTCTCTAGATAATCAAGAATAGTCTGGATAGACTCTATCCAAAACTCTGCTGCATAGGGAACACCCTCTTCGGTAAAGGTCAGAGGGTGCTGAAAATGAAACTCCCCAGTGAGCTCGAACATACTCGACACAACCCTCCCGTGGTACAGATCTATCATTTATTTAACACAAGAAAAATTATCTTAAAACTTCTCTTCACTATTATCTTGAACCACCGAATCCTCTAGATCCACTAATTGGGGAGCATATTTAGAAAAACCCTCCTATCTCCAAACCAACAGACATCTTTTTTGTGTCATTTATCTACAATGTCAAACTGAAGCTTTAGAACACAATCCATAATGATTCCACTAATATAAAGGAATGCTCTTCATTAGTAACCACCATTTCACATACACCACCAAAATAGGTTTGACCATACTCGGAACACTACCCTCAACCATCCCCACCAAGGTCATGGCTACCATGAGGTAACTAACTCGCACAACCATAAGAATTACCTTCTACACCATTTTAAAACTGTATTCACATCACAACTTACTATAATAACATTTCATTTCACAAACCACCCTTTATCAAGAATAATTCCTCAATTATTGTTTAACATATTTCTACCCCTTTCTCTATTTTTATTATTTCATTAGACCTAATTTTCATCATTTTCAAGAAAATAAAATTCATTTTTCCCTCTATTTCCCACCAACATATCCCTTGTGCGTGTTCCTACCATGATGAATGTCACTTATATACATAGGTTCCTATAATGATGCATGAATGTGTAACCTATTTTCATTCCATCTATGAGAAAAATATTATTAAACTATCACTTTAAACCACATGTGCATCACCCAATGGTGAAATATCTTCAAATGTAACAACATACAATAAGAACAACAATTCCCACCCTAGGTAACTTGGGGTTTCCCCCATACTTAGGTTAACTACTCCAAAAAAAGATCTCATTACCAAGGCTCAAAACCTTCCTAAAATCTTATATACCATTCCCAAAAAGTAATTCATATAAAAAGACCTCCTACAATACCACTTTGTAATATACCTTACCAAAGTGATACTAAATCAGTACCCTGAGCGGGGTCGTCACATGACCTCAAGCACACCCCTCACACACCAGAGGTTTCCGACTAGAAAAGAGGGTCTAATAGGTTATGTGGGGGATACTATACCCCCTTTAATAGAGTAATCCACAATATAACACACTATAAATATCATAAAAAATAGGAAAAAACAAATAACATGTATAGTCAAGCATCTCCCAAACTGGGTACAGGCCACAAGCAATAATAAAAATGTTATGTCATGCTACAATTCCAAGTGAAAAAAACCCAAAATAAATAAAAATAGAGGAATCCCAAAAACCATTCTAACTTCAAGTTTAGAACCTCTTACATGCATGAACCATGTCCAACTTAACTCCCTAGCATAAAGACTTTTCCCTTGTACTGACCTGCAAGCATGAAATCTTCTTGGGTACCCAATGGTGGTCTGAGTAGGGTGTGAGTACAACTCAGTAGGCCACCACCAATGGTGTCTAAAAATATCCAGTCTAATAGATAGTTCATGAAATTATAAATAAATAACAAGTAAAGTAAAGACAACTTGGGGCCACTAGTTAACAATCTGTACGTAACTATACTAACTATGGTTACAATTCCTTATTTCTCTTTAATTACTAGTTCATCATCAATCATGAAGTTCATAAGTTAGGAATTCACTTAATTCATGCAAGGTTCATTAAATTTATCATTTTTCATAAGGGAATAAATAGGTCCCTAACCCACTAGGGATAACACATCACAACATCAAAATATACTCACCTTGAAGCCTTAGTCAGAGTGGAATGCAACCATTATGGGAATAGAGATCCACCCCCTTACCTAATACTTGTATTTTGGGTGGAGTTAGACAATCAGTCTAACTCTACCTGTGGGCGGATCCCTAGTCCTTTATCCCAAACCTCAATCTATGTGCACTTTCTTATCCATCCATTCACCACACACTAACCATATCACAACCAAAAACAACCAATACATAAAATAATCACAATCTATAATAATCAACATGGTAAATCATATTGTTCCATAACCCAATAACACATTTTCATTTACCTCACTCAGTCCATTTTTCCCAATTCCCATTCTCAATCCTAGATCACTAATCATATTTGATAATTCCCTTATGTCAACCCATTATACATATTTATGAATCCCCTTATGAAATCCCCTTCAAAATATTTCCCATTTCACATACCATTATAAATTTAGCATATTCATAGTTTCATATGCACTGACTTGCTTAGGCATATCTAACATATTTCATAAGCCTCATAACCCAACCACAATTAACCAATACCCCATTTGTGATTCTCTTAATAATATTATATACTCAATAAGGTCTCTATATGATCACACAACAACCTAGAACTTTCTTAACTAATTCTAGGTCCGAAACGTATTGGCGTACTACATGGATGGATTTAAATGGGTTAAATAATCCCTGATGAATACCATGGGGACCATGAAGGTTCTTACATATCATTTAGACACCCAAAATACCAAACCTCACCAAATGAGTCCAAAGAACCATAAGAGGTGTAAAAGAATATGGTTGTACATGTACACATATATAAGGAAACTATGTGATATATCTTATTGACCACATACCTAAAATCCACTAGTGAACATATAGCCAAATGTGTCCTTAGATCTCTATTCAATGAAATCTTAACGATTCAAGCTTGATTTCCCAAGAAAATAAGTGTTTTAGAGATTTAAATAGATAGGAGAGAAATATACAAACCCCAATCGAGAAAAGTAAGTAAAGAAGAGATTAGAAATACCCAGATCTTGGATCGACAACTGACAATGCTCCAAATGGCCTAGAGATGAAGGATATTTATCCTTATAAGCTCTTTCGAGTTCTTGTTCATCACTAGGGTTTAAGTTAGGATAAAGAAGGGAAATATCGAGTGAGGCTTTAAAATCCAAGAGTGGAAATTTTGTAATGTTATCAACATTACTGGGATACATGGTTTAACTACATGGTTTTCCAAACTTTGTAAAAATCATACATGATCCCCTATCCCAAAATCATCTCTTTGCACAGTTTCTTGGGAATTCCACTTGGTTAGATTAATTGTGCAGTAACCATGTGCAATCCTCTATCCAAGGCTGCATGGTTACATGGGATGCTCCACACAGTTTTCACTAACTGTGCAAAAACTATTCCACATTCCTAAAAAACTCCCTTTTCCTCCTATTTCATTCCCTAAACCCCCAAAACACCCCAATTCCTTCTCATTAACTTAGGGAAACACTTATTTGACCAAAAGAAAGGAATTAAACTGAAACAAAAACAAAAACATACCTTATAAAAAATATTTTTTCTTACAATGATCATAAGGGTATAAAAATATGATCCTAACATTTGAAAACCATAGAAAACAATTCATTGAGCATATTTATGAGTCATGACATAATGATTGGTAGTTCACAAGATAGAAATCATAAAGGATTCAAATAACTTGATCCATTAGAGTATAACATCGGAATAAGATCATATCATAAAATATTTTCATAAATTATGACATAATCATAATCATAGAAATATTATGTTAAGGCTACCCACTAATACATTCATGACATGTTAGGATTTGGCTAACCACTTGTGTACCTAGTTTTCGATTGAGATAACCTCCCATATACCCTCTTTTTAGGTTTGGTATGACCTACCTTGTATCCTATTTTTGGGATTGAGATAACCTACCATGTAACATTTGTGATTATAAACATTAATCCTTACCCAATGTAATATAGGGATATAATAGACCCACTCATCACATACTCATAATCCATTCATATGTATTCCACAATATCATAAAAACATTTATCATTCCATAATAACTTACCTCATGAAAAAGAAAAAACGTTTCATCAATATTTCATCATCACAACTATAAAAACATATATAAATAATAAGAATTTTATCATAGAATCATATCCTTAATAAATCATAAGTAACATAAAAAGGTTTTATGATGGATGGAAAAGTATTTTAAATATCACTAGAAAATTTGTTGAATAAATACCATTTTTTATTTTGAAATAACTTATTTAAAATCTAAAAAATTATAAAATATAAAGGGAAATATTCTCTTATAAAATAAATATACTAAATTTTGAAGGAATCATGAAATCATTGATAAGTATTTATGGTGGGAAATTCCATTCATGTGGTATTCTTTAATGTATATATATCGTTCACACCTTTGGTAAAATATACCTCATTCAGAAAATGATAAGAATATTAATTTTAAACCTTTATATATATAGTAAAAAATTAATAAAAATTAATTTAATAAATCAACATGGAATAGTAAAAACATTATTAAAATCATTTTAAATAAAATATAGATATGGAAGAAAAACATTCCCTATCGAAGAGAGAAATAAAGATGTTTTTTTCTTAAAAAATGTTATTTCAATATCTTGAGTAATTAAAGGTAGAAAAATTAAAAGAAAACCAAATTTTTTTAGAAATAACCCAAGGATAAGAAAGTATATAAGATTTATGATATATATATATTATATTTTCATCATTAAAAACTTTATAATAAACAATCTCTGTAAAAAAATGATATTACAATGTAAAACCCTTACATCAAGTTAGAATTGATTCATAAGTTCTATAGCCTCATGTATAATAAATTTAAATTTATTATAATTATATAATATAACCATTTAAATAATTTTAATATCATATATTATTGACTTATAAAATTTCAAATATTATTTCATAATAATTTAATATTAAAATCCCTGTTTCTAGGTGTTAACTATTTCATTTCTTAGGAAAATTTCAGTTCAACAATTCAAATAATTATACTTTGATCATGGTTCCATCATATCAAAAATTTGAATCATAATATAAATATCATATATATTCATTATATAAATATTCTTAGTCATCCATAAAATATAGAGATAGAAAAATGAATTACATAGTTCATGGAGATGGTAGCCTCTACGTACAGCTGAATACTTCTTTCATTTTCTAATGAAAACAAGGAAAGAAAAGTAAAAAATATTTTATCATTAAAAAACATATATATCATATATATAATATATATTTATTAAATAAATCAATATAAATAACCTTTAATTATAGTTATTGAAAATGAATCATAACATTATGTGGAGGCGGTAGTCCACATGTACCCATGAGTGATACTTTCATTTATCATTTGATGGAAAGGATGTGGAAAATCGATTTTATATCATCATTATAACATCTCAATATATTTATGATACTATATTCAATATTTTATTATGGAAACAATTGGTTTATAGAAGGTTTAAGAAGAAATAAAATTAAAAGTGCTTGGTTAAGAGTTATATATCTTTGTTGATAAACCACCTTTGACATACACCTTAAACATTGAAATGATGGTATTATAAAAAATAGACCTATAGAACATGTTTAAGTATTTTATGAAATGATTTGGTCAGTTATTGTTCAATATAATTTTCACTTGAAGTGTGAGTAAGATAGGATAGGTAGTGTCCTTTTATAAGGGAGGGAGAGGACACACTAGGAATTTTTCAAAAGATTAAAATATATTCATGTGTTACTCAAGAAAAATGATTCTAAATGGAAAAATATTAGAATTTAGGATAATATAGGTTAAAATATCTCCATAAAATAAAAATTATACAACTTTATGTGGCAACGTTACCCTTATCTCTTGGTTTAACCCCATAGAAAACGCCTTTTAACTTTAATTGTGGAAACAATTTTTTTACTATTTTTACTATTCATTAACAAAAAAAGTTAAAGTGGACTCCATAATTTTTTTTGGAATTCTGATTAAAAATATGAAATCCATTTTTTAAATATAATTTCTATAAGGGTAAAAATATTATTTTAAAATAAGCGCATGAAATGCAATGAAAACTCATTAAAAAAAAGGTATTTTTAATCATAAAACTGAATTTACTTTCATTAATTTCAAAGAAAAACTATCAAGTGAATGTTAAAAATATTTCAGTGAATATATAATAAATAAATTTCATTAAAATAATTAATCAATAATTATTTATTTAATTTATTATGATAAAAACCCTTTTCACATATATATATATATATATATATATTAAAAGGAATATTTTCAACTTTAAATGATTTTATCCTCATTCCTAATCATTACTTAGCTAATGTATGCGTGATATTCAATTATTCATATAAATTGCCAATTTTTTTTATTAAAATCATTTTTAAATGGTAAAAAATATTATTATTTTACATAAAAAAACACAACATGTAGAAAAGTACATTTCTTCAAAAATAGATCTTTTAACATTAAATGATTTCTTTGAGAATTTAATGATTATTTCATTGGAATTAATCAATACATTTAAATTTATGAAAAAAATTCTATATATATTTCATAATATGGTTAATTGGATTCATATCTTTCAATATAATGGCTAGTTTATAAAGGTATATCATATTATAGGTTTAAATGAATCTAGTTTGCGTGTAAAGAAAGCTATCGAATACATCAAATTTATTTCAAAGAAAATACATATAAAATTTAGTGCATTACACATACCCAAATTATATGTCATACCACAATCAGATCTTGGGGGATCTTGGTGTTTTTTCTTGTTGAGGATCATGCCATGAAGTAAAGGCCTCACGGTGATGATTTTTGGGGGAATTTCAGTGGTACTTACCAAATGTGTCTCACACCATGAAGTGTAGGATCATGCCATGAAAAGTTCAAGATTAAAAATTTATTTCATATTCTATACCATAATTATCCAATGAATTAACAAAAAATTTCATGAAATAAATGAGAGTTATTAAACTAAAAATTTTGTATTGGAGGATAACACTAAAAAGCTTCCATAAATCACTGCATATGTAGTTGGTACTTATATTATGTAGTTACATAATTTATATTTAAGTTTATTTCTCAATTTCAATGACACTTAATGGGAATTACTAAACAAATGATGACATATGCAGTTATGATTGATTATTTAATAGAAGAGGATTAATCTAAATAATTGTATTAATAATTAAAGGGAAGAGTAGTTTTTCACAGTGTTTTGGATTATAATAAAAATAAATAGACTCCATCAAGAAACATATAAATATATACATTGAATAGTGATAAAGTATGAGTTCTTCATGTTCATACTAGAAAAAAATATTTCAATCTATGCTCTAGAAGATAAAAAGGGAAGAAGAAATCATTCTGAAATTCATTTAGTCTAGAATTTTGTTAAGATGTGAAAAATTGTACACACTATTTCTAGTGAATCTTCTTATCAATAATTTTTAAAAGAATAATATCATCATAGAAGTATCAATAAGAACCTATCTATGAAAATGATTATTGGTTTCTTTAAATGTGTTGTGGATATTGAATCTGGAGGGTTAATGAGACAAGTCCTATTTGTAATCACATATCAAGTAATTATCTTAGAATATTAGGTGCATAGACACATTTATATTCATTCTTATTAGATTATCATATTTTGGTGAAACAAATAAAATTATCTAGATTAACTTACTAATTTATTCACTTAAAAGTGATAGTGATGTAGAGAAGAGTGTTCATCATATGAGAAGAAAAGATCACTATAAAGGATAAATTTTGAAACTAAAATACCCTGATGCACTCCCCCCTATTAGGGTATATTACTTGATTAGTTACTAACAAAATTTAGTTGAATGATTGATTTTATAGGGGCGATTTTGAAATTAAATACCATTCACCTTTGGTTTATTTGAGTAGGTATAACTATATAAAGTGAAGAAGCTCTTTCAATGAGGGTTTACTGATTATGATGTATTCTATTGAGTTAATAATGTTATCAATATCATGAAATAAATTTTATAGAGGAAAATATAGGTTGAATAATGATATCACTAAGTTTAGGAGGTTGGATGTTACAAAACTTGTAGATATAGTTTATATGTGCCAAAGTTCTGGAGATTGATGTTTGTGAGATGAATCTATTTTTTTATTCAGAAGGTCGAAAGGATAATACATATATTGAAACTAGTGGAAAAAAGTATAATAATATTATAAAGATACATAAGTGTGGGATAAAATTCTTGGTTAAGTCTGAACACTTCATAAACCATTTAAAATGATAATTCATTATAGTGGAATATTGGTGGATCAGGATGAAAACTGAACACAACATGGAGTGAATTCCCTTATTGGGGATAAACCTTGTAAAAATCAATGTCTATTGATTTATTTTTTTACATTATTTTATATGTGTGAGAGTGGTACTTATTCCATGTGTGTATCAATGCCTTAAAAAGTAAAATATGTCAACATAAAGTTAATGTATGTTGTAAAAATGAACCATTGGTTCATCCCCACTTCGTAGTGGTTCACCCATTCATGGAAATCACACGCATGACCATATCCAATTAAAATTTAGGAAATAGTGTTAGTATCAAATTAAAAATCATAAAATAGAGGTGTAGATATGTTTATAGATGCTTCTCATAATATTTGGAATTTGTTTTCTTTCCAATTGTTAAATTTGATGTTCATGTAAAGATAACTTAGTGGAAAATTATAGCATGTTGTTTATTGTAAAAAAGGTGATCCAAGTCAGAGTTATTGTTGTTTTTGTTTTTTTGTAAATATTTATCTAGTTTTATCAAGGTATTTAAAGATTCTGGAATATGTTTTTGAAGTTAATTAAATTATAGAAGAGGAGTTAGAATAGATTTATTTTCTAGTGGTTGACAATTTTTTTGGGTAATAAAATTTGGATTTTTTTTGTGAAGATACTAGAATTATTAGAGGAAAAGTAAGTATTTTTTGTATAGAATATAAGGTAGATCACGTGGATCATATAGTGATTATGGAAAATCATGATGAATATATGTTAAATCATATGGAGTACATGAACCATGAAGGAGGCATGTGAACCGTTTACCTTGTTTTTTCATGAATCCTGTAAAGGGGAGTCATTTTATATTAAATATGTAGTGATTTATATATATATATATTAATGTAAATATCCCACATTGAATGGTCTATTCATGGATACTAAAAATTAATTAATTTTTTGTAGGTGATGGTTTTATTAGGACCATGTATGATGGAACCATTTAGTTCTTACACGATGCAGGTTCATGAAGGGAATTTAATGGAATTTTAGTGATTAGCGAGTTTTATAGATGTGTTTTCCTATAAATCCCCCATTATTACAATCATTAAAAATTTAAGAGAATATTAATAATATATATATATATATATTTAACTCTCAATTAGATAAGTAAGTTTTTTTTCATATCAAGGCACATCTACATAGAAATTTCATACCACCTTGAGATTTTAACTCACAATGTAGGTTCTATAAATCAATTCATAAAGAAGGGTTCCAAGAAGTTAGTTCATGACGGAGGAGAATATGAAGTATCTTATAGTTAATCTTTACACAAAGGTGTTCTATGAAGTGCGTTCATAAGGGATAGTGTAAAAAATCACCAGTTTATTCAAAAATTGATCAAAGAAGCCAACAGAGCATAATACATGATGAACAATGTACCATGTAGAACTTACAAGTGAGGTAGTTTTTAGAAATATTTTTTTACATAGATATTTACAATGGTTGTTTTGGTGACCAAGGACCATATTATATCACTGTATTTTATATTTCATGATGTACAACATCAAAAAAACTATGAATGATGGGGGAGTGACCTTTATGTTTTAAAACTAAAGTAGAATTCATCCAAAGTAGTGCACAAAGAGGACTTGATGGATGTGATCTAAGGGAGGTAATGTACTATATACAAACTTATTATAAAGTAAGTTCACCTATCATGGAGTGAAAATGACCAAATAATTATATTCCATAAAATCTAGTCAATTTTAGTGGATTATAGTAAGTCTGAAACATTGTCAACGTATACTCCTAGGACTATTACTATGTAGTGAACTAAATAATATTTTTGTGTTCATTTTATTTCTATTTTTTTTGTGTTTTGTGGATGTGAACTTTAATAAAAAATATTAACATGATCCTAAAAATATTGGTAAAAATAATTTAAATAGAAATAAGAATTTGATACCCAGATTTACCTCTCCCTTTTTAGGGTTCCCTAGGGTACAACATTTCTATATTTCTCACTGAATACTCAATGGTGAGGCATAAGGGATAATAGATCCTAGAGAACCACTAACCTCATGGGAGACATGGGATGAGTTTTTGGTGATCACATGGTACTTGGTTGAAGCAAAATGGGTTGCCAATGGCCATTTAATTTTTTTTTGAAATTTTAATTGGTTAGTTATTTTATTTTAAACATTAAACAAACTCTCCCCACTTTTTTTTTATTTTCTTGACCTAGTTCCCTTCCCACCTTTTTCCTCCCCCCTCAAACTAATAGCTCCCAAATCACTATCTCTCTCTTAATAAATGATTTATTAGTGGAAATGGGTTACTATATGAGGTTCTTACACTATTTCCCTCATCACACATATAATTCAGATGAAATATCTATTTGGGGACTCTTTGTATGATTTATATATTTCAGGAGAATAAATATGAAACATCTAGACATAATATATAGGTTAACTTTGAATGTACCAAGGTAGATGAATCCATACATATTAATAAATAAATTTCATGTTATGTGTGATTATATTTGCTTGCAAGGGGGTTTTGGTTAGGGGAACCTAAGTAGGTACATGTAACACCCTAAGATTTTATGAGAAATATTTATTTATGTTTTATGTTATATAAAACACCAAATGAATATTTCACTACATGCAACACTGGGTTGGCTTGCGTTACACACAAGAGCAACCTTCCTTGATAGCTTGCGTTGTACGCAATACTGAGTTTCACTAAACAATGATATGTTATTAAAATATTATATAAATTATCCGTTATAAATAGTATTAACCAAATTTTTAATTTTATATAACATTACAATTCATCTTACATATTTTATGAGAAAAAATCAATTTTTTAGATAAAAGAATTATTTTTTAAAAAAATGAAGTTTTTCCGCCTTTTGATGGCGCACCAATTTTAAATCTAATTTTTGAAAATTTTATGAGTTCAATTTGACAAAATAATCATCTTATTTTGAATCAGGATATTAAAATTTACATTAGATAAATTTTTGACACTTTTCTGGTAACTTTCATATTTTGATGAATAGTACAATTACGCTAAATCTTTCTTAAAAACAACTTTTTTCATCAAGATAATTTATATGGTTAAATTATAAAATTTAATGGTTTTGAAGTAAAAATAGAATATATTTTTAATATTAAATATAATTTATGTCATTAGCATTAATTTTACATTGAATTCATAGGTATAAACATTTCAATCTTTTGCAATGTTTCAAATTTACAAAATCATTTTTTCAACAACATGATTAATTTTTAAATTAATTTGTGAAACTTTTGTGTATTGAATTTAGAAAAATGGATTCAATATTTGGAATTAGTAGGTAAAAATTTTGTTAATAGGCTAATTTTTATTTTTGGCCATTATAATTAGTAACTACGGTAAATTTTATTTACCACAGTTAAAAAAATAATATTAAGGGTAAACATAATATTATAAAATTATCCTAAAACCTTCCAAAATTATATTGTATGAATATAAGTCTACCCATATCATATAAGGGTCGTAATAGATTCATTTCATGGACTTTGTACCATGAAAATGATGTAATTATTATTAAAACTAAATTAAGTGACAACATGTCACTCTCTTATATCTTACAAGTGTAATAATTTTAATTTGATGATAAAATTCATAAAAAATCGAAAATAAATATTATCAATAAATAAAATACAATTATCTAAATCATGTGAATTTATTTATAATTTTTATGGATTAAATAATTATTATTAATGATGACATAATAGTGATGTAGAAATTATTTTATTCATTGAAATATCAAATAAATGGTTTTAAAAATATTAAAATAAATATTATATGAACTTTTTACTGTGATCCACGAATTTTTAGATAAATATAACATTTTATGAATCTATTAAATATTTTTTCGAATATATCTTCTATTTGAATTTAATTTAAATTCAAATAAATGAATAGTGTCAAAATTGACACTATTATTATTTTATCAAAATAACATATTATTAAATTTTTTAAAAATCACAAATATATTTAAAAATAATAAATTAAAATTTATATGGTACATAATTTCATAAATTATCCAATTATAGACAATTCACAACACAAAAGTACCTATTTATAACAATTTAAAATTTAGAATATTATTACTACAAATAAAATTAAATAGATTAAATAAGGATTAATAAAGTTGATAAGGTTTAAAATAAATTTCCAACATATATAAATTTTATTGGATGAATAGATTACAACCCTATATAATATTATATTCTAATATGAGCCATTTTTGAAGTTTTTAAGTGGGGTTTGGGTTTATTATAAATTAATATCTTAGAGGTTTCCAAAAGTTTCCCTCTCCTGTCTTATAAAAAGGGAACCTACTCCCTCTTATATTCACACCATTTTGAGCCTTCAATCTCAGCCAAACCATGTCCATTTATCTTCTCCACTTCCCTAGAAACATAATATTGGTTCTGGTCTTCTTCAAGGACCATCTATAGTGACCAAAGAGGAGGTTTAGAAGAGGCGCGTCAAAGAAGAGGTAATATCCTTTACTGATTCTTTCAAATTTATTTCTTATTCCACTTCCACTTCTTTAGTTTTTTCATTATAAAGTAAAAACATCCGTATCACTCATATAATGATATGTTATTATAAATATTAAACAACCCCATTTCACCTTCTATCTATCCCATGGAAAATGAAATCACCGCGCGTGCGTACGTATGGAATACCGTCTCCACACCGTGGTGTAATCTGTGTTACACCACCACCTTACTTGGACGGGTATAATGGTGTAAATAATAACTATATATGGTTATTATAACATGATACTAATTCTAAGATTTATTATCATCCACTCCAATACCATTTAATAATTATGGGAACGATATCGTTGCTCGTGCGTACGTACGACTTACCCTCTCCATGGTGCGATGAGATTCATTCTACATGATATTCATTAAACAATGATTATTTAAAATAATTGAATGAATAAATCTGATATATAATATAATAATAAAATTCTTTAAATGATATAACTATAACCTAAAAATAGGAATATGATCTTATCCGACAAAACATACGTATGAAAATAAAGCAGTTAATACTCAAACAACGAGTAAAAATGAAATGTTACTAACAAACAGATGAAAAAATGATCATAAATGTTATCATAAAAATAATTATGATTCTTTAATAGATCCGTAACATTATTTAAATCATTATATAGGAGGTTCGGATACACACATAGCATATCAGACCTAAGGTAAGGGATAATTATTACAATCTCGTTCTTAACATAGATTGTTTATTCGTTAGTATTTAGTAGGGGTATATTTATCATCCATGTCCATGTTTTCTAAAAAAAAATTCATGTATGTTTAAATTAATTTTTACCAATTTTGACTTTCACTACATGGTATTCAAGGAATCTTTCTTTTGTGTACCATATGAGGCACTTTTTGACTTTTCCGGCAAAAGTACGAGGATAATGTTTTTCAACTTATATGGCATGAATGAATTTTTACGATTTCATAACTCCTTATTTCCATGAAGCTTAATATGAAACATTTCATGATTATTTTCAACAAAAATTCATTTCTTTTAAAATTGTATTTCATTTTGAGAAAAGAAAATGATTTTGAAGAAGAAAGGATATTTTCCTCAAGAACTGAGTTCAAATGTTTTATCAAAATTATTTTTCATCTAAGATGATATAGGGTTAGGTTTATATCCCTATTATTACATTGATTTGATTATGTTATGATGGAATTCTTTTTATGAAGTCATTTATCTAATATGGATTATGTTATGATGGCATGATGTTTAAGAATACCATTTTTATTACATGGGTTATGCTTTGATGTATGATTTATGATTTTGTGGCACACATAAGAATTGTTTAATAATGAGATGGGTGAGACCTATATATCCCTCAAATGCATTGGGTATAGACCTATATCTCATGAGATAGACATGGATGGAACAATTAGTTAATCCGGTTCAGTGATACAGGACTGGAACGAGGAGTGAACGTGGTTCAGTAATGGACTTTATCGGCTATGATAGTCTTGGAAATAAGCATTGACTTATATGAAATGATTTTCTATGATTATTTGTGTATGATACAAATTTTCATGTCTTATTTTATGATTATTGGGATTAAAATTCACTACTATTACTTATCCCATGTCATGATATTATGATCTCTTTTTCAGGATAAGATTTTCAAAATGTTATGTTCTTATGAATATAAAATGATTGATATTTCATTTGTTTTCCCTTACTGATCATTTGAGCTCACCCTTTGTATGTTTTCTTTTCTCCCAGTCAGGAATAAGGGTATTAAGTAGGATATTCCAAAAGGGACTCTAGATATGATTAAATAAATGGGAGACAATGTAGATGATTTATGAAACAGGTTTTTATGTTTCCCAATTTCTAAAGACATTATACCTATACGGTCCTATCATGGTTCTGTTATATGGTGTATTAAATATGCTTCAATTATGAAGTAATAAAAATGTACGTAAAGTATGGGTCATTATAGTTGGTATCAGAGGAAAGGTATAGTCAACCTTTGGAAACTAGGATATGAAAGCCTTAATAAGAGACCTAAGGATATGTCTAATCATAAGAAACAATTTTAGTGTTTTAGAAATGGCCATGAATAACCTATGATAATACTTAAAGTGTGAAATTTTATTCTTGATTATGTGGTTTTCCTGTTATGATTAGTGTTTCTCACACTATGCTTCTTGGTTTTAGTCAATGGCTGGAACCCGAAGGAACTGTGTTAATTATGAATGTGACGGGCAATGCAGTGATTGTCCCCCTGAGCAACCAAATGTTATTGGAGTTGGAATGAAAAATCTTGTAGCTATTCTAACATAAGTTTCTAAATCTATGAATTAGGAAAGCCTTCAAAATGAGAAAAGCATATAGTAAAATTCTTTTGAATCATTCATGAGGAAGCATCCACCTTCATTCATCGGTTCTTCTGATCCATTAGTGGCTAAACAATAGATTAGTACCACTGAAAATATATTTTCAGTCCTGAAATGTTCAGAACATGATAAAGTCATCTTAGCAGTATATCGTTTGGAAGGTGAAGCTGATCAAGGGTGGAATCTTGTCAAGAATACAAGGCAAATGGATGAAATTGAGTCCATGGAATGGGACAAGTTCAAGAAATTATTTTTCAATAAGTACTTCCCTCGTATTCTTCAAAAAAAAGTTGGAGAAGGAGTTTCTTGAATTGAAGAAAAATGATGATGAATCTATTGGTACCTACGAAGAACATTTTACAAGACTTGCAAGGTATGCTTATGGGATTATTATCCAACCTAAGAGTAACATCGATCGATTCTATAGTGGATTAAAACCAAGTCTTCGAAGGGAATTATCCATAAGGGACTTCAATATCTATGAGGAAATTTTCGATGTGATCTCAAGGTTGAGATGGATATTGGAGTAACCCATTAGTTATATGGGTTTGATTTGAAGAGGAAAATGTAATTCAAAGGAAAATCTAAAGACCACACTGAAAAGAATATGAGTTTTCTTTTATGATCAATGTGTGGAAAGAAACATGGAGGGAATTGTCTTAAAGGGACAAGTAAATGTTTTAAGTGTGGAAAATAAGGTCATCAGGCAATTGAATGTCGAAGTAATGGGAAGAAGATGTCTAATGATGCGAACAAAGAAAGGGATACACATAATGAACCTCCAACACTTCAATGTTACAACTGCAAGGAAATGAGGCATTATACTAATCAATGCCCTCATCCAAGGGTCATGGATGATGATCGACACCAACAAACTCTTAAGGCCAAAGATAAAGGAAAGTCACATTCAATTACTATCGGCGATTTGGAGTATGATAATGAAGTTGAAAGGTACACTTACCATCCACTCTAAAGTAGAAAATGTTTTATTTGATTATGGATACACCCACTATTTTATTTCTGAAGAATTTTCTTAGGGTATTTCCATATTACCTCAGTAATTAGATAATGAGTTAGCTGTGACAACTTATAATGGCACAATAGTCGCATAAAAAGCTTACAATTCTTCTCCAATTGAAGTTTGTGGGAAATTGATCCTGCAAATCTTGAGATCCTTCCTATTATGGAATTTTATGTGATTCTTATAATGGATTTTCTTTCTTTATATAGAGCTCATATCAACTTCCAAATAATAAAAGTCACATTTCATATTCTTGATCAATCTATGATCATTTATCAATGCAAGGATGAATATAACCTTCCAGTGGAAATTTCATCCATCTTATGGGTCTTGATTCCAATAAATGAAGGTTATTTAACTCAAATGGTTAGAGAGAAACTCACGATTAATAATATTCCCATTGTACGGGAGTTTCATGATGCCTTTCTAGAGGAATTTCTAGGTCTTCCACCAAATCTTGAAGTTTATTTTTCAATAGAACTCATATCGGGTGCTATGCCCATTTCAAAGACACCTTATAGAATGACCCCAATTGAGTTGCAGGAATTAAAGAAGAAACTCCAAGAGAATCTTGATAAGGGATTCATAAGCCCTAGTGCGTCACCTTGGGGAGAACCTATTCTGTTTGTTAATAAGAAATATGGATCAATGAGACTTTGCATTGATTATCGATATCTTAACAATATCACTATCAAGAACAAATATCCTCTCCCATGAATTGATGACTTACTTGACCAACTAAACGAAGCTCAATAATTTTCCATAATTGATCTTCATTCAGGATACCAACAAGTAAGGGTAAAAAAGGAGGATATACCAAAGACAACATTTCATACAAGGTATGGACACTATTAATTTATAGTGATGCCTTTTGGTTTACTAATGCCCCTATTATCTTCATGGAACTAATGAATAGAGTCTTTAGAGACTATCTTGATCAGTTTTTGGTAGTCCTTATAGACGATATTCTTTTATGTTCAAAGAGCAAGGAATAACATGAAGATAACATGAGAATTGCATTGAAGACCCTGAGAAAGGAGAAGCATTATGACAAATTTACCAAGTGGGAATTTTTGCTTAAAAAAGTTTCATTTTTGGGTCACATAATCTAAAAAGAGGGGATATCTGTGGATCCAGCAAAAATGGAGGTTATTGAAAGATGGTCGAGACCAAAAATAGTAACAGAAATCCAAATTTTTCTTGGTTTAGATGGGTATTATCGACGTTTTGTGATAGATTTTTCAAGATTATCTAACCCACTCACCAAATTGACTCGGAAAGAAGTTAAGTTTGTTTGGATGGAGGAATGTGAAGAGAATTTCAAAGAGCTAAAAAGAAGGTTAGCCAGTGCACCTGTGCTCACACTACCTTGAAGTGGAGAATGGTTTGTGATCTATAGTAATGCATCCAAGAAGGGGATGGGGTGTGTTCTCATGAAAAATGATATGATGATAGCTTATACCTCACGACAGTTGAAAATACCTGAGCAAAATTACCCAACTCATGATTTGGAGTTAGCTGTAGTAATTTTGCATTGAAGATTTAGAGGAATTATTTTTATGGAGAAAGGTGTGATATTTATATTGATGATAAAAGTTTAATGTATATTTTCACACAAAAGGAGCTGAATATGCGCCAAAGAAGATGGTTGGAGCTGATAAAGGATTACATCTTCTCAATTAATTACCACCCTAGGAAAGCAAACAAGGTGGCAGACACATTATGTTGACAATACTATTCTAGCATATCCATGATGAGGGTAAAAAAGGATCCAATATTTGTGGATTTACAAAGGATGTATCTTGGAATTTTAATGAAAGGGGAGATATATTATCTTTCTCAAATGAATGTTCATCCATCTATACAAGTGAAGATTAAACATGCACAAGAGGAGGATGTTGGGATTTAAAAGAAGGTGATAAATGTTCCTGGATTCAACCTTGATTGTGTTGGGATAATAAGGTTAAAGAAACGTGTCTGTATTCCTCCCATATAAGAATTAAAGAAGGAGCTGCCAGATGAGGCTCATAGTTCTTCATTCTCTATTCATCCTGGAATTACAAAGATGTACATGGACCTAAAAGAGTACTTTTGGTGGGATGGCATGAAAAGAGATATCGCCGAATATGTCTCTCTATGCTTGGTTTGTCAACAAGTTAAAGTTGAGAGATAGAAGTATAAGGGGATGTTACAACCGTTACCCATACCAGAATGGAAATGGGAAAACATCACTATTAACTTTATCATCGAACTTCCCAAAACATCCAAAGGCAATAATTCTATCTGGGATATAGTTGATCGTCTTACGAAGTCGAAACACTTCAATGATATTAGAGAATATTTATCTCTTGATCAAATTTCCTGGATATATGTAAAGGAAGTGGAAATATTGCATGGAGTACCACTCTCCATTATATTTGATCGGGATCCGAGGTTTACCTCGAAGTTCTGGTGAAGTATTTAGCATTCTATGGATACATAGTTATGTTTCAGCACTACCTATCATCCTCAGACAGACGGTCATTCTGAGAGGATAATTAAAACTTTGGTAGACATGTTGAGAGATTTCTCTATGGATTTCAAAGGTGGTTGGGATCAATAACTACCTTTGGTGGAATTTTCTTATAATAATAGCTTTCACTCTAGTATTCAGATGGATCTTTATGAAGCTCTCTATGAAAAGAAATGCCGAAATCTAACTTGTTGGGATAAAGGTGGGAATGAAAGCTATTAGAACCTGATCTTGTTGATGAGATGACAGAAAAAGTCATATCTATTCAACAACACATAAGAGCAGCTCAGAGTCGACAAAAAAGTTACGCCGATAATCGAAGAAAAGACATAGAGTTTGAAGTAGGTGATAAAGTGTTCTTACGAATATCTCCCTGGAAGAGAGTAATGATATTTGGAAAGAAGGGAAAGTTGAGCCCTAGGTATATCAGTCCATTCGAAATACTGGATCAAGTTGGGAAGGTATCTTACCGATTGGAACTCCTGCCAAATCTCTCTCAAGTTCAAGATGTGTTCCTTGCATCTCTCCTGATAACGTACATACCTGATCGTTCACATCTACTAAGATCAGAAGTTGTACCGCGAGAGAAAGATATTTATTATGAAGAACATCTAAGAGAGATTCTAGATTATAGTGAAAAAGTTCTACGAAACAATACCACTCACTTGGTTAAAGTTTAATCGAGGAACCACCAATTAGAAGAAGCAACATGGGAACTTGAGGATATGATAAGGGAGAGGTATCCTCATCTGTTTGTTATGAAGTGACGAATTTTGACGGCGAAATTCATTTAAAGGGGGGTAGAATGTAACACCCTGAGATTTTATGAGAAATATATTTTTATGTCTTATGTTATACGCAACACCAAAGGAAGCTTTCACTACATGCAACACTGGCTTGTCTTGCATTACACCCAAGAGCAACCTTCCTCGATAGCTTGTGTTGTACGCAATATCGAGTTTCACTAAACAACGAAATGATATTAAAATATTATATAAAATTTCTATTATAAATAGTATTAACAACATTTTGAATTTTATATAACATTATAATTCATCTTACATATGATATGATAAAAAAATCAATTTTTCGAATAAAAGATTTTTTTTTCAAATATGCATTTTTTCCACCTTTTGATGGCTCACCAATTTTAAATCTAATTTTTGAAAAGTTTATGAGTTCAATTTGACAAAATAAACTTCTTATTTTTAATCAAGATATAAAAATTTACATTGGATAAATTTTAGATACTTTTCTGATAACTTTCATATTTTGATGAATAGTAAAAATATGCTAAATTTTTCATAAAAACAACTTTTTTCATCAAGATAATTTATATGGTTAAATTATAAAATTTAATGGTTATAAAGTATAAATAGAATATATTTTTACCATTTAATATAATTTATGTTCTAATAATTAATTTTATATTGAATTCATAGTTATAAACATTTCAATGATTGCAATGTTTTAAATTTTAAAACTTGTTTTCTCAAAAACGAGATTAATTTTTAAATTAATTTCTGAAACTTTTGTGTATTCAATTTGGAAAAATGGATTCTATATTTGTAATAATTATGTCCAAATTATGTTAATAGGCTAGTTTTTATTTTTGGGCATTATAAATAGTAACTACGGTAAATTTTATTTACCACGGTTAAAGGTAAATCAGACAATTAAGGGTAACAAATATATTATAAAATTGTCCTAACACCTACCAAAATTCGATTGAATGAATAGAAGTCTACCCATATCACCTAAGGTTCGGAATAGATTCATTTCATGTACTTTTGACCATAAAAAGGATGTAATTATTATTAAAACCAAAGAATGTGACAACCTGTCACTCTCTTATATCTTAAAAGTGTAATAATTTTAATTTGGTGATAAACTCTATAAAACATTGAAAATAAATAGTCTCCAGAAATAAAATATAATTATATACATCATTTTAATTTATTTATAATTTTTAGGGATTAAATAATTATCATTAATGATGACACAATAGTGATGTAGAAATTATTTTATTGATTGAAATATCAAATAAATGGTTTTAGAAATATTAAAATAAATACTATATGAACTATTTAATGTGCTACACGAATTTTATAGATAAATATGACATGTTATAAATCTATTAAATATATTTTTTTGAGTATATCCTCTGTGTGGATTTTATTTAAATTCAAATAAATGAATAGTTTCAAAATTGACACTATTGTTATTTTATAAAAATAACATATCATTAAATTGTTTAAAAATCACAAAAATATTTAAAAATTATAAATTTAAATTTATAAGGTCTATAATTTTATAAATATCTAAATATGGAAAATTTAAAATACATAATTAATTATTTATAACATTTAAAATTTAGAATATTATTACCACAAATAAAATTAAATAGATTAAATAAGGATAAATCAAGTTGATAAGGTTTAAAATAAATTCCCAACATGTATATATTTTATTGGATGAGGATATTACAACCCTATATCTTCTCATATTTCAATTTAAGTCATTTTGGAAGTTTTTAAGTGGGATTTGGGTTTATTATAAATTAATATTATAGATGTTTCCAAAAGTACCCCTCTCCTCTCTTATAAAAAGGGAACCTCCTCCCTCTCCTCTTCACAACATTTTGAGCTTTCAAGACTGGCCAAAAACTGTCCATTTCTCTTCAAAACTTCTCTAGAAACATACTAGAGGTCCTTTTATTCTTCAAAGACCTTCTTCAGTTACCTAAGAGGAGGTTTAGAAGAGGCGTGTCAAAGAAGAGGTAATATCCTTTACTGATTCTTTAAAATTTATTTCTTCTTCTAATTACTCTTATTTATTTGATTCATTATAAATTAATAACATCAGTATCAATAATATAATATTATATTATTATAAATATTAAACAACCCCATTTCACCTTCTATCTATCCTATAGAAAATGAAATCACTGCGCGTGCGTATGTACGAAATACCGTTTCCATGCCGTGGTGTAATCTGTTTTCCACCACCACCTTACTTAGATGGGTATAATGTTGTAAAGAATAAATATATATGGTTATTATAACATGATACTAATTTTTAGATATTCTATCATCCACTCCAATACCATTCAATAATTATGGGAACGATATCGTTGCTCGTGCATACATACGGCTTACCGTCTCCACAGTGCGATGAGATTCGTTCTACATGATCTTCATTAAACCATGATTATATAAATGAAATTAATGAATAAATATGATATATATTATACTAATACCATTATTTAAATGATATAACTATAACGTAAAAAGAGTAATATGAACTTATTCGACCAAACATACGTATGAAAATTAAGATGTTAATACCCAAACAACGACTAACAATGAAATGTTACTAACAAATGGATGAAAATATGATCATAAATGTTATCATAAAAATAATTATGATTCTTTAATAGATCTATAACATTATTTAAATAATTATAAAAGAGGTTCAGATACACACATAGCATATCAGACCTAAGTTAAGGGATAATTATTCCAATCTCGTTCTTAACCAAGACTGCTTATTCATATGTATTTACAGGGGATATATTTATCAACCATGTCCATGTTTTCTAAAAATATTTTCATGTATTTATAAAGTTATTTTTACCAATTTTTGACTTTCACTACATGTTATGTATGGAATCATTCTTTTATTTTCCATACGAGACACTTTTTAACTTTTCCGCCAAAAGTATGAGAATAATGTTTTTTTAACTTATACGGCATTAATAGATTTTTAGGATTTTATAACGCCTTATTTACATGAAGCTTCCTATGAAAGATTTAATGATTATTTTGAACAAAAATTCATTTCATTTATAATTGTTTTTCATTTTGAGAAAATAAAATGACTTTGAAGAAGAAATGATATTTTCCTCAAGAACAGAGTTTAAGTGTCTTATCAAAATTATTTTCCATCTAAGATGATATAGGACTAGGTTTCTATCCCTATTATTACATTGATTTGATTATGTTATGATGGAATTATTTTTATGAAGTCCTTTATCTTATATGTATTATGTTATGATGGCATGATGTTTAAGAATACCATTTTATTTACATGTGTTATGCTATGATGTATGATTTATGATTTTGTGGAACACATGGTTTCATTATGAGATGTGTGAGACCTATATCTCCCAACAATCCATTAGGTAAAGATTTATATCTCATGAGATAGACATGGCTGGAATGGAAAGTAAATCTGGTTCTGTGATACAAGACTGGAATGAGGAGTGAACTCAGTTCAGTAATGGACTTTGTCTGCTATGATGGTCTTGGAAATGAGTCTTGAATAATATGAAATTATTTTCTATGATTACGTGTATATGAAAAAAAAATTCATGTCTTATTTTATGATTATTGGGATTACATTTCACTACTATGACTTATACCATGTCATGATATTATGATCTCTTTTTCAGGATAAGATTTTCAAAATTTTATGTTCTTATGAATATGATATGATTGATATTTTCTTTGTTTTCCCTTACTAAGAATTTGAGCTCAACCTTTGTATGTTTTATTTCCCCCAGGTCAGGAAGAAGGGTATTAAGTAGGATATGCCAAAAGGGAATCTAGATATGATAAAATAGACGAGAGATAATGTAGATGATTTATGAACCACTTGTTTATGTTTCCCAGTTTCTAAAGACACTATACCTATACAGTTCTATCATGCTTCTGTTATATGTTGTAATAAATATGCTTCAATTCTGAAGTAATAACAATGTACATAAAGTATGGGTCATTATATTACAAATAGGGTCTTGTTTTGTGAGTTAGGTTAGTTAGGATTTCTAATGACTGAAAAAATATTCCATAATGTGTTTGGTGATTTTAGGATCTCTTGATGATTATTCCTCCAAGCGGTGTAGGAAATGAATTTATTTGAAATATACCAAATGTATTTTTAGGTTTGGACCAAAATATAATTCACTTATAATGAGATAATTTAGGTTAGTGTAAGGGGTCAGGAGGTCTTAGATTTTTTTCAGTATTGATAAGGTGGATAGGTTATCTCATGGATTATGGAAATCCTTCCATAAGGTAAAATGGAGGTTCATGTGTTGTTGTTGGATAAAATAGAACCTAAGACTCTTAAATTATATTTATTTTAGTATTAGTCTTAGATAATAACTGATTAGTGATTATTAATGATCTTGTTTTATTATCACTATTGGTGGATGATTAGAAGAAGGTGATTCTTAGATGGTGTAACCCATTTTAGAGAGGATAATACAATATAATTGAGTTGTGGGACTTATTTTAGTGACATATATAGCTCAAAAATCATAGTTGAGTGATCTATATTGGATTTGTTTGACTAATTGTATCAATGATTAATTTTATGATGGGATTAGTGCTTGGGGGTTGTTTGGATAAAGCCTTGGGGTTCCACAACCTCTATGGAAATGGTGGGTATAAGTTGGGGAATGAGGTGAGTGTTATATAGGTCTCCCGAGAAAGTGTTGGTTTTATCCCATGATATTTGTAAACACATCGAGGGTGATAAGGATGGGTTGATATTTTTGGGTAAGAACCTTAGTAAATTTTTAAGGAATCTAATATGTGGATTTCATTTCATGGGATAGGATAAATGATAGGTATAATTTAAATTAAATTATGATTTGGGGGATGATATAACATGGATTTTCTATATAGTTTAATGAGGTTTCCATCTTTTTATAATAAATATTGGTTATGTATAAGATTACTAGATGCCTAGTTGTGATTTAGGATACCCGGTGTATGTGGGAGTTAGATACTAGAATATGAATAGGGTTTGGGGTATGTTTGGCTTTTATTATTATATGTTATGTTGACCATAATGTGATATAACATATTTATGGGGAACCGTTAATCTTGTGTTGGAGATTCATAGATTTTGGGGGATCACTATATTGGGATCCACCACTTAGATGCTTAGAGATTTTGGAGGATCACTATGATTGAATCCAATACCCAAATGATTATCCTCCAAAAATTAAAGGGATATCTTTATTATAATCAAACAACCAAATTCTTGATATTTTGGGAGTGTTTCTATGTTCAATACGACCCCTATATTCTAGTTTATATGGAAATATATATGTCCCAAAAATACTTTAATGGGTCCTTATGTATGATATGGGTAGATAGGCTGCATTCTTATATCATTTTATGGCATGAATGATTGATTCAATGACATTGGATGAATAATGTGAGGTTAGACACCAAAATTGGTTGAATAAAGTGAGGTTAAGAGTTTTGGTGGCCTTTTTAGCAAAAAATGACTCAAATTGATTTCTTAAATTCTATATATTCTATATTTATTAATTTTTATCATACATAAACTAGTATATTATGTCATATATTATAAACATATTTTTTGGTGTATTATTTATATTTTTTATCACACATTATATGTGAACTTTCATGGAATTACTGACCATATTCTTTATATGAAATCCAGATAACTCGTTGAATATAAGATTAGACAGGAGTCTCTAAAATGGTTTTAGATATGGGGATGAGGAGAGTCTTAGGGTTTTATATTTTATTTTCTTATTGAATTTTGTTTTATTTTGTATATTATTTACCTAGTGGCGATCCTTTTGATATATAAGATGTATAACTTGTATGATGAATTTTATTATATCATGAGTTTATATTATTTGATTATGGGTTTTGTTTATTTTTAATTCCATATGTGTAATCTAATATTCTATTATGGATGATTCATTTGTTATTTATTTTTTTATTATATGATTGTGATACTGGGATTATAGTCTCCCCAATGTGAACTATATGCCCGCTCTACTAGTCGAAAAACATTGGAATATTGGGATGCATTCCTCAGGTCATGTGAAATATCTAGATTATTAAAATTTCATGTAATTCAGGTTTACCTATTTTTTATTACATCCAATGAAATGGGGAAACACCACTTGTGCGTATATATGAACTACCCTCTTTACTATGTGAACTCACTAATTTTTCCTCACTTTCCTATATGGATGGGTATAATTTTTTTTATATTGAATAAATATGATATTTATTAAATTATTATGATTTTTAATATGAAGAAACCATGACTAATGTGCAAGGATTAGAACTATAAAACTGGAACATGTATGGAAAAGGGAGTAGTTTTCATCCAAATAATGATTTTAATAAAGAATTTTAAATGGATGGATAATTATAAATTATAATTTAATGATAGTAAGATATGTATTAATACGATTCTTTAATATATTTATAAAAAATAAAAATTTATTATACATGAGTTTTGATTATGTATGAAGTAAGACAACATTTGAGGTAAGGGTTTATGTTATAGTTTCATTTATTTTTAAGATTGTCTATGATAAATTTCCACTGTATGAAATTATATAATCCTTATCTTATAAAATAAATATATTTTATTATCCTCTAGTTATTTATAAATTTTTAATTATTAGAATCATTTTTCATTTTTTAGTACTTAAAATGATTAGTAAATTAATTTTTAGAAAATACAACCTTATTTCTTGTTTTTTGGTTAGGAATCTTTCTCCTCCATGATCATGTTTTTAAAAATGTTTTATAAAATTTATTATATATACTTGAATGTTTTATAAAGTTTATTTTAAATAAATTTAATCTTATTTTAAATTTATTTAAAGTAATATTTTAAATTTTTTTTTCATATGACTCACTTTTGAATTTTTATATAATTGTGAAAGTAATGTTTTCTTTAAATATATACAGATTGAATGAATTTTCCAATCATTATGAACAATATTTGACATTTAAATTTTTTAAATATTTTTATGGTTCTTTTGAAATAAAATTTTATTTATTTTTATTCTAGAATTTTTTTGTTTTAAAAGTCACCAAATGAAAAGATAGTTTTCTCAAGGTTTTCAATAAATGTTTTTAAGGATTTTTTAAATGATACTTTTCATCTATATAAATGTACTTTAAGGATTTCTATGAGTAACTGTGGATATGATCATATAATAATATCCACTTTGTTTCTATAGATGGATTATGATGACAAGTTTTATGGATGATTATATGAAACCCATTTCATTCCCATGGGTTAATTATCTTATGAAAGAATCTTTATAAAACACATTTCATTTCCATGCATTATTATATGATTAAGCGATTAATTTTAATATGATCTCATGGAACATGTATGTTGGGTTTTCATTATATAAAACATGGTCTCATAATTATATATCTCACCAATGAATTGGGCAAAGATCGGTATATCATGAGATAATATGAGTTGGAATGGGTAGTGAACTAGGTTCAGTAAGGGACTCTATTCAATATGACAGTCTTGGTAGTGATATTTCACTAAAAAAAATTATAAATTGGTAAGTTAAACCAATCCACTATGGGACTCTATACATTATTATTATCTTAGAAGTGCGGATTGAATAAGGAAATAATGGAATGAGTGAACCCAATCAACTATCAGGATTTTTCCACTATAATAGTCTTAGTAGTTAGCTATGACTACAAAAACAATTATTTATTCTTATTTATATAACAAATACTTATGCCTAATTATTATGATATGATCTCATTAATCAGGATTTATTGTTAATTATTCTATAATCTTATGATTTATGTATTTTTTAATGACAAATCTATGTTTTTCTCTCATGATTAATGATATTTGATTGATTGAGCATGTATTTTGTAAGGTATGATCATGTTATCATACCCTTATACTTATATTATTCTAAATTATGATCATTGATTAATATATATTATGTTTACCCATACTGATCATCTAATCTCACCATTTCATTTGTTTCTATTTAATTAGGTTATGAATAATGGGTTTAAGTAGGGTATTTCTAAGATGAGTGCTACATGAGATGAAATTTTTGAAAAATGTTTAACATATTTCAATAAATAAGTTAAATGTGCATATAGTCTCAAAAGACACAAAACCATTATGGTTCAAGGGTGTATGTTATTATAATATGTATTTATTATTTATCTAAAATGTTGTAATTTTTTTTGGTTAGAGTAGATGGTAACATGGGCATGAATTATGTTTTAAAATTTAAAGAAAATATAAAAGGTAAATCCATAATTAAATGATTTTGAAATGTTATGATGAAAACATGATAAAAAGATAAAATCGATAAATCAATTAATTGATAAATTTTGTAACCAATGTAATGAAATTTTGATTAGAGATTAAACAAGTAAGAACTATAGAATGATAACAGATCAAACAAAGAGAATTAATTTTATTGATGTTGAATGTTGCAATGTATGGAATAAATGAGAGACTAAGTGCTATTTCATAAAGAGTTAAGAAATTTCTCTTTACGAGCCCCTATGTCTACATCCATTAAGTTGGGAGTTAAATGTTATTACTCCCATGATCTTCATGGGGATAAATAAACCCTTCCCATAAAATTATGGTTAGTGTGCACCATCATAAACTTTTAAAATAGCCAAAGAACCCTTTCATCACTTTTTCAGAAGTGAAAATCCATTAAAGAAAGAGATTAGAAGTAAAAAATGTTATATGTGAAAATATTTCACAGTTCTTCTCCCCAATATCTCATATGGATGGATGAAATTTGTGATGAGATATTGAGAGAAAGGGTGAGAGCCTTTGAGGGACTAAGTAATTAATATTGGTTCATTGTGAGGAGAATAATATTTCTAGTGATTTAGTGTTGATTCAATGGGAAAGGTATTTTTGTTAATAGTAGATCCTCCAATCCATATAGGATATAATTTTATAGGATAAAAAATATTTTTTAAGATTCTAAAATCATAAGGTTTTATTAATGCCATATAATACTACCTTAATGAAAAATTTTACCACATTAAATACACTTATTGATCTCATGTCTCAATGTCATTGGATACCTAGTGCACCTCATCAGCTAGCTGATGGGTTGCCTATAAATCACTATAATTATATAACGAGAACCAATTATCTCATTCTACTCCACCTATATATTAGTGTAATACTACTAGAAGAGGGTGATAATTCCTTTACCATCGAGTTTCCAATGTATCTAGTATGCCTACACCTTTAAGAATGGACACCCTTTCGTCCATATAATACCTTGTATAAATATTACAACATGATTCCATGATCTTTAAGTATGTATGATATTGGTCCAACTCTTTAGCATGATCATCAAGTTGGTTATGAATTAACTTTAATATCTTTATTAAGACCATTAATAAAATGGATTAGAGTTTAAAATAACGTTCTGGAAAAAACAGAATGAAATTTTTAGAACTATAAATGAGTATTTATGATCATATAAATACAATTAGAGAGAAATGTATAGCAATATACCCTATTTTGATGATGAAAAACACTTATCATTAAATTTTTTATTAAATATAAATAAATAGGGAATGACAACATCAATATATTCAGTATTATCAAGGAGTAAAAAAATATTTCATAAACAAGAGTAACAAATTTAACTCAAAATTCTATTACTCCTCCTTTGTAAAATAATAAAATAGTTAACAAAATTTCAAAAAAATTATACCTATTTCAGGATAAAACAATGTTTTCCCATAAAATTCAAAAAAATATCCCCTTAAATTTTATGAAATGGAGAAACTTATCCCCCATTGTGATTAGAGAAAAATAATTAGAGGGAGAAGAAAATTATATGAAAATATTTTTAGGAATAAACTTTAGTAATATCTAAGAATATATGTAAAAAACCAATAATAGAGTTTTGAAAATACAGGTTAAGATAAAAAAAAATTTTATAAAAAAAATTTGTAAATATTATTAAACTTAAAAAAACACTTTAATCTGACAGAGAGTGAGGAAATATATAAAATATTTTTTTAAATAGAAAAAAGTGGATTTATGAGAGGGGAATAATAATTCAAGATAAGAGAAAGAGAAAATAAATAAGAAAAATAATAAAAAATAAAAAGAGAAATATAAATGAATAAAATAAAATAAAACTGTACATACTTTTTTCAAGATGTTCCTTTCCTCAAGAGAAGTGTTACCTCTATTGATTGAATTCTTGGATAAGATCTTTTTAATGAAAAAACATATATCAAAGGAGTCCTTATGTTTTCATTTTTTGAAGACATATTGAATAAAATTTTCTGAGAGACAAGTACATATAGAAATATTACTCATCATTAATCATTATTTCATGAAGATAAAAAAAATCTTTTTTTAAAAAATAATTAAAATATATACAGAATTTATCATATAAGTTTTTTTTAAAAAATCTTGTTTACAATGTATATTAAAAATATATTGTTTTTAGAAACTATTATTTTTATATATGAAGAAAAAAATAAATGTTTTTTTGATTTAAAAAATAATCTGAAAACAAAAGTTATCCCATAATGAAATTTTTTAAAAAAGGATAAGAGCCCCATCCAATGAATAAAAAAGTTATAAATAGGGATTCTATCCAATAAATAATTATATAATAGAAAAATAAATAAAATTTTAAAATAAAATTTGAAAATATAGGCCAGGATAGCCGAGGTAAACTGCAGAGTGTTAAAAGCGGACCATTCCTAATTCATAATTATTGAAATTTAAATGGTCAACTATAAGATGTTTAGTGAAAATATCAATGGGTTGATACTCTATCCCAATTAATTATAGTAAAATATCACCATTTTGGAGGTGATATCTTAAGAAATTGTTCCTAAGGTCAATGTGTTTAGTGTGAGAGTATTGAATATGATTTTTTATATATTTATGGAACTAATGTTATAAAACTTAACAGGGATATTGTCATATATAATCCATAAGACTAAGAGAGTGTGTTTTATCTATATTATTTGGACACAAAAACTCCCAGTAGTTATGTATTCCACTTAGGATATAAAAATAAAAACAATATATTTCTTTTTACTACTTCATTAGCTGAGGGATTTCCAAGAATGTGGAAAGTACCACATGTACTTTTACTATATAGATGTGTTCCTCTGAAATACAAATTGGAAGAATTATTTTATCTAAAATAAGTTCATTTTTGATTAAATAGTACAATATTTTTAGTTCCTTTTAAATAAAAAATACATTTAATATATTCAATATGATATTTAATTGTATTTTATTGAGAATGGGAACAAAGAAAAATGATAAATATTATCTTAGATCGAGTCACATTAAGATAAATTAAATAACTAATCATAATTCTATAAATCTTTTTATTGACCATATTACCAACTTCATCTAATGTTAACTTTTATGTTTTAGTCATGGTAATAAAAATTTATTTATCATGATACATGATGAATCATTTTAAGAGTGTTTTAGTGTATTTACCCTGGTTTATAAAATGGCATCATTACATTGAAAAATTTGAAAACTCAAAAATAATTTCAGTTCACCCCTAAAGGTCATCTTGAATTCCATTTTTATTAGATCAAAAAATCAAAAACAATTTTATTCAATGGTAGAGATGAAAATCACATCATCAATATAAATTTAGAAAACTAAAAAATTATATGAGATATGTTTTACAAAAGTTTGTAATTAGTTTTTCCTATTTTAAATCCATTTGATAAAAGAAAATTGGATAAATTTACATACCAAGATTGAGGGTATTATTTTAAACCATGAAAATATTTAGTTAATTTGAAAACATGATTAGGAAAAATAGTATTTTAAAAAACAGGTGGTTGTTCCGTAAAACCATTTTCATTTAAAAACCATTTAAAAAGGTGAATTGTAATCAATTTTAAAGACATTGAAATTAAAATGTGATATGAATTCGAACAAGATTATAAGACATTAAATTTATTATAATGGTTTAAAATTTGACCATATTTTATTCCTTCTTATTGGTTATAACCTATAGCTACAAAATGAGAATTACTTCTAGTGATATTATAAAGCTCATCTAACTTATTACTATAAACCCATTTAGATCCTATGACAAAATTATCATTAAGTCTTTCCATGAGAGTCCATACATCATTTTTAGAGAATTTATTTTCTTCATATTTCATGGAAAGAACGGAATTTTTATCATTAAGGGTATCATTTATATTTTGGAGTTTAAGGTGAGAGACAAATTCATGGTGTTAAACCTTATTTAGGACTGATCTTCTAGTAGAACTTCCTACTTACGGAATTCCAATGAAACTTTCAAGGAGATGATATTTATATTTTTTAAATTATTTGGGTTTTTAATTTGAAGGAGATTCTTATTCAACTTCATATTTTTTAGTTTTAAATGTTTAATTTGAAACAGCAGTTCAAAAACATTTTTAGATTGATATTTTGGAAGATTTTCATCACGAAAAACATAGATATATTCTTCCAATATTTTATTTATTTTGTTAAAGTCCCGTTATGGATTTATTATGGTGGAGTACCCAAGAAATAATAATTCATTGGATTTTGTATCAAATTTTCCAAGGTTTGTTTGTGTTGAGAATAAAACATTTTCAACATTTTTTTAAAAAAAATACACTTTTGGTTTTGTATTTTTCAAATTTTCATAACGGTTATTTCTAAAAAAATGTCATTTGGGAAGACGATTAATAATAAATCATGGAGTATTAATGGCATCAACCCAACATTCTTTTAGTATATTAAATCAATTTAAAATAGTTCAAGTGATTTATCAGATATTTTGATTTCACAACATTACTAACCCATTTTTTGAGGGGTTTACAGAGAATATAAATAATGATTATATATTTTGGTAGAAAATAAATAATTGAATTCCTTGTTTTAAAATTTTACATCTTGATCAATTTTAATAGAAATTATTTAAAAAAATCTTTTATTTTTAATTTTTTTTATAAAACTTGATTAAAGATTTGTAAGATTATATTTTTTGAGGTAAGAAAAAAACACAAGTAAATATTAAATAGTCATCAAAAATGAAAAGAGTATAGGATATACCACTTATAATTTCAGTTTGATAAGGTTTGAATAAATACACATAAATTAATTCAAGGTCTTTATAATGATAAATTCCTATTTTAGATTTAACAGAATATTTTTCCTGCTTACCATATTAGCATGGATAAAAAACAATGTCATATTTGACATAATGTTTGAGTAGATCTAATACTAATTGGTAACAGTTTAGTTTGGAATGTGAGACTATAGTGGCCAAGGAATATATATCAATTCCATGACTCACTGACTAATGCACAGAATAATTTGATGTTTTGTCTAGTGAGACATTTCAAATTGATTATATAAAATTTTTGGAAATGTGAATTGGTAAATTAATTTTTTATTTTTGAGTTAAAAACTTTAAAAAAATCATTTTAAAGGTATAATTTAAAATCTCTATCATGAAATTGACTAATACTATGAAAACTTAGTTTCATTCCTTTTACAAATAATATTTTTTTGGAAATTATCAAGTTAAAATAACTGGTGGTACCATCATTAATTATCATACACAAAGATTTATCTCTAACGATGGTGTAACCTACTTATAATTTATATATTTTATTGAATTAGAATATTTCACCATAAATATATCTTGAGAACCCACTATATAAATACCATCATACTTATTTTTCTTTTATTAAAAGGAATTTTACTAAAAAATCAAATGATTAATGGTTTTGGTACCCAATTGAACTTGGTTATACTAATGTTATCTAATAATGAATTATGAATCCATATTTTCTTAGTATGATATTTTATTTTTGAAATATTAGATGAATGATGAAATTGATTTTGGTCTCCTATATCATGCATTATTACAATCACATTTATGTATCGAATGACTAATTTTTTAATAGTAATTTTTTTGTTATAGAAATTTTTTAGTAAAAGTGGGATTATTTAGATTTTTTAAGGTTATTGTATAATTTTGGAAATGAAGACCAATCCATTCATTTACATATATTTAAGAGCCCAAAATTGTATTAATATTATCTTCAAATTGATTGAATATGAAAAGATAACTTTTATGGTCTTTGATTGTAGATAAGATCTAATTAACATCCACTTGATTCTCAATTTTCATGGAGAATTCGTTCTTTTGTTTGAATATTTATTCCTTGTCATTTTAAAGTTTTTACATTTCATAAAGTGATTTTTGGGATTTCTTATCGAGTTCTATATATAATGAATAAATATTTCAATTTTTTTTGAGATGATCATTACCATATTTTTGGACTTCATAATTAAGGTGACTTGAGAAGAAAGAGGATAAAGAATAAGAAGAAGAATTTGGAGAATAAAAGGAAGAGGAATAAATAAAAACAGAGGTATTAACCTCAATATATTTCAAAACATTTTCCATAATGCACATAGAACTTGATCCACTTAAATAGTTTTATCGGGTTGAGTCAATGGAGTCATAACCTAAATCCGATATTATAACTTTCAAATAATTTTAACATTATAACTTTTTCTTAACCTTTTTTTTATTGATGGATCAATCCAAATTTATGTGGCCTTTTCCCTTGAATTTTTAAAATATCACATCTTGTTCTAATTTTTTATCATCTTTATTGGATCACTTGAAACGTTTCTTTTTCTTAAAGAATTTTTTATGTTTATGGAAGGTTCAGAAAAGTATTAAACCTCACCTTTAGATGAATCATTCTTGGTAGTTTTTTTGGTGATTATTTTGATTACATAATTGTATTTTTTATCCTCATTCTTAGTTTATCTCTCTATAGTAATTTCATATGTCATTAGATATCTAATGAAATATTTAATTTTCATTTTCATTACATACTTTTATTCTTGTATGGGTATGAATTTGAGTCACTAAATTCTTGTAAAGATCCAGAGGATATTTTTCACTAGAGTTTCTATAGATAAATCATTCCTAATAGAATTTCATCCAATGAAAATGTTAGTGAATATTTTAAACACACTAGTAATGGATTCATTTCGATTCATGGAATATATTTCAAAATATTCTCAAAACATATCACATTTATTGTATTTAACTTCATTTATGACTTCATGTGTGGATTATTGAAATTTCCATATCTTATGAGCTATTTTAAATGTATAATAATGATAAAATTAATTTTTATCAAGAACAAAATTTTAATAATTTATAGTATTTCAATTAAGTTATATGATTTTAAAATCATTAGGATTTCCCTTATCTTTAGGTTATTTTTTGTAACATATTCATGAATAAACATTTCCTAAATTGAATAACTAATAGTACCATGAAAGGTTGATATATAATTTTTCTTATATTAATAATCCATTCCATCAAAAATAAAATCATGTGAATATAAATTTGATGACATCATACAATCATACCTTGAAATAAATTAATATTAAAAATAATTTTTTTAAACAAATGATTATTTTATAAGAATAAAAATAATCCTTTGATTCCAATTATTGATAATAGTAACTGGAAGGGGGTGAATTAACTTTAAAAATTGAAAGAAAGTATAAAAGGTAAATCTAAAATTAAATGATTTTGAAATTATAAATAAATTACTTGATAAATATATTAAATCGATACAAAGATTAATCAATAAATTTGATACATTTTGTTCAAATAAATTCAATAAAGATTAAAAAAGTATGCATATAAGAACTAAAATGCATCAAACTTATGAAATTATGTGTACTAATGTTTAATAATGTAATGATTAAAATAAATGAGAGATCAAACATAATTTGAAATGGATTTTAGTAATAACTTAGTGTGATCCCATATATATGAACCCCTTAAGTTGATAGGTCATTATATTTTACTCTATTGATCTTAGAAGTGATCGAGAAACCATCCGTTACAATTATGGTTTTTGAGAACCCTCTGGAGCTCCACTAATAGCCAATGAACTCATCCCAATAATGACCTAGGCTAAACATACATTGATATTTGTAGAGACCCAATGATTTGACGTACATGGACATTACATTACTTTTGAAGAATACTTAGTACATAACAAAAACAGACACACAAGGACCTTAATAGTTTATTGTCTTTGGAAACTCAGAATATAATATTCTAATCGTGGTTAAAGATCTTCAACATCTCCCATAAAGATCTTCCCCTTTTTTTCTTACCTAAAACCTTTCTTTATATCCTGGGGAAAAGAAAACATAAAAGGGGTGAGATCAAATGCCCAGTAAGGGTAAACATAGAGAACATAAAACAATCCATAAACATTTGAATGCAAAAACTTGAACATAAAATCTAAACATCAAAATCTTGAGCAATGACATGAATCTTGGAAGTACGTAAGGCATATATCATAAGGGAACATCAATCATGATAAAATATCATGGGAATAAAACATGTAATTGTGGAAATCATTAAGCACATGTTATTATTTCCATAGTAGCCAAGGCATTGCTGCCAAGACCATCTTAGTGGACAAAGTCCCTTTCTGAATCGAGTTCACTCCTCGTTTTAGTCCTGTAACACTGAACCGGATTAAAATACCATTCCAGCCATGTCTATATCATGAGATATAAATCTTTACCCAATGAATTGGAGGGATATATAGGTCCCACCCATCTCATAATAAAATCATTATTTCTTGTGCCACAAAATAAACATACATCATTCATAATGACCCAATAAATAAAATGGGTTTCATAAACATCATCCCATCATCAAATAATCCATATAAAAGGAATGGATATAATTTCATAATAATAAAAGTGGAACCATTTAAATCATAGATACATGATACTTGAAACATACACATATGAAATAATGGCATCTTAGATGAAAAATGGTTTTGATAAAACACTTGAAATAAATTCTTGAGAAAAATATCCTTTCTTCTTCAAAATCAATTTCTTTTCACAAAACGTCATGCAATTTTAAAAGGAAAATATTTTGTTTAAAATAGTCATGAAATCTTTTGGAGGAAGATTCATGAAAATAAGGCTTTATAAAACCGTAAAAACCCTTTCATGTCGTATAAGTTAAAAAAAGAATTCTTCTCAAACTTTTGCCGGAAATGTCAAAAAAGTACCACGTAGGGTAAACAAAAGAAAAATTACTTCTATACCATGGGGTAAAATTATAAATGGGTACAAAAGGACTTTAAACATACATGAAAAAACTTTTATAAAACTTGTACAAGGATGATAACAATAACCCCAGTAAATACTTATGAATAAGCAATCTCGAATAAAAATGAGATTTGCAAATTTATCCCTTACCTTAGGTCCGATATGCTTTGTATGTATCCGAAACTCCTGTATAATGATTTATATAATGTCATTGAATTATTACAGAATCATATTCATTGTTATGATATCACATATGGTTCACTTCTGACTTTATATTACCCGTTCTTTTGTAAATTCCATGTTAAAGCAGTGTTTTGGGTAAAATCATTTCATTTATCGTATGTGTTTCGACTTGTCGTTCTTGATATTAATTCTTATATCCTGATTTACATAATTTCAGAATGTAAAAAAAGATTTATATATAATATATATTCATCATATACATATATATATATAATATATCGATAAAAGGAAAGAAATACACCGTTCATGGAGACAGTAGGCCGTACGTACGCATGAACACTATTTTCGTTTCCTTATTGAATTGAATGGAATTAAGTAGATGAAATAAATATATATATATATAAATAAATACAGTAGAATTATTATGTCATATATTTCATGATTTCTTATTATATATACTTTAGAATCATTCTTGAATGGTTAACATGGAGAGTGAATCTCATCGCGTCGTGGAGACGGTAGTCCGTACTTATGCACGAGCGATGATATCATTCCCAAGATCGTGGAATTGTATTAAAGTGTATGTATAATATTAAATAATCAATATCAATTTACAATAATCATATATATCCATTAATTTGACCATTATACCCATCCAAGTAAGGTTGTGGTGGAAAATAGATTACACTGCGGCGTGGAGACGGTATTCCGTACGTACGCACGCACGATGATTTTGTTTTCCGTAGGATGTATAGATGGTAAAATATGTTTGTTTCATACTTATAATAACATATCAGTATATTAGTGATACTGATGTTATTACCTAATAATTAAACAACTAAAAAATAAGAAGTGGAAGAAGAAATAAAGTTGAAAGAATCGGTAACAAACATTACCTCTTCTTTGAAGCGCCTCTTTGAGACCTCCTCTTAGGGCACTAAAATTGGTCTTTGAAGAAGACCATGACCTCTAGTATGTTTCTAGGGAAGTGGATAAGATAATTTTGTAGGGTTTGGCCGAGCATGGAGGCTCAAAGTGGTGTGAGGAAGAGAGGGAGGAGGTGCCCTTTTATAAGGGAGGCGATGGCACCTTTGGAATAACTAAAAATATTATTTTATTTTAAAGAAATATTCGATTTTTAATAGCTCCAAATTGAGTTATTTAGAAGATAAGGTGGGTATGGGTCTAAATAATCTCATATAATAGAATTTAGACAATTTTAGGTCATTATATTAACCTTAATTTTTAGATTTAACTCTTTGTTAATTAGATTGACATTTACCATGTCACTTTGTATTTTTATATTATATAGTTAATAAACTTACCATATACATCCAAGTGACCACCAAGTGATCCATTAATGATACACCTATAATGATATAAGTATCCTGGACTAACCTTATATTTTAAGGAATATAATAACAATTAATAATATAATATTTGTTTTAAAAACTATTTTATGTCAATTTTGACCCTATTTGGTAATTGATTTTTGTGAAACTCATAACAGAATGATTAGTTCGCAAAAAGTTAATTAAATCAGTACTAACATGTCATATTATCATATAAAATTATTTTAAATCATAAAAAGTCTCATTTTACATTTATTTGGGTATTTATAACATCAATTATGTCAATATTTCATTAATAAGATAATTACAGCATCATCATTGTGTCATAAATAAATTAAATTATTTTACGTCTAAAAATTAAAAATTAAATACCATTATGTATGAAATATTTTTATATTTCTAATTAATATTTATAGTCGAATTTATCTTATTTATATCCCAATATTAAAAATTATTTAGTTATTAAACTTTGATTTTAACTATTTTAACCCTTCTTTAAATAAATTAATAATAAATGTCCTAATCTAATCCAAGTGGGCCTAAATGGTGATATTTTATTCCTAAGGTTTTTTGGACGAATTAAACTTATCCAATAGAATTAGGACATGTGTTAGGGTAATAATAATATCATTTTTACCCTTAATTACCCTATTTACTTTTAACTGTGGTAAAAAAGTAAAAAGTTACTATTCACCAAAAATTATTTTCATCTCATTGAACCACATTTTAGTCCTTGATATTAACCGTGTCTCTCTAATTTTCCAAATTCTACTCACAGAAGCGGTAAAATTATGTTTTATGAAGAATTCAGTTTTTTTAACTACCACTTAGTGGTTTCACTATTAATCAAAAAATGAAAGTTTCCAGAAAAATACCAAAAATTAGGCCTAAGATATATTTAATATTATGAATTAAAAAATGATGTCTATTTTACCAAATTCAAAAAATATCAGTTGCATTAATTAATTTAAAAATTAATTCTCGTCGTCAAAACAAATAGCGTGTTCTTAAGAGATAATAACTATCAAAAGATTGACACTTGTTTATGATTGGTATAAATGTGAAATTACATCCAATGAAAAAAATTGTATTAAATTGTAAAAATATATTTTAAATATAATTTTAAACCACTCAAATTAAGAATTTATCACTATTAATTATTTAGATTAAAAAAGTTGTTTTTAATTAAAATTTAGTAATTTTCACTATTAATTAATTTTCACTATGAAAGTTATCCGAAAAGTACCAAAATTTCACCCTAAGCTAATTTCGATATTCCGAATCCAAAAATGAAGTCCATTTTGAATGATAAAATTTATAAAATTTCAAAAAGTGGGTATTACTATTCATAACGGCTAGTTCATAATAATATTATAATAATATCTCGTTTAGTGAAACTCGGTATTGCGTACTACACATGCTATCGAGGAAGGTCACGATTGCGTGTAATGCAAGGCAAGTCAGGGATGAGTGTTGTGCAAGCTCCTTTTGGTGTAGCATACAACACAATACATTAATGAAATTAAAAAAAATATTTTTCATAAAATCTCGGGGTGTTACATTCTACCCCCCTTAAAATGAATTTTCCCTTGAAATTAATCGGGGTTATAGATGGTTTACTACTCAAAAGTTTCTTTAATAGAAACCAAAATCGTAAAAAGGAATACCAAAACTTGGCTTTAAAAACTAAAGTATAAAACATAATGGTTACCCAAATTAACTCAGCACTGGGTTTTCACGTAGGAGAACATAGGTGAAAATTTGGATATGGAAGTAGAATCTAACCATCAAGTTCTGATGGAGAGTGGTAGAGAACATGGCTATGAAAAAAAATCCAACAATCACAAATCCATAAATTTGTGATGATTTAGGGTACCATATTATTCATCGGATATAAGGGCACTAGGACAACATTTTTGGTTTGCATGATCATTTCCCTAAAGTTGAAGAATTTAAATTAGAATAAATACTTACTTTATTTTGGTACAATATCTCTGTTTTTCATGCCTTGAATAATTTCCACTTCATCTCTTAAAGAAATGAAGTGGAATTTTTTATTCGTGAAGTGTTAGCAGATCATGTGATAGAATGACAGGTCATTCCATCTGTCTCAAACAAAAGGTTAGAAAAAGTTATTAAATATACATAAGTCGATCTATAGTGAGATTAATCATATATGGTTCCTAAAATGGACTTATAATTCATATATCACACTGATTAATATAATAAAACTAGTTTCTAATAAACAGGGGCTTCTTGTAGGCTAGTGGTAGGCGATAAAGGCTAGTCGCACTTCAGTTGTGGGTTCAATTCCCACAGCCTTGTCCGATGCGATGGGTTGTCGCCCATCCTGCAGGTTTTCCTTTTTCTAAAACTACATTACTATAACATCCCATCAATAATATTGAAAAAAACATCTATCCTTAAACAAAACTAACTTATGTCCAACATAATCCATTCCAATCTTTAGGCTTATCCAAAATACTGCTGCCCAATCTCATATTATAGTGAAAACTATTACCAAAGAGTTCATATAACAAGCATGTTAATACCATCGTTGATCCCCATATATCATGAGATATGTCTTGTTGGTCACATTCCAAACATTCAAAGGCCTTAATCATGTATTATCTTGAAAAATGAATACCCATTGAATTTTAGTGAAAACATGAGTGCTGTCAAAAGTTAACTCTTTTCACATACCAAAACCTCAAACCATGATATAACTATTTCCTTATATTAGTCATGAGCTCATGAATACTGTCAAACATTTCATTTTCTCCTTATCCCTTCATTATGCGCATATCATATTTTTTCCAAAAATTTCTCAATCACTTTCCATGGTTACCGGTACCATAAAATTATTGAAAACCACAACAGACCAATACATAAATATTCCAATATTCCACGATACTATATACAAAATTATTTTGGAATCCCATTACATAAACACTTAATCATTCCACCACATCTTTGTCATATTCAACATCACCAATAGTGATCGCATGTGACTTCCCTTTGTCCTTTGCCTTAAGTGGTTTCTCATGTCGATCATCACTAACCCTTGTATTAGGGAATTTATTAGCATAATGCCCCATTTCCTTGCACTTGAAGAATTGAAGTGTTGGTGGTGCGTTATCTGCAGTCTTTTCTTTATTCACGTCATTAGAAACCATTTTTCCATTACTTCGACACTCAGCTGCTCGATGACATTCTTTTCCACACTTAAAACATTTTATAGTCCCTTTAAGACAATCTCCACCATGCTTCTTTCCACACTTTGAGCATAAGGAAACATTCATCTTCTTTTCACCATTATTCTGAGATTTCTCCTTGAACTCCATCTTTCGTTTCTTGTCAAAAATATGAGATGGATAAGTAACACCAAATTCCATTTCTACCTTGATAGAACAACGCACAATTTCTTCATAGCTACTGAAGTCTCTTATAGATAATTCCCTTCGAAGATTTGGTTTTAATCCACTGAAGAATCGATCAACATTACTTTCTGGTTGGATGATAAATCCAGATGCATACCTTGCAAGACTTGTAAAATTCGCTTCATATACACCAACAGATTCATCACCCTCTTGCTTTAGTTCAAGAAACTCCTTCTCAATATTTTTTTGAAGAATACGAGGGAAGTACTTATTGAAAAATAAGTTATTTAACTCGTCCCATTCCATGGACTCAATTTCATCTCTTGGCCTCGTATTCTTGATAAGATTCCACCATTGATCAGATTCACCTTCCAAACGATATACTCATAAGATGACTTTATAATGTTCAGAACATTGAAGATCTGAAAATATCTTTTCAGTGGTACTGATCCATTTTTCAGCAACAAGTGGATCAGAATACCCACTAAAAGAAGGTGGACATTGCCTCATGAAGGACTCAATAGAATATTGATCCCTTCTCTGCTCATTTAGAAGTCCATAATGATTCATAGCTTGTGTAAGTATAGAAATAATATTTTTCACTCCATCTCCCATAACATTTGTTTGTTCAAGAGGAAAATCATTACATTGTCCATTGCATTGATTAACACGGTTCCTTCGGGTTCCAGCCATCGTCTAAAACCCAAAAAGAATAGTGTGAGAGGCAAAAATCATGCTAGGGAAAACAAGATTATAAAGGGGGAGTACCTTCAATATGTAACATCTTAGGTTTAATTCTAAGATCGTTACCATAATTCTAGGACTATAACCTATACTTATACTTAACCTTAGGGACATCCCTAGACATACCTTAGAAATATATCTAGGGATCTCACTAAAGTTCTCGCATCCTAGTTTCCAATGGTTGACTAAACCTTTCCACTAATACCAACTGTAGAGACCCAAAGCTTTGACATACATGGACATTACATTACTTTTGCGGAATACTTAGTACATAACAAAAAAAGACACACAAGGACCGTAATAGTTTAGTGTCTTTGGAAACTCAGAATATAATCTTCTAATCGTGGTGAAAGATCTTCAACATCTCCCATAAAGATCTTCCCTTTTTTTTCTTACCTAAAACCTTTATTTATATCCTGGGGAAAAGAAAACATAAAAGGGGTGAGCTCAAATGCCCAGTAAGGGTAAACCTAGATAACATAAAACAATCCATAAACATTTGAATGCAAAAACTTGAACATAAAATCTAAACATCAAAATCTTGAGCAATGACATGAATCTTGGAAGTACATAAGGCATATATAACAAGGGAACATCAATCATGATAAAATAGCATGGGAATAAAACATGTAATTGTGGAAATCATTATGCACATTTTATGATTTCCATAGTAGCCAAGGCATTGCTGTCAAGACCATCTTAGTGGACAAAGTCCCTTTCTGAATCGAGATCACTCCTCATTTCAGTCCTGTAACACTGAACCGGATTAACTCACCGTTCTAGCCATGTCTATCTCATGAGATATAAATCTTTACCCAATGCATTGGAGGGAGATATAGGTCCCAACCATCTCATAATAAAATCATTCTTACTTGTGCCACAAAATAAACATACATCATTCATAATAACCCAATAAATAAAATGGGTTTCATAAACATCATCCCATCATCAAATAATCCATATAAAAGGAATGGATATAATTCCATAATAAGAAAAGTGAAACCCTGTAAATCATAGAGACATGATACTTGAAACATACACATATAAAATAATGTCATCTTAGATAAAAAATGGTTTTGATAAAACACTTGAAATAAATTCTTGAGGAAAATATCCTTTCTTATTTAAAATCATTATCTTTTCACAAAATGTCATGCAATTTTAAAAGGAAAACATTTTGTTTAAAATAGTCATGAAATCTTTTGGAGCACGATTTATGAAAATAAGGCTTTATAAAACCGTAAAAACCCTTTCATGTCGTATAAGTTAAAAAAACATTCTTCTCGTACTTTTGCCGGAAAAGTCAAAAAAGTACCATGTAGGGTAAACAAAAGAAAAATTCCTTCCATGCCATGGGGTAAAATTAAAAATGGGTAGAAAAGGACTTTAAAAATACATGAAAACACTTTTATAAAACATGTACACGGATGATAACAATAACCCCTGTAAATACTTATGAATAAGCAATCTCGGATAAAAATGAGATTTGCAAATTTATCCCTTATCTTAGGTTTGATATGCTTCGTATGTATCCGAACCTCCTGTATAATGATTTAAATAATGTCATTGACTTATTACAGAATCATTTTCATTGTTATGATATCATATATGGTTCACTTCTGACTTTATATTACCCGTTCTTTTGTAAATTCCATGTTAAAGCAGCGTTTTGGGTAAAATCATTTCATTTATCGTATGTGTTTCGACTTGTCGTTCTTGATATTAATACTTATATCCTGATTTACATAATTCCAGAATGTAAAAAATTATTTATATATAATATATATTCATCATATACATATATATATATATATATTATAGATCGATAAAAGGAAAGAAATACACCGTTCATGGAGACGGTAGGCCGTACGTACGCATGAACACTCTTTTCGTTTCCTTATTGAATTGAATGGAATTAAGTAGATGAAATATATATATATATATATATATATATAAATCCAGTAGAATTATTATTTCATATATTTCATGATTACTTATTATATATACTATATAGTCATTCTTGAATGGTTAACATGGAGAGTGAATCTCATCGCGTCGTGGAGACGGTAGTCCGTACGTACGCACGAGCGATGATATCATTCCCAAGATTGTGGAATTGTATTAAAGTGTATGTATAATATTACAGAATCAATATCACTTTAAAATAATCATATATATTCATTAATTTCACCATTATACCCATCCAAGTAAGGTCGTGGTGGAAAATAGATTACACCACGACATAGAGACGGTATTCCGTACGTACGCACGCGCGGTGATTTCATTTTCCGTAGGATGGATAGATGGTAAAATATGGTTGTTTAATACTTATAATAACATATCATTATATGAGTGATAATGATGTTATTACCTCAAAATGAAACAACTAAAAAAGAAGAAGTGGAAGAAGAAATAAAGTTGAAAGAATCGGTAACGGACATTACCTCTTCTTTGAAGCGCCTCTTTGAGACCTCCTCTTAGGGAACTAAAATTGGTCTTTGAAGAAGACCAGGACCTCTAGGATGTTTATATGGAAGTGTAGAAGAGAATTTTTCAGTGTTTTTCTGAGCTTTAAGTCTCAAAGTGGTGTGAGGAAGAGAGGGAGGAGGTGCCCTTTTATAAGGGAGGGGAGGGGCACCTTTGGAATAACTAAAAATAATATTTAATTATAAAGTCATTTTCGGTTCTTAATAGCTCCAAATTGAGTTATTTCGAAGATAATGTGGGGATGGGTAGAAATACTCTCATCCAATAGAATTTAGACAAGTTTTGGTCATTATATTAACCTTAATTTTTAGTTTTAACTCTTAGTTAATTAGATTGACATTTACCATGTCACTTTGTATTTTTATATTATATAGTCAATGAACTTACCATATAAATCTAAGTGACCCCAAGTGGTCCATTAGTGATACAACTATCATGATATATGTATCTTGGCAGAACCTTATATTTTTAAGAATATAATAACAATTAATAATATAATATTTGTTTTAAAAACTATTTTATGTCAATTTTGACACTATTTGTTAATTGATTTTTGTGAAAATCATAACAGAATTATTAGTTAGAAAAAAGTTAATTAAATCAATAATAACATGTCATATTAACATTAAAAATTATTGGAATTCATAAAAAGTCTCAAATTACATTTATTTGGGCATTTATAACATCAATTTTGTCAATATTTCATTAATCAGATAATTACTGTATCATCATTTTGTCATAAATAAATTAAATTATTTTAAGTCTAAAAATTACAAATATAATACCATTATATAGGAAATCTTTTTAGATTTATAATGAATATTTATAGTCGAATTTATCTTATTTATAACCCAATATTAAAAATGATTTAGTTATTAAACTTTGATTTTAACTATTTTAACCCTTCTTTAAATAAATTAATAATAAATGTCCTAATCTAATCCAAGTGGGCCTAAATGGTCATATTTTATTCCTAAGGTTGTTTTTGGACGAATTAAACTTATTCAATATAATTAGGACATGTGTTAGGGTAATAATAATATCTTTTTTACCCTTAATTACCCTATTTACTTTTAACCGTGGTAAAAAAAACTAAAAAGTTACTATTCACCAAAAATTATTTTCATCTCATTGAACCACATTTTAGTCCTTGATATTAACTGTGTTTCTCGGATTTTCGAAATTCCACTCACAGAAGCGGTAAAATTATGTTTTATGAAAAATTCAGTTTTTTAACTACCACTTAGTGGTTTCACTATTCATAAAAAAAATGATAGTTTCCAAAAAAATACCAAAAATTAGGCTTAAGCTATAATTAATATTATGAATTCAAAAATTATATCTATTTTACCAAATTCAAAAAATATCATTTGCATTAATTAATTTTAAAATTAATTCTCGTCGTCAAAACACATAGCATGTTCTTAAGAGATAATAAATATCAAAAGATTGACACTTGTTTATGTCTGGTTTAAATGTGAAATTACATCCAATGAACAAAATTGTATTAAATTGTAAAAATATATTCTAAATATAATTTAAAACCACTAAAATTAATAATTTATCTCTATTAATTATTTCGATTAAAAATGTTGTTTTTAATTAAAATTTAGTAATTTTCACTATTCATCAGAATATGAAAGTTATTCGAAAAGTACCAAAATTTCACCCTGAGCTGATTTCGATATTCCGAATCCAAAAATGAAGTCCATTTTGAAATATAAAATTTATAAAATTTCAAAAAGTGTATATTACTATTCATAACGGCTAGTTCATAATAATATTATAATAATATCTCATTTAGTGAAACTCGGTATTGCGTACTACACACGCTATCGAGGAAGGTCACGATTGCGTGTAATTCAAGGCAAGTCAGGGATGAGTGTTGTTCAAGATCCTTTGGGTGTAGCGTACAAAACAAGACATTAATGAAATTAAAAAGAATATTTTTCATAAATTCTCGGGGTGTTACATTCTACCCCCCTTAAAATGAATTTCGCCCTTGAAATTCGTCGGGGTTATAGATGGTTTACAACTCAAAAGTTTATTTAATAGAAACCCAAATCGTAAAAAGGAATAAAAAAACTTGGCTTTAAAAACTAAAGTATGAAACATAATGGTTACCCAAATTAACTCATCACTAGGTTTTCACGTAGGAGAACATAGGTGAAAATATGGATATGGAAGTAGAATCTGACCATCAAGTTCTGATGGAGAGTCGTAGAGAACATGGCTATGAAAAAAAATCCAACAATCACAAAGCCATAAATTTGTGATGATCTAGGGTACCATATGATTCATCGTATATAAGGGCACTAGGGCAACATTTTTGGTTTTCATGATCATTTCCCTAAAGTTGAAGAATTTGAATTAGAATAAATACTTACTTTATTTTGGTACAAACTCACTGTTGTTCATGCCTTGAACAATTTACACTTCATCTCTTAAAGAAATGAAGTTGAATTTGTTATTCGTGAAGTGTTAGCAGATCATGTGATAGAATGACGGGTCATTCCATCTGTCTCAAACAAAAGGTTAGAAAAAGTTATTAAATATACATAAATCGATCTATAGTGAGATTAATCATATATGGTTCCTAAAATGGACTTATAATTCATATATCACACTGCTTAATATAATAAAACTAGTTTCTACTAAATAGGGACTTCCTGTAGGCCAGTGGTAGGTGATAAAGGCCAGTCGCACTTCAGTTGTGGGTTCGATTCCCACAGCCTTGTCCGACGCGATGGGCTGTCGCCCATCCTGCGGGTTGTCCTTTTTCTAAAACTACATTACTATAACATCCCATCAATAATATTGAAAAAACATATATCCTTAAACAAAACTAACTTATGTATAACATAATCCATTCCAATCTTTAGGCTTATCCAAAATACTGCAGTCTAATATCATATTATAGTGAAAACTATTACCAAAGAGTTCATATAACAAGCATGTTAATACCATCGTTGATCCCCATATATCATGAGATATGTCTTGTTGGTCACATTCCAAACATTCGAAGGCCTTAATAATGTATTCTCTTGAAAAATTAATACCCATTGAATTTTAGTGAAAACATGAGTGCTGTCAAAAGTTAACTCTTTTCACATACCAAAACCTCAAACCATGATATAACTATTTCCTTATATTAGTCATGAGCTCATGAATACTGTCAAACATTTCATTTTCTCCTTATCCCTTCATTATGCGCATATCATATTTTTTCCAAAAATTTCTCAATCACTTTCCATGGTTACCGGTACCATAAAATTATTGAAAACCACAATAGACCAATACATAAATATTCCAATATTCCACGATACTATATACAAAATTATTTTGGAATCCCATTACATAAACACTTAATCATTCCACCACATCTTTGTCATATTCAACATCACCAATAGTGATCGCATGTGACTTCCCTTTGTCTTTTTTACTTAAGTGGTTTCTCATGTCGATCATCACTAACCCTTGGATTAGGGAATTTATTAGCATAATGCCCCATTTCCTTGCACTTGAAGCATTGAAGTGTTGGTGGTGCGTTCTCTACAGTCTTTTAGGTATTCACGTCATTAGAAACCCTTTTTCTATTACTTCGACACTCAGCTACTCGATGACCTTCTTTTCCACACTTAAAACATTTTCTAGTCCATTTAAGACAATCTCCACCATGCTTCTTTCCACACTTTGAGCATAAGGAGAAATTCATCTTCTTTTCACCATTATTCTGAGATTTCTCCTTGAACTCCATCTTTTGTTTCTTGTCAAAAATATGAGATGGATAAGTAACACCAACTTCCATTTCTACCTTGATTGTACAACGCACAATTTCTTCATAGCTACTGAAGTCTCTTATAGCTAATTCCCTTCGAAGATTTGGTTTTAAGCCACTGAAGAATCGATCAACTTTACTTTCAGGTTGGATGATAAATCCAGAGGCATACCTTGAAAGCCTTGTAAAATTCGCTTCATATACACCAACAGATTCATCATCCTTTTGCTTTAGTTCAAGAAACTCCTTCTCCATATTTCTTTGAAGAATATTAGGGAAGTACTTATTGAAAAGTAAGTTCTTTAACTCGTCCCATTCCATGGACTCAATTTCATCTCCTGGCCTCATATTCTTGATAAGATTCCACCATTTATCAGCTTCACCTTCCAAACGATATACGCATAAGATGAATTTATCATGTTCAGAACATTGAAGATATGAAAATATCTTTTCAGTGGTACTGATCCATTTTTCAGCAACAAGTGGATCAGAATACCCACTGAATGAAGGTGGACGTTGCCTCATGAAGGACTCAATAGAATATTGTTCCCTTCTCTACTCATTTAGAAGTCCATAATGATTCATAGATTGTGTAAGTATAGCAATACGATTTTTCACTCCATCTCCCTTAAAATTTGTTTGTTGAAGAGGACAATCATTACATTGTCCATTGCATTGATCAACACGGTTCCTTCGGGTTCCAACCATCATCTAAAACCCAAAAAGAATAGTGTGAGAGGCAAAAATCATGCTAGGGAAAACAACATAACAAAGGGGGTGTACCTTCAATATCTAACATATTAGGTTTAATTCTAAGATCATTACCGTAATTCTAGGACTATAACTTATACTTATACTTAACCTTAGGGACATCCCTAGAAATACCTTAGAAATATCTCTAGGGATCTCACTAAAGTTCTCGCATCCTAGTTTCCAAAGGTTGAATAAACCTTTCCACTGATACCAACTATAGTGACCCAAAGCTTTGACGTACATGGACATTACATTACTTTTGCGGAATACTTAGTACATAAAAAAAATAGACACACAAGGACCGTAATATTTTAGTGTCTTTAGAAACGTGGAATATAATCTTCTAATAGTGGTGAAATATCTTCAACATCTTCCATAAAGATCTTCCCTTTTTTTCTTACCTAAAACCTTTCTTTATATCCTGGGGAAAACAAAACATAAAATGGGTGAGCTCAAATGCCCAGTAAGGGTAAAAATAGAGAACATAAAACAATCCATAAACATTTGAATGCAAAAACTTGAACATAAAATCTAAACATCAAAATCTTGAGCAATGACATGAATCTTGGAAGTACATAAGGCATATATAATAAGGGAACATCAATCATGATAAAATAACATGGTAATAAAACATGTAATTGTGGAAATCATTAAGCATATGTTATGATTTCCATAGTAGCCAAGGCATTGCTGCCAAGACCATCTTAGTGGACAAAGTCCCTTTCTGAATCAAGTTCACTCCTCGTTTCAGTCCTGTAACACTGAACCAGCTTAACTCACCATTCCAACCATGTCTATCTCATGAGATATAAATCTTTACCCAATGCATTGGAGGGAGATATAGGTCCCACCCATCTCATAATGAAATCATTCTTACCTATGCCAAAAAATAAACATACATCATTCATAATAACCCAATAAATAAAATGGGTTTCATAAACATCATCCCATCATCAAATAATCCATATAAAAGGAATGGATAAAATTTTATAATAACAAAAGTGAAACCATGTAAATCATAGAGACATGATACTTGAAACATACACATATGAAATAATGTCATCTTAGATAAAAAATGGGTTTGATAAAACACTTGAAATAAATTCTTGAGGAAAATATCCTTTCTTCTTCAAAATCAATATCTTTTCACAAAACTTCATGCAATTTTAAAAGGAAAATATTTTGTTTAAAATATTTATGAAATCTTTTGGAGGATGCTTCATGAAAATAAGGCTTTATAAAACCGTAAAAACCCTTTCATGTCGTATAAGTTAAAAAAAACATTCTTCTTGTACTTTTGTCAGAAAAGTCAAAAAAGTACCACGTAGGGTAAACAAAAGAAAAATTCATTCCATACCATGGGGTAAAATTAAAAATGTGTAGAAAAAGTCTTTAAACATACATGAATACACTTTTATAAAACATGTACAAGGATGATAACAATATCCCCTGTAAATACTTATGAATAAGCAATCTCGGATAAAAATGAGATTTGAAAATTTATCCCTTACCTTAGGTCTAATATGATTCGTATGTATCTGAACCTCCTGTATAATGATTTAAATAATGTCATTGACTTATTACAGAGTCATGTTCATTGTTATGATTCATATATGGTTCACTTCTGACTTTATATTACCCGTTCTTTTGTAAATTCCATGTTAAAGCAGCGTTTTGGGTAAAATCATTTCATTTATCGTATGTGTTTCGACTTTTCGTTCTTGATATTAATACTTATATCATGATTTACATAATTAAAAAATGTGAAACATTATTTATATATAATATATATTCATCATATATATATATATATATTATAGATTGATAAAAGGAAAGAAATACACCGTTCATGGAGACGATAGGTCGTACGTACGCATGAACGCTGTTTCCATTTCCTTATTGAATTGAATGGAATTAAGTAGATGAAATAAATAGATAGATATATATATAAATCCAGTAGAATTATTATTTTATATATTTCATGATTACTTATTATATATACTTTATAATCATTCTTGAATGGTTAACATGGAGAGTGAATCTCATCGCGTCGTGGAGACGGTAGTCCGTACGTACGCACGAGCGATGATATCATTCCCAAGATCGTGGAATTGTATTAAAGTGTATGTATAATATTACAGAATCAATATCACTTTACAATAATCATATATATTAATTACTTTCACCATTATACCCATCCAAGTATGGTGGTGGTGGAAAATAGATCACACCACGGCATAGAGACGGTATTCCGTACGTACGCACGCGCGGTGATTTCATTTTCCGTAGGATGGATAGATGGTAAAATATGGTTGTTTCATACTTATAATAACATATCAGTATATTATTGATACTTATGTTATTACCTCATAATGAAACAACTAAAAAAGAATAAGTGGAAGAAGAAATAAAGTTGAAAGAATCGTTAACGGACATTACCTCTTCTTTGAAGCGCCTCTTTGAGACCTCCGCTTAGGGCAATCAAATTGGTCTTTGAAGAAGACCAGGACCTCTAGGATGTTTATAGGGAAGTGGATAAGAGAATTTGTCAGTGTTTGGCCGAGATTGAAGTCTCAAAGTGGTGTGAGGAAGAGAGGGAGGAGGTGCCCTTTTATAAGGGAGGGGAGGGGCACCTTTGGAATAACTAAAAACATTATTTAATTATAAAGTCATATTCGGTTCTTAATAGCTCCAAATTGAGTTATTTAGAAGATAAGGTGGGGATGAGTCTAAATACTCTCATACAATAGAATTTAGGCAAGTTTAGGTCATTATATTAACCTTAATTTGTAGTTTTAACTCTTAGTTAATTAGATTGACATTTACCATGTCACTTTGTATTTTTATATTATATAGTTAATAAACATACCATATACATCTAAGAGACCCCAAAAGTGGTCCATTAGTGATACACCTATCATGGTATAAGTATCTTGGCCGAACCTTAGATTTTAAGGAATATAATAACAATTAATAATATAATATTTGTTTTAAGAACTATTTTATGTCAATTTTGACACTATTTGGTAATTGATTTTTTTGAAAATCATAACAGAATGATTAGTTCAAAAAAAGTTAATTAAATCAATACTAACATGTCATATTAACATAGAAAATTATTTGAATTCATAAAAAGTCTAAAATTACATTTATTTGGGTATTTATAAGATCAATTATGTCAATATTTCATTAATAAGATAATTACTGTATCATCATTGTGTCATAAATAAATTAAATTATTTTAAGTCTAAAAAGTACAAATAAAATACCATTATGTATTAAATCTTTTTATATTTCTAATGAATATTTATAGTCGAATTTATCTTATTTATAACCCAATATTAAAAATGATTTAGTTATTAAACTTTGATTTTAACTATTTTAACCCTTCTTTAAATAAATTAATAATAAATGTCCTAATCTAATCTAAGTGGGGCTAAATGGTCATATTTTATTCCTAAGGTTGTTTTTGGCTGAATTACACTTATTCAATAGAATTATGACATGTGTTAGGGTAATAATAATATCATTTTTACCCTTAATTACCCTATTTACTTTTAACCGTGGTAAAAAAAAGTAAAAAGTTACTAATCACCAAAAATTATTTTCATCTCATTGAACCACATTTTAGTCCTTGATATTAACTGTGTTTCTCGGATTTTCAAAATTCCACTCACAGAAGCGGTAAAATTATGTTTTCTGAAAAATTCAGTTTTTTTAACTACCACTTAGTGGTTTCACTATTCATAAAAAAAATGAAAGTTTCCAAAAAAATACCAAAAATTAGGCCTAAGCTATATTTAATATTATGAATTAAAAAATGATATCTATTTTACCAAATTCAAAAAATATTATTTTCATTAATTAATTCCCGTCGTCAAAACAAATACGGTGTTCTTGAGAGATAATAACTATCAAAAGATTGACACTTGTTTATCTCTGGTTTAAATGTGAAATTACATCCAATGAACAACCTTGTATTAAATTGTAAAAATAGATTCTAAATATAATTTAAAACCACTCAAATTAATAATTTATCACTATTAATTATTTCAATTAAAAAAGTTGTTTTTAATTAAAATTTAGTAATTTTCACTATTCATCAGAATATGAAAGTTATCCGAAAAGTACCAAAACTTCACCCTAAGATAATTTTGATATTCCTAATCCAAAAATGAAGTCCATTTTGAAAGATAAAATTTATAAAATTTCAAAAAGTGGGTATTAGTATTCATAATGGTTAGTTCATAATAATATTATAATAATATCTCGTTTAGTGAAACTCGGTATTGCGTACTACACACGCTATCGAGGAAGGTCACGATTGCGTGTAATTAAAGGCAAGTCAGGGATGAGTTTTGTGCAAGCTCCTTTTGGTGTAGCGTACAACACAAGACATTAATGAAATTAAAAAGAATATTTTTCATAAAATCTCGATGTGTTACATTCTACCCCCCTTAAAATGAATTTCGCCCTCAAAATTCATCGGGGTTATAGATGGTTTACTACTCAAAAGTTTCTTTAATAGAAACCCAAATCGTAAAAAGGAATACCAAAACTTGGATTTAAAAACTAAAGTATGAAACATAATGGTTACCCAAAATAACTCATCACTGGGTTTTCACGTAGGAGAACATAGGTGAAAATATGGATATAGAAGTAGAATCTAACCATCATGTTCTGATGGAGAGGGGTAGAGAACACGGATATGAAAAAAAATCCAACAATCACAAAGTCATAAATTTTTGATGATCTAGGGTACCATATGATTCATCGGATATAAGGGCACTAGGACAACATTTTTGGTTTTCGTGATCATTTCCTTAAAGTTGAAGAATTTGAATTAGAATAAATACTTACTTTATTTTGGTACAATCTCACTGTTGTTCATGCCTTGCACAATTTCCACTTAATCTCTTAAAGAAATGAAGTTGAATTTGTTATTCGTGAAGTGTTAGGAGATCATGTGATAGAATGACGGGTCATTCCATCTGTCTCAAACAAAAGGTTAGCAAAAGTTATTAAATATACATAAGTCGATCTATAGTGAGATTAATGAAATATGGTTCCTAAAATGGACTTATAATTCATATATCACACTGCTTAATATAATAAAACTATTTTCTACTAAACAGGTACTTCTTGTAGGCCAGTGGTAGGCGATAAAAGCCAGTCGCACTTCAGTTGTGGGTTCGATTCCCACAGCCTTGTCTGACGCGATGGGCTGTCGCCCATCCTGCAGGTTGTCCTTTTTCTAAAACTACATTACTATAACATCCCATCAATAATATTGAAAAAACATCTATCCTTAAACAAAACTAACTTATGTCCAACATAATCCATTCCAATCTTTAGGCTTATCCAAAATACTGCTGTCCAATCTCATATTATAGTGAAAACTATTACCAAAGAGTTCATATAACAAGCATGTTAATACCATCGTTGATCCCCATATATCATGAGATATGTCTTTTTGGTCACATTCCAAACATTCGAAGGCCTTAATCATGTATTCTCTCGAAAAATTAATACCCATTGAATTTTAGTGAAAACATGAGTGCTGTCAAAAGTTAACTCTTTTCACATACCAAAACCTCAAACCATGATATAACTATTTCCTTATATTAGTTATGAGCTCATGAATACTGTCAAACATTTCATTTTCTCCTTATCCCTTCATTATGCGCATATCATCTTTTTTCAAAAAATATCTCAATCACTTTCCATGGTTACCGGTACCATAAAATTATTGAAAACCACAATAGACAAATACATAAATATTTCAATATTCCACGATACTATATACAACATTATTTTGTAATCCCATTACATAAACACTTAATCATTCCACCACATCATTGTCATATTCAACATTACCAATAGTGATCGCATGTGACTTCCCTTTGTCCTTTTCCTTAAGTGGTTTCTCATGTCAATCATCACTAACCCTTGGATTAGGGAATTTATTAGCATAATGCCCCATTTCTTTGCACTTGAAGCATTGAAGTGTTGGTGGTGCGTTCTCTGCAGTCTTTTCTTTATTCACGTCATTAGAAACCCTTTTTCCATTACTTCGACACTCAGCTGATCGATGACCTTCTTTTCCACACTTAAAACATTTTCTAGTCCCTTTAAGACAATCTCCACCATGCTTCTTTCCACACTTTGAGCATAAGGAAACATTCTTCTTCTTTTCACCATTATTCTGAGATTTCTCCTCGAACTCCATCTTTCGTTTCTTGTCAAAAATATGAGATGGATAAGTAACACCAACTTCCATTTCTACCATGATAGCACAACACACAATTTCTTCATAGCTACTGAAGTCTCTTATAGGTAATGCCCTTCGAAGATTTGGTTTTAAGCCACTGAAGAATCGATCAACTTTACTTTCAGGTTGGATGAAAAATCCTGATGCATACCTTGAAATCCTTGTAAAATTCACTTCATATACACCAACAAATTCATCATCCTTTTGCTTTAGTTCAATAAACTCCTTCTCCATCTTTGTTTGAAGAATACGAGGGAAGTACTTATTGAAAAATAAGTTCTTTAACCCGTCCCATTCCATGGACCCAATTTCATCTCTTGGCCTCGTATTCTTGATAATATTCCACCATTGATCAGCTCCACCTTCCAAATGATATACTCTTAAGATGACTTTATCATGTTCAGAACATTGAAGATCTGAAAATATATTTTCAGTGGTACTGATCCATTTTTCAGCAACAAGTGGATCAGAATACCCACTGAAAGAAGGTGGACATTGCCTCATGAAGGACTCAATAGAATATTGTTCCCTTCTCTGCTCATTTAGAAGTCCATAATGATTCATAGCTTGTGTAAGTATAGCAATAATATTTTGCACTCCATCTCCCATAACATTTGTTTGTTCAAGAGGACAATCATTACATTGTCCGTTGCATTGATCAACACGGTTCCTTCGGGTTCCAGCTATCGTCTAAAACCCAAAAAGAATAGTGTGAGAGGTCAAAATCGTGCTAGGGAAAACAACATAATAAAGGGGGATTACCTTTAATATCTAACATCTTAGGTTTAATTCTAAGATCGTTACCGTAATTCTAGGACTATAACCTATACTTATACTTAACCTTAGGGACATCCCTAGACATACCTTAGAAATATTTCTAGGGATCTCACTAAAGTTCTTGCATCCTAGTTTCCAAAGGTTGACTAAACCTTTCCACTGATACCAACTGTAGAGACCCAAAGCTTTGACGTACATGCACATTACATTACTTTTGAGGAATACTTAGTACATAACAAAAACAGACACACAAGGATTGTAATAGTTTAGTGTCTTTGGAAACTCGGAATATAATCTTCTAATCGTGGTGAAAGATCTTCAACATCTTCCATAAAGATCTTCCCTTTTTTTTTTACCTAAAACCTTTCTTTATATCCTAGGGAAAATAAAACATAAAAGGGGTGAGCTCAAATGCCCAGTAAGGGTAAACATAGAGAACATAAAACAATCCATATACATTTGAATGCCAAAACATGAACATAAAATCTAAACACCAAAATCTTGAGCAATGACATGAATCTTGGAAGTACAGAAGGCATATATAATAAGGGAACATCAATAATGATAAAATAGCATGGGAATAAAACATGTAATTGTGGAAATCATTAATGACATGTTATGATTTCCATAGTATCCAAGGAATTGCTACCAAGACCATCTTAGTGGACAAAGTCCCTTTCTGAATCGAGTTCACTCCTCGTTTCAGTCCTATAACACTGAACCGGATTAACTCACCGTTCCAGCCATGTCTATCTCATGAGATATAAATCTTTACCCAATGAATTGGAGGGAGATATAGGTCCCAACCATCTCATAATTAAATCATTCTTACATGTGCCACAAAATAAACATACATCATTCATAATAACCCAATAAATAAAATGGGTTTCATAAACATCATCCCATCATCAAATAATCCATATAAAAGGAATGGATATAATTTCATAATAAGAAAAGTGAAACCATATAAATCATAGATACATGATACTTGAAACATACACATATTAAATAATGTCATCTTAGATAAAAAATGGTTTTGATAAAACACTTGAAATAAATTCTTGAGGAAAATATCATTTCTTCTTCAAAATCAATATCTTTTCACAAAACGTCATGTAATTTTAAAAGGAAAATATTTTGTTTAAAATAGTCATGAAATCTTTTGGAGTTCTCTTCATGAAAATAAGGCTTTATAAAACCGTAAAAACCCTTTCATGTCGTATAAGTTAAAAAAACATTCTTCTTGTACTTTTGCCGGAAAAGTCAAAAAAGTACCACGTAGGGTAAACAAAAGAAAAATTCCTTCCATACCATGGGGTAAAATTAAAAATGGGTAGAAAAGGACTTTAAACATACATGAAAACACTTTTATAAAACATGGACAAGGATGATAACAATAACCCTTATAAATACCTAGGAATAAGCAATCTCGGATAAAAATGAGATTCGCAAATTTATCCCTTACCTTAGGTTTGATATGCTTCGTATGTATCCGAACCTCCTGTATAATGATTTAAATAATGTCATTGACTTATTACAGAATCATTTTCATTGTTATGATATCATATATGGTTCACTTCTGACTTTGTATTACCCGTTCTTTTGTAAATTCCATGTTAAAACAGCGTTTTGGGTAAAATCATTTCATTTATCGTATGTGTTTCGACTTTTCGTTCTTGATATTAATACTAATATCCTGATTTACATAATCCAGAATGTAAAACATTATTTAGATATAATATATATTCATCATATACATATATATATATATATATTATATATCGATAAAAGGAAAGAAATACACCGTTCATGGAGACGGTAGGCCGTACGTACGCATAAACGCTGTTTTCGTTTCCTTATTGAATCGAATGGAATTAAGTAGATGAAATAAATAGATATATATATATATATATAAATCCAGTAGAATTATTATTTCATATATTTCATGATTACTTATTATATATACTTTATAATCATTCTTGAGTGGTTAATATGGAGAGTGAATCTCATCGCGTCGTGGAGACGGTAGTCCGTACGTACGCACGAGCGATGATATCATTCTCAAGATCGTGGAATTGTATTAAAGTGTATGTATAATATTACAGAATCAATATCACTTTACAATAATCATATATATTTATTACTTTCACCATTATACCCATCCAAGTAAGGTGGTGGTGGAAAATAGATTACACCACGGCATAGAGACGGTATTCCGTACGTACGCACGCACAATGATTTCATTTTCCGTAGGATGGATAGATGGTAAAATATGGTTGTTTCATACTTATAATATCATATCAGTATATGAGTGATACTGATGTTATTACCTCATAATGAGACAACTAAAAAAGAAGAAGTCGAAGAAGAAATAAAGTTGAAAGAATCGGTAACAGACATTACCTCTTCTTTGAAGCGCCTCATTGAGACCTCCTCTTAGGGCACTAAAATTGGTCTTTGAAGAAGACCAGGACATCTAGGATGCTTATAGAGAAGTGGAGAAGAGAATTTTTCAGGGTTTGTCCGAGCTTGAAGTCTCAAAGTGGTGTGAGTAAGAGTGGGAGGAGGTGCCCTTTCATAAGGGAGGGGAGGGGCACCTTTGGAATAACTAAAAATATTATTTAATTATAAAGTCATATTCAATTCTTAATAGCTCCAAATTGAGTTATTTCGAAGATAAGGTGGGTATGGGTCGAAATCCTCTCATCAAATATAATTTATACAATTTTAGTTCATTATATTAACCTTAATTTTTAGTTTTAACTCTTAGTTAATTAGATTGACATTTACCACGTCACTTTGTATTTTTATATTATATAGTTAATAAACTTACCATATACATCTAAAAGACCCCCCAAGTGGTCCATTAGTGATACACCTATCATGATATAAGTATCTTGGCCGAACCTTAGATTTTTAGGAATATAATAACAATTAATAATATAATATTTGTTTTAAAAACTATTTTATGTAAATTTTGACACTATTTGGTAATTGATTTTTGTGAAAATCATAACAGAATGATTAGTTCGAAAAACGTTAATTAAATCAATCCTATCATGTCATATTAACATAAAAAATTATTGGAATTCATAAAAAGTCTCAAATTACATTTATTTGGGTATTTATAACATCAATTATGTCAATATTTCATTAATAAGATAATTATTGTATCATCATTGTGTCATAAATAAATTAAATTATTTTAAGTCTAAAAACTACAAATAAAAGACCATTATGTAGGAAATATTTTTATATTTCTAATGAATATTTATAGTCGAATTTATCTTATTTATAACCCAATATTAAAAACGATTTAGTTATTAAACTTTGATTTTAACTATTTTAACCCTTCTTTAAATAAATTAATAATAAATGTCCTAATCTAATAAAAGTGGGCCTAAATGGTCATATTTTATTCCTAAGGTTGTTTTTGGCCGAATTACACTTATTAAATAGAATTAGGACAAGTGTTAGGGTAATAATAATATCATATTTACCCTTAATTACCCTATTTACTTTTAACCGTGGTAAAAAAAAGTAAAAAGTTACTATTCACCAAAAATTATTTTCATCTCATTAAACCACATTTTAGTTCTTGATATTAACCGTGTTTCTCGGATTTTTGAAATTCCACTCACAGAAGCGGTAAAATTATGTTTTATGAAAAAATCAGTTTTTTAACTACCACTTAGTGGTTTCACTATTCATAAAAAAATGAAAGTTTCCAAAAAAATACCAAAAATTAGGCCTAAGTTATATTTAATATTATGAATTCAAAAATGATGTCTATTTTAACAAATTCAAAAAATATCATTTGCATTAATTAATTTAAAAAATAATTCCGGTCGTCAAAACAAATAGCGTGTTTTTAAGAGATAATAACTATCAAAAGATTGACCCTTGTTTATGTCTGGTATAAATGTGAAATTACATCCAATGAACAAAATTGTATTAAATTGTAAAAAAATATTGTAAATATAATTTAAAACCACTAAAATTAATAAATTATCACTATTAATTATTTCGATTAAAAATGTTGTTTTTAATTAAAATTTAGTAATTTTCACTATTCATCAGAATATGAAAGTTATCCGAAAAGTACCAAAATTTCACCCTAAGATAATTTTGATATTCCGAATCCAAAAATGAAGTCCATTTTGAAAGTTAAAATTTATAAAATTTCAAAAAGTGGGTATTACTATTCATAACGGCTAGTTCATAATAATATTATAATAATATCTCGTTTAGTGAAACTCGGTATTGCGTACTACACACGCTATCGAGGAAGGTCACGATTGCATGTAATTCAAGGCAAGTCAGAGATGAGTGTTCTGCAAGCTCCTTTGGGTGTAGCGTACAACACAAGACATTAATGAAATTAAAAAGAATATTTTTCATAAAATCTCGGGGTGTTACATTCTACCCCCCTTAAAATGAATTTCGCCCTCGAAATTCGTCGGGGTTATAGATGGTTTACTACACAAAAGTTTCTTTAATAGAAACCCAAATCGTAAAAAGGAATACCAAAACATGGCTTTAAAAACTAAAGTATGAAACATAATGGTTATCCAAATTAACTCATCACTGGGATTTCACGTAGGTGAACATAGGTGAAAATATGGATATGGAAGTAGAATCTAACCATCAAGTTCTGATAGAGATTGGTAGAGAACATGGCTTTGAAAAAATATCCAACAATCATAAATCCATAAATTTGTGATGATCTAGGGTACCATATGATTCATCGGATATAAGCGCACTAGGACAACATTTTTGGTTTTCATGATCATTTCCCTAAAGTTGAAGAATTTGAATTAGAATAAATACTTACTTTATTTTGGAACAATCTCACTGTTGTTCCTGCCTTGAAAAATTTCCACTTCATCTCTTAAAGAAATGAAGTTGAATTTTTTATTCATGAAGTGTTATAATATCATGTGATAGAATGATGGGTCATTCCATCTGTCTCAAACAAAAGGTTAGAAAAAGTTATTAAATATACATAAGTCGATCTATAGTGAGATTAATCATATATGGTTCCTAAAATGGACTTATAATTCATATATCACACTTCTTAATATAATAAAACTAGTTTCTACTAAACAGGGACTTCCTGTAGGCCAGTGGTAGGCGATAAAGGCCAGCCGCACTTCAGTTGTGTGTTCGATTCCCACAGCCTTGTCTGACGTGATGGGCTGTCGCCCATCCTGCGGGTTGTCCTTTTTCTAAAACTACATTACTATAACATCCCATCAATAATATTGAAAAAACATCTATCCTTAAAAAAAACTAACTTATGTCCAACATAATCTATTTCAATCTTTAGGCTTATCCAAAATACTGCTGTCCAATCTCATATTATAGTGAAAACTATTACCAAAGAGTTCATATAACAAGCATGTTAATACCATCGTTGATCCCCATATATCATGAGATATGTCTTGTTGGTCACATTCCAAACATTCGAAGGCCTTAATCATGTATTCTCTTGAAAAATTAATACCCATTGAATTTTAGTGAAAACATGAGTGCTATCAAAAGTTAACTCTTTTCACATACCAAAACCTCAAACCATGATATAACTATTTCCTTATATTAGTCATGAGCTCATGAATGCTGTCAAACATTTCATTTTCTCCTTATCCCTTCATTATGTGCATATCATCTTTTTTCCAAAAAAATCTCAACCACTTTCCATGGTTACCGGTACTATAAAATTATTGAAAACCACAATAGACCAATACATAAATATTCCAATATTCCACGAAACTATATACAACATTATTTTAGAATCCCATTACATAAACACTTAATAATTCCACCACATCGTTGTCATATTCAACATCACCAATAGTAATCGCATGTGACTTCCCTTTGTCCTTTGCCTTAAGTGGTTGCTCATGTCGATCGTCACTAACCCTTGGATTAGGGAATTTATTATCATAATGCCCCATTTCCTTGCACTTGAAGCATTGAAGTGTTGGTGGTGCATTCTCTGCAGTTTTTTCTTTATTCACGTCATTAGAAACCCTTTTTCGATTACTTTGACACTCAGCTGCTCGATGACCTTATTTTCCACACTTAAAACATTTTCTAGTCCCTTTAAGACAATCTCCACCATGCTTCTTTCCACACTTTGAGCATAAGGACACATTCATCTTCTTTTCACCATTATTCTGAGATTTCTCCTTGAACTCCATATTTCGTTTCTTGTAAAAAATATGAGATGGATAAGTAACAAAAAATTCCATTTCTACCTTGATAGCACAACACACAATTTCTTCATAGCTACTGAAGTCTCTTATACCTAATGCCCTTCGAAGATTTGGTTTTAAGCCACTGAAGAATCGATCAACTTTACTTTTAGGTTGGATGATAAATCCAGATGCATACCTTGCAAGCCTTGTAAAATTCGCTTCATATACACCAACAGATTCATCATCCTTTTGCTTTAGTTCAAGAAACTCCTTCTCTATCTTTGTTTGAAGAATACGAGGGAAGTACTTATTGAAAAATAAGTTCTTTAACTCGTCCCATTCCATGGACTCAATTTCATCTCTTGGCCTAGTATTCTTGATAAGATTCCACCATTTATCAGCTTCACCTTCCAAATGATATACTCATAAGATGACCATATCATGTTCAAAACATTGAAGATATGAAAATATCTTTTCAGTGGTACTGATCCATTTTTCAGAAACAAGTGGATCAGAATACCCACTGAAAGAAGGTGGACGTTGCCTCATGAAGGACTCAATAGAATATTGTTCCCTTCTCTGCTCATTTAGAAGTCCATAATGATTCATAGCTTGTGTAAGTATAGTAATAAGATTTTTCACTCCATCTCCCATAACATTTGTTTGTTAAAGAGGACAATCATTACATTGTCCATTGCATTGATCAATACGGTTCCTTCGGGTTCCAGCCATCGTCTAAAACCCAAAAAGAATAGTGTGAGAGGAAAAAATCATGATAGGGAAAAAACATAATAAAGGGGGAGTACCTTCAATATCTAACATCTTAGGTTTAATTCTAAGATCGTTACCGTAATTTTAGGACTATAACCTATACTTATACTTAACCTTAGGGACATCCCTAGACATACCATAGAAATATCTCTAGGGATCTCACAAAAGTTCTCGCATCCTAGTTTCCAAAAGTTGACTAAACCTTTCCACTGATACCAACTGTATAGAACCAAAGCATTGACGTACATGGACATTACATTACTTTTTCAGAATACTTAGTACGTAACAAAAACAGACACACAAGGACCGTAATAGTTTAGTGTCTTTGGAAACTCAGAATATAATCTTCTAATCGTGGTGAAATATCTTCAACATCTCCCATAAAGATCTTCCATTTTTTTTCTTTCCTAAAACCTTTCTTTATATCCTGGGGAAAAGAAAACATAAAAGGGGTGAGCTAAAATTCCCAGTAAGGGTAAACATAGAGAACATAAAACAATCCATAATCATTTGAATGCAAAAACTTGAACATAAAATCTAAACCTCAAAATCTTGAGCAATGACATGAATCATGGAAGTACATAAGGCATATATAATAAGGGAACATCAATCATGATAAAATAGCATGGGAATAAAACATGTAATTGTTGAAATCATTAAGCACATGTTATGATTTCCATAGTAGCCAAGGAATTGCTTCCAATACCATCTTAGTGGACAAAGTCCCTTTCTGAATCGAGTTCACTCCTCGTTTCAGTCCTGTAACAGTGAACCAGATTAACTCACCATTCCAGCCATGTCTATCTCATGAGATATAAATCTTTACCCAATGCATTGGAGGGAGATATAGGTCCCAACCATCTCATAATGAAATCATTCTTACTTGTGCCAAAAAATAAACATACATCATTCATAATAACCAAATAAATAAAATGGGTTTCATAAACATCATCCCATCATCAAATAATCCATATTAAAGGAATGGATATAATTTCATAATAAGAAAAGTGAAACCATTTAAATCATAGAGACACGATACTTGAAACATACACATATGAAATAATGTCATCTTAGATAAAAAATGGTTTTGATAAAACAATTGAAATAAATTCTTGAGGAAAATATCTTTTCTTCTTCAAAATCAATATCTTTTCACAAAACGTCATTCAATTTTAAAAGGAAAAGATTTTGTTTAAAATAGTCATGAAATATTTTGGAGGACGCTTCATGAAAATAAGGATTTATAAAACCATAAAAACTTTTTCATGTCATATAAGTTAAAAAAACATTCTTCTCGTACTTTTGCCGGAAAAGTCAAAAAAGTACCACGTAGGGTAAACAAAAGAAAAATTCCTTCCATACCATGGGGTAAAATTAAAAATCGGTAGAAAAGGACTTTAAACATACATGTAAACACTTTTATAGAACATGGAAAAGGATGATAACAATAACCCCTGTAAATACTTATGAATAAGCAATCTCGGATAAAAATGAGATTTGCAAATTTATCCCTTACCTTAGGTCTGATATGATTCGTATGTATCCGAACCTCCTGTATAATGATTTAAATAACATAATTGACTTATTAAATAATAATTTTCATTGTTATGATATCATATATGGTTCACTTCTGATTTTATATTACCCTTTCTTTTGTAAATTCCATGTTTAAGCAGCGTTTTGGGTAAAATCATTTCATTTATCGTATGTGTTTCGACTTGTCGTTCTTGATATTAATACTTATATCCTGATTTAATTAATTACAAAATGTAAAAAATTATTTATATATAATATATATTCATCATATACATATATATATATATATATATTATGGATCTATAAAAGGAAATAAATACACCGTTCATGGAGACGGTAGGCCATACGTACGCATGAACGTTCTTTTTGTTTCCTTATTGAATTGAATGGAATTAAGTAGATGAAATAAATAGATATATATATATATATAAATCCAGTAGAATTATTATTTGATATATTTCATGATTAATTATTATATATACTTTATAATCATTCTTGAATGGTTAACATGAAGATTGAATCCCATCGTGTCGTGGAGACGGTAGTCCGTACGTACACACGAGCGATGATATCATTCCCAAGATCTTGGAATTGTATTAAAGTGTTTGTATAATATTACAGAATCAATATCACTTTACCATAATCATATATATTCATTACTTTCACCATTATACCCATACAAGTAAGGTGGTGGTGGAAAATAGATTACACCACGGCATAGAGACGGTATTCCGTACGTACGTACGCGCGGTAATTTCATTTTCCGTAAGATGGATAGATGGTAAAATATGGTTGTTTCACCAAAAATTATTTTCATATCATTGAACCACATTTTAGTCCTTGATATTAACCGTTTCTCTTGGATTTTTGAAATTCCACTCACAGAAGCGGTAAAATTATGTTTTATGAAAAATTCAGTTTTTTTAACTACCACTTAGTGGTATCACTATTTATCAAAAAAATGAACGTTTCCAAAAAAATTACCAAAAATTAGGCCTAAGTTATATTTAATATTATGAATTCAAAAATTATGTCTATTTTACCAAATTAAAAAAATATCAGTTGCATTAATTAATTTAAAAATTAATTCTCGTCGTCAAAACAAATAGCGTGTTCTTAAGAGATAATAACTATCAAAAGATTGACACTTGTTTATATCTGGTTTAAATGTGAAATTACATCCAATGAACAAAATTGTATTAAATTGTAAAAATATATTCTAAATATAATTTAAAACCACTCAAATTAATAATTTTTCACTATTAATTATTTCGATTAAAAAAGTTGTTTTTAATTAAAATTTAGTAATTTTCACTATTCATCAGAATATGAAAGTTATCCAAAAAGTACCAAAATTTCACCCTAAGCTAATTTAGATATTCTGAATCCAAAAATGAATTCCATTTTGAAAGATAAAATTTATAAAATTTCAAAAAGTGGGTATTACTATTCATAACGGCTAGTTCATAATAATATTATAATAATATCTCGTTTAGTGAAACTCGGTATTGCGTAATACACACGCTATCGAGGAAGGTCACAATTGCGTGTAATGCAAGGCAAGTCAGTGATGAGTGTTGTGCAAGCTCCTTTTGGTGTAGCTTACAACACAAGACATTAATGAAATTAAAAAGAATATTTTTCATAAAATCTCGGGGTGTTACATTCTACCCCCCTTAAAATGAATTTCGCCCTCGAAATTCGTCGGGGTTATAGATGGTTTACTACTCGAAAGTTTCTTTAATAGAAACCCAAATCAAAAAAAGTAATAACAAAACTTGGCTTTAAAAACTAATGTATGAAACGTAACGGTTACCCAAATTAACTGATCACTGGGTTTTCACGTAGGAGAACATAAGTGAAAATATGGATATGGAAGAAGAATCTAACCATCAAGATATAATGGAGAGTGGTAGAGAACATGGATATGAGAAAAAAATACAACAATCACAGAGCCATAAATTTGTGATGATCTAGGGTACCATATGATTCATCAGATATAAGGGCACTAGGACAATATTTTTGGTTTTCATGATCATTTCCCTAAAGTTGAAGAATTTGAGTTAGAATAAATACTTACTTTATTTTGGTACAATCTCACTATTGTTCATGCCTTGAACAATTTACACTTCATATATTAAAGAAATGAAGTTGAATTTGTTATTCGTGAAGTGTTAGCAGATCATGTGATAGAATGACGAGTCATTCCATCTGTCTCAAACAAAAGGATAGAAAAAGTTATTAAATATACATAAGTCGATCTATTGTGATATTAATCATATATGGTTTCTAAAATGGACTTATACTTCATATATCATACTGATTAATATAATAAAACTAGTTTCTACTAAACATGGACTTCCTGTAGGCCAGTGGTAGGCGATAAAGGCCAGTCGCACTTCAGTTGTGGGTTCGATTCCCACAGCCTTGTCCGACGCGATGGGCTGTCGCCCATCTGCAGGTTGTTCTTTTTCTAAAACTACATTACTATAAAATTCCATCAATAATATTGAAAAAACATCTATCCTTAAACAATACTAACTTATGTCCAACATAATCCATTCCAATCTTTAGGCTTATCCAGAATACTGCTGTCCAATCTCATATTATAGTGAAAACTATTACCAAAGAGTTCATATGAAAAGCATGTTAATACCATCGTTGATCCCCATATATCATGAGATATGTCTTTTTTGTCACATTCTAAACATTTGAAGGCCTTGATCATGTATTCTCTTGAAAAATGAATACCCATTGAATTTTAGTGAAAACATGAGTGCTGTCAAAAGTTAACTCTTTTCACATACCAAAACCTCAAACCATGATATAACTATTTCCTTATATTAGTCATGAGCTCATGAATATTGTTAAACATTTCATTTTCTCCTTATCCCTTTATTATGCACATATCATATTTTTTCCAAAAATATCTCAATCACTTTCCATAGTTACCGGTACCATAAAATTATTGAAAACCACAATAGACCAATACATAAATATTCCAATATTCCACGATACTATATACAACATTATTTTGGAATCCCATTACATAAACACTTAATCATTCCACCACATCGTTTTCATATTCAACATCACCAATAGTGATCGCATGTGACTTTCCTTTGTCCTTTTCCTTATGTGGTTGCTCATGTCAATCATCACTAACCCTTGGATTAGGGAATTTATTAGCATAATGCCCCATTTCCTTGCACTTGAATCATTGAAGTGTTGGTGGTGCGTTCTCTGCAGTCTTTTCTTTATTCACATCATTAGAAACCCTTTTTCCATTACTTCGACACTCAGCTGCTCGATGACCTTCTTTTCCACACTTAAAACATTTTCTAGTCCCTTAATACAATCCCCACCATGATTCTTTCCACACTTTGAGCATAAGGAAACATTCATCTTCTTTTCACCATTATTCTGAGATTTCTCTTTGAACTCCATCTTTCATTTCTTGTCAAAACTATGAGATGGATAAGTAACACCAACTTCCATTTCTACCTTGATATCACAATGCACAATTTCTTCATAGCTACTAAAGTCTCTTATAGCTAATGCCCTTTGAATATTTAGTTTTAAGCCACTGAAGAATCAATCAACTTTACTTTTAGGTTGGATGATAAAGCCAGATGCATACCTTGCAAGCCTTGTAAAATTCGCTTCGTATACACCAACATATTCATCATCCTTTTGCTTTAGTTCAAGAAACTCCTTCTCCATCCTTGTTTGAAGAATACGAGGGAAGTACTTATTGAAAAATCAGTTCTTGAACTCGTCCCATTCCATGGACTCAATTTCAACTCTTGGCCTCGTATTCTTGATAAGATTCCACCTTTGATCAGCTTCACCTTCCAAATGATATAATGCTAAGATGACTTTATCATGTTCAGAATATTGAATAACTGAAAATATCTTTTCAGTGGTACTGATCCATTTTTCAGAAACAAGTGGATCAGAAGACCCACCAAAAGAAGGTGGATGTTGCCTCATGAAGGACTCAATATAATATTGTTCCCTTCTCTGCTCATTTGGAAGTCCATAATGATTCATAGCTTGTGTAAGTATAGCAATAAGATTTTGCACTCCATCTCCCATAACATTTGTTTGTTCAAGAGGAAAATAATTACATTGTCCATTGCATTGATCAACACGGTTCCTTCGGGTTCCAAGCATTGTCTAAATCCCAAAAATAATAGTGTGAGAGGAAAAAATCATGCTAGGGAAAACAACATAATAAAGGGGGAGTACCTTCAATATCTAACATCTTAGGTTTAATTCTAAGATCGTTACCGTAATTCTAGGACTATAACCTATACTTATACTTAACCTTAGGGATATCTCTAGACATACCTTAGATATATCTCTAGGGATCTCACTAAAGTTCTCGCATCCTAGTTTCCAAAGGTTGACTAAACCTTTCCTCAGATACCAACTGTAGAGACCCAAAGCTTTGACGTACATGGACATTACATTATTTTTGCGGAATACTTAGTACATAACAAAAACAGACACACAAAGACCGTAATAGTTTAGTGTCTTTGGAAACTCGGAATATAATCTTCTAATCACAGTGAAAGATCTTCAACATCTCCCATAAAGATCTTCCCCTTTTTTTCTTACCTAAAACCTTTCTTTATATCCTGGGGAAAAGAAAACATAAAAGGGGTGAGCTCAAATTCCCATTAAGGGTAAACATAGAGAACATAAAACAACCCATAAACATTTGAATGCAAAAACTAGAACATAAAATATAAACATCAAAATCCTGAGAAATGACATGAATGTTGGAAGTACATAAGGCATATATCATAAGGGAACATAAATCATGATAAAATAGCATGGGAATGAAACATGTAATTGTGGAAATCATTAAGCACATGTTATGATTTCCATAGTAGCCAAGGCATTGCTGCGAAGACCATCTTAGTGGACAAAGTCCCATTCTGAATCGAGTTCACTCCTCGTTTCAGTCCTGTAACACTGAACCAGATTAACTTACTGTTCTAGCCATGTCTATCTCATGAGATATAAATCTTTACCCAATGCATTGGAGGGAGATATAGGTACCACCCATCTCATAATGAAATCATTCTTACTTGTGCCACAAAATAAACATACATCATTCATAATAACCCAATAATTAAAATGGGTTTCATAAAAATCATCCCATCATCAAATAATCCATATAAAAGGAATGGATATCATTTCATAATAAGAAAAGTGAAGCCATTTAAATCATAGATACATGATAATTGAAATATACACATATGAAATAATGTCATCTTAGATGAAAAATGATTTTGATAAAACACTTGAAATAAATTCTTGAGGAAAATATCCTTTCTTCTTCAAAATTAATTTCTTTTCACAAAACCTCATGCAATTTTAAAAGGAAAAGATTTTGTTTAAAAAAGTCATGAAATATTTTCTAGGAATATTCATGAAAATAAGGCTTTATAAATCCGTAAAAACCCTTTCATGTCATATAAGTTAAAAAGAACATTCTTCTAGTACTTTTACCGGAAAAGTCAAAAAAGTACCACGTAGGGTAAACAAAAGAAAAATTCCTTCCATACCATGGGGTAAAATTAAAAATGGGTAGAAAAGGACTTTAAACATAAATTAAAACACTTTTATAAAACATGGAAAAGGATGATAACAATAACCCCAGTAAATACTTATGAATACACAATCTCGGATAAAAATGAGATTTGAAAATTTATCCCTTACATTAGGTCCGATATGCTTTATATGTATCTGAACCTCCTGTATAATGATTTAAATAATGTCATTGACTTATTACAGAATCATATTCATTGTTATGATATCATATATGGTTCACTTTTGACTTTATATTACCTGTTTTTTTGTAAATTCCATGTTAAAGCAGCGTTTTGGGTAAAATCATTTCATTTATCGTATGTGTTTCAACTTGTCGTTCTTGATATTAATACTTATATCATGATTTACATAAATCCAAAATGTAAAACATGATTTATATATAATATATATTCATCATATACATTTATATTATAGATCTATAAAAGGAAAGAAATATACCGTTCATGGAGACGGTAGGTCATACGTACGCATGAACGCTGTTTTCGTTTCCTTATTGAATTGAATGGAATTAAGTAGATGATATATATATATATATATATATATATAAATAAATCCAGTAGCATTATTATTTCATATATTTCATGATTACTTATTATATATACTTTATAATCATTCTTGAATGATTAACATGGAGAGTGAATCTCATAGCGTCGTGGAGACGGTAGTCCGTACGTACGCACGAGCGATGATATCATTCCCAAGATCATGGAATTGTATTAAAGTGTATGTATAATATTATAGAATCAATATCACATTATAATAATCATATATATTCATTACTTTCACCATTATACCAATCCAAGTAAGGTGGTGGTGGAAAATAGATTACACCACGACGTGGAGACGGTATTCCGTACGTACGCACGAGTGATGATTTTATTTTCCATAGGATGGATAGATGGTACAATATGGTTATTTCATACTTATAATGACATATAATTATATTAGTGATACTGATGTTATTACCTCATAATGAAACAATTAAAAAATAATAAGTGGAAGAAGAAATGAAGTTGAAAGTATTGGTAACGGACATTACGTCTTCTTTGGAGCGCCTCTTTGAGACCTCCTCTTAAGGCACTAAAATTGGTCTTTGAAGAATACCAGGACCTCTAGGATGTTTCTAGGGAAATTTATAAGAGAATTTGTCAGGGGTTGGACTATCTTGAGGGCTCAAAGTGGTGTGATGAAGAGAGGGAGGAGGTGTCCTTTTATAAGGGAGGAGAGGGGGCACCTTTGGAATAACAAAAACTATTATTCTATTATAAAGTCATATTCAGTTTTTAATAGCTCAAAATTGAGTTATTTGAAAGATAATGTGGGTATGGGTCGAAATATTCTCATCCAATAGAATTTAGACAAGTTTAGGTCATTATATTAACCTTAATTGTTAGTTTTAACTCTTAGTTAATTAGATTGACATTTACCATGTCACTTTGTATTTTTATATTATATAGTTAATAAAATTACCATATACATCCAAGAGACCCCAAAGTGGTCCATTAACGATACAACTATCATGACATAAGTATCTTGGCTGAACCATAGATTTTTAGGAAAATAATAACAATTAATAATATAATATTAATTTTAAAAACTATTTTATGTCAATTTTGACACTATTTGGTAATTGATTTTTGTGAAAATTATAACAGAATGATTAGATCTAAAAACGTTAATTAAATAAATAATAACATGTCACATTAACATCTAAAATTATTTTAAATCATAAAAAGTCTCAAATTACATTTATTTGGGTATTTATAACATCAATTATGTCAATATATCATTAATAAGATAATTACTGCATCATCATTGTGTCATAAATAAATTAAATTATTTTACGTCTAAAAATTACAAATAAACTAAAATTATGTAGTAAATCTCTTTATCTTTCTAATGAATATTTATAGTCTAATTTATATTATTTATAACCCAATATTAAAAATGATTTACTTATTAAACTTTGATTTTAACTATTTTAACCCTTCTTTAAATAAATTAATAATAAATGTACTAATCTAATCCAAGTGGGCCTAAATGGTCATATTTTATTCCTAAGGTTGTTTTTGGCCAAATTACACTTATCCAATAGAATTATTACATGTGTTAGGGTAATAATAATATCATTTTTAACCTTAATTACCCTCTTCACTTTTAACCGTAGTAAAAAAAAGTAAAAAGTTATTGTTCACAAAATTTTTTTTTTCATCTCAGTGAACCACATTTTAGTCCTTGATATTAACCGTGTCTCTCGTATTTTCTAAATTCCACTCACAGAAGTGGTAAAATTATGTTTTATGAAAAATTCAGTTTTTTTAACTACAACTTAGTGGTTTCACTATTCATCAAAAAAATTAAAGTTTCCAAAAAAATACCAAAAATTAGGCCTAATATATATTTAATATTATGAATTAAAAATGATGTCTATTTTACCAAATTCAAAAAATATCAGTTTCATTAATTAATTTAAAAATTTATTCCCGTCGTCAAAACAAATAGCATTTTCTTAAGAGATAATAACTATCCAAAGATTGACACTTGTTTATGTCTGGTTTAAATGTGAAATTACATCCAATGAACAAAATTGTATTAAATTGTAAAAATAAATTCTAAATATAGTTTAAAACCACTAAAATTAATAATTTATCACTATTAATTATTTCGATTAAAAAAGTTTTTTTTAATTAAAATTTAATAATTTTCACTATTCATGAGAATATGAAAGTTATCCAACAAGTACCAAAATTTCACCCTGAGCTAATTTTGATATTCCGAATCCAAAAATGAAGTACATTTTGAAAGATAAAATTTAGAAAATTTCAAAAAGTGGGTATTACTATTCATAACGGCTAGTTCATAATAATATTATAATAATATCTCGTTTAGTGAAACTTTGTATTGCGTACTACACACGCTATAGAGGAGGGTCGCGATTGCGTGTAATGCAATTCAAGTCGGGGATGAGTGTTGTGCAAGCTCCTTTTGGTGTAGCATACAACAAAAGACATTAATGAAATTAAAAACAATATTTTTCATAAAATCTCGAGGTGTTACAATATTAAATCATTTTAGATTAATATTCCTCACATTACAAAATATATGCTAGAGGGTCGTAATAGTTTAGTGTCTTTGAAAAATTAGAAGCATAATCATATAACTTGGAGAAATATCTTTAAAATCCCTTTTAATGATCTTCCCTTTTTATTACTCTTACATAAAACCTTTATTAATAAACTAGGGAGAGGAAATATAAGAAAGAGGAGAACTTAGATGCTTAGTTAGGGTAAAAAATGAGATAAGTAATAATAACAAGAGCATAAGGGTAGGATAATATGATAATAATATTATAATATCACACCATTTATATCAAATATCATTATCAAAAGTCATTCCATAAATATTGGAATTTCATGAGACATGAATCATAAGGAAATCAAGATCATAATTCATGAGAGTAAAATAGAGGAATAATACACTAAATTTTTGGTATACGAATAAGAATATAAAATAATATGTCATAGGTACATACCAAGAAATTCATAACATGTAAGTATTGGGATAATAACCCATGTACCTACTTTGGTCTTGGGATTCCCTCCCATGCACCCTCTGGTTTCAGGTTTGGGATTCTATCCCGTGTACCCTATAACTTCGGGCTTTAAATGTCCACTTATTTCAGTCTTGGGATTCTATCCCATTTATTATCTTCTTTAAGTATAATAACTCCTCTTTGTTTCAGTTTTGGTATTCCTTCTTGTGTACCCTCTTGTTTCTGGATTATAATTCCCTCTTAATTCGGGCTTGGGATTCCCTCTTCTGTACCCCCTTTTTCAAGCTTAGAATTCCCTCTTATTTCGAGCTTGGAATGGCCTCCCGTGTACCATTTGAGCTCATAAAATTTTTATCATTACCCAATTCATTAGAGGTATATATAGGTCCCACTATTCACATAATAAATTCATACATGCTTATTTTATAAGATAACAAAAAATTCATTATATCAAGACCCTAAAAAGATATGGGTTTCATAAACATCATATCATAACACATTAAATGAAATGGGTACCATTAAAATTTCTTCAAATCATAACCTATGGAAAATTGATAATTTTTTTTAATTATTTCATCAAAGAATAACCCTTTAAAATAAGAAAGTTTCAAATGCATATAACCCATGGAAGAGAAACAAGTGTCATAAACATCATTTCATCAAACCATAAACCATTCAAGAAAGAATATGAATGATTTTATTGGATCATATCCCCAGTAAATCTTAATATATAAAAAATTATTTCATATTATATGGATAGATATTTTGAAAGATTACACGAAACCTTTCTTATGTAAAATATACTTTCTTTTAAAATCCTTTTAATAAAACCATTTCAAAAATCATTTTCTGATTAAGAAATACTTTTAATTAAATTTAAAACATTTATAGAGGAAAACTTTTTTTCCATTTTGAGAAATGATTTTTAAAACATCTAGTATTTTTATTTTTTTTCATTTAAAATATAATTTAAATATTATAAAGGAATATTGAAAAAATTTAGAATATCATTTTATTTGAAAATAATTTAAAAAATTATAAGTAAATCTTGAATTTTTTTTTGATTTTTTCCTTGAAAAGAGATTTGAAAACATGTAAAGGAAGATTTTAAAATCATTTTAAAAATTTTAGAAAATAAAGAATTTATTTAAAATCCGTTTCCTTTAAAATGAGATTAATAGTTCATTTGAGAACATTCTTGAAATCATTTTTATAAAACATGGGTTGCAAATAAAACAGATTTCCAACCGAAGAGAAAAAATATTAGATTTTATTAAAAACATTTTCTTAGTTAATTAAAATACCAAATAGTGTAAAAATTTCACAATTACTTGGATATAACATTAATATCCAGAGTACACGATAATTCATGAGAGATCTTGAGATATGTATCATAAGATTCCATCAATGGAAGCATAATTATAAACAATCCTGATAAATGATGATATTGTATAAATAAACTGTTATAACTTTGGTAACTTTAAATCATAATCCCAAAGAGAGAAAAAAATTACATGAAGCTTAAAATAACATTAAAATAAAGATATTAATGATATAATATTTCAAAGGTAAGTATATACACCTCTTAGAAGAATACAAGAGCAAAACATGGTATGTGTCTAAAAGAACAAAAGTTGAGACAAATTTACTTTACCGATTTGGTAACTTGTGAAACATAAACCCCATAAAAGAGATATCATAAAATTTATAAGTAAATTAACATAATTTTTGGGATAATTATCGTAGAATACATTCATGGGTTATATATATACCACCCAAAATAAATGAGTGGAGAATGTTGCAAGTATCTTACAAATATAAAAAGTGAGATTGGAAAACCATTGTGGCTTGAGTAACTTTTGAATCATAATCCCCATGGAAGAATAACATACCTATAAACTTATAGTACCAATAAAGGAAATAAATTAATGATATAAATTTCTATAGGGAATTCTTTACACCACACAAAAGAAGTGAGTGGTGAAGATGACATGTATCTCATGGAAATAAAAAGTGAGATGAAATTACCTTACTATAAGTATTGAATTTATTCATACACATTAAAAAATTATGTATAATAAATATAATTTTATTATAAATATAAAAAAGAAAAATATTATTGTATATAATATCATATAATATTTTTTATGACTTAATATTACCTGTTTAATAAGAGCTCTATGTTAATGTTATGTTTTGAGTAATAAATGCTTTTCTTGTCCTACATGTTTTGACATGTTATTATTAATAATATTAATTAGATCATGATTTAATTATTTATATAATGTAAAACAAGATATATATATATATATCATATATATTCACTATATAAATATTTTTAATAATCTATTAAAGATTTAAATATTGAATGGAATACATCATTCATGGAGACGGTAGGTCATACGTTCGTGTGAATGTTGTTTTAATTTTATTTTCGTATTGAAATAATGAATGTAAATGACACACACACACATATATATTATTATAATATTATAATTATTATGACATATATATAATATAACTTCATTAAAATCATCCTTAATACATTCCATGTTAATTGTTAATGGATCACATCATTTTAAAGAGGCGGTAGTCCACACATTCACAAACGAAGTTATCATATTTAAACAAAAAAAATACATTAAGGTATATGTTATATAATATTTATAGAAGAATAAATACCTGATTAGTACAATATATATAATATAAAAAAATATTTCCCATCATAATTTCCACCCATGATATGTTGTAATGTAAAAACAAACAACATCATTTTGTGAGGCGATAGTTCACCATACACAATATTGGTAAGTTAGTTACCCATTTGATGGATGTGTGCGAAGTTGTAGGTCAAAAACTTGTAATAAAAACATATTAGTATATTTATGATACAGAGGTTGTTATATAATCCTGGAATAATAATATTTTAGTGGATCGAGAATGAAAATAAAACAATAGATCTTGTGGATGGATGCAACCTCTTCTTTGAGAAACTCTTCTTGGGATTCACCAAAGGGAATTCCTTGGTTGGATTTATGCATACATTTGGGATTATAGGTTGATATTAGGTATTTTGGGATCTTATTTTGGAATGGTTTTGATGAGAAAAAGTGGCCTGAGATGTGTAAGGGGAAGATTGGATGCCTTTTATAGAGGAGTGACATCCTTGTAAATACCAAAAGGTAAACAATATTGAGAGGTCTCCCTTACCTCACATGCTTAAAAAATGGAAAAATAATTAATTAATGGATAATTATGTTTGATTAAAACCCCCAACACAAAAAATAACTATATTTTTATAAAATTTTCCATAACTTCTAAATTTAATTATTTTTATTATTTTCATTTTTATTAATGTAACTATTTTTCTATTCTAAGTAATTTTAACATTAAGAATAAATTAAAGATATATTTATTATAAAATATAGATCCAATGAATTATAAATATTATATTTAATTTAAAAACTATAAATGCCACGTGTTTTGGAAATTAATTTTAAAACAACCGCATGTAATGCGTAAAAACACTACTTTAACCTGAACCACGCTAACAATATTTTTACTATCTATAGGTAAATATGTTAATTATAAAAGATAATTTGATCCAAAATGGAACATATTTTATATTTAATAACACATAAAAATCAATTGGTTGATGAAATTATTTTTATTAATTTTAAATCATTTAATAAAATATCATTTATTATAAAATAATATTAATGTAAATTTTGACATTATTTAGTTAATTTTTATTTATAGATATAAAAACAATGTTGGAATTAAAATATATTAATTTAATAACTATTTAAAGGGATATATTCATCTAAAAAATAAAATAACTTAATAATTCATTAAATTCACTTTCTTTCTAATATTTATAGCATCATCTATTTATTTAATTATTAACTAAATGATCCATGTGTTAGTGTTTGTTAAACATTTAATATAAATAATTCATCCATAACAATTATAGTTAAATTATCATGATAAAAAACTAATCTAAATTTCAAAATAATTTTTATAAGTGAAACTATGTAGCTTCTTCCATACTCTAAATCTTTATAAATGTTAAAGGTTAGGAAAGTTCACTTTTTGTATTTTTCTTTACTTTACTTATCATATAGGTCATTTTCATAGAATTGTTTTCTAATAAATCATTAAATTCAAAAAAAGAGGGGATATGGTCAAACTATAATTATCCAATGTATTTTGGAAAAGTTTATGGTCCATTTTAGCCTTTAAGTTCAAGGTTTAGTCCCTTATTAAGATTAATTTTACCTTAATCAATGAAATTAATTTTAATTTCTACCACTAATATTTTTGGTCAAAAATAAGTTTATATTATTATAATATACATATTATAATTACTAAAACTATTTGTGACAATTTTTAAAATTTCAATTCACATAAGTGTAAAAATAAAGTTTAAAATTAATCCTGGAGACGCTGCAAAACAGTGGGGTTTTAAGGGGAAAAGTTAAAATGTTTGAATTGTTTTTATATCAAGTTTCAATGTAAAATTTTTAAAGACTCGTAAAATTAAAGAGAAATTTTTTTTCTTAATTTTCTTTGGGATTTTACAAGAACGCAGTTTCTGACGGCACCTAATTCCGAAGCCTGAAATCATTTTCCAAAATTTAGCTCGGGTACTTTCAGTGAACGAATGAACGAGTTTTCCTATCTTTTGGACTGGTGCTCGGAATCGAATTCCGAGGGTATCGATAGAATCACAGTGCCGATAATTTCTTAAGAACACCTTTTCCGGAGTTGCGTTTTCTCAGGTGAGGTTATTAATTAATTGGGTTAACTAAAGAATAAAATAAAATATTTTGCAACAGATTTTATTTTTATTCTAAGTAGTGTTAACCTAGGCATGGTGGTTAGAGTGGGACCCACTGATATCCTAACTCATAGGTTGGATATTAGTGAGGTGGGGCCCACATGAGCCCCACCCCCCTTTATTTCCTTTTTACCTCCCACGTGCATTTAATTTGGTAACTCAACCGCGCCCCCCTTTTTTTTAAATTCCAAGTCAACTCCCGCGTTTAATTGGATTATTAAACTCCTCATTATTTGGTCAATGCTCGATAATTAAATCGTGATTTAATTTTGAGTTTCAAAAACAGATGGCATGTGTAATAAAATAAGGCAATGCCTTATTTTATTATTATTGTTTCGTTGTCCGAGAGGGATTGGGAGAGGAATTGCTCAAAGCCTTTGAATCTTCATCTTCTTCGTTGGAGAATGCGAAGAAGGACGAAGAACACCGACCTCTGACAGAAGACGATGAAGAACGCTAGTTCCCTAGAGATCGATGACGCGGCGCCATGTACTGCGATGCCGACGATCCTCCTTCCGCGACGTCGTCTTCTGCGACGTCCCTTCCCTGCGATGAACCTTCGTTCAACAACTCTTGAGGTAGGGGTTAATTGTTTTTTCCCATGAATTATTCCTTTTCCATTCATAGACTTCTATTTGGGCCTCCTCTTATCGTAATAATGGGAGGAGGTAGCACCACACGAACATGGCCGACCCTCCTCCCCCTTTGATGATTGTGTTTGTTGCGGTTCGAAAGAAGGCAGCATGATGCAATGACACCGCGCAGAAACATGGGGAAATGTGGCGAAGATGTGCGGCGCCGTCGCACCGCGCTGTTGAGGCCAAACGAACCCGCGACCGGAGTCGGGCTGCAGTGAAGGGGCGCGGCGCCTTCGCGCTGCGCCTTCGCGCTGCGCCAGAGAACCACGAAGACACCGTGACCAGAGCGGAGCCGCAACGGAGGGGCGCAGTGCCGTCACGCGGCGCCGGTCGAACAAGGCCGCTGCTCGAAGCCGCGGCGGTGCAAGGCGGGGCGGCCGGAACTGCCGGCCGCCGGCACCTCGGAGGGGCGGGACCCCGGCGGTCCGGCGCCAGCAGCACCGGCTTCCAAGAAACCGGGGGTCGTAACCCCTGCTTGGACGAAGGAGCGGCCCCCCACGTGGGGGCCGCAGTTTCTTAATCAGGCGGCAGAGACCCCCCTGTTCCGCCCAGCTCGGCGCTGGCCGAGCTCGCCAAACGGGCCGCACGAGCACGCCAGGCCACCGGCCCCCCTGGCCGGGCTGGGCCGCGCCCTAATGGGCTGGACCCGGACCCGGTTCGGGCCGACCCAGGGGGTCTTGGGTCGGGTCGGTCCAGGCCCAAAACGCCCTTTTCTCTGACATGTTTGTTCAAATACCTGTAGATGGGTCTACAGACCCCTGATCAACGCAACGTTAGTTGTGATACGATACTTGGATCGAGACAGTCGTTTCAGTATATTACACTCAAGGTTTCGGAGAACTTTGGGTACGGCCGGGTTGGTTCGAACACGAAACCAACCGGGCCCTCAGAGCGAAAACACTTATAACTTGAGCTTCGGACATCCGATTGACGTGCCGTCGACTTTGTTGGATTATATTAGTGATACGGACCTTTTGGATTACTCGGATCGAGGTTTGGACACATTTGGAGTGCGGTCGGGTTGGTTTTGACTTAGAAACTAACCTGGCCCCTGGAACGAAAAGGCCAATAACTCTCAGACTGGGCGTCTGATTGATGCGCCGTCTGTCACGTTGAGTTCCTCTTATCGATATGGAACTTTGAGATAAATCAACTCCGGACTACGTGTCAGTTCATGTATCGACCCCTTGGCTCGTGGAGTGGACCCTCCTGGAAATGAGCATGCTGTGTGCGGGAACCCTAGAGCTGGTTGTAACTGCGACTGTGGCGACTGCACTGAAAACCTATGTGGGTTCGACTGCGATGAAGATCATACTAAAATCCTATGTGGGTTCGATGGCGATGAAGACTGCACTGAAATCCTATGTGGGTTCGGCAGCGATGAAGACCGTACTGAAATCCTATGTGGGTTCGACGGTGATGAAGACTGCACTGAAATCCTATGTGGGTTCGGCAGCGATGAAGACCGTACTGAAATCCTATGTGGTTTTGACGGTGATGAAGACTGCACTGAAATCCTATGTGGGTTCGGAAGCAATGAAGACCATACTGAAATCCTCCGTGGGTTCGATGGCAATGAAGACTCCACTGAAATCTTATGTGGGTTCGGCAGCTTGGCTGGTTTGGTATCCTACGTGGGTCCCAGCTTAGATGAATCAATGGGTATATCTGATCATCTCTATCACCGAAGAAGTATACCTGTGTGAGCTGAGTCTGGACTTCAATCAATATCTTCAATATGATTGACTTACTATCCTTTGTGATTTGGGTTGTACTCCTATGTGGACATGATCGAACATGGGATCAGATGTTGGAGCCGAACTAGAATTTATGACTTTGGTATATGTATGGGCATATACCTAAGTAGTGTTGGATGTTACTTAGTGATTGTATCTTTCCTTTGTGAATTATCCTTTATGGATTCTCGGAGACCTTCGGGGGTCTCGGGATCCCTACTAAGTAGCGTATACTCACCCCTGCACGGGCTATGCCCGCACTACGTTGTGTTGGATGTAGACGGTGGGTAGCGCTGATCATGGTTGAGGCTTGTGGAGGAAGTCGGTACCTGGAGGTGGACCATTGGGCGGTACGTACACGGATCGGACGGCTGGACCCGAGGAGCTGAGGAGGCTATCTGTACCCACCCTTCAGGTGGGACTTCCAGTGTACGACTCGGCGTTGCTGCTTTACTTTCAGTTGCTATACTTATTTTCAGTTGTACCTTAGTTTCAGTTTGGGTTTGTATTCTGGACCACTTACTTTTCCACACTACTTTTGTACCCAGTTTTACTTAGTGCTTACTTCTGCTTGCTTACTTTGTGGTGTTTTTTACTTTATAAAGGCAATGCCTTCTACTTTTGTTGGTATTTATGCCTTGGTGCTAGTTTCCAGCCCCTGGCCTTTAGGAGGCGGGCTTGGGGTAGTCACGGCATGGGTCCCGAGGACGGGTCGTGACAAATTGGTATCAGAGGAGGTCGGTTCTACCACAGTACTCAGGACTCTGATCTTTCTTCTATGTGAAGAAATAGTGTTAAGGGTATTGAGTATGTTTATCAGTCCAGGGAGTCCAGTGTTGGTGCGGCGGCTGACGTATCCATACACCAGGACCCTGACTTCTGATTTTCGACTCAATGCACGAAAACATTGATTGCATATGTGTTTCAAAATTTTTCTTTGTGATTACTTTGTGTCAGCTCACCAGGTATACTGTTTGACCATAGCACACCTGTTTCTTTTCAAGATGGCCCCACGATGACAACCAACTAGGGTTTCGAGATTTGAGCGAGACGACAACCCACCGAGCGATGAGGCCTCGATGCAGGGCCCTTTGACAGCGGAGGCACCTGCGGTACCTATACCCGCCGAGCCACCGATGCTACCAGCCCCAGCCGCTGATAGTGCACGTCGCCTTAGTGCGCTGCATGAGTTTCAGCGTCAGAGACCGCCCAGGTTCTGCGGGGAGACGAACCCTCAGGCAGTCGAGGATTGGTTGGAGGCAGTTGTTCGAGTTTTCAGGTTAGTGGGGACACCAGCTGACCTCATGGTGGTCATCGTAGCGAGCCTCCTGCACGCGGAAGCAGGCAGATGTTGGAGCTTGATGCTCTAGGTGCACGACGAGGCATCTCTCCTCTGGACGGACTTTGAGAGCCTCTTTCGGTCAGAGTTCATCCCAGCCAACCTCCGTGCGGTGCGCATCCAAGATCTTCTACAGCTGCAGCAGGGTAGCATGACAATCGCCCAGTACTCGGCGAGATTTACCGACCTCTCGCGCTATTCGACGGACATGGTACGATACCCATTCTTCCGAGACCGGACCTTCGATCACAGACTGAGGCACGAGATCAGGGCATCGAAGATCTCCCTCAGTATTCCGACACAGGCAGGAGTACTGGAGCGAGCTCTTCTCATAGAGAGCTTTCTTGCCGAGCCTATGCCAGTAGCGAGACCTACCGCAGGGCGGCACATAGCAGAGACGTCTGCAGCTGGCAGTTGATGGATGTCACAGGGGTCTAGGCGGACCGGACCATCAGGCAGACGACCTTAGGACACGGGCTCAGAGGTGTGGGGAACAGGGCGCAGAGCCAGCCTTCCGAGGAGCAGTCAGTGCTACACATGCGGTGGGAAGGGCCACATGGCTCGTGACTGCCCGACCCGCCATGCAGAGGAGCAGCAGACGGTTGAGGGGCCACCTAGGCAGAGACAGAGGGTCGACCGTGGTGGTCCTCTGAGTGTAGGCAGATGAGGCAGGGTAGCTGGTCGAGTAGCAGGTGGTGGGAGACACTTTGAGGCTTTACCACCACCACCACCAGGAGGTCCACCCCGACCACAGGGAGCTGGCGGGCAGAGACAGGCTCAGCTTCAGGCAGTAGAGGCCTATGACTATGACGTTCCAGAGATGATTCGAGGTACTATCTGTGTCTTCACCACCCTTGACGAAGTTCTTATAGACACAGGAGCGAGTCATTATTTTATTTCCGCTGCCCTTGTTCGGAGCTCGGAGATTCCGGCAGAGCCGTTGGCTCGATCCTTACAGCTAGAGACTCCTACGGGAGTAGACTCGACAATAACGCAATGGTGCCGGCAGTGTGAGCTTACTGTAGGAGGAGAGAGCTTCAGCTAGGATCTTCTTGTAGAGGCGTCGAGGCCTTACGACGTCATCTTGGGCATGGATTGGTTATCTACAGTCCATGCTTAGATTGACTATATTAGGCGCAAGGTACAGTGTGTTCGCACCGATGGGAGAAGGTTTACCTTCACTAGAGAGAAGGGAGCCTTTGCAGCATAGGATGAACTGACACAGAAGAGAGGAAAACCCATCACTCATCAGCTGGCTAGCCTCATCCTAGGAGCAGTTGACGTGCAGAGTCCTAGTTTTCCTATAGTGGTGGATCAGTATGCGGATGTTTTCCCTAACGACGTTCCAGGACTAGCTTCTCACAGAGAGGTAGACTTTTATATTGACATGTACCCCGGGACAACCCTGATATCCACTCCATCATATCAGATGGCTCTCGCTGAGCTTCGAGAGCTACAGGTACAACTGGAGGACTTGCAGAGCAAGGGATTCATCTGACCCATTGTTTCACCCGGGGCTTCCCTGATATTGTTCGCCAAGAATGCGAACGGGAGATTGCGACTTTGTGTTGACTATCGTCGCCTGAACCAGGTGACCGTGAGGAAAAAGTATCCGCTACCGAGGATTGATGACCTCTTAGATCAGCTCAAGGGAGTACGGTGGTTCTCAAAGATGGACCTTAGATTAGGCTATCATCAGTTCAAAGTTCGAGACGAGGACGTGCAAAAGATGACCTTCAGATGTCGGTGTGGCCACTATGAGTTCTTGGTTATGCCTTTAGGCGTAACCAACACTCCAACAGTGTTCATGGGTCTCATGAAAATTATCTTTCAGCCATAACTCGATCGATTTGTCATGGTCTTCATCGACGACATATTGATATACTCGACCACTGAGGAGGAGCACGCCTACGACTTGCGGGTTGTACTGGACACACTCCGAGAGCACCATCTTTATGGAAATATCTCAAAGTGTCAGTTCTGGATAGGCGAGGTCCACTTCTTGGGACACGTCATCTCTGAGGCGGGAGTTGTGGTGGATCATGTGAAGATCGAGGCAGTGCTAGTTTGGGAGCCACCTAGGAGCGTGACAGAGGTGCGAAGTTTCTTGGGGCTAGCTGGGTACTACCAGAGTTTTGTGCCAGACTTTTCCAGAGTTGCGTCACCACTCTCAGCTTTGATGAAGAAGGGGAAACCCTTCGTGTGGTCATACAGATTTCAGTAGAGCTTCAAGGAGCTGAGACAAAGATTGACCAACACGCCTATCTTGAGGCTACCGGAGGAGGGAGTAGGGTACGTAGTCTACTGCGATGCATCAGGGAACGGACTTAGATGTGTCATGATGCAAGAGCGGGCCATGATCGACAATGGATCACGTCATTTGAGGCAGCATGAACAGAACTATGCTACCCCTGACCTGGAGTGAGCAGCAGTGGTATTCACTCTGAAGATGTGGCGAAACTATCTGATGGGCGAGCTCTTTAGAGTCTACTCTGACCACCAGAGTCTAGGTACATCTTCTCGCAGAAGGACCTGAATCTGAGACAACGGCAATGGCTTGAGTTCCTCCAGGATTATGAATTTGAGATAGTCTATACTCCTAGAAAGGGGAACGTGGTAGCCGATGCCCTCAGTAGGAGGATGGCCATTCAGCTACTCGGTGAGGCGATGGAGCTGCTAGACGCTTTGTAGATATACTTGGTGGATAGATATGGAGTAGCCTCTCTTCAGTCACTCACAGTCACTCCTCCACTACTGCAGTGGGTTAGAGAGGCACGTCATGGGGATGCTGAGTGTGAGACGCGGCATGTGCAGATATCCTCAGGACATGCACCTGATGGATTCTCTGTAGGAGGAGAGCACGTCGTCCTTTTCAAAGGACGTACCATGGTACCCGTTTTTTTAGAAGAGGAGGTTATGAGAGAGTTTCACACTTCCCCTTTAGTGGTAAATCCTAGAGTGGCGAAGATGTACCAGGATCTCAGACGACAACACTGGTGGCCAGGTATGAAGAAGGCCATGGCAGTGTTCATTTCTCGATGCCTCACCTGCCAGCAGGTGAAGGAAGATCACCAGGTACTAGAAATCTTGGTACAACCCTTAGAGGTCCCGGAGTGGAAGTGGGATAGGATATCTATGGAGTTCGTGACTGGAATTCAATGCACATCCAGAGGTAACGACTACATTTGGGTGATTTTCGAACGACTCACCATGTCGGCCCACTTTTTACCCATCAGAGAAGGTCCAGGTCATCCAGGAGCGGATGAGGACAACACAAAGCTGGCAGAAGTTGTATGCTGATAGGAGGCGGAGGCCACTGGAGTTCAAGGATGGCGACCACGTCTTCTTACGGGTCTCACCTCAACGTGGATTACGGAGATTTGGACGAGGCGGCAAGTTATCTCCGCGCTTCATCGGACCATTCCAGGTCCTCAGAAGGATAGGCGAGGTGGCTTATCGCCTGGCTCTACCACCTCAGTTGCACCAGGTGCATGACGTCTTCCACATATCTCAACTGAGGAGATACGTGCATGACCCGACGCATATCATCGACCATGGGGAGTTGGACATTGACGATAGGGAGAATTTTACGGAGGTCCCGGTGGAGATCGAGGATCGACAGGAGTGGGTCCTACGTGGACGGTCGATACCTCTAGTGCGCATCAGATGGCAGCATGGGAACCTCCAAGAGAGCACTTGGGAGCAGGAGGCTCAGATACGTGCATAGTACCCACATTTGTTCCCCTAGTTTATGATGTATTGTTACAGGGAAGTAAAGCCCTGAAGTGGGAGTAATGTAGAGACCCATAAAATTCAAGGGAATTTTTTTTTCTTAATTTTATTTGGGATTTTACAAGAACGTAGTTTCTGACAGCACCTGATTTCGAGGCCCGGTGTGCCCAGAATCATTTTCCAAAGTTTATCTCGGGTATGTTCAGTGAACGAACGAGCGGGTTTTCCTAACTTTTGGATGGTTCCCAAAATCAAATTTAGAGGGCACCGATGAAATTGTAGCACCGATAATTTCTTAAGAACACCTTTTCCGGAGTTGCGTTTGCTCGGGTGAGGTTATTAATTAATTGGGTTTACTAAAAAATAAAATAAAATGCTGTGCAACAGATTTTATTTCTATTCTAAGTAGTGTTAACCTAGGCATGGTGGTTGAAGTGGGACCCACTGATATCCTAACTCCTAGGTAGGATATTAGTGAGGTGGGGCCCACAGGAGCCCCACCTCCCTTTATTTTATTTTTACCTCCCATGTGAATTTAATTTGGTAACTCACCCGCACCCCCCCTTTCTTAAATTCAAAGTCAACTCCCATGTTTAATTGGATTATTAAACGCCTCATTATTTGGTCAAAGCTCGATAATTAAATCGTGATTTAATTGTGAGTTTCAAAAATAGATGGCATGAGTAATAAAATAAGGCAACACCTTATTTTATTATAGTTGTTTCGTTGTGCGCGAGGGATTGGGAGAGGAATTGCTCAAAGCCTTTGAATCTTTATCTTCTTCGTTGGAGAACACGAAGAATGACGAAGAACGCCAGCCTCCGACGGAAGACAACGAAGAATGCTAGTTCCCTGGAGATCGACGACGCGATGCCATGTACCGTGACACCGACGATCCTCCTTCCACGACGCCGTCTTCCACGATGTCCCTTCCCCGCGATGAACCTTCGTTCAACAATTATTGAGGTAGGGGTTAATTGTTTTTTCCCATGAATTATTCATTTTCCATTCATCTACTTCTATTTGGGCCACCTGTTATCGTAATAACGGGAGGAGGTCGGACCACACAAACACAGCAGACCCTTCTCCCCCTTTGATGATTGTATTTGTTGTGGTTCGAAAGAAGGGGGCGCGGTGCAATGGAACCGTGCGGAAACATGGGGAAATGTGGCGAAGATGCGCGACGCTGTCATGCCGCGCCGTTGAGGAGAAACGAACCCACGACCGGAGTCGGGCCACTGAGAAGGGGCGCGTCGCCATCACGCGATGCCGGTCGGATAAGGCCACGGCTCGAAGCCACGGTAGTGCAAGAGAGGGAGGCCGGAACCGCCGGCCGCTGACACCTCGTAGAGGCGGGACCCCAGAGGTCCCGCAGTAGCAGCACCGACCGGCCGGACCGGGCCTACCAGCTTCACGAAACCGGGGGTCGTAACCCCAGGCTGGCCAAAGGAGCGGCCCCCCATGTGGGGGCCGCAGTTTCTCAACCAGGGGGGCAGCGCCCACCCTGTTCCGCCCAGCTCGGCGCTGGCCGAGCTGGCCACGCGGGCCGCGCGAGCGTGCCAGGCCACCGGCCGCCCAGCCGGGCCGAGCCACACCGACCAGGCCGGGCCGCGCCCACCGAGCCGGGCCGCGTCCTAATGGGCTGAACCCAGACCCGGTTCGGGCCGACCCAGGGGGTCTTGGGCCGGGTCGGTCCGGGCCCAACACCCCCTTTTCTCCGACAGGTTTGTTCAAACGCCTGTATCTTGGGATAAGGTCCCCCGATCGACGCACCGTAAGTTGTGATGTGATCCTTGTATCGAGACGGTCGTTTCGGTATATTACACTCAAGGTTTCAGATAACTTTGTGTATGGCCGGGTAGGTTCGAACACGAAACCAACCGGGCCCTTAGAGCGGAAACGCTTATAAATTGAGCTCCGGACATCCGATTGACGTGTCGTCGACTTCGTTGGATTCCTCTTAGTGAGACGGACCTTTTGGCTTACTCCGATCAAGGTTTCGACACAGTTGGAGTGCAGTCAGGTTGGTTTTGACTTAGAAACCAACCAGGACCCTTGAACGAAAAAGCCAATAACTCTCAGACCAGGCGTCTGATTGACGTGCCGTCTATCACGTTGAGCTCCTCTTGTCGAGACGGAACTTTGAGAAACATCAACTCCGAAATATGTGTCAGTTGATGTATCACCCCTTGGCTCGTGGAGCGGACCCTCCTGGAAACGAAAATGCTGTGTGCGGGAACCCTAGAGCTGGCTGCGACTGCGACTGTGACGGTTGCACTGAAATCCTATGTGGGTTCGGCAGCAATGAAGACCGTACTAAAATCCTATGTGGGTTCGACGGCGATGAAGACTACACTGAAATCCTATGTGGGTTAGGAAACGATGAAGACCATACTGAAATCCTGTGTGGGTTCGACGACGATGAAGACTGCACTGAAATCTTATGTGGGTTCAGCAGCGATGAAGACCGTACTGAGATCCTATGTGGGTTCGCCGATGATGAAGATAGCACTGAAATCCTATGTGGGTTTGGTAGAGATGAAGACCGTATTGAAATCCTCCGTGGGTTCGATGACAAAGAAGACTGCACTGAAATCCTATGTGGGTTCGGCAGCTTGGGTAGTTTGGTATCCTACGTGGGTCCCAACTTAGATGAATCAGCAGCTATATCTGATCATCTCTATCATCGAAGAAGTATAATTGTGTGAGCTGAGTCTTTACTTCAATCAATATCTTTAATATGATTGAATTACTATCCTGTGTGGTTTGGGTTGTACTCCTATGTGGGCGTGGTCGAACTTGGGCTCGGATGTTGGAGCCGAACTAGAATTGATGACGTAGGTATATGTATGGGAATATACCTAAGTAGTGTTGGATGTTACTTCGTGATTGTATCTTTCCTTTGTGGATTATCCTTTGTGGATTTTGGGAGACCTTCGGGGGTCTTGGGGTCCCTACTATGTAGCGTATACTCACCCCTGCACAGGTTATGCCCGCACTACGTTGTGTTGGATGCAGATGACAGACAACGCTGATCATGGTTGTGGCTTGTGGAGAAAGTCGGTACCTGGAGGTGGAACACTGGGCAGGACGTACACAGAGTGGACGGATGGACCCGAGGAGCTGGGGAGGCTATCTGTACCCACCCTTCAGGTGGGACTTCCAGTGGACAGCTCGACGTTGCTGCTTTACTTTCAGTTGATGTACTTCTTTTCAGTTGCACCTTACTTTCAGTTTGGGTTTGTATTCTGGCCCACTTACTTTTCCGCCCTAGTTTTGTACCCAGTTTTACTTAGTGCTTACTTTTTCTTGCTTACTCTGTGGTGTTTTTTTACTTTATAAAGGCAGTGCCTTCCCCTTTTGTCGGGATTTACGCCTTGGTGCTAGTCGCCAGCCCCTGGCCTATGGGAGGCGGGCTTGGGGTAGTCACGGCACAGGTCCCGAGGACGGGTCGTGACAAAATAGGTTCCAATGACCAAAATTGAATTAATTTATGTAAAATTGGTATAATTAAACTTTAAAGTAAAATTAAAAAAATTATTTAATAATACAAATAAATTAGATGAAAAGAAATTTTGAATTAAAATTTATTATTTTTCTATATTTATAAAAAATGAAATATTTCAGAAAAATATCAAAAATTCACCCTAATATAATTTTGAAATTATTAATTAAAATATTAATTTTATTGAATATTATTTAATTTCTAAAAGTTCTTAATATTAATTTTTTTTGGTTCAAAAAGGGAAATAAAAATGAGTTCATTTGAGAAATTATTGTTTCCAAACATATAAATGTTTTACAAAAAATTAAATGTTTTTTCATAATTATGTTTTATTTATATAAAACCATTATAAATATTATTTAATAAGTGGTTATTATTAATAATATTACTATGTTTAATTACTATGTTATAACTACTCATTTAAATAATTATAATAATAATACATTCCTTTATAGAAACTATCTGTTTCATGTAAAGAAAACCAAATCGGTGTTGCATGTAGCACAAACATAACTTGGTGTGGCATATAATACAATAAAAAGTTAGTGGTTTCATATAAAATAAAGTATATTTAAGTTTTTTTAAAACTAAAATATCAGTAAAATAAAATTAAATCGAAAAACATATTTCAAAAAATCCTGGGGTGTTAAATTCTACCCCCTTAAATGAATTTCACCCTAAAACATAATCTGGGCTATAAAAGGTTTAATACTAAAATTTTATATTCATAGAGACCCATATAATAATTATTAATACTAAAACGTTCTTTTAAAATAAAAATAGAAACCATAATGGTTATGTAATGTAATCATAACTAGGTCTCCACATAGAAGGACATAGGTTGGGAGTAAATATTGGATATAAAATAAAACCATAAATTACTATAGATAGTGATAAATATCATTGATCATCAATAAGTGAATGGTCAATGTAAAGGTAAGGACCTCAAAACCATAGATCTATGACGATTTATAAGACAATAAGTTCAATAGAAACAAGGATATTAGGATAAGTATTTTCCAATGTCCTTTTCATAGAGGAATTATTTTACTGGCTAAGTACATAAGGAAATACAATTACTTGATTTTATTCCATTTAATGTGCATAATATTACCCTTGGATTATGTGGTTATTGATTTCCATTTCATCACTTAGTACAAGAAATAAAGGAGAATTTTTCATTCCTAAATCATTAGTAGATCATGAAATCCATAAATAGAATGATAAGTCATACAATCTATATTTTGTTATCATAATAACAAAATGGTTAAAAATGGTTATCCAATATTTATAAATCCTAAAATAGTGATATAATACTTTAATCTCACAATTTTCATCTTATGTTTTTTTAAACCTTTCCATAAATGGTTAACCTTGTAACCCTTCCAAAAGAGTAAAATACAAAAATTTTGAATGAAGGTCACTAATTCATCTTAACATTTATCCCCCATATATCATAAATTATCTCTTTTTTGTAACATTAAAAACATACAAATACCCTTATCATATATTCTCTTGAAACATGGTAATAACCTAACATACCATAAAACCTCTATGAAAACATACATGCTTGCTTATTCTAAAGAATAATGAATATATTCCTTAAATCAAAGAAGTTGTAAACTTCATCAATGATAACTTATAACACTTTTACCATAGATCCTTTATCAGTTATGATTTCATAAATACTATCCAATTTAATTTATCCATACCATCATCTATTTTTACATATAAAGAATCATTTTCTCATCCTCAGGAACATGTTTAGTTTTTTCCTTCCCTTAATGTAACATTTATATTAAATCAATTATCTAAGTCATTAGTACCATTTAAATAATTCTTGAAAATATATAAAACAATTTTATATAATGAATATTTATATACTTTATGGTTCATATAACATAATATTTTAATTCCAAAACATATACACTTCAATCATCCAAATTTATTCTAAATCCATTATTCTGGATTTGTCAACTTATTCCTTAATAAACTTTTCCTAGAATATAAAATATGAATCATGTATTAAGGTTCATAAACTTAAATATAATCATTTTTATTATGTTTAATGTATAAATAAGTATTAAAATATCAGATACCTTTCACATTTCATTCACAGTCTTTTTTTCTTTAGCAGTATAACCAATACTCATACTATCTTCACAGCTGTTTTCATGAGACTTTCACTTAGAAAATCTATTTTCATAATTCCCGTACTTTACACATATGAAAAAATCAATGTTAACCATTTTTCATTCTAGTTATCTATATTAAATAAATATAGAAAGAATAGTGTTAGAAACAATTATCCTAATGAAAAACCACTTAATCATGAAAAATTAATAATAGGATGTCTAAATCACGACACATAATTTTTAATTTATGAAACCATGGGTTTATCCTATGTTTCTCATTGTTTTATTCTCTTTAAATTCTTCATGATGTTTCATAAGGATTATTTAAATTTAAAAGGAATATCCCCCAAGGGTGTTAAACTAGGTGCTCACTATGGCCCATTTTTGTGCACCAGTTCTCGATCGAGTTTATCTCAATACAGTGTTTCCAAGGTTGTTACCCCTATGTACATATGTTCTAGACCAAAATAGACTTTTAGTATCTTTATAGGATTATTCTTTAGGAAACCACTTGCTCTATATTTTACCAAAATTCTAGGAAATTATCCTAGACTTGAACTCATCCTTAGACTCATCATTAGAGAAATTCCTAGACATATCCTTAGAAATATCTCTAGTGATATCACTAATTTTTTCTTATCCAAGATTCCAATGATTTACTAAACATTTAATTTGATACTAAATATAGATACATAGGCTTAACATAAATGTTTATTCATCATTTTATATGAATATACAACACATTACAAAAATACATGCCTGAGGACCATAATAGTTTAGGATATTTGGAAAATTGTAAAAATAATCATACAACTTGTTGAATGATCTTAAATATTTCCCTTAAATATATCCCCCTTTTATTAATCATACTTTAATAATTTCTTCGTAACCTATAGAAAGGAAACATAAAAAAAGGGTGAGCTGAGATGCTCAGTAAGGGTAAAAAGGGGAGATATGTAAGCATAACATGAGAATATGATAAAAATATTATAAGATCATTACATACATGTAAAATATAGTTATCAATAGTCATGGAATAAATATTATTAGTTAATGAGACATGAATCCTAAGGAAATCAAGAGAATAATCCATGAGAGCATAACAGATGAATAAAACATGAAATTTTTGGTAAAAACATAATCATAGAAAATACTATGTCAAGGATACCTACTATGTACTTTATAACATGATAGTATTAGGATAATAACCCATGTACCTACTTTGGTTTTTGAATTCCGTCCTACGTACCCTCTTGTTTTGGGTTTTGGAATACCTCCCGTGTACCCTCTTTTTTTTAGCATAGATTGCCCTCTTTTTTGGGCTAAAAATAACCTCTTGTTTTGGGATTCCCTCCTATGTAACCTCATGTTTCAATCTCAGAACACCCTCTTTTTTCAGTCTTGGTATTCCTCCTATGTAACTACTTGTTGTAGTCTTATAATTCCCTCTTGTTTCGTGCTTCGGATGCCCTCCCATGTACCCTCTTGTTTTGGGCATAGAATGTCCTCTTATTTCAGGCTTGGGATACCTTCCCATGTACTCTTTGATCTCATAAAAAATTTATCCTTACCCAATTAATTGGAGGGATATATAGGTCCCACATATCACATGATGAAATCATACATGCATATTCCACAAGATAATAAAACATTCATCATATTAGGTCCCAGAAGAAAAGATGGGTTTCATAAGCATCATATCATAACCCATGAAATGAAAAGGGTATCATTAAAATTTCCTCACAACATAATCTAAGTAAAATGGAAAGGTTTTTTAATTATTTCATAAAATAATAACTTCCAAAAATAAGTGAGCTTCATAATCATATAACCTGTAAAAGGGAAATGTGTCTCACAAACATCATTCCATCAAAACATAAATCATTCAAGAATAAATATAAATGATATTATTTGATCATTTCCTCTTTAAATCATAAAATATAAAAAATTATGTCATATTAGACTGAGAAGTATTATGAATGATGACATGAAACATTTCTTAAGGATAATAGCATTTTTTTGAAAATACTTTTCATAAAACCATTTAAAAAATCATTTGTTTATAAAGTAAGCTTTATAATTTCATTTAAAACATTTCTTTTAAGAAAATATATTTTCATCGTTGAAAAATTAGTTTTAAAATATCAAGAATTTTGAATTTTTTTCTCTGAAAATAGATTTTAAAAATTATAAATGAATATAAAAAACATTTAAAATATGTTTTATGTTGAAAATATATTAAAAACTTATAAAAAAATCTTGAAAATAGTTTTAGGAATATTTTTTCCTTGAAAATAGATTTTAAAACATATAAAAGATGCTTTAAAAACCATTATAAAAAATTTAAAACAAAAAAAATTCTTTAAAATAATTTTCATTGAAAATGATCTTAAGATATAATTTGAAAACAATTTTGAAAACATTTTTTATAAAACATGGGTTGTGAATAAAACAGATTTATGAATAAAGAGAAAAAATGTTGAATTTTCTTAAAAACACTTTCTTATTTATCATAAGTACCAAATAGTGTAAAAATGGTACCATTACTTGGATATAACATGATTTTATAGAATATAATACAATTCATGATATATATTGATAAATGGACTATACTATTCCATCAACGGAAGCATAATCATAAACAATCCTGAGAAACAATGAGATTATAGAAATAAACTCTTACCACATTGGTAAATTTAAATCTCAATATCCAAGAGGTAATAAAATTAAATAAATATTAAAATATCATTTAAAAATATAAATTCATTATATAACATGTCAAAGGGTGTTATATACAACTCTTAGAAGAATACGGGTGCATAACACGTCATGTGTCATAAAGAAGGCAAATTGAGACAAAATTACATTACCGATTTGGTAATTTTTGAACCATAAACCCCATGAAAGAGAGATCAAAAAATGGATATGTAAAGACCTATTAATTTTATTATAGAAATAATATAATAAATTCATTTGTGGTATATAAACCACATAAAAGAAATTATTGGAAGAGATGACATGTATCTCACAGATATAAAAAGTTTGATGGGAAAACCCTTACAGATTGAGTAACTTTTGAATCATGATCCCAATGAAAGAATAAAAAAATTTAAACTTTTAATATAAGTAAATAAATTAAATTCATGATATATAATTTCATAAGGAATTATTTACACCACACAAAATAAGCAAGTGGGGAATATAGCATGTCTCTCAAGGAAATAAAAAGTGAGATGAAATTTCTTTACCTTAAGTCTTGACATTGTTCGTACATGTTAAAAACTACTATATAATAAATATAAGTTTAGTATACATATAAAATAGAACCATATTAGTTTATATAATAACTTATATGTTTTTATGACTTATATTACCAGTTTATTAACAACTCCATGTTAATGTTACATTTCATGTAATAACTGCTTTGTTTATCATATGTTTTTGGACTTGTTATTCTTGACCATCTTACTTAGATCATGATATAATTATTTACATAATGTAAAAAGAATATATATCATATATATTAAGTATGTAAATATTATTAATAATCTATAAAATATTTAAATATGAAATGGAATACACTATTCATAGAGATGGTAGGCCATACGTACGTTTGAATGCTGTTTCTATTTTCTTATCGTATTAAGAGAAAGAAAATAAATTACATATAATTATATTATCATAAAAGTATAATTATTATGTCATATATATCATATAAGTTCACTAAACCCATCCATAATACTTTCCATGTAAAATTTTTATGAACCACATTGCTTTGAGGAGGCGGTAGCCCACACACCCACAAACGAAGTTATCATATTAACAAAAAATATAAATAATGAAGGCATGTGTTATATAATAATTAAATAAGAATAAATAAATCATAAATATCATATATATCATATATAAATAGATTGTACATCATAATTCCCACCCATGAGAGGTGGTAAAGGAAAAATGAACAATATCGTTTCGTGAGGTGATAGTTCGTCGTACATAAGAATGATAAGTTCATTACCCATGTTATAGAATTTTATGTAGTTTTAAGTCTAAAAATTATAATAAAAAAATTCATTATATTATTTATACTTATGTAATTATATATTCTTCTAATAATAAGAGTTTAGGGGTGGAGAATGAAAATAAAACAATAGTGCTTATGTTTGGATGTTACCTCTTATTTGGGTAACTCCTATTTGTTTTCACTAAAGGGATTAATGGGTTTTATTTATTCCCAAATTTGGGATTATATGTTGAGATGAGGGATGTTTAGATCTTATTTTTGAAGGTTTTTGATGATTTAATGTGTCTTTAGAGGTGTAAGGAAAGTTAAGATTGAATGCCTTTATATAGAGGATGAGTGACATTCTTGTAAATACCAGAAGGTAAACACTATTGAAAGATCTCCCTTACCCCACGTGCTTCAAAAATGAAAAAATAATAGATTAAATGAGAATTATGGTCTATCCAAACATAAACCACACAAAAATATGTGTATTTTTATAATTTTGTTCCTTAACTTCTAAGTTTCATTATTTTTATCATTTTAGTTTTTATTAAAGTAACAAGTTTATTATCCTAATTAATTTAACCAATAAGAATAAATTAAAGTGAGATTTGTTAGAAAATATATACCCAATGAATTATAAATATTTTATCCAATTTAAAATCTATAAATATATTGTGTGTTGGAAATTAATTTTAAAAATACTGCACGCAATGCATAAAAACACTACTTTAACCTGAACTTTGCTGACAAAGATTTTACAATCTATGGGTAAATATGTTAATTATAAAAGATCATTTGATACAATAACGAGAAATATTTTATATTTAATAACACATTAAAAGTACTTGGAATAATAAATTATTTTTATTAGTTTTAAATCATTAATTGTAAAATTATATTAATGTTAATTTTGAAATTATTTATTTAATTTTAATTTAAATATATTGAAACAATATTGGAATTAAAATATATTAAGTTAAAATATTTGTAATGTGATATATTCATATACAAAAATAAATTAACATATTAATTTATTAAATTTAATTCCCTTCTAATGTTTTTATCATCAACTATTTATTTAATTCTTAACTTAATAATTCATGCGTTAATGCTGTTTAAAAATTTAATGTAACTAATTCATATCTAAAAATTATAGTTAAATTATCATGATTAAAAAATCATTTATCTGTAAAAATAATTTTTATAACCAAAACTATGTCGATTCTTCTAAACTCTGATGCTTTATAAATGTTAAAGGTAAGGAAGGTTCCTTTTTTTGTTGTTTTCTTTACATAACTTATTATATTGGCCATTTTTATAGAATAGTATCCTAATAACTCATTAAATTTAAACCAAATGGTTATATGGTTTAACTATTGGAATCCAATGGATTTTGGACAAGTGTGTGGGTCATTTTGGGCCATAAATTTAAGGTTTAGTCCCATGTCAAGCTTAATTTTAACTTAATTGTTGTAATTAAATTTAATTACTTTCACCAATATTTTTGGTCAAAAACTAAGTTAATATTATTAGAAAATAATTTTTATACTTATTAAAACATTTTATGTCCATTATTAAAAATTAAATTCATAGAAGTGGAAAAAATATGTTTTAAAATAATCTCATAAACGTTATGAAACATCCGGGTTTTAAGGAGAAAATTTAAAAAGTTTGAATTGTTTTTATATCCAATTTCAATGTGAATTTGGTTACAATAACCTAAATTGGATTAATTGATTAAAAATTGATTTATTTAGACATTTCAGTCAAACTAAAATATGATTTAACTATATAAATAAATTATACTAAAAAACAGTTTTCAATAAACATTCAGTACTTTTAACCATTCTTCCAAAAAATGAAATATTTATGAAAAATACCAAAAAATAACCCTAATATATTTTTGGAATTATAAATTAATTTTTTTATTTCATATACTTAAATTTCTAAAAATTTCTAAAATTAATCTTAATATTGTTCACAAAAGATCAAAAAAGTAGTTTAATTGAGAAAATATTATTTCCAAACATATAAAGACTTTACAAAAAAGTAAAAGTTTTATCATCATTATATTTTATTTATATAAAACCATTATAAATAATATATAAAAATTAATTATTAATATTCACATTACTATGTTTAATGACTATTACATAACTATATATTTTTTAAAATTATTATAAGAATTAAATGTTGTTTCGTAGAAACTCAGTGTTGGGTGTAACACAAGTTATGTCAGCATTGCATGTAGCGAAAGCTTAACCTTATGCAGTTCATAATACAATAAAAAATTAGTAATTTCATATAAAAATATACATTTCAATGTTTTTTTTGAAATGAAAGATATCAAAAAGATTAAATTAATTTGAAAAAAAAATTCACAAAATCTCGAGGTGTTATATTCTACCCTCCTTAAAATGAATTTCACCCTCACAATTAATTTTGGTTATCAAAGGCTTAAAAATTGAAAGTTAAATTCATAGAAACCCACATAATAAAAATCAATACTAAAAATTCCTTTAAAAATAAATTTTTGAACCATAATGGTTAACCAAAGTAACTCATAACTAGGTCTCTATATAGTAGAACATAGGTTTGGAGTGAATATTATACATGGGAGAAAATAATAAATAACTACAGAGAGTGATAATGATAATTTATAATTAGAAAGTTAATAGTAAATGGAATGTTAAGGACCTCAAAACCATAGATCTATGATGATTTATAAGAAATCGGTTCAACAAAAACAAAGTTGTTAAGATAAATATTTTCCAATATCCATTTCATATAGAAATTATTTTTCTATCTAAGTACATAAGGAAATATAATTACTTGATTTTATTCCTTTTCATATGAATAATCTCACCCTTTGATTGTTTCATTCTTGATTTCCACTTCATATCTCACTCTAATAAATGAAGGTGAATTTTTAATTCCTAAAGTATTAAAAGATCATGAGATCCATAAATATAATGACAAGTTGTTCCATCTATCTTTTGTGAACATAAAAAAATGGTTAGAAAATTTTATCTAATATGTATAAATATTCATATGGTGAGATAATAATTTAATCTCTCAAAATTCATCTAAAATTTAACCTAAACAATTCTATAAATGGTTATCCTTGTAACACTTTCAGAAGATGAAAATCCAAAAATTTAGAAAGAAAGTCACTAAACATGCTTAACATTGATCCTCCATATATCATAAAGTTGATATTGGTTGTCACATTACAAACATGTGACTACCCTTATCCTATATTCACTTGAAACATGTTATTAACTTGAATTACCATAAATCCTCTTCGAAAACATGCATGATTTCTTATTCCAAATATTATTAGATATATTCCTTAAATATAAGAAGTTGTAAACTTTATCCAAGATAATATAGACCCATTTTTCAATAAATAATTTATTAGTTATGATATCATTAATAATATCCAATTTAATTTATCTATATCATCACGTCTTTATCCATATGAAATATAATTTTATCATCCTCAATAAAATGTTAAGGTTTACTTTCCCTTAATGTAAACTTTCCATTAAATCAGTTTTCTAGGTCATCAGTATCATTTATGAAATTATTGAAAATACCTAAATAAAAAATTCAACAAACAATACTTATATAATTTACGATTTATATAACATAATATTTTAATTCCAAAACATATACACTTCAATCATCCAAATTTATTTATAAATCATTACCCAGTCTTCATAAACATATTCATTAATACCTATTTTATTGAATATAAATTATGAATAATGTCTTAAGGTTCCTTAACCTAAATCTAATCATTATTCTTATATTTAATGTAACAATTACTTTTAAAACATCCCATACATTTCACATTTCATTTGTGGTCTCTTTGTCTTCAGTAATATAACCAATACTCGTACCATATTCTCAATTCTATTCATGATACTTCCACTTAGAAAAGATATTTTCATAATGTCCATAATTTATACATATAAAACATTAAATGTTAACCATGTTACTTATAGTTCCATTAATTAACTAAAACAAGAAAGCATAATGTTAAAAACCATTATCATAATATAAAACCACATAATCATGAAAAATTTCTAATATGACGTCTAAATCATGACACCTACTTTTTTATATATGCCACCATAGGTTTATCCCAGGTTTCTCAAATTTTTCTTCTCTTTAAATCATTTATGGTAGTTTGTAAAGAGTTTTTGAATTTCTAAATAATATCTATTGGGAGAGTCAAATTAAGTGTGCAACATGTCCTATTGTCGTGCACTTGTTCTCGATCGAGTCTAGATCAATATGATGTTTTTGGGGTTGTTATCCCTATATAAATATATGCCAAATCCACATCCACTTGTAGTATCTAGATATGTATTCATCACTAGGAAACCGCTTTCTCTCTCCTTTACCAAAATACTAGGACATTATCCTAGAATAGAACTCATCCCATTAATAAAAAACAGGCCTTTAACAGCACTATAGAAGGCCTTTATCAGTGTTAGAAAAATTCTAAGAATGTGAGCGACATTGAAAGCCCATAACTTTTATCTGTAATGAAAAAGCGATAATAAATGGGAAATTTATGAGTTCTCATAAAAGCACTAATAAATGTGAACTTTAATAGTGCTTAAAATGCGCGGATAAAGAACACATTTATCACCCCTTCTTAATGAGATTCTAAAATAATTATTTATTAGCACTGTATAAGAGATGATAAATTCGTTCTTTATCACCACTTTTAGAAGTGCTGATAAAAGTATATACTGTATTATGCTGTAACAAAACATTGTAGCACCACTGTAGTGTGTTTTTACAACACACCGTAGCACCAAAAGCACTAGAAACACACCATATACATCAACAAAAAAGTCACAATATAAAATTTAAATGAAATGAAATTTAAAACACTAATACTAGAAAAATACTATATTATAGACATTTCAAACATTGCATTATATAATTACATAAATACACATTATTATATACATTCATAAATAATCCTAACAATCAATGTTTCCTTGATTTTCTTTTCCTTTATTTGTCGAACTACCAACACTGCAAGAGAAGATTCGAACAGACTACATCAACTCAAACAAAATAATCCACCAATATATGAAAATAATTATTGTGTGAGTAATACTAAGAAAAAATAAATTAAACATAAATATGAAAAAATAAATTAATTACATGGAAAATAATTTTAATGTAAAAACATTAAGATTACCTCTATGATTGAGTAGAGACAACATAGTTTCTCTTCCTAAAAAGGCAGTGGGGGTAACTTGAAAGAAAGTGATAAATGCACCACTATAAGGGTGAAACGTTTTTAAGGTATAAGAAGCATAAAAGTTTGAAAAAGCACCCTAACTTGAACAAAACAATCCACCTATATAAGAAAAAATTTATTATATGAGTAATACTAAATAGAAATAAATTAAAGATAAATATGAAACAATACATTAATTCCACGGACAATGATTTTACTTTGTAAACATAAATATAAAAACTACCATTGAGTAGAGGCAACATCATTTATCTTCTTGCAAAAGCATTGGTGGTAACTTGAAAGAAACAGATAAATGCACCATCGCATGGGTGAAAAGATTTTAATGGATAAGGTGCCTGAAAATTGGACAGAGCACCCCAACTCATACAAAAGAATCCACCTATATAATAAAACAATTATTATGTGAGTAATACTAAAAATAAATGAATTAAACAGAAATATAAAAAAAATAAATTAATTATATGGACAACGATTTTACTGTAAAAACATCAAGATTACCTCTGTGGTTGAGAAGAGGTATCATTATTTCTCTTCTTACAAAGGAAGTGGGGGAAACTTGAAATAAAGTGATAAATTCATCACTACATAGGTGAAAAGATTTTAAGGGAGAAGAAGCATGAAAGGTCGACAGAGCACCCCAACTCGAACAAAATAATCTACTTGTATAAGAAAAAAATTATTATGTGAGTAATACTAAAATAAAAAGAATTAAAAATAAATATGAAACATTACATTAATTATATAGATAATTATTTTATTGCGAAAAGATCAATATTACCTAACACAACACAATAAAGTTACCTAGTTACCCAATATTCCATTTTATTTGTGATCAATAAAGTTTTACATTCACATGTCACTAACACAACAAATTTACACACACAAGTCATGCCAAACAAAGTACACATAGTGTGCCAGTAAATACACACAAAAACCCTATTTGAAAACTAATGCACACAAAATCATTTCAAAAACATGCCTCACACCTATTATGTATGTAAATAATTAATTTAAAAAGTTTTCTAAAATAACCCCTGAAGGCACCGCAAGTCTTTACATAAAAAAACACCCATGTTCACATGAAAATCCTACTTTTAAAATAAAATCCACCACATAACTGCATCGAACATAATTTCAAGAATTATATAATTTAATAAATATATTAACTAATTTATAGAACAATTCCAATTAACAAAACCAGTGTTTACACTAATTAGTAACCAATCCCATATCAAGTCCCTTTTTTAAAAAATTTATACACAAACCAAAATCATTTTCAAAACATGTCTTAAATCCTTTAAAAAAAATTTAAAATTCACATTAAAAAAATGTAAAACATGTTCAACATAGGAAATTAGGAAAATTTCCTTTAAGAAATTACTTACAAACCCATCCACATTTATACGCCTTTGAAAACTTGATTTCCACCTTTCAAACAACCCATAAAACCCTTCCACAAAACACCAAACTAAAACACCCACACACACACAACAAATCCATTTTCTATTACAAAACCCAAACCCAACACAAGGCATTCCAAACCATTCGAAGACACATTTCTCATCACTCACACCATTTAATAAACCATTTCCAAATCTCAAGTTTTCATTTCTAAAACAAATTCTTCATTATTTGAACACTTTAAATCTCATAATCAAAACAGACAACAAGGAAAACATATCCAAAATGATCTATTTCCCATCAAAAATACTTTTTCAATGCAAGATCACCGTAAGCACCCACAAAAACTCATTTCGTACTACTCAAATAATTAATTGAACACTTCCAATAATTTTTCATAACAAGGCCTATAAAGAAACATAAAAATTTTTCTTTAGAAAATTTATTTTTAAAAAAATGCATGAAAAAGAATTTCCCAAACATGTTCACTCCACAAAAATAAACTATATAGCATGTGAAAATTATCCTAGAGAGCAAATTAAATTATCTAATGTTGTTTGGTCATGGAACCACCTACCTCAGGTGGAGAAATTACCAAAAAGCTATGTAAAACCCCATCCACATCACACCGCAATGGAAAATTGGATGTCAGATGAGATTTTCATGCAACTGGAGCACCAGAAATAGTCAAGTGGTGTGATTCAAGATTCTATTAACTAAGGAGGAGCATCGAAATTGTGTGACTTTCGCAAAAATATCTTTATATCATGATGAGTTCACAAATGGTTATGGTTTTTAAAATAGACGAGATACTCTTATTAATGCTAAAATCAGAGCGTTGATAAATCATCATTTTATCAGCACTCTATTTAGCACTGATAAATCTTCATCTTTATCAATATGGAAAAAGCAATGACAAAGAATCTTCTATTAGTGCTTATTACTGAAGCACTGTTAAATGATTTCTAATTATAAATATTAATATAAATTGTAAAAATTTATAAATACTTAATAAATATATATAAATATCAATATAGTAAATATATTCCTTTTTAAATATTTTTATTACAATTTTATAATTATTTATTTCTAATTATAGATATATTTTTAAAAAATATTATTTATATCATTATATATATTTATATAATTATACGTATATATTTAATATACATATATAAATATAAATATAGTGATATAATCATTATTTATTTAAATTTATTATAAATTTAATAATTACTTATTTATAATTATGTAAATTCTTTTAAAAGAATATTTATTTATTTATAATTATAAATATATAATTGTATAAATATAGTGAGTGAACATTTATAAATATATTATTTTATAAATATTTTTTAGCAAATATATTTTAACATTATTAATGAATATCTCCTTTTAAGTGAATGAATCTATGTTAAAATTGAGTGAAATTGAATAAATTAAGAATAAGTATACTTTTACAATATTGAAGAAATGGATAAGTTTGGTGTCTGTGCATTGTATATAAAATGTATTAATTACATATATGTAAAATCAATATAACACACATTTGATCTATGTTAAATTGAAAAATCAAACGACATTAAATTATATGTCGAGTACTATGTAATTATAGTAAATATTTTTAATTCATATTAATTTTTATTTTTAAACAATTATTCAGTAAAAATATGAATATTTAATATAAAGTGCATAAATATGTTGTAATATATAAATAATATTTATATAATTTAATATATATCTTTATATTTAATATATACAATTTTATAAAATTAATTGTCACAATTATCTAATTAATAAAATTTTTAATAATTAATAATATATAATCAATCAATTCATTTTTATCATTAATTATTTAATTAATAAAATTTTTAGTATTTTTAATAAACATTTTTATTTATTTTTTTATTTATTTAAATATTTAATTTTATTCAGATAAATATTAATCATCACTAAAAATAAAGCACTGATAAAGGATACCGTTTATTAGTTATAAAATTAAAGCACTAATAAAGGATACCCTATATCAGCACAAAAAAAGTGCTGATAAAAGATACCCTTTATTAATGCTAAAAATAAAGTGTTGATAAAGAATACCTTTATCAGTGCAAAAAATAAAGCGCTAACAAAGGAAACCTTTATCCGCACTAAAAAAGATGCACTGATAAAATGTTAAATATATCTGCGCTTTATTTAATGCTGATAAATATACTATTTATTAGCATTTTGTTAGAGCGCTGATAAATACCATCGATTTTAAAGGAGTGTTTTGTTGTAGTGCCCTTAAAATTATACTTAGATAAATTTCAAGAAATATCCTTAGAAATATCCATAGGGATATCACTAATGTTTTCTCATCTTAGTTTCCAAAGGTTGACTAAAACATTTATTTTATTCTAACTATAGCGACTATGGCTTAACATACATGGATGATACAACATTTTAGATGAATATTCAGTACATTTTAAAAATACATGCTCTAGGACCATAATAATATAGTGTCTTTGGAAACATAGAAACATAATCATACACCATGGTGGATAATCTTCAACCTCTCCCTTAAATATCTTCCCCTTTTAATACTTCTATATAATACTATTCTTCATAACTTGGGGAAATGAAACATAATAAAGGGATAAGATCAGATACCGAGTAAGGGTAAACAAGGGAGATATGTCAAAACAACATGAGTATAAGGGTATGATAACAAGATAATAACATTAGAAGACTATACCATGCATATCAATTACCATTATCATGAGTCATGGCATAAATATTAGTGTATCATTAGGGTTGAATCAAAATAAAATAAAGAGCATAATCTAAGAGAGTATAATAGAGGAATAAAACATAGAATTTGTGGCATACAATAAGCATAGAAAATCCTATGTTAAGGATACCTACAAAGACATTCATAACATGTTAATATTGGAATAATAACCAATGTACCTGCTTTGGGATTTGAATTCCATCTAGCATATCCTCTTGTTTCAGTCTTGGGATGTTGTCCCCTATGATTGTGTCGTCGAGTGCATCAAATTAGAAGTTTATTTTTAACTAGAATTTATGCAGTATAGCAGCAACCCTAAGTCATCTCTCGATGGACCCTTAGGTAATTAATTTCAAAATTTGGTTTTGATTATGAAAGTAAAAAAGAGAAATAGGGTTTTATAATTCGTGAGTTTGATGATTAAATATGAAAATAGAAAATATGAAAGTGATAAAACAAAGCAAAAATGAACAAGATTAATTAAGTGTGATCAACCCGGGGAAATCTCATGATTATCATCCTTCATCACTTCAAGAGATAGGGTTATGATATTTTAATCCCTAGTTTGTAACACCTATAACTATAATTTTACTGAGTTATACTAGGATACCTCCTAGGGTTCAGTCGGAAACATACAATGATTCACCAAATACCACTGATGATTGGGTGATTTGTGTTCGACTTCATAACCGAAAATCACCAAGGCAACACATGAATAACTTGATATGCTCTCTAGGTTTGTATGATATTTCATTGTATTATATTAGTTCCACTAGGATAGATACCCAAAGAGGGAGGGTGAATCAGGGTATGACAGATTAAAATTAATGCCCCTTTTGATCTTGTTTTGCTGTTAGACAAAACCATCTTCTCTCTCCTTCCCGATGCAGAGTATGAACAATCCTTAAAGCATGCATAAGACAAATCAATTTTTACCTAGTTCACCCTCACTGGGCCGCGTCCAAGGAGCATACACCGGGAGTGTGTCGATATACCAATTCTACTATAAGCGCACTGCTATTTACAAGTTTGGAGTGGACTCACTATCTCTCCTGGTTTACAACCACTCACAAAATGAAATCTCACTACTCTCTCAACTGAAGTGTGCTCACTACTTCTTCAAAATATCCACTCACAGTTTATAGACCTGTAGGTCTCTTCATTATCTCTAATGAAATATGCATCCTTAACTGTTGATAGATGCTCTGTTGACATCCAACATTCACCGGCAGATGAATCTCACTTTGCACCGGGTGTACCGGGCAACCCCAATTTTTACATACAACCCTTACCACACCTTGCGCATAATTTTCAGCTTTTGCGCAAAATTCACATTTCTCACAACATCCCTTTTACGCGCAACACCCCTATTACGCACAACAAATGATTTTAAGTGAAACAGATTTTATGCGCAACCTCTATGATTCCTTTCACGGAGTTTTATGCTTTTGCATGAAATTAAATTTTTGTGCGACAATCTACTTTTCGTGCAACCACAAGTTTTATGCACAACCTTAGCTTTTTGCACAACACCATACTTTATGTGCAAACTTGATTTTTATGCACAACTCCCTTGAAAACTTCAATTTCACATGCCACCACTCGGGTATTCTCCAAGTCTTGAGCTCCTCTGAAGAGATAGGGGTCACTTCATATTTATAGGCAAAGTCGACCCTATGCAAAAAACCCTTCTTGAGCGCATAATTCTCTTTGAGTGAAAAAAACGCATCTTCCGTGCCACACCATTTTTGTGGCATTGCTCCAATATTTCACACACCTCATGCCTTTTCTACTTTTCAAGCATCGAACCTTGAAACACCTCTTGCGCGAAAAAATTCATCCCACTATTTTGCACACCACTTTCCTTTTTCACGCACCGTGCAAATATTTCGTGCAACCCTTTATTTTTCCATGCAACACGCTGATATTTCACACACCACGCTGATTTTTCATGAGAAACTTTATTTTTCGTGCACCACACTCATTTTTTCACACACCACATTATTTTTCATGCACCACTACAATATTTCATGCACCTCCCTTTTCTAAAAACACATCTCTCTATTTTCAAATTTTTAGGCCCAAAAATTTGGCAAACACTGGAAAACGGCGCCACCTTGTATCTACTCTTTTTGTACGGCCTCCAGATCTTCAATTCCTTTGTCAAGGTTCTTCAATCAATCATTGATTATTGAAATCATCCCTTGAACCCGAGAAATCCTCGTGTAAACCCTCTTTGTCAACACACTCATACATCATGGTCTGCTTTGTCAACTAATAGAACACAGAGGCTTGCTTTGTCAACAAACACAATCATGTCAGAAATGATTCAATGATTCCTTGAGGGATTTTTGCCCAAAATATTACTATGAATTTAAATTACATGGACATGATAGTGTTTATGTGAGTTCAATTGAACAATATAAACCACAAAAAAAACTACAATTTAAAGGGGGAGGAAGAAGTGGTGGATGGTGTGTGAAACATCACATGAATGGGTACCCCCAAGCATTTTCATATGAGTTGAGTATGATGTAATAGTACAAAAATAAATTAAATAAAAAAATAAGATGAAGAAAAATAACATACAAACCTGGAATTAAGAATACTATCAAATATTACAACATTAAGCCCAGGATTTACAACATGTTCCTCCCCGGGTAATCACAAGGGGTTTAGAAACCCCTGGGAGGGGAGGAAGAGAAATATGTTGAGGTGGAAATTCCAATGTCCTACAAAACATAAAATATTGGTTTTAGGACTCCTTTGGGGCTCCAAAATGGCATCTACTTTCCTCTGGTTCGAACTCCTAAATGAGGTTCCCAAGGTGTTCTTTTATAGGCAAATTGGAAGGTGGTTTTGAGCACATAGATTGTGTAAACCCAATTGTCTCATAGTTTTCTGCCACTAGACATTTGAGTCTACGTTTAGAAAAAACTATAATGTTTTATCCCCACATTAGATCTATCTCCACCAAATGTTTGGAATCATTTGGACAAGTGGACATGGAGATATTGATAAAATATAGAACACTGCTTTTGACTTGGGAAAATTTGATTCCCTGGATAGATTCGTTCGGTTGGGAATTTTAGAGGGAGAATGGGGGTTGTATTCCTTCATATGAAATGTATAAAATGATATTTTGGACCATAAAACAAAATTTCATCCCATTTGGACGCCCAATTTAGTATATGAATTCATTTTAGTCCACCGGTGTGCTTGGATCATGTGCAGATTGGCCCATTTTTCTTGGAATTCATCATGGGTCCTCCAAATCACCTTCACCTACAATATAATTATCAAAATAAGTAACATTTACCTTTTTAATAGCGTTAAAAAGAAAATAATTGAACAAAAAATGGAGTGAAATTTGTTATTATACTTGTAATTTTCAATACAAAACCAGTTTAATACATTGGTATAAGGGTGAAATAAAATAGTGAATCATGGTACGATCACACCCCCACCCCTAAACATTTTCTCTCCTAGGCCAAATATAAAATCCTTATCATGTTCCATTCCTAAATAAAAGGTGTGAAAACATCCAATATTATTTTTAAATGAAATTCATCATGTCTCATTTATGGAATCGATTTTCCTTTCATCTTTCTTTTCTCACATTCAAATTTGTTCAACTTCATTTGTCCAACCATACAACTTGTCGCAGCCTACCTCACATAGAAATTTTCCCTCTTTACTCAAAGAACATATGAAAGTGGTGTTATTATCTCTTACTAGAGTTTATGTGATCTTACCATATGATTTCCAAGATTCTAAGTTCTATATCGGTAGAAACTAGTGTGCTACTCAAGAGGACTTCCAACTCTTTGTTCTGAGGATCAAGGGTTGGTAGGATTTAATGTTTAAAAATCTGAGGCTGAAGAGGACTGTTTAATATCTAATGTAAGAAACATGTCAAAATTCAGAATGTGTTCACAATCAATGTACACACTCAACCCCTCAAAAAGTGTATTACCTCCCACCCACTATCCCCATTGTCCATTTTTGTGGATCACAACCAAGAAATTAATAATAATGAGTAAACAACCTCTTTTATCCATTTTATTCTTTAGTTATGTTTTTTTCAATTGAACAGAAATATATTTTTTTAGTTTTTTTGGAGATAAAGAGGGAAAAATCTGTACAAAAATGATGTAATTTGGATTATGAACCTATTTTCCAAGGAAAATGTAGCCACCCTTTATATAAACCCATAACAATGATTATTTTCCCAGAGTTCCCATGGAAACACCCTCTCTCCCACACTTTCTGAAAGTAAAACAATAATATACACAAGATATATTTAGGTAGGGATAAATTACATTGTAATGTGGCTACCTAATAGTCATTTCATGGTATCCAAGGCTTTTGAAGGATAAAATGTAAAGTTGGAAAAAAATAGAGGATAATTATAAAAAGGGCTTTTTAATGAATGATTGCCTCTGTCATGAATGTAGCATACTTGAATATTATGGATTCAAATAGAATCAAGGAAAGTTCTAGTTTCTATACAAGACCCAAGACTCTCAAGAAAGTGATTAAAAGGAAGAATATGCAATAAAGGGCTTAGAATGTCTCTTGGGTAAGGGATTAAAATATGGGTCAATGGTAATGAGGCATGGGATTCAAAAATTTATTAGAAACCTAATAATTATTTTAAAATACAAATTATAGAAAAATATTCCATATCAACATTCATTTGAAAAACATTTCTCCAAAAAAATGGATTTTTACAAAAAATTAACTCAAGCCTGAAAAATGATTTTGTATATTCTTATTATGATCAATTTTTATCTAAAAACACAAAATAAAGAAAAATTAAATCAAAAATGATTTTTTTTTTGTTTTTTTAATCCTAACTATGATATGTAACCCCACCCACAATCCTAAAATTTACATTGTCCTTAATGAAATTATTTTAAATAAATTGACAAGTAAATAAAGTTAAGGAGAAGGTACAACCTACTAATTGGTGTCATATGTGGCATCTATCAGTTGTATTTCCTCAATGATATGCTTTAGAAAATCCACATAAAAGTTTTTGAGCCCTTGCCCATTGACATTAATCCCTTTTCCACTCTTCTCATACAAATCATGTATAACACTAAATGTCTAAACATCAGTAATGGTATAAGGACTGAGCCATCGAGAATGGATCTTACCTTGGTGGAGCTTTATCCCCAAATTATACATGAGAAAATTCTCACCAATATGAAACAACTAATGATGAATCCGGCTATCATGGATAGCCTTTGTATTCTATTTATAGATTCGGGATTTCTTATATGCATTGCATCGAATTTCTTCCATATCTTAAATATTTAGCTTCCTATTCTCACCTGCATCTGAATGATTCATATTAAATTCTTTAATAACCCAATATGCACGTTGTTCTACCTACATCGGGAGGTGAAAAGCCTTTCCAAACACAATTTTGTATGGTGAAATTCTGATTGGGGTTTTAAAAGATTTATGGTATCCCCAAAGTGCATCATCCAAGTGAAGACTCCAATCTTTCCTATTGGGTTGTAACATTTTTCAAGATTCTCTTAACTTCCTGATTTGAGATTTCTTCTTGTGCATTACTTTGGGGGTGATATGTTGTAGAGAATTTATGAAAAAACCCATACAAACGAAGCAGTTTTTTCATGTTGTGATTGAAAAAATTTAAACCCTGCTCACTAATGATGAATCTAGGTAAACCAAACCTACTTAAAATTTGGGACCTCACAAAATCAACAACCACTCGAGAGTCATCGGTCCTGGTGGCCTTTTCTACCATATATTTAGATACATAGTAAATAAAAAATAATATGTATCAAAAGCCAAATGAATTTCGAAAAGTCCCCATGAATTCAATGCCCCATGCATCGAAGATCTCACAGAATAATATGGGTTGTTGGTGAATTTCATTCCTCTTGAAGACATTCCCAATGAATTGACAATGACTACATGACTTGAAAAATCTATAGGCATCCATATACAAAGTTGGCCAATAATTTCCTAATTCAATGACCTTTTGAGCTGTATGTTGAGAGCCAAAGTGGCCCCCATTAGCCAAATTGTGGTAGAAGGTCAAAAAAGAGGTAAACTCATTGTCATGGACACACCGATGCACTACTTGGTCACCGAAAATTCTCCACAAATATGGGTAATACCAAATGTACCACCAAGAATCATGCTTATTCTCTGGGATTGTGAAGTGCTGAAATTAGTGGGAACACTATACGTTTCTAGAAAATTCACAATTTCTGCATACCGGGGAGTAAGGCCACAACATCTCAAAGGTTCTCATGAGGGAATAATTATTCAATGGAGAGGGGTGAGTCAACATGATGGTCCGATGGTGGGGAAACCCTACAAATGTGGTCAGTTACCACATTTTCCACTCCTCTCTTATTTTTAATCTCAAGTTCAAATTCTTAGAGGAGGAGCATCCACCTAATGAGGCGGGGTTTAGCTTCGGGTTTATTTAGGAGAAAATGAAGGGCAACATGATCAGAAAAGGAAATGATTTTTTACCCGATAAGATATGAACAGAATTGTTCTAAGGTAAACACAATATAAAGAAGTTATTTTTCAATGGTTTCTTATATTTATTGGTTAGGGTCAAGGGTATGTGAGGCATATTCAATGACATGAGGAGATTTCTCAACCCTTTGGGATAAAACTTCCCCAACTGCAAAGTTAGAGGCATCACACATAAGCTCTAAGGGGAGATCCTAACTTGGTGGTTGGATGAAAGGAGGTGATGTGAGACTCCTATTTAGTGAATTGAAAGTACCCTCACAATTTTTATAAAACAAAAACTCAGAATCCTTTTTTAATGATTGGGATAAGGGAAGTGTGTTCTTACTGAAGTCTTTAATGAATTAGCTGTAAAAACCAGCATGACCTAAGAAAGATCACACCTCACGAACACATTTTTGATATGGAAGGGTTGAAATCAATTTAATTTTTTATTTTTCCACTTGAATTCCCTCTTTTGAAATAACATGATCCAGAACTATCCCCCGTTCAACCATGAAATGACATTTCTTGTAATTTAATAAAAGATATTTTTCTATGAAACGACAGATGATAGAAGCTAGGCGATCCAAACAATCATCAATGAAAGTTCTATAAACCGTGAAATCATCCATAAAAACTTCCATTGAATTCTCTAGGTACTCTGAAAATATACTCAACATACAACATTGAGAAATACCAAGAGCATTACAAAGACCAAAATGCATCCTTCTGTATGAAAATGTGCCAAATGGAAAGGTAAATATTGTCTTCTCTTGATCATAATGGGCTATATGGATTTGGAAATAACCCGAATAGCCATCAAGGAAATAATAATTGGACTTACCAACCAGTCATTCTAATATTTGGTCAATGAATGGTAGAGGAAAGTGGTCCTTCCACATGGCTTGATTCAGTCAATGGTAGTCAATACAGACTCACTAACTATTTTGTGCATGTGTTGGAACAAATTCATTCCTTTCATTTGAAACAACTCTTATTCCTGTTTTTTAGGCACAATTTGCACTGGGATAACCCATTTACTATCTGATGTAAGATAAATGATCCCCGCAACAAGTAATTTACTGACTTTCAATTTTACCACTTCAAGGAGAGTGGGATTCAAATGGCATTTAGATTTTCTTATGGGATTAGCCCCATCATCCATAAGTATATAGTGCATACAAATAGATGGGATAATCTCGAGAATATCAGCCAATGTCCATACTATTTACTTTTTACACTCTCTCAAAAGGTTGAGCAGTTTTGATTCCTGTGTTAAGAGAGGTTATTGAAAATAGTGATGGGAAATTGGTCAATACCCTCAAGATAGACATATTTTAAATTAGATCGAAGTGGTTTCAATTCTAACAACATGGTTTTTTTGACTGAGGGATGGGATTTAGGGGGAGTGAGGTCCCTTAAACTGTCTATATACTCATGTTTATTCTCTAATGATAGATAATCTATTGAAATGAGATTTTCAGAATCATCGATGGTCATGGGAACCTCATAATGACCACACTAATCAATTAAAGCAAAACATTTAAACTTTTTAGAACCCACACAATGCTCAAAACATGAATCAAAACTCAAATAATCTAAGGGTGAATAAGAAGAAAATAAATCATATTATGGGTTGAGGAGAGAATTGTGTGTGTGTGCATCATTTGAGAGAACTTCCATCTAATAGACATGAAGTGTGTAGTGCTATTCAAGAATGTGTTTCATACCATCAAGGATGTTAAAACTTACTATTTCACCACCTAACTCCATGGAAAATGTACCGTTGTGAACATTGATGATCGTATTTGCTGTTTTGAGGAATGGAATCCCAAGTATGAGAGGGGCATGTCCTTGGGTTCAGGTATCTTCCATCTCAAGAATGTATAAATTAGTATGGAATATGAGATTTTTCACTCTTACAAGGACATCCTTAGTCACTCCTATTGGATTCATAGTACTCCAGTTTTCAAGTTTCATGATAATGCCTATTGGTTTAAGCTCCCCAACCTATAGAGAAGTATAAATGGAGTGAGGCATTACATTAATGGAAGCACCTAAATCTAACATAGCTTCAGAAAAGGTCTCCCTTATGTTACAAGGTATCATGAATGTGCATGGATCCTTTCACTTAGTTGGCATTTATTGTTGAATTAGGGCTAAAACATTTCTTCATAGGTTTACTTTTTAATTCCCCTTTAGCCTACGTCTATGTGTGTAGATTTCTTTGTGAAATTTATCATAAAGTAATTTTTTTAACTGCATCCAACAATGGAAGATTAACATGAAATTTTTTAAATGTATTCATTATTTCTTTATCAATATAATTTTAAAAATTCTTCTTAGAGTTAGACAGTCTTTGGTGGAAAGGAAGTGAAATGTATTGTTCATTTGAATCATCAATGATAATTTTATTACCATTTTTATTTTGTTTTTCTTCATTATAATATTTTATGTTTGGACAAAGAGTGTTTTAATTAGGGGTATATATCTGTTGGGAAGAATCCTTAGAAGGTGAAAATTCTTTACCACTAAAAAGTGTAACAACATATACATTACCCTTTTCCTTCAGATTGGCAATGGTTTGGGATGGTATTTGTCCACAACCTTTCTTCTTATTCTCACCGATTATGTTTTCCAACTTCCCCAATTGAGTTTGTAGTTCTTTAATTATCGATTGTGTGTTCTGTTGGAATTGGAGATTTTGGGTTTCCATTTGATTTACCATATCCTCAAGGCTTGGTTCAGATTTGGGAGTAGTATGATGATTGTTTTGAAAAGTTTAAGTATAAGAGGGATGCCTACCTTGTACATGTTGATACTAATTCTGCTTAGGGTTGCTTGAGTTTCATCTTTTTCTGTATTGGGGTTGTTCTTGACACATGGAGTTTGGATTTGGTCGGAATGGTTCTTTATTGAAGGGAGGTTCTTCTTGGTATAGACGCCCTGGGAACACGACTTCACAAGACTCAGGTGAATCTTGAAGTTGTGGGCACTGATAAAAAAAAATGAGTATTGTTTGAGAAAATACCACAATGTAATGGAACTGAAGAAGAGTGTAAGTTACCTTGGGATTGAGCTGATTACCTTATAAGGGTATGCATCTCATCAACTTTATTATCTTTCTTTTGTTCTAGGGCTGAATGACTTACCTCATGAACTCCTTTGGTTAGTGCAATTGCTCGTGTACCAAATTGTGGTGCATTTTGAGCCACGTTGGTAATTAATTCATGAGTGGCGGAAAGATTTTTATCAACTAGGGAACCATCAGATACAACATCAATCATTCCAAAAAACATGGGGATAAGTCCCTCATTAAATTATTGAATTAGAAAATTTTCACTAATCTGGTGGTGGGGGAAACTTGAGAAAAGTCTTTTGAATCTCTCCCAATATTAATGAAGGGTCTCTACTTGTGATTTCCAAATTCTACATATTTCTTTTCTAATTGATTAAGTTCAGGAGATAGGGAAAACATTCTCTAGAAAGATATGTTTAAGGTCATTATAGCCCCCCAATTGTGGTAGGCAGATAGTATAGCCAGTCTTTGTCTACACCATTAAGGTAGAAAGGGAAGGCCCTAAACTTAATTAGGTCCTCAGACACATTTTGGGGTTTCATGGTGGAGCACACTATGTGAAAATATGTGAGATTTTTATGAGGTTTCTCACCAGGAAGACCATGGAATATGAGAAGTAGGTGGATAAGGCATGATCTCATCTCAATGTTGGCTACTTCCTCGAGATATTGGATGTACATAGGTTGGTACTCCACATCTAGGGTGGTCAGTTCTTTTAAGGTTCGATTATTTTCAGCCATATTTCCATGGGTTTGGTTGGGTTCAATTTTGGATTGATTTAGGACCACTTGAGGTTACAAAAGGGGGTTTTTAGTGTTAATTGATTTACCTTATTTAGATTTTTTGATTTTTGTGTGAATGGTATTTTCAATTTCTTGGTCAAATTCAAGAAGTTTTTCTTTTTCTGACCGGGTCATGAAAATAATTTGTTTGGTTGTTTGTGTGTTTTTTAATTATTGAATATGGATAAAATCACTTAATAAAGGTGAAAGTAGAATATAATGTTATACTAAAAAATTATAGATAGAGAGATGGAGAGGAAGAGAGATAGAGAGAGAGAGAGAAAGGAAGAACACACAAAAATAAACAAAAATAGTAAATAATAATAATAATAATAAAATGGGGGTGTGGTATTTAAAAGAGTACTAATTAAGAAGTAAAATAAATAAATAAAAGAAAATAAAGAAGAAAAAAAGTGATATTGGCTCCACTGAAATGGCACCAAAATTTGACCGCGTAGTCGAGCGCGTCAAATTAGACATTTATTTTTAACTAGAATTTCTGCAGTGTAGCACCAACCCTAGGCCATATTTCAACAGAGCCATAGATCATTACTTCTAAAATTTGGTTCTGATTATGAAAGTAAAAAAAAAGAACTGTGGTTTTATAATTCTTGGGTTTGATGATTAAATATGAAAATAAAAAAAATATTAAATCAATAAAACAAAGCAGGAATGAACAATATTAATTAAGTGTGATCAACCCGGGGAAATCTCATGATGCTCATCCTTTAAAGCTTCAAGAGATAGGGTTATGATATTCTAATTCCTGGTTTGTAACAACTAGAACTAAAATTTTACTAGGTTATACTATTATACCACCTAGGGTTCAGTCAAAAACACTCAATGATTCACTGGATACCACTGATGATTGGTTGATTTTTGTTCGACTTCATAACCAAAACTCACCAAGGAAACACACGAAGAACTCAATGCGTTGTCCATGTTTGTATTCTATTTCAATGTGTTACCATGAATTTAAATTACACGTCCATGATAGTGCTTATGTGAGTTAAATTGAACAATATGAACCACACAAATACTACAATTGAAAGGGGGAAAAAGAAGTGTTGAACGATGTGTGAAACATCACATGAATGCGTAACCCCAAGCGTGATCATATGAGTCGATCATGAAGTACCAATACAGAAATAAATTAAATAAAAATATAGGATGAATAAAAACAACATAAAAACCTAGAATTAAAAAGAACATTCAAATATTACAACATTAATCTTGGGATTTACAACATGTTCTTCCCCGGGTGATCACAAGGGGTTTATAAACCCATGGGAGGAGAGGAAGAGAAAGATGTAGAGGTAAAACTTCCAATGGACTCTAGACCATCAAATATTGGTTGGAGGAATGCTTTGGAATCCAAAAATAGTAGCACTTTTCCTCTTGTTCGAACTCCTAAATCAGGTGCCCGATGTGTTCTTTTATAGGAAAATTGGAAGGTGGTTTTGAGCACACAGATTGTGTAAAACCACTTGGCACATAGTTTTCGGCCACTATACAGTCGAATATACATTTGAAAAAAACTATAATGTTGTATCAACACATCTTATCTATCTTCAGATAATGTTTGGCATCATTTGGACAAGTGGATCCGAAGATATTGATAAAATATAGAACACCTCTTTTGACTTTTTTAGATTTGATTCCTGAGACAGACTAGTAAGAATGTGAATAAAAGAGACAGAATAGGGATTGGGTTCCTTCATATGAAATTTATCACATTATATTTTGGACCAGTCCCTGAAATATCATCCCATTTTGATGCACAATTTAGTATTATCATGCATTTTAGTCCACTGGGGTGCTTGGATCATGTGAAGATTGGCCCATTTTTCTTATAATTCATTATGGGTCCTCCAAATCACCTCCACCTACAATATAATTATCAAAATAAGTAAAATTTACCATTTTAATAGTGTTAAAAACAAAATAATTTAATCAAACAAGGAGTGAAATTTGTTATTATACATGTAATTTTCAATACAAAACCAGTTTAATACATTGGTATAAGGGTAAAATAAAACAGTGAATCATGGTACGATCACCCTACACCCTCTTATTTCAGGCTTAGAATTCCCTCTTGTTTCAGGATTATGATGCCCTCTTGTTTTGGGATTATGATTATCTCTCATGTACCCTCTTGTTTCAGGCTTATAATTTCCTTTGGGTTTCATCTTGGGATTCCCTCCCATGCACCCTGTTGTTTCAGGCTTAGAATGACCTCATTTTTGGGCCTGGGATACCCTGCCATGTACTGAGTTGTTTGGGGTATATAATGGCCTCTTATTTCAGTCTTGGGATTCCCTCTTATATATCCTTTGAGCATATAAAAAATTTATCATTACCCAATGCATTGGATGGAGATATAGGACCCAACCGTCCATAATAAAATCATACATGCATATGCAACAAGCTAAAAAAACATTAATTATATCAAAGCCCTTAAAAGAGATGAGTTTTATAAACATCATATCACAATCCATGAAATGAAATGGATATCATTAACATTTACACAAATAATAACCTATGGAAAATAAATAGTTTTCATAACAACTTTATCAATTCATAGTCCCAGAAAAGAAGCGGGTTTCAAAAGAATATAACAAATGAAAGAGAAATAGGTGTCATAAACATCATTTCATAAAAACATAAACTATTCAATAAAAAATATGAATGGTATTCATGGATCATATCCTCAGTATATCAGAAAAAAAGTATATCATATTATATGGAGAAGGATTCTGAAATTTCACTTAAAAAATTTCTAAGGAAAATAGCCTTTCTTTGAAAATCATTTTTCATAAAACCATTTCAAAAATCCTTTTCTTTTAAATAAATCATTAGAATTTAATTTAAAAAATTCCCTCAGGAAAATTTGTTTTCCTGTTTGAATTTTCTTAAAACATCAATAATTTTTAAAACATTATTCTTTTAAAATATATTTTAAAACATATAAAGTAATATTGAAAAGATTTATAATATATTTTACATTGAATGTACATTTAAAACTTATAAATAAATTTTGAAAACATTTTTGAAAACCATTTTCCAGGAAAAGAGCTTTAAAAACAGTATAAGAATGATTTAAAAGCCATTTAAAAAAAATTAAATTATAAAAAATTCATTAAAATCATTTTCCTTGTAAATGAGATTATATCATTTGAAAACATTTTTGAAAACATTTTTATAAATCATGGGCTGTAAATAAAATAAATTTCTAACCGAGGAGAAATATTTTCTAATTTTATTAAAAACACTTTCTTATTTATATTAAGTAATAAAGTGTAGAAAAATGGAACCATTACTTGGATATAACCTAAATATATATAGAAAAATATAAATCATGAAAGATATTGAGATATGGATCATATGATTCCAACAATGTAAGCATAATTATAAATAACCCCAATAAAAGATGAGATTTTAGAAATAATATCTCACCACTTTGGTAACTTTAAATAATAATACCTAAGGGAGAATAAAATTAATTGAAGCTAAAATTATAATGAAAAGAAATATATTCATGATATAACAAGTCAAATGGTATTATATACACCTTTTAGAAGAATATGGGTTCATGACATGAAATGTATCTCAAAGAAGGTAAACTGAGTCAAAATTACTTTATTGATTTGGTAAATTTTGAACTATAAACCAAATAAAATAGAGATCATAAAATGGATATGTATATGACCCTAAATTTAAGTATATTAATAATATAATACATTCATGGGCATTATATACATCATAGAAAAGAAATGAGTGGAGAACATGGCATGTATCCCATAGACATAAAAATTTAGATGAGAAAACCATTACGACATGAGTAACTTTTGAATCATGATACCCAAGAAATAATAAAATCACTTTAAACATATAATATTAATAAATAAAGTAAATTACTATTATAATATTTTATATTTAAGTATTTCCACCACACAAAAGAATTTAGTTATGAATATGATATGTATCTCACAGAAATAAAAAGCGAGATGAAATTCCCTTACCTTAAGTCTTGAATTTATTCATACACATTAAAAACCAATGTATAATAAATATTATTTTAGTAAAATCTACCAAAAAACCATATTATTGTATAAAATACCATATATAATTTTTTAGTACTTTATATTACCCACTTATTAACAACTCCATGCTAATGTCACGTTTCAGGTAATAACCACTTGGTTTTTCATATGCGTTTGGACTTATTATTCTTTAACCTCATTATTAGATATTATTTTACTTATTTATAGACTGTAAAAAATGATATATATATATATCAGATATTTTCAGTAAATAAATATCTTTAATAATATATAAGAGATATAAATATGAAATGGAATACACCGTTCATGGAGACGGTAGTTCGTACGTACGCATGAACGCTATTTCCGTTTTCTTATCATATTGAAAGAAAAAAAGTAAATAAAATATATATATATATATATATATTAATAATTAAATTATAATTATTAATTCATATATATCATATAAGTTCACTAAACCCATTCTTAATATATTTCATGTAAAGTGTGAATGAATCACATCGCTCTGAGGAGGCAGTAGTCCACACATCCACAAACGAAGTTATCATATTTACAAAAATGTAAATAATGAAGGTATATGTTATATATTAATTAAATAAGACTAAATACCTAATTAATATCATATATATAATATAAAAATATAATTTACATCATAATTCCCACCCATGAGAATTGGTAAATGAAAAACAAACAACATCGTTTTTTGAGATAGTAGTTCGTCATACGCATGAATGGTATGTTTGTTACTCAGTTTATGAAATATTGTGTATTTTTAGGTATAAGCCTTATAATAATAACATATATTTATATTTATGATACTTATTTTATTATATAATCATGTAATAATAAGATTTAATGGGGTGGAGAATGAAAATTAAAAAATAGAGCTTGTGGATGGATGTTACCTCTTCTTTGGGTAACTCCTCTTGGGTTTCACCAAAGGGATTCCTTGGATGGATTTTGTACAAAGTGCTCATTATAAATTTATAGGATGGATGTTGGGATATTATTTGGAATGGTTTTTGATGATAAAAACTATCTTTAGAGGTGTAAGGAAGGTGAAGATTGAATTCCTTTTTATAGAGGATGAGGAGTGACATTATTGTAAATACCAAAATATAAACACTATTTGGAGGTCTTCCTTAACTTATGTGCTTCCAAAATGAAAAAATAATGGATTAATGGTCAATTATGGTTGATAAAAACCTCCACCACACAATAAATAAATATATTTTTTAAATTTTTTTTCTTTAACATCTAAGTTTCATTATTTTTATAATTTTAGTTTTTATTAGTGTAACTATTTTTCTATCCCACATAATTTAACCATTAAGACTAAATTAAAATGAAATTTATTATAAAATATATACCAACTTAATTATAAATATTATATATAATTTAAAAACATTAAATCCCATATGTTTTGGAAATTAATTCAAAAACAAACACATGTAATGCACAAAAACACTACTCTAACCCGAACCATGCTAACAATGTTTTTAATATATATGGGTAAATATATTAATTATAAAAGATTATTTGTAAAATAAATGGACCATATTTTATATTTAAAAACACATAACAATTACTTAGTAGAATATATGTTTTTTATTAATTTTAAATTAGTTAATAACATATCATTTATTGTAAAATAACTTTATTTTCAATTTCAACATTATTTGTTAAATTTTAATTAAAAGATATAAAAATAATATTGTATATAAAATATATTATGTTAAAATATGTTTAATGTGATATATTAATCTAAAAAAACAATTTAACATAATAATTCATTAAATTCACTGCCCTTATAATGTTTTTACCATCATCTATTATTAAATTATTAACTAAATAATAATGCTTTAGATTTATTTAACCGTTTAATGTAACTAATTCATCATTAAAAATTTTAGTTAAATTATTATGATATAAAAATTCATTTAAATTTAAAAATAATGTTTATAATCACAAGTATTTAGCTTATTTCACACTCTAAATATTTATAAATTCTGAAGGTAAGGATTATTTCTTTTTTGTCATTTTCTTTACTTAACTTATTATATTGCTCATTTTCATGGAATAATATCCTAATAATTCATGAAATTAGAGAAAATAGGGTATATGGTCAAAATATTTCTATAAAATGGATTTTTTATAAGTGTCTTGGTCATTTTGTCCCTTAAGATTAAGGTTTAGTCCCTTATTAAACTTAATTTTACCTTAATAATTGTAATTAATTTTAATTACATTCACTAATATTTTTCTTCAAAAAAAATTTAAATTATTAGAATATAAATATTATAATTATTACCACCATGTATGTTCATTTTTCTAAATTAAATTTAGATAACTGGAAAAAATAAGTTTAAAATTAACCCCATAGATATAGTAAAAGAAAACGTTTTTAAGGAGAAAAGTTCAAAAGATTGAATTGTTTTTATATCAAATTTCAATGAGAAATTGGTTAAAGTGACCTATATTTGATTAATTTATTCAATATTTGTATAATAAAACCTTAAATTAAAATTAAAATATGATTTAACTATATAAATTAATTATATGAAAAATAAATTTTCAATTAAATTTCATTATTTTTCATTATTAATCCAAAAACAAAATATTTTTGAAAAATCCTAAAAATTCACCCTATGATAATTTTGGAATTATGAATTAATTTTTTTATTTCATCTAACATAATTTCTATAAGTTTATAAAATTATTTTTATTATTTTTCATATAAGGACATAAAAATTAGTTCATCTGAGAAAATAATATTTCCAATCATATAAAGACTTTACCAAAAATTATATGTTTTATCAAAATTATGTTTTATTTATATTATTATTTTTAAATAATATTTAAAATATATTTATTAATCTTCATATTACTATGTTTAATGGATTTTTTATAACTGTATTTATTAAATAATTATAATAACATAATTTTGTTTCATAGAAACTCAATGTTATGTGTAACATAAACTATGTCAGTGTTGCATATAGCACAAGCCTAACTTAGTGTAGCATATATTCCAAGAAAAAATTAGTTCATTAATATATAAAATTATATTTTAGTGTTGTGTGAAATGAAAAAACATTAGAATGATTAAATTAATTCAAAGAAAAAAATTTCAAAAAATTTGGGGGTGTTATAGTCCCTTAATTTTTTTGTAGTGATAATCCATTGAAGAAGGAGGTAATAATTACAAAATTTTCTGGGTTAAAACTAGTTATAGTGAAAAACCATGATCTCTAAATGGTATGGATAAAATTTTGGATGAGTGATTGAGGGAAACTGTGAGATCATTTTAGGTATTGGTAAGTGAATATAAGATGTTTGAGAGGACATTGATATTTACAGTGATTCGGATTATATTTTATAATTGAGGGATTGTCGGTAATTAGTAAACCCTCCAAGATATCAAGGAAATCATTTTATATAGTTCATAAGATATAGGAACCTTCTCTAATCACTTGGGATCATTGAAGTTGGATAAAAATTTATTAATGGTATTTTGACCACATTAAATTCACTTCTGTATGTATTGACTTGACAAAATCAGCTACCCAGTATACCTAATTGGATAACTGGTGCACTGCCTAGAAATCATTGGGTTTTAGGAACTGGAATGGGATAGACGGTTATCATCCAATATCTGTCTGGTGGACTCCAACAAGAAGAGAGAAATACTTCATTCATCACCAATTGAACGGTGCATCTTCTATGTATCTAAAGTTACATCACACATGGAACTGGTTACCTGATGTAAACTATATGAATCCACCTTTAATTATGGTTTCCCTTTCTTCATTTTGATGACTTCAATGGATCTTCCAACTAGATTCCATGATCTTTTTGAATGAAAGAAATTGGTCTAATCCTTTTGAAAGATCACCAGGTTTCTTTTTAAATGACATTAGCATCTCTATTAAGAACATTAATGACATGATATGGAGTTTAAAATAAGAGACTAAAAAACACTCAATTAAATTTTCATAAAAAAATATGAGTGTTTTTATTATGAAAATACTATGATAGAGATAAGTATTAAAATATTTATATTTTTTATTATTGGGTCACTTCAGCTGGTAATAGAGAAGTGTTTAGTTAATTTTGGATATTAAGGATAGAAAACAATATGAAAAATAATAGGGATAAGTATATTTTTAGGATAATATCTTGATGTTTTTATGGTAGATATTATATGGTTTCCTATAAATGAAATATCTGTTTGGATATAAACAATTAGATTAAACATCTATAATAGATTTGACTAGGGGTAAATACTCTAAAAAGGCTGATTGGGTATTTACTCTATCTTAACATGGTGAATAAAAAATATGTCTAACTACATAATGGGTTCGAAACATATGGTGTATATTACTTAGTTAAATAATATTATCTTTATAAAACTTTATGATTAACCAGAGTATAGAATCTATAACAACCTATGATAAGCTATATAGATATGGGATGAACATAAAGTTTCATGAGTTAAAATAAGGTTTCATAATTTATAAAATCATAAGAATGATTTCTTACAATCATATGATTTATTACTCTGATTATTGATGTTTGTTACCTAGAATAAGATTTTTGGTTTTAGTTTATGGTTATAAATAAGAAGAATTATGTGAATAATGAATGTGAAAACTAATGCAATTACTGTCCTCACAATCAACCTAATGAAATATGATCTAGGATAAAAAATCATGTAGGCATGGTCACCAACTATCACAAGATATGAATGATAAGATAAGTCATGTTGGACATAAAAACGATCAATAGTATAAAAAACTCACCATTGAGAATTTTATATGACAACATCCACCTTCCTTTAGTGGGTCATTCAATACCATTATTGATGAGAAATATATCAATGCTATAGAAAATATATTCTTAATTTTTCATGTTTTGAAAACATGAAATGGTTATTTGTGTCGTGTATCATTTCGAGGGTGAAAATAATCAACGGTGGAATTTTATCAAGAATACAAACCAAGAGGTGGAGATTGAATCCATGAAAAGGGAATAGTTTAAGAATACATTTTTCAATATGAATTTTCCTCAAACTATGTGCATGAAATTGGAATGGTAATTCTAAGAAATAACGTTGATGTAAGATGAATCCATCAATATCTATAAAGAAAATTTATTGATATATTCATGGTATGCTTCAAGTTTTATCACAGACCTCAATGGAAATGTTAACCGACTATTTAGTGGATAAATAACAAGTATCCCAAAGTAATTGGCTATAAGATAATTTGATAACTATTAAGAAATTATTTTCTATTATGTTAAAGTTTAAACGGAGAGTAGAGACTGTCATTGTTCTCATGGTTTTGAGGATGAGAAAAGAAAGATGAAATTTCACGAAAATTTTATTTATAAAACCCATGGAGGAAAGAAAATTAATCTTCCTTCATGATAGAAATTTATAATGAAACATGTGGGAAACCACCATAAGTGGTCCAACAAATTTTTTAATTGTGGAAAATAAGTTTATGGAAAAAAGTCTACCAAAGTGATGTGAATAGGACAATTAATGAAAGAGATGGTGATAAAACTCAACCTAATGTTCCAACCACACTAAAATAATATAATTACTAGGGGAATTGATATTATATAAATCAATACACAAATTATAGTGTTAATGAAGACAATTGGAATAAGAAACCACTTATGTTAGGAGAAAAAGGGAAATCTCATGTTACCACAACTACTAAAGTGGTTCACGATGATGAAGTGTGGGGAGGTACACTTACCATTCAATCTATAATAGAAAGTGTATTAATTTATTTCGGTATTACCCAATAATATATTTAAGAATATTTTCCAAGGATATCAGATCACCAACTTAATGATTATAGGTTGAGTTAGCAGTGAAAACTTATAATGGTATGATGATCACATATCAAGTCTACATCTCTTATCTAATAGTATTTTGGGGGAATATAGTTCTATAAAATCATGTTATTCTCTTTATAGTTGAATTTGATGTTATTTTTGGCATGGATTGACTCCTTTTATTTAGATACTATATCAATTTATGAGTAAGGGAATTCACATTTGATATTCCTAATCAATCTATGGCTACCTATCCGTGTAAGGATGAATATGAACATCCAATGAAAATTATATAGGTTGTATTGATCTTACTACATGTTCATAAGGGATATCACTTCCAATGGTTAGGGATAAAGTCAATATTAAATATAATCTTATTTTTTGGGAATATTTTGATTTATTTTCAGAATACATTCCCAATGTTCACCTAAATCACAATATTGTATTTTCAATAGAACATATACATGATTTTACACCTAATTCAAATAAATATTGTACAATTTTCCAAATTCAGTTATAGTAATTGTAAAATAATTTCCAAGAGAATCTATATAGGGGATGTAACACCCCAAGGTTTTGAAAATAAATATAGAATGCAATTTTGCCTCTTCTATGTTTTGAATTTCAAGAAATGGTCATCTAGAGTTGTGTTCAGTAAGTCATTTGGAGTCTGATAGAACAAACTCAATTTTTGGTGAATAGTAACATACCCTTATGAATATTAATATGAATAGTAATATGACCCTTGAATAGTAAATAATGATATTATTTTATTTTATGAAGGAAATATGATAATGGGATCTTAATTAATTTTTCAATGTCACATAAAATTAACTGCACTTCAAGATTGTTATTTTTCGAATTAACTATGACCTTATTTAAAAATTAAATTAATAATATTTAGAAAATTATTTTTGAAAAATGGATTTCACTTTTGAATTCTACATGTCGAAAAATGGTAGGGGTGAAGTTTTGGGATTTTTCTGAAATTCTTGAATTTTTGATGAATAGTGAAATACGGTAAAATATCGTATATTAAATTTGTCCGTTAAATATACTATTTATGAAATAATAAGTGATGTAAGACTCACATGATATTATTACTATTAGGGGTCACATGAAACAATACTATTTGTTGTATTGATGGAAATAATAAAATAATGAAATTAAATATTCAAAATTTACACATGTCCTCCACTATAAACCCCCCCCCCCACAACCTCTTATCTTCACTTCTCTAAGCCTTGAAGATCCTCAAATTTAGGCCCAATTACCCTTCCCTAGTGACTATCCATGACCAGGAAGCTCTTATTGTTGCCAAAATACCAAAATACCTTCCCTTAAGGTGGTTCTCGAGGAAGTCGTTTCAGGAGGTAAAACACCTTTCTATTTTTTTTAGTTTCATTTGAATTTATCTTCATTTGTTATCCTCTCCACACCTTCTCTACCCAAATGATCATGATAACTCTAGTATTATCTACATACTAGATTTATATCATGTTAATGGAAGAACCGTCATCAATATTCTTACTCCCTCCCTTTTATTTTTATAAACGAAATCAACATTCATGAGGTTCCAATTTATAACCTTCATGGATGTTGAAGTTTTGTTCTTTAGTATTACTTTAATTACTGGTCATGAAACCATATTTATGGTTGAACCAGGTCATAAAATATTTATTGTATCTTGATTAATGTTCTAGAATCTTTATATGTACATAATATGGAATAATAATACGAAACAAGTTTATTGAGCACAAAACTGCCAAGCCAAATTCAAGCATTTATTTTTAACTCATCGAATGAGTCATCCTCATGGTATATAACCAGAATCATTATAAGATAATTTATAACTATTTAATGTCACTAATAATGTATATTATAAATTCTGTATGTTTAACCATATTTCAAACCAACTTCCATTCATGAGTACAAGTAAACAAATCATGAAACCAAGTAAGAAAATGCTTCCAAAACAATAAGATTTAATCTCTTAAACCCATAAAAAATGACATTAATGAAATTAATAAGGTTACATAATAACAATTAAATATTTATTAGTCTTTTTAATTATTAATTAATGAATCTAAATTTGATTATTCAGGTCGTTAAGAATAATCAAGAACACACTAGAGAAAAAGGTAAGGGGTTTCTCATCTCACTTTCATTTATGTCAGATTTCCATTGTCACCAATTATTAATTATATTTGGTATATGTGTACTTTCATTTGATATATAATATCATGATTGTATTTATATTCATTTTATTCACTGATTCACTTGATAGTTATTATGTTCTGGTCAAACGGTTTGACCGATTACATTGTGGTAAGGGACATTGTCTCAGGTGCCGTTTTGTTGTGACTAACTTTGTGTTGTGCACCTAATAATCCCTACGTAATGTACCAAATTACCATTTTAGGTCACTTTTCATTTGAAATTGTATTTATATTAAATATCCATAATCTCATATCATGGATATTGTTTTTTTCTAAACCGTATACCATTTTACATACGGTGTTTATTTGGAAAGTTATTTTAATTATGAAAATATTGATGAATCAGTGTACTCTACTCTATATGGATATTTAAAAGGTTATTGATATTTTATTGAATCAATATATAAAGAATGATTTGGACATGCAATGGAGGTTGGGGCCCGCTATATCTCCTCGATCTATCAGTAGCTCTCATGAGACAAAACAGTTTGGCGACAAACCCTTTGAGTTTGTTTCCAAAAATCAGACAGGTTTCTACCCATAGAGCTAAACTGTTTTTACGGTATTATGGTTTCATTTTCCAGATACATGAAGTCCAATTAATAAGAATTCTCTTTATTAATTATTAGTTAATATTATTATCCATGAGGTTTTCACTATGATAAAATCTATGGATGCAATTTCTTTCTCAGTTTAATAATGGCATCAGTTTTTCCTTTATTCACTATGCCATATTGATTATGTTAGTTTATTTGTGATTCACTTATTATTGTACTCATGATTCCACTATTTTTAACCCTTAAAGAGCATTTTAGTTCACCCCTTTCATTGTCTACCTTCAAGAGGTGATGAAGAGAAGATCTTTTATTGAGTTTATGGGGATGCTGTTTTTAGTTTTTATTATGTATTGTATTTTCTAAACTTTTCCAATGTAATTTGAGCAACATCTATACATCTAGTTTCTTCAAGACTACTAAAATAATCATTAATTTGGGATTTTCATTCCTTCTAACCATGCCAATATCACAAGTAATGCACCGGCTCCAGCCTAGAGGGGTTGGGGTGTTACAGTTGGTATTAGAGGAAGTTTAGTAGAAAACTTGGAAACTAGAGTAGGAAATTTCTAGTAGGGAACAAATACCTAAGGTAGTATCTTAGTATTAACATATAATAATGTCCTGGTATTTTGGTAAGGAATATATTATTTGGATATTTTAAGCAATACGTCCCTGTCTGAATATGAACAGGTAGAGGCGGCTCTGGAACAGATGTATCTAGGGGTAAAACCTGAAAAAACCGCTTTGAGATAGACTTGAATAGGAACTGGTGCACAAAAATGGGCCTTTCTACACTCTTGGTTACAACAATCCCAGGGGATATGCTTAGGATAATTCATGTTTTATTTAAAAGCCATTATGAATAAGTTAATATAAATTTTTCCTTCGAGGAACCATTTTTATGCAAATAATTTCAATCTATGTTGATTGATTTTCTATTTGAGATTCATAAACTAATCTAGTGTATCCCATTATTTAGAAATGGTGTCTAATGAAAAAAGGGGAATCAATTCTCATGGGAAAGGTAGGGATCTCCCTACTAAGCAGGTCAACACAGTCAATGTTGGAGCAGATCAAATCATGACCATATTGGGACAACTTACTCAAGTTGTAATGAATAACTTTCATGCGACAGCAGCCCCCATCTTTTAGTGGGACTACTAATCTAGTGGTTGCTGAGAAATGGACCAAGTCCCTTGAAAACATATTCATGGTGTTAAGATGTAATGAATATTAAAAGGTAGTACTGGTAGTTTATTGTCTCAAGGGAGACGCTGATCAATGGTGGTACTTGATTCAAAATACCATGGAGGAAGAAGAGATAGAGGATATGTAATGGAGGAATTTTAATGAAATATTCTTCGAAAAGTATATCCCTCGCGAGCAATGAAATGAAATGAAGAGGAAATTACTTGGCTTGAAACAAAGGGAAGAAGACAGTGTTGCAGAGTATGAGGCTACCTTCACAAGGCTAGCCAGGTATGCTGTGGATTACGTTCATGACTTAGTAGATATTATTTATCATTTCATTGAAAGTCTTAAGCCAAGTCTTCGAAGGGAACTGCATTCTCAATCATTTTCATCATATGATGAAATTGTATCAAGTGCCATCAAAATAGAGAAGGAATTTTCTAGATCAATTTTTTTCAAAGGAAACCATGATAAGAAGTGGTACTATGATAACAAAAGAAAATGAGATGCACCAAAGAAGAGCAAGGGAATGAATATTTTCCCATTATGTGAGAGTTGTGGAATGAACCATCCCGAGAAATTCTTGAAAGGAATGGGAGTCTTCTATAACTGTGTATAAAAGGGTCATCGATCTGATGAATGCAAGGGGAAGAAACAATTCAATGATGTTCAATGCTACAATTTCAGAGAGATGAGACACTATGCAAATGAGTGTCCTAAGAGCCAAGGAAACATGCCACATAAAAAGCCAAGAGAGCAGGGGAGAGCCTATGTGATTACAACTGTGGAGGTTGAAGTTCCTAGTGACATGGTGGCAGGTACTTTAATTATTTTCTCAAACTTATCCAACACTTTATTTGATTATGTATCATCTCATTCATTTATATCCTCTCAGTTTTACAAGAAAATTAGATATGTCCCATTTGATTTAAGAAAGGAGTTGTAAGTCAAAACTCCCATGGGATGTATCATTGCAAAAAGGTATGTCGACTAGTCCCCCTCCAAACACCAAAAAGTGCTTTAGTTGCTAGCCTTGTCATCATAAACATGACTGAATTTTATATTATTCTCGGTATGGATTGTCTATCAAATTATTATGCGAGGATTTATTGAAAGAAAAGGGAAGTTTCAATTTTTTAAAATGGTGTATAATCCCTTGCCTTTAGGGAAGAAACTTCTCCATCTGATTCTTATCTAGAACCACCCTCAATAGCCCTATTGAATGCAATACATGGAGAGGAAGATAAACCAATATCTATGGGAGAGGAAAGAAATATTAAAATTGAAGATGTTCACATAGTGAAAGAGTAAATTGATGAATTTTTAGAGGATTTACCTGGACATCCTCCAAAGCGAGAAGTTGAGTTCTCTATTGATTTAATTCCTATTGAAAGACCTATATCTAAGACTCCCAATAGAATGGCCACTATGGAATTAGTAGTGTTAAAGATACAACTAGAGGATTTGAGTGAAAAGGGATTTATTCAACATAGTGTTTCTCCATGGGGATTCCCTGTTCTCTTTTTCAAGAAGAAAGATGGATCCATGGGGCTTTGCATTGATTACATGGAAATCAATGCTATTACAATAACGAATAAGTATCATATTCCACAGATTGATGATTTATTGGACCAAGTTTATGGAGATCAATACTTTTCAAATATTGACCTTCGATCTGGATATCATCAACTACGTGTGAGGAAGAAAGATATTCCAAAGACAACATTTCGAACCAGGTATGAGCATTATGAGTTTACAGTGATGCCTTTTGGACTGACAAATGCACCATCTATTTTCATGGATTTAATGAATAGATTTTTCAAGGAATATCTTGATAACTTTTTTGTGGTATTAATCGAGGATATCCTGGTATAATCAAAAATCTATGAAGACCATGAGGATCATTTGTAAACTATTCTGAAAACTCTTAGAAGAAATCAATTATTTGGGAAGTTTAGCAAATGAAAATTCTGGATTCAGTCAGTTCCTTTTCAAGGACATATTGTCTCTAAGGATGGAATCCTAGTTGATCCTATAATGACAAAGGAAATCCAAGAATGTCCCATGCCAACAAACATAACTGAGGTACACAGTTTTATTGTCTTAGCAGGTTATTATCAGTGTTTCGTGCAGAATTTTGCCTGACTGGCTAACCCGCTAACGAAGCTCACATGTAAAGGGGTTAAATTTGTTTGGACAATAGATTGTGAAGAATGTTTATAGGAACTGAAGAGAATATTATTCAATGCTCTTATATTTACTCTACCATCGGGGAATGACAGGTTTGTTATTTATAGTGATGGTTCAAAGAAAGGACTTGATTGCGTCCTTATGAAAAATGATAGGGTCATTGCATATGCATCACGACAGCTAAAAGTTTAAGAGAAAAACTATGCTACTCATGATTTTAGTTAGCTACTGTAATCCTTTCTTTGATGATATGGATAAATTATCTCTATGGTGAGAAATGTGAGATTTATACTGATCACAAGAGTTTGAAGTATATTTTCTCACATAAAGAACTCAACATGAGGAAATGGAGATGGCTAGAACTACTCAAGGATTATGATTGCACGATACACTACCACCCGGGGAAGGCAAATAAGGTGGCAGATGCTTTGAGTAGAAAGGATCATGGAGTTTTGAACCAGATGAGAGTTGAAAGGGATCCTATTTTCATGGATCTAGTAAAGATGGATATGGGAATAACCCTAGAAGGTGAAACATCAATGCTTTTTCAAATGGTTGCCAAACCATCTTTACTAGAAAGGATAAAAAGTTCTCAAGATGATGATGAAGAGTTTCAAAAGAATATTAAAGCTGTGAAAGATGGGATATTGAGTGACTTCATATATGAAGATGGAATTTTGAAATTTGGGAAGAGTCTTTGTGTTCCCAATATACCTGATCTAAAAAGGGAATTGTTGGATGATACTCATAGTTCCAATTAATCTATACACCCTAGTAGCACTAAGATGTATATAGATTTGAAGGAACATTTTTGGTGGGAAAACATGAAGAGGGAGATTTTTGATTTTGTGTCAAGATGTATGGTTTGTCAACAAGTGAAAGCTGTAAGGCAACATCCTGGAGGAGTATAGAAACCTCTTCCCATACCTGAGTGGTAATGGGATAATATCACGATGGACTTTGTCCTGGGACTACCAAAGACTCCTACAAGGAACGATGCAATATGGGTCATTGTTGATCGTCTTACCAAGTCAGCACATTTTCTTGCTATAAGAGAAGATCTACCAATTGAATGTCTAGCAAGACTATATATTAATGAAGTTGTGAGACTTCATTGAGTACCCCTATCGATTGTTTCTGATCGTGATCTAGGTTTTACATCATGATTCTAGAAAAGTCTTCAGAAGGCCATAGATACTGATCTTCTTTTGAGCACTTCCTACCACACGCAAACTGATGGACAATCTGAACGGACTATTAAATCATTGGAAGACATGTTGAGGTCTTGTTCACTTGATTTTTAATGCATGTGGGATTAGTATTTACCCCTCGTAGAATTTTCCTACAACAATAGTTTCCATTCAAGTATACAGATGGAACCCTATGAAGAATTATATGGGATGCGATGTTGTACACCAACTTGCTAGGATGATGTTTGTGAAAGAAAGCTCGTGGGCACAACACTTGTTGAAGAAACAATGGAAAAGGTAAAGATTATCCAAAACCATATCAAAATAGCTCAAAGTTGGCAAACGAGCTATGCTGATAACCGAAGGAAAGATTTGGAATTTCAAGAAGGTGATCACATTTTCTTAAATTTATCTCCATGGAAGGGTATTATATGATTCGGTAAGAAGGGAAAATTAAGTCCCAGGTAGATCGGACCTTGTGAAATTCCGGACCGAATTGGAGCTGTAGCTTACCGTTTGGCAAAGCCGCCAAGTCTCTCCAAGGTTCACAATGTGTTCCACGTGTCAATGTTAAGAAAGTACATGCCAGACCCAACACATGTACTCACTTATGAAGAAGTGGAACTTGAGCCTGATCTATCTTACTGTGAAGATCCTATCAAGATTCTTGATACTAGAGAACAAGTATTGAGAAATCGAATGACTTGTCTGGTGAAGGTTCTATGGAGGAACCATAAGATGGAAGAAGCAACATGGGAGCCTGATGAGCTTATGTTAAAGACATACCCGAATCTTTTTAGGTAATATTATGTGAATTTTGAGGATGAAATTTTTGTAAGGAGGGGAGAATGTAACACCCCAATGTTTTGAAAATAAATATAGAATGCATTTTTTCCTCTTCTATGTTTTGAATTTCATGAAATGGTCATCAAGAGTTTTGTTCAGTAAGTCATTTGGAGTCTGATAGAACAAACTTTATTTTTGGTGAATAGTAACATACCATTATGAATTTTAATATGAATAGTAATATGACCCTTGAATAGTAAATAATGATATTATTTTATTTTCTTAAGGAAATATGATAATGTGATCTTAATTAATTTTTCAATGTCACATAAAACTAACTGCACTTCAAGATTGTTATTTTTCGAATTAACTACGACCTTATTTAAAAATTAAATTAATAATATTTTGAAAATTATTTTTGAAAAATGGATTTCACTATTGAATTCTACATGTTGAAAAATGGTAGGGGTGAATTTTTGGGATTTTTCTGAAATTCTTGAATTTTTGATGAATAGTGAAATACGGTAAAATATCGTATATTCAATTTATCCGTTAAATACAATATTTATGACATTATAAGTGATGTAAGGAAACTTTATTAGAACTCACATGATCTTATTAATATTATGGGTCACATGAAACAATACTATTGGTTGTTTTGATTGAAATAATAAAATAATGAAATTAAATATTCAAAATTTACCTCTCTCCTCCATTATAAACCCCCCCACTACCTCTTCTCTTCACTTCTCTAAGCCTTGAATCTCCTCAAAGTTATGCCCAATTACCCTTACCTAGTACTCCCCACGACCAGGAATCTCTTAGTCTTTCCAAATGACCAAAATCCCTTCCCTTAAGGAGGTTCTTGAGGAAGTCATTTCAAGAGGTAAAACACCTTTCTATTTCTTTTAGTTTCATTTGAATTTGTCTTCATTTGTTATCCTCTCCTCACATACTCTGTCCAAATGATCATGATAAATCCCATATCATATTCATACTGGATTTATATAATTTTAATTGAAGAACCATCATTAATATTTTTACTCCCTCCCTTTTATTTTTATAAACAAAATCAATGTCCATGAGGTTCCAATTTATAACCTTCGTGGATGATGAAGTTTTGTTCTTCAATATTTCTTTCATTACTGGTCATGAAACCATATTTATGGTTCAACAAGATCATAAAATATTTATTTTATCTTTATTAATGTTCTGTAATCTTTATACATACATAATATGGAATAATAACACGAAACAAGTTTATTGAGCACAAAACTGCCAAGCCAAATTCAAGCGTCTATTTTTAACTCATCGAATGAGTCATCCTCATGGTATATAAACAGAATAATTATAAGATCATTTATAACTCTTTTATGTAACTAATAATGTATATTAACAATTATATATTTTTAACCATATTTCAAACCATCTTCCATTCATGAATACAAGTAAACAAATCATGAAACCAAGTAAGAAAATGCTTCCAAAACAATGAGATTTAATCTCTTAAACCCATAAAAATGGCCATTAATGAACTTAATAAGGTTATATCATATAAATTAAATATTGAATAGGCTCTTTAATTATTAATTAATTAATCCAAATTTGATTATTCAGGTCGTTAAGAACAATCAAGAACACACTAGAGAAAAAGGTAAGGGGTTTCTCATCTCACTTTCATTTCTGTGAGATTTCCATTATTTTCCAATTATTACTTATATTTGGTATATATGTACTTACATTTGATATATAATAACATTAATCTATTTATATTCATGTTATTCAATGATTCTCTTGATGGTTATTAAGTTCTGGTCATACGGTTCGACCGATTACGTTGTGGTAAGGGACATTGTCTCAGTTGCCGTTTTGTTGTGACTAACTTTGTGTTGTGCACCTAATAATCCTTATGTGGTGTACCTACTGACCATTTTAGGTCACTTTTCATTTGAAATTGTATTTATATTAAATATCCATAATCTCATATCATGGATATGGTTGTTTTCTAAAGCGTATACCATTTTACATATGGTGTTTATTTGGAAAGTTATTTTAATTATGAAAATATTGATGAATTAGTGTACTCTAGTCTATATGGATATTGAAAAGGATTATTGATATTGTTTTGAATAAATGTATAAAGAATTATTTGGACATAAAGTGGAGGGTGGGTCCCTTTATATCTCCAAGATGCATCAGTAGCTCCCATGAGACAAAACAGTTTGACGACAAACCCATCGAGTTTGTTTCCAAAAATCAGGCGGGTTTCTACCCATATAGCTAAACCATTTTTACAGTATTATGGTTTCATGTGACAGATACATGACGTCCAATTAATAAGACTTCTCTTTATTCATTATCAGTTAATATTATTATCCATTAGGTTTTCACTATGACAAAATCTATGGATGTAGTTTTTTTCTCAGTTTAATAATGGAATTAATTTTTCATTTATTCACTATGCCATATTGATTATGTCAGCTTATTTATGATTCACTTATTATTGTACTCATGATTTCAATATTTTTAACCCTTAATGAGCATTTTATCTCACTCCTTTCAGGGTCTACCTTCAATAGGTGATGAAAAGAAGATCTTTTATTGAGTTCATGGGGATGATGTTTTTAGTTTTTGTTATGTAATGTATTTTGTAAACTTTTCCAATGTAATTTGAGTAACATATATGTATCTAGTTTATTCAAGACTACTAAACTAATCATTCCTTCGGGATTTTCATTCTTTCTAACCATGGTAATATCACAAGCAATGCACCAGCTCCAGCATAGAGGGGTCGGGGTGTTAAAGGGGATTTATATGATATAGTTTGTTTCCATGTGTTACACTTGTTCTTTTTGATAGGATGAAAGATGTGTTAATGTGTTTTTTCATTAATTTTTGGTAACATAACAAGATAAAAATTAAGAAAAATTATCGTATACCCTATAACAAGGATGTTTTTATTCAATTAAAATGAGATCATTATTTTTCCAAAATCTATAATTGATCTGGATATCATTACTTGAGGGAATAAAGGGATGATATACCCAAGCCAACATTCTTTATGAGGCATGAAAAATATGAATTAATAGTGTTTCCATTTTTATTAGTATTATAATATCAAAATTTTTATTTTTAAAAATTGTATTAAAATGTATTAATATAATCCAATTATTTTAATAAAAATAAAATAATAAAGATTTTTTTGATAACTATAATATATTTTGATATTATTTTTCATTCTAAAAAATCTTTTATGTGTAACATTTTTTTAGAACTTATTAAAAATTAATTTGAAATAGTTTTAAGGGAGAAATTAAAGTTTTTTCTTGGTTTTAGGATTTATCAAAATATAAATGGTAATTTTTAAAACCAATTTAAATATATCAGTGATATTTTGAATCATTGTTTCATAGAAAACACTATGGGAAGTGATACTACTATGATTTAAAACTACAAACATCACTTAAATCAAACTTAGAAACCAATTAATTAATAAATTTATATAGATATGATTATTAGTATAGTATACCATACTATCAATCAACATAAAATTATTTTTAGTGTATATATATTCACTTGATTTTATGAAAATTTGAAGGAATTTCACTTAGGTATAGTGAAGAAAAATTTAAAAACCTCAAGAGTAATTTAAATTTTGGTTTCTTTTACTTTAAATGAAATTAATTTTATTTAGTTAGTAATTTATTTATTTATTATGGTTTTTTTAAATTTTAATATATATAAAACCTATAGAACATGTCACTTTTATGGGAAAATATCTAGTTTAGTTGTATAATAAAAATTACGATTATATTAAATTGAATTATATTAAGTTATAATACAATGTTTTTAGTAGTTTCTATGCACAATTTTCAAAGATTAAACACAAATTTTTAAGGCATCAGCCTTAAACATTACATAATCTTGAGATAGGACAATAATATAACTTTAATTCACATCAAGTTATATTATTGACTTATCTCAATAGATTAAGGATAAATCAATGAAATAATTAAATTTTAAAAATATAAATAAACCTAATATTAGTGTATATTTCGTGTAAAACAATTTGTGGTCCTTCACAAATATTCTTGGAAAAAAACCAATGATATTGGCATTTAACTCAAAAATTGAGTTAAGATTTCCAGTACCTTGAGTCAAACTTGTATTGTACATTATTTATTTTACTTAATATTAAAATTAAGTTAATTTATACATACTTTAGAAACATTTTCAAGTTTATTATTCCTTTTATATCACTTGATACCATGTTATAAAAATTACATAACTATTTATGTTCATATCGGACGTTTTGTTGATATTCGGTACTTGAGTAAAAAATAAACATGTTTGGATGTAAATTTTCCATGTGGTTAAAATTATATCATATAAAGAATATTATTAAGGATTTAAATAGCATACATATCCAGTATATATGTATTTATAATAATCCATAATATTTAGAGATTTGAAATAAAATTCACCATTCATTAAGAAGGTAGGTCATACGTACACATTAAACATACATTCATTTATTTTTCATATTAAATGATATAAATGTATATTATAATAAAAGTATTATATTAATGTCATATATGTCTCATAGTTTTAATAATATCATCCCTTATACGTTCCATGTATTGCAGGAACAAGTCGTATCTATTTTAGGGGGCGGTAGTCCATACTACCTCAAACGAAATTATTGTATTTACACAACATATAAAGAATAAAGGTATGATCTAAATAAAAATTATATAATAATAGAGATAATATAAATATAATATATATCATATGTAAAAATAGTTTCCATTATAATGGCTACTATGAGAGGTGGTATGGGAAAATTGAACAATCATCATTTCGTGAGGCAATAGTTCGCCGTACATAGAAATAGTATGTTCGCTACCTATTAAATGGGTGTGTTTGTACGTTTAGATTTAAAAATTATCATAAAAAAACCAATTATATTTATTATAACATTGTTTTTATATTGTCATTGAATAATAATATTTTAGGGAGTGTAGAATGGAAATGAAACTAAAAACCATGAGAGAAGTCGTTACCTCTTAATCAGGTATCTTTTTTTAGTTTATACCAAAAAGATTCCTTGGGAGGATTTATGCCATAAAAGGGGATTATATAATGAGGGGAGGAATTATAGGAAGATTTTGGGTATGTATTGGATAAAACAAAAGGGTTATTGAAGTGTTAGTATTAGAGAAGAGAGATTACCTTTTTATAGGACACGGAGGTGTGCCTTTGGAAACTCTTAAATTATTAAATCAATATAAAATAATTTTTTATTTAAAATGGATCAAACTTGAGATATATATAAGATAATATGAGGGAAATTCTAAAAAATATAATCCAATAAATTTAAGAAATGTATTTATTTTATTTTAAATCTCATCTTTTTCTATTTACCCATAATTATTATCTTTCAATTTTAATTGTGGTAACAACATTTTAATTACTAAGAGGTTATTAATTTTACTTATATAGAGTAAATTTCCTATAATTAGAAACTTAATGAACTTTTATACCTTATAATAGTCACTTTTTGATTTTAAAGGGTTTTTTTATTATTTTTAAATAATTTAATAAATTTATATTTTATAAAACATCAATTATTTTAATAGTTTCACCATACATTTTATGGAATTTAAATAAAATACAAGAAGAGAGATAAATTCCAAAACAAAGCATTTAATTGTATTTTAACATGTCATATTAACCTATAAAAATTGTGTATGACATAAATTATATCAAATAATATTTCTTTTAATATTTATTATATCATTTATTTGATTAGTTCTTTAATAAATCAATCACTATATCATCATTGTGTCATAATTAAATTTAATTATTTTATGCATAGAATTTATAAATAAAATACCATGATATGTTAAATATTTTTATCTTTCTAATGCGTATTTATAGTTGAATATATACTTTTTTTATAAATTCATATTAAAATTGTTTTATTAAGAATATATATGTTTATAACATTTTTTCCTTTCCTTTAATTTAAAAGTTATATGTGTCATAATCACACCCAAATAGCTTCCAATAGATTTTTTTTGACCCGAGGGTTGTATTGGTCCGAAATATCTCATATAATAGTATTAATACATGTTTAGGATAGTTGTATATTATTATAATATTTTTTTACATTTATTTACTAGATTTAACCTTTAACCGTGGTAAATAGAAATAATTTCTAAAGTTACTATTAATAATTTTCAAAAATAAAAAGGTCCTATTTACTTAATTTGGACCCTATGATTCTAAATATGGAATCCATTTTTAAAAATTAAAAAATATAAGGTTTAGTAATTAATTTAAAATTAATTCCTGTTGTTAATATAAGAAAACATGATTTTAAGTAAAAACCATCAAAAAATTGACACGTGTTTACATAAACTTTCAACGTGAAATTAACTACAATGACAAAAAATATATTAAATGATAAATAATTAATCCAATTGAACTTTAAAATCAACTAAATTTACAATAATTATATAAAAATAATTATAAAAAAAGAATTTTTGAATTAAAATGCAGTATTTTTAACTATTCATGAAAAATTGAATTTTATCTAAAAAATACCAAAATTCAGACAAATTAAATTTTTATACCCTGCTTCTAAATAAAAATTTTATTTTGTCAAATATAAAATAGAAATTTTTTAAAAACTATATTTAAAATGTTTTCTCCAGAAAAAGGTGGTAAAACAATATTTTTTTAAAAAATACTTTTTTTATACAAAAAAAATGAATTTGTTCTTATATCATATCTTGAAAACATATAAGGCAGATTTTAAACATTAAATTGAATATATTAAATATATATTTAATTAATAAAAATCTATATTGAGTGATTTTGTTATTTTATAAACTCACATATTTTCTTTTAAATATTTTTCCAGAAAAACATTTCTTTTTAATTAAAAAGGGTTTTATTCTCATTTACAAATAATTGTTCACAAAAGTGTTAATTAAATACATGTGTAAAAAATATTTTCAAAAATAAACTAATATTTTTGATTCCTTACATTTTAATATGTTGGTTATAAGGTAACATAATAATATTTAGTTGTTCTCTTAAGTTCGATGTGGTGTATTATGTACTCTATCGAACATAGTGTCTCTTTTAAAAAAAACTCATGATGTTACATTCTCCCCCCATTTAAAAATTGAATCCAAAAAATATGAATTTGGGGTTGGTAACTAAAGTTTTAATTCTCAAAATAAATTTTTTTCAATACCACATCAGAAAAATATTTAATAAAATTTACACTTTAAAAGAAAAAAAGGACCATGCAAAGGTCACCTAAGATAACACATACTAGGTTCTATGTAAAAAAATATGGATATGGAAGAAAAAATAATGGTCGAGTTCTGATGGAGAGTGATAGAAAACATGATCAGGATAATGTTAAAAAATCAAAAAATCATAAATTTGTGATTGGTTAAAAGGTCATTGGTTTCATAGCAGGAAAAGTTAATGGGAAATGTTTTTGTTTTAAGATCATTTTCATAATGTAGGACAATTATTTTACGAAATAGAATAATAACATGAGGAAATATACTTAATTAAAAAGTAGATTTTCAATCATTAATTGAATTCCACAACAAAATCATATTTTTCTCCAATTGATTAGTATTTAAGATGACTTAGTCAAACCTGAAGCCATAAAAGAAACTTTTATAGAATAAAATAATAGAAAAAAGATAAACTATATATTCCCCCTATCTTCTGACATTATCCAAAACCTAAATGGTTATTAGAATATGTGATAATACCCAATAAAATCCAATATAAGGAGAAAGACTACTTTTAATCTCTAAAATTAAAAAGTAATACCAAAGTTCTACATAGACCATTTAACAAACAAATTTCCTTAAAATTGCTCAAAATAATCCAACTAATATTGAAACCCAAAACTTAGAAGATTTTGATCACATAGTGTTCCAAGATAAATTTTAACATATACCTCCAAATAAAATAAATCACTCTTAAAGTCTCATACTAGAATGTAATTAACATAATCACATATTATCCATAATAGGTTAACTATTTCTATAAATAACCGAATCCCAAAAATTACACAATTAAAATAATAGATTATTCCAAAATATAATTCAACTATTACTCCACTAAAATACCATAGTGTTCTATTTACCTTAATCATAAAATTTTCCCTAAATATTGAACGTCCTCCAAAATAACATTTATCATGTAATCACCAAATCAATTTCCAATACTAAGGATATCCATTCGATAAAATATATGTCTCCCAAAAAAAATTATTCTTAATATATAAGATCATTTAAATAGAAATAAAAAGTTATACTAACCAAGGACATTAAATAGGCTAGTGGTAGGTTATAAAGTCTTATCGCGCTTCAGTTATGCGTTTGATTCCCACAGCCTTGTCCGGCGTGACGAGTTGTCACACAGTCTGCATTCTGTCATTTTTAAAGAACTATACATTTTTATAACATTCCCTAAAATGAGGTAAAATACTCAAAAATAACCATAAAATATTTTAACCTCAAATAATATCTCAGGAATTTGATTTTTCATCCCAAAATGTAATGACCCATAATTACCTCACAAATATATGTCTCCAAAAATAACGTTAATGTCCTTAAAATTTTGGAATATAAAGCCTCAAAATGGATTTCTAAGCCATTGAACTTTTGATTAACTAGAAAGTTATAAACTCATATGATATCCTTATCTCTTAAAAATACATCCTAATCGATAAAGTTTTCTAAACTGACCTTTGATACGAAATTTTAGGCCATAGAATTAAACAATACATAATCATGAGATAAGTTAATAATTTGACTTTAATTCATATCTAGGATATTTTCAAGTTTATAACTTTTGATAATTACATCATAACTCAAACATAAAAACATAATTATTATAATTAGACACTTACTAACTGTACATTTTTTTATAAGAAAAACTTTTAATAATAAATATGGTTTTGTTTCATGTTCAAATGACATAACTTTTCCTTGATCCCATCTTTGACTCTATTATTCTTTAAGTCCAGTGAATTTTTTTTCAAAAATTGGGATGAGTATAAAAATATTAGCAAGGGATACATAAATAAGGAAAACTATTAGTCATGTGAAATCTTTTAAACCATGAATACATTGTAATAAAGTAATAATTTTCACCATTAATAAGTAATAAATATACTTCGTTGAATATAAGCTCATTTCATACCCATTTTGTCACCAAAATATTATCATAAAGCCCATAGAAATTGACATATAACATTGAAAGCTAACATGGGACATAATCACACTTAAATAGAATAACCATATGATCGACTTCCACACATATCACTAAATGGAATATCTATATGACCAAATTCCATACCTAATGCATTGGAGGTTATAACGTAACCACCCGTCTTTGGTTTATCATAGAACCACCTGTTTTTGGTTTATCATATAACCACCCATATTTGGATTATCACATAACCACTCGTAAAATGTCCAAGTACCATTATATAATCACAACACATAAAATATTTCAATTATCAACATTTCAATCATAAAATTTCATTTTCAATCACAAGAAATCATTTCAAGATATTAAAATAGTCAATCCATTTTCAAAACTAATTTAAAGCATTTATAAAAGATATTTTTGAATCAAGTGTCAAATACCACTTTAAAACATTTAAAAGAAATTAAAGAATTAAAATTTTAAAAAATTTAACTCCATATAAATAAATCCCTAAAAACATATTGAAAACACGGACATGGGTGAGAAGGAATGTAAAGAAAAATCTTCAAAACACGTAAAATGATGTTTAGGTAAAGAGTCCCTTGCCATTTGAGAAACAAATAAAAAAATAATTAATGAAAAAAATTTAAACAAAACATTAAATATCATGAAAATATAGTAATCCATGATATGACGTGTCAAAAGGGTTGTATATACACCTATTAGGATAATAAAGGTTTACAACATCAACATATATTTCAATGAATGGAGATTGAGACGAAATCCACTACAAATGATCATATCTTTAGATTAAAGATAAATCAATGAAATAATTATGTGTGAAAAATATAAATACATACAATAAAAATGGATATTAAATGTAAAACAATCATAGGTCATTCACACATATTCTGGGAAAAGTAAAACAAATCAGATGGGCATTTAGCTCGATGAACGAAAATTGTGTTAAGATTTCCTTTACCTTGAGTATGACTTGTCTCATACATTATTTATTTTCATGAACAATAAAATTAGATTAATTTATAATTTCTATAGAACCATTTTCAATTTTATCATTCCTATTATATCACTTAATACCATGTTATAGAAATTACATATCTATATATGTTCATATCGTACGTTTTGTCAATATTTGGTACTTGATTCAAAAATGGACTTATTTTGATGTAAATTTTCCATGTGTTAAAAATTAAATCAACTATATAATATTATTCAGGATTTAAATATCATATATATCCAGTATATATATTTATAAAAATCCATAATATTTGGAGATAATAAATGAGATGCACCATTCATAGAGACGGTAGGCCGAACGTAAACATGAACATTACTTTCATTTCATTGTCATATTAAATGATATAAATGTATATTATATTAATATTATTATATTAATGTCATATATGTACCATATTTTTAATAAAAAATCCTTCATACATTTCATGTATAGCGGGGATGAGGCATATCTCTTTGAGGGGGTGGTTGTCCACACTTCCTCAAATGAAATTAGCACATTTACACAACATGGAAAGCATAAAGGTATGTTATAAATAAAAATTACAGAATATTAGAGAAAATATAAATATAATATATATCATATGTAAAAATAGTGCCCATTATAATGGCCACCATGAGTGGTGGTTGGAGAAAATTGAATAATCATTGTTTCGTGAGGCAGTATTTCATCGTACATAGAAATAATATGTTCGTTACCCATTAAATAGAGGTGTGTGTAATTTTAGACTGAAAAATTAGCATTAAAACACCCTATTATATTTATTTTACTAGTTTAGTTATTTAATCATAGAATAATAAGAGTTTATAGAGTGGAAAATGAAAATTAAACTAAAAACATGAGAGAACGCATTACCTTTAAATCAGGTAACTTCTTTTAATTTATACCAAAATGCTTCCTTGGAAGGATTTCTAAAATGATGGAGGATTGTAGTATTAGGGTAGGGACTCTGGTAAGATGTTGGGTAGGGCTTGGTCGAACCAAAATGGTTCTTTAAGTGTGAGTATTAGAGTAGAAAGTGTACATTTTTACAGGATAGGGAAGGGGTGCCCTTGGAAACTCTTAAAATATTAAATTAATATAAATTAATTTTTTAATTGAAAAGTATTAAACATGATGTATTTATAAGATAATATGTGTATAGTTTGAAATAATATAATCCAATAATTTTTATACGTGTATGGTTTTATTTTAAGCTAGATCTTTTTTGGTTTACACTTAATTATTATCTTTCCATTTTAAATATGGTAACAACATTTTAATTTTTAAAAGGCTATTAATTTTACTTATATGAGGTAAATTTTCCATAATTGGACACTGAATTAATTTTTAGAACTTATAATAGTAACTTTGAGATTTTAAAATATATTTATCATTTTTAAATAATTTAATAAATTAGTATTTTTATAAATCATCAAGTATGTAAATTTTACACTATTGATTTTATTGAATTTAAATAAAATCCAAATAGAGAGATAACTTCAAAATAAATCATTTAATAGTATTTTAACAAGTAATCTTCACCAAAAAAATCCTTTATTAAATTAATCATGTCAAATAATATTTATTTTAATATTTATAATATCATTTATTTGATTACTTCAATAATAAAGTAATAACTACATCATCATTGTGTCATAATTAAATTTAATTATTTAATATCTAATAATTATTAATAAAATAACATGATTTAGGAATTTTTTTTATATTTATAAAGAATATTTACAATCAAAGATAAAACTTATATATACTGATAATAAAATTATTTTAGTTAGAATATAAACGTTTATAACATATTTTCTATTACATTATTTTAAAAGTTATAAGTGTCATAATCACACCAAATTTGATTCCAAAGGAAAACTATTTATACTAATGGTTTTATTGGTTGGATATATCACATAAAACAATATTATGATAAGTTTTATGGGAATTTTTTATTATTATAATATTATTTTTAAACTTATTTACCTGATTTACAGTTTAACTGTGGAAAATAAAAATAATTACTAAAGTTACTATTCATAATTTCAAAAAATAAAAGGGACTTGTTTAAATAATTTAAAGATTATGATTCAAAATATGGAATCAATTTTTCCAAATTCAAAACATATAATTTTCACTAATTATTTTAAAGTTAATTCCTGTTGTCAAAATTAGAAAATGAGTTTTTTAAATGTAAAAACCATCAAAAGATTGAAATGTGTTTATATCAAATTTCAATGTTAAACTTCATCGAATGATGAACATTGAATTAAATGATAAAACATTACTCCCATTAAAATTTAAAAACTATTAAAATTATAATATAATGATATAAATAAATTAGACAAAAATGCAGTTTTGAATTAAAATACAATATTTTCACTATTCATGAAAAAATGAATTTTATTAGAAAAATACCAAACTTTAAGCAAATTTAATTGTGATTTATCACTTATAAATTGAAAGTTTATTTTTTCAAATAAAACATATAAAATTTTCAAAAACTGTATTTAAAATTGTTTCTCCATCAAAAGGCAATAAAACAATATTTTTTTGAAAAATAATTCTTTTATCTGATAAAATTGAATTTGTTTTTATATAATGAATATAAAATATATAATATTAATTTTAAGCATTAAATTGAATATATTAAAAATAAATTTAATTAAAAAAATTCATAAAGAGTTATTTTATTATTTTATAAACCCACTTATTTGCATTTAAATTGTTTAAAAAACATCTACTTTTAATTAAAAAGGGTTTTATATTCATTTTTAAAAATTGTTCACAAAATAATTAATTAAATACATGTGTAAGAAATATTTTCATAAATCAATTAATACTCTTCATAACTTCATTTTAACATGTAGTTCATAAGGCAACATAATAATATTTTATTGTTCGATTTAGTTCGATGTGGTGTATTTTGTACGTTATCGAACATATTGTCTCTTTTAAAAAAACTCCTAGTGTTACAAATTTATGGGTTACAAATTTTAATATAGATATTTTCCTAATCCTTCTAAAAAATAAAGTGGTATTAGTATATCTAATTATCTAATGTCAAATTCCAATACTAAACATTTTGATTTAAGACATTATTTTTTGATAGATAATTATAAATAATGTGATATTACTCTTGAAATAATTAACAATGAATTTCAACTTTCTAAAATGTTCATTAAGTATTTGAATATAATTAAAATTTAACGTACTGTATAAAAATTTGAAATGATAAATTATTTCTGAGTTTACTTCTTTATATTTAGATTTTTTGAATTTCAATGATTTAATATTTTGTGATTGAAGTTAATAATATTTCAACATGATGTAGTAGTTATATAAATGTTTATCCAATATTTAATAACTTATTTAACCTTGTTATTTTATTATTCATGGATATCACTTTCAATTTCAAAATCCATTATTGTTGTGGCACAATCATTAGTTTAATGAATTCATGACAAGTTGACCATAAAATTACAACCACTAAACAATACCAATACTGTTTAAGACCTTACCACAAGTATCTAAGTATATTTTAAATATTTTATAATGAATTTTCCATTTATTATCTATTTATATTTTGTTTACTATTTATTTGTTGTATCCATCTTAAAATATTAAAATTTTCACTCATTTTTTAAATTAATTTGGTTTTTACGGAACCATATTATATCAATCAACATGAATCTTTGAAACCTATCATTAATAAAATCATTATATTTTATATCCTTTTCCTAAAAATACTATGATTCTATTTATACTCTCTCTCTCTCTCTTGAGTGCCAATATTTTGGAACCATGGTTTGTGTGAATCATTATTCTTTTAATTTACCAATGACTGAGGAACCTCGTCTAATGAATAAATCCAATGAATGATTGTCTAATTATATTTCACTAAATAATAAACTTATTAATGATATATTGGTGACCCTAATAGAATCTACAATATATAAAATATATTATGAAAATTAGAACTTTTTCCTAGAAAGTACCATAGAATTAGGGTTATAAAAGTTTAATCAATGATACATCATATTATATTAATACAGTAAAAAAATTATATAAAATCAAAGTTTATATTTTTAGTGAATTAATAATATTTTAAAAATAATATTTTTATAAAATTTGTCAATTTATCATCCAAACAGTGGTAAAATCATGTAGAATACCTAAAAGTGGATAATTTATAAATATTAAGAACTCCTACATTTTAGGAAATCCTAAATTCAAAGTTACAGAGGGACTATAATCACTAATTGGGAAGAATAGAACAATAATGAAAAATTCCTTGAATGTGAATTATGAGAAAAATATCTTTATTAAAATCCTTCAACATATATTTTCCTTTAAAAATAGATTTTATTGTATTTACGCACAGAGGCACTTATTTTTTATATTTATTATTCACTAAAAAAATAATCAACCTTAATATATTCTTTAAGGAATGATACATGTTCGAAATGTTGATCCAATGGAATCCTAATACCTTGCCACTAGAATTATTACTTTAAGTAATGATACATCTTAGAATTATAATGATGCACTACCATAGGGGGAAATGAGGCTCACATAGATAAACCTATCACATCACTTATGAAAAAACCAACTTCAGAAACATTCTCTATCTATACATCTTGAGTATCTCCATGAATGATATGATCTATCTATAACTCCACTCCAGGGCCTCAAAAATGGGATTTCTCTACTTACCTAAATAAAGTAGAGTGAAATATCATCTGTTATAAGAAAAATCAATTGTTTACCTCATCTAAATGTCGATGCAAGTATGGATGTTCCTATATTTTCTTCCAACCATGTCCAACCCAATGAGGAACATGACCATAAAAATTTCTACTCAGATTTTCAACTTCTACATTAACTTTCCCAAGATTATAAGATTTATCAAAGTATTAGTCCTATATAAGTTCCATAAAACTTCACAAATGAAATTTTAAATACCCTTTAGAGATGATATTCCACATGATATTATGATTTTAGATGACTATAAATTTGTCTATTATAAATAAATTCCATGATATATTTAGAGAAAACAACACTACCACAAGACCAATATCATGAGTATTATAATTATTCTCATGAGGATATAACCATTAACTCCCATTAGATATCACTCCTCACTCTTGAATCAATATTAAACTTAGATTGAGAAAATAGGCATTTTATACACCTTAAATATAAATCACTATTTAAATAATGTATGAGTAAGTGAAAAAATAATTTTTTTGTTTCGATACTCAACCACTTCTTAGCCCCAATCCATCTATATAAAATCATGATCCATTCTATTCAAATATATCAAGGGTTCCATGATTTGGTAGAAATTGGAAAATAACCTCTTATAATATTAAATAAGAGTAAAGAAACTCCAGAACTCCAAAACATTTTTGGTTCCACACAAGAAACAATTTCCTCAATATTCAATGGATCAACCACCACACCTTACTAAGAAAAAAAATTCCCAGGAAAATACACCTCATAAATTTAAAACATGAATTGGATAAATTTCCATAAAATTAATTTAATTTAATGATACAGTGACCTAAAATTTCATAAATAAAGATTACTTATTTTTAGATTAATATTTAATAAATTTAACAAATATATACTTTTTAACTATAAAGGTTTAGTGTATTTGGAAACTAGATACACAATCTTATTATTTATTTAAATATCTTCAACATCTCTCAAAATGATATTACGATATATTAATATTATTAGAAATTTCATATTTAAACTTTTATTCATAACATGGGGAAAGAAAAAATAAGAAAGGGTGATCTTAGATGATCAGTAAGGTAAACAAAGGAGATATCAGGGATCACTTATGTATAACATGAGTATAAGAGTATGAGAAAATGATATTAATATTTGAAAACCATACCCTATGCATCACAGATCATAATCCCTTTATCATGGAATAAATATTGGTATCTCATAAGACATGAATCATAAAGGAATTAAATAATATGATCCCTGAGAGCATGAAATATAAATGGTAATGTTGAAAAAACAAAATCCTATAACATTGTGAATATATATAAGTAGAAACAGGTTCACTCATAAAGTTAAGGACATGATATTAGGACCTTGAATGAAGTTATGGACATATAACCCGGTATATTCATAATATTATATATATTAAAACCCAGTACATACTTAATCTTTTCCACATGAAATCCTAATCCTTACATAAAATTATGGAAATTAAATCCATATCCACACATAATCTTATGGACATGAGAAACCATATAAATGCATAAAATTTTAGTCATGAAATTAGTTTCATTCATAACATATTCATATCATGAGTTATCTATCTTTACCCAAGGAACTGTAGGGCTATAATAGACCCACCCATAACATAATCACAATACATTAATATATACACCACAATATCATAAAAACAGTTAATATTTCATTATAAATATTCCCGCGGGAAAAAAGGGTTTTGTAAACATCTCATCATTATAATAATAAACCATCTTGGTATATAATAAGTATGGTTTCATAGAATAATATCCCCATTTAAACATAAGTAACATTGAAGGATGACCATATATGAAAATTATTTTAAATGATCACTTAGAGCATTTATTGTGGAAAATAACCTTTTTATTTTAAAATAATTTCATTGAAACCTAAAAATTTACAAAATATTAAGGAAAAAAATTCTATTTAGAAAGAACCTTGAAACATGTCAAGGAAACTTATGACCCCTGATCACTCATGATGGTGTAAAATTTCGTTCATTCCATATATATTAAAAAAACACTCCTCTCACATTTTTGGTAAAAATTCAAAAGTACCTCATCCAAAAAATGAAAATTATATTATTTTTTATTTTTTTTCTAATAATTAAATCATGGGTAAAAATTACTTTTAAAATCAAAGGAGAATATTAAAACATTATTGTTTTTTTAAAAACATTGATATAGAAGAAAATTATTTTTGAGTTAAGAGATAAATAAAGTCAATTTTTCCTTAGAAATGTTCTTAAGTCTCTTGAGTACATAATGTTAGGAAAAATAAGGGAAAAATTAACATATATAAGTAACTAGAGGATAATATTCATCGTATTATTGAAATATATATCACAAAATTTCATCATTGGAAACTTAATCATAAAAAATCCTGATAAATAATGATATTATAATATAAGTCCCTTACAACTTTAGTAAACGTTGAATCATAAGACACCTGAAAGAATATCATCAAATAAAAGTTTAAATATAATGAAAATAAGTATGTTCAAGATATTTCATGTCAAATGGAAATTATATACAATTCATAAATCCATATAGGTGCATAACATCAAACATGTCTCAATGAAACAATATTTAGATGAAGAACTCCTACCACATTGGTAACCTATGAAGAAAAACCTCATGAAAGAGGGAAATTTATATGTATATGTAAATAAACATAAATTTCAAAAGAAAAATATTACAATACATTCATGGTTATTATATAATTTGGAAAAATGAAACAAGTGGTGAATATGGAACATATCCCATATAAATTAACGTGAGAAGAGAAGTACCTTACCTTAAGGGATGTCCTATCTCATATGAATTGAAGCCTCATATATAATAAATATATATTTATTATGAATATATTTTATAACCATTTTAATATATAAATTTCAATTTACCATTCCTTTTATAACTTCTAATTATTCTTTTATTAAAAAAAATTTCCTTTAAAATGGACATTCAAGTGAAAACTGGTCAGTTTTCCATGCATGTTTATTTTAAATGGTTCAAGTACTAGTAATTTATTAGAGTTAAATCATATATATAAAGGTAATAATGATTTAAATATCATAAATATTCACTATATATATATTAAGATTTATCCATAAAGGATAGAGATAAATAAACTAATTACACCTTTCATGGTGACAGTAAGTCATACGCACACATGAACACTATATTAAATTTTGCAAGGATGGGAAGAAATGAAGTTAAATAATAAATAAGATTTTAAGAATCATTATTATATCATATATATAATATATATTCATTAAATATATCATTATTTCTATCCATGTAAAGTATAATGAAAATAAAAGCACATCAGTTCATGGAGGTGTTAGTCAAGATGCATGCACGAGCAACATTATCATTTTACAATAGATTGGAAGGTAATAAGGTAGATGTGATATTATAATAATAAAATCATAATAATTTCATAAATATCATGTATAAATATTAGTTATATATTTATAACCATCTAAGTAAAATGGTTATGAAAAACAAATTACACTGCTATGTGGAAATGCTAAGCTGCATATACACATAGACGATGTTTTCATTTTATGTGGGATGGAAATAGATGGAAAAATAGTTTCACCATTAAAAAAATAACTTCTCATTATATTTATGATACTTGATTTATTATTTTTGGATATTTACAAAGTATTTATAGTAATTATAAGAAGAAAATAAAATCAAAATTACTTAGTTAAGAGTTATACCTCTTCATTGAAGGACCGTCATTGGATTATAATCAAATAATGAAAATTATACAGGTTTTGTAAAAAATTTAAACCTTATATTTTTTATTAACTATTTCATTAACAATTTTTTACCATAACCATAGTAACAACTTTTTAATATTAAAGGGTTATATTTATAAGGTGAAAATTAGAAAATAAATGGTAAAGGTATAAAATTTTAGACCATTAATTATCCTACATGTCCATTTTAAATATTATTATAATTTTTTAATAATTTAATAATATATTATTTAACATAAAACATAATTAGTGTCACTATTCATTTAATTTTACTTTAAAGACAACATAAAAACAATAGAATTCAAATATAAAACTTATAAAAACTATAATATGTTTTATTAATATATAAAATTCATGGAATCGAATTATATACCAAAATTTTATTACTTTTAATATTTTTAAAATAATATTTTTTATTTTCATATTAATTGAATGAATACTGTGTCTGTGTTGTATAAGACTTTATGGTAATTATTGAATCACTAAAAATTTAAATATATTAACGTGATAAAAATATCAAATCATTTTTAAAATATACATTTATCACTAAACATATCCTATTTTTATCCTAGTAAATATTTTAGAGATATTAAATTCAAGAGTGTGACATTTTGTTTTTATTCTGTTCTTAAATTTATATAAAGTATATATTTAAGTAAAAATGGAACCAAGTGGTTGTATATTAAATTATTGGAAGTATATTTACAAAATAAAATTGTAAAATAATATAAAGTTAAGTTTTAGAAAAAATTTAAATCATTAACCCAATGTTTTAACCCTATTTTACCCGTTTTACTCTTACTGAGGTGACAAACATTTACTATGGTTACTATTCATATTGACCAAAACTGAAATGTAACTACATAAAAAATTTGAACTTAATGATTCCATATATGGAATCAATAGTTTGAGATTAAATCTCTATAATTAGCATAAATTATTTTAAGTTAAAAAGAAACATAATGAAATATAATTTTTCAAAAAAATGACTTTTTAAGTCTAAAATTGTTTTATACAAAATTAAACCATAAAAATGATTCCAAATAACTTAATTTTATTATTAATAACATAATTTAATATTGTTACTTTTAAACTATTTAAAAATAATATAAAACGTTTTACATCATTTACATAAAAAATCAGGTTCCAATAAAAACTGTTTTTTTCACTTTTCACTGGAAAATCAATCTTTTCAAAAAAAATCACAAAAATTCACCCTAATATATTTTTTATATTATAATTTTAAAAATAAATTTAATTTTATCAAATAAAGTTTTTAAAATTATAAAAAAATTAAATATATTATTTTCATACAAAAATAAATAAAAACAATTTTTGAAGGAAATGTATTTTTTAAGCATAATATAACTTTACTAAGTTTAAATACTTATTTACTTTGAATTATTCAAAAAATTTGTATTGATTAGAACCTATATATATATGTATATTTCACAATATGTTTATTATTTTTCATACCTTTTAATTCTATAACTATGTTATGATAGTCAAATTTAAATAATAATATTTTGTGGTTCCTTTAAGCTTAGTGTTTCATATCATATATTATATCAAATATATTATTATTATTTTAAATTATTTGTTTTTTAAATTCTCCACAACTTAATAAATTGTTTCCTCACAATATGGACTTGTGATCAGTAATAGAGGGCTTAATATTTAAAAATTCCATTAATGAATCCCACATTGTACAAAGTAATAATATAACATCCTTTAAGAAAGTAAAGTGGAAAATAGAATGGTTACTTGAAATGACACATAATCAGTTTCATAGATAAGGATAAAATTTTTGGTATGTTAAATTATATACATGTAGGATAAACAACTAATCCATGGTCTTATAAGGAGTGATATAGAACATGATCATGAGAAAGTTAACAACCACAAAACCATAATCTAGAAGGTGTGAAAAGACCACTGTTTCAAAAAAATTGAAGGTAAAAGGAATTTTTTATATTTAAATATAAATTTCCCAATTTATTAATTTACTATCAAGATAGATTATATGAGAAAATATACAAACATGATGTATTTATGTTTTATAAGAAAATTATATCCTTTGGTTTCACTTTGATCAATTATACTACTATGTCATCTCTTACTTTAAGAAAATGGATATTCAATATGGATTTTCCATTCCTAAAGTAGTAAAATTAACTTTTAATGGATCATAATATTCCTAATATATTCCTACTATATCTATATATTTATCAAAATCCAAATGATTAGGAAAAGTTATCCAATGTGTATAAATCATATATTAATCTCTAAATACTAATAATATCACCAAGAGTTCAACTTAATCAATTTTAAAAATGGTTAACCTTGAAAACCTTCTAAAAAATGTCTGTCTAAAATGAAAATCCAAAATTTATAAATAATATCATTAAATTTCCAAAAAAAATTTCTTTATCCTCCCAAACAACATAAATTATCTCTTAATGTCACAAACTAAACATGTGAATACCTTGATTTATCTTAAAACATACTAATAACCAGAATCACCATAGAACCTAAATTTAAAACAAACATGCTTCCAAAAATTAAAAAAATTATTATTCCTTAAATAAAATTTTAAATTATTGAATATATTTTATAAATCTAAAATTTATTTAAATTCTATGATTGATAACATAAACCACTTTTTAATTAAATAACTAATTAGCTCCAAGGCCATCAATACCATATCATATAATTTATCAATAACAATCATCTCTTTATCCAAACAAGAAATCATTATATATACATCCAGAACATATTACGGGTTATCTTTTGCTCAATCTTGTGGTTTTCAAAAAATATTGCCTCACCATTATGTTTATTTTCTAGATTATCATTACCATTCACCATATGACTGAAAATCCTTAATGAAAATCTTATACAGAATAATCCTTATGTGTTTCATGATTCTTATTTCTAAAATACCATTGATAAAAAATAATTTTACAATATAATTAATGAATCCCATTACTTCAACAGTTTAATCCTTACACTTCCTTCTTAAACCATTAAATAGGATTCCTAATCTTATTCCTTAATACTTCCTTACTTTCATATGTCATTTATAGTTTCCTCATAAATAGAAACAAACAATTTAATCATACAACCCTACTGATCCTCTTCTTAATATTTCCTCCTAGAACATTGATTTTCATATTTCCTATACTTTACACATTTAAAACATCCAAACGTCGGTGATACCATAGAGGAACCATTATTCTCATTCATTGCGTAAATCGAACTATTAATTTTTTCTAATAAATAAATTTCATTATATACTTCTTCTCCACACTCAAAACACCTTCTTGTTCCACTAAGACATTACCTTGAGTGATTATTCCCGCATTCTAGAAGTGTAGAAAACTAAGTAATCTTTCCCCCATGGTCTTCCTGAAAGACCGTTTTTCTCTTATTAGGTGTCTAAAAAATATCCCTATGTTTAGATTGTTAATCATATAACATGATAGTTTATGTGGTATAATCACAAGGTTTCGCATTCCATCTCTCATATAAATTATTTTATTATAAATACTATGATTTTATTTTCTATCACATTTAGATTAAAAAATTTACCCCTAGTTCTAGACATGGACAAAACAAATTATAGTTTGAGAAACAATAATCAATGTGGGAAATCACATTATCGTGAAAAATCATTTATAGGATGTATAAATAATGAAACCTTCTTCTCAATCTATGACACCTTATGTTTCACCTAGGACATCCATTATTATAATATATTCAAATACATTATGTTGGTTCATAAAGAAAATGTGAATTAACCCAAACATGTCCCCTAATAGTGCAAAAGTAGGTTCTTAGTAAAGGCACACCAACTATGCACCATAATGAAGGTTGATATATACTTGAAAAAATCTTTTCTAGGTTATTACCCACTACCACAAAATTGGGTTTCTACAGCACCACCCTTCAATAGCACTAAAAAAATACTGATAAAGGGGGTGCCTTTATCTGTGCTATAAAAGCGCTGATAAATGCTACTTTTAACAACGCTATAAAAGAACTGTTAAAAGTTCCCCATTATCAGCTCTTTTTTAGCACTGATAAAGGCACACGCTTTATCATTTCTTTTTTAGTGTGGTTAAAGGGGCCCCTTTGTCAGTGCTCTTTTTAATAGCACTGGTAAAGGGGGGGCTTTATTAGGTATTTTTCCCCTAGCACCGATAAAGTGTATATTTCAAAAAAAAATTATATTTCATAAAAAATAATACATTGATATATAAATTTATAATTATTTTTATATTGATATAAATATAAATTATATTTTTTCAAATATGTTTTAGATAAGTATAAATAAACATTTGCACTTAATATATAAGATATGTAGTGAAAATGACTTATAAAATTTCTTAAAAAATTAGTAATTAATAATTTTATAATTATCATCGACTAATAATTATTTAATAACAATTTTAAGAACCTAAAACTCAAAAAATAAATAAAAGATCTAAAATAATGTCTACGTGTGTGTATATATATATATATTTGTGTGTATTATTCATAAACTGATATAGACTATCTATATATTCTAAACATATGTAGACACATATTAAGATATAATATTTGTAAATATATATAAATGTGTATAATTATACTTACAGATACACATATAATATATATATATATATATATGTGTGTGTGTGTGTGTGTATGTATGTTGTATATATGTATTTATTTATTAATAAACACACACAAAAAATCATATTTTATAAATGTATTTAAAACTGATCTTATAAATATATATTAATATATGAATAAATATAATAATATATAAATATAACTATATATATATATATGTTAATATACAGATATATTTATTAATATAAATATATATATGTTAATATAAGTATATATTAATATACAAGTAAATATAACTATATATATATATATATAAATATCTATATTATTAAATTGAGATCAAAGCAATATGGGGGAGTGGTAAAGGTTTTGGCACATAGGCAAGAGGTTCTCGGTTCGAATCCAGGGATAGGTAGGGCGTGCACATCGGTGGAAATGGGGCTAAGTGCTGTTAAAGGCTGAGGGTGGCTGATGGGGCATGCGGGGTGGTGGTGGGGGGGGTGGCTATTGAAGGGGGGTTGATGTGCTATTGAAGATCCTCCAAAAATTGCAGAAATATTTTTTTTAATGATTTTAAACTTTTATCAGTGCTAAAAAATCACTGATAAAGGACCCATTTATCAATTCTTTTTTTGCACCGATAAAAGACCCATTTTATCATCACAGATAAAAGGGGTCTTTATCAGCGCTTTTTGTAGCACTGATAAAAGGGACCCCCTGTTATCAATGGCTCGATTAATAACATCTTTTTAGTGCAATAAATAGACTTTTCTAGTGCTGATAAAGGCCATATTTGTAGTAGTGACCCCTGTATGCATCTATTCCAAAACCACATCCTCTTATAGTATCTATATAGGGATGAATTTCTAGGAAAAGCACATAATATCTTTATTAGAAAATATTAAGGATGCTTTCCTACACTTAGAGTTATAACTAGGGTTTTTCCCAATGTTCTCTACTCTTAATCTCTATATGTTGGTTAAAAATTTCCTATGATACCAATTTTAGTGCCTCATGTATTTCATACTGAAATATTTCATCTTTTTAGATGAATATTAAAAACATTCCACAAGTACACACCCAAATAAAATAAATGTTTATTGTATTTGGATACTAGATACACCATATTTTTATTTATTAAAAGATAATCAACATATCCCACAAATATCTTCTCACATAAAAATATTTTTAGACATACCCTACATAAAAACATTCTTCATAACACAGGGAAAGGAAACATAAGAGATAGTGAGCTAATATTCTTAGTAAGGGTAAATTAGGGAGATATCAAAGATCACATAATCATAACCTAATCATAAGGGTACAAGAAAATGATATTAACATTTGAAAACTATACCCAATATATCATATATCATAATCTTGAGTCATGTCATAAAGCATGAAAATTCAGATGAAATGAATCATAAAGTAATCAAATAATATGAGCCATAAGATCAGGGAATAAACATAGGAATATGTAAAAAATAAAAACATATAAAATTTTGAATATGCAAAAATTTAAACACATTCAATCATAAAGTTAAGAAAATGACATTAGGCCCTTGCATAAAGTAATGGCCATATAACTAGGTCTTTGAATAATCTTTTGGACATGAAATCAAGTCCATACTGAATCTTATGTACCTAAAATATATATCCATGTATAAACTTATGGAAATGAATTCCTGGTCCGCGTATAATTTTATAGAGATGATAAAATAGTTCTATGAATACAATTATGAGCATGAAATTAGGTTCACACAAAATATATTCATCTCATGAGTTTTCCATCTTTACCCAATGCATTTGAGGGCTATAAAGGACCCACTTATCACATAATCATAACCCATTCATTTTTATGTCATAAGATAGTTAAAACATTTAACATTTCATCATAATAGAATACATGGAAAGGAAAATAGGTTTCATAAACATATCATAATCATAACAATAAACCATTTTCACAAATAATAAGGATGGTATCATAGAATCTTATCCCTAGTGAAACATAAGTATCATCAAAGGATGTCTATAGATGAAAATTATTTTGAAATATCACATGGATTATTTCTTTTGGAAAATACCCTTTTTATTCTAAAATAATTTCATTAAAATATTAAAATTTCCTAAATATTAAGGAAAAAAGTTTCTTTGAAAAGAACCTTAAAACTTATAAATTAATCGTCAAATCATTGAGTAGTCATGGAGTTGATAAATTTTGTTCATGACCTGTATGTTAAAAAAATATTCTTTTCACATTTTTAGTAAAAAAAATTACAAGTACCTTGTTCAAGAAATGATAAGAAGATTTATTTTAAACCATTTTGTAAAATTAAAATCATGGGTATAAATGAATTTTAAAAATCATATCATACTATTAAAAAATTATTTAATTTTTTAAAAATGGATATGGAATAAAAATGATTTTTGACCGAAGAGATAAATAAAGGTGATTTCTCTATAAAAAATTTCTTTAGGTATTTTAAGTACATAATGAGAGGAAAAATAAAGGAAAAATCAATATCCATAAGTAATAAGAGGAGAAGATTCATGGTATTTTTGATATATTGATAATAAAATTTCACCATCAGAAACTTAATCATATATAATACCGATATACTATGAGATTAGAACATAAAACCCTTACCATTGGTAATTTTTGAATAGTAATACCCTTGATATAATAACATAAAATAAGGATTTAAATTCCATTTAAATAATGAGATTCATTATATAACATGTCAATGTGATATTATATACACATCATAAATATAAATATGTGTACGACCTCAAACATGTCTCAACAAAACAATATTGAGATAAAGAACCCCTATCACTTTGATAACATCTGAATAAAGACCTCACCAATGATATAAAATTATATGAATTTTTATTTCCAAATAATTTACATGAAAAAAACTTAAAATACATTCATGGGATTATATAAACAATAAAAATTAAATAAGTGGTGAATATTCCATATGTCACACATAGATAAAACTGAGACGAGATATCTCTTACCCTAAGGCTTGTCCTATTTCATATGCATTCAAAACTCATGTATAATAAATATAGTTTTTATATATATATATATATATTACATAACCATATATATATATATATCACTAGGTACATTCCTTTTATAATTTCTGTTTATTCTTTTATAAATAACTCTCCCTTAAAATGGATATTCTAATGAGAAATGGTCCATTTTCCATGCATGTTTTGATTCCATTATTATGGTACTTATACTTTTATTATATGTACATCATCTAAAGAAATTTAATATTGATATAAATATCATATATATTAATTATTTATATATATATATATATTCATCCTTATAGGATAGATATAGAAATATGAATTACATCATTCATAGAGACGGTAGGATGTGCATACACATGAACACTATTTTCACATTTCAATGGAAGGAATATAAGAAAGTTTAATAATAATTAAACCTTATAGAATCATTATTATATCATATATATCATATATATTCAATAAATATATCTTTATTTCCATCACATCGATTCATGGAGGTGGTAGTCCACACATACGCATGAGCAAAATTATCATTTTACAATGGATGAGAAAGTAAGAATGTATATGTGATATTATAATTATATAATAATAATAACATCATAAATATCATATATAAACATTATTTTCATATTTATAACAATTTTATTAAAATGGTTATTTAAAACAAATTACACCTCTACATGGATACGGTAAATAGTACACACCCATGAGAAATATTTTCATTTTATTTAGGATGGAAGGAGATAAAAAAATTGTTATCCCATAATCATAATAACATATAATAATATTTATGTTAATTTATTTATTATTTTAGTATGGTTACAATATATTTTTAGGAAGTATAGGAATAAAATAAAATAGAAAGTACTTAGTTAAGTGTTCTACCACTTTGTTGAGGAACCTCCTTTGACTTACACATTATGCCTTAAAAGGATGGTATTTTGGAAATAAAAAATGATCTAAGAAATCATGAAGTAATATAGTAGGGTATTATGGATGTTCTTATCCAATATATAAGGCTCATGTGGTGTAGAGAAGAGAGGAGAGGTGGTATCCTAGGGAAATGACACTCTAGGAATTACTAGAAAGATTAAAATATAATTAAGTTATTCTCAAGAAAAATAATTCCAAATGGACAAAATAATTGAATAAAAAAATGGTAAGGTAAAATTATATTAAAAAAGTAAATTTATATGGTGTCTGGTGACATTTTAAACATTATATTGTTTATTAATCCCTTCATCAGCCAATTTTAACCTTAATCGTGTTAATAAATTTTTAACATTAAAGGGTTATCACTTTACTTATAAGATAAAAATTGGCTCCTAAATGTTAATGGGATTCTATTTTAGACCTCTTATCATCTTAAACATCTTATTAAATTTTTTTATGATATTTAATTAATTTAATAAAGTATTATTTAACATAAAATATCATTAATTTCATTTTTGAAACTATTCTTTTAATTTGACTGTAATGATAACATAATCGAAATAGAGTTCAAATATAAAACATTATCCAAACTGTAATAGACCATATAAATTTATAAATTATGTGGAAAACAATTATTAATCAAAATTTAATTACTTTTAATATTTTTATAATCATTTATTTTACTTTTCTATTAGTTGATTAAGTATTGTACTGGAATTGTATAAGAGTTTAAGTTAATTAGAAAATCACTAAAAATTAAAAATAAATTACCATGATATGAAAAATTAATTAATATTGAAAATAACCATTTTGAACTGAAATTATCCTCTTTTTATCTTTATATAAATATTTTTATGATATTAAAGTCAATAGTGTGACATTTTGTATTTATCCTTTTCTTAAATTAATATAAGTCATATTCAATGAAAAATGGAACCAATTGGTAAAATATTTTATAAATGGATGTAAATAAAGAAAATAAACTCATAAAATAAGATAAATTAATGTGTTATGAAAATTATAAATCCTTATCCCAAAGTTTTAACCCTACTTTACCTGTTTTAACATTATTGAGGTGATTAAAGTTACTATGGTTACCATTCACATTGAAAAAAATAAAAGGTAAATATTTAACATATTTTTAAATAATGGTTCAAAATATTATATAAAATTTTATAGATTCAATATCTTTAATTTATAGAAATTAACCTAATATAAGAACACAAAATTCAACAGAAAGCAGTTTTTTAGAAAAATGCATTTTGAAGTATAATTTTTTTATACCAAATTCACCAATAAAATTGATTATAATTAACTTAATTGAATTATTCATAATATAATATTACTAATTTTACATTTAAATCATTATAAAACAAAATTTAGCTTTTTACATGCTAAAACAAAAATAATGTTTTCATTAAAAATTAATATTTTTCACATTTCACTGGAAAATCAATCATTTTTAGAAAAATAAAAAAATCACCCTAAGATAATTTTGATATGAATATTTCAAAATTTATGTTCATTTTATCAAATAGATTTTCTGAAAGTAGAAAAAAATTAATATAATACTTTCTCACAAAAAATAATAAAAATCATTTTTGAAGGAAATGTATTTTTTAAGTATAATATAACATTAAGAAAAATTGAATGCTTATTTAATAATAATTAGTGACTACATATTAATTATGTAAGATATATATATATATATCATAATGTTGTTATTCTTATTCAAAATCACCAATTCAAGGGCTATGTTATAATTACTATATTTAAATAATGATATTTTATGGTTCTTTTAAACTCAGTGTTGCATGTCATATACCCTATTGAACATAATGATATTATATTTAAATCTTGTGGTGTTACAAAGTATATAAAATACAACACTTAAATTATTAGAATGATATTCTTATTACCATGAATACACTTTGATATCATCAATGAACACTACCATGAAATTATAATAGAACTCATAAAATCCTTTGAAAAGTAATATAGAATTTAATAATCTTAAAGAAATAAATATTAACTCAAATTTTATATAGGGACATCGGAATACATATTTTTAATATCATCCTATTTCTCCCTCATATGGTGATATCTTGACAATAGGTTAATCTTTGAGAACCATCTACCACCCATAAAATAATCAAACAAATCTTCAATCCCCAAGAAATGATAAATATTCTTTAATACCACTATTTTTAGTCACCAATAATAAATAAATAGTATAAAAATTCCATATTACTTCTTTAAAAATAATACTGGAGCTCCCTAAAGTGATAAAATTTTCAAAATAATACATTTTATAATATATCATTGACTTGAACCCATAAATCTCTCATATCTAAAGGCATATCCTATAAGGATCCATATAAATGAAAGAGACATTAAGCTAAAACCCAATCTCATGATTTATTTTATTTTGAAGGTGGAGTATCACATAATCTATATAAAAAAATATAGAAACTACTCTATAAATGTTAAATATAAAATGCCTATATTTCCATCAAACTCATAATTCATTTCATCAACTATAACAATATAAACTAATGATCCCAATAATTTATTTAATGACATCACTCACCAAAAAATCATATGTTCTCTATTAAAAAAAAATAAAACCACTATTATTCGATAATAATAAATAACATTTCATACAGAGTATAACCAATCCATTATAATGATATAATCACTTGGTTATATATGTAATATGGAAAAATATCCCATAGGCCAATGCTACACTAGCATCATATCACACAATAGACACACCTCCACTAAACTATATTGACCTCCAATTAACATAGATAACACCAAGAGAACTTGATGTGGATCCACCTTAAGTCCCAATGCATTGATTAATGAAGGTGAAATGAATCAGTGAAAATATCCTAGATCAATCAAAGTATAAAACATGGTAGAATAGAGATAAATGGAATTTCAAAATTTCTCAGGTCCTATTGGCATTGGAATATCCAAAGCATGTAGTTAGAAGCATCTTTTACCCATTCATTTCTTTAACTAATGTTTTCCACTACCAAATCTATTCTCCGTTCAAGGTATTTGAGGTCTTGGACCATCTAGAGGATATCCCCTATTTTATATATCACTCCTCTATAGTATAAAATTTTGAGGACCCGACTCATGCTAATAAGGTTAAGGGTAAAATATTTCTAAATAATTTGGGGTCTATCCTCTCGCACATTATTGAATCCATGGTTACCCATGGAAAAGGATAAAAAATAATATTTTTTATTTCCACACCCACTATTAAAATAAAATATGACACATGATTTTTTAATAGATGTCTAAAAACTTATATATTTATAAAAATAATAGAAAAAGTGATTAGGGAAAAATCCTCATATGTTAGAACCTAGAATTCCATGTTAATAAAAAAACTTATCCATAACCCAACTATTTAGTAAATATTAATAACATCCTTCTCATGAATAAACCTTTTTTATAATATATTCTCAATTACCTCATACTACATCTACACCTCAATATACGTTAGTAGTATGGAAATGAGAAACTCATATTAGACCTTAGAGTATAGATCCACCTCAAAAATTTCATTCCTATACTTTATAATTTGGGAAGATATTAGGATAATAGTGGAGAATATTCCAAAATAACACTATAAATTCCCATACACTCAAGTTCCCCTACCCAATGGTGGGAAAATATACTATTAATATTCTTTTATTATGTTAGATAAGAACTTGAACCAAAACATGAATTTAAATCACTTATACATTAACTCCAATTCATCATAATTACCTAGATAATGAATTCATCACCACTGAGACACCCCTATCAAAAATTTGAATATTTAAATAATCCAAGATAATTTACTTGTAAGAATAAATACAAATGTGATCTCAATCCACTACCTACACCTCTCTATCTTCTGATCAGAGACACTACCCTTATACTTTAATTGAATTTTCCTCTAAAACTCTTACAAAATATTAATTTAATAATTATCCACCAGAATATCATCCTTTCTAACATAAAATGAACAATATCATTGCCCACCATCCATCTATAAAAATTTAGATCAATTACCAATCCCATGATATGGATTTTATTTAAATATATTTAATTAAATCCATTTTAATTTCCATAATATCTTTCCCAATTAAAATATAAGAACAACCAAGTATTATACATGTTCAATGTACATGTATTTAGCCTACAATCGTAACACTATTTCCTAGGTATGTTTAGTATACTATGAAGGTATTTTTTTTGAATCATAAGGTATCTTCTTCATCTTATACCATCTTCCTGGACTACATCACATGAAAAACATACATGAAAATTTTCCCTAATAAAACCAATAAATCCTTATAAGTAACAAACTCAAAACTCCAAGTGAATCCTAAAAAAATTTGATAAAAAATTATAGTAAATTTATATACTAAAACCCCTATTAGCATGTAGTGAAGTTGATCTTGAACCCATAAATCCTTTCTACAATAGGTTATGGGTTGTAAACTAGAAGTAAGGGTATAAAAAACATAAAATGGGCAGAATTTCCCTTTTTAATCAAAATAAAACAATAAAAAACTAATTAACACTGAAAACATGGATAAAATAAACCTAAAATCCATGAAATAATATAAATTTTCATGTAATTTGACACATAAATAAAAATATATATTCAAAGATAATACCAAAATACTTATATACTAATATAGTAACACCAACACCAATAGATCACCACAACATAAGCTAATACTACTATTCTTATCACAAACTTCATTCTAAAAATATATAAAAACAATATATATATGAAGTGACCTCAACTAGTAAAAGGATCACTCTCGACTCGCGACGTGCGGCTCGAAATCCTCGTGGAAAAAACCCTAATCAGATAAGATGAAAATGAGATCTCTGATCTCTCATTCCAATCAACACTTAATGTCTTCTTTTGAACCCATCTGGGAACATTATGAGAAGGAAGAAGGGATTTCAATGAAGGAGGAACCATTGAACACTTTCAACCGACGAGTGAAAGGGGTTTCATTCCTTGAAGCCTTGATGGGTACTGATCCCCTCAAGACGCAGGCTGCAAATACAACAAGAATTAAAAGAATGAAGGATAGAGCCTTATGTGTAGAAGCTGATCCAGACACAGTATTCCAAAAAGCATAGATTTGTAAATTCTTCATTATGGATCATATCGAATACATTAAAGCTAAAAAACCCTTGACCTATACTAAATTGAAAACTAGAATTGCTTCTTGCTGGGGTTTTTCAAACTAGATGTTTGGTTCCTCTTGGTAAAGGATTTTTTCACATTTTACATTCTTTGCAACGGGACCTTGACAGTGTGTGGAAAATAGGTAATTTGAACTTCAAACTAGGTATTCTCCGCCTGTCTGAATGGGATGCTTCATTCAACACCAATTTTCATAGGAACAACTTGCCGTAGGTGTGGGTGAGGATGCATAATCTCAATTGGTTTTTCTGGAATGCACAAATACTAAATGATTTAGCTTCCTGTATTGGTTCCCCACTAAAAGTGGACCAAAGACCTCTTAATGGAGAACTAGGACTCTATTCTACAGTTCTCATTGAAATCAATCTTGACAAAAAATTGCACCTTTTAATTAATTTCAATGCTACTGATTATAAAACTGTTGTTAAAGTTGAATATGAAAGATTACCACCCTACTCTGAATTCTGTAAACTTTTTGGTCATAGTGTCCATAATTGTAGGCTTGTTTAGAAACCACCTCCCCTTCAAAATCACAATGAATGAAAAGAGGTTAGAAGGTATAGGAGGGAGAAATAAATATTACCTGACAAACCTGAATCCTACAAAAGAAAAGAAGAAAAATGGGTTGTCAGAACTAACACATTTGAGCAGTTGGATTCTGAAAAAGGAATGTCTTGGGCTGATATTACTGAAGAAAAAGAGGCTGAAAACTTTTAACGGGCTCTTAGAAATGACCTTGAGGCTGAAATTCTTGGAATTCTATCCCACCCCAACCAGACCCTAGTCATTCTGTAATTCATTTAGAGGATGTTGTCCTTATTTTGGGTGTGCCTCTGAAGGAATCCCGTTTTTATCCCCTCACCAGATCACACCATATAAGAATCTCTCTCATACTTCTTTAATGGTGGTTCAACTTCCTTCTAAAGACAATATCTCTACCTCTGATGCTGCCTCACTTGACACACAAAGTAGAACCTTGGAATAAAGTAGAACCTCCCCTGCTAAGAAGGATTTCAATCCTCACATTTCGGTGCAGGGATATAAAAATGCTTTGATGTCCTACCTTATCAACAAAAACAGGACCCTGGACAATGACACCACGACTGTGCAATCTGGGAAGGGTAGCTCCCCTCCACTGTATGCACAACCTGTTCCTAAAAATCCAGTGGAAAAAATAGCTGCATCTGATACAGCTACAAGTAAAAAGTATGAGATGGATTCCAGCAATCAAGGTGAGGTTATGACTTGCAAAGTTTCAAATTCTGCTAACCCCACCTTGGCTCCCCTATTGTCAATACAGTTTGATCATGGTAAAAAGAAAAAGGACAACACTATTGGAGTTTCAACAATGTCAAAGGCTTTGGCCTCTAAAAGGAAAGGGTACAACCCCACAAAAAGGAGGCATACATGAATATTCATTTTTGGAACTTTCAAGGTGTAGGGAATTCTGACACTTTAAACATTCTGAAGAGATTAATTTATACCCACTCCCCGAAACTATTTTCTATTTCTGAGCCCAAAATAAATTATTCTTATATATTTCAACATTCTTATCCTGTTGGCTACTCCTTCGTAGGGGCCTGCATTAATCACTTATGAGTTAAATCCTTATGGGTTTTTTCTGACTCTTCCCTACAGAATGTTAATTTTGTCAGTACTTCGAACCAAGATTTTACTTTGGATTACATGTCTAAACAAACACATGTTTTCACTAATTTTGTTTATGATTATAATAGATATCAAGATAGGAGACCAATTTGGAATGAAATTTCTCCGCTTAGTACCATGATCCAAAATCCTTGGTTTATTGTAGGGGATTTCAATACCATCTTAATTTCTAGTGAAAAAATGGCCCCACCACATTCATCTATCTCTGATAGGGAATTTAAAGCATGAATTGAACATAATAAATTCATAGAGGTTAAACTAATGGGTGATAAATTTACCTGGTATATACAACATTATAATAGGATTGTGGCTAGAAAACTAGATAGAGCCTTCACCAATGATATTTCCCTAGATAAGTGGGATAACATTCCGAATATCACTCTTACCAAGATTGCTTCTAATCATCATCCTATTCTGGTTAGCTTCTCATATAACTATATAAAACCTAGATCTCCTTTTAGATATAACACTTCCTAGTCTTCTGACATTGACAGTGTGGACATTATTAAAAGCTCTTGGACCAACATGCATAAAGATAATAATTATTTTTCTTTCCCTTTGAAATTAAAAATTCTGAAGCAAATCCTCAAAAACTAGTGTAAATAAAAATTAAATGAAATAGATAAGAATATTACCCTTTTGGGAAAGGAACTCACTAAACATTAAAATCATAAATACTCCTCTAGTTTTTCTCACAACTCCCAACATGAAATTAGAATTTCCTCCAAATTGATCACTCTTTAATTTTAAGGACAACCTCAAGAAACAAATCTTCAAAACCAAATGGCTAAATGATGGGGATAGAAACACGAAGTTCTACAATGCTCTCCAAAAATATAAAAATGCTTCTAGAACTCTCTCCTTTCTCAGGGAAGTGGGGTGGGGGATCTTTGAAACTAATGAAATCATTTCTAATAATGTGGTCACCCACTTTCATAATGTCTTTAATGGACCTAATATTGATAAAGACCTTCGACCTGAAGTTATACCTATTATGATTATTGACAAGGATAATAATTTTATTAACAATGTCTCTTTGGATCAAGAGATTAAGGATGTTGTCTTCAGTCTTAACACAGACGGTGCCCCGGGACCGGATGGTTTTAACAATGGGTTCTACCATAATCATTGGGATATAATTCAGCATGATGTCTATCGTATGGTTAAAACTTTCTTCTCTAGAGGCATTCTTCTTCATGGCCTGAATTCCCAATTCCTTGTTCTTATCCCCAAGTCGGAAAATTCTGATGAAATACAACACTTCAGACCCATTTCCCTTATAAAACCGCTTCTTAAAATTATCACCAAATTGATTTCCAACAAAATTTCTGTTTTTATAAATATAATCTTTTCCTAGAATCAATTTGGTTTTATAAAAGGAAGATCTGTACAAGATTGTATCTGTTTGTCCTCTGAATCCACTAACCTTTTAAATAGGAAAACCCGTGGAGGGAATGTTACCTTTAAACAGGATATTGCTAATGCCTTTGATACCATTTAATGGAACTTCTTATTTAAAGTTCTTATGAATTATGGATTCAATGAGACCTTTATTAATATAATTAGAACCTTGTTTAATTCAGACTATATATATATCATTCTAAATGGTTCCCCTAGAGGATACTTCAATTGTTCTAAGTGGGTCAGATAAGGAGACACTCTTTCAGCTATCCTATTCTCTATTGCTGAAGAATATTTAGGCAGACTTCTCTCGCAAGCTATCAAAAATAAAAATATCAATCCTATCTCTGCTTCTATAAATTTGAATGCCCCTTACCATATCCTCTATGCTGATGATATAATCCTATTTTTACAAGGGGGAAAATGAAATTTGAACAATCTTAAATCCATCCTCTTACACTACGAAGAAGTGTCTGGACAACATATCAACTGGCAAAAATTATATATTTATATTGGAAAAGAATATCCCTCTGGTAGGAAAATAGCATTACAAATATTCTTGGTGTTAAGTAGGGATCTCTACCCTTTACTTATCTTGTAGTTCCCATCTTTTGGGGTAGACCTAAATCGGTGCATTTCTCCACTATCGTTGATCAAACTCTTCGACACTTCTCTTCTAGGAAAGGTAAAAATCTCTCAATGATAGAGAAATTTTTCCTTGTTAAATATACAATTGTTTCTAAACTGTTTTACTCTATGAGGATCTATAAATGGCCGGCTAGTCTTTTAAAATGCATCAATGTTGCTATTAAATTTTTTTTCTAGACTGGGAGTACTCTTGAAAGAAAACTGGTTAATATACCCTGGTCCACTTGTTGTAATCCTATTGATAAAGGAGGTATCAAAATATAAAACCTCACTAATTTCAACCAGGCCCTTCAAGCATAGCTTACATGGAATTTCATTTGTAATAAATCATCCTCTACAGACTTTATAAGGGCTCGTTTCCTTGATAAGCCTCAAAACAATACCCATAGTTATGTCACATCCTCCATATTTCCATCCATAAAATTTACCTTCAACTCCATTATGGCTAACTCTAGATGGATGTCCAGAAGAGACTCTAATTTGATTTTTTGTCTTGATAATTGGACTGGCTCTCCCTTAATCTCCTCGATATCTTCCTCTCAAATCGCTGTTCACACCAATGACACTATCAAGAACATCATGCATATGCAGAATACTTATCTTCCTAAGGAGATTAAGAGTATTGTTGAAATCTATCATTTCACAATTAATGATGAATTTCTTATCTAGGAGCCTTTATATAATGGGATGCTCGACTCTAAGAGATTCTACAATCATTTATACAACAATGATATCAATAACTTTATCTGGTTAAATAGATTCAATAATGCTTGGATCAAGCCTTCGAGATTTACTGTTGTTTGGCGTATTACTCATGGTAGGATTCCCACTGACTCTTATTTACATGCCTTTGGAATCAACCTTTTCTCTAAATGTTGTTTGTGTAATCGCCATCGTGAGGATACTAACCATCTCTTCCTTTTCCTGTGGTATGACTACTACACTTTGGCCTTATATTTTTGATATTTTATAATGCAATTGGTTGTTTTGTTGTTATTTAATCTCTCAGATTCAAAGATGCATAGAAACATCGGGCTCCCAATAAATCAAGAATCTGTTGATCGCAGCTGTTGTAGAGATTCTACATGTGATCAGGTATGGAAGTAATGAATATACAATTCACAACAGCTCATTCAAACTTAATGCAGGTAAAATGAGAATTCTCATTGCCATCCGGGAGGCGGCATCAATACAAAAATATCATTGTAACAACTCGGTCAGAGATCTTAGGATTCTGTGATGTATTGGGATTGAGGGAAAATATCCTCACCCCAAATTCACTCTTAAAGTATTTTGTCAGCCCCCTCCCACAGGTTGGATCAAAGTCAATGTGGATGGCACCTCTAAAGGAAAACCTGGACTAGTGGGTTGTAGAGCCATCTTCAAAAATCATTTGGACCAGACTCCTGGCTGCTTCTATAGCTCTTGTGGAGTCTCTACCTCACTAGATGTTGAGATGCTAAGTGTCATTAATGCCATTTAATATGCCAAGATACACAACTAGAACAACATCTGGATTGAGAGTAACTCCTTTAATATCGTTCAAGCTATTTGGATGGGCACCATACATCTATCTTGGAAGCTCACTGCCTGATGGATAGACTGCCTACACTCCCTTTCCTCTCCCAGCTTCATTGCAACACATACTTACCATGAAGCCAATAGAATTGTTGATGGTCTTGCCGACATGGGTGTTGCTAATGATATTACTTGGAGGGATGATCTTCCCTCTAAGTTATTCCCGCTTTATGTTTGGGATGTAAACAAAATTCCTTCTTTTAGACTTGTGTAACTTCTTGAATTTTAATAATAATTTTTTTGTTTGGGTCTTTGACCAGAACACTAACTTTTAAAAAAACAATATATATAAGAAGAGGTGAGTTTAAAAGTTTACTCAATAGGTTCCTCCCTATAAAATCACATGTCTATATGGAAGAACCATACTAAATCCTTAGTGAGTAAACAAACATACATACTTATGCCACATTATAGGTCAAATAATAACCTATATAACCATAATAACACTCTTTAAATTGACAGAAAATATACATATAAAACATATAATTAAAATATATCAATGGAGGAACCCTAGACTCACTTACCCACTGATTTAGTTACCCTTATGTCCAAACACCATACTTATTATAACTATCACCCCTTTCAATATCCATATATCACAAAAAAATTCTATACCACTAACAAAAAACTATATCCCACAAACACATACCACTATAATATACCATAACTTCATACCATAATGTCTTACCACAACAACATACCAAAACATTATATCAGTTTCTCACACCAAACTATTGTTGAAAGGAAAATTAATAGAAGGAAAATTTTCATCCATACATATCACCCATATCCTAGATATTTTTGTTTCAACCAAAACCTGAAATCTCATTTGGGAATCAGTTAGTATACATGAATCAAGGGATGATTATTAAGGAATAACAAAATCTAAAATAATTTAATAAATCACACAATCCCATTCTAGGTTTTATATCATATCAAACCACCTCAACCACCACATCCCATCTCGAAGAAAACACCTATATGCTACAAAAACTACTACTAACTATATACAATAAACGAAACTACAACACTACCATACATAAACCACCTTCTACCTTTTATTTTAGTTCTGGTTAAATTTTATTCATATTATCTTCATGAATACCAATTCACCCACATTAAACTTTACTTAAATTAGCTTTCCATGGTTTTATCATTCACTTCCACATAATTCCTCAATCATAATTCAATCACCACATAATATATTCACCAATTTGATTTAAATTATTTAACACCTTTTTATTCGACAGAATCCCATTCACATTTCATTTCATTCAATTATATCACCAATTTTATTATAATTTAATACCTAAGAAACTAAAATGATCTAAACACACCAAAATTTTTATACCGCCATATTATACAAACCACACTAATATTATATTTCTATTATAATTATATAATTATCAAACTACCACACATCATTAAAAAAAAGTTTTTTCAAAATAAAATAATTCAAATTACCATTTAATAATTGGTTATTTATCATGTAAAATCATCATCTATCACCTATTCATATGATTAGACTACTAACATTCAATAATTTTTATTATATACTATAACAAAAAACCATAAATAATAATAATGAATGAAATAAGAATAATTAACATATACAAATCACATATCTCCTATGTTTTTAATTTAATTTAATTAGGCCAATTAAATATACTTACGCCAATAAAAACTAAAATATTCTAAATCCGAATCCATAATAATAAATAAAAGAGAGAATCAATATCACCTATGTCAAAAAAATACCAATCCATTATAATACTCTGAAGAAATGGAATCCAATTATCAGACTCCCATAATTTCACTATGATCTCTCAACCATCCTATAATCTGTCATCAACATCTTAATACTTCATTATATCAATATTTACACCATTTAAATATTCTATGATATATAATAAAAAAGATAATATAAGAAAAAGTAAAAATAGGATTATCTTAGATAATGAAGATTTGATCTCATGAAGCTAAAGACTAAGGGTCCACTAAAGGAATAAAAAATGTCCATAAAAAATCCCCATATCCATTTAGGATTTCTAAGAAGGACAGAGGAAAAAAATTAAGGGATATGAATGGGCAAATTTATATTTAAAACTTGGGTGACCAAACCACTGTGTAGTGAACTTAAACTATAATGTGTTTTATCTCATTTTATGTCAATTCAAAAACCATATCACCTTAAAAATAAAAACTATAAAATCCTCACCAAACAATTAATTTCCTAAAATATGTTTTGGAAAAAATAATTATGTGGTTATACAAAACCATAAAGTGGTCCTCCTGTATTCTATTTCAACCCATGAGACTACTATGATGTTTTCACACTATGATGAATACCATAGTGGTTTTCAATCATCCAATTTTATATATGGATTCCAATAAAACTCAACTTAAAACAAGGAAATGAAAAATGGAAACTAAACTGAACAATATGATTATTTACTAACCATCTAATTCTATAAATTGATAACCTTGACTCCTCTAAAACTAAGAATAACACATAGTGTGGATGAATTTAACCATGATGAACGAAACTAAACCACAATGTGGTGAGAACCTAACCATGTCATTATTTTTATAAGGATAAAAAATCATCATTTGTTCTAAAAATAACTTATAATCACAATTATTCTATCAAAAACACTTAAAAACCACAAATTAATGGACAATGGAAAACCTAGGAATCTACCCAAGGGATCATTAATGTGTTTTGTCATGGATATATTTATTTATATCTCTTCTATATATATTGGAAACTTTGATACACATATTGGATAATATATTTAAGGATCATACGGTTGGTTTTCATAATGATAGGAATCAATGATTTGGATTTTTCATATTATTATGAAATTTATATCTTTATAATTCCTATATAAATCCCATATAGGTAGATGGTTTTGATATTTTCCCACCTTATGATTCATTTCAGTATAGTTTATTGATATATTTGAAAAATAATTATTGATTATTTTTCATTAATAATGATAATTCATTACTATGTATTTTAATTAATTATTTTTTATAATGTTTTTATTTTTTAGAAAAGTTTCTTTTGTTACCCATCATGTTTTTTACTTTCTTTATAGTTTTTAGTGAAATATGGTAATTTTTTAAATGGTCTATTTAATAAATTATTTTCAGTGATGGTTTATAATGATATATTTTTAAAAAACGTGTAAAAATGATTTTTTAAATATATATGATTTTATTTTAATGATTTAAATTTTGTTTTTTTAAAATTATTTTTATTACAATATTATTCAAGTCATGTGTTTTGAGATTTATATAAAAAATAATTTTTATGGGTTTTAAAAAACATGGAAATATATTTTTAGGATAGGAGTTGTTGCTTTATTTTGGAAATATATCTAAGTGGTATTATATGAATTGAGAAAATTATTTTGACTAAGGATATAGAGTTAGGTTCTATACACTTATTTTTTGGTTTATTATTTATAATATTTTGAACATGGATATATGGATTAATTATATCCTTTTCTTTATAATGGTATGAGTTAGTATGGTCATTTTAATTATGTATAAATGACCAAATAATGTGTGATTACCCTGTTCATGAGATTATCCCAAACTATAGGTCATGATTAATCAAATAATCTTATGTTTTATAACATTATTTTTTATGAAATATGGTTTTGATTATTATTTTGGTATTTATACTCTTTTATTTTCATCAAGGATATTTTTTATTATAATATATTTTCATGATATGAGTTTTTAAATAAAACCATGCATTAAAGAAGATTTTTAGATATGATGTGGGTGGTTTTGAAAAGATATACCCATCACGGATTTCAAGATATGATATCGTTGGTCTGTGGTTATTTGTTAACTATGTTTTTAAAAAATTAATTTCTTTATACAATTCTTAGATAAGTTGGTTGTTATATATTTTTTACAATAAAACCATTTTAAATTGATTTGGAAAGGTTTTTATTATGATGAATATTTTTAAAGGATTTATTTTCAATTAAAACTATAAATTGACATTTTATATTTTGGATTTCCTATACATAGGTATATATAGGAATCATTATAAATATCCAACTAAGTGTTGTACTCACACCTACATGTATTCATTAGTTTATATGTAGATTTTTCTCCATAAAATAGATAAAAAACGAATTATATCATCGTTATTAGTTAACCAAATATTTATGGATGAAGACACAATGATATAGTTAGAGGATGATATATCATTTAGGGATGTTTATTATTTATATTCCCATTTATTATTATTTATATCATCGGTTTGGAAATTGTTTTGAATATTTGTTTAATTTTTTTATATCAAAATGTTTTATATCACATTTCATTTTAAAAAACATATATTAAAAAAATTCATTTAAAATAGTTTATATTAGGTTATTTTACTAATGTTAAATCACCCCAATGCTTTTTAACCCCTGTCATAAGATTCCAGAATATAGTGATTAGGGGATCATGTGGAGGTTTTTCCTGTATTTTATGATTCAGTTATCTAGGGTGTGGAATTATAAAATATTATTATAGATAATGTTTTAAATTTGATTTGTTAAGTATTTGGAAATCATGGTGATCAGATGGTTAAATCATTAAATATACTTACAAAAAGATTGATTGTAATTTTATAGAAAAACTTGAGTTACTATAGTGTTTGAGTAGAATAAGTAGTTGAATAATATTTTATATGAATATTTATGTATTGTTCAAATAAGATTATACAACAACAACAGGATAAGATGAGATAGTTTTAATGCCTAATTTTAATCAAGATAAAACTTTTAGAACATGATAATGGTTTGAAAAAAAATAAATTTATTTCATGGACTTGAATTTCAAATGAGGATTAATATGACTCTACTAGTTTAAAAATTTCAAAATTTATTTCAAAAATATTTCTTAGAGTTTTTATGGAATATTTATGATATATAACCAAACAAAGTAAGATATAAAACGACATATATCTATAAAATGGAAAATATATAATATTGTGTGATTATTATGTTCTTTGGGTATTGTAGAAAATAACTTGATAGAGAAACATTCCTATTTTTAGAGGTAGGGAAGCTATAGAAAATGATCTAATGAATCCTCAACTAAAAATTAATTTTATGAAAGATATCCAAGTAATTGGGTGGTAATCCAATTAAGATATTCATAGATACCATGATAGAGATTTTTATATTCTAATTTAGAATCCAAAATATGTATTAGGTTATGTTAGAATTAAAAATGTATTATATTTCGTGGATAAAACCTATTATATGTTTTAGTTTTACAAATTCCTATGACTTCTAAGGTTTTCTTTTTGATATAATTTTTAAAAAGACTAATATTGAAATAGTTGGATATTTTTACTGAACATAAAATTCACAAGGACCTTACCTGAATGTGTTTTTAGAATAGGTTTAATAACCAGTTTTGTACTGATATACTAAAGTTAATTAAGGAATGAAAATTTATATAATTTGAGAAAGTGAGTATATTTGTTATGGAATATGATTATCATTTTTAAAATATCATTTGTTTTTTACGAGATTTATTGATGAAATAATGTCTTAAGGACTATATTACACCCCAAACTCAAACACTCCTCTATTGTTTTCTTTATTTAGTCTGGGATATTTTGATCATGGTTTGGATTTGAGACACGGTCAAAATTTAATTTTTTGAGTTTTTTGGGAAAAATTCAAGGTGGATCATTGTGGCCACACGATTAGTTGTCACTATGTGGACTAGATATTTGGTGGATCTAGTGGGACAAAACCGACTGCATGGCTTGTCCAAGGTCATGTTGTAGGTCCCAGGTAACTATGCACTATATCTTCTTTAGGTAGAGAGGACCACACGGTTACCGTATGGTTTGGAAAACTGTGTGGTCGTGCCATGTAATTAAAATTACCTCTATTTTAATTCCCTCTCTCCAATATTTTTCCTTAGAATAGGATTATACTCCCCCCTTTCATCTTGTCACATTAGGGGTCCTCCTTAGGCCTTTCCCCTTGCTCCCTATCATTTGGGATAACCTCTTCTTTGGATTATAAAGGATGTGATATATTTTGTGCATTTTCAAAGGACAATTTTAGATGTATTATTAATGGTTTTGGTCTATTTGGACATGAAAAATACTTTGGGTGTGTGTTTGGAACTAAAGGGGTGTGTTTGGTAATTTTTAGAAAATGGTACACTATTCTAAAGTGATGAAAAACTTTTATTTCTATGCATTGAGAACATGGAACCTTAAGGCCTGTTTGGAACTTTCAACTCAAAGGTGATAATTGTATGAAATTTTAGAATGGTTTTGTGGTTTTGAAAATGAATATTCTTGGTTGGTAACTTGGTGATGTTTTATAAGAAAATTTAAATTCTAAATGATATAGTGGCCTATTTGGAACATTGAATGATGTTAAATGAAAATGTATATAGATGGGGATCCTTTATAGGAAGTATTTCCATTTGGGTTTATCATATATTGGTGTCCGTGTTTGGGATAGGCAAGTGCAGCGATGATAGCTGAGCTGAGTCATGTGTTCATTGTCCTACAAATTACACAACTTTGCTTCCACCATGGGTTCCTGGGTGTCTTTTATATGATCTAGTGATGATATATTACCATCCCCGGTTATATGGGTTGGTATCCTCTAGAGTTCTAGACATTCTGGGATTGTTGTGTCACTGGTGTGGCTATGATAGAGCAGTCAGCTGGTTATTGACACAGGGGATTCACCATACATTGGAAGGTGGTTCTGAACTGAATACATAAAGTGGTTGTATAGGGATGTTTAGGATCACGTATGGTTCTTATTTATATTTCTTTTTTACTTTCTCTAGTACTGGTTCTATACCCACACTATTTCCCTATTTCCCTTTTTTGTGATGCCTTAGTTTTTCTTTGATATAGAATTTGATTATAAAATGGATTTTGTTTTTGGAAATGAAATACATTGAGTGTTGTTTTATAAAACGTGGGAAATACTATATTTTTAATTTTATTTTAAACTTTTGTCATTTATCTTCTTTGGTAATGGAAACACATGGAGTCGGTGGTTTACTTATGGTATCTTTACTGAGCATTTTTTTCTCATGTCTATCCTTTAACATTTTAGCTGCAGGCTCATCTGTTGTTCAAGTTTCCCTTAGAGGTGGCTTTTCATGGGAGCATTTTTGGTCTTGTGGTTGGAGGTTACCAATGGGTCACCCGGAAATCACGGTAGTAGGTTCTTGTTCTCAGTTTTTGTTTCTCTCTGGTTGTATTTTGCATCTAATCTATCTATCTGGCTTATTTATGTTCATTGGTCAGCTCATGTAGTTTTCTTAGTTCTATATATTTATCAATCCTTCTTGTGTTGGGATTAAATCTTTCCCTTTAGTTTATTTTTTTGATTCCTGACCCCAGTTTCCATCCCGAGGGGATTGGGAACTCCCCTCGGGACATGCCTCATACTAGCTCGGGTGATCATTTCGGGGTCGACCCAGATTGGTTCATGAAAAAATGGTATCATATGAGGTTTTTATTATTTGAGGTGTTTGGTAGATGAATATTAAGACTATCTCAACTTGAGAGGTAGGTACAGGAATGATGTCATGGACCCTTCCTTGTTCTGAACCTTAATTCCCCAAGGGAGATCATGATTTGAGTCTTATGTCTTGGGTTGTTTTGAAATGAGGGATAACAATGGAGGCGAACTGATGTCATGTTGTGACCTCACATGGGGTGGTGACCCATCTAGTGTCCAAGTGACTGGGTTAAGGCCCTCTTAGTGTTATTCCATACTTGGGTAACGAACCACCACCATGTCATCGGGTTAGGCAGAGGCACTAGTTCCTCATTCCAGTAGTTCATTTTTGGTTGTGCTTTGTTTTGTTCTCAGTTTGTGTAGGTGTATTTTGAAAATGAAAGTGTATTTTGAAGTGAAAATTGATTGAAAAATCGAAATATTTTTCATCAAATGGTTTTAATTGGTAAAGTAGGGTTTTAAACATTTAATGTGTTTTGGGTTTGAGAATTTAGATTTGATGCGGTCATTGGTATTCCTTTTGTACATTGAAATGTGTGAGGGTGTGTATGGAATTTGTGTGGGAACTTGTTCATGGATAGTGTGGATTGAAATGGATAAAAACACATGTGGTGGTTCATAAGATACCATTGGATGGGTTTTGAAATTAATGGTTTGGCATGAATTTTCTAAAGTGGACGTGAATGAAAAAATGATTTCGGAAATTTGTTGTTCATGGAAAATGGGTTTGTGGTATTTGGAAATTTGTTTTGGAAGAAGGAATTTTTGAATTTTAAAAGTAAAATGGTGGTTTTTGAAAAAGGTTGTTTTGGAGGTGTTTTTTTTACTAGACTTCTAGGCCAGATGGTTTGGGGTTTGAGGTATTACTTTTTTTTCTATGCCTTGGTTTTATGTTGGAATTGGTTTGTGCCTTTTGCATTTCTTAGAAAATGACACCTAGAAAGGTCTCTGATGTTTTTGATGTGTCATGTCTGGTTCATGTTCCTTCTCATGTATTTCCTGTTTTTCATGGTGATCGAGGTCCTCTTGAGGCTGTGGAGTGTCTTGAGGATTCAAGCATGTTTTCAGGTAATTGGGAACTCCTGAAGCTGTTGGAGTTCGTGCATTTCAATTTTTTTGAGGGTCCAACCATGGACCGGTGGGAGTAAGTTTCCCCTTAATCAATGTAGGGTGAGATGATGTGGGAGGTGGTTAAGTCCTCTTTCATCCAATGGTTCATGTCGGAGGAGGTGAAGTCAAGGAAGGTGGTAGATTTTTGAGCTATCAAGTAGGGTAAATATTTATTAATGTGTTATGTTGTCCATTTCAAAGAGATGGTTCCTTTCTATTTGGAAGTAGCATCGAAGGATTTGATTAAAGACCCTCTTTATGTCTAAGGTCTCTATCCCGAAATTATAGAGAAAATTCTCCCATCCAGTGAAACCTTCTATGAGAAGTTAGTGGATGAGGTGTTCATAGACGAGATGGTTTTCGGGGTGAAGCTAGTGGGAGTTTTCTCTCATGAAGGATCCCCATATGGCATGTGGGGGTATTCTAAGGAACTTGTTTATTAAAAACATCCTTTTTCAATTCCAGATTCCAGCACATCAGACCATTTTGTTGTATACTTCCAGTGTGGCCGGTTTGGACACTTGATGTCTTCTTGTAGCATTTCTCTGAATACTTTCCATCATTGTGGCTATTTGGGATATCTAGGTAAGTTTTTCATGATTCATTTTGTGAATAATATGTCATGAACTATCTCCGGGGACTATGTCGTGACATACCCCAATCCCACCTCCTGAAGGCCAAGGGTTTGGGACTATCATTGAAGGCATCAACATGCAACTGATATGCATTTACCCGAGTTCCTATATGAATTCACACACAACCAATTCCCAAATCTATAAAAGTAAACATGAATGCCACTAAAGAACCATTGAGTACAAGTAGAACTAAAAGTCCAATGGGCTAGAATAAAAACCCAAAAAAAGACTAACTGGAAAATAGGAAAGTACAAAAGGAACTCTGGATAACCAGCCACTAAAAACACCACATGATGGGTATGTACAGAGTAGCTTCTGAAATCTATAAAAGTACACCCCGCTTTCCTGGCCTCAATGGGAACCACCGGGTCCTGGGCCACCATGTCCTGAATCAATTCTGCGGTCTTCTGCCCCAGACACAACATGTGCGGGCGAAGCCTGTGTAAGAGTGATTAACAAAATACTCACTAGGGACACCAAAATAACAAATAAAGACCACAAAGAAATGAAAAAACCAACCACAATGAATTATCACAAAGCATTATAACGAATAAAGACAACTCACACAAGTTATATTCTAGAGTTGAAAAGTAAGATCATGAGTCATATCTTTGAACACCATGGGATGATGGAGAAATCCTACTCAATTATTAAAGTTGGATTTTCTGGTCACACAGAAGCCGCTTCCCAATAACCTTAGGACTGTTGTGGTACTCATCCCTGATGAGTATCATGGCTATGATGGGTCACACAGAAGTTTCTCCCCACAGTGGGCATATAGGGTCACAAAGAAGTTGCTTCCCACCAATGGTCATACTGAGGTACACCTCCTGTCGAGTTTGTGGGTCCACTAGATCACAGAGAAGCTGCTCCCTGCCGTGGGCCTGCTGGGTCACATAGAAACTACTTCCCACTAGGCTATAGTATCTGATCCCCACAGGGTCACTTGTTAGAAAACTTTAGGTCTTAGACAACCGCAGGGTCTCCACACGTAGCAAGATTTATCTTGGGAGAACTCCTCCCCATGAAATTATCTGAAATTTAACTTCCATGAAATCATCCATAGAGTATTACAAAATATATACCTTGTCACAATGGTTCCAATGCCACAGATTTCTCATCAATCAGATGCTCAGTTTGAAAGATATTGGTGTTTTTCCAAAGAGGGGCTAGTTGGGTCCGAGTCCGGTCCAACCCGACAAGACCGACCTGACCATACCCGAGGTCCTCTGACCCAACTTGGGTCCACCAAATTGACGGAGACCTAGCTAAGCTTGGGGTCATTCCATTGGACCGCGGGTTCGGCCCACTGGTCTACCTGGTCCGCCTGGCCAGGACGCGGCCGGAAACTGTATCTAGATCCCCATCGCCCTGTGGGTCTTCTGCGAGGTTGACTCCCTAGCTACGATCAATCGACCACGACTTGGCACTATGAGACTTAACTCCCGCACGCAATCAAGATACCGCGTGCCTCTGATAAGCGTGGCCCGCAGCTGCGAGCTGCTCCATCGACACTACCGAGGGGACATGTCTCTACCACCAGTCGCTGGTCTAACCGATGGCTCCTCCTAGAGCACCATCGTGGCACGCCACCTCCAGCCTACGACCACCGCCCGTGCTAGAGCTAGCGTGCTAATGGGATCTTCTGCAGACCACTGGGTACACACTGGTGGTCCGTTCTTCGCACTGACTATGCCTCTAGCCTCTGTGGGGGTATTTCCTTCCCTGAGAAGGTCTTGAATCTACATTTCCACCCATTTCAAAATGCTTGGCCCTGAAGAACACACAAATATAGGGGCTCAGTCCGTGTTCATATCAGTCCGCACCCTTCACGTTAGAATTTTAAAATAGGGGACGATTCAAGGATATGTTCTATCAATAATAATTCAACCCCAGATAGAAATCCCAGGAAACATCACCCACTTGAAAGAACAGATGATCTGCAGATCAACCTGTTCATGGGTTGATCCGCATTTGTCGTTTAAAATTAAGAGAGGGGAGAACATAAACAAAAAACCCTACACTGATCAACATTTGTCTTTGAAGCTCTCCACCCTCGAGGATTCAAACCCCATTGGCATTATCCACTTCCTAGTCTAATTCTTCATAAGACATCGATGTCGATAACAATCCTGTTGGTGTTTGTCGTTCATCATTGGAGTTGAAATTCATTGTAGGTTCATTAGAGGAGATTCCACCAATTTATTTTCCCAATGCGTTAGCTTATCAAATGAAAACATGTCGCAAAATTTCTCTTACACTGCGACATCACATTGTTATGCTGTTTCATTTATGAAATAGAATGTCTATTATGATTCAATTAAACAATATATTATAGAGCTTCCTTTAATGTGCCTCATTGCCACATTGCAGTGCCGTTGTCCTCTACTCAACGATGTAAAAGTAAATAAAATAACTTTTTTAATTTATTTTATTATTTTATATAAATTGTGAAAAATATCTTTCCGTAGAACTCTTTTTGGTCAATGTTAGGTCCTTTCTAGGAGAATTCAATTATTCTATGTTCAACGATGCCCACATATTTTCAATCGGATCACATGTTCAAAAGTTAGGAAAACCTGCTCGCACATTTACTTAATCAAACATAAAAAAGTTCAAAATTCCATTCCAAGCACACTGAGCCTCAGAATCACGTGTCGAAAAAGTGTGTGGTCTTGAAATAATTATATATAATTTAAAAATAATTACATGGAAATCCTAAGACATTAAATTCTACCCTCTTTAGGGATTCAAGTCCCTGAAATATGAAACAAAGGCTAATCAAACAAATTGGGGTACAAAACACGAATCTGATCCTCCCGCTCCCATATACTCTAATGGAGATTCCTATACTTCCACCAAACAAACACCAATAGAATCAACCATCCACAAAGGAACCGCTCTTGTCGATCCTCTTTATCCAATGGGAACTCCGCAAACACCACCCAATCATCAATTTCTAGCTCTCCCAGTCGATAACGTGCGATGGATCATGCACGAACCTCCTCAGTTGTGACACATGAAAAAAATCGTGCTCCTGATGTATCTGTGGAGGAAGATATAGGTTGTCTGCCACCTTTACAACTCTTTTGAGAATCAGAAAATGTCTAATGAACCTTAGAGATAACTTTTTCCCCATCCAAATCTTCAAAATACTCATTTTAGTGAGACCCAAAGGAAAACACGGTCTCCCTCTTCAAACACCAAGGGTATCTACCTTCTATAAGCATATGATTTCTACCATCTTCGTGTAGTCCTAATCCAATCCTAGATGATATAAACCTTCTTAGTGGTACCCTATACCAACTATGGACCCATGAGGTCTGACTCCCCTATGTCTATCCAACATAGAGGTGATCTACATGGATGCATATATATGGCCTCAAATAGTTCCATGCCAACGGTGGAGTGATAGTTGTTGTTGTATGAATAATCCAGCAGTGGTAGGTGGTCCTCCCAAATTCGAACAAAATCAAGTACATGAGCATGAATCATGTCCTCCAGGGTATTTATGGTCCATTCCATCTGACCATATATCCTAAGGGTGAAAAGATGTGCTCAAGCGCAACTGAGACCCGAACACCTCTCGCAACCCTTCAACAACCAGGATCTAAAGCATGCATCACAGTCTTAAATTATCATCGAAGGAACCCCATGATGCCTAACTATCGCTTGGATGTAGAGGTGCCACAATCCCTCTACCGATCCCTGCTCCTAGATGGGTATGAAGTGAGGCTACTTAGTGAGTCAGTCAACGATCACCCAGATAGAATTGTGACCCCTAGATGTGTGTAGTAACCCTTCCATGAAGTCCACGGAGATAACATACCACTTCTATTCTAGTACCTAAAGTGGGTTTTTCCAATCCTGGTTGGATCTGATGCTCGACCTTCACTTACTGACAAGTGAGGAATTGTTAAACGAACTCTGCCACATCTTTTTTCATCCCCGACCACCAGTACTGATGTCAGAGGTCCTGGTTCATATTCACCACACCAGGATATACCACCAAAGGGGATGTATGGAACTCCCTCAACAACTCCTCCCAAAACATAATTGGTACTATGGTGCATCCTCATAAAAGGATAACGTGCTCCCCACCTATCAAAAATCCATTTGGAGCCTGTCCTGTGGATATTTGGGAACATCGGGCCTCATAGTCAATGTCCACAAGCTGTGCCTCCCTAACTCACTGTAAGAGTGGGGGAGTGACATCCATTGACTGAAGGTAACATACTCCCTCATCATCCACGAAGTATATCTACATCAGGACTAGCTATTCTGTTGCCTCACTCAACAGCTGTAAACCAGACCTCCCGCTGAGCGTGTTTACCACCGCATTCCCCTTCCCAAGAGTATAAACTATTTCAAAGTAATATTACTGGAGGAACTCCATCCATCACCACTATCTCATGTTTAGGTCCTTATCTGATAAGATATACATAATACTCTCCTAGTCAGAGTAGATGGTAAACCGTTCACCCATCATGTAGTGCTTCCACATCTTCAAATAGAAGACCACTGCTGATAACTCCAGGTCATGAGTCATGTAGTTCTTCTCATGATTCCTCAACTGCCATGAGCCATAGGTGATCACTGATCACTCCAGCATCTGGACACAACCTGTTCCTATCCTCGATGCATTGCAAAAAACTACATACCCAGCTTCCTCTTCTAGTAGTCTCAATATGGGGTCATTGTTCAGTCTTCATCTTAGCTACTAGAAACTCTAATGGCACTTCAATATCTACACGAAGGGTTATCCCTTCCATGTCTAGGTATATAATGGTGGTTATACTCTAAAATATTTGGTCAGGAACCTCCGGTTTTTCCGAACCAACCCCAAAAAACTCTCACCTCAATCATGCTCCTCGGTGGCTCCCAAGAAAGCATTTCCCGTGTCTTCACCGGATCCACTACAACTCCAGCCTCAGAGATGATGTGTCTCAGAAAGTGGACCTCCCAAATCTAGAACTGAAACTTTGAGATCTTGCCTTAAATCTTGTGTTCTATTAGTGTATCTAGGACTATCCGCAGGTGTGTAGCGTGCTCCTACTCTGACACCAAGTACACCAAGATGTCATCAATGAAGACTACCACAAAGCGATCGAGGTAAGGCTAGAAGATCAAGTTCTTGAGTCCCATGAACACTTCTGGGGCATTGGTCATGCAGAAAAGAATCACCAAAAACTCATAGTGTACATACCATCATTTGAAGGATATCTTCAGTACATATTCATCCCTTACCTTATTCCAATGATAACATGATATAAGGTGTATCTTCAAGAACCGCCTCACTCCCTTCAGCTGATTGAAGAGGTCATAAATCCTCGACAGTGGATACTTGTTTTTAAGGGTCACCAGGTTTAGGCACCAAAAGTCCATGCATAACCTCAATCTTTTGTCTGCTTTTTTGGAAAACAACACTAGGGATACCCATGTTGAAACGCTAGGTCTCACAAACCCCATATTCTAAAAGTCCTCTAGTTGTACCCTCAATTCAAAAAGCTCTATGGGATTCATCCAAAATTTTGTGTGTATATCGGTTTTGTACCCAGGAATATATTTACGCATAAGTCAACCAACCTACGGGAAGGTATCCCCAGGACATCCTTAGGAAATACATCCTCACACTCATTCACCACTACAGGAAAGCACGAACTCCTCTCATCCACCACACTGAGGGTGAGGTTAGCCAACTGTTGAGTGATCGACTGCACCCTCCTCCAAGAAAGTCCATCTAGTTCTAAAAAGGTTCCATTCTCACCGATGAAGGAAAACATTGTCCTATCCTGGAGGTCACTCCACACTTTGCTCCTAAAATAGTCGATCTGAGCATGGACGGTAGATAACTAGTCCATACCCAAGATGGCGTCATAAGGCCTCAATGCTAGTACTAGGAGATCCTATCTGATTATCTCGTCTCATAGAGTAAGATCGCACTACTGACACTAGTGTGTAATCATCGAATCCCCTACCATAGGAGTCTCTAATCATAGGGATCGATCCAATGACTCAATTGAAATCTTCAACCCTAGAACGAGGTCTTTGACAAGGAAAGAGTGACTGACACTAGTGTCTATAATAACTACCGATAAGGTGTATAATACACAGATCAAACCTCTAATCTTTTCTGGAGTGTCATGGCCATAAGACTCTATTTCTAGAAGCTACCCTCACCCCTGTCCGTCGTCTCCCTAAGCCTATGGTGGACCACCTTGGGGTGTTGGTAGTAGCACCTCGAACCTTCATCCACCGCCTACCATTTGGCATACTCCCCTAACACGTATTCTACCCTGTAGACCTCTTCGCTTGAACCTCTTCCTCTACCTTGGTGGTCCCTCGACCATCTATTGATTTTCTATGCAGTGGTTTGGGAAATCAAAAGCAATGTGTCCCTGCTTGCCGCATGTGAAGCATAGCCTGGTCCTCTACTAACTCCATCTGCTATGGTAGCCCCACACTATCTACCTTGAGTCATGGGGTATCATTTTGAAAGACTTGGAATGCTTGTGCCTTAGTGTATTCTTCCTGATACTCACAAGTAAAGACTCTACCACATGAGGTCTGTTGGTGGTTCCAACTGTCGGTGCATGCTCTGCAAGGAAGCTCTCTAAAAGAAGGGATTGATCTCGCAGTACTTCCTAAGTGGGGGTGCTGAGTGACACCATGGATTCCCTGGTCTCCCATATGAGCCCCTGCTCAATGGTCTGGGCCATGAAGAAATGATCTTACAACATGTTTTTAGAGTAGCGAGAGAGGGATATAAACCTCATAGAGTACTCATCCACTAACATGATGCCCTACTACAGGTGAAGCAGTTCCTGAATGATCACAAAGGTAAAAGTCATGGGGAAAAACTCCTCTCAGAAAAGATGATAGATTTTTATCCAGGTGAGGGTTTCCTCATCATTCATCTAGATGGTCAAGAGTCACCATATCCATACTAATCCCTCGAGAAGGCTCGCAACCAAGATTTCCATATGGTCAAGTAGTGTCCTTACTAAGTAGAATACCCTCATCACTACCTCTGACCACTCATTAGTGACTAATGGATCTGTATCTCCAATGAACATGTGAGGTCTCTATCACTAAAAATTGTACAAGGAACTGAATCTGCGTATGTCTTCTACCGATAATGCTGTTAGTAACTACCGGCCAATGGGTGGTGGAAACACTGGTTCACCACTCGGCGGGGCCATCTCTAGCACTGGTTCATGAACAGATGCCTCATCTCTAGATGAGCCTTCCTCACGATCACATATCAGAATTCAAGCTGGCTGTCTATGTGGGGGCATCCTAAAATAGATCATGATTTACCACAATCAAAATATTTATACCTGATGAGCTGATTCTTTTTCAATAAGATCATAATGACACACGTATGAAACTAGTGTTTTCATGTATAGATCTAAAAAGTAGAATTCAATGTCTTGGTGTATGGATATTTCGACCGCTGCACCAACACCAGACTCCCCGAATAGGAAAGCTGAACTAAAATCATTATAAACTATTTTCCCCAAAACAAAACAATATATTCTTGATATCTCAAGAAGAACTGATAAACTCTAATACCACATTGTCATGACCCGTCCCCTGTGGCCCATGCTGTGACATACCCCAAGCCCACCTCCTGAAGGCCAGGGGTTGGCGAGTAGTGCCAACGACATCAACTTGCAAGTGGGAGGAATTTTACTGAGTACCTGTACACATGCACATACAACCACATGCCAAATCTATAAAATTAAACAAGCATACCAATAAAAAGCCACCGAGTACAATTACAACTAAAAGTAAAATGGTCAAGAACAAAAACCCAAAAAATTCTAACTAAAAAATAGAAAAGTAAAAAAAGGAACTATGGATATCAATCTTCTAAAAACCCTACTTGATAGGTATGAAAAGATTAGTTTCTGGAAGCTATAAAAGTATACACAACCTACCTGGTCTCACTGGGTACCACCAGGTACTTCACCACCAAGTCCTCCATCATGTAGGCAGCTATCTGCACCAAACACAACACGTGTAGGTGAAGCCTGTGTAGTGGTGAGTAGAAAAAAATCAGTAAGGACCCCAAAATAACAAGTAATGACCACAAATTAATACAAAAAGTATGATCACCAAGCATGATCACGAAGTAAGTTATCTTATACTAGGTATATATTAGTGGAGGAAAGTAGGACCATTAGTTATATCATCAAACACCATGGGATGCTAGAGAAATCCTCATCAATGAGTATAGTTGGCCTGCTAAGTCACATAGAATCCACTTCCCACTTACCTTAGTACTGCGGTGGTACTCATACCAAATGAGTACCATGGGTATACTGGGGCACATAGAAGCCGCTCTCCACTATGGGTATGTTCGGTCACACAAACGCTGCTTCCCACCTATGTCCATACTAAGGTACTCCTCTTATATAGTACTGTGGGTCTTCTAGGTCACACAATAGATTCTCCCTACCATTGGCCTATTGGGTCACATATAAGCCAGTGCCCACTAATCCATAGTATCCAATCCACACAGGGTCGCTCGTCAGCAGTCTTTAGGTCTCGACCAACCTCAGGGTTTCAACACGTAGTACGCTTGATCTTGGAAGAACCACTCTCCAATCCATTTGTCAAATTTAAAATTCCATAAAATTTTCTATAGAGTATTCCACAAGATCTGCCTCGTCTCGATGGTTCTAATGTTGCAAATGACTCGTCAATCAGACACACGATATGAAAGATATTGTTGTTTTTTTCCAAAAAGGGGCATGTTGGGTCCGGGTCCGCTCTGACCCAGTTGGACAGACCCCAACCTGACCAGGCTCAGCTTGGGCCTAGTCTGTTGGGCTATGGGTTTGGCCCACTAGGATAGGTCTGACCTGATGGGGTGGGTCCAGCTCATTTGAATAACTGGAGAACCAGAGGCAGACCAGTTCTATGTGTGGCCGGGATGTGGAAGGAGGCCACGTCTGACTCCCCGTCACCCTGCAGGTCATACGTGGGGCCAAATCACCTTCTATGGTTGATTGACTATGTCCTGAAACAACATGGAAAGCTAGTCCGGCTGGCTAGAATCCCGTATGTGGTCAGGAGACCATGTGCCTCCAAGAAGTGCGACCCACAACTACGTGACACTCCACTAACGCGGCTGAGGGGCACTTCTCTTACACCGGTTTCCGGCCCAGTCGGTGGATCCACCTAATGTGTCACCATGGATCACCCACTCTAGCCTACAGCTGCTAGCATCAGTGATATTGTGGGCTCTTCCACTGACCACCAAGTCCACATTGGTGGTCCATTCTTCACACTGACTACGCCTCCGACCTCCATGGGGTATCACCTTCCTTGTGAAGGTCTTGAATCTTCCATGCCACCTATTTCAAAATTCTCATCCATGAAGAAAACACAAATGGAGAGGCTCAAGACTTATTCATGTCAGCCCTCACCCTCTGTATCAGAGTTTTAAAATAGGGGAAGGTTCGAGGATGATAATCTATCTACAATAATTCAATCCCGAATTGAAATCCCAAGAAACATCACCCTCCCACTTGAACAGACGATCCAAATATTGGTATGTTCATGGTTTGATCTATGTTATTCATTTAGAATGAATAATTGGAAAATTTTAAACGAAAAAACCCTAACTCGATCAACATTCATCGTTGAAGTGCTCCGCCCTTAGGGATTCAAGATCTGTTGGAATTCTTCGCTTCCCAGTCCCGTTCTTCACAAGTCATCGATGTCACTAGCGATCCTACAGGCATTCAACATTCGTCGTTGGAGAGGAAATTCACCATAGTTTCATCAGAGGCGATTCAAATAATTTATTTTCTCAACTCGTTATATTATTAGAAGAAAACATGTCGCAGTTTTTTAGTTATGCTGTGGTGTCACGTCGTTACACTGTTTCATTTATAAAACAACGTATCTGTTCTGCTTCAATTGAATTATCCATTAAAGATCTTCCTTTAATACTTCTTTTCATTGAAACTGCAATGCCATCATCCACCACTCAACGGTGAAAAAGAAAATAAAATAACTATTTAAAGTTATTTTATTATTTTTTGAAAATTCTGAAAAATAAGATCTTCATTCGACCTTTGCTGGTTGAAGTTAGGTGCTTTTAGGAGAATCTTGGAGTTCTGAGTTCAAAGGTTCCCTAAAATTTTAGATCCATGTACCAGTTCAAAAGATAGAAAACCCCACTTGCACGTTTACTTAAACGAACAAAAAAGTAAAAAATTCCATTATGAGCTCACCGGGCCTTGGTATCAAGTTCCATCAAAGCGTCTGGTTTTGAAACAATTCCATATAATTTAAAACAATTACATGGTAATTTGGGGACATTACAAAATAAGCCTTTATTGAAGGATGAATTGCCTAACTATGAGGTTGGAGATACTTCAGCCATTAGAGCCCTAGACAAAGGTCTTAGGGTCAAGCTCAAAAACAGTCAGAAGTTACTTAGGGTACTAGAAGCCCGGACCTAGCCTTCTATTTTCTATCATTTTCTATTTGGGTTGTTTAGTATTCATATTCTATTGTAAAATTGTATTGGACTTGTTCTATTGTAAGCTATGTTTTTTACATTGTCTGGATGTGGTTTCTTGGATAGTTCATTTTTCTTCTGGTGTGTTTGTCTCTATTATGGGTTGGTTTGGGTATTGGAGGTTCTCTTTTGGGAAATGTTCTAGTCTTCTGAAGATGATCGGTGATATTTTTGATCCCCTACATAATTATAGTTTGAACTATTCTTGTGAGCTTTTCCTGGTGTTGGGAAAATCTGTTCGGTGTGGAGTATTGTTTTTAGTTCTGATGGTATTTTTATCCTCCCTTGTACGGAGGGTTGTCGATCCTTGTTTGAGGTTTCCCATTCAAGTTTTCTAGTATACTAGGTCACCCTGTGGTAGGTTTTCTGTTTGATTTTATGTGGTTTAGCTATTCAGTTTATGTTATAAGTTTAGTACATTCTAGTTGGGAGTTCCCACATTGGCCCCTCCTAGGGTAGCATGTTGGGGGTTTTGAGGTATTCGGGATAGTGAAGTTATTGTGGTGGGGATAACTATCATGTGTTCTCCTTCAACCTTGGGATTCAGGTTCTTCTAGAGTCGGTCATGTGTTACCTATATAGAGTGAGGTCAATTTGAGATCCTTAAATTTTTTCCATTTTTTCTGGGCAGGGACTAAGGTTTTAGTTGTCCATCGGCTTGGTGACTTTCTGGGGGAATAAAGTTTATGTGTTGGGGAGAATTATAACACCCCAACCTTGGACACTCCTCTATTTTTTTCTTTATTTAATATTGTATCTTTTGGGCATGTTTCAAGTTTTATACCTAGTTAATTGTTTGATTTTTTGGGGTGTTTTGGGAAAATCTCTAGGCAGAGCATGTTTTCTTCACGATTAGTAGGAATAGTCTGGCTTGACCATGTGGTAGATTCAGTGGAACAGAACCAACCACACAGCCTACGTACCGTCATGCGATAGGTCCTAGATAATCATGGGCTATTTCTCCCTTAGGAAGAGAGGATCACACAGTTATCACGCAAATTGTCAAACTGTGTGGCCAAACTGTGCGGTTGTGCCATGTCATTAAAATTCCGTCTTTTTATTTCCCTCTCTCCTCTCTTTTTCCCAAGCTTGGTCTTCTCCTACACGTCATTTAGAAGAAGTAGGGTGTCCTTTCTAGGCTACCTCCCATGCTCCCAATCATCTGGGATGACCTCTCTATCAGATTCAATGTAAGGTTTTAGGGGTTTTTTCCATTTTCCTTATCTTCCTCTTCCCCTACTCATTTTCATGGTTTTCCATGTGGTTTTCCGACCATGGAAAAACCCTAACACATAAGGTTTGTGTTTTTTTTCATTTTTCCTTAGCTATAGGGTGTGTGGTTGGCTTGTGGGGTGTGATTACCCCTCCCAGTGAAGATTTATTGCATCTGTACATGGTTTCAGTATGGGATTTCAAGATTTCCTTTCATAAAGACTTTCCTTCGATTCTTGGAATTTTAAATAAATTTATTACATTGATTATAACCTCAATGTAATCCTTGTTAAACATATTATGGTATTTATAAATTGATTTTGTTTGTTAAAAATAGGGTTTAAATGAGTTTTGTGTAAATTGTCTAGGTTTATAATACCTCGATTGATTTTTTAAATTGCCTAAGTTCTTTTAAAGAGAAATTTGGCCTTTTATGAAATGTATCGTCATTATTATGGTAGTAATTAAATTTTTTGTTAGTGAATTTGGTTTGGTGCGTGTGATTTCATTATGTTGTGGTTTGATTATTATGTTAAAACACTTTGGAAGGGTTTAAAAGATCTAATGTTATGTTATCTATTCTTTTAATAATGTAAATGGTTGTTTTTGGTTTTTAAGTAGTTGGTGTATTTTTTGAATTGATTTGAAATGTCTCCTTGGTGGATTTATGTTCCATTGGATGTTGGTACATCCATGGGTTCACTAGGTGCACTCATGGATGTTCCCTCAAATGATGATGGCAACTTAAAATTGGTCTTTCCTTAAAATACTTGGTTTTATAAAATAGTTCTTTGGATTATAGAGAATTTGGGTTCTTTTGTGATTTTTTGAAGGATTTTTTATTTTTATTCTTCATGGTTTTGGTTTTTTTGGCCTATAAAAATACTTTGGGTGATTTTTGGAGCTCAAGGGGGTTGTTTGGTCATTTTTACAAAATGGTACACTATTCTAAAGTGATGAAAGACTTTTATGTCGATTCTTTGAGAATATTGAACATCTAGGACCATTTGGAACTTCCATATCAATGGTGATAATTATACAAACTTTTAGAAAGGTTTGTGGTTTGGGAAATGTGTATCCCTAGTTGGTAACTTTGTGATGTTTTATAAAATGGTTTAAGTGCTATAGGATAAAGCACCCCAGTTGGCACTTTGAATGATGTGAAATGAAAATTTATATAGATGGGGAACCATTATAAGAGGGATTTCCCTTAAGGGTTATCATACATTGGTGTCCATGTTTGGGGTTGGGAAGTATAGTGATGATAGATGAACTGAGTTACGTGTGTGTAGGCCTCTTACTTGCATAGATTTTCTACCACCATGGGTTCTTGGGAATTTTTTTGATGATAAAGTGAAAATATCTTACTAGCCCTGATTATATGAGTTGGTACCCTTTGGAGTTGTTGAAATCCAATTAGGGTTGTTCCACTGGTGATACTAGGATAGAGTAGTCAGTTTTTTATTGACTTAGGGGCTTTACTATAGGCCGAAAGGTGGTTCCGAACTAACAACATCTAGGGGTTGTCTAGGGATGTTTAAGATCACCCATGGTTCTTATTAATATTTCGCATTTACCTTCTGATATACTAGTTCTATACGTATATTATTTCTTTATTTCCCTCTTTGCACTGCCTCGATTTTTCCTTGATATGGAATTTGATTATAAAATGGATTTTGTTTTTGAAATTGAAATGCATTTATTTTTGTTTAATAAAATATGTAAAATCCTGTCTTTGTAATTGTATTTCAAACTAGTGTCATTGGTTTTCCTTGGGAATGGAAACACATGGAGTTAGTCTTTTACTTATGGAATTCCTACTAAGCATTTTTGACTCACACCTATGCTTTACCATTTCAGTTCTAGGTTAAGATGTTGTTTAGGTTTCCCTTAGCGGTTTCTCATCATGGGAGAAGTTTTCATCTTGTGGTTAGAGGTGACCAATAGGTCAAAATGAAATCATGATAGTAGAGTCTTATTATCAATTTTTGTTTCTTTCTAATTTTATTTTGTATCTGGTACAACTATTTGGTTTCTTTATGCTCAGTAGTTAGCTCATCTAGTTTTCTTAGTTCTCTATACTTATAAATACTCATTTTATTGGATGAAATCAGTCCCTTTATTTTATTATTTTTGATTCCTGGAACTAGTTTCCATTTCGAGGATATCAGGAATTCCCCTTAGGACATGCCACAGACTAGATCAGGTGACCAGTTTAGGGTCGACCCGGGTTGGTTCATAATAAACAATAGGTTTGACAAGAGGCGTTGTTCAGTTATTTTTTTGTGGATCAATTTTTTTATTTTTCTACTTATATAGTGGTTTTAATCAATGTGGTGATTATGGAGGATAATATGGTTGGAACACATATTGAAACATATTTCATTTTATAACATTATAAATGAAAGAGTTCATTTAATGGAAAAAATAGAGATAAAAGAATTAATAAAAGAAATAATATTGTATTTCTTACATTCTTATAAGGAAATGAATTCACCTATACACTATCATTTTAGTAAAGTGGGCCACACGATGACTCATTGTACAACTACACCTATTCCCTATCATTAGTATGATAAGATGGGATATTTAGACCAGTTTTGTAAATTTGTATTTGAGGAGTTACTGGACGAGAATCAAAAATAATATAAGGATTGTATATGATAATGGATTTGTTAAATAAAACTAGTTCAAGATCCCATGGAAGAGTATCTAGACCCATACCTCGTATGTATTAAAGAAAAATTTTATTTATATAGAACATGGATGAGGAATCAACGGATAATAAACATCCATATATAGTTTTAAGCACTATTCTTATGGAATCTAACTTAATTTATTTTTCATTATTTGATATAGTGGAATCACATTATTTTATATATACCCAGGTTATAGACTATTTAGGGTAATGGAAAATGTTTAGGCTATATTTTATAAGAATTAATACCCATAAGGAATAAATGATGAATGCGGTTTAGAATGTCCATCATGATCTATTATGATAGTTAGTGTAGAAATATCATTGTACTTTTTAGTGATCAATATTAAAACATATGACATTGACATTATAATGGATTTTTTTGTTGAGGTATAAGGATTAGATTGACTTTTATTGCCAAAGAGTTATTTTTTAATCACTAGATGGAGATGTCTATGCATTTTGAGGTTATCATGAAATTAATGCAAGTAGATATGAAACAATTGTACAATAAATTTATTTAATACCCTAAATATTTAAATTATTAGTTTGTAAATTTATAAAGGCATGTTTTCAGATAATACTATCAATAGTTTTATACACACACCTTAACTATTTGGTAAATATTTTTTGGGATTACCACAAAAAGAGAGGTGTCATGTTTTCCATTGATATTTTACCAAGAATTAGCCTAATATTTTTTCACTCCAACCACATGTAGGTAATATAGTTATAATAATTTAACATGTAATAATATGTGTAATTCCCCATGACTTTGGAATATATTATTCCCAAAATCAAAACCGTGTTATATAACATGCATTACAAGCGACATCCAACATAAAAAACCAAAACATTTCAATAGAAAATTATTAATAAAAATATAATAAAAAATAATATGGAAAACCACTAAAATTTTTTACCTTTGGAATATAAATCATTAATATGAGTTAATATAAAAAGGTGATTTTCAAGGAAGTCTATTTTTTTATATTATATATTTTATTTTAAAAATAAGAGTTACAAATTTTATAATATAAGTTTGATAAAATAAAATTCATTTTTGAATTAATAAGATCAAAATTTAATTATTATGGATTTTTTAATTTATTTCTAAAAAATGTATTTTTGGTAAAAAAATACAATTTCCACAAAAATTATAATTTTTTGATTTTATTATTATGTTAGAATGAAATAGAGGATTAATTTTATTTTATGTAATAAATAATGTATTTAAAGAATGCAATTATCCATTTTATAGTATTATTTGATCTTTGAAAACCTATGTCAACCAATTTTAGAACTAAAATAAAATGTTACTTTAATAGAATTTTTTTTCGATATTTTCTTTAAAACAAGAATTTTTAAGGTGAAATTATGTTTTGGATTGATTTTAAAATCCACATACCATTTTTCTATTTTATAATAAATAAATTTATTCCATTTAAATTAAATTTTAATATAATTTTACCATATACATAATTTTTATTGTTAAAATGCATTTTTTTCTAAAACATTTTACATGATTATGTATGTTTATTTTAAAATTTACTTTTTACAAATTTATAAATTTTATATGATAAATTTATTTTAAAATTTTTGATAATGATTTTCAAATTATGTAATAAGTTAAGTTTGAATTTTTGTTTTTAAAATTAATTACTATTGTTATATGATGGTTACCTTAGTAAAAAAATAGAAATGGTAGAGTATTTCACTAAAATGGAAAATCCAAAACATGTTTTAAAATGTAAGGTTGAGGTGAGACCCAAAAAACCTTAACCCCTTCTACATTTTCCTTATTTTTAATCCCATGACCCTTTAATAGTGAAATAACATGATTTGAATTCAATGTGTATTTCCAAAACTAACCTTTACTTCACTTATAAAAAGTTAACAATACCCCCATTTCAAGAATCACCCATACTTTGAATTTATCCTTGAAACTCTTCCATATTTATCATATTATAACCCTTTCCCATTTAAAAAATCCTTATATCACCTTTATTTTTTATAGGTTCTTCATTTCTAATGAGTTTTCTAAGAGAAAACTTATGCTTCCAACCTGAGCATTACTTTATCTTTGTATTTTAATTTACTCTACTCCTTCATAATATTTTTGAAAATTATTAAGATTATGAAATAAGTATAATTATAATTATGAATTATAATTATATTAATTTTTAAAAAATATGTAATCCTTTTCATCTACTAATAAAAACAAAATAGCATCAATCAAACGTACGCCCAGGCTATTGTCTCTATGAAGCGATGTTCATTTTGCATAACTGTATACCATGTTTAGTTTTAATTGTGATATTAATGAATAAAAATGATATATAAAATAAAAATATTATTTTAAATTTTCAAATTATCATATAATTTATTTCGATCTCATTTTTTGAGAAATGGAAACATTAACTATGAGTATGTGCAGATTACATCCCCTGCGAGCAATGAGTTTCATCTCTCATTACCACTCACCGTGGCTGGATTTAAAATTATTTTTAATATATAAAGATTATTTATTTAACTATATTTATATTATTGATACTATTAAAATATTTTATCTCACTTTCAATCATGGTGAATAGACATAAGGAGTTATGAAAAAATTGACAGAATAACCTCAAGTAACCAATATAGGGCAGAAAACTATATAATCAATAAATATCATATGATAATAAATGGTCCATATTAAATTAAACAAATAATAATAAACATAATAATATTTTTTTAAATAATATTAATTTTATTATTCAAGATTCTAGGCATGTGTGTAGAATGGATTAGGAACAAGGTAAGGGGTTCGTCTCAAATTTTCCTTCATTGAGACACATTTTATTTTGTGTACCTTATTTAATTTAAATTCTGTACATAATTCCTATTATATATATAATATCATGAATTATCATTATTAATGAAATTCTAACTCTAAGGGTCTTACGTGTAAAATCTTTAAGCTAGTGGCCACTATCTGATGCCTCGAGCTAGGTAATCACATGACCTCAGGAACACCTCCCTATATACTAGATGATTTTGACTAGTAGTTTGGGTCTAAAGGGGAACATGAGGAGACAATTCCGGCTTATCAGAGTGAATCCAAAACATAAGTAACACAAGCAGATAGAACAAACACCTGAATAAAAAAAGGAAAACATACAAGAATAACATATAAGTAATCAAGTACACATGATATAAAAAAATAAATGAATATTATAAATTCCAAACAATAATAAAATATTAAAAAAGACCCAAATTCTCACGAACCCTCCCTCCAAAGATGTCCCTCCCAGGATAGAAATGAATAAAGGGAAATAATTACCCCATGAGACCCACCTCTAGTAGGCCCTAGGGTGGTGACCAGTACTGTAAAGACCCATAAAATTCAAGGGAAATTTTTTCTTAATTTACTTTGGAATTTTACAAGAGCGCGGTTTCTGACGGCACCTGATTCTGAGGCCCGGTGTGCCCAGAATCAATTTCCGAAGTTTAGCTCGGGTACGTTCAGTGAACGAACGAGTGGGTTTTTCTAACTTTTGAACAGGTTCCCGTAATCGAATTCCGAGGACACAGATGGAACCGCAGCGCCGGTAATTGCATAGGAACTCCTGTTCCGGAGTTGTGTTTACACGAGTGTTGATAATAAAAATTGTGGAGGTTTATTTTATATGTACACTACAATTTTTATTATTTTACTCTAAGTGTTAGCTCTTGATGGAAGTTGGGTAACCACCCAACCTCCCTTGGGAGGTTATGAGGGTGGTGGGGCCCACACGAACCCCACCTCTTCATATACTCTAAACCCCCCCCCCCCTCAACTCCCACTTAAATTATGTTAACATAAGTTATAACCTATGACTTAATGTAATGAGTTTAATGAGGTGAGTGGAGTGTGGTTATTGAATTTCAAATTCTTGAAATTCAAATGTGTTTTTGTGTTAATAAAATAACAAAGAGTCTTATTTTATTTTTGGTTAGAGATTTGTCTCCTTGAGAGAGTTGGGAAAGCATCTTCTTCTTCTTCGTCTTCTTCAACCTCGACGAAGAATGCGAAGAACACCGTTCTTCAACGAAGAACTTCTCTGCCGAAGAACACGGTTCTTCCGCGACGCCATATCCACGACACGACGTTCTTCTTCCGCGTCGTCTCTTCTGCGAAAAAATCGCCGTCAACAACTTCGAATCCTCGCTTCGCGACGTCGACATTCTTTCCCCGCGACGCCCGACCTCCACGACGCTCGTCTTCCAAAGGTCGTTGACGAACGCCGTTCCTGAACCGAGGTATGGGATTGTTGTTATTTTATTACATTATATCTGTTCTTGATTCTAGCATGTCGAACTTTGAGGTTAATCGACTAAATGTTATTGTTTAACGAGAGGGGGCCGGACCGCACAAACACGGCCTAACCCCCTCCTATGTTCATGTTTGTTTCCTTGCGGATGGAATGGGATGGCGTGGTGTCGTCACACCATGCGGGAATCACACGGCAAGTATTGCGCGGCGCCGTGGAAAGAAATTCAAGAACGCGACGCCGTCGCACCGCGTTGAAGGAAATCGAAGGCGCCGCGGTCGGAGCGGGGCCGCGGCGGAGGGCCGCGGTGCTGTCGCACCGTGCCGGACGACAAGGGTCGCGGCCGGTTCTGGGCTGCGGTGGAGCATGGTGACCGGCGGCCAGCCGGGCCGCCGGTGTCGGAGTAGGAAAGGGACCAGCCACTGCCGGTCCCGTTGAGGAGGAGCCGGCCGGCCAGGTCGGGCCGGCCGGAAATGGGGAAAGCCGGGGGAATTAAATCCCCCCGGATAGCTTGAACATCCCCCATTATTGAGGGGGGGGGGGCGGTTTCATAAGGGGGGGCAGGCGCCCCCCGTTTTTCCAAACAGCTCGGCCGAAGGCCGAGCTGGCAGCGCGTTGCGCTGAGCCAGACTGGCGCCTGGCCGGTCTGCCAGGCCAGGCCGAGCCAAACGGGGCCGGGCCGTGCCGGGCCGGGCCGACCCTGTCCGGGTGGGTCGACCCGGTTCGGGCTAGCCGGGGGGTCTCGGGCCGGGTCGGCCCAGGCCCGAAACCCCCGATACTGAACTGTTTGGGTTCAAATGCCCATAACTCAGGCTACGGACCTCCAAACGACGCATCGTCAGTGGAGATGTGATCCTTGGATCTAGACGGTCGTTTCGGTATATTGCATTCATGGTTTCGGAATACTTTGAGTTCGTTCGGGTTGGTTCGTACATGAAACCAACCGGGCCCTCGGAGCAGAAACGCTCATATCTTGAGGCACGAACATCCGATTGACATGTCGTCAGCTTTATTGAGTTCCTATTAGTGAGACGAATCATTTGGCATACTCCTCCTGAGTTTTGGACGCAGGCGGAGTATGGCCGGGTTGGTTTTTCCTTAAAAATCAACCGGGCCCCTGGGACGAAAAAGCCAATAACTCTCAGACCGGGCATCCGATCGAAGCGCTGTCTGTTGCGTTGAGTTCCTATTGACGATATGGAACTTTTGGATACATCAACTCTGGACTTTGTGACAGTTGATGTATCAGCATCTCAGCTCGTGGAGCGGATACTCCCGAACAAGCTTTCTGTGTGCGGGAACCCTAGTGCTGGCTGCGAGTGCTACTGCGACTGCTACTATGACTGCGACGATGACTGTGCAGAGATCCTCAGTGGATTCGACGACGACGACTACAACACTCAGCAATCCTGTGTGGATCAGTGCTACTGATCCTGTGTGGGTCCGATCCTGTGTGGGTCAGCGCTCAGCGGTCCTGTGTGAACCAGCGCCTACAGATCCTGTGTGGGTCCGATCCTGTGTGGGTCTTTACGGGGGTTAGTACCTATCGATCCTTTGTGGGTCCGACGACTTAGATGGATCAGTGATCATCTCTATCGTCTTCGAAGAAGTATACCTGTGTGAGCTGAATCCTGTTGCTTTCTTGTGTGGATTGTGTTGTGTTATCTTGTGTGGATTACGTTTGCTTTCCTGTGTGGAATACGTATACTTTCTTGTGTGGACTTAGTTGTGCTTGGGCTCGGAGGTTGGAGCGTATTGGAATTGATGACTTAGGTATATGTATGGGCATATACCTAAGTAGTGTCATTTGTTACTTCGTGATTGTATCTTTCCTTTGTGGTTTATCCTTTGTGGATTTTGGGAGACCTTCAGGGGTCCCGGGGTCCCTACTCAGTAGCTTATACTCAACCCTGCACGGGTTATGCCCGCACTGCGTTGTGTTGGTTGCAGACGATGGACAGCGTTGGTCGTGGTTGAGGCTCGCAGGGCAGGACGGTACCTGGAGGTAGACCACTGGGCGGGACGTGGTCGGAGCGGACGGCGGGACCCGATGAGCAGGGGAGCTATCTGTACCCACCATTCAGGTGGGATTTCCAGTGGACAGCTCGGCGTAGAGGCTTTACTTTGCAGTTGCTGTTTTCCATTTCGAGTTGTACTTTACAGTTGGTCTTGTATTTCTGGCCCCTTTTACTTTCTGTACTTACTGTTGTACTCAGTTTTTACTTAGTGTTTACTTCTTCCGCTTGTACTCTGTGGTGCTTGTTTACTTTACCAAGGCAATGCCTTCCCTTTTTAGCAGGATTTACGCCTTGGTGCTAGTCGCCAGCCCCTGGCCTATGGAAGGCGGGCTTGGGGTAGTCACGGCATGGGCCCCGAGGACGGGTCGTGACAAATTGGTATCAGAGAAGTTTGGTTCTACCGTGAACTCTGATCTTTTCTATGTGAAGAAATAGTGTTTAGCATATTGAGTGTGGTTATCAGTTGAGGGAGTCTAGTGTTGGTGTGGCGGCCGACGTATCCGTACACCAGGACCCTGACTTCTGATTTCCATCTTAATGCACGAAAACATTGATTGCGTGTGTGTTTCAAGTTTTCTTTGTGATTACATTGTATCAGCTCACCAGGTATACTGTTCTGACCGTGGCGCACCTGTTTCCTTTTTAGGATGGCCCCACGACGGCAGCCAGCTAGGGTTCCGAGATTCGAGTGTGACGACAGCCCACCGAGTGATGAGGCCTCGATGTAGGGCCCTTTGTCAGAAGTGGCACCGGCGATAGCTCTATCTGCCGAGCCACCGATGCTTCCAGCACCAACCGCTGACGATGCACGTCGCCTCAGCGCATTACATGAGTTCCAGCGCCAGCGACCACCCAGGTTCCATGGGGAGATGGACCCCCAGGCAGCCGAGGACTGGCTGGAGGCAGCCGTACGAGTTTTCAGGCTAGTGAGGACACTAGCAGACCTCATGGCGATCCTCGCTGCGATCCTACTACACGTAGAAGCGGGCCGATGGTGGAGCTTGATGCTCCAGGTGCACGATGAGGAATCTCTAATTTGGACGGAATTTGAGGGCCTCTTCCGCTCGGAGTTCGTCCCAGCCACCCTCTGTGTGGTGCACATTCAGGAGCTTCTTCAGCTGCGGCAGGGTAGCATGACGGTCGCTCAGTACTCGGCGAGATTTACTGATCTCTCGCGCTACTCGACCGAAATGGTACGGGACCCATTCTTCCGGGCCCGGACCTTTGAGCAGGGATTGAGACACGAGATCAGGGCATCGCTGATCTCCCTCAGCATACCGACTCAGACGGGAGTACTGGAGTGGGCCCTTTTGATCAAAAGCTTTCTTACTGAGTCTACACCAGCGCCGAGACCCACCACAGGGCGACACGTAGCAGAGTCTTCTGCAGCAGGCAGTCGACGGATGACTCAGTGGTCCAGGCAGACCAGACCCTCAGGCAGACGACCTCAGGACACTGGCTCAGCAGTGCGGGGCACACAGCGCAGAGCCAGTCTTTCGAGAGGCGGACAGTGCTTCTCGTGTGGCGGGCAGGGCCACATGGGTCATGACTGCCCGACCCACCGTGCCGAGGAGCAGCAGACGGTTGAGGGACCACCGAGGCAGAGGCAGAGGGTCGACCGTGGCGTTCCGCAGGGAGGAGGCGGACGAGGCAGAGGAGCTGGCCGAGCAGCAGGTGGTGGGCGACACTTTGAGGCTTTACCACCACCACCACCAGGAGGTCCACCCCGACCACAGGGAGCTGGCAGGCAGAGATAGGCACAGCTCCAGGCAGCAGCGGCCTACGACCACGGCACACCAGAGATGATTCGAGGTACTATATGTGTCTATTCCACCTTTTCTGCAGTATTTATAGACACAAGAGCGAGTCACTCTTTCATAGCCGTTGCCCTTGTTCGGAGCTCGGAGATTCCGACAGAGCTGTTGGCTCGATCCTTACGGCTAGAGACTCCTACGAGAGCAGACTCGATGATTACGCATTGGTTCCGGTAGTGTGAGCTTACTCTAGGAGGTGAGAGATTCGGCTGTGATCTTATTGTAGTAGCGTCGAGGCCTTACGACGTCATCTTGGGCATGGATTGGTTATTTACGGTCCATGCACAGATTGACTGTTTTAGGCGCAAGGTGCGATGTGTACGCACCGACGGGAGCAGGTTCACCTTCATTGGCGAGAAGGGAGCCTTTGCAGCACAGGATGGTCTTCCGCGGAGGAGAGGACATCCCATTACTCATCAGTTGGCTAGGCTCATCCTAGGAGCAGTTGACGTGCAGAGTCTTGGTTTTCCTGCAGTGGTGGATATGTTTGTGGACGTTTTCCCCGACGACGTTCCGGGGTTACCTCCTCGCAGAGAGGTAGACTTTTATGTTGACCTGTACCCCGGGACGACCCCAATATCGACTCCAGCATATCGGATGGCCCCCGCCGAGCTTCGAGAGCTGTGGGTATAGTTGGAGGACTTGTAGGGCAAGGGGTTCATCCGACTCAGTGTTTCACCCTGGGATTCCCCGATTTTGTTCGCCAAGAAGGCGGACGGGAGCTTGAGACTTTGTGTTGACTATCGTCGCCTGAACCAGGTGACAATGAGGAACAAGTACCCGCTATCGGGGATTGATGACCTCTTTGATCAGCTCAAGGGAGCACGGTGGTTCTCGAAGATAGATCTCAGGTCAGGCTATCATCGGCTCAGAGTTAGAGACGGGGATGTGCAGAATACAGCCTTCAGATGTCGGTATGACCACTATGAGTTCTTGGTCATGACTTTAGATGTAACCAATTCTCCAGCAGTGTTCATGGCCCTCATGAACAGGATCTTTCATCCATACCTCGATCGATTTGTCGTGGTCTTCATCGACGACATTTTGATCTATTCGATGACTGAGGAGGAGCACGCCTACCACTTACGGGTTGTACTAGACAAACTCCTAGAGCACAAGCTTTATGGTAAGCTCTGAAAGTGCCAGTTCTGGATACGTGAGGTCCAATTCTTGGGACACGTCATCTCTGAGGCGGGAGTTGCAGTGGATTCTGCGAAGATCGAGGCAGTACTAGCTTGGGAGCCACCCAGGAGCGTGACGGAGGTGCGGAGTTTCTTAGGACTAGATGGATACTACCGGAGATTTTATCCAGACTTCTCCAGAGTTTCGGCACCACTCACAGCTTTGACGAAGAAGGGGAAACCCTTCGTGTGGTCAGACAGATGTCAGCAGAGCTTCCAGGAGCTGAGATAGAGATTGACCAGCGCACCTATCTTGAGGTTGCCCGAGGAGAGAGTAGGGTATGTAGTCCACTGCGATGCATCAGGGACCGGACTCAGATGTCTTCTGATGCAGGAGCAGGCAGTGATCGCCTATGGATCACGAAAGTTGATGCCGCATGAGTATAAATACGCTACCCATGACATGGAGTTAGCAGTAGTGGTCTTCGCTCTGAAGACATGGCGACACTACCTAATGGGCGAGCGCTTTATAGTCTTTTCTGACCATCAAAGTCTCAGGTACATCTTCTCTCAGAAGGACCTGAACCTGAGACAGCAGCGATGGCTCGACTTCCTCCAGGACTATGACTTTGAGATAGTCTATACTCCTGGGAAGGGGAACGTGGTAGCCGATGCCCTCAGTAGGAGGACGGGCATTCAGCTACTTGAGGATGTGACAGAGCAGTTAGCCTCTTTGCAGATATCCTTCATGGATAGAGATAGAGCATCCTTCCTTCAGTCTCTCAAAGTCACTCCTCCACTTCTACAGCGGTTTAGAGAGGCACAGTGTGGGGACGCTGACTGTGAGATGCGGCATGCACAGATATCCTTGGGACAGGCACCTGATGGTTTCTCCTTTGGAGCAGAGCACGACATCCTTTTCAGAGGACGTACCATGGTTCCAGTCACTTTACGGGAGGAGGTACTGAGAGAGTTTCACACTTCTCCTTTGGCGGTACATCCTGGAGTGGCGAAGATGTACCAGGACCTCAGACGACAGCACTGGTGGCTGGAAATGAAGAAGGTTGTAGCAGAGTTCGTTTCCTGATGCCTCACCTGCCAGCAGGTGAAGGCTGAGCACCAGGTACCAGTAGGCTTGGTTCAGCCCTTGGAGGTTCCGGAGTGGAAGTGGGACGGAATATTTATGGACTTCGTGACTGGAATTCCACGCACTTCTAGAGGTCACGACTCCATTTGGGTGATTGTCGACCGACTCACCAAATCGGCTCACTTCTTACCCATCAGAGAGCAGGGATAAGTGGAGAGCTTGGGACGCCTTTACTTTCAGGAGATTGTGCGGCTTCACGGTGTTCCATAATCTACCATCTCCGATCGAGATGCTCGTTTTACTTCCCGGCTATGGAAGGGATTGCAGGAGGCGTTCGGGACGCAACTACATTTGAGCACAACCTTTCACCCTCAGACGGATGGTCAGATGGAGAGGAACATTCAGACTCTCGAGGACATGCTTCGCGCATGTGTCCTCGACTTTGGTCGTAGCTGGGAGGACCACCTACCTTTGGTGTATTTCTCATACAACAACAGCTACCACTCCACCGTCGGGATGACACCATACGAGGTATTGTACGGACGACCTTGTAGATCTCCTTTGTGCTGGACAGACCCTGGGGAGTCAGCACTTGTGGGACCAAAGATGGTCCAGGCCATGACAGAGAAGGCCCAGGTCATCCAGGAGCGGATGAGGATAGCTCAGAGCCGGCAGAAGTCATACGCTGACAGGAGGCGGAGGCCACTAGAGTTCGAGGATGGCAACCACGTCTTCTTGCGTGTCTCACCTCGACGTGGATTACTGAGATTTGGCCGAGGCGGCAAGTTATCCTCGCGCTTCATCAGACCCTTCCATGTCCTCAGCAGGATTGGCAAGGTGGCTTCTCGCCTGGCTCTACCACCTCAGTTGCACCGGGTTCACGACGTCTTCCACATATCTCAGCTGAGGAGATACGTGCACGACCCGACGCACATCATTGACCATGTGGAGCTTGACTTTGATGATGGGGCGACTTTTACGGAGGTCCCGGTGGAGATCGAGGATCGATAGGAGTGGGTCCTACGTGGACGGTTGATTCCTCTAGTGAGAATCAGATGGCAGCACGGGAACCTCCAGGAGAGCACTTGGGAGTGGGAGGCTCAGATGCATGCTCAGTACCCTCATTTGTTTCCCTAGTTTTGATGTATCTTTATGGGGACGTAAATCCCTGAGGTGGGAGTAATGTAAAGACACGTAAAATTCAAGGGAAATTTTTTCTTAATTTCCTTTGGAAATTTACGAGAGTGCGGTTTCTGACGGCACCTGATTCCGAGGCCCGGTGTGCCCGGAATCAATTTCCAAAGTTTGGCTCAGGTACGTTCAGTGAATGAACGAGCGGGTTTTTCTAACTTTTGAACCGGTGCCCGGAATCGAATTCCGAGGACACCGATGGAACCACAACACCGGTAATTGCTTAGGAACTCCTGTTCCGGAGTTGCGTTTACATGAGTGTTGATAATAAAAATTGTGGAAGTTTATTTTATAATTACACTATAATTTTTATTATTTTAGTCTAAGTGTTAGCTCTTGATGGAAGTTTGGTAACCACCCAACCTCCCTTGGGAGGTTATGAGGGTGGTGGGGCCCACACGAAACCCACCTCTTCATATCCTCTAAAACCCCCCCTCAACTCCCACTTAAATTATGTTAACTTTAGTTATAACCTATGACTTAATGTAATGAGTTTAATGAGGTGATTGGAGTGTGGTTATTGAATTTCAAATTCTTGAAATTCAAATGTGTTGTTGTGTTAATAAAATAAGAAAGATTCTTATTTTATTTTTGGTTAGAGATTTGTCTCCTTGAGAGATTTGGGAAAGCATCTTCTTCTTCTTCATCTTCTTCAACCTCGACGAAGAACGCGAAGAACACCGTTCTTCAACGAAGAACTTCTCCGCCGAAGAACACGGTTCTTCCGCGACGCCATATCCACGACGCGACGTTCTTCTTCTGCGTCGTCTCTTCCGCGACAGTTTTCCGTGACGAAATCGCCGTCAACGAGTTCGAATCCTCGCTTCGCGATGTCGACGTTCTTTCCCCACAACGCCCGACCTCCACGACACTCGTCTTCCGCAGGTCGTTGACGAACTCCATTCTTGAACCGAGGTAGGGGATTGTTGTTATTTTATTACATTATATCCGTTCTTGATTCTAGCATGTCGAATTTCGATGTTAATCGACTAAATGTTATTGTTTAACGAGAGGGGGCCGAACCGCACAAACACGGCCTAACCCCCTCCTATGTTCATGTTTCTTTCCTTGCGGATGGAACGGGATGGCGTGGTGCCGTCGCACCACGCGGGAATCACACGGAAAGTATTGCGCGACGCCGTCACGCCGCGCCATGGAAAGAAATTCAAGAACGCGACGTCGTCGCGCCGCATTGAAGGAAATCGAAGGAACCGCGGCTGGAGCGGGGCTGCGGCGGAGGGGCGCGGTGCCGTCGCACCGCGCCAGATGATAAGGGCCGCGGCCGGTTTCGGGCCGTGGCAGAGCATGGTGACCGGCGGCCAGCCGGGCCGCCGGTGTCGAAGCCGGAAAGGGACCGGCCACTGCCGGTCCTGTTGTGGAGGAGCCGGCCGGCCAGGTCGGGCCGACTGGAAATGGGGAAATCCGGGCGAATTAAATTCCCCCGGCCAGCTTGAACGGCCCCCCATTATTGAGGGAGGTCCGTGGTTTCATAAGGGGGGGGGGCAGGCGCCCCCTGTTTTTCCAAACAGCTCGGCCGAAGGCCGAGCTGGCAGCGCGCCCAGCCCGCTGCGCTGAGCCGGACCAGTGCCTGGCCGGTCATCCAGGTCGGGTCGGGCCGTGCCCAGCCGGGCTGGGCCGTTCCGGGCTGGGCCGACCCTGTCCGGGGCGGGTTGACCCGGTTCGGGCCAGCCGGGGGGTCTCGGGCTGGGACGGCCCGAGCCCGAAACCCCCGTTACCGAACTGTTTGGGTTCAAATGCCCATAACTCAGGCTACAGACCTCCAAATGATGCGCCGTCAGCGGCGATGCGATCCTTGGATCTAGACGATCGTTTCTTTATATCTCACTCAAGGTTTCGGAATACTTTGAGTTCGGTCGGGTTGGTTCGTACATGAAACCAACCGGGCCGTCGGAGCGGAAACGCTCATATCATGAGCCACGAACGTCCGATTGACGTGTCGTCAGCTTTGTTGAGTTCCTCATAGTGAGACAGATCTTTTGTAATACTCTGCCCAAGGTTTTGACACAGGCGGAGTACGGTCGGGTTGGTTTTGCCTTAAAAACCAAACGGGCCCCTAGGACGAAAAAGCCAATAACTCTCAGACCGGGCGTCTGATCGACGCGCCGTATATTGCGTTGAGTTCCTGTTGACGATACAGAACTTTTGGATACATAAACTCTAGAAATTGGGAATGTTGATGTATCAGCCTCTCGGCTCGTGGAGAGGACCCTACCGAACGAGCTTGTTGTGTGCGGGAACCCTAGTGCTGGCTGCGACTGCTACTGCGACTACTACTGCGACTACTACTGTGACCGCGACGATGACTGTGCAAAGATCCTCAGTGGATTCGACGACGACGACTACAACACTCAGAGATCCTATGTGGATCAGTGCTACCGATCCTGTGTGGGTCCGATCCTGTTTGGGTCAGCGTTCAGCAGTCCTGTGTGAACCAGTGCCTACAAATCCTGTGTGGGTCCGATCCTATGTGGGTCTTTGCGGGGGTTAGTACCTATCGATCCTTTGTGGGTCCGACGACTTAGATGGATCAGTGATCATCTCTATCGTCTTCGAAGAAGTATACCTGTGTGAGCTGAATTCTGTTGCTTTCCTGTGTGGATTGTGTTGTGCTATCCTGTGTGGATTATGTTTGCTTTCCTGTGTGGAATACGTATACCTTCCTGTGTGGACTGAGTTGTGCTTGGGCTCGGAGGTTGGAGCATATTGGAATTAATGACTTAGGTATATGTATGGGCATATACCTAAGAAGTGTCGGTTGTTACTTCGTGATTGTATATTTCCTTTGTGTTTTATCCTTTGTGGATTTTGGGAGACCTTCAGGGGTCTCGGGGTCCCTACTGAGTAGCTTATACTCACCCCTGCATGGGCTATGCCCGCACTACGTTGTGTTGGTTGCAGACGACGGACAATGTTGATCATGGTTGAGGCTCGCAGAGCAGGACGGTACCTGGAGGTGGACCACTAGGCGGGACGTGCTCGGAGTGGACGACGGGACCCGAGGAGCAGTGGAGCTATCTGTACCCACCCTTCAGGTGGGATTTCCAGTGGACAGCTCGGTGTAGCGGCTTTACTTTACAGTTGCTGTTTTCCCTTTCGAGTTGTACTTTTCAGTTGGGCTTGTATTTCTGGCCCCTTTTACTTTCTGTACTTACTGTTATACTCAGTTTTTATTTAGTGTTTACTTCTTCCGCTTTTACTCTGTGGTGCTTGTTTACTTTACAAAGGGAATGCCTTCCCTTTTCACCGGGATTTACGCCTTGGTGCTAGTCTCCAGCCCCTGGCCTATGGAAGGCGGGCTTGGGGTAGTCACGGCACGGGCCCCGAGGACGGGTCGTGACAAGTACTAAGGGTATAAAATTACAAAAAATGGAAGGAATTTCTCTTTTTAAAGAAAAAAATATCAGAATATAAGATTTAACATTCCAAAACAACTCCATGTACTAAATATATAAAATAAATCCGAAATACATCCCACATGCATGTATAAAATACAACTGTTAAGAATACAATGAAACTCCAAAGTAAATACCAAAAGCAAGGATAAGTAGTGACCCAACAACTATCCCAATGTTTGAGATAGTAAGTTCTTGCATGGTCCACATAATCCTCCCGGAAACTTGAAAATAGTTTTATATATGTTGGGTGAGCACACAACTAAACTCAGAAAGAAAAACCAAAGTCTCTCATGCACAAGTGAGAGAAGCATACAAATTCTCCTCTGAGAAAATAATAGAACCCAGTAACACCTAACAAGGTATACTAGCCATCCCAAACTCACTAAGGCACAATCACCATGTAACTCAAGTAAATTAAAGTAATACAGTAAGAACTCGATGATTTGGGTACCCTGTAACACTTCCCACTAGTTTAGACACCCTTTCCTAGTAGAAAACATCCTCATGATACCACCTCTTTTGAAAGAACCATGTCACAATCCACCCAAACAAACCTGTTCTACTCAAACCACATCTTGTCCTATCAAATGGACCCCAATCCACATCACATCCCACCCGTAGATACCTGGGCCACAACTGCATCACATCTTTCCCGCACACACTTGGGTCCTCACAAACCACACCACATCCTGCCTGAAGACACATGGGCCACAAACCACATCATATCTTGAAAACACATGGAAAATCATATCTCATCTCATCTTTAAGACACCTAGGAAAGAAAAAATCATCTCATATCAAATAAAACTGGGAAAGAATATCTCACCCGCACACACCTAGGCCCCACAAAACACAACCTTCCCAAAGAATCTAGGGCTACCACCAACTATAAGGTGTGGGGAATATTAGGTAGCCATCTATCCAACCTCCCATCAGGATGCTTGGGAATGACACCCTCCCTTGTGACGATGGGGGTTTTCGACATGTAGTGACCATCTATGGTGGGGTGTATATGTAAATAATAAAGGAAAATACATGTATATATAGATATAATACCAAACACTCCTGCTCAACCTATGGGTTCTCAAACAAGCAACTGGATCACAATACTACCAACTTCACTGCTACCTCTAAATCCACAACCACACAACAAGGAACAAACTCAATCCATACCCCCAAAAAATTCAATTAACCAAATATCATTCCTTATAAAACTATTTATTTATTCTTTCCATCTGTACCTAGGCTACTACTAGGCACAATACACAACATTCTACATAAAAAAAGTCACACAGTGGAAAAAAACCACAGTAATTTAACCAAATTCACATTTGTCTCCGTTTAACACCAACACCATTGACTTCCATAATCATTATTCAAATTCATCCCCCCAAACCATTATATAGACATAAAAAACCCCCAAATCGCATCCAAAAACAACAAGACATCACCACAAAACCTGATCACATCACTTTTGTAAAACAATGCTCATCTATTCCACAAGAAAACAATTTCCCAAACTAAGATTCCATTTCACCACAAGAACAACACTACATCACACAACTATGCCCAAAAACCTATTACAACACAATTCAGAACAAAGACATACACAAGACACCACCACATGAACTAAGGAATGACATATTCAGATTTGACATGGGATTCCCCAGCAATTTCCACTTGTAAATTCAAGGGTTATCACATAAATTTTTCTATCTTGGGGCATCCATTTATTAGCCGAGTGTACATGGTTAACCGATTTCATAATAATTGTTCGATAGAAAACCAAACATCAAGAATTATAGAATCATTACTCAGTGTTCAAATAGGGACCAACAACGACCATGATTTTTAATGGGGCATTTATCCTGTATAATTAACAATAACAAAAAAAAATAGATCTTGCGTCACTTTTTGACACCCATACATATTGATATTGAATCTATTTAATTATATTTATTTAATTTTTATTCAACTATATTCACATGGGATAAAGTCATACACCCACCCCACATGATACACAATTGAGAGGGATAAAGGAAACCAACTAGGAAGAAGGGAAGATCAACACTTCCTGGTTTCACTAAAGTAGGGGGCATACATGTAGTAGGAAGAGACTCCAAGGAAAACACAATCCAAAGAATATAACAAAATTTCATGACTTCTTAGGGGTGGGAGAAATTTTTAGGTAGTCTCACACTGAGAGAAAGGGAAGTGAACAAGAAAGAGAATATCTCAATTTTATAAAGGACAGATCATTAATCAACAAGATAAATGGTTTTTAAAATTCCATTAAAGGTGGATCATGAAAAAGACCATGTTGTTTGGAGGTAAAAGGAAAATTCATGTTTTTAGAAGATATATATGATTTTTAACAACTCTAAAAATCATTAAATATGGTATTAAACTCATTTTACATCAATGAAAACAATAAAGGGGAAAACTCTAGGAATTTGGAAACAATGTTCCTAAATCACATTTGGAATGACCTACCGTCAGATGAGTCATTGTTGGAAGAGTCACCATTAGATGACTCACTGTTGGGAAAGATACCATTAGATGACTCACTACTATACGACTTAACAAAGGATGATCTACCATTAGGTTAGCTACCATTTAGTGAGCTACCATTGTGAGTCACCGTTATGAGTCACCATCGTGACTCACCGTTATGCCTCACCATCATGACTCACTGTCATGACTCAAGTTTGTGAGTCACCATCATGAGTCATCGTCGTGGGTCACCATCATGACCCACTATCATGACCTACCATCAGAAACCTACCATTGGAGAACTTGAAAACTGAAAATTTTGAAAAGTGTTGAAATAATTCACCATGACCTCCCCAAACACTTCATTTACCATATTTTTACATTAAGATGGACTAGAGAGGTTTGGGACATTACATAAGATACATCTCAAACTATTATCAATCCTGAGAATTCAAAACCAACCCTGAAAGGAAAAGAGGGGTCTGAACGACCACCTAGTGAGATACCTATCAAGGATCTCACTATGCTTGAAACACCGTTACTGAAATAAAATTTCAATGATAAACCATCCACTGTTGTTTGGAAGCTAGAGTGATACCTCGACATCCAAGAACACCCCCTCAAACATCTCCTAAACCAAACCACTAGAAGAAACACTACACAATAACAACAACCATTCCATCATGAACAAATAGAAAAATGGATTTTATTTTCCATGTTAAAATACTATCAGCTCTAGGTGGCCCTAACTCACCCACAAGGGTTTAATTGAATCACAATTAGTGCGTCTCGATTAGAAATCTGGTACTCACTTTTCACATGTTAGGAATTCATCACATATTTCACCACACACATGTCAATCTAAGAGAAAACCGCTTATTTCATAAAACATCGTTTAAAAATTACATCACAAGGCAATATTGAAAAAGGAAAAAATCAAAACAAATCTCAGTATTAGGAACACATTTTCATTTCTCATTTCCAAGTACTCACCTCCAGCCCACCATGCCTCCACAACACATGATCCAAAAGAATGTTCTGACCACAAAACACCTTCTCCCGATGATTCTGGATCTCAACTATTTTCTCCCTGTATGTCACATCGTATTCAATATCCAACTCTCCTTAGTCAATGACATGGGAGTCATCTTGAAGATACCTATGAATTTGAGATATGTAAAATACATAGTGTATCCTCCCCAACTGCATTGGTAGTGCCAACTAGTATCCTAGCTCAACAACTCACCCCCAACACCTTGATGGGTTTGGAGAACCTCGGAGAAAGCTTACTCTCCCAGCCAAACCTCTTCTACCCACTTCTGGGGAAACCTTCAAGAACACATGGTCCCCATCCATAAAATATAAGGGAATTATTCGATGATTAGAATATAAGTTCTACCAGTCTTTCACTACTTTAATCCTCTTGTAAACAAGCTAAATGTTCTCAGTCATTCTCTATACCATGTTTAGTACAAGAACAACTGTCTACCTGACCTATGTCTAGCAGAATAAAGAATGAAAAAATATCCCATACAAAGCCTCAAATAGAGCGATGCCAATAGAAGAGTAATAACTATTATTATAATAAAACTCCAAAAATTGTAGGTTTTTATCCAAGATCTTCCAAATTCCAAGACACATACTCGCAATATATATTCTAGCATCTAGATAGCCCATTGTGTCTACCCATATATCTTATGGTGGATGATAGTGATGAGGCATAACTGGGTACTGAAATCATGCTTCAATACCCTCCAGAATCTTGAGAAACAAATGTGTATCCTGATCCAAGATAATAGATCTTACAACTCTATGTAGTCGCACCACCTCATCCACATGCCTATTTTCCAAGGCATCCATTATGCCTGACTTCTTGATTTCTAAGAAGTGAGCCGATTTAATCATTTGATTCATTAATACCTAGATATCATCACAAATTCCCTATGCTCTAGTTAATCCTTTGAAAAAAATCTATTGATATGTCATATCATTTACACTTGGGAGCATCCAAGGGATGAAAAAAACCACCAGGACCACGGTATTCGACTTTTACCTGCTGACATACCAAGAACCTCACCAAAAAATCTACTACTACCCATTTTATATCGGGATACAAAAAATGAATCTTCAATCCATGGTACATTTTATAAATTCTTGGGTGTACCACCAATGGTGATATATGAAACTCAAAAAGAACTCCCATTCACATTTCTACTGAAAAAAACAACCTCCCATGGAACAACATCTGATTCTGACCATCTTCTGATCATACCTTCGGAGCATCCAAATGGCCAACACGACTACACAACACCTCTATCTCTGAGTCTCCCCACTGAGACTCATCCACCTATTGCATCAGAGAAGACTGGAGCGTCATATTAATCAAAAAGACTCTATCACTTTTTGCCCTTGCATCTAAGTGCAAGGCTTCCAACTCCTCCATTTCCTTCCAAATGTCTCAAAATTCCCAAAAGACCTCCTTCTATAACTTCCTACTCAAATAATCATCATCGACCTTCCACTTTCCAAAGGTTTAGTAGATCTAAAAATCCCAATCCTAAAGAAAATCCATCCACCTCAGCTGTCAAAAGTTCAGATCTCACTAGGAAAACATATATCTCAAATTCTAATGATCCGTGAAGTCTACAAAACACTCCCTAAAAAGGTAATTCCAGCACAACATCAACTAAAAAACAACCACTTATAGTTCTAGATCATGGGTGGAAGAGTTATATTCATGGGGATGTAACTACCTAGACCCATAAGAGATCACTACCCTTCGATTCATCAAGACACATTCTACTCCCATATAGAAAGAATCAAAAAAACCTCGAACATCCCCCATTCCTCTAAAAACCAATGAACTAGAGTACTGACCAACATTCTAATTAGATGGATGAATGTTTCCTTCCACTGCTCTCTCCACACAAAATCTTGGACTTTTCTTAACAGAGTTGTCAACTAAGATGTAAGTTGAGGGAAATTGGGTACAAAACTCTAGTAATATCCCACAAGACCAAGAAAACTGCAAACCTATTCCAGATTCTTGGGTGCTTCCCAAGATACAACTACTTCATCCTTCAATGATTCTACTGCCGCATCCAGTTCTGACACCACATGCTCGAGAAAATGAACCCCTCAAGTCCAGAACTTACACTTGAACAAATTTACATAGAGCCGGTGGAATAGAAGAACCTGTAGGATGGTTTTGATATTCTCAACATGCTCTTACTATGACATCGAGTATATCAGGATATCCTCATTGAACATGACAAAAAATTGGTCTAGGATCTCATGTAAAATAGAGTTCATAATCCCCATGAACACGGCTAGTTCATTCATAACACCGAATGACATGAATAGAAACATAAAGTTCCCATACATGCATCTAAAAGTAGTCTTCAGGATATCGCCCTCTTCCACCCTCAAATGGTGAAATCTAGACTATCGATCGATCTAAAAAACCAACTTTCCCCTCACAACTAGTAGAAAAGGTCATCTATCCCTAGAATGTGGTGATAATTCTTGACATCCACCTGATTTAGGCTTCTGTAGTCTATGTAAAACCTCAGAGCATCATTCGCCTTCTTTGAGAACAACACCAGAGCACCCCACAATGAAAAACTGGGTTGGATAAAGACCTTATTCATCAAGTAACTAATCTTAATCTTAATCTCTCATAACATATAAGGTTCCACCCGATAAGGAGACATCGAAATCAAACAAGAATAGAGCTGTAAGTCTATCTTGAATTGAATGTCACGTCGAGGGGGTAGAGTCATAACCTCCTTGGGTAAAACATATAAGAATTACTCAACTACCTTGGGAGACTCCACCATATCAGTATCCACTGATTCCTCTAATATATTATCAAAAAAAGAGATAAGTGTCTCCACACACTGACATCCCACCTGATAACTCCGCTTACCAATGAAATCCACACGCAGACCGCCCACATTTGAAAACATGACCCTTCTATGAAGGTATTCGATAATATTTCACATAGAATAAGAAAATTAAATGCCAATAATGACATCTTATGGATTAATTTATATAAAAGAGAAATATCCACAAGATTTATGTAGACCCATCTTCATTCTATGTCCTCAGCACACATCAAACAAGTTGGTCTAGCCTTTGACTGACGTACTAAACACCAGGGGAAAAATACGCCTCTCTATATATAGTCTTAGAGCATGGTCTAGACTGGGTTAAAAAAAGGAGTGTGAAGTTACCGAATCAAAAAATCACAAGAAAGGATACTGAACAAACCGATCATACCTCTAACGATCTCTAGACCTGTTGGAACCGATTCTTCTATAGTGTGAAACTAACCATTCCCATCTCCTCTACCCCTCAGCTAAAAACTGCCTTCACAACCATGCCTGATCTAAGGTCCTTTAGGAACTCCATAAGTTCGGCCTCTACCTTCCCCATCTCCCCTCAGTGAAGTATGAGCCTACTATCTCTTATGCTGAAACAGACTAGCTGGAAACTGCTGCTAAGGATAGCATTGAACCTTCCAACCTCCACCATACTGAGCATGAATAGTTTCAAGGCACTAGTTCTGAAGATGACCATAGTAATAGAGATGAAACACCTCATTATCAATTTCACAGTAATGGCATGAGGACCAAAAGGTTGAAATAGAAACTGCTAAGGTTAATCCAACTCTAGTTGAAACCCTGAAGTCCCTGGTGCTTGAGACATAATACCAGTAACCCTAACTCTCAAATAAACCTACTCAATCCCCTCTCAAGGTATAAATCTTTATGAGTGAATATTCCCAATCACATCCACCTTATTCTAAAATTCTATCTATATAGGCAACATAAAGGGAGTAACCATATACTTGATATAAGGATGAAGTGCCTCCTCTAGGAGTCTCTCATGATACTACTCATCCAGAAAGTGATCCAGGGAGAAACAAAGTAGATACTTGAAATTAATCCCTATATCTCGTACTGACATACTCCTCTTCTAGATGTAGAGTAACTCATACATCTTTTCAGCCTAACGGTCTATGAAATAAAATTCTGCTCAAAACTCCTCAAAATTAACCCACAAAACATCAAACTCCTCCCTCTACCCAAGATTTAATATCCACCACTGACATGAAAATCCCTATATCTAGATCATTACAAAAGGAACCCAGTACTCCGTTAGAGCCTCGATCAAACTAAAGGTGATATCAAGCCCCTCAAACCATCTCTCCATCTCCATGTATGAAAGAATACCTGTGTACTTTACCAAGGCCTGTTGCTAGAAATCACTTTACATCCCCTTCCACTAGTGGACATCCTCCACTAAATCAACCCTCTTCCTATCAACTAGATCGGCTTGCTAAGGCACAACTTCTCATGACACATACAGATGATGACCGGGTTCTATAGTTGGAAAATAGAAACAATGAATTCATATGCCCAATTAGTATGGAATTTTATTTAAGATTTATGTTAACTCATTTAACTCATTTCATTATCCATTAAATATTCCCCAAAACAACTGAAATTATACAAGAACACATGTTATTACAATTCATGCACCTTTCTTTGGGTCTCTACGCTGAAAATGGTGTAACCTCACGTGGTCATTCGGTAGACCTAGAGTCATTGTGTTGTATCACGGGGGGTTGTAAAATCTTCTATCCTAGCCGATATTCTCAAGCATATGTTACACACAAAGTCCACTTGACACCTTTGACATATGAACCGATGAAATAATCACTCTGCCTAACTCCAAAATATATCCTATCTCTCGAACATCACCTTTGATACCATTTTTTCATGACCACCACCCTCCAAAGATGCCCCTCATGGGTTGGAAATGGAGAAAGGGAGATAACAACCCTCGAGTCCTGCCACCAGTAGGCCTTGGGGTGGTGACTAGCACCAAGGGTATATAATCTCATAAAATCGGAGGTATTACCCTTTTTAAAGAAAACATGATCTGGAGATAATATGGTCGATACCCAAAAAACTCCATGTAATAAATATATAAAATTAATCCAAAATCCATCCCACATGAATGTTTAAAATACAAGTTTAATGAATACAATTATACTCTAAAGTAAAGATCAAAAGCCAGGCTAAGTAGTGACACGAGAAATATCCTAATGTCTTAGCTAGTAAGGTCAATCACATTCCGCCTGGAATCCAAAAAATAGTTTTATATACATTGGGTGAGATCAAAAGTATACTCAGTAGGAAAAAACCAAATCTCTCATGCATAAGTGACAAAATCATACTAATTTTCCCGTGAAAAAACAATAAAACCCAACAAAACCTAACAAGGTATACTAGCCATCCAAACTTCACCAAGGCACTCTTACCATGAAATTAAAGTTAATTAAAGTAATATAGTAATACCATCAGTGATTTGAGTACCCCACACCACTTCTCACTAGTTTACCCACTCTTACATAATAGAAAACGTACTCGTGATCCCACCTCTTCTAAAAGAACCACATCAAAACCCGCCCATACACACCTGGGACCCACAAACCACATCTCATCCCATCATTTGTGCCCTAAGACACATCACATCCAACTTTTAGACACTTGGTCCACAACCGTATCCCATCCTGCCCGCACATAGATGGGCCCTGGCAAACCACACCACATCCCACATAGATACACCTCGGCCCTAAACCACATCATATCCCAAAAACACATTGGAACATACATATCATCTCATCTCGAAGACACATGGGAAAGCACAACTCATATCATCCCAAATACACAAGGGAAAAAAACTCACCTACACACACTAGTGCCCCACAAACTACAACCTACCCGAAGAATCTAGGGTACCACTACTAGGAAGAATGAGCAGGTATGAGTGGGTGGCTAGCCATGCATCCTCCCAATGGGATGTTTAGGAATGAAACCCTCCCCATGAAGACAGGGGTGTTTGGAATGTAGTGATAAACTATGGTGGGTTACATATGGAAGTCACAAAGTGAAATACATTTATATATAAATATAATACCAAAGATTCATTCCCAACCTATGGGTTCTCAAAAAAGAAACAGATCACAATACTACCAACTTTGCTGCTACCTCTAAATGCACAACGACAGAACAAGCCACAAACTAAATTCATATCCCAACCAATTCAATTAATAAATTGTCATTCCTGATTAAAATATTGATTTATTCATTCCACCTCTTCCTAGGAAACTACTAGGAATAACACACAACAAGACACACAGAAAAAGTCACACAGAGGAAGAAAAACCATGGTAATTTAACTCACTTCACATTCCTCTCTATTTAACACCCATGAAAACCACTACCATCATCATTATTCAAAGTCATCCCGCCCAAACAATACACTCAATAAGAAAAACTCCCAACTCATAGACGCACCCAAAAAAACATCACCACACAACCCGATCATGACCTTATTTTACAAAACATTTCATCCATTCCACAGACAAATAATCTCCCAACTTGTGATTCCATTTCATCACCAGAACAAACCCCCATCACACAACCATACCCACAACCTTACTAAAACACAATTCTACAAAAACCCACACATAGAAAACCACCGTACGAATAAAGGAAAGACATATTAATATTTAACAAGGCATTCTCTACTAAATTTTGTCTTGTTAATTCTGGGGATATCAATTTAATAGTTTGATCTTAGGGTATCCATTTATTAGCTGAGTTTATGTGGTTAACCTATTTCATAACAATTATTCGACATAAAAACAAACATCATGCATTCAAGACTCATTAATCGGAGCACAAATAGGGAACACCAAAAACCATGATTTTCAATGGGGTGTTTAACCCGTATAATTGACAAAAAAAATATTAAGTAGATCATATGTCACTTTTACCCACTACTTGTATATCAATATAAAATTGATACAATTATATTTATTTAATTTGAATTTAACTATCATCACATATGATACATTCATACACCCATCATAGATTATACAAAATTGAGAGGGATAAAGGAAACCTACTTGGAAGAAGAGACTATTGACACTTCCTAGTTGAACCAAAGCAATGGTTTTTCATGTAGCTTGAAGAAACTCAAAGGAAAACACGATATAAAGGATACAACAAAATTGAATGACTCTTCATGGGGGGGAGGGAGGTTTGGTCCATCTTGCACCAGGGGAAAGGAAAGCACACAAGGAAGAGAAAATATCATCTTTGAAAAGGATATATCCCAAATAAAAATGAGAAATAGTTTTTAAAATCCATTCAAGGTTGATCTTGACCAATACCATGCTGTTTGGAAGTCAAAGGAAGATTTTGGTTTTTAGAATATAGATATGATTTGAAGCATCTCAAAAAACCTTTAAATATGATATAATACTCAATTTAAGTGAAAGAAAACATTAAAGGGTTGAAACTGTTGGAAGTTGGAAGCACTATTAATGACTCAATGTTGGAATGACCTACTATTAGATGAGTCACCATTAAACGACACAACATGGGATGAATCACCACTGGACAAGCTATCATTGGATAACTCACCTTTGGACGAATCACTACTAGATGAGCTACCATTGGATGACTCATGACCAAACAAATCACTGTTGGATGGGCTACTAATGGGTGACTCACCATTGGATGGGATACCACTGGGTGAGGAACCATTTTGTGAGCTACCATAATGAGTCACCATCAGGACTCACCTTCGAGACTCATGACGACGACTCACCATTGCTAGTCACCATCAAAAATCACCACCGTGACCTACCATCATCTACCTAGTGTTGGAGAAACTAAAAAACTGGAAATTTTACAAATTGTTGAAATATGTCATCATGACCTCCCAGAACACTTCAACAACCAATTTTTCACAAAGTTATGGATTGAAGAGGTTCGGGCTATTACAATAATTTCAACAGACTCTAAACCCAAACCCAAGTCCCAACCTGGTCCTGACAACCATGCTCCAACAAAAATTACCATGCATGATCCACACATAAGGTCCTTGTCCTAAACCTATACCTAAAAACAAGTAACATCTACTCAGGTACCCAAGTTCCATGAAAACGTTGTTAGGGCTTGAGTACAACTCAATAGGCCATGACCAATAATATCTAAGTAATGCCCATTCAGCATAATTTTATATGTAGAAAAGCAAGTGCCAAAATTAAATAAGGAAACAATGAATTCATTTAGGTAAGTATCTAATAATAATTTTATCTATTAAGTACCCTAGGGTCAACTAGTCAACAAAAATAACTTATGTCACACATGGGGTCTATGCCATTTCCCAAAGAGTGACACACATTTAACCATAAAGGGACTTAACTAATCACAACTCATCGCATTCCCATTAGCCATAATGTTTATTTAATAAATTTACATTTTTACTATCATTCAATCACTTACACTATCTTCATTAATAAATTCATGTTCATCATATGTTCCATGGTTTTGGCATTTAGATAATTCACACTATGTCCAAAACTAGTCAATTTTCATGCATAAGTGTTTAGGTCAAGCTCCCTATCTCACTAGGGAAAAACATTTCACAAAAATACATCAAAATTAACATGGAGCCTCAGTCTAGGTTGTAATATAATATCACTCACCTCGAATCCTTAGTTAGAGTGGAATAAATCCATTTGGGTAATAGTGCTTTGTCCCCTTCCCTAACCTATTCATTATGGGGTGGAGTTTAGAGCCTATGTCTAACCCTACCCATGGGCGTAGAACCTCAGTCAATACCTCACACTTCCAAGCCATGTTCACATGATTATATATATATATATATATCCAATCATTATACGTAACATATCCAACCAAGACATATAACAATCACTATCCATGAAAATCAATATGGAAATTAAAATAATTCCATAACCCATTGACACACTGTCATTTACATTACATTTCAATTTATCCCAATTCTTATTTCTTATGCCTAACTCATTATGAAAATTCATTAATTCCCATACATTTCCCATTAACATATTAGACCATTACATATGTTATCTCACTTTACCAGTTCATCATTTCCCATGTATTAATCACTTATGCATTTCACGTACAAAACACATTCCATTAGACACATTCACATTAATCCCATTTCACATCATTCCAAACACCCCTTATGCTATATCATTAATTACTTCATTTTACAATCATGATCATATGCCTACATATTTGTTATGGGTTCTATATTAATAACCCCTTACATCCCATCAACTACTATGGTTACATGGGAACCTTATAAATTACATCATGAAAAAAATTCAAAATACTCCTTGAAACTATCTTGAAACCACCATTTAAATCATGGGTATTCCTCCTTGAAAACTAAACATTCCTAATGTCTTTAATTTTCATTTCAAATGTTCGAAACAACCATTAAACATTTTCACAAATAAGGGTCCACACATCCATTTCAAATCATCATTTAAAAATAATTATTAAAAACCCTTTTTAAATCAATTGAGGTAAACATACCCTTTCAAAAAATTCCCAAATTTCAAACATAAATTTCTTCATTAAAAACCATGGTCGGGTCAAAACACAAAAACACATCTTTAGAAACTTTTTAAAGCCCTATGGAAGCTTTATAAATATAGAAAACAATAAAAAAAATTACTCTTTAACCATGTCTCATATCCAAATTCAATTTACATCCCATTCGCTCTCATATTTCCCTTATACTAATGTTTACTAATTTATTTCACCGATTCAATGGTTTAGAACATCCCTTGGGTAACCATAGGTTTGGTATCACATTATCAACGGACCCAACAAGGCCCCTGAAGGGTTTCACACCTCATTCTAAGGTCTGAATCACTTTCTGTAACCAATGATCGGGGAATATAATAAGAAAACACTTTAGAACAACCACATACACATGTAATACATCAAGACTATGGGTTAAAGATTAAAGAACACCTACCTTATGATCATTGATGAAAAATTTCTTAATCACCACCCTTGATTTGAACTCAACCTCTAGATTAACCTCAAACCTTGAAACTTCTATAAAATTAAAGGATATAGGGATTCATAAGAAGTGGAAAGATGCCAGAAGACCAAATCCAGGAAATGGAGCAAAGAGGAGTGTTAGACTCAAAAGGATCTTTGACTTTAACCCAATTGTTCTAAAAAAACCCATGAATCGATTGATAATAATCCATAGACGGAGATGGGGAAAATGGTTTATCACATCGGGTAGAGGGGTAAAAATGAGGAAGAAATCATGTGGGGATCTAAAAATAATGATATGGAAATACTATAATCTTTTCAACTTCTAATGGTGCACATAGTTTACCCAGATAGTTTTTCAAACCATGAAAAAACCTTGCATAAGCCACCATACAATGAAATTGGGTCACACGGTTATCTAGAGTCACCTACACAGTTCGAAAAACCGTCTGGTCACTGTTCACTAGAACTCTATCAGAAATGGTACCCTTGGCGCACAATTTCTTGGGCCAGTTGAACGATGTACACTAACCATGCGCCAACTGTGGTCTCTGCAATATTGGCTACTTTCCTCCACATATCATGTCCTTTACCCCAGGAACAATTCCAAAACTCTCCAATCACTAAAGAAATGATTATTTAATAATAAAGGAGAGTCTAATTTTTTTTACAAGAACATACCTTTACAAAATGTTAGGATCTTACAACCTCTCCACCTTATAATGTCTCATCCCTGAGTCATAATTCTAAACCTTACTAGACCACCAAGAACCCAGGTTGGCCACGAGTCCCACATGTCAACATTCATTTTCTATGATTTATCTTGGAAATATCCATGAAATCACCATACTCCGACCTAAGAAGTGATACTTCCTTGATACATTTCTCCCAAAAACATCCATAAACACAACCTGATGCTCCTAAAGGAAGCATGCACCAAAACATAATGTTACCAACCTAACACAAGGGAAAGGTCTAGTAATATCACTTAACCATTACACCAAGAATACCAAAAAATAAATTACATTACTCTAGGAGAAACAACCAGTACACCCTCAGTCTGATCCAATCCAAAAATCATAGACCAAGACACTTGGCACCTTCACACCTAGTTTCTAGAAACTTAACAGTGACCCAACCTCAGCATCACTGAATGAATACACAGATTTCAATCACACTACCAAAACTACGTTGGTATGTAAAATGAGGCCCAATAGCCTCACCCCATTTATGAACATCCATAGAATACCCAAGAATAACCTTTATGTCAAGATATTCAATCAGCCAAAACCCAATCCCACATTTATTACTATGTTTGAAACACCAAAACAAATCTCTCCAAGAACATTTAACCCACACTACCATTTACATCACCAACCGACCACTTTACCACTATGGTGATCTATACCATACACTTTAGATCTCCACAACCACCCATGGGGAACAAAAAGACCCTCATCTCAACTTTTGCAGTATACCCAATGTATTTTCCAACTATCAACATTCAAACATCCATAGAAACTCTACCCAACCTTGGAATTTAGAATTTCCATCGAGAATACCCAGGTAAATCACATTTCCTTCATTCCTATCTCAACCAATACTAATTGGTTCTTCCTAAAAACACATTACCATCACCGTATTGTAGTTATCAACACAATATTAACCAAAGGTTTCTTACACCCCTCCACATCCGTTCCCTTTACCAAACCGAGTCATGCCATCCCAACCGACTCACTCTGTTGATGCCCTACTTCCACTTTTGGTATGTCATCCTATAAATGGACATTCTGAATTATCACTTAAGGCATTTCCCAACATCTGGGTACACTTACCAAAGTACACTACCATCCTCTGGTGAAACATCACCAATATAGCATACACAGATTCCCAAACCATCTTTGAATATATAACACCCACCAATAATCCTCTAATTAAAACACTCATACCACTTCTAAAACCATCCTGATCCCAAATCCATCACTCAACTCGATCTTCCACTGCATTGGAGGCCCACCTAGAACCCAAGGAACCCAAACATTCCCTTTCAAACTCAACATTGGCATCCCAATGCCACCACATACACTCAAAAATTTGATTTATACATCCATGGATGACATACCACTCCCCACCTTGGGGTATTGTTCAAACCACTCATATCAATCAATTCCAACCATCGAGGCTCACACTTCGATCGCAAGCTGAACCACAATATTGGATGTGGCTATACATATTTTCCCAAAACAACCAAACTGGCATTACCCATACTTTTTATCGTATTCCAAGAGCTATATCCATGAAATTCATTGATATCTGGTCCATTCTGGTGACCTCACTCATAAGTGATCTATGGTGTACTCCCCAACACATGACTCTACACGTACCACCCCAAGAGAAAAGACTTTATGGTGTCCCATATCCAACTAAAATATATTTAAGTTTATAAGTGTAAAGATAGAACCTTCTCAGTGTACCTAGGATGATGCCATGATTTTTGACATGGTCATTACTAAATAAAGTTATGCCAAGAAGTTGTTGAAAAACACCACCATAACTATCCATCACTAAAGTAATCTCCCACCACGAGGAAACCTTAACCTACCACAATCCTTGGGCTTCCCTGTCTTCCAAAATCTTGTCTACATTTAAACACCATAACCCAAAAGGGGGATTCTTAAAAAAACTCACTACCACTTCATGACCCACAACCCAACTATCTCATGCATATACCACACCCTTGATTGTTATTGCAAGGAAATACGACATGATCTTATCCTAAGAAGCCTGTTCGCCCATCTCAATGACATCGTGCCCTTCCAGCGTGTGTATAAAATTGGACATCCTCAAAGCCCTCATCATCTCACACATTCCATTTCCACACACAAAACACGAATCTTGATTACATAGTTCATGAATCCCCTGATCAAGGCCCCACACCTTCTCATTTATCTGGCCATGCCTTCTGATCCATCATCCCCATTATACACAAGGAATTATCAACATTATCTTCCAAGTGACCAACCAATCAAACTCTGTACAAGCATACCCAACTATCTAACCACCACCACTATGAGTGTCACCACAATACCGAAATTATCCATCCACACCTTGGTCACTACTATCCTTATTTTCAAATATAGACATTAATTCATGTATCCAACATCATCAAGGCTATAGGGTAATAATCTTTATGACCTTGCGTATTTCCAAGATGAACTTAACAAAAACCACAAGCACTCTGATACCTTCTGAGAAAAATAAATAAATCATAACCTTGAACTTTTATCAAAATTTAAAAAACCAACCATGCACCAATTCTACCTCCAAAGAAACCACTTGTGATTCGAATCATAATGAACTTTCAACACTAAGCAAACATTTATTAAGTCCACACTCGATCTCCCAAAACTAAAAACTCATAATAGCCACTAAAGACACTTTTCCAGAACCATTTACTTTCCCTCTTATCCCTCCAGCCTAGACCGCACTGGGAAATACTCTTTTCATACAACTGATAAGGTCTAAAACATATCTCGGCTTCATGAGCACCTAAGGATACAGACAACCCAGCTGACCTCTCTCAAAGGTCATTATCAAAGATTGAGCAATATAAAATCCGTAAACTGGAGTCACATTACGAGAAGGTCACTGTCTCTCTCTCCCTGGCCACACACATCAAAGCTCAACCAACTTTCTTCTCACAGTGGAAATACTTCCCTACTCTAGAACATACTGTGTCCAACGTACTCCAATAGACATTTACTCCAGGGCTCGCACCATGAATATCCACACACATACATTAGAACCACAAGCCAAACACCCACCCTAGGGTCCAAAATAAAAATTGGTCGATCACAAACCACGAGGGTTACCATATTCCTATTACTGGGAAAGAAATCACAACCCAAGGTCTTAGACCAACCCTAGGCACCTAAAGCACATCACCTTTTTCCACATGACACAAACCAATAAAAGATTATGATGCAAGACTAAGGCCTCAAACCATGGTATTAGCATTACACAAACCACCCACATGAAGGGTCTGATCACAACACTAAGGATACCCATTACATTACCCCTACCATTTTCATCATGTTTCATCTCCCTTTTTAATTGACCTTACTAATTAAAACCAATGTTTTTACATTTCAAAATTTCTATTTACCAAAACCCTAAGGATTTTTATTTCCAGAAACCTATTTTTTATTAACTAAAATTTCAAGAAACCAAGATTTATTCAAATTAAAATTTCAAAACATTTCTTTTATTAAAAATTTCAAAGATAAACCAACAATCAAAATTTACTAGATGAAAAGTACAATATTAGCATATGAACCCCAATGTGATATCAATCACAGAAAACACATGGATGACCTACCAATCCTATGTTCCTAGAATTATGCATGAACTCATTCACACTCTCTTTCCATACTGGGGTAAGAGATAAAACTCATGAAACAATAACATCACATCCAAGTGGACCACTCGAGTAGGAAATAAAAATCAATCATCAGACCACAAGACCAAACATCAATTCCCACCCTTGGAACTTGGATTTTCCCTCATATGTGGGGATACAAGCACCCGTGAATGAGCTCATTTCCAGAACCCAACAAGATCCTAGTCTCCGGACAACCATACCCCAAATAGTAAGACAAAATACCTCCTTTGATACCACTTTGTAACATCCTCAACATGGTGGCTACTATCTGATTCCCATGCCTGGTCATCACATGACCTCATGAATGCCTCCCAATACTCTAGAGGCTACCAACTAGCAACACAAGTATAAATTAAAACATGGAATGAATATAATCTCTTATCAGAGTGAAGCCACAATAGAGGCCACACAAGCAGATAAAATAACTACAATTACAATAAACAAACCGCATGAAATAAAAACCAATTAGTAACCAAGGACACATGAAATGGAAAAAGGAGTAATCTATAGTCCAATAATTCATATAATATAAACCAAATACATACTAACAAAACACTCTAAACTCATACCCGAGTCCCAACTCGGTCCTGACCTCCATGCTCCAACCAAACCACCCATGCATGAACCACACATCAAGTCCCTATCCTAAACATGTACCTAAAAACAAGTAGCATCTGCTCTGGTACCCAAGTTCCATGAAGGCCTGTGTAGGGTGAGAGTACAACTTAGTAGGCATCTACAAAAAGTGTCTATGAAATGACTAGTATTTATAACAGTGTATGCAAATAAACCAGAACAAAAATTAGTCAAGGAAACAGGGAATTAATTTAAGTATATAATGTTAATTTTATCCATTAATTCCTATAGTGTCAATTAGTAAACAAAAACAACTTATTTCACACATGTATTATAAACTAAGGCCCAAATAGTGAAAAACATTTAACCATAAGGGGACTTAACTATTCAAAACTCATCGCATACCCACTATCCATAATATTTATTTAATCCATTTACATTATTACTTTGATTCCATCATTTATGCTATCTTCATTACTAAATTCATCATTATCACTTGTTCCATGGGTTAGGAATTTACATCATTCAAACTATGGACTAAGATAGTCAATTAGAAAGCATAAGGGTTTAGGTCAACTTCCCTATCTCACTAGGGATAAAATTTTCATAATAATACAAAACATATTCCTCAGAGCCTCAGTCCAGTTATCCAATCTCACTCACCTATAATCCATAGTTTTAGCGGAATGAAACCATTAGGGTAATGGAGCTACATCCCCTTCTCTAACCCATGCATTATGGGGTGGAATTTAAAGCCTCTATCTTACTCGACCCATGGGTGTAGAACATTAGTCAATATCCCACACTACCAAACCAGGTGCATAAGATTATACATATTTGATAGCCACACATACCATATCCAAACCATACATAAATCAATCAAAATCCATGAAAATAATCAAGGAAATAAGAATCATACCATAACCCATTAAAACACTATCATTTAAATTACATTTCAATCCAGCCCAATTATCATTTCTTATTCCTAACTCATTAAGCTAATTCGTTAATTCCCAAACATTACCCATTAACATATTTGACCATTCCATATGTTAACCAACTTAACACATTCATAATTTCATATGTATTATCCCACTATGAATTTTAGATACAAATAAAATTCCATTGGGCACATCCACATTAATCTCATTTCACATCATGCCAAACACCCCTAATGATATATCATAGATTAGTTCATTTCACAATAATGACCATATGCTAACATATTTGTTATGGTTTCTATCTTATTAACCCATTACGTCCCTTTAAATAAAATGTTTCCATCAAAACATTATAAACTACATCATGTAAATAAACAAAATTCAAAATAATCATTGAAACCATATTGAAACCGCCCTTTAAAACACGGATCTTCCTCCTTGAAAACAAGGCATGCCAAAAGGATTTCATTTTCATTTAAACTATTCAAAAAAAAACCATTAAAAATTTTCACATAGAAGGTGCCACACCCACATTTAAAATAATAATTTGAAATTAATTATTAAAACCCCTTTTTAAATCAATTGAGATCAATGAACCCTTTCCAAACATTCCAAACTTTCATACACATATTTCTCTATTGAAAAACATGGTCAAGTAAAACCCCCAAAACACATTTTTAAAACCTTTTTAAAATATCCTTGGGAACTTCGTAAATATTGTAAACAATAAAAACAATTTACTTTATAACCAAGCGTCATACCCAATTACAATTTATATCCCAACACAGTCCGCGATTGGTATCAAACCTCAATAAAAGGTCCTACCCACTTTCTAGACTAAATGTCAAGGGGATGAAAAAAAAGAAACACTTTGGCACAACCACATACACTTGTAAAACATCAGGACTATTGGTGAAAGATTAAAGACCGCCTACCTTATGACCATTGAAGAATTATTGCTTAATCTCCACCCTTCATTCGAGATAAAACACCTACTTAAGACCCAAACTAGAATATAATGTAAAAAATGAATGTTTTCGAGCTTAAAAAAAAGATGAATTGTTCCATAATCCTTAATCAAGAAAATGGAGCAAAGATGGGTGTTAGAAAAACATGATCTTTTATTCAAACCCAACCATGCTCCAAACACTCATGAATCGAAGGAGAATCATCCATGGAGTGAGCAGGGGATAATGGTTCATAAAATAGGGTAGAGAGGTCCAAATGGGGGGGAAATTGGGTGGGGATATAAAAATACAGAGATGGAAAAAATGAAAAAATTTCAACTTTTAATGGGGCATATGGTTTAGCTGTACAATTTTTTAAACCGCGCGCAAACCATGAACAAGAAACTATATAAGGAAATTTGGTCACACGATTTTCGAGAGACACTCACATGGTTTGGAAAATCTTGTGGTAGCCATGTGAGTTCCCTTTATCAAAAATGGTTCCCTTTCTGCATAATTTCTTGGTCCGGGCACACGCTTTACACTAACCATGTGCCAACTGTGTGCTATGCACTATTGGCCACCTTCCACCTCTTATCATGTCCTACACCCCTAAAAAACATCCAAAACTCCTAAATCACTCAAGAAAAACTTATTTAATCATAAAATATAGTTAAACTAAAATTTTAACAAGATAGTAATTTCAAGATTAATCAGGATCTTATATTACATATCAATTTATCTTCCTTGAGATATGTTTTAATTTTACACACAAATTTATTATTTATATGATTTATAAATTACCCAAAAATGTATTTTTTGTGTAATACATGATTTAATTTATTTTCATTACTAAAAAGTTTAATTTTCATGATTCTAATGACTTTTTATTAAAAAATTAGTAAATTCATAAGGGATTTCATCTGAAATCCCTCACTTTGATAGATGTTATATATTATGAAATTTGATCATTTTAAGTTGTGTATATTATTACTAATTGATATGTTATATCAATTTTTTTTATTAATGTTATTTTATGATCGATTTAAATATCTCACTCACCCTCTCTCAAGATGGTTTAAATTAAATGCTCTTCAAATTATAAGCTGTATTCTTGACACAAATCCTTTTAATGAGTCAAGATCACTACACTTTGATAATAATATTTTGAGGTTGAATTATCATACACTATGATGATTTAATATTTGTAATTCCATCATATTTTCTAGGTAAATAATTGTTCAAACTAAATAATTATTCTTTATTGAATTTATTATATCATAAATCTGTACTTTTGTAAAGAATATTTCCAATCTATTCTAATGTATTTCTTCCCCATATCCATGTTTTTAGTTCCCACCAATTTTCTCCATTCCCTAGTGGAAATAAAGCAGCTTTTCTCTCCAATGATCCTTATATTCCCCTTTATTCATTTTGAAAAAAAGTTTTTATTATCATTTTAATGATGGATCTTTTTCAATAAAGTTGTATTATAATATTTAAAAAGGATTTCCCATACCATTTTCTTATAATATTCCATTCTAATTCACATTTTTACCGATGTTTTATTTATTATCAGTGTATTTTTGTTGGAAATTGTTTTTAAGTAATTATTTTAAATGTTTTCTCTCTATATTCAATTTTTTTTTGTAATGTGACATGAAAATAAAGTCTTTTTAAGATTATATTAAAATTAAAATTTTGTGAAAAATTAATTTTTTGATTTCCCCTCAATTTCCAAATGATTTTTTCCTAATGAAGTAATGGTTTAAAAATCATAATATATATTCTCTTTTTAAATGATCTATTTGAGGGATAATAATTTTGGTATCAAATGATCATGATTTTTTTATGATTCAATTTGATAAATTTTTATAACCCATTTTATTTACATGGGTTTTTTATGATAATAAGAATGATTTATTTTATGTGTGTAAGATCCCAAACATTTTTGGAGTTGACTCATGTGATATTTCTAGCACTTTTTCCATATTATGAGTACTGGTTGTTGGGTTTTACTTTAGGGTGTGGATGGTTGGAAATTGAGAAAAATAGATGAAAAAGGGGATTTTCACGATTGACGTAAGGTTATATGAAACAATAAACCCCATCCTAGAAAACCACGCAACCCTAGATAGTAGGGATCCCCACGGCAGGTGCTCGGTTTTTCAAACTATTCACCCTAAAAAGAGAAACCATGGACCCTAAAAATAATGGGCACACGGTTTGTGCATGATTAGGGAATACTGTGGGCCCCTAACCAGGAAACTGTGCATGATATTTTAAATTGACCAAAAATAGTTTTTAATCTACCTGAACCCCCTAAAACAACCCCCATTCGATAAAAACTCTGACCAGCTCAGGATTTGATGATTTTAGAGATTTATGGACGGATTATAAGGTAATATGACCTATGTTCTTCAGGACTCAAATCCTAGATACAATATTAATATCTCTCCTGATAAGTGGATATTACCCTATTGTATTACCATTCATCCTCCTTTGTTCTCTCATTCATTTGGTGGTAGTTATATTTTATTTTTTCTAGATATAGATGGAGATTTAAAGAATCTAGATATAGGTTTATGGATCCACATATAGATATAATATATCATGAATTTTTTAATCATGATTTAGGGTTGTAGATCCAGGTCCCATTCTACATCATTATGCCACTCAATTTTATGGATTTATATTGAGCGATCCTTCATAAAAAAATTGAGGTAGGTGGTTTAATATTCAAGTCCCATAGTTGTGATTTGGATTATTTGTGTTTAAATTCTTGAATCACCAGGGGTTTTTTAAAATTGAGGTTCTTGATTAAATTAAATGATTTGGTTAAATTAATTAATAACAGAATTGTGAAATTATGGGATTCAGGAATAATTAATTCGTGAATTAATTATCTTATATTGAGATATGTATTTGAGATAATTAATTGGTGAATTAATTATGTGATATTTATGTTAAAAATTGAACAATTAATCAGTTAATTAATTACATGATATTGATGTTATTAATTGAGTAATTAATCCGTGAATTAATAATATGATATTGATATTGAGAATTTGATAATTAATCATGGAAATATTTATGATATATTTTAATTTTTGAATTGGATTTTATTAAATACTAAATTAATTAATATAATGGATGTGATTAATTCATTGTATTATTAATTAATTGTATGAGTGTGATTAATTGATTGTTAGATTAATTAATGATAATTATTGTAATAGAATGATTAATATTGATTAATAATAATGAATATGATATAGTGATTTCTATTATAATTGTGATATATATATACAATATATATATGAATTCTTGATAAATGCGAGTGGGATATGGTCCACTATTTCCAAATCCCATGTTAGCGGGACATGGTCTACTGTTTTAAAAGCCCATAATGATAAACTGTATGATGAAAGAGAGAAGGAAATGGTATCCTCTTTCCAAATCCCAAGAGAGAGATATTTAGTCTTCTATTTCCAAACTACGTGGTAATAAAATTGTGTAGGATATGGTTTTTTATTTCTCAATCCCACAAGGTCCTAGGAATGATGACCTAGACCAAATTTTTTATCTTTAGAATATGGTTCCAATTATCCATTTTAATATATTTATATGAAATGGATAATAAAATACCATTAGTTTATTGAACTGTGATTTGAAAATGTGACACGATTCAGACTCTGGTATAGACTGAAGTAGGTATTGAGGTATGAGTGTTCTAGGAATCTAAATGGGGTTATATAGTTGAATAAAGAATAGTTTATAATGTGATAAATTTTTAATTTAGAATATTACTTATTTCCTTATGAAACTGAATACAATTTTTTAAACTGAATTTTTTTAGACACCATTGATGGTGAAAAACATTGTTATATTTACACCCTACTCGTGCTTCCTTATTGGTACCTGAATAGACTTTATTATTGTAAGATAGGTTAAGGTAAAGGCCCTAGGTAAGATTGCTAACATCGGAAATGAGAATGGATGAGGGAACCAGATGTGGTTCATGACCTGCTTGGGAGTCATCAGTTCCTTTATTTCAAGTTTTAATTTACACACTTGACCATTACTTTTTCATGGCATGTTTTATATATTATTTGGATATTTTATTTTCTACTTTCTTTATCTTGATATATTGGTATTTTTATGATTATATAAGATTCTACTATTGTTTATTTATTTTTTATACTATATTTCTCTAATAAAAGTGGGTATAGTATCCCCATGATCAACTTACCAAACCCTCACTTCTATTCGGAAACACCTATTATATAGTGATGTGTTCTTGAGGTCATGTGACCGACCGACTCGGGGCACCGGTGTGTGGCACCAGGACTGAGATGTCACAAAGTGGTATCAAAGGAGTTTTAATTTCTTTTTATTTTTTATTAATGTTTGAGAAAGGAAGATAAGAGATAATAAAAAGTCAAAAAAAATTTATGAGGTGATGCAGGGAGTAGCTAACCCATGTACGGGGTAAACCCCAAGTACCCTGGGTGGGAATTTATGTTGTTACTATTTAATATTAAAGTTGAATATTATTTCACCTTGGGTGATGCACTTGTGGTGTGATGCGATTTTTGTTTCAACGATTTAAGGATATTAGACTCATGGATAGGTATGGAATGACAATTTTGTTTACATTCATCATTCTTGGAACTCAGGGTTATTATTACATGCACCATTTTAGTCTTGCATGAAAAATGATTTTTGGGTATGTTTTTAAACATGAACTGTTTTCCTTGACTGTGAAATTAAATTTTAAATGGTGCCAAATATAAATCCGATAAAGGTAAAATGATAAAAAATGGAAATAAAGGGGTGTATAATGAAATGTGAATAACTAAAACATGTTTACCCTTGTTCACTAATACATAGTATTATGATGGTTAAGGGTAGTAATAATGATTCAGTTTTGACATTTTTGAGAGACATGGGGAAAATAATTATTGTGAATAATTGTAATTTATCTTTTTCTTAAATGTGTTAATGTTTTCTATTGTTTCCTAAGATGCGTGTTTGGAATTGTATAGTTATGAATCCTTGATGATTCTTGTTGAGTGGATCACTGGAGGGCATGGAGGTGGATGAACGTCTAATGGTGGAACATGAGGCACCAATAGTGTCGGGTGGGGAAGCAGGGAAGTAGTTCTAAGTAAACATCACTCACTTCATTAAATTCATGGAAAGGGGACTAGGGTGGGTTGGGAATATCATGTCTAACATAATGAGGGAGTTTAAGTTTCAACACCCCTTGAATTTTACGGTAGAGGGTGGACCCGAGGGAGATGAGTTCTGGGTTGAGAACATAGAGATGATACTTGACCACTTAGGGACTCCTCTTGAGAAAGGGGTCATGTTTCTACTTATATGCTATAAGGATTAGCAAAGTGGTGGTGGGAAATCCATGCGTGGACTAGGCATGCTGGTGGTATGCTATCAAAGGAATTGTTGGAGAAGTTATTAGAGTAGTTCGACCAAGAGACACTGAGAAAGGAGAGAGAATCCAAGTTCATGAGATTGTCTCAAGGGAGAATGTATATGATGGGATATGTTGGAAACTTCATATAGTTTCAATACTTTTCTGTAAATTTATCAGGGGATGAGACCAATACAGAGAGATTCTTTCTAGACATAATTAAGTGTGAGATTAATTAAAAAGTTAACCTTTTTTGGTTAAAGAAGTTTCCTAAGGTGGTGGATCAGGATCTCAAAGCTAAGAGGAACCTGATGGATAATTAAAATATAATATAGGTCATTACTTATTCATGGCTAGGGGGTATAACTTCTTAGAGTAGAAATCATTGATATGATAATGTTATCTATAGTTGTGGGAAACACAATACAAAGGTAGGGTTATCATATTCACAAGACCTTACTCATGTGTTTTCCAATAGTGTGGTAGGATAGGAAACTTCTAGAAACATTATACATGCCAAAAAGTGAAAGGTTGAGGCTGTGGAAAGATGGGACATCGGTAGAGGTTCTGTAGGAACACATGATAGACAATTAGTGATGAAGTATCTAGATCGAACTAAGGTGAAGGAAAGGGGATCTTCTGTGCCATATCTATTTTGTAGTTGGAGTTATTCTAATCGAGGTAGTAGAGGCAGTATACATAGTGCTTCTAGGAATGAAAACCCATATTAGCATAATGGTGAAACTAAATAATTAATTTGACATCATATGGAAGAGGGGTAGGACAGTTACATGCAGTTTTGCCTAAACTTATGGATAGTGAGGCTGGACCATCGACAATGAGAGGTACTATTCTAGTAGCTTCAACATTATCTAGTTTCTTATTTGATACTAGTTCCTCACTTTCATTTATATCTATAACACATGTTAATGGTTTGAGAATGTAAGTGGTCTTTTTGAGTGGGGCTATGAATATAGATACACCATTGGGAGAAGGTTCTTGAGACATCTGTATGTGCAAGGGATTTTCTCTTGAGATCAAAGAATATTGTTTTCCTCGGGATCTCTATATTCTTTACATGTTAGGTTTTGACCTTATAATGGGTATGGAATGTCTAGTATTATACTGATTCCACATTGATTCTTACCAGAGTATAGTGAATTTTACATCTCCTAAGGGTGAAAACTAAATTCACTGTGAAGTGTGGGATATCCATACAGCCTAATCAAGGGTAATTACTAAGAAGCAAGGAGAAGTCACAACCCAAGATTCAAGTTTATCACTAGATAATGCAGTTGTTAAGAAAAATTTCCTTCCACCATCAGTGGAACTATTTCAGGATGTCTTTCATGAAGAATTTTTAGTGCTTCCACCTAATAAATATGTGGAATTCACTATTGATATCATGCTAGGGGCTAAGCCAATATATATTCCACCATAAAAAATAGTACCAACATATCATAAAGACCCCAAGACTCAGCTGGAAGATGTGTAAAATAATATATTTATCTATCTTAGTATGTTTCCTTGGGGTTCACTTGTATTTTTTTTCAAAGGATGAGGAAGAGGGTTTTCTCTTATGTTTTGATTACTGGAAGTTTAATAAGATTTATGTAATGAACCAGTATCACATTCCACATATTGATGATATTTTTGACCAATTAAATGGAGATTGTTTGTTCTTGAAGATCTACCTGAGACTGGGGTATCATTAGCTAAGATTTTGGACTTCTAAAATACTTGGAACTTCTTTCAAAAGTAGGTATGACCTATATAAGTTCATCGTAATGCCTTTTGGGTTAAAAACCCACCATCAATGTTTATGGAGTTGATGAATAAGATTTTCCATCCTTATCTAGATTAGTTTGTGGTGGTTTTTTTAGATGTCATATTATTGTACTCCATGACTCATTATGATAATACCCAACATATTTACATCATTTTGAGTACACTGAGTGAGAAACGAATATAATCCATGTTGGGACCACTTTGTGTATGAAGATTGTATTTGTTTTCAATAGTTATCAATACTGGTAAAAATGAAGAAGGAGATAAAGAATGATAAAATTTTAAGGGATATTGGTTGAAATGAGGTTTCCTGGAGAATTGTTATTAAATCATATCATTGGATGTCATTATGTATCAATTCTCTATGAAGATCAATTCAGACTATTGTTGAAATGATCCTAAGTTCAAAGAACCTGTGACCAAGGCGACACATTGTTTACAACAATAAAGAATGGTGAAGTATTATCCATATCCGGATGATTGAATAAGAATGAAGATTTTAATAAGACAATGAAATGCTTCATGATTTCATGAGAACCGTGAAAGATCTTACTTAAAGAAAAAAATTATATGATTTTCATGAAGTAGAGAATGATGGTTGAAGAAGAAGAGAGAGTGTGGAAGGGCTTGTAATTATAAGAAGGTCATGCATTACACATTTCTTTGAAATCAGATGATTGTTGCACTATTCTTAAAGTTCCAAATACATGTATAAAAGGTGATACATTGTCTACAACATTGAAGGTATTTGAAGAATCCTCAATCCTCCATTTTTTGATGAAGAGATATGATTGGAGTTCTTTGTAATTAAAACTCAAAAAGGAATTGGGGATTTTATGTGAGGATATAGATGTACTTGGGAATTCATATTCCAAAGAGTATAAGAAGAAAGAAGGATTATTGTTGAAGATGAAGAGAAGACAGGAAGTATTGAATGGTCTTGGAACTATGAGAACCACCAAAACTATGACAATGCTTTACTGATTTGTATTTCCAAAATATCATAAGTTTGAAAAACTTGTGATGCAAGCCTTATGAAGGATAGGGGGAGTAATGAATTGTTTTTGGAAAAGTATAGAAAGTGGAACACTAGTCAAAAGGGGCATGCAAGTGTGGCATGCAAGTATATGTGGCGCGTAAGTCATATTTTAAGATAATCACATCAAAATATGACAAATGAAATATAGTTTCACGCAAGTCAAAAATAGGCGCACAAGTGTGGCACGAAAGTATAAATGGCACACAAGTGTATGTTTCATGCAAGAAATATTTCAAGATCATCGCATCAAAATATGACAATGGAAATAAAGTGGCACTCAAGTCAAAAAGAGGAGCGCAAGTGTGGCGCACAAGTATAAACGGTGCGAAAGTGTATATTGTGCGCAAGTCATATTTCAACATCAGCTTATCAAAATATGAAAAAGGAAATAAAGTGTCACGCTAGTGGTGGAACGACACGCAAGTGATAGAGCAGCACACAAAGTGATGGAGTAGCGCACAAAGTGATGGAGAGGCACGCAAGTGATGGAGCGATGCACAAGTAGGAATGGAGTGAAAGTGTATGTGGTGCGTAATTCACCAAATTTCCTATAAATAGATGGACACCATCCACATTTTTAAGGCTCAACACTTAAGAAAAAATTTGATCTCTACTTGCGCAAGCAGTAGAAAGTGGCACGCAAGCTAAAGTGGCACACAAGTTGAGGGTTATTTATAAGGCACACAAGTAGGGAGGAACACAAGCATAGTGGTGGGAAAGAATAGTGGCATGCAAGAATAAGTGGCTTCAAAGTTGTAATAGGTGCCCAATCTGGGCGTTTTGTACAACAAGTGTGTTGTGTTTAACCCTAAATTGGCGCACAAGTTGGGAGTTGTGCACAATTTTGGTGCACAAGTATTTGGTGGCACGCATGTTAGGAGGCACACAAGAAGGGAGGCACACATGAAGGGTGGCACAAACGTATGGATTGGCGCTCAAGATGTGAGTTGTTCTAGAATTTATTATCATCTTATAATTAAATATGATGATGCTAAGTTTAGCTAGACTTCGTTGATTTAACAATAACAAAGAAAACTTTTGAATCTAGAAAGAAGAAGAAGAAGAAGAAGAGATCAGTGTAGATGGTTTTTCACTGAAAGAGAACGTGTGAAGAAGAGTAGGTTTCAATGCAGCTAGTTTTGCAATTAATAAGCAGAAGAAGAAGAGTGTGCATTTTATAGGTTTGCTGCTTAGAAATAAGAGATGAATAAGAAGAATAGAGCATGCCCAACTGAAGACTACAATTCTTTAGGGCATTTTAATTCAGATGTTGCTCTATGAGTTGATCCTCAGTGTCTGAATAATCACATTGGTATATGTGATTTTGACCAAGAAAAGAGAAGAAGATTTAGTGTAGTTGGTTATTGTACTAAGAAGAAGAAATAAGATGTCTAGTGTAGTTGGAGTTCCACTAGAGAAGAAAAGAAAGAAATAAGGAAGAATTTATTGCCTAATTATTTTCAAGTAATCAAGTGAAGATCACTGAAGAATACCAAGATTAGAATCTACCTTATCAGGAAGGATGAAGACTATATCTATAAGTAGTATAAAGAACCTTCTATAGGCTGTAATTTGGATTGGTTTATCACTAGTCCAGGGAAGAGGATTGTTTCTCACTCCCACCAAAGTGTAGGGACCCACACTGACTATGGGATTTTTTTCTTATCCACTCTATTGTAACAATATATTAAATTATTGTTGAGAATCCATGCACAATTCATTCCCATGCATGGAAAGGACGTAACTACTCTTATTGAGTGGTGAACCTTTTAAAAATATCATGTGGATATTTTTACTACTTTATATTATTTAATGCGATAGGTAAAAGAGAATAAAGAAATCAATATCTTAACTAGTCAAGAGGTACATGGATAAAAAGTTAGAATTGGTTTAAAAAGTCCTCAACACAGATTCCCCCCTCTTAGTGTTATGTATATCCCAAACTGGTCCTCTCAATTGGTATCAGAGGGACAAGATCACCTCTGTTAGATTCTCTATTGTGAATTTATTCTCTTTTGAATATTTGAGTTTTTTCCTGAGTTATCAATGAAGTGTCGTTCTAGTTATGATTTAGCTGTCTCTATGTAGAAGACCATATGTACTAAAACTACGATGAACAGGAAAAACATGGAGAAGAGAAAGATGAAGAAGTCCTTGTTTTCTAAAGAATATTAAGTATCTTTATCTTCATGCCTTGCTGAAAATGAGGACATATCATACATGAAATTTAATGAGATGGTGGCTCATGTTTTCATCAAAAATATGGAAAACCTTCCTACCTCAACTAATCAAAAGGTTTGTGTTAGTAAATCTAGAAATTATTCTAATGATGAAAATTATAGCATAATTGGTGATGAACAATCGAAGACATCTCAAGAAATATATTTTGATAGATTAATAATGATTCTTCATAGTATCTATGAAGAAATTACATAACTATTTTGTGGATTATTTCAATGCATGTTTATAAATATCACTCATATGGAAGAATAAAATGATGTTTTGGAGAGAGGATTACAAGGAAAAATTGTTGAAAGTTTAAATATCTCTAGAAAAGTTGGTGCCTTAGATGCAACAAAGAGAGGATTTGAAGTATGTTCTTCAAAGTGGCTAAAATATGTTGAAGAAAAAGAGGGAGTCAACAAGACTCTAGCAGAGAAGATCCATGAAATTGAAGATGATCTGAAAAATAGAAATGAAGTCAAACAGTTATATCTGGAAGAAAATTACAAGAAGATCAAGGAACTTGGCTCTTTGTTACAACAAAAGTAAATATGCATGAAGATGAAGTTGAAAGATTAAAAAATGCTTGTGAAATGAAGATGACTATGATTAAATACAAGGAAGTCATCCTTAATATGAGATGTCTAGAATTGGAAGCTAAGTTGACCAAACTTTAGAAGAAACATATTGAGTCTCAAAAAAAGAAGAAAATAGTTGCTGGTTGTACTCAGTGCTCAATGTAGGATTCTACTATAAAAATACCTCGAACATGTGATAAGAAGATCATGGATTCACTCATTGATCTATCACAAGAAATTGAGAAAGTAAAGGTACCATCCATACGAACTTGTATGTATGTTTCTAAAATTGCTTCTATAGAAAGTGCAGGTTGGAAGAAAAATTCTATACAAGTATGGATGAAGAAAAGTGAGTAGAGAACTACCACCATGGATAGAGTAGATAAGGTAAAGAGTGTAGAAGATAGCACCACATCTAAATAACGACATACCAAGAAGAATATTTAGCAACCTTATAAAGAATATGGAAGAAGTCAAGCTTTGTTGGTCAATGCTGGTGTTGTAAATATTTGGGCATTGTGCCCTGGATTGTTGGTACAACCCCTTAAATGTAAAATCATAGAGAAAGACAATATCAAGGTGGAGATATCTAGAGAAGAAGAAGCAACATCCAAAGATCTAGAATCATTTTTATACTGAAAAAATATTTTTAATATTAGATAACATCTATGATTTATGCATTAAAAATGGTCACATGAATGGTTCATGTTCACCTCAACAGGTACCCAAAGTTGATAAGAAAATAAGATCACACCAGCTGGCTAAGAATGAATAATCATCCTTGGGAAGAAATCAGAACAATATTGTAAAAACAAATTATCACAATAATATCCTAAGAAGAAAAGCTGAGAAGACCTTGGATTCTATGTCCAAGGCGGTGAAGGGTGGTTCATCCAAAAGAACCACTAATAAAGATGCCACTCAAAAGAATCCATGTGGAAATTACAAACATGCTTCCATAATTTCTAAAGACATATTGGTTATATGGCCTAAACATTTGGAAAGAATGAGAAAAGAGGAAGATGCACAAGAGAAGTCCAGTACAAAATGTAATAATAGGATTCCATATAATGAATAAAATGTGAATACGAGGTTGCAAAAAAAGGCAACCATCATGTTCAGGAAGTTTTGTGAGTGAGGTGCAACAAGGATGGTCACACAATTAAAAATTGCATAGATTTTATTCCATCCCAAGAATAATTTATCAAAAGGATTAAAATTTCACTAGGAGATTATAATTCTTGGAAATCTCTTGATGAATGAAGATTCACACACAAAAAAATGGAAGAATTATTGAGATCCACACAACCATAGTCAGAATTGAATATTATATGTTCAAGTTTAAGGAGTGTAGAAAATAGAGCATGTTGGTTGAGAAAATCATCCCAACCTTCCTGCTCACATTGAATAAAAATGAATGATCAACCTTATTCCCTTAAATATTTGTGTATTGTATTTGTTTTGATAATATAGGGGATTTTAGTGAAGCAAGATATCGGGGTCAGAACCTGAGAAGCAATGATTACTATCAACTCTTGATAGAAAATTTGAAGAAGTTCTCAACTATGGAAGATTAGTCAATTGATATTAAAATATTAATATGATGAGGGATCACCATTTATGAAGATGATGAAGAGTGTTCCCTTAAGAGAGAGACATATGAAGAAGCTGCCAGAGTTATTATTTCAATCATTATCAACTTAAGTAGGTATCAAATTCAATTACTCTGGAAATTCCTTGAATAACATGTCATCAGAAAAGGTATGTCGTTTCTTAATCTCTCACACTTGGTTACTCAAAATAAATATATTTATACTATGGTTGAGTAACAAGGTCAATCAGTTACATAAGAAGAATTAATGTTCTCCAAGGCCACTTATCCTAACAATTACATTGGAATTTTTTTATCCTTTTGTTGAAGTTAGTGCAGGAATTTCAGTATTAATTATTTCCTATCACATTCAATATATTCATCCTGTAATAAAAGTGGAAAACCCTTGAAGACAAGGGTTGGAGATCACATCTCAAGAGGTATCATGATCAGTGGATAATGGAAAACTTTGTTTTCTAAATCAAATCCTCTTGTTTTCTACATTGAGCTTTGCTCAAGTAGACATAGAGTGAAATTATTGATGGCACACTACTTAAGCAAGTACTGATACCCTCTCTGCCATGAACTTTGTATTTCTTGTCAATATGGGGGAGAGAAATTGAAATGAATGTTTAAAATGTAAAGGGGAGAGATAATATTCTCATTTTGACATTGACACATTCATTTGAGGCGACTTTAAGGTATTGACAACCAAATACAATGGGGGAGATTTTTGGGACCACTTTATGTATAAAGATTTTATTTGTTGTCAATAGTTGTCAATACTGGTCTAAATGAAGAAGGAGATGAAGAATGAATAAAAAGTTAAAAGTTATTGGAAGAAGTGAGGTTTCCTGGATAATTGTTATGGAATCATAGAATTTAATGTCATACATGAGGAATTATCTAAGAAGATCAATTCATATTATTGTTGAAATGATCCTAAGTTCAAAGAACTTGTTTCCAAGGTGACACATTTTTTTCAACAATGAAGAATAGTGAAGTATCATCCATATCAAGATGATTGAATATGAATGAGGATTTTAATAAGACCATGAAATTCATCAGGATTGCATGAGAACCATAAAATATCTTACTTGAAGAAAAGAATCATATTATTTTTATAAAGTAGAGAATGATGGTTGAAGAATAAGAGAGAGTTTGGAAGGGCATAGAATTTTAAAAAGCTCATGCGTTACACATTTCTTTGAAATCAGACGATTGTTGCACTATTATTAAAGTTCCAAATACATGTATAAAAGGTGATACATTGTCTGCACCATTGAAGGTATTTGAAGAATCCTCAATCCTCCACTTTTGGATGAAGAGAGATGATTGGAGTTCTTTGTAATTAACACTCCCAATGGAATTGAGGATTTTATGTGAGGATGTAAATGTACTTGGGAATTCATATTCCAAAGAGTATAAGAAGAAAGAAGGATGATTGTTGAAGATGAATAGAAGACATGAAGTAGTGAATGGGCATGGCACTATGAGAATGGCCAAAACTATGACGATGATTTAATGATTTGTATTTCCAAAATATCATATGTTTGAAAAACTTGTGATTTGAGCCTTATAAAGGATATGGGGAGTAATGATGTGTTTTTGGAAAGGGAAAGAAAGTGGACCACAATTCAAAAGTGCCCCGCAAGTATATGTGGTGCTCAAGTGTATGTTTCCCGCAAGTTATATTTTATGATCCTCACATCAAAATATGAAAAAGGAAATAAAGTTGCACGCAAGTCAACAAGACGCGTGCAAGTGTGGTGTGCAAGTATAAATGGCATGTAAGTGTATGTTTCATGAAAGACATATTTCAATATCATCACATAAAAATATCACAAAGAAAATAAAGTGGCACACAAGTCAAAGAGAGGCACGAAAGTGTGGCGCACAAGTATAAACGGTGCGCAAGTGTATGTTGCACGCAAGTCATATTTCAACATCAGCTTATCAAAATATGAAAAATGAATGGAATTTTAATTCTAGTGGTAGAATGGTGCGCAAGTGATAGAGTGGCACACAAAGTTATGGAGCAACGCACAAAGTGATGGAGAGGCGCACAAGTGATGAAGCGGGGAACAAGTAGGAATGGCACAGAAGTGTATGTGACTCCTAAGTCACAAAAATTCCTATAAATAGATGGCTACCCTTCTCATTTTTAAGTCTCAAAACATAAGAAAAACTTTGAGCTCTACTTGAGAAATTTGTAGAAGGTGGAACGCAAGATGAAGTGGCGCACAAGTTGAGGGTTATTTATAAGGCACGAAAGTAGAGAGGCACACAAGCAGAGTAGTGCGCAAGAATAGTGGAATGCAAGAAGAAGTGGCTGGAAAGTTGTAAGAGGTGCCCAAGAAGTGAAACAAGTGTGATGTTTCTAACCCTATATTGGATAAAAAGTTGGGAGTTGTGCACAATTGTGGCACACAAGTATTTGGTTGCGCGCATGTAGGGAGGCCTACAAGTAAGGTGGCACACAAGCAGGGTGGCACACAAGTAAGGATTGGTGTGAAACCTGTGAGTTTTTTCAATAAGTTCTTATCATCTTATAATCAAATATGATGATACTAAGTTGAGCTAGACATCATTTATTTAACAATAACAAAAGGAACTTGTGAATCTAGAAAGATGAAGAAGAACAAGAGATCAGTGTAGATGGGTTTTCACTTAAAGAGAACATGTGATGAATAGTAGGTTTCAATACAGAATAAGAAGAGTGTGCATCTTATAGGTTTTCCGCTTAAAAAGAAGAGAAGAAGAAGAAGAACAGAGCATGCCCAACTAAAGCCTACAATTATTTAGGGAAGTTTAATTCAGATGTTGCTATGTGAGTTGATCCTCAGTGTCTGAATAATCACATTGGTATATGTGATTCTAGCTAATAAGAGAGAATAAGACTTAGTGTACTTGGTTATTGCACTAAGGAGAAGAAATAATAAGTCTAGTGCAGTTAGAGTTGCAATATATTTGAAAATAAATAAAGAAGGAAGAATTTCTTGCCTAATTATTTGCAAGTAATCTAGTTAATATCATGAAAGAAGACCAGGAGTAGAACTTACCTTATCAGGAAGGATGAAGAAAGTCTCTATAAGAAGTATAAAGAACCAGCTAGATGCTGGAGGTTGGACATGGTTATCACTAGTCTAGGGAAGAGGATTGTTTCTCACCCCCTCCAAAGTGTAGAGACTTACACTGACTATGGTATTGTTTTCCTAGCCACTCCATTGTAACAACATATTAAATTATAGTTGAGAATCCATGCACAATTCATTCCCATGCATGGAAAGGATGTAGCTACTCTTATTGAGCGGTGATCCTTGTAAAAATATCGTGTGCATATTTTTACTAATTTATATTATTTCATGCGACAGGTAATAGAGAATAAGAGAATCAATATCCTAACAGGTTGAGAGGTATAAGGATAAAAAGTTACAATTTGTTTGAAAAGTACTCAACACTGATTCACCCCCACTTAGTGTTAGGTATATCCCAAACTGGTCCTCTCAATTTGTATCAGAGGGACAAGTTAACCTTTGTCAGATTCTCTATTGTGAAGTTATTCTCTTTTAATGATTTGAGTTTCTTTCCTGAGTTATCAATGAAGTATCGTTTTAGTGAAGATTCAGCTGTCTCTAATTAGAAGAACATATGTATTAAAAACATGATGAATGGGAAAAATAAGGAGCAGAGAAAGCTGAAGAAGTCCTTCTTTTCTAAATAATTTTAAGTATTTGTATCTCCATGCCTTTCTGAAAATGAGGACATATCATACATGGAATTTAATGAGATGGTGGCTCATGTTTTCACCAAGAAGATGGACAACCTTCCTACCTCAACTGATGAAACGTTTGTGTTAGTACATTTGGAAATTATTCTAATGATGAAAATGCTATCACAATTGGTGATGATCAATCTACAACATATCAAGAAATATCAGTTGGTAGATTAAGAATGATTCTGTATGGTATCCCTAAAGAAAGTTCATCCTTGGTTTGCAGAGTATTTCAATTCATGCTGAAAAATATCACTCACCTGGAAGAAGAAAATGATGTTTTGGAGAAAATATCAAAAGGAAAAATTGTTGAAAGTTTAAATCTATCTAGACAGGTTTGTGCATTTGAAGCAACAAAGAGATGATTTGAAGTAAGTTCTTCAACGTGGCCAAAATATGTTGAAGAAAAAGAGGGAGTAAACAAGACTCTATGAGAGAATATCCATGCACTTGAAGATGATATGAAAAAAATAATTGAAGTCAAAAAGTTATATTTGGGAGAAAATTTCTAGAAGATCAATAAAATTGACTCTTTGGTACAAAACAATGTAAATATATATGAAGATGAAGTCGAAAGATTAAAAAATGCTTGTGAAGTGAAGATGACTATGATTGAATACCAGGAAGTCATCCTCAATATGAGATGTCTAGAATTGGAAGCTATGTTGTCCAAAATTGATAAGACGCAATTGAGTCTTAACAAAAGAAGGAAATAGTTTCTGGTTGTACAAAATGCTCAATGGAGGATTATATTATAAAAATACCTGCAACATTTGATAAAGAATATCATAGATTCACTCATTGAACTATCACAAGAAATTTATAAAGTAAAGGTACCATCCATACCAACTTGTATGAATGTCTCAAGAATTACATGTACAGAAAGTGCAGGTTGGAAGAAAATCTCGAAACAAGTATGGATGAAGAAAAGTGAGAAGAAACCTACCAGCATGGATGGAGTAGATATGGGAAAGATTGTGGAAGATAACACCACGTTGAAAGAACAACATACCAAGAATAAGATTCAGCATCCTTATAAAGAAGATGGAAGAATTCAAGCTTTGTTGGTCAATGCTGGTGTTGTAATAGATTTGGGCATTGTGCACTGGATTGTTGGTACAACCCCTTAAATTTAAAAGCACAGAGAAAGACCATATCAAGGTGGAGAAATCCAGAGAAGAAGAAGAAACATCCACAGATCAAGAAGAATTTTTATACTGCAAATAGATTTGGAATGATAGATAACATCTGTGACGTATGCAATAAGAGTGGTCACATGAATGGTTCATGTTCACCTCAACAGGTACCCAAAGCTGATAAGAAAAGAAGATCACACCAGCTGGCTAAGAATGAAGAATCATCCTTGTGAAGAAATCAGAACAATATTTTAAAAAAGATTCTCTCAAGAATATCCTAAGAAGAAAATATGAGAAGCCATTGGATTCTATGTCCAAGGAGGTGAATGGTGATGCATCCAAAAGAACCACTAATAAATATTCCACTCAGAAGAAGCCATGCAAAAATTAGAAACATGGTTCCATAATTTCTAAATACATATTGGTTATCCGGCCTAAAGATTGGAAAGAATGAGAAAAGAGGAATATGCACATGATAAGTCTAGTACAAAAAGAAATAATAAGATTCCACATAATAAAGAAAAGATGAATAAGAGGTTGCAAACAAAAGGCAATGCTCATGTTCAGGAAGTTTTGTGAGTGAGGTGAAACAAGGCTGGTCACAGTATTAAAAAGTGCATTGAATTTATTCCAGCCCAAGAAGAATTTATCAAATGGATGAAAATTTCACTAAGAGATTATAATGATTGTAATGATCTTGAACAAAGAATATTAACACACACAAAATGGAAGAAGTATTGAGATCCACACAACCACAGTCAGAATTGAATATTATATGTTCAAGTGTAAGGAGTGGAGCAAATAGAGCACGTCGGTTCAGAAAACCATCCCAGCCTTCATTCTCACATTGAAGAAGTGGGAATGATCAACCTTATTCCCTTAAATCTTTGTGTATTGTATTTGTTCTAATAATGACGGGAATTGAAGTTGAAGAAAGCTCTTAGGGGGATAACCTGAGAAGCAATGATTACAATCAACTCTTGAAAGAAAATTTGAAGAAGTTGGAATCTGTGGAAGATTCGTTAATTGATATTCAAATATTAATATGATGAGGGATCACCATAGATGAAGATGATGAGGAGTGTTTCGTTAAGAGGGAGACATATGAAGAAGCTGCCTGAGTTATTATTTCAATCAGTATCAACTTAAGCAGGTATCAAATTCAATTACTCTGGATATTCTGTGAATAACATTTCATTTGAAAAGGTATGTATTTTCTTAATCTCTCATCCTTGGTTACTCAAAATAAATATATTTATACTATGGGGGAGTAACTAGGTCAATCAGTGTCATAAGAAGAATGAAAGTGCCCCAAGGCCACTTATCCTACCAATTTCACTTGAATATTTTTGATCCTTTTGTTGACGTGAGTGCAGGAATTTTAGGATTAATTATTTCCTATCACATTCAATATATTCATCCTGGAATGAAATTGGAAAACCCTTGAAGACATGTTTTGGAGATCACATCTCATGAGGTATCATGATCAGTGGATAATGGACAACTTTGTTTTCTAAATCAAATCCTCCTGTTTTGTACATTGAGCTTTTCTCAAGTAGAATTAGAGTGAAATGATTGATGGCGCACTACTTAAGCAAGGACCGATACCCTCTCTACCATAAATTTGTATTTCTTGTCAATAAGGGGGAGATAAAGTGAAATAAAAGTTTGAAATGTAAAGGGGAGAGATAATATTCTCATTTTGACATTGACACATTCATTTGAGGATACTTTAAGGTATTGACAACCAAATACAAAGGGGGGGATTTTTGGGACCACATTATGTATAAAAATTGTATTTATGGTCAACAATTGTCTATACTAGGATAAATTAATAAGGAGATAAAGAAATACTAAAAAGTTAATAGATATTGGCTGATTTGAGGTTTCCTAGAGAGTTGTTATGGAATCATAGCATTGAATGTCATAGAATAGAAATTATCTAATAAGATAAATTCTGACAATTGTTGAAATGATCCTAAGTTCAAAGAACTTGTGTCCAAGGTGATACATTTTTTACAATAATGAATAATGGTGAAGTATCATCCATATCAAGATGATTGTAGATGAATTAGGATTTTAATAAGACCATGAAATTCTTCATTATTGCATGAGAACCATGTAAGAACTTACTTGAAGAAAATAATCATATGTTTTTCATGAAGTAGAGAATGATGGTTAAAGAAGAAGAGAGAGTGTGGAAGGGAATGGAATTCTAAGATGGTCATGCATTACACATTGCCTTGAAATCATAGGATTGATGCATTGTTCTTAAAGTTCCAAATACATGTATCAAATGTGATACATTGTCTACAACATTGATGGTATTTGAATAATTCTAAAGCCTCCAATTTTGGATAAAGAGAGATGATTGGAGTTCATTGGAATTAACACTCTAAAAGGAATTGAGGATTTTAAGTGAGGATGAAGAAGTACAAGGGAATTCATATTCCAAGGAGTATAAGAAGAAATAAGGATAATTGATGAATATGAAGATAGGAAAGGAAGTAGTGCATGGGCTTGGCACTATGAGAATGGGAAAAACTATGACGATGATTTACTGACTTGTATTTCCCAAAGATCATTATTTCGGAAAACTTGTGATGCAAGACTTAGGAATGATAGGGGGAGTAAAGAAGTGTTTTTGGAAAATGAATGAAAGTGGCGCGCAATTCAAAAGTGGCGAAAAAGTGTGGCACACAAGTATATGTGGCTCAAAAGTGTATTTTTCATGCAAGTTATATTTTAAGATCATCACATCAAAATATTACAAAGGAAATAAAGTTGCACGCAAGTCAAAAAGAGGCGCACAAGTGTGGCACGCAAGTATAACCAGCATGAAAGTGTATGTTGTGTGCAAGTCATATTTCAAGATCATCACATCAAAATATGACAAAGAAAATAATGTGGCATGTAAGTCAAAAAGAGGCACACAAGTATAAACGACATGCAAGTGTATGTTGCACGAAAGTCATATTTCAGCATTAGCTTATCAAAATATGACAAAGGAAATAAAGTGGCTCGCTAGTGGTGGAGCAACGAGCAAGTGATAGAGCGATGTGAAAAGTGATGAAGCGGCACAGAATGTGATGAAGAGGTGTGAAATTGATAGAACGACACACAAGTAGGAATGGCACGCAACTGTATGTGGAATGCAAGTCACCAAAATTCCTAGAAATAGACATATACCCTCCTCATATTTTTAAGGCTCAACACTTAAGAGAAAATTTGATCTATGATCGCTCGAGTAGTAGAAAGTGGCAGACAAGATGAACTTCCATGAAAGTTGAGGGTTATTTATAAGGCACTCAAGTAGGGAGGCATGCAAGAAGAGTTTCAGGCAATCATAGTGGAATGCAAGCAGATGTGGCATGCAAGTTTTAAGAGGCGCACAAACAGGGAGTTTTGTGCAATAAGTGTGTTGTGTCAAACCCTGAATTGGAACGTAAGTTGTGAGTTGTGCACAATTGTGGTGCACAAGTATTAGGTGGCACGCAAGTAGGGAGGCCTATATGTAGGGAGGCACACAAGCAGGGTGGAACACAAGTAAGGGTTGTCACGCAAGCTGTGAGTTTTTATAGAAGTTCTTACTGGCTTCCGATCAACTATGATGACTCTAAGTTGAGCTAGACTTCATTATTTTAAAAATAACAAAGATAACTTATGAATCTATCAAGAAGAAGAAGAATAAGAGATCAGTGAAGATGGTTTTGCACTGAAAGAGAATGTGTGAAGAAGAGAAGGTTTCAGTGCAGCTGGTTTTTCATTGAAGAATCAGAAGAAAGATATTGTGCAACTTATAGATTTGCTGCATAGAAATAAGAGAAGAAGAAGAATAACAAAGTGTTCCCAAATGAAGCTTACAATTATTTAGGGCAGTTAAATTCAGATGATGCTATTTGATTTGATCCTCAGTGTCTGAATAATCACATTGTTATATTTTATTTTTTCCAAGAAGACAGAAGAACATTTAGTGTTGTTGGTTATTGCACTAAGAAAAAGAAATAAAATGTCTAGTGCAGTTGGTGTTGCACTAGAGAATAAGATAAAGAAAGAATCAAGAATTTCTTGCCTAATTCTTTGCAAGTAATCAAGTGAATATCACTAAAGAAGACCAAGAGCAGAACCTACCTTATCAAAAAGGAAGAAGACTATCTCTATAGGCAGTATAAAGAACCATCTAGAGGCTGAAAGTTGGACTAGGATATCACCAGTCCAGGGAAGAGGATTGTTTCTCACCCCGTGTAAAGTGTAGGGACTCACACTGGCTAGAGGATTGTTTTTCATGCCACTCCATTGTAAAAAAATATTACATTATATTGGAGAATCCATGCATTGGTCATTACCATGCATGGAAAGGATGTAGCTACTCTTATTGAGTGGTGAACCTTTTAAAAATATCGTGTGCATATTTTTACTGCTTTATATTATTGCATGCGACAGGTAAAAGAGAATAAGAGAATCAATAACTTAACATGTCAAGAGGTACAAGGATAAAAATTATGAATTGGTTTAAAAAGTCCTCAACCTTGATTTCCCCCCCTCTCAGTGTTATGTACAAACCAAATAGGTCCTCTCACTCTAAGCTATCTAAGTGTCATTTTTGGATTTCTTAGGTACAATTTTTGGGACACATCACCTTGGAGGAAGATGTGTCAGTTGACCCATAGAAGGTTTAGGAAATTGTGTATTGGGTGAAACCCAAAAATGTTTTTTATATATGATGCTTTTGGGGGTTTGTTGGATATTATTAGAGATTCATCTAGGACTTTTTACTATTGTTAGCGCCAATTTCAGGTTTGACAAAAAATTGGATAAATTTTGATTGGTTTGATATATGTGATAAGGTCTTTTAGGAGTTGAAGAATTGTTTGACATCGACTTTCATCTTGATACTACCTAAGTTAGGTGAAGAGTATACGGTGTATTGTGATGATTCTGGGATTGGAATCGGGGCTGTGTTGATGCCAGGATATTAAGTTGTGTCATATGGGTCTAGGTAGTTGAGTATACATGAATAGAACTAACATAAACACCACCTTGAGTTAACAGTAGAGGTTTATGCTCTGAAGTGTTGATGACATTATATTTTGGATGAAAATTTTACTGTGTATACATATCACAAGAGTTTTAGGTACATCTTTTCGAAATGAGATTTGAATCTCCAACAGAAGAGATGGATGTAGTATATGTATTAATTTGGTTTTGATCATGAATATACACATAGAAAGGGGAACAATGTTTATAATTCTTTGACCAGGAAAACTCAGACTTAGACATTTCAGGAGTCTAGGGTTTAGTAGAGGATAATGACTTTGCGGGCTGAGATGAATGTTTTTGTTTATGAGAGTTATAAGAAGATGGATCTTCTGTTAGTTTTAGTGAAGTATAATCTTTTTAGATAGATCAGGGACAAAAAGATAGATGATATAGAGTGCTTGACCTAGAGGAAAATCATTGAATATGCAGATACACCTTTAGGCTAGAGCATAGATGCGGAAGAGATCATCCATGTTAAGAAACTAGTTGTTGTGCAAATGAGAATGAGAGTAGAGATTATATTGTAATTTTTTTTCCTCAATGTGGGTAGTACATCGAGGTGTGGCCAAAATTGACCATGAATTATGATTAATTTTTTTGTGTCCTGAAATGGAAAAGGAGATAGCAGGGTTCGTGACATGATGTTGTACCTATCAACAGTTTAAGGTAGAGCATCAATGACCTGAAGTCTTTCTACAACTGTTTCCCATTCTGAAGTGGAATTTGGACAATTTAAAAATAGAAACTGTTGTGGGTCTCCCAAAGATGCCAATGAATAATGAATCTATCTATGTTATTGCGGATCGATAGAAAAATGTAGCACCTTTTTTTCCTATATGGGAGACATTCTCAGTGGAGCAGTTGAAATATTTGTATGTTTGGGAGATTATCCGTCTACATGGGGTGCCACAAAATATTTTTTAGGTCTTGAATCATGATTCAATTGATTCTTTTATTGGGGATTTCATAATATTCTCAATGTGTATGTATTATTGTGTATGACCTTTAACCCACAAATAGATGAGCAGTCAGAGCATACTATACAAGTGCTTGGGGATATGCATTAGTTATGTGTTCTTATCTTTGGTGGGTATTCAGAGAAGAACATGGATTTAGTGAGATTTTCCTAAATCAATAATTATTGGGAAAATATGTAAATGTAACCATATGGGACTATTTATGGTAGGCTATGTGGGGCATCTCTATACTAGATGGAGGCTGGGGAGTCGGAGTTGTTGGGACCAAGTCTTATACAGGAGAGGTCGGAGCATGTGCAGTTTATTTCGAAAAGTATGGATACAACTAATAGTAGGAATAATTCATATTCTAATAGGTGTATAATACTCCTAGAGTTTATAGAGGGTGATCATGTATTCCTTTTGGTATTTTCTAGGTTGGGACTCTACAAGATATAGAGACAAGGCAAGTTGGGGCCCAGATTCGTCAGACCATTTAAGGTTGTGGAGCGAATTAGGATAGTAGCATACAAATTAGATCTTCCATAGAAATATATAACTATGCATGACGTTTTCCACGTGTCACAACTAAAAAATTATCACCCCATCACTTCTCATGTAATCGATGTGGATGACTTTGATCTTGAGGTAGATGCATCATTTGAGGAGCATCCAATACATGTGTTGGATCACAAGGACAAAGTGTTGCGGGGAAGGATCATGTCAATAGTTCATGTATTGTGGAATCATGGGAGTGTGTAAGAGGATAATTGGGAAAGGGGGGAATATATAATGGATTAGTGGCCTAATCTGTTTTTCTTAGAATCATAGAGAATCTTGGGAGTGAGACTTGAGGAATAGACTTTATAATTTGAGGATATTGTAAGATCCTAACCTTTTTTGGAAATGACTCAAATGATATTTTAGGTACTTTTTTTCCTTGTGTTAAATATTTTTTTTGGATTTTAATTTGGGGTGTGGATGGGTGGAAATTGAGAAAAATGGATGAAAATGGGTTTTTCATGGTGGGCACATAGTTATAGAAAATTGTGCACCCCAACCTAGGAAACCGTGCAACCATGGACAGTGGGGGTTCACACGACTGGGGAAATGTTTTTCAATCTATGAACCATAAAAAGATAAAACATTCACCCCAAAAATAATTGGAGAAAAATTGGAATATAATTATGGAAAACCATGCACCCCTTCCCACAAAACTGTGAAGGATATTTTATATAGCCTGAAAATTAGTTTTTAATTCACCCAAAACCCCAAAACCTCTCCCATTCAACACAAACTCAGACCAACATGGCTTTTGATGATTTTAAAGCTTCTCTAAGGGATTATATTATCATATGACCTCTATTATTCCTGATTCAAATCCTAGATCAAATATCTTCATCCCTCTCGATAAGTAGATCTTTCCACATTTCTTTCCCATTCATCCTCCATTATTCTCTATTTTTGTTGGTAGTTATCTTTTTTTTTTGATATATCTATATCAATATTTAAATAATTTAGATCTAGGTTTATGTATCTATGTTTTTATGTAAGAGATTTTGAATTGTTTAATCTTGATTTAGGGTTATAAAACTAGATCCCATTCTATGTCGTTTTTCCACTCAATTTTAGGTATTTCCATTGATCGATCCTTCATAAACAAATTGAGTTAGATTGTATATTATTTAAATCCCATAGGTTTGATTTTTATTATGTGTATTCAAATTGTATAATATATGGGGCTGTTTATAGATTATGGTAATTGATTATATTAATTAAGTCAGGTAAATTAATTAATAACAAAATTATGAAAGTGTAGTATTTGGGAATAATTAATTGGTGAATTAATTATGTGATATTGAGATAATTATTTGAGATAAGTAATGGGTGAATTAAGTATGTGATATTGATTTTATGAATTGAATACCTATTTGGTGAATTAATTATGTGATATTGATGTTATGAATTGAATAATTAATTGATTAATTAATTATGTGACATTGATGTTTTGAATTGAATAATTAATAAATGAATTAATTATGATATATTTAGATTGATAATTATATAATTAATCATGGAATTAATTTTGAGATATTATAATTGTTGAATTGGATTTTATTAATTATTGAATTAATTAATGTAATGGATGTAATTAATTGATTGTAGAATTAATTAATGGTATGAGTGAGATTAATTGTTTTTCAGATTAATTAATGAGAATTATTATAATATGTTTATTAATGTTAATTAATCTTGATTAATGTGATATGGTGATCTTTGTAATGTTTTTGACATATATATATGTGTGTGTGTGTGTGCGTGTGTGTGTGTGTTATATGAATGTTTGATAAACGAGAGTGGGATATTGTCTTCTATTTTCAAATACTATGTGAGCGGGACATGGTATACTATTTACAAAGCCCATAGTGATAAAATATCTGATGAACAAGAGTGGGAAATGGATTTTTGTTTCCAAATCCCACAAGAGCTATACATGGTCTACTGATTCTGAGGCCCATAGCGATAGACCTGTTTGTAAAATGGTATGCTATTTCTGAAGTCCACGAGGTCCTAGACATGATGAAATAGACCAAAATTGTTGGCCTTAGAATACAGTTCCAATTAGATATTTTAATAAGTTTAAATGAAATATATAATGAAATTCCATTAGTTTATTGAATTGTGATTTGAAAATGTGATAGGATACAGACTCCAGTAAGGGACAAAATAGGTATTGAGGTACAAGTGTTCTCGAAAACCTAGGGGGTTATGTGATTAAATAAAGAATATTTGATAATGTGATAACTATTTAATTAATAATTTTACTTGTTTCTTTATACAAATGTGTAAACTGTTTTAGGATGGATTTGTTTTAGACATCATTGGTGGTGGCCTACAATGTTTTACTCACACCCTACTTAGGCTACCTAATCAGTACCCAAATAGATATTATTATTGTAGTAATGTTTAAGGAAAAAGAACCTAGATTAGATTTCTGATTTGGGAATGGAGATTGGATGAGGGAACCATATGTTTTTTGAGATCCTCTTGAGAGTCCTCACCGTCTTTATTTTCACATTTCATTTTAGACACTTGACACTTACTTTAGCTTTTCATGTTTTCTATTTTAGTTGCATATTTCATTTAAAAGATTATTTATCTTGAGATATTAGTATTTTTATGATTATATAAGCTTCTTCTTTGTTTATTTATTTCCGCTAGTATATTACTCTAATAAAAGAGGGTATAATTTCCCCATGATCAACTTACCAAACCATAGTTTTTAGTTAGTGACCTATAGAATAGAGAGAGTCATAAATTAGGTCATGTGAATGACCAAATCAAGGAACTTATGTATGGAAGATGGGTCATGTGGTCACAATGTGAAACTTATATGTATGGATGATGATGGGTGGGGTCTTATATCACCCTATAATGAATTGTTTAAGGTTTCATATCACCAGAGATAATAAATGTTTCATAAATGAGATATGGGATGTTTTCCTCACATGTTTGTTTTATGAATGAGATATGATAAGCTTAGTCCATAAAGTTTTTGTATGAATGATATTCTAGAAGATTTATTCACATGTGGTTTTGTGAATGTGATGTAAAAATCGTTTTTCAAAAGATTTTTTATGATTATGTTTGTGCTATAATTCATTGTTATACTAGTATGTAATGAAATTCAATATTTATTTATTCCTATGTCTATGCCTCTTAACTCTTGTTTATTGTCTCATTTTTTTACACACTTTTTATATGGAATATATTTAATTATTTGAGATTACATGTCCTTATATTATGACTTATAGACAAAATAATATTATTCTAGGTTTTTTTAATAATAAATTTCTACCCTACACATGTTTTATTATATACTTATGGTCTAACCCTTGATGAAATGTTGATAAATGTTCAAATACTGAGCATTTGTGATCACCTATTTCTTATGTTTTTGTTTCCCTAGGTTATAAATATAAGTAAAACCTGTGGAAAGTCAAGAGGGGAGTTTAGAGGTGTTTGATTATGAAGAAATGATTGTAGATTAAGATGATTATGTAATTAATATCCAAGGATGAAAACCTTTGGGTCCTTAGGTTATGTGAATTTCTATGATTTGTATTATTTATATCATCAGATTAATGTATTATCTATGTCATGTTCAATTGGGTTCACTATATCAGTGTTATATTATAGATTAGTTATTTTTAAAATTTAGTTTATAAAACCTTTGGGAAGAACTTAGAGAAAAATGTATGAGATGAGTCTAAGTAAATGATAACATCCTAATGTTTTGTTAAAGTATATAGTGTGTGGTTATACTAGATATTACATCCTTGTCTAGATATTGCAAGTGGATAAACAAGCAGATATATATATATATACCTAGTGTAATAACCCCAAATAGGTTGCATTGGGTATTAACTCAACTGTGAATTAGTTTACAACAAAAAGTCCTAACATTACACCTAGTCTAAAACTCCCATGGGATATTCTTTTGTTAATAATATTATCTTCACAAACCATTATTAAGGATATGAATATATATAACTAGTTCAGTGAGAAATCTAATCATGGAGAACATAGATTGATACCAAAAGATTATATGATAATGTATGAACATCATTTATGAAATCCACCTTTTAATTTTATAATTTAATTTAATATACATTCATTAATTTAAGTATACCCATTTCCAATATTCCTTTAGTGAAGCTAATTGCCGGAACCCAAAATAACCGAGTTAATAATGAGTGTAATGGGAAATGTGGATGTTTTCTCAATGGTCAACCTAATAAGATTAGGGTTGGAGTGAATAAACTCATGGAAATAACTATCCAAAAATCTCAACCTGTTCGTAAAAAACTGACCTAGATACCCTCTTAATACTAAAAATCAACCTAATCATACACATACTCATAGGATGTTCCTAATCCCCATGGTATGAAGACTAACAGTTTGGCATCGAACAACAACTATAGGGAACAATTTCTCCAACTTGAAGAAAAATAATCCCATATACTCATAGAAGATATAAACAATGAAAGATATAAATATATTCCGTAATAGATAATGAAAAATAAAATCTATAAAACTTTTATTTTAGAAACAAATATCTAATAGACAAGGTCAACAAAAAATGATGAAAAAATGAAATAGATACTCCAACCGATTCATGTGATATCTTGGAAAACTCACACAATCAGATGACCTACAACCCAAACATAGCTGATAGAAAACCTCACTGTCTCACAATGGGGCCTTGTGTTTCCCTACATTGAACGATATAACAGGGTTGAAACACCACCAACAGGTGAATAGGGTGTGAGCTAAAAGGCTCTTTAGATGTCATGTTTCTGTATAATAATCCAAACATTCTCAACTTTATAAAAACAAGGCATGATATTTACTTTAGCTGTTTCATATCAAAAGCATGGAAAAAGAATTTAATTTTCCCTTTTCCTATACTTCTAAAAAATAGGTAAATTAGTCTCAATGAATTATATATATATATATATATATATATATATATATCAAAGAATATATATATAAAAAAGTAGGTATCACATATCATAAAATATTCATGGTAGTAAAACCAAACTAGTTCAACCCAAAACAACCCAAACCGGATCAAAGAAAAGGAACAACACACCAGGGACCACACTAGGTTTCAATATCTTGGAAACTCATAATTATTATATAAAATTGTTCCCACATCAAGCCTCTAGACATATGCATCAACTAAAGGGAGCATGGTAACACCCCCAAAAGTGAACCCCTGAAAAGGTCTATCAATTCCCTATAATTACATTCCTATGAAGGAGAGGAAAATACCAAAAGAAACCCCACTAATAGTGGATGATACCTATTACTATATCTCATTGCTATGATCCCAAGGATTCACATGTTCTATATTTTCCAAACCAATTCTTCAAACAATTTTAATCAAACCGCTCTTTGAAAATCATTTCACAGAACTATTTCAAAATGCTTTGAAAAAAACTTTTCATTTACCAAAACTAGGGGAAAACTGTATTTTATAAAATAACCTCATTTACACATACACAAATAAAATCAATAAATAATTCTATTGCATTTATAAAATTATTTATAAAAAGTAAAGAAATGTGGTTCACCAAGTCAAGTTAGAGATGAAACCACCTAACTCAAAACTAGGGTCACACATGCCCGCAATGGGATCCACCAACAAGGAATAACACACAATGATAATGAAGGCCATAAAACCAATCCACATATCCCAAAATTGGTTCATTTTAACAATAGTTATTTTTGAAGAGGAACGATCACAACATACCTCAAGAATGTACACCCACTACACCACAACCAACAAATAATTATCCCCTAGAATAAGATCACAAAATAGATCTAGAAAGGGATCAAGATAATTAAAAACATGGATGAAAAATTCAGATAATGAAATGGAACAATACTACCATGATAAAAGGAAAAAAATAATCCTAAAGGATTAATCACCTAGAGAGATGCAACCCAACTGCAATGGAGATAAATCCCTAAATAAAGTCTTCCAAAATGAATAGAGGTTCTCTAAATCACCAGAGAATATCTCTAGGTTGATAAGGAAAAGAAATGTGGTATATTGAATAAAATATCCGTCATGAAGTGACTTAAAATACAAAATCATGACATTTACATGATTTATAATACCATTTCACGTCATGTAATCCTTGGGGCCCATATACATTGAAAAACACATTACTTTTTAAAAAAAACATGTTTTAAACTTACAAAGTGTGTAATATTTACACATCCTATAATATTTCGTGTTGGGTAATCAGATCATGAAATGTGGTTGGTGAATATCACATGTCATGTACTCCAGTTTCATGACAAGTAAGTCCATAGAAGACAATGAAAATAGTATATTCTTATACAAAGTACCAGACCACCTTAGGCATTATCTAAACATAGGGATAACCACATTAAGCCATTACATGTTTATTATTGGACTCCATTAATTTATAAAAACATATATTCTCGAAAATTAAGTGATTTTACCCAAAAAATTATCTCTGTCATTGGAAGTCCCAAGATGTTCCGAATTAATGATTAAAACAAGTAAATAGATAGAAATTACATGATATATGGTAACATTATCTTACAAACTCCCCACCATTAGACTTTCTACCCAAAGGAAGTCACGTATAAGAATAAAGTTTAATAAATAGGTCAGGACAATACTCCCTAATCAATGAATAAAATTCTAAAGTATCATGAGAATATGATTTGTGCTACCACAACACTCTAACTAGTGAAATCTAATTACTAGATAAGACTTTCACTTGAGAGTCAATGATCTCTACTGTCTAGTCAACGATAGAAACATATGGCTATAACTTGATCTATTCCCAACTCAAAAAGTGAGAGGGACCAAAATGGAATTTTCTAATATGTTATATGTGAAAAAAATCAAGGATTTGTATAAACTAAACTGGAATTTCCATCTGATATACCACCTACCCAAGCTAGTCAGTGACCTCAAACGGTCCATCATATTTCAGAGCCAACTTTCCCAATTTTTGAAGCCAATTGTGACCTAAACGATCTAAATGATGATGGAATTGATACACATAAGACTTATATCAACTTTGAGATATAAATAAATTATTAATATATCCTAAATCATTATAGACATCTCCTGAACCAAACTTGGTACCACCAAAGAGGATTCACCCACCTCGGCCCTATAAGGAGGTGACCTGCATGTGAAACCAGAAAAATATTCTAAATAAACTGTTATGATCAACAATAAATAACTATTATGATAAGAAAACTCCACTACTTTTAGATGGCTATCCCAAGATCCACTAAAAACTAGGACACATGAACATTACATAACATCTTGTATATGAATAACATGCTCCAACTAACTATCTTTCTTCGGATGATAAGTTTTACAAAGTATAACTTGAGTATCCATTACCTCATAGACACTCATTCAAAACCATGAATAAAACCTATGATCCTGGTCAAAAAGAATAGAAGAAGAAACCACATGTATCCTCCTAATATCATCCACAAACATCTTACCCATATCTTCAACATTAGTGGTGTGCTTAATCATAATAAAATGATATGAATTTGTCAACTGATCAATCAACAACCAGATAACATTCCTCTATAAGGAATTCCGTGTAAATCCAAAAAAAAATCTAGGGATACACCATCCCATTTAAAAACTAGCACCAGAAGAGACTGGAGTAAAATAAAAGGTTTATGATGCTCTACCTTTATCTATTGGTCGGTGTAATAGTGGGAAACATAATAAAAAATTTCATTCTTTATACCCAGTCACCAAAATCATCATTTCATGTCATAATAAATTCTTTAGGGTTGTAAAATGAATTTCCCCTGAAGAACCATGACAATAAAGAAATATATCTCATCAAAAATTCCAGGATGAAAAACTGATCCCCAAAACTAAGAATACCATTTAGAGAGAGAGACCAACCATAGTTTGTCTCCCCACCATATAGTGTTTCTTTAATTCTTCTAAACTCACTATCATATTGCAGAATATATAGAATAGAATCAAGGAGAAATGATGATAACTGAACACCAGTTAAAACCATACTTGAAACATCCTCTTGAGCATCTAGATGCAACTGAGGAAAAATCCTCACTCACATCTAAAATAACCAGCAACGACAACTTCCTACTGAGAGTGTCTGCAATGACATTCCCCTTATCTAAGGTGTAGGTGATTCTGAAGTCAAAAGTTTGAATTTATTCCACCTGCCACCTCAGTATGAGAATCAATTATTTAATAGAAAAGATATAACTCAAAATATTATGGTCAGAAAAAGACTATGAACCTCTATCCAAAATGATAGTGTCTCCAACACTTAAACACAAGTATAACCATAGAATGAAATAAATAATGAGTGGGGTAATTATTATTATGTGTTTAAAGTTAAAGAGATCCATAAGATACCACATGATCATCCTTCATGAGAACACAACCCAAACCAATAGTAGAAGCATCAAGGAAAACAACATACCCCTTACTAGAATCATGTAAGACCAGAATAAGAGTTGATGTGAGAATTATTTTCAGATCATCTAGAGAAGAATGATGAGGTACATCCCATATGAATTTAACTACCTTGTTTGTATGAGTAGTCTTATGTGACACTGAGTTTGAGATATCCTTGAAAACCATTTGTAGTATCCAAAAAGACCAATGAATCTCTAAATCTCAAAGAAATTATGTGGTTCTTACTAAGACAAAACAACCATAACCTTCTCAAGATCAATGGATAATACATGCTTATAAATCACATTCCCTAAGAAATTACCTTCTAGAATCTAGAAATTACATTTTAAAGGATTCCATACTAAAAATGACTTCTCATAATTTCTATAACCAAACTGAAATGGTTCCCATGATCATGATTGGATCTTGAATAAACCACAATATCATCCACGAACACTATAAAAAAAGTTTCTAGATACTCATTGAATATCCGATTTATCAACTCCATAAAAACTAGAGGAGGATTCTTCAGAATAAACATCATCAAAATATATTCATAATGGTGATACATTCTCCTAAAATCCATCTTTGATATATAATACTCCAAAATCCTAAGATGATGATAACCGGACTGCAGATCAATATTTAAAAACCAAACTTCTCTCTTTAAGTGGTCAAAAAAATCCTTCACAGGAGGAGAATGGTATTTATTCTTAACCATTAATATGTTCAACCTTAAATAGTCCATAAAAAATAAGAGTGGACCATATTTCTTCTTGGTAAATAGAATTGGGGCTTCCAAAGGTGAAACGCTAGGGGGAAAACCCATCTACACTAGATCATTCAACTGAATCATGATATATTTCAGCTCTACATGTTCCATACAATAAGAAGGTATAAAAATCAGCGGCGTACATAAATTTAGGTAGATTATAAACATTAACACCCTATTTTAAGGAGACTTAGAAAAATATTCTTGGAAAACATCCTAAAAATCCCAAACAATAGTGGGAGTTCAATAATAGAAGGAACACCATTAGGAAACACTGATACAATAGAAAACAAAATCCCGATCTCTGGGAGGGAAGGTCCTACATGACCAAACCTCAAATCCAACATTCTTTGAAACACTCATGAACTACCATCAGATTAAATAAATGAGACATGCCAATTATAACAATCAACCTCCACGTGATGAGAAATAAGAAAATCTATCCCATTGATGAAATCAAATAGATCCATATCAAGAATACAAAAATCTCAGACTAACACCACATCAGCTATCGAAAACACATAAGGACATAAAAATACGTAGTCTTTCATCCTCTTAAGAGGTATCTATAACACCATAATAAAGTAAATGATCTTTGTTGAAAGTTTAGTAACATAAAAAATGTCTAGATATAAATGAGTGGGAAGAACCAATATCAAATAAAGAAGTTACTACTAAAGATGAAACAAATGTGGTACCTCTCACTATCACTAGACCCACATCTACCTCCACAAGAAACTCATCTACTATGAAATGATGCTTCAACCCGTAGAAGTATGATTGGAGCCATGTAGTCATTGAAGCATCCGATTGTCCCATAATATCATTAAAGTTGATGATCTCTGATTATATTAGGGAGTAGAAAATGCCTGACAAAAACACTATAGATGACCATAACATCCAAAATAGTTTGACATATTTTCAGCTGAAGGATAATAATTCCATGTGTGTTTAACCATTACTCATTGAAAGAAATTCAGTGGCACACTGCTATATGCAACTAAAGGTGTTGAAGAGGCCTCCTCTGTGTAATTTCCTTCAGAGACCATGCATGCTGCAAAGGAGGGGCATATTATGGGTGAGGTGGAAGCCTCCAAGCCATGGGTTGAAACTGAATGTCGATGGGTCGTTCATGGTGGGAGTTATGTGGTGTTGAGGATTACTTCATGACTGTTGGGGCTCCATGCATGTTTCCTTTAGTGAGTTTTATGATCCGGGTAATTCACTGGGTGCGGAGGTTCAGGCCCTTCTTTCCTGTTTGATGGTCTCCATCTATGTTTCATAAAATTGATTTAAAAGGGATTATTTTAAGTGACTTTTTTAACTAAAATAACATTTTAAATGTTTTAATGACTTATTCTTCAAAACCTTTCTCATTAATTTTCATGTTTTCAAAATGGTTTAAAGGATTTATTTATATGGACATGAATGTTTTAAAATGTCAATTCCTTTCAAAATATTAATAGTGATATGGGGTAATTTGATTCAAAACATCTTTTAAATTACTTCCTTTATAAATTATATGTTTTTTAAATGTTTTAATGAAAAAGGGATATTTCTCTCAATAATTTTTACTGATCATTTTCAACTATGCCAACATCCTTAATGTGATATTATTCTTGATCGAGGATGATTTATTATGATACAAATATTCCAAATTGTATTAAAGGTTTTGTGATATATTTGATTGTGGATGTGTTATTTTTATACCATCCAGGTTTTAGGGCTAAAGTATTGACATTTCGTATACGAGTTTAAATATAAATGTTTATTTTATATTTCATCCTTTTCACATCGGGAATGTATTGGACAAAGTAAGTGATGGGTGGGGACCAATATAGATTCTCGATACATCCGTAGGTCTCATGAGAAAATTAGATGTATAATTGGCCAAGGCCTTTCCCAATTTGATATATTGTTTTGTCCAAGTCCTTAATCATTTTTAGATGTCTTGGAAGAGGCCTTCAAAAAATGTTTCATAATGTCAAGAATTATACATTACATCATTATGAAAATAAAATTGATGGTTCATGTGGTTATTCTACTAGTGGAATACCCATGACTATGTTTTATTATGTCATTATTTACTCATCTCATATTTCTTCCATAAAGTTTTCATGTTTATTATTTGTAAAGTCATGTGTTTTAAATTATCCACCATGCCTATTGTTTATGCTATCTTCCCCTAAATTGTTTACCCTTACTGAGCATCTGAGCTCACCCCTTTATTATGTTTTATTTTCCCAGGATTTCCAAGAGGTGTATTTTGAATGAACTACAGGGATGGTCTAAGGGATATGAATGTGGTCAATGGAGATAATGTTGTTGTTGTTTTTCATTTTATAATATAATGTATCGTTCATGTATGTAATCTATTTCCAAGACTGCTAAACGGATAAGTCTTTCTGGACATGATTTCCCTATATCATGCCAATTTATTAAAATAATGCACAAAATCTGGGTAACTGGGGTTGGGGTGTTACAAATGTGACGTAAGTGCTTCCCCATATCTCCTTTAGTCATGACACAAGATTATAAGAGGAATTGATGGTGAGTGCTTTCCCAGAGAGCCTATGCTAAAGCTGAACCAGAGGAGTTAGACTGTGTGTACTTTTCAGAGGGTTGCATGTGTTTCTAGGTAGGACCAGATGGGTTAGGATGTGATTACATCCTATAGGGTTACCTATTTGTGATTATATTCTTTCTTGGTATGTGGGATTGAATGATTTGAAACTGTTGAAATGTCTACTACTGGGTACTTCCTTGTTTACTACTTCTTTTACTTATTTCCTACCATATATTTTCACTGACTGTTAGGAACATATCTTTTGGTGGATTCATACTAGGATTAGTCTCACACCCTATTTGGCTCATCCTTTTGAACCCAAATAGATTATATTGTTGTAGATATAGATAAGGGCAAGCGCCCTTCTACTTCAGGTACTTGATTTTATGAGGAAGTGGAGAGCATGAGACCAAGCTGAGGCTTGAGATGCTGAGGAGTTTACTTGTTTTCCTTTTTTACTTGGGTTTGGTATTGTATTCCAGCATTGTGATGTGTTTGGATGACTTCCTAGACATATGTATCATGCATAATTTTTATATATATGCTCCAGTAGTTTATTTCTTCAGCCTTCCACAGTTTCTTATTGTTTGATATTATTAAAGATTCCACTTTTGATATCTATTTTACTTCTACTTTGTTACTCATCCAATGAGGGTATAGTTTCCCCACTATCACACCCAAGACCCTTGCTACTAGTCGGCATCCTATAGAGTTAGGGGAAATGCATTTGAGGCCATGTGACCAACCAGGTACGGGGTGCCTCTGGGTGGATTTCAAAACTGAGACGTTATAAAGTGGTATCATAGGGATTATTTCTTCTCTTGAATTACTGTTGGAAGCCTATAAATAGGGATATGAATGAATTATTACTTGGTAATAAGTTGTTCCCGGGAGAAGCTAACCTGTGTATAGGGAAAATCCAATACACCTCGTTTATTTCAATTTTTTATAGTTTTTCAATTATTACAGTTGATTTGATTGCACCATGAGTGATTCACAAGTTTTGGTCTGTTATTTTTGATGTTATTGAGGTTCTATTTCTGTTGCAACTCGATGAGATGAGGGTATGCCATCTCATGCATTATATAATAATTTTCTAGGAATCACATGTCATGCATTCTTGCCAAGCCATTTAGGGTGAATTAGCTATTTCATGTTGTTGTGAATGGTGATGTGCTAGATATGAATGATTTTGTGATAGATGTCTTGATAAAAATACCTACTGTTTGATAGGGTATTGGTTGTGTATGATTTTTTTTAGAATGAACACCAAACATTGGTTCTTGAGGTGTTATGGGCCCTCACAGATCGGAATTTGGTGTATCATTGATCTATTTTGCTTTTTTATGACCTGTATAAGTTTCCAAGATTTGATTCACGGGGAGTATGGGCCCTCATAGATCAGAATTTGGAACTTTAAGGGTCGTTCTAGTGTTTTTTTTTGGGATTCAGAGTAGTTTCTAAGGCTTACTGTCCAGAAAAAACCAGAATACATGGCGTGCAATGTTGAATACACGCCATGTGTTCTTATGTTCAGGAAGAAACTGTTTTTATGAAGTACACACTATGTACCATATGTATACACCATGTTGTCTCTAACCGTGTCTCAGACTGTGTGGGTGGGGACACGGGGTTTTGAATCTTAGGTAGGACACACTGTGTACCAGATGTACACATCGTGTTGTAGAACCGTGTAACCTGTCGTGTCACTAGCATCACAGGTCAGTTAAATCTTCTTGTACATGCCATGTATGGAATAAACATGCCATGTATGGCATAAACATGCCATGTATAGTCAGAAATGTGTTCACCCATGTGAATAACAACACGGGCAGTTGATGCCTAATTGGTACACTCCGTGACAATTTGGAACACACCGTGTAGGGTTAGATGTGCAACCGGTCATGTGACTAACAACACAAGTTAGTGAGGTTCATCTAGTACATTCCGTGTTTGGCAGTAACACGTCGTGTAGTATTTTTCTAAGAGAACCATGTGGCCTAGTCATGTAAGGGTACTCGGGCCTAGGAAGAGGATTCAAGTACACACTGTGTGTTTGGAAAAAATGCCTTGTATGGGGTGTTACACAAACAGTTTTAGTAGAAGTACACAACCATGTGAATGGCTTAAGGGAACATTCTATGTAGGAATTATACACGCCGTGTATTCATGTTTTGAAAAACATGGATGCTTTATTTTTCTTGTTCCCTTATTAATCTTCTAGTTTTCAGTACTTCATGAGGTTCATAAAGACTTACCGAGGAGTACCACATCCTGCCCCATCTATGGCAGAGTTGACGCAAGTTTTCCAGTAGCAACATCCTCCCACTTTCACAGGGGAAGGAGGAACTTAGGATATAGAGTCATGGTTAAAAGACATGTTGTCTATCTTTAAGCATCTGGAGATGCCTCTAGAGAGGAGGGTCAATCTCTCAATGTACATTCTTCGGGATTCTGCCAAGAGATGATGGGATGTGATCTTACAGGCAGGACGCCAGCAGGTCATGGCTTGAGATGAGTTCCAGCATGCCTTCTATGACTACTTCTATCTGGAGACTTTGAGTGTTGATCTAGCCTGAGAGTTCATGAGTCTAGAGCAGGGTACTATTTCGGTTATGGAGTATTTTTCTTGTTTCACTGAGCTGTAGCACTTCACTCCTATTCCAGGAGGTGATGAGTTATTACTAGAAAGGAAGTATGAGGATATTCTAAGGCATGACATCATATCACAGGTGAACATCTTTTGGTTGACTTCCATCACTTCTATCGTCAAACAATTGCTTATCACAGTGTGAAATTTGAGGGATTCTAGAGTTGTGAGCCTGGGTGGTTCAACATCAGGAGTTAGTATCCCTCTTACTGATAGTAAGAAGCGCCATATGGAGTCTTTGTGTGGTGATCCAAGGAGGCGGTACACTTCTTCTGGTATTTAGGTGGTGTGCTACTAGTGCGGGAAGAGTGGGCATATGAGACCTTTTTTCTCGAGAGACCCAATGGAGTGCCGATCTTGAGGCAAGTTGGGTCATCTGCAACATTTCTATCACATCTTCTCACCAGAAGCTCATGACAGGGGTTCTTCTATGACTCCTCATTCAGGAGAAGTACAAACAGTTCCTTATTAGTCTGGGAACTGGAGTTCTTCTGGCCGTTCAGGCCGAGGTGAAGGTCGCGACCATGGTAGTCAGTCTCCAGGCATTTAGCAACAACGAGGTAGATTATCTTAGAGTGATCAGGTAGGGTCACAGGGCTATGGTGCATGTCATACATTTGTTGTGTTACAGACCTAGAGGGAGCAGGATCCTGTACCCTCTATAGTTTGAGGTACGATATTAGTTTCCTTGGTTTTAGCTTCTTCCCTTTTCGATACAGGGGCTTCCGATAGATTTATATTTTTTTCTGTTGTGGGGATCCTTGGGCTCTGTATCTTCACTTCTTCCAATTTCTTGACATTGGATACACCATTGGGGACTATAACGGCTAGTGTACATTAGTTCAAGGAGTTCCCTCTTGAGGTCGGTGGGTGTCACTTCTTATGGGATTTTAATGTCCAAGAGATTACAGGCTATGATGTCATTATTGAAATGGAATGATTAGTTCCCTTCTATGAAGTTGTTGATTTCTATCGCTGTAGGGTGAGTTTCACATCACCAGATGGTGAATCGTTTCTTAATAAAGGATAATGGGATGTCTAGGAGAGCAGAGTAGGACCTGAGCATCATGGGTTGAGAGGAGTTACAACCCATATTTCTAATCGATATCTGGATGACCAGGATACATCTCATATGGAATTTTCTATGAGGTCAATTGTTTCAGGGATGTCTTTTAAAATGGATTTTTAGGGTTTCCATCAGAGTGAGTGGTATAATAATCTATTGATCTCATTCCAGGAGTGGCACCGGTGTCCATTCCTCCTTATAGGATGGCTACAACAGAGTTGCAGGAGCTCAGGAAGTAGTTGGAGGAGTTGTTGGAAAAGGGTTTTATCTGAACCAGTACTTCTCCTTGGGGTTCGCCTATCTTATTTGTGAATAAGGTGGATGATATCAAAAGACTTTTTGTGGATTATCGGAAATTGAACCAGTTTACAGTCAAGAACTGATATCCCTTACCAAGGATTGATGATCTCTTTGATCATATTCGTGGAGCCTGGGTGTTCTTGAAGATTTACATGAGGTCCTGTTATCTTCAGTTTCACATTAGACCATCTGATATACCTTTTATAGCTTTCTGGAGCAGGTATGGTCTATATGATTATGTGGTTATACCATTAGGTCTCACGAACATGCCTTCAGTTTTCATGGCACTGATGAACCGAGTGTTCCATCCATACTTTGATTCTTTCATGGTGGTTTTCATGGATGATATCTTGGTGTACTCTCACACTTGACACGAACTTGATACCCATGTTGAGATCATTCTATGTACACTGAGATAACATCAGCTATATGCTATGCTCTAAAAATTCCACTTTTGGATAGATCATATTCACTTCCGGAGTAACGTTATCTTAGAGATAGGAGTATCAGTAGACCCATAGAAAGTGAGAAAAACAGTTTCATGGGAGTAGCTGAAGATCGTTTTTGAGGTATAGATTTTTCTAGGGCTGGATGGATACTAAAAATGTTTCATACAGGACCATTTACGCTTAGAAGTTGCACTAATAGGCCTGAATAATAAGGGTGGAAAGTTCTTGTGGTCAGATTCTTGTGAGTCATCCTTTCAGGGACTGAAAGGGAGGTTGACTTCAGCATCTATACTAGTTTTTCCAGATCCAGGAAAGAGCTACACTATGTACTATGATTTAGCAGGTATCAGGCGTAGAGAAGTGCTTATGCCAGAAGAAAAAGTTTTTGTATACGAGTCTCGAAAGTTGAGGCCACATGAGAAGAATTACCTGACATACAATCTTGATTTGGATGTAGTTGTTCATGATTTATGCTGTTGGAGACATTATATATTGGGATAACATTTTTGGGTTTTCACGGACCACAAAATTCTCAAGAATATCTTCACTCAGTGTGACTTGAATTTGAGACAGCAAAGGTAGGTTGAGTACCTTCAGTCCTTTAACTTTGATCTTGCCTATACACCTGGGAAAGGCAACGCAGTGGCTAATGCATTGAGAAGGAGGACTCAAATACATGCAGTTCAGGAGGCCGGTAGTGAGTGGCAGCTTATGGATTTGTTCTTTGAGATGCATCTGGAGGTGCACGATATACATGGGAAAACATTTATTTCTTTTGTAGTTGTTTCCTATACTCTTCTTGATCGAGTGAGATTGAGGAAACTATCAAATTCTGAAGGCATGGTCCTATGGGAAAGCGTGTCAGGAGTGGACCATATTTTTGGATGGACCATAGGTGAGGATGAGATCTTGCATTTCAATATGAACATATGGGTGTCAGAAGACATACAGGAGGAGATAATGCAGGACATTCACTCCGCGGTTTGGGTACTTCATCCTGGTGTCACCAAGATGTATCTGGATCTACACATTCAGTATTGGTGGCCAGGTATGAAGAGAGATGTTGCTGGTTTTGTCATGAGGTGTTCCACTTGTCAGCATGTGAAGGAGGAGAATCAGAGACTAGCCGGGATTTTGTAGCAGTTACCCATTTCTGAGTGGAAATGGAATGATGTCGTGATGGACTTCGTGACAGGTCTGTCGTGGTCTCCTCAAGGGAATGATGCTGTTTGGGTTTTCATTGTTAGACTCATGATTTTTTCTCACTTCTTGCCGATCAGGGAGACATTCAGTGTTCATGAGCTGGGAAGGTTGTACATTCGAGATATTGTACATCTATATGGGGTTCCACAGTCCATTTTTTCACACAGGGATGCACATTTTACTTCTCAGGTCTGGCAGGGGTGTCATAAGGCCTTGGGTACACAGGTAATTTTGAGTAGAACTTACCACCGCTAAAAAGATGGCCAGTCTGAGCATATGATTTAGGTTCTTGAGGACATGCCTCGAGCATGTATCCTAGAATTTTGAGGTTCTAGGGAGAATCACATACCTCTTGTGTAGTTTTCCTACAACAATAGTTTTCAAGAAACTATTCATATAGAACCTTATGAGGCTTTGTATGGTTGGCCATGCGGATCACCCTTATATTGGTTGGAGGCAGGAGAGCCAGCTATGCTGGGACCTTGTCTTTCCCAGGATACCACATAGTAGATAGATTTTATTCGGAAGAGGATGTCTACCGCTCAGTCTCGACAGAATTCTTACGCGGATCAGCGAGTATGACCTCTGGAGTTCGAGGTTGGGGATTAGGTTTTCCAGTGTGTCACATTGAAGTTGGGGCACAAGAGGATTAAGAGAGATGGAAAGTTTTTGCTGAGGTACCTCAAGCGTTTCAGGTATTGGAGAGAGTTGGGCTGGTTTCCTATTGGTTTTAGTTACCTCATAGGTACCGGGCTATGCATGATGTTTTCCATGTTTCTCAGCTCTGATGTTACTTCTCAGACCCGTCTCATGTTTTTCAACCCAAGGAGGTTGAGTTAGAGGTGGAAACCTCATTCGAGGTGCATCCTCTATGGATTTTTGATCCTAGTATGAAGGTTCTCCATGGTAGGCATGTTCCTTTGGTACAAGTGCTATAGAAACACGGGTGAGTATAGGATGAGACCAAGGAGGGGGAGGCCGATGTACGATCATAGTGGCCAGAGCTGTTTAAGTTTTCTTCTTCTAGGTCTCCCTGTTAGGGAAATTCATGGACACATTTCTTTAAGGGGGGATGTTTGTAAGAACCAAGATCTTATTTTCAGGTGTATTTTTCTTTTTATGGTGTTTTTTTAGAAAAAGAGGGGTTTTGGAAATTTTTTGAAGTACACGCCGTGTACATTATAAGTACATACCTTGTACTCGGTTACCGTGGGTAGCTGGGTGCTGGCCGTGTAGCGGCCTTGCACATGGCCATGTATGGTGACCTAGAGGCCATCTAATGCAAAGTCCGGTGAAGGAATGTGCACACCGTGTACTTTATTTTTTTCATTAAAAATAACAGGGCCGCATCTTTTCGATAGAAACACTTTCTTCTTTTCCTTCATCGACCGAGAGCACCCGTACAATTACATTTCTTCCCCTAGCCCACAAACGAGCATCTATTCTCCAAATTGATCACTGTTGATTGTGTTGGGATCGCCTCGGTATTCTATTCCTTCTCCTAGATCTTAGTTTCCTGATTCCTCTTCTTTATCAAGTTATCATCAGTTGAGTGTTTTTAACATTTTTGTAGATCTACAGTGTTATTTTGCAATTCAAGGCTTGAGGTTCATGTATATCGATCCTAAAACACTGAGGTAGGTGGTTTGTGCATTTACTTTGAAATTATTTGAGTTATATGTGCAAAAGATCCCAATACCCTTGAACGAGGTATTGCGTGTTTATTGTTTTAGCCCCGTTGATTGCCTTCTCTGCTTGTATTCTTGAGTAGAGGTTAATTGAATGATAATAGAGTTAATTTCTATGCTTTAGAAGTGTTTTCCTATGAAAGTTTTCTTGATTTGACCGTTTGGCCTAGTTTTATTGTTAGGTTGCTGTTTACTATCCATGCCTAGTATTGTAGGATGGAGTGATGATTATCTACCATGCTGTTATGCTATAGATTGTTAGACAAGTATTTATTGAGGTTTACATTGGACGATACACTTTCCCATGCTTTCTAGACTTACAAAGGTCCGTGATAACCTGGTGTAGTAGATCATAGGGAGAACAGACGTAAGGGCTTCTCCAGAGTTTCTGTTTTTACTGTTAAGCTATGAGACCATAGGGATAATTGATGTAAGTGCTTCCTTAGAGTGTCTGTAGTTCCTTAACGTGGGCCACAGGGGGAATGTGACGTTTGTTCTTCCCTAAAGAACCTTTAGTTACGATACGTGACTATAGGGGAAGTGACGGTGAGTGCTTACCCAAAGAGTCTATGTGAAGGAAGAACCAGATGGGTTAGGCTGTGTGTATTCCCAGAGGGTTGCTTATGTTGGTAGGTAGGACCAGAGAGGATAGGCTTTGAGTACATCCCAAAGGGTTATCTGTTTGTGATTAGCTGCTTACTCGATATGTGGAATTGAATGCTTTGAAACTATATAAATGTATACTACTTAGTACTTCCTTGTTTACTGCTTCTTTTTACTTATTTCCTGCATTATATATTCACCGACTACTAGGCATAGATCTTTTGGTTGTTTCATACAGGGATTAGTCTTACACTTTTTTGGGTCATGCTTTTGGGCCTAAAGAGATTATATTGTTGTAGGTATAAATAAGGGAAATCACCCTTCTACTTGTGGTACTTGATTTTCTAAGGATATGGAGAGCATGGGAATAAGCAGAGGCTTGCGATGCTGAGGACTTTACTTGTTTTCATTTGTACTTGGGTTAAGTATTGTATTCCAGCATTGTGATGTGTTTTCCTGATTTTCGAGAAATATGTGTCATGCATCATTTTTATTTATATGCTCCAGCTGTTTATTTATTTAGCCTTCCACTATTTCTTATTGTTTGATATTATTAATGCTTCTACTATTGATATATGTTTTACTTCCGCTATGTTACTCTGCCAATGAGGGCATAGTTTCACCATTATCACACCCAAGGCCCTTTCTGCTAGTCGGCAGCCTCTGGCATTAGGGTAAATGATCTTGAGGCCATGTGACCAACCAGGTATGGGGAGGCTATGGGTGGCTTCCAAACCAAGACATTACATATCGTCCATGAAGGACTCACTCTTGTAGATCCTCTATCTCCATCGAGAACTTCGTAAAAGTAACCCCATCTTCAATGTCCAACTCACCCAAGTTGATAACATGTGATGGATCATGCACGCACCTCCTCATATGTGACACATGGAAAAAATTATTCACCCGATGCATCTGTGGGGGAAAAGTTAGGTGGTACTGCACCTCGCCAACTCTGCTAAGAATTTGGAAAGGTTCGATGAACCACAGAGGTAGCTTTCTACCATGACTGAATCTTTATAATCCTCATTGGGGTGAGACCTGCGGGAATACCTAGTCTCTCTCCTTGAACTCTAAGGGTATCCATCTCCTGTCGGCATAATACTTATTTTGGATCTATGCATTATTTATCCCTATCCACCAGTACTGACGCCGGAGGTCCTGGTACATCTTTGCCACACCAGGATGTACCACTAAAGGGGATGCATGTAACTGCCTCAACACCTCCTCTTGTAGATTCACTGGTACGATGGTGCGCCCTTTGAGAAGGATGACATGCTCCCCACCTTCATAAAATCCCTCATGAGCTTTTCCTGAGGATATTTGAGAACGTAGGGCCTCACATTCTATGTCCCCAAGTTCTGCCTCCTGAACTCGCTGAAGGTGTGGGGGAGGGAAAGTTATAGACTAGAGGTAAGCTAATCCATCACTATCCACGAAGGGTTTCTGTAACACGACTAGCTGATTTGTTGCCTCACTCAAGAGCTGTAAACCAGACCTCCTACTGAGTAAATCTTCCACCACACCCACATCTAATATCATTGCTCCCGGAGCTCTGCGGGAGCCACTCAGTCTTCTATTGTAGATATTGGTGTCATCAATAGGTACATACCAATGCAGAAGTCCCTCTCTCTACAAGGAGGTAATTATAGAAAAATCTTTTGAAAATATGTTCCCGCTCTCTGCCACTACTGTTGGGAACTGAAAACTCAAAACTCCTACATCCACAAGGGTAAGGCTGGCAGAATCAAGAGTGATCGGATACACCCTCCTATGCATGAGTTTAACCTATGCTACCTGGGTTTTCTTTTTTTTTTTCCAACCAAGGAAAATACCATTACATGATATAGATATACCACAACCTTTTTTCCTCAAATAGTCAACCTGAGCATGAATTTTGGATGACCATTCCATACCCAAACTAATGTCATAAGGCCTCGACGCTACCACCAATAGGTTCCAACTGAAACATTCACCTCAAGTTTCAGATCACACCATCGGCATAAGTGTGATCATCATGTCTCCTCCCAATGGTATCTCCAGACATAAGGGTTAAGTCAATGATTTAACCACAAACTCCATGTCTTGAAAAAGATTCATGACAAGAAATAATGATTGGTTCCTATGTATATTAATACGAAAACTAGTAGTAGACACAAATCATACCTCTAATCATTCCCAGAGCCCTTGGGTCACACTCCTTGACCGCATGCAACTAATCCCTTCCCCGGTCCTCCATCTCCCTAAGCCTGGTGGGTACCACATTAGGTAGGTGATTATAACATTTCAAAATGTATTCCACCTCCTTTGGCTCTCCAATATCCTCTTCCATGTCTGTTTCCCTACAGATTCATCTTTCCCAATCACATCCTTTTATTGAAACATTTTTACACATCTATGTCTCCATGACAGACGTCATTTTCTTCCTTTCCCACTGCCGACATTCACTGGTTGTATCTGCTCAGCCAAAGCATTTTCAACCACAAAGGTTCTATCTAGCACCCTAACATTATTATTAATGCATAGATAAATATATCTTGCTAAGATGTCCCTAAACACATCTCGCTCAGAGGTCCAAGCCCTGAAGAAATGGTTGTATCATATTCATTGAGTACCAGGAATGCTCAACATGCCTCGATGAATAATCAACCACCAACTTGTCATCCTGTCGAAGCTGTAGAAGCTCTTGGTAACACATAACATTTAGCATTTTTTGGCAAGAGACCCCCTCCTCTGAGGAAGGTTCTCTAGCTCTATCCATGAAAAAGTCACCTCATCACATGATAGGGGTAATATAAACCATGTCATTGCCCTGGTGAGCCACATTTAATGCTCACTTCCATGAAAAGTATTTTATCTAATGGTGACCTAGATAGAGGGAAACTCTGTCACCCTATCAAGCTAGTCCATAGTCATCTGTGAGTCGGGCTTTCCTCAGAACCTGAGGGATATCTGTCACTAAAACTTATGAAATTCACTGAAACTCATGTAAGGAACTGATCCTATAAGTGTCCTCTATCGGTATCACTAGTAGTAATTTCTGACCAATAGGCAGTGGTATTTTTGGGACACTGCCCAAAGGTACCTATCTCGGGCAAAAATCCTTCTATTGAAGCCTCATCACACTGTGGACCATCCTCATGGTCACGCATTGAAATCCTAGTTGGCTGTCTGTGTGGAGGCATCTTGAAAGAGAATCAAGATGAACCACAGTCAATAAGTTCTACCAGGTGATATGACTCAAAATAGATCAAAATAAAAACATTTCCAAAACACACATAATCAGTGTTTTCATGCACCGAGTTGGAAATTAGAATTTAGGGTCCTGGTGTATGGACACATCGGCCGCCGCACCAACACTGGACTCCCTGAACTGAAAACCACACTCAAAACACTTAACACTATTGATCCATTGGAAATACCAGAGTAATAGTTATTTAGTAGAACTGACTCCTATGATACCACTTTTTCATGAACCATCCCCTGGGGCACATACCCTGACAAACCTAAGCCCACCTTCCATTGTCCCGGGGTTGGAGACTAGTAACGGAAAGGCATTTACTGAAATTGGGAAGACATTTCCACAAAACCTATACACACACATGTAGGGTACACTGCACAAATGTAAAACACAATAGAAGAGTAAGGTGAAACCTCAACTAGTAACCACAACTAACTGTAGTAGTAAGTAATGAAAGTAAAGTGGCTGGAATAGAAGACTAACTAGAAAGATAAAACTAAAATAGAAAACAAAAAATAGCGCCATGATCATCCCCAAAGGATCCTACTTGAAGGGTAGGTATATATCGTCTCTACAACTCTCTACGTCAACCGTCACCTACTTGTACCACCTGGTCCTGGCTCCTATAGTCTCAGCTGAGCTGCTCGTTGTCTGCACAAGGTACAATGAGGTGCGAGTGAAGCCTGTGCAGGGGTGAGTATAACAGTACCCAGTAACGGCCCCAATACCCCCAAAGGTCTCTTAGAATTCAGCAATGGAAAACAACGAAGAATGATCTCAATTAGAAAGCACAAATCAAAAGACATAAATCAAACAAGATATACTCATCTAATCTAAAAAGAGACATAAGACCCTAACCTCAAGCGATATCTAGGATTTCCAAAGAAGGATCAAATCATATCTTAAGGATTAAGAGTACACAAGCCTTGAAATAGCCATCCCTGATAACACCCGTCTGGGAGATTTAACCATCAAGTACAACTCAACCATTCCTAATGGAATGTCTGAAAGGACGTGTTCCAACAGGAACTTGCTGCTAGAACTGCCTCTAGTGCCCAGCACTAGAGGTCTCACAGTCACAGTCTTGCAGCCGAGGAAAGACCAAAGGAACCCAAGTGAAGAGGACCACTCCTCAAACTCGTGTCTTTCAGTTGAGGGGGCTCCAACTCCCCTGAAGGACCCACTCCCCGTTGCTACTCAGAGATGGGGGAGTACTACTACATAAGTGAGGACCCACACCCGACCCGGTAGGGGAGTGCAAATCTGGTAGTTTTTTTTGCTGTGGGGTACCCATGCCGTAGTATTTTAGGGGACTACTGACCCCAAGCTAGAATACCCACACCATGGAATGGCAGGGGAGTACGACTCTATATGTGATGACCCACACCCAACCTAGTAGGAGATTACAACTCTTGTAGTTTTTTTTGGGGACCCTCACCCTAGTATGTTAGGGAAGTACTAACCGCAGGCTAGATGACCCACACCCTAGAACGGTAGGGGATTATTGAATCTTCTATATAACTTCATAAATAGGACCTACACCCTAGGTTGATAGGGGAGTACCTACTATTAACATTGAGGACCCGCACCCTACCCAGTAGGGGAGTACCTAACTCTGTGTGAGTTATGTATGGAGGACCCGCACACTAGACCAATAGGGGAGTACTGAATCCAAAGATAGAAAAACAAATAAGAGGGAAATGAATCCGAACTCAAGATGTGAGGAGTCCTGTCTCTATCAGAGGAGGAGAGTAAGGAATGCCTGTGCCTTGAGTCATCAATGGAGTAGCCATCCTAACTCTCACTACAAGAATCACCTTAGTTCTGCTCCTTCGGTTATTGGCCATACCACAATCACCAAAATGTTATACAAGGAAGTAACCAAATTATCATCCATGTCATAAGGGTTCCAATGTAATATATTGCATGTCAATCAGACACATGGTCTGTAAGATATAAGCATTTTTGTGCAGAGGGCCCAGTTGGATTTGAGTACGATCCAACCTGGCCAAACTCCAACATTCTCCAAAAGTCATGTGAAGTATCTCAAATGGCCCTATCACTCTATAGATCTAATTTTCATAGATGGTTTGTCAAAAAAACATATATTTCACAAGATATGACCTTTTAAGCATATATGGGCCCGATAGGGGTCTGGGTTTGGTCCAGTCCGACCTGGCCAAACCCGGCCTGAGATGACCCAACCCGACCCAACCCGACCCGACCTGGGTGGACTCGATCCGGTTTGGGTTGACCTGACTCGGCCATTCCCAACCATCCCTGGCTGGGCTGGGTCATGACGGACTCGACCCGCCATCTAGCACATCCCACGTCGGGTCGTGCGGTCCACTGCTCCCTTATTGAGTGTTTTAGATCACCCATTATTATGTTCTCATTTACCCAATTTATGAAGAAAGGAATTTCATATTATATGTATAACAAGATAACTTGTGAGGAGAATTTGTGGAATATATTAAATACTTATTATTGATTAAGTATTTTATTATATAGTGGAAAATATCAATTAGTTGTGAAAGACACGAGTTTTGTTAGTTTATGTTTTTTTAATATTGTAAATCTCTTAAACTAAAAGGTATTTAGAATGTACGTAATTAAATATTTTTTTAATTGTTGTAATTATGGGATATTTATTTCTTAGAATATATAGTTGGTAATGAGTCTAGTTTGTAAATTATGTGTTTATGAGTAATGGATCATTGAGTGATGGTCCAAGGAATCACACCATACTTTGAACTTATAAATCTCTACAAATATTAGTTAGGAGATCTATCACATTTAAAACTCTCAGTCCAATTTTTAAAATATTTTTTCATGAAATAACTTCCTTATAATATATATAGAAACCAATCAGAAAACCACTAATTTAATTCTCAGTGATCTCTATAAAATTTATAGCATCTAAAATATGAGTTTGACTGAATTAATAATTTCCACTTGACTTGATATATCTCATACATGAAACATATTCATGACTATCACACCATTTGAAGCTTTGAAAAGTTGAAATATCACTGCATAAAACACCTTTTAATATCATCTAGAATCATGATAACATATTTAATCATAATTTTTGAATCTTTTAAGAATAATGTGATAATTTTATGTTTTAGAAAAATAATTTTCCATGGATATCTCAATTTATTTTCATCCTTGAATCTAAGTTAAATATTCTCCAAAAATTGACTTGATATTATTATTTTACTCTTCATAACAATTTTCCTTTAATATCAGAACATTACTTCTATATGTAATATATTATATGTGTAATACTTTAATAAGGTACATGAATGTTTTCATGGAGAATAACAGCTTAGGTTGATGCAATGTATGATTCTTATGAAGTATACATTTCATCCTTATGAACATAACATATCATTCTTATTATGTTTTATTTTTCCACACCTATGACCCTTATGATATTCTAAAATTACTTATACAAAAACCACATGAATGTTAGACACATCGGGGATGGCTATTATGAAAACCCAAATGACTATTACACTGATTGGAATAACGTGTAAAAAAATCCTTTATTATGAGAATGACTCAAACATTAAAAGTATCTCTTCCATTCCATTAATAATTTTATTATGTATAAATTTAGTAACATTGTTACACAATTAAGAAATGAATGGTATGAACTTTTACTTTACTACAAAATAACTGATACACAAATCTAAATGATTCATAAGTAACTCTAAAAAAATATTATGTTGTTTTCCATTAAAAGAATATTAATCCTTCTAAAGAATCTACCCTAAGCACAATTATTATATAATGATAAAAAAATATCCAAAACTCTTTAATCCTTCATGCATATTATCATGACCCACTCCATGGATTCCATAAATATGTTCATCACACTCTTCTAAGATCCATGATTTGAGACTTTTTCATTAAATAATATTAAAAATTCCATGTGTTTGTTAAAAAAACATTTTAAAAAATGTGTTGTCAAAAAATAAAAAAATAAACCATTAATGGTCTCACAACCCCCCTTTCAATTTTGGTTAAAATGTTACCATAATTCTAATTTCAACAAATCATCTAACTTTACTAAATCCAATTATTCGTATAACTTCAAAAAGAAATATGAATTTATTCTTACACTTTTTATGAAACTTATAAAAAATAAAATAAAAAGGGAGACCCTTTTATATTTACCTAAAAATTGTCCCCCCCTTTTTCAATCAAATGCAGAGGGTTCCATTATTTTCTTCTACTCCCCCTTAATTTTTTAGTTTCATGTGGAAAAAGTGTATTACATTGACAACTTCTACTTTTTCCATAATCTCATTTCATCATTCTATGTTAGATCAACTTCATTATTTTTCACCAATGTTATTTTGAGTAACTTCCATCTCTTCTAACCATCTATTATAAATTTTTTCTTGGACTATAAAATTTTAAAAAATATCTATTTCTGACACTGAAAGACTTAATATTTAGAACTATTACTATATAGAAAACTTCAATTCATTTTCCCACTATATTTTACTTACTAAATACTTATATTTAATGATATTTCAATTAGAATTTGGAATTTCTTCAAATTATCTAGGCCCACTAATCCTAGTATATGTGTAAGAAATATGAGTTTAACTAAACATTGTGAAAGATTTCCATGATACTCACTTATAATAATAAAACCATGTATCATGGGATTTTAAACATTCTAATAAATCTTATAAACTTAATCAAACTCACACCAAACAATTAGTAAATAAACAATAAAAATTAGAGTGTAAAAATAATACCACCTACTAAATCAATTAATTACACTTGTTATCAATGAAATAGATATACGACATTAATTCCATGTGCTCTAGATCTTTATAGTGTTTTCACTCATAGGTAAGGCTGAAAAACGATTCAAAAATTCATCACCAACCCACATTTTTTGTGAAATTATATTTTTGAAATATTCATCAATTTTAGAGTGACATATTTTTGAAAATAAAAATTCCCGATTAGAAAAATTTTATATCCATAAATGGATGAAAAAATTAATCCAATTATTAGAATATTTATATATAAACATGAAATTATTAAATTTTTCTACACTTACTTGGGTTTTTTATTTTTATCAATAGTTTAAAAGAGTTTGGAAAATGCAAAACATGGATTTGACACCTGTTCCTCCTCAAATTAAGCATTGTCAATACTAGTTTTTTAATTACAACATATAGAAAGATCCAACCCTCTCATTTTTTCTCCTTCTTTTAGTGATTTGATTCCAATAAATAGATATCTTAATATCACTTATTATAAGGCATAAGTATCATCATTTAATATAATACATCATGTTTTTCTAAATGCCCTACATTTCTTCCAGAGTAGACATGTATTTAAAATTTTTATCATAAAACATCATCACTGCATGCAGTTTTCATAGACCTCTGATTCCAATTATCTCAATGAATTTTTAGTTTATAGATTGATATTGATAATTACAATACCACATGATTCTTATCTTCTTATGGAGAGTCCTCAATTGAGATATTCCTAAATTCCTTAAAAGTGTCTCTCCATTATGTAATGATAGTTACACAAAAATTATCTCAAATTTTATCCTTGGAATCTTCCTTTCTTGGTTTATTATTTGTCTTTATTACGAGATTAATCGAACTTATGCATATTTCTTTTTTTGTTGCGTTACCATAGTATTCTCTATAATTATTCCTTTTCCATTTGATGAGTTTTCCAATAGTATTAATTTCTTACCTTATAGTGGTTTTTGTGAGACCAATTAGAAATGATTCTTACATATTTCTAATGAAGGATACCTTAGAATTATAATTGATGTATTCTTCTTTATATTCAATACAATTTTTTCCACAACAATAACAATTCCTGAAATTTTCTTCAAAATATTTCTTTGTTATTTCCAAAAATTATTCTATAAAATAATTAACATAGGTTCTTGATTAACCCTTTATTGGATCCCACAATTATCCTCCAAAAAATTAAACCTATATTCTCTATTAACATGATTCTTTCTCAGGAACTACATATCCATGATTGTTATAGGAGTGTAGATACTCCTTATTAATTTTCAGACTCCCCTACTACTATAATGTATTTCTAAATGAATAATATTAGAAAAACTAAAACACATACCATATAATTCATACCTATTATTGTTTATTCTAGGTTTAGATGGTCACACAACAAGATTTATTTCATTATAGGGACATCAGGTTTCAAAACACACACTCATAATGTACCAAATTATTCAATAATAATAAAATTTTGGAGACACCTTCTTATATGGGTATTTTATTACATGTTTTTGAAGAACCTTTCATTTACCTCTATATTCCCAATCATTATTCCTCTGTATTATTTTTTTATAGATTCTATGAAGGGGAAATCCATTTTCTATTTTCCATTTAAGGAACTAATTTTTTCCTCTATTTGTTTGATTTTTTCATATTTCATTCTAATTGTGGAATTCAAATATTTTATTTTTAAGGAAACATATATTACAAATTTTATCCTAACCTCAAGTTGTATCTAGGGAAGGACAATTCTTTATTTTAATTCATTTTTACAGACAATCATCTTACATATCTCTTGTGAAATTTATTCAATAATATAAATTTTTTTCATCATTTTATCTTCTATCTTATTAATGTCAAAATTTAAGTCCAATTAAAATTTTTTATGCCTTTTATTTTTCATGACCATCTATTCAATGACTATAATATTTTTTTCATACAAGACTTCCGATTGATGCACCTTTTCTTATAATGATTGAAAATCTCTTTGGGGGCCATCTAAACAACATCTAAGTTTGAAGTGTAATAATATAGTAATGTAATCCTTAGAATCACTTTTGTTACGAATCATGGGTGAGTATGGACATTTTGATATATAATATTCCCCCACACAAGGGTTATAATTAGATAAAAAATAGATTATAATTTGTTACCTTGTTTGTATAGTCCATCATCTTGTGATAATTCTTTTGGTTTCTCCGATTCTTCTTACATTTTGACATGAGACATTATTCACCGCCTATATCAATTTTTTCCTCTTGAATATTTTTTCATCCTACCATTAGAATTAATTCATTACCACATATATCATCTATATTTTCCAAATATCCATATTAATCTTTCAGGGAACCACATTGTTGAAGTAATATTCTTATAGAGAGATATTTAACTCCATATTTTTTGAAGTATCAATATTTTTATTTGTTTTATCTTTCTAAAATATACTTTATTGATGAATCAATTGAAAAAATATATACAACATCACTTCATGAGGGGATTCCATAAAATTCTTCATTTATTCCATAAAATCCTTTTTTCCATTATTGAAATTTAACACCATTAAATAATTATGACTTCCTAATTAACTCCATATGTGAGGAAACATGTACAATTGAAAATCAAGTTATAACCGTTATAATTTTATATCACTTTTTAGGTCTTCAGGCACCTTAAGAGAGGGGTGGAATTATAGTATAGGAATATTTACCTAGTTTCACCTTTTTTACATGTTTTATAATTTTGTATCTTTTGTTTCATATAAGTAAGAACTAGGTTTAAACTTTCCCTCAATATATTTACTCACAACCTCACCAAAATCTCAAAAGCTAGTGTATTAAATAAATTATCTGTGGTGCTTGAGAATTTTTACCTAGTTCTTCTAAAATAGATAGGATCTGAGGATTATACATTGAAAAATTTTCAATGTTCTAAAATACATCAATCATCACATGTTAGGTAGATAAAATATGTTCAGGGTCACTTTTCACCAATTCTCAACACCTTATAATGTTTAGGGCTTAGTCACTCATTCACCAAGGCACACATACCTTTCTCATGTTTTTTGTACTACCTTGTGGAAGAAAATAAACAATTTATAGATGTGTAGATATATTCACTATCAGTAAAAATGTGTAGTTATGTTCATCCACTATTTTAGATAAATGATTCAATTTTTATTATTTCAATTATAAACCTTGAACCCCCTCAACATTACAGTTTTGTGAATAAAATATTTACATATTTCTAGATTTAAAAAATACCTTTATTATTATACTTAGTATGATATTTGAGTAGTGAAAATGATATCTTATTCCCTCACTTCTAGAGGTCCTTCTTCTCTACTCAACATACATATGTTCAAAAGATAATATTGATATCAATTTCTAATTCATTATCAATGAAAAATTATTTAATAATGATCATCAAACGGCACTCCAATTTTATTAAACATTAATATTGTTCTTCCATATAACCTTATTGTAGAAGAAAAAAATTTCCAGAACAAATAACCTTCCATATTTTGAATAAGGAAACATCAAAAAATATTGGTTTCAAGATATCTCACATTCCGAACTCTCGATCAACCATATTAAAATATTTACACATTAAATATTTTCTATATTATATATATGGAATCCACCAAGAAAAAATATCCTTTAATTTTATTCAATATACAATATATTAGAATATTCTAAATTCTATGTTTCACTGAAGTAATAATATCTTCATGACTCGATATATATCAAGTATGCAACGGCTTTTTATACTTCAAAGGATTTATATCACAAAACATTCACAACATAAAACTCCTAATAATTTTATCTTGAACCATGATAACATATTTAATCATAATATTGCATTATTTTATGAATAAAATAAGAATTATCTGATTTATGAAAAATAATATATTAGATATATCTCAATTTATATTTATTTAGAAATGCAGTGACAATGGATTGATCCATAGTAGAAAGGATGTGTTTAGCTCTGGCGATAATGAAGGAGGTAGTTGGATGTGACATGAAAAATGGTGAAATCAGGATGCGGGATGAATCGTGGTCTGAGTTTGGTGTTGTTAATAAATTTTCATTTTTAATTTTGGGAGTTTTGACTGGTCCTTTGAAATTTGAATTTTTAGTGGGTGCGATCTTATAATGGTTGAATTTGTATTTGTTTGGTGTTTTTTTTGGTTCACACTTATCCTTTAAATGTGTCATGAGTAAATAAAAATATGTATTGTGTGTGAAACCTTTAAGGGACCAATAGTTATGTATCATAGGGACTTCCTACCTTGATACAATAGTTACGCTTCTCAATCCATTCTCTATACCTCTTTTACAAAATCCCACACTAAGATCTTGAGTACTATGATATCATAAGGATCAAAAAATTAATTATAATGAGTTATAATTAATTAAAATATTTATGCATAAGAAGAATAATTCTCAAAATCCCACCGAGTATCATATATTCACTAAAACCATGACCCATATTATACTAAAGGTCAGTGTCACCTCTTTATGAAAAATCCCTACCAAACAACATCCAGTCATCCACCAATTTCATATAATTTTTAAAAAATACCTAAATAAACATTTAAAACCAAAAAACTCAATAAAAAAGATAAATAATGGAATTTTTTTATCACTAAACAACAACCTATATCCATTGAATAAAAAATAACCATTTTTTAGGATGATACCACATTTCTCTTATGGAATTGTCATCAAAACCATATCCTAAAATCATAGATAATAAGTGGACAACCATGATTTAAAAAATAAAGTCATAGGTGAGATATCATACATTAAAATGACTAAGGATAATCCCCAACAAATGAACCACAATAAATGGGGTTTCAATGGAGGAAGTGGGTGAGTAAGAGAGAGTCAAAATGTCCCACTGATAAAAGCTATTTTGAAAAAATGGAAAATGGGTTTGACAAAAAAAATGGGATTATCTCTACAATAAAACTATACAAGAGGTCCATTGTTGTATTACCTAAGGGGTTTCAATATAACACCACACTTCTGGGGTTGAATTATTGTGTGTCCCAATAGGTTACAACATAATATGTATCTCTATAATAATAAGTAAAACCACTAACCACCAATTATATCATGTCCTAAGGAATCATGGAGAAATTCCCCCCAAAAGAAAGAAAAAAATATGTAATTGGATGCTTTATAATAAAACACCAATCTTTTGTGGTGTTACACACCCCTTATCAATCATTCCTCATAGAATAACACCCTAGTCTACATGTATTGTCTTTGGGCAAAAAAAATTAATATTATCCAACCTCTTTATCCTAAAAAACTCCCATAATATGGAATTATAAACAACTTGTGAAAAACACCATCACCCTAATTTCATTGTAATATGACGTTTTCTACTCCATCCATGGTATAATGACTATTCCACTTACTCAACATCATAATGCGTCATTGTTGCTTCATATTCTGCCACATGAAACCAAAATTTTAACATAACTTCGAGACAAGATCCACCTACTCATAAACTCCACCAACCACCAAAACATATGCACAGACTCTATTATAGGTGTCTCGACTTTCATAATCACAATCTAAGTTCCAATTCTCAAAATGGACATTACTTTGAGACACAAAATTAAAATTTCTTTAGAATCTCTCAATTTTTAATGACATATGTAGTTACAAAATTCCCACTAAAATACCTCTAATCCCCATGAATTACTCAAAACCACTATAGACATGTTTTTCATTGATCCAAAACAAAGTACACTATTAAACCCAAATTCTATACTAAATTGGATGTGGTGCCACTACACACACAGTAATCCCAAACACGTCAAGTTTTCTATAAAAAATCTTATATTGATCCTTGAAGCACAAAGACACATCCAAAATAACATGGTTAACAATACTTTTACCCCACCATATCTAATCTCTTAACATAATATCATTCAATACTCCTCTACCCGACTTCTCCCAAAAAACACCAATCCATTCGTGCAGGTGCACTATGAACATAACCTGACCATGATTCCATAAATCAAAAAATGAATCATAGTAACACCTAAATACTAACACCAAAGTTAGAACCTAACACTGTGTATAATTTAATTATTGAATTTATAAATATAGAAAAACCCACCATTATAATCTCTCTGTAACTAATGATAACTATTGGTTCGAGTCTTAAAAAACCAACAATTTTTACCCATGAGAGCCTCCCATGGAACTTAATATATGTAAACACCATAGTTAAATTTAATTTTTTTTATTTATTGAGGAAATATATGGAATTTACTTACCTACACAATAGTCACTTAGTAAAGATCACCTTCCATTTCTACTACACCATGATCCAACCAATAAGAGAATTATATACAATTAAACATATGAAAAGTGGGTATGCACCTCACAAGGACCTGATCATAATACCTATATAATGATTCAATGAGTCATACACTGTTAAACCAATTCACATGAACCTAATGAACTATCCATACACCCCTCTCATAACATCACATATTCCCAAAATCTATTTTATTTCTATCACTCTAAAAACCCACACCATCTCAAATATTCCAATCGAGACTATATAGTCACCCACCACTCAAGAATTATCCAAAAACTTAAAGGAATATACCATTATTTAATCTTCTTAGACCCAAACATAAGGATCATTATTCACTATTCCATTGAAAACCACACGAAAATCATGAAATTTAGGATTCACTTTGATTATGCCTTATAAATATAAGGATAATACCAAAATCACTCGAAGTTTCATGAATCACAAAATGAAAAGTCATACCACATGTCTTTCTCTACCCTCTCAAGGGTATCCAACTCATAAATGAAACTTGTGCCCATAAAAAACCCTCTCTTAAGAATAAGCATCATATAGATAACTATCATCAAGGAACCCATGCCTAATCCTACCCATCAAGGGTATCCATGCACTACCTAGAAATAAAGGATGTATAATCAAAAACCGATTATATTGCATGAAAAAATCCACAAAACCTATCATCAGAACAACCATGGAACAACTAAGTATAGTTCCTCTAATAAGGTATATAGGAAAACACTATATAATTTGTTGTTAACAGTTTAAATGTTCAAACCCTCTATCATACCTAGATCATCAACCAAACACAAAAACATGAATTCCATGTGAATATTATGTGCCATGTATTATGCATTTACACATTCCTATTTTCACTCTTAACCAATAGAAAAAAATATGACACAATAAATTCAAAACATCATTCTTAATAAAATTCCACAAATATAATATAAAAAACCAAAAACCCAAATTTTTTTACCCTGGTAACTTGGAATTCTCACCAGGGAGGTGTTCATGACTCACTTGTATGAGGTACATCCCATGTTTTGATGCATTAATATATATATCTACCAATTACATAAATAGTATAACAAAAGAAAAAAAGATTTGATACTATTTTTAACTCATTAAATAATAATTTCAAAATAGAACTCGATCTAGAGTATCACATGACCCGATACATGCCTACCCATATTTCTAAGATTTCCAACCAATAATGAGAGTCTATGATTAATATTGGAGAGACTATACTCTTAATATTATTACAATATATAATATATAAATAAACAAACATAATATAACATCACATACTATAGTACACACATATTGAATTACATCATAAGAAAAACATAACTGAATAAACACTCACCCATGCTATAATAATGAATCATCATTAAAATATTAAACCAAAATCATAGAAAATTATGGTACAACAAAGAAGATGAAAAATGTTGGTTGAATGGAGAGATCAAACCTAAAAATTATATGAATAATCCCTATAAACCAACCCCATGATATGGGTTTCAAAGGATTATGTGTATGGGGATATACTGGACAAAATGTATATTCTTGTACAATCATTTGACCAAAAGGAAAAATGGGACTAACCATGAAAAAATGGTTTACCACTTCTATGACGAACCAAATTTGAATTCTATCATAGCATGAACCAATGGGTCATGGTGCAATGCCTATCCTCCAGGGTTGTATTGTGGTGTTACTAGATGGGCCCGAACATAAATCTTATCTCGATAATATCCCCTAAAAACACATAGCCACCCATTATGGTATGACTCAACAACTAATAATAAAATGCCTCCCTCAAAAAAATGACAATAAAAATTGTATTAGGTGATCCATGATACATCACACCTAAGTTGTTGTATGAAAATACCCATCCTCAATCATACATCACTACATAGTTCCTTAGACTATGGTGTGATGTACATTACCACCAAAAAATAATCTTACAAAGACTCTTTTTCATGCTATAATATCCCCAAAAAATCATGATCTACATATTGTAAAAAAACATCAACCAGATAAAATTAGATCATGTTGTGGTCTACCCCTTTCATGGAACACTGACCATTAACCTCATACTACACCAAAAAAAATCCTTATTGTGTCATTTCTCCGATATGCAATTAATATTTAAACTGAAATCCAAGACCAACTCCTCTAAAATTCACTAAATGCTCTCAAACTCAACTTAAATACCTAAACCTATAAAAAAACATCCTATAGTTCTCTCAACTAATGGGATACAAATCAAAGACCCAATTTTAAAAATTCATCTTGTACTTGGACTTAAAAGTCCAATTTCCCATAAATTATCCAACTCATAATGATATGGGTTATTTTGAAAAACTCTTGGGAATTTTGTTTTTTTATGAAGTATTATCGTGATTATATCCTCAATTAATAATTGAATACTTTGGAAGTATGGAATGTGAGAACTCCATAATGTGGAAATTTTTTAGGTTTTAGAAAAAAATACATTAATGGATAATTTCATGTAATTTAAAATAAATTTTTTAATGAATTATGCATTTTTCAAATTTCTCAGTTGTGGAAGTAATAACTATATTCATATCATTTATTGAATTTAAAAATAATTTAATTGGATTGAGATATAACTTTTATCAAGAAATCAATTTTGACCGTTTATTTTTTTAAAAATGTTTTTATATAACATTACATCATTTAATTTGGAGTTATATGGTTTCATGACAGAGTTCAAGAAGTGAATTGGGATATAAATAGTTAAATGTGAAAAAATGACCAATTTTATTTATAAAAAAAAATATAGACGACTCTTTAACATTTAAAAACACCATATAGAGGATAATTCTGACACCCTTAATTTTTTATACAAACATTCTTTTATATTTGGTTAATTCCATATAATAAATTGAGTTTTGGATAGATTTTAATGAAATATATTTTTTGGATCATGGATAGAGGAAATGGTGAATGTCTGATTTAGTAAATTTTTTAGGTAGCTATGAATTTTAAAAAAAATTGGGCTATAAAAAATTTATATATTAGTAAAATAAATATTTTTATAAAACCATGCCCACAAAAAAAAAAGTGTTTTGTGAATAGTTTTCAAACCATGTATTTGGTGAAATTTTCCATAATTTGACCTATAACAAAAAAATTTCATATTTTAAAAACTATTATGATCTGAAAATGACTTCAACATGTTTCTAGACATATTTTAGTTGGTTTTGGGGTCTTTATAGTCTTGTTGGACATGTTTTTCTAAAGTGTTTAGAAGGTTTACACAAGTTCAACGGTAAGGGATTTTAATATATTTTATTCCTAGATCTCTCGATTTCCCCATATTTTTTCTTTCACATAGAAAATTTGATACAAAATGGTTTCATGAATTCAAGGATATTGGGATTGTATTTACTAATGATAATAATCAATAGTTAGGGTTTCTAACATCATCATTGGATTTTAATATATTAAATTCTAGGAAACTTTTTTTTTCAAATTAAGCGATTCTAATATATTTACATATTATTTTTAATCTAAAATGAATTGCTTATACATTTTAAAATCTATGAATAATTAATAATTCATGGTTTATGATGAATACCTATTGTAAATTTCAAATACTCACGCAAAAAATATATTTTTTTTGATAGCCACTTCATGTTTAAGAGGTAAACAAAAACCCCACAAAGATGAAAGGATAAAACAAAATTATGATTGAAAATTCAATAGTAACTAAAATAAAAAATTCAAATGATAAACTGAAGTCGAAAAACTTCCCAAGATCACTAAACTTGAGGATTCCTCGAGCTTCACAATTCACATGTTAGTTGAAGTTATGTCGCCTGACATGATCATCAAGAATCCTATAATCGTCATCATCATTGAGACTCTTCACCACCAGAACTGTCCTTACCATCATAAAATAGGTAACATGATAATTTAGGACCAAAACATATTGTTAATGCCCATTTGGGACAAAAAAACATGGGAAAATTCCAATAAAATACCAAAATGTTTATCAATATTTAAATAAAATCAGATTATACCTTAGTATATAATGTGGGGGATCCTTAACTAGAATTAAGGGGCTTTTTTCATTGTTTATTGACATTTCCGCACCAAATAAAGATTCTTAGCACCATAATCCTATAAAAAAAATTTAACTAGAAAATTAAAAACATGGAACCTTCATCATCGTCACTTACCACCATTAATGATGAAACTAACCGAATATCAAACAGTATAAAACAAAATAAAACAGAAGAAACAATAGAACATTACACATCACAACTCCATGATAAATCAACATTTTTTTTCAAGGATAAATTACATTATCCTCTATACCAATAATGTTATGAACATCCTCAATATAGAGAGGAAATCATCGAGACAAACCACTCAACTAGTAATCGAACAAAATATAACAGTTTAAACACACCAACAATGATAGATGAAACCCATAAATGCTCACTCATACTTTCAACTATTGAATAAATTATCACAAAGAAGAATCAGGTCATCACCATGGAAAGGGGACCAAAATGGCACCAATGTGGGCTACAAGGTATGGTACATAGACTTGAGTGGGCTGTTGGATCCACCTTTGAAAAAGTTCAATAATAGAGGTTCATACAAAGATATTTCTTCTAAATCTAGAACGGGATAGGTAGGTTGAAATTAGTTGATGAATGGTGCCTAATTTACGCAATAAATAATGAATTAATGGAAATATATAATTTAGATACTCATTTTTATAAAAATGTATTTTTGTAGAAAGGGTTTTTGGTCCAACCAAGTAAAGTGTTTTGATGAATGATGTTGATTTGATTATTAAATTATGTATTAGATAAATAATTTCCCATAATTTTTTGAAATGATATTTTATTGAAAAAATGTATTGATACGATTTTTTGAAATATGTTGTATTTAATTGAAATGATTTAAAAAATGATTTATTTTCATTTTTCTTTTATTGGAATTTTTTGAAGATACATTCATTGAGATTTATCGAGGAAAATGGTTCTTGATGGGTTTTAAAAAACATAGTTATTAATTTCCATTAATGGTTTTTTGTTTCATTTTATTAATATTTATGTGTGATTTTATTTTCATTTAGTGAATGGTCTTTGGATAGCCCATGTCACTTGATATACAATTAGAGGTGGGGGTGAGGGGTGAATTCATTGTACATGTTTTTACAATTTATTTTAGAAATAAACCTCTATAACTTTTTAAGGTCATAATCCACTATAATTTAATATTTTCTCACCAATATACAATTGAAATGAAAAAAATTAATGTCACACAATCATTTTTTAGAAGGTTCAATCAAATGAGGAAACTTACTCCTTGTTGTGTTCTGTTACTTATCCATTCACATATAATGTCACTATTTAAATTTATATTTATTATATGTTCTTAAAAACCACACACAATGTTTAGGCATGTAGAATTCACATCTGTATTATGATAGGGAATTATTTATACTAGTGCCAATATTATTTAATAATTTCCTCTGCTCTTGGTATAAATAAGATCTTTAATTCATTTCAGGATGCCTAAATATATGAAAATAAGATCATTTTACAAAAAATTAAGTGTTAAAATACCATATAAGTATTAATAATTCAACACTAATATTTTCCTTCCACCTCAATATTTTAGAATAATTGAAGTCTACATAATAGAATACAAAGACACCATGTTATTCTTACTTTTCATAATAAATCCTTTAGATTAACCCAAAAAAACATTTTACTAAATCCAATGATCAATAGTTGTATAAAAAACTATTCAATATTGTCTTATCACTATTCTATATAGTAGTTCTGGATAAAAAAGTTTTGGCACTTTATTTTTCAATTCTCATCCATCATGATCCATTTTTTATATTTTATATTTTTTATACACAGACTTATTTAAATTATATTTCCACAATTGTTCATAGAAAATATCTTTGATTATCAAAAATAATATAAATTAAATTAAATTCTTCCAAAAATTTATCCAACTTTGATTCTGATAATGAATTTCAAATATCTGAGTTTGAAGTTTCACTAAATATTTCTTCACGATATTCTTATTAAAACCTAAAAGAGTATAGGCTTAAATCATGGTTTGACAAATATCCTATGATATTTTAAGACATGAAGTCTAGTAAATCATTTTGATACTTAAGGTCATTTAATTTTTTCAATTAATGATCCTTATGATTCCATAAAATGAATCTTACAAATCTAGGGAAAGTATTCAGCCTCGATCAAATTTTAGACAATGAAAATTCATTGGCATAGTAAATAACTCATATAGTTTTTTTGGGTATTCCCAAAATAAATCTTATGAAATTATGAAATAAAACATATGATTTACTTAATGAAACTTAAATAAATATCCATGAAACTTAGGTAATGAAAACTGAATCTTACTATTAGTAAAATGACTCTTATAGAAATCCTCCTGATTCTTATGAAACGGAAAATGAATCTTAAAGTAAGTCAGATGATTCTTATAAAAATCCCCATGACTCTTAAAGAATGGAAAATTAATATTATGTTAAGTGAACTGACTCTTACAAAGATTCAAAATAACTCTTATTATATTTCCATACATTTCTTGATTCCCTATTCTAGTGTTGAAATGAATCTTAGGTCCATCGATGCTCTTTATTCCTTTATCGAATTCCACCATATTAATATTGAAATGATTCTTATAAAATATGATATAGTTAATTTCAACATATTTTTAAATTTAAAAATTGATTAAAATATTCTCAAACCATCTAAAATCATATCCTGAAATTTCATGTCATTTAAAAAACATACTTAGTCACCTTCCAATGCTTATTTCTCTTGTTTGACAATAAGTACACCATTTTCAATAATTTCATTGGTTTATTCAGTCTCCCCATTTGGGTTTTTTCAACTTCATAAAATCATTATAAGAAACACCATGTCACAACCTTTATGGTGATCATCACTTTGTACCCTTCTCGGATCATGATTCTCTCCCCCTATTTGCCCAAATCTCTCTTTCTCCCAAAGCTCTAGAATGATTCAATGGGATCCCACAGCTCTCGATCTCGAATCGGGAGTTCACGGATTCCTCCTCCTTGCTGAACAACACCTTGATATCATGATTCAAACAATGAAGTCTGTCCGTGGACCTCTTTGACTAGTTTATCTTCAATGCTTAGGGTCTTCAGGAGCGATCCACAATGGGTCTCCTTGGCTCAAGGCATATAATGATCCAGTTTTCATGTGAAGAAGATCTAATATTGGCATGGTCATATACCCCTCAGTTTTCTATTTCGATAGACATACAACTATCATATGAAACATGATTCTCCGACCACGACAATTTGGGTATGTTTATTTGAACTACCACTTCCATTTCAGAATCCATCCATTATCTGAATGCTTAGAAATATAGTCGGTCGATATCTTTTCTTTGACAGTAGAACAAGGGCAGTAGGTCACCCAACTTCTCCAAGGATTTGCGTCAAAGTGGATATCTCCAGCCCGCCAGATCATTCTTTGTTAATTTATGTGGGTGAGAAGTTAATGGATAAATAATTAGTGGTTTTTGAGTCCTAGCTTTATTTCTTCTCCTGGTGCTTCAAAAATGGTTATCAGTCGGAAAAGTGTAGAGGTGGGAAGTTGATTCTACAGTCTGCTAAGGGTGTGCAGGCCAGTGTGGTGCCCTGTTCCGAGTAGAGGCATCAGGATCTAGCCGATGGGGAGCTGGTGGGGTCTAGTCCTAGTATTTCAGAATAGGGCATTGTGAAGGAGTCAATGGATAAGTATGAGAACCCGACAGTTGCTGCGGTGTATTAATGACTGAAACGTGATCTGGGGGTGTGCAATCTACGAGCATTGGCTTCCATGGGTAGTGAAGAGATTATGGGTGCTATAATTGAAGGAGTGGTGACACATCAAGACACGACTGAACCTTCAGGTGGCAAGGAGGAGGTGAGGGAGGTCCATGTAAAGGACATCCAAGAGTCTAGTAAAGGTGGATCTAATTAAAACAGTAGCGAGAGGGTGAGAATTTCATCTGGGATGAGTTGATGTCCTGGGAATGAGTTTCCAAACATTGAGCATTCCACTGAAGGGCAATCTAATCATGTTGAACTGCAAGGTCGGGGCTTGGAGGATACTAACAAGCATCCTCAATCTAGGGTTCAAGGATTCGAGAATCACAAAAGCCAAGATATGACAGTACCCCCATGTAGTGCTTCCCCTGTGGGAGGAAACAACATGGAGGCTGAGGATTATGGAATACCACTACATAGGAAGCCCTTTTTGTAAGCTGCTACAGATTCACTTTGTGTACAAGGGAGGAAGGAGGGAGTTAGTGTCTTTGGGTCCTTGGATGCAAACTCTCACATTCATAACTCCTCGTCCCTTCAGGCTAGGAGAGAGGGGAAGAAGAATGGCTTGGAGGTCAAAGCAGGCAAGGCCGATTTTTGGTGCAGGCTGAGGCCCCCCAAAGAAGACTCGAGGGTGGAGTTGAAACCATTTTGAAGGACTGATAGATCAAGAACAAACATTTACACAGGTGGAGGATGATTTAGGTTATTATGAGTATAGCCAAGTCTCGGCAGACAGTGTGGACCATGTCTAAGGGAAAGGCCCTCACAACCCAAGAAGGAAGAAGGGGAAAAAAGGAATGTGTGACTCAGGGAAATGTATCATGGTCCAGGGGAAAAAATTCAAGGGATGCAAATACTACACTCACTTTCCAAAACTGATGGAAACCAGGTCGGTCAAGAAAGGCAGAAACAAGAAAAGGAAAGGCATATAATAAAGGGAAAGTGGAGACCCAAGAAAAGAACCATGTGTGATGGAAGAAGAGGCTTGGGGTGTCTGAAGCTCATCCTCCACTCCAAGGAAGAAATTATCGAAAAATTCCTTCAGCCCAATGCCTCAAATGAAGACATTTTAAGAATTTATGAAAGAATGACGAATTTGTATGCCACCGAGGAGCAAGAAGTGTGGATAGACAAGCAAGACCGAATCATAGCCCAGGGCTTCAACCAATGCAAAATCACCTTGGAGGAATTCATTCAGATAATGGACAGAATGATTACTCACCTTGAAGAACTTATCAGAGTGGATCCAGAAACTCTGGTTAGTACTCTGCACTAGGAATTATATAGAGTGTTTGATTCAAAGAACCTTAGTCGTGTGTTTAACCATTTTGTGATCTCTTTCAGTACGTAGTGGTTTTTGTTTTGTTAACTGTGTTTTCCCACATGTCCTTGAAGTGGATTTATAATAAAAATTTATATTGTAGGATAACGTAGTATTTTTGAGAGAATTACATCCCTCTATGATATTAAAATTTTCCAAAGTGATCTAGATTCTCTATCGCTTAGTTTAAACACAATTTTATTATTGTGTCCCTCTTTTTTGAAATATAAATTGATCAAGATTCAAAGAAGAAAAAGAAAAAATAATAATACATATTCTATGAATTTAACCATATAATCCTAGAATAGTTGGGGTGTGTCCCAAGGTCTCTCATGTTATTGGGAAGGGATAAACCTTCATGTTGATAATCAGAGTCTAAAATCCATCCTTGGGAATTGATGTGGTAAATATTTTAGTATATTGATTTTTTAGGAATAAATTCCAATATTATTTCCCCATTATAAGAATTATCCTTGAATAAATAAAATATTAAATCAATGTTCTTATAATGAGAGTGTTGTACTTGTTTCTTAGAGAGGTAAAATTAACTTTGATTATCATATAAAATTTTAAGTAATTTTAAATATTTCAAGCTCATAAATTCATGTTATTCATTCTTCTATATAATTTAGGTACAAATAGTAGTATACACTACATATTCATCCAAGATGTTTCTCAATAGAATTGATTTATTTTTCCACAATTCCAACACATAAAGCTTCATCCTAAAAAAATATTCCACTTGAAGTAGATTTACTGTCATCACAATATCCTACTCAGTAATCATCATTAATGCTAGATATGCTTTGGTACTCACCTATTTTAAGCATTATAAAAAAATTCAAGGTTCTTTTGATGAACTTAATAAATCTTTCACATTCCATTTAATGTGATTCTTTAGGACCACATTGATATCTATAATATTGGGTAATTTCATATACAATATCTAGTAGAGACTCACTAAGATAAACTAATTTTTCAATAAATTTTATAAACTCCTTTTGATTCACACTTTTATCTTTATCATCCTTCCTAATATTTATCCCTACCTATATCAGTGAAAAAAAATGTTTGATGTATTCCATTCAAAAAATTCATCAATTATTTCCTTACATACTTATATTAGGAAATAATTTTGATTCATTTTATGAATATTTTAATCCAAGAAAATACTTTAATTCTTTCAGCATAGGCATTTAAAACATATTCTACATTTGTATAGAAATTTCTTTAAAAGAACACTCATTATCATCTTAAAAAATAACATTATCAAGATAAAAAATTACAATATGAGTACCTGATTCCACATTCTTCACTTTAAATTTAAAAATATTTTTTAATGCATTTCAACTATCTCAAGAAACCATATTGATTTGAGTACCTAGATTTGGGGGACTATTTTATCCCATAAGGCCTTTTTTCTATTTTTAAACCACTATTCCATTATTATTAAGGATAAATGCATCCATATTATTAATTTAGACTTATTCTTCAATATCTCTTTTAAAGAATAAATATTTTACATAAATTTGATATATTTTGTAATTCCTATGAGAAGAAACTACTAAGAACATTCTTATAGATTAAAATCATGTATGATGAGCCTATAAGGGGAGCTGCTTGATAGGGTTATCTTCTTATCATCACCGCCTCCTTGACTCAGATCAATGTAGTGTTCCCTCTCATGGTCAGTGGATTGTGGTGGTGGATCATCAACTGCAGGATTTTTGGGCTTGACATCCAGCTTCCTTGCATTGCAGCCAGCCTGCTCCTCACCTGAATCCTTTTCTCTAGATAGGGATTCCATAGAGTAATGGTGTTGATCCATGGATGATATCTATATTCCTTATCCTGTGGATGTCTCCTTAACTCCTATGGGTGCGTAGGGTGTTTCATTGTTCCTCTGCGAGCCTAGGATGGCGGCGACAAGATCTTGTTGCGATGGGTCTTCCTTCATGCATCTGGTGATGTTCTGGTTTTGTTTTTTGCAGTTGTTTTTGTTGTGTTTTCTTAGATTCATTTCGATATTTTTGGTGTGCGATGGTTGTAGGAAAATATCATTAAGGGATCAGAGTTGGTGATTTTGTGTGATGATTGTTGGTTTTTTGTTTTAGCGATTGGTCTTTGCTGTCTTGGTTCAGATTGATTCTGGGTTTTGGGAAATTGGAAACTCTAAAGACCATTATATGTTAGAAATATGTGTACTTTTTTTGCTCAGGTAGTGGAAGGTTTGTAGTTTGATGCGTGGATTCCTCCTAACTTATTCCTTGAGATTTTATATTTGGAAATGAAGTATATCTTCACTTGTGGCTGTGATGTGGAATGTGTTTTCTATTTGTGATTCTGCGTGTTTCTCAAAGTTCTATAGGTTCATGCTATTGAGTATTTTCTTGGGATGTTTATGGTTTTTGTTAGTGTTTGTTTTATCACTGAATTGGATTTGGGTCTGGCCTCAGTGGTCCATAACTTAAGGTTGTTAGAAACTCTTTATCTGCAAGAAGTTGTTCAAGATGTGGTTTAGAGAAATGGATTCTCACAATTTCTTTGCTATTCCTAATCAGATGTTTGAGAGGGTATGGCTTCATCCATCAGTTCTAGGACCATGCACTTTTTCATGGGACAACTAGCCATTCAGTTATGAGATAGTGGAATTTGGAGTTATTGTTTGTTGTTGTTGGGTGGTGCTTCTTTCTTGTAGTGCGTGGTGTTTATGGTCTTGATCTTTTGGTATTTTGGGGATATTTTTATTGTCTAAGTCAATTATGTCATGATGTGATCCTCCTCAAACCATAAAAGGGGATTATTCTAAAAAATAATAATTTTAGATCAATCCTATTGTAGGTTTAAATATCTCTACAAAATAAACTCTTTCAACTAGTGAATATCCATTTCATAAAATTTTATCCTATCTCTTTGAGACTTAATCTATTTTATACAACTTATTTATAAATACCCACTTTTTTCTAACAATGTTTGTTTCTTTACGTATGAGGATAAGATCCCATGTAGAATTTTTATCAATTTTATCTAGTTCATGATCTATATAATTGATCAATTTCTTATGTTTTATAATATCAAAAACTAAACGAGGCTTAATCTATGAGATATGAGATGTTTGGTTATCAATTATTAATAGCCTTCTTGTCCTAACTAGTTTATCCTAACCATAAATTATATTTTATGTATCCAAACTATTATTTAGATTTCGTATTTTAGTTTCTCATTTTAACTATAAACTTATTCATCACTTGTTTATTATAATCAAATTCACTAACATGTGGTTAATTTCATACTTTTTCATTATTTAATTGTTCATGAGTCTATATATTTTCTTCATTAGAGTCTTCAGAAGCTGATTTAGAATTTAAAGATTACATTTATTTTCAATAAAGATAAAATCATAACTCTTGAATAGTTTATATAGAATTTTTTTCTAGAATATGTGGTATTTTCCATTAGATATGTATCCTAGAATGATATCTTCATCAGAATTATTATCAAAACTACCCTAGATTTCTGTTTTAAATTTTTATCAAATGGGAATTACTAATGTCTCTGAAGTAGTTAATAGTTGTTTTTATTTTGTACCAAATTTCATAATATGCGATTTTAAAACTCTATATTAACAAAAACATCTTTCTAATATATAAAAAATATTACAAAACATCTCTCTAGAAAAATATTGACCTTTTGGACTTTAAAAACATATTTCTTCCAATTTATACAAAATTACTATTTATTATCCCCAAAACAGAATCCTATTAGGGAGTGTAAGGAGTTATGTATTTATTCATTATTATATATTAAAAAATATACGATTTGAAATCATTCCCAGTAAACTCCCTTCCATTTTATATTCTTTTTTTATTGAATCCCAAACTCCAATACCCTTACCTACTGAAAATTTTAAACATCTCTACTACCTATGATTTATTTTTGATAAAAATCATTTGAAATTATTATAAAATTAACAATAAATGTGATGAAGTATAAGACACATATAATTTATTGATTCCTCATTGGTATATATAAATATTAGTGGATTAATTCAAATGGCCCAATTAATCTGATTTTTACTCTTTTATGTATTCCCTATATCATATTCCTCTTTTAGTAGGAGTTAGACATAATATCTTTATCTGTTATTAATTATTATATATCTATAATAGCATTATATCTTGATATCATTATTATATTATTATACACAATACGTACAAGTCTCTTATACTAATATTGTTTCATCTTTTTCACCGTGGTAGTAAGAATTTCTTAGATCACTAATTTTAAATTGATTCCTGCTTATTATTTCACCTTTTGTAATTATCCTTTTATATTTCATAATATTTATTAAGAAAAAATATATTTTAAAGATTAAATTATTTCCTTTACCATATATTAGCCTCACACTCATGAAGCTATGGTTGATCCCATCAATAAACAATAAATCTATAGATTTCAACTTTTGAGGTTCAATTTTAGTAGACCCGATTCCATTAATATTCAAATAGATTTAAATTGAAGAATTCAAAACTCCAAAATTTTGTTCTTAAATATTATTTAAGATATTTATGTCTTCAAAAATGTGTGACAAAAATACATAATTAATAATCCATGTATTTCTCCTTCTTTGAGTTTTAAAATCCACCTTAGTTAGTAGTAACTTTTATATTTTTCTTCTTCTAAGAGCCTTCCTATTTCTATCATTCTATTTATCTTGTATTGGAATCATGGTAATACATACATAATAAAAGTTACCTATCAATTTAATCCTTTAATATATCTATTATTGTAAATCAAATCTATTTTGGATAAGCAACAGAGATGAATTTCTATTAACATCTTGCTTCTTCTCAAACAAGCTCCTACTATTTACTTGATAAACCCCATCAATTGTTACTTTATTTGATTACATAGAAGTTATTGTTCATACCAAGAAACATATATTTTATTCCCAAATTATCTATATCATAAATAGTATCATTTAAAAATATCCTTCATGGATATTTTTGAGTCTTATTATGAATTCCATCTTTCTATATTAGCACATTTCTATCCATCATTTACTTTGGTTTAAGGTAAGCCTTCCTCAAAAATACTATTTCAATATTATTATTTATAGAAGTAATATTTTAAGATTTTTTCTTAACCAAGTATTTCATATATTAGATTTTATTACCTTCAATATTAGTTGAAACAAATTTATCATTTTATAATATACTAGTGAAATCATTAACCAAGATTGTACATCACACTTCTCAAAACATTGTGAGGGGTATTAATTTATTTCAGTAGACTTATCATAGATATATCCCATTTTTCTAAGAGTTATCTATACTTTATGACACATTTAATTTCTCATATTTAATTTTTTAACTACAATTTTATTTTCAAACTCTTACACAATTGTATATATTTTAGTATGTTTTACTTTGAGAAGCTCTATTTACCAAATATAACCATTTTATTTGTTGTGGAATTTATTTTTTTATTAATTTAAATTTCTAAATCTTTATTAAAGGATTTAATGTCCCTCTTATTTTGTGTTTTCCTATCAAGAAAAAATTTAATCTCAGATTTTAATATGGGTTTAGTGTTGGGTTATTCTCTTTCTTCTCCACTACTAGAGATTTATTCATTCTTTTCAATTTAATCCATGAATTTTTTAAAATTTATAACAAATTATTCATTATAATTACTACTAGATATAGAGTATTCTTCCTCACTCATTATTAACATGCTATTAATTTTTTCTTATTTATGAATTTTAAATATTCCCAATATATTTCTTGATTTATTTAGAATTACTTCATATTATATTTATTCCAGGAAACATCCTATTTATCTTCAAACTTGAAACATTTATTTTTTATAGAGTCATCTATATAGAGGATAATAATTTCCAACATAAAGATTTTTTTGTATATATTCCTTTATAGTTATCATTTACCTTTTTTATAGATAAATCCTATTATCCTCTTACATTTTCCATCATTTTCCTCCTCCTCAGAAGATTTTATAGAGGAATCATCGTTCTATACCTTAATATTGAATTTTTAACGTGTTAGAATCAAATTCACTCCTTTCCCTCTTTCTTGAATATAGTAGAATTAATCATATCATAGTTAAGGACAGTATTATAAAAGTAATCCAACCATATTTCTCATTTATATTTCATAGATGATATATTTTGATCAATATTTCAATAAAATTTGTCATCCAATTATTAATGATTTTTGAGTATTCCAAATAATCACCAAATCTACTGTTGTGACTAACTATCTCATTCACACTATATTATACCCAAAAAATTCTAAAAGAGTAACTTTTATTCAAAAGCCAGTATGACAAAGAACATCAAGCATGTAGTAGAAACAATATCCCATGACATTATGATATATTTATATTTATAATATATTTCAATGAAAAAAAACTAAGTTATATTTCCTTATATTCAAGAAGGACATTTTTCAATAGCTTGTGGTACATAAAAAATAGAGTTTTACTGAACAAAAATATATTGTTAAAATAGTATTATTTAATATAATAAGATATGTCCTAGCCATTTTATTAGAGGTTATGAATATAACAAACTTATGAAAATTTAGGGTTTAACCAATTATAGAATTAACGCATTGGTTACCAATTAATTCGAAATTAATATAACAACCAATTGAATATAAAGGGAATGTTTTTTATATAAAAATATTTTTATGCTCACATAGATGTTTTATTATAATAAATTAAATTAATTTTAATTAGAGAGTGATATTAATTTATTATATATATTATTATTTAAATAAAATATCTTTGAAATCAATCCAATAGATTTGATGAGAATAAGATAAGAAAAAACCCAATATTTCACATAAAAACCTATATTTTTATAAATACACTTTTACTATTTTTAATGGAGAAAATATTTTAAATATATAATAATGAAAAATTTATAAATAATATGTCAAAATAGACATAATTTTTTAAATGGGAACATTAAAATTATCATAGAGTTGATTTTTGGTGTTTTTCTGTGATGATTCATTTTTTAATGAAGAGTTATAAATACTGAATTTTCATTCAATTTTTTTTTTCATATGAAGTATTTATAAGATTAAATTAGATTTTAAATTATTTTTAAAGTAAAATTATATCCATTATAAAATAGTAAATACAATTTAGTTTATTTTAACCAATTTCTCTGTGTAATTGGATATAAAAACTTAGTAAAATTTAGAACATTTTTACTTTTGACACTCGCATTTTAATCGCGTCTGTGGGATTAAATTTATATTAATTTATGTATATTATGTAATTGGAATTTTGAAAAATGGATTCCATATTTGGATTCAAAATAATTTCTAATTTATAATTTTTTAAAATTTGTTTTTGTGTAAAAATATTAGTGAAATTAATTAAAATAATTTACTACAATTTAGAGGAAAATTAGCATAATAAGGGACTAAACCATAAACTCAAGAGAAAAAAAGACCTGTAAACTTTTATAAAATCCATTAGATGACCATATTTAGAACCTACCATAATTATGATCTAATATTTATGATTTTTTTATCTAGTTGACATGAAAAAAATGTGGTTGAATTTCCTTTTAAAAAATTTAAAAGAATTCCACTCCTCCTCCACTATTAAAAGAAACTCACCCCTACAACATATTCACACCTACTATATCATTGGGATCTATTAAACTCTTATCAAATAAAATAACAACATACATACACTAATCTTAGATTCATAAAATTGGGTAGGATGAAAATCAAGGAAGTATTTTGGTGTAAACCAAAAGGAGTTTCCCAAAAATGAGGTAACATTCTTTAATGATCACTTTCATTTTATTTCTTTCTCCACTACTTATATTATACTTATTACATGATTATATAATAACATAAGTACGAAAAATATACTTTTATGTTTTTCTTATGAGGTTTATACCTATATTCATAAACAATTTCATCATATGGGTAATGAACTTACAGTTCGTGTGTATAGTAGACTACCACCTCGGGAAACGTTGATTTTTTATTTTTTACATTACCACTTTTCATGGATAGGAATTATGATGGACACAATATTTTTATATTATATATATATGTGATATTTATAATAACTTTATTATTATTTATATTTTATATAAAACAAAACTTCATTCTTTCCATTTTTAGGGAATATGATAATGTATATAGTGTCAGTGTGGACTACCACCTCCTCCAAGCGGTGTGATTCGTTCACACTATACATGAAACGTATAAAAGACTATTTTAATTATAATATTTCACAAATATGAAATATATGTGATACTATAATTATAATATATATATATAATTTAATTTTCATTATTTTAATAAGGAAAATAAATGAAAGCAGTATTCATGTGTACGTATGACCTACCGTCTCCATGAACGGTACATTTCATTTCTTATCTACAAAATTTATGGATTATTTTAAATACATGTATAAAGAATATATATTATAATTTAGTATTGTATTAAATTCCTTATATGACCAAATAATGATCTAATTAATATGAACAACAACTAAAAACTCCAAACATACTTGAAAAACTAAATAATTAACACCTGAAATAGTGTAAATAATGAATGATTGTTAACAAAATATTAATAAGATGTTATAAAAATATCATATATGAAATTATAAATATTATTATAGTTTTTTTATAATTTATTTACATGTTTAAAACCATTATACAAAAAGTTAAATTATTTTCACCCAAAATGAAATGGAAAGTAAGGGATTCTTGTCTCACTTTTTTCATCCATGAGGTATACACCATTTTCACCACTTATTTGTTTTATGTGGTGTATATAATTACCCTATTGTATTTTATTTCATAAATAAATATATCTTCCTAATATTTAGAGTTTCATTTGAAAGTATTTCTTTCATGGGGATTATAGTTAAAAAGTAACCAAGTAGTAAGGGACTTCATCTCAATTTCTATTCTTTGAGACATAATTTATTGGTATGAAACTAGTTTCTCATATATGGTGTAAATACTGGCACTGTGACATATAATATCATTTTTATTTAATTATTCATGATATTTTGAGTTTAAAATTGAATTATATCATCAAAGTGGATTTTAATTAAGCGTTACCAAATGGAAAATAATTTCATAACACAATTTTTTTTCTTTGGGTTATATTACCTCTGGGTTGTCAATAATATTATAAGATTATGTGTGTAATAAATTTTCAATATCTATTATTTTATTTACACATTTTATTATTATTTAAATTTTACACACACAATCCATTCATTTTTTATTTTGTTATCAATTTTATTGTTTTTTCAAGGGTTTACTTCACAATCTCATTTTGTTCGGGTTTATTTACACATGAATTTACATTAAAAAAAATTATTAGATAATTGTTCAATAAACACATTCATTATCCCATACTATAGTTATTCATGACCTTTTCAGAAAATACTACCATTTTTACACTCTTTGGTTCTAAGATTGTTATATAAAATGTTTTTATGAAATCCCGACTTCATTTCCATCTTTAGTCGGAGAAACAATTTTCTTCTAAAACCCGACTTTATAAAAAAGATTTAATTTTTTTAAAAATTAAAAATGATTTATTAATGAAATTTTCAATGTTTTTCATCTTTTATAAATGTTTTCAAAGGAACGTTCTTATCTATTTCTAATCAAGGAACTTTTCTATCCTTTTTTCCATGAAAAAAGGAATGTTCTATTTACCTTGTACGACATGAATAAATTTACCTAACATCATTTATTTGAAGATCACTATGTAATTTTAAAATCATACATTTTAAAGAAATATTTTAAAATTTTATTTTAAAATTAAATTGTTGTAAAAATGTTTTAAAAAATAAAATGGAAATTTTCCTCAAGAATTAGTTTAAACTATCTTTTTATAGTATTTATATTCATCAATGAGAAAAACCATTTATTTTAACTTCACTTGGGATATGTTGTATTGACATTGTCCTTATTCTTCCATTGTATGGTTTATAATTTATTTAGCCAATTAGAGTATTGACATAAACTTCCTTGATTCATTTATTATTCCCCTTGAAATATTTAATTTTATATGATCATTGAACATTGAATTTCCACTAATTATCCATATAATTTACCATTTCTATGTTCATTTCCTAAATAATATAAAATTTTTACATACGTTTTTTACTTCGATAATTATTTTATTTTCTATTAAAATGTTAATAAATCCATACCCTTTATCCAGTATAGATATTTGATAAGGCATATTATTTATTCAATATAAGGAATATGTTGGACAAGCAGTGATGAGTGGGGATGAGACTTTATATAGACGTTTGATGCATCAATTGGTTATCATGAGACAAATTTGTTGTTAAAATTAAATAGGTTTCTACTTATAGTTTTAAATCATCTTGTGAAAGGAAATGATGGTATCCGATTTTATATACCTCAAAAATGATGTCCAATAATTAAAAATTACCTTAATTTTGAGTCATTATTCATTATCCATGAGATTTTTCCTACTACAAAGTATATTGATGCATTTCATTACCAGTTTATTGATAAAATATAATTTTTGTTTTAGTATTTTACATTTCGATATTGATTTTTCCTTATCTATTTATTTAAATTTCATGTGTTATTAGTTATTTAACTTTCCATATTTTCTATGCACTTCTTTCATAGTTTATTGATTACATGGAATTTGTATTTAGTGTTTTATCATGTCGTAATGATTATTATCATTGGTTCATTATTGGTTTAGTTATAAATTACCTTTAGTGAGGATTTGAGGTCACCTTTATTTCATTTCATTTCCCAATATTCCATTAAGTGTACTAAGAGATATATTCATACATTATATGGAATAAATTTATCCTCCAAAGAAAGAAAAAAATTATGTTTTAATTAGTGTATTAATTTTTAATAAAATAATTATCTATATATCTGGTTTACCAAGACCACTAAACTCTTTGGTTCTTCAAGATTTCATTCCTTATAATAATTCCAATGTAATGGTAGTAGATACCAGCTCGGGGATCTGAGGGTTAGGTCACAATAGTTGGTATCAAAGTGAGGTTTAGTAGAAACAATGAGAGATAGATTCAATAAATCATGGTTTTGGGAATAAAACCATAAGGTATAATTTGGGGATATGTTTATAATAATATCCTAATGTTTTGGTTAGATAGATATTATGCAGTTTTACTAGAAATAAATTCCTACAAGGATACTAAAGTTGGATGTTCTTAGGGGAAAAATGTACCTAGGGGTAACAACTCTGACAAGGTGTTTCAGGCCTAACTTAAGTTTAACCTGGTATATGAAAATATTCTTTACTGCACACCGGGTTTGACACTCCTAGGGCCTATGATTAGAATAATTCACTTTTTATTTACAACCCATTATAATGGATTTGGATAGATAATGAAAATGAATGATCTAGGTTGAATCTTAGACAAAGGAAGGAATTTTGTTGAAATAAAACAGATAATGTATGTGTATTGAGGTTTTATTTAAAACCATAGTGAAAATTTTTATTTAGTTATTAAACATATTTCAAGATATTCCAACATATTTTTATTATAAATTATAATAATATAATTTAAAAAAGGGAAAACCTATATTACAAGTTACAAACCATCATATCCTACAAGGATGTGGGACATAAACCCATGAATAAAGGATTATAAGGGTTTAATTCCAACCACTAACCTACAAAAAGTCCTGTTTAATATTTCATTGTACTTAGTTAAAATATTAGATGAATTGATATTAATGTTGAACAATTAGTGTTAATATTTAGTTTTTTATATTAATCAATTAACAATATTGTATTTTGAGAACAATTAAAGATAAATAGATATACTTTTCACTCTTTTATGGACCTTAATATCCATTAAAAAGTTATTTTAGTGCTTCAAGAATCAAAGTTAATTTTTGGATATCAATTTATTGAATTATGGTTTGAAATATAATTTGATCATAGAAAAAAAAGATGAAATTATTCATATGAAATTGAAACCTATAAAGTAGTCATATTTCCTTATATTCATATCCAATAAACATTAGGAAAATGATCAGAAATAATTTTTTTATCATAATACCTTACTTTTTTATTGAATTGATCATCTTCTAAGTCATCAAAGATTTATGTCTTTGAGTCCCTCAACTTCCATTGATCATTAAATTATTTGTGACTGACGACCTTAATAAATCCCTATTAATATTTATTATTTTCCTCCATGGGAGTATCTCCACATTCCACTAATGTTCTATTTCGTAGAGACCTATTTATATGTAATTCCATGTGACATTTTTACTTCTCATTCTCTCTTATTAAGAAGATATTTTATTAACACTTTGTATGACGTCAAATTTCAATAATGGAATTTAGAAATATAAATCCTTTAACTACTAGGATTTATTTTACCTTTGGAGGATACATTTTAATTAAGGTGGGGTGAATGTAATTCCCTAAAAATTAAAAAGGAGTGACTTTTATTCGATAATGTCTATGACACACAATCCCATGCATGTAATAGAAAATAATATCCCAATAATTTAAAATATATTTTCTATTTATAATATTTTATATATATTTCAATTCCCAAAAACCCAAAGTTATCTTTACTTACACACAAGAACTGCCTTGTTCGATATCTTTCCCTACACATAATTCTGAGTTTTACAGAATAACAATATATTATTAAAATGTTATTGTTTTATATAATAATATATAACCTATCCATTAAATTAAAATTTATTTATAGTATTTAATAAATTATAAAAATATATGATTTATAAAAATATAAAATTAATTTATTGGTTCAAAATTAATTAGAAATGAATATAATAACCAATTGAATATAAAGGGAATGCTTTTATAGAAAACTATTTTTATTCTCACAAAGATGTTTTATCCAAATATAATAAAATATTTTCTATTAGTAAGTGATATTAATGTAATATATATATTATATTAAATAAAATATTTTCAATATTCATCCAATATATTTTATAAGCATAAGACAAGAACAAACCCAATGTTTCACATAAAAATCTATATTTTTATAAATGCTATTTTACCTCTTTTTAATAGGTAACATATTTTAATTACAATTTTTGAAAATTTTAGATATTTATGGGTCAAAAGAAAATTAATTTTTTAAATTTAAACATAAAATTAATCTTATGGTTAATTTTTAGTGCTTTTGATGAGGTTTTATTTTTTAATGAACAGTGAAAATATTGAATTTTAATTCAAAATGTCAGTTTCATATTATTTATTTATATAGTTAAATTATATTTTAAATTGGTTTTTAAGTAAAATTATATAAATTAGAAAAAAATGAATCCTATATAGTTCATTTAAATCAATTTCAAGATGAAATTGGATAGAAAAACTTAACAAATTTGTGGACATTTTTACTTTAAAACACGCATTATCGTCACATTAGTGGGATTAAATTTAAATTAATTTCTTTCAATTAGGTTATTGAAATTTTGAAAAATATATTCCATATTTGGAATAATTATAATTTATAATTTCTAAAAATTTCAAATTATTATTTTAAAAAAACTATGAGTGAAAGTAATTAAAATTAATTACAACGATTAAGAGGAATATTAGCTTAACAGGGAACTAAACCTTATACTTAAGAGACAAAAATGACGTAAAAAATTTATTTTTGGTCCATATTTTTACCATATAAAACCTTTTATAAAGTATAGACTATAAATGGATTCACATTACATGAGAAATAGGTGGGTGGAATTCCCTTTTAAAATATTCACAAGATATTCACTCCTCCTCCACTATAAAAAGGCTCTCAAACCTCCCAATTATTCACAAATATCAAGACATATAGATCATATAAACTCTAATAAAATAATATCAAATCATCCATATCCTTATCCTAGAATCCCAACCTTGGGAATAAATAAAAACAATATATTATTTTTGTATAAACCAAAAGTAATTACCCAGAAATGAGGTGAAAATTTTCAATGATCACTTCCATTTTATTTCCATCTCTAGTCCTTAGATTTTACTTATTATATTATTATATAATATTATATGTATCCAATATTTATTTTTGGGTGGTAGCCTCTCTAGGGTCTCCTGTGCCACAACGTTAGTGCTCATACCGAAGGTTAGAGACCTCTCCTCTCTCTCACACTATAGACTGGTGAGTATGTGTAATTTTCCCTACAAGATCCTGACCAGTATAATCAACTTGAGGTTTTCCAAACTCCTTCCTCAGTGGACCTCTATTGAAGAACAAGTCTTTGTTAAGGGTTGATCAATACAAGGGGCCATTAGCATGGCCCAAGAACTTATGAGAGATATTAACACAAAGATTCATGTCTTTAATATGGCCATCAAATTGGATATGAATGAGGCCTATGATAGAATAGAGTGGGGATTCATTAATAGAGTCTTTTCAGTTATAGTCTTCTCTCATAAGGCCTTAGATCACATTTTTAGATGTTTTAGCTCCTCTTGGATGGGTGTGTCCTTTACGGAAAAGACTCATGGATTTTCAAGGCCACCTGAGGGCATCGGCAGGGAGACCTAATCTCACCCAACATCTTCATTATTACTTAGGACACACTTATCCTTCTCATTAACACGGGTTTATCCAATGGTGACTTACTCCCTTATCGTAGAAAGTTGAACCTCCTTCCAATTTCACATCTGATGTTCACGGATGACACTTTTATTTTCATCAATGGTGGATGGAGATCTGTTAATGTAATTAAGAAAATTCTTGAGGAATACTGTTACTGGAGTGGGAAGGTTGTCAATAATTCTAAAAGTAACCGTTACATCTCCAATATGTGTATACCTAGCAGAGATTCTTCTATTTGCAGCAGGCTTGATATGCACCATGGGTCCTTTACTATGGATTACCTTGGAACCCCAATTTCTTTAGGGAGACTTAGGATTCGAGACTTCGACCATATTTTGAGTAAGATCACAGGGAGGGTCCTTAACTAGAAGAACCACTTATTTTCATTCAAGGGATGGATCGCTTTGGTTAATAGTGTTTTGTCAGCCATCCCCATTCATGAAATGGCCTCTACTATTGTGCCAAAATGAGTTATCAGGACCATTGTTAAACTATTGGCTCACTTTGTGTGGGATTCTCTTTCTGAGGGGAAGCGTCACTGGGTTTCGTGGAAGGAAATGCAAAGCTAATATAGGAGAGGGGGAGTTGAAGTGAGGATCCATGATTATACGCTGCACTGTATGCAAGCCAAGCTGGAATGGGAAGTGATCGAAGGGAAAAATCTATGGGGGAAGTCCACATCCTTCTGGTGGGTGGGGGAAGAGGAGTACAATGGCAGTATTGGTTCTCCGTTCTGGTCTAGAATTTATCCTATCATCAACACCCTGAAACCACACTCCCGTTGGATTGTGTGTGTTGGAAAGATCCTCTTCTGGAGGCATAATTGTGTTGGCACTATGTTGGGATTTCTAGGATGCCCGACCCCCTTGAAAAACTTTAAAGAAGCCAGTATCTACCCCTCATTTACCAAAGTTTTTCTGGACACAGAACAACAGGAGATCCTCGACTCAATTGGTATTAACACAGACCTAGAAACATGCATATTCACTGGTGCCTCCACGGGGCACTTCCCTTCCAAGGATTATCGAAGGCTCTCGGCTTTGCAGGATGTAAAGACCCATAAAATTCAATGGAAATTTTTTCTTAATTTTCTTTGGAATTTTACAAGAACGCGGTTTCTGACGGCACCTAATTCCGAGGCCCGGAGTGCCCAGAATCAATTTCCGAAGTTTGGCTCGGGTACGTTCAGTGAACGAACGAGCGGGAATTTCTAACTTTTGATCCGGTGCTCGGAATTGAAATCCGAGGACACCGATGAACTAACAGCACCGTTATTCGATTAAGGTGACCTTTTCCGAGGTTGCGTTTTATGCGAGACGACAGTTAGTTTTGGGAGAAATTATAAGAAGTTAAATAAAAATGTGGAAACACATTTTATTTTTATTTTGTTGGTTAACATCTCCCAAAGGGAGTTAAAGGTGGGACCCACATCCACTTAACCTCCCTTTGGAGTATTAAGTGTGGTGGGGACCACATGAACCCCAACTACTCATCTTCTCTCAAAACTCCCCAATAACTCCCTTTTGAAATGAACTTGACAACTTAGCTTATTAAATGGGTTGAGTTGTATTTTTTTTTCAAACCTTTGAATTTCAAAAGGTTTGGTTGAGTAAATAAAATAAGCCCTTAGCTTATTTTATTTGTTTAGAATTCTCTATCCTCTTGAGAGATTTTGAATCCTTATTCTTCTTCTTCTTAAAGCTTGACGAAGAACGCGAAGAACCTTCGAGCTCCGACGAAGAACGCTGCTCCTCTCTTCTTCATAGCTGGTTGTTTCCGAAGATCGACGACGTCTTCCGTGTCAATGAAAGGGAACGCCGCTTCCTCCTCGGACATCCTTCATCTGCTTACGAAGATTCGCCAACGACGTACCTCTTCGTCAACGGATTTGACGAACGATTACCGTGACGCCCGACCTCCGCGACGTTGTCTTCTGCGGGTCGTTGACAATCATCGATCTTGAAGCCAAGGTAGGGGTTGTTGTTGATTATTTATTTATTCTCGTTCTTGGTTCTAGCATGACAAATTTGAGGATAATTATTTATGCGTTATCGTCTAACGAGAGGGGGGTCGAACCGCACAAACACGGCCGAATTCCCCCTCCCTTGTTCTTGATTTTTATTATTTTCTTGTGGATGAACGAGATGGCGTGGTGCCGTCGCACCACGCGGAAATTCACACGGATGTATTGCGTGGCACCGTCGCAGCGCACCGTGGATGGATCATCATGAACGCGACGCCGTCGCGCCGCGTCGAAGAGAGTTTAAGGCTCCGCGGCCGGAGTGGGGCCGAGGCGGAAGGGCACAGTGCCGAAGCACCGTGCCGGACGACGAAAGCCACGGCCGGTTCCGGGCCGCGGCGGGACGTGATGACCGGCGGACAGCCGCGCCGCCGGTGCCGGAAAAAGGAAGAGGACCGGCCCATGCCCGTCCTGTTGAGAGGAAGCCGGCCGGCCAGGTCGGGCCGGCCGGGACGGTGCTAAACCGGGGGAATTAAATTCCCCCGGGAAGTTATTTTGGTCCCCCATAATAAAGGGGAGCCAGTTTCATAAAGGGGGGCAGGCGGCCCCACCATTTCCCTCAGGGTAGGCCCCCACGAGGGGGGCCGGTTTCTCCAAAGGCGCGGCTAAAGGCCGCGCCGCCAACTAAAAAGAAGCGGGGGCCTTGCCCCCCGCGCGTGGCACCGAGCGGCGCCAGGCCGCACCGCCGTGCCGGGTCGGACCTGGGTCGGTTCGACCCTGTTCGGCCCGACCTAGGGGGGGTGGGTCGGGCCGGGTCGGCCCGGACCCAGACCCCCCGTTTTCGAAACAACTTCGGTCTTTTGGCCATAACATGAGCCACGGAACTCCGATTGACGAACTGTCAGCGGTAATGCGATCCTTGGATCGAGAAGGTCGATTCGTTATATCGCACTCAGAGTTTCGGAATACTTTGAGTTCGGCCGGGTTGGTTCGAACACGAAACCAACCGGGCCCTCGGGGAGGAAACACTCATATCTTGAGCTACGGACGTCCGATTGACGTGCCGTCAGCTTTTTTCTGTTCCTCCTAGTAAGACGGATCTTTTGGCATTCCCCGAACGAGGTTTGGATGCAGGTGGAGTATGACTGGGTTGGTTTTTCCTTAAAACCCAACCGGGCCCCTGGGACGAAAAAGCCAATAACTCTCAGATCGGGCGTCCGATCGACGCGCCGTCTGTTGCGTTGAGTACCTGTTGACGATATGGAACTTTTGGATACATCAACTCTGGACTTTGTGACAGTTGATGTATCAGCCTCTCGGCTCGTGGAGCGGACCCTCCTGAACGAGCTTGCTGTGTGCGGGAACCCTAGTGCTGGCTGCGACTGTGACTACTACTGCTACTGCTACTGCTACTGTGACTGCGACGACGATAGTACAGAGATTCTGTGTGGATTCGACGACGACTACAACACTCAGCGATCCTATGTGGATCAGTGCTACAGGTCATGTGTGGGCCCGATCCTGTGTGGGTCTTTGCGCTCAGCGGTCCGGTGTGAACCAACGCCTACAGGTCCTGTGTGGGCCCGATCCTTTGTGGGTCTTTGCGGGGGTTAGTTACCTATCGATACTTCGTGGGTCCGATGACTTAGATAGATCATAGATCATATTTATCGTCTTTCGAAAAAGTATACCTGTGTAAGCTGAAACCTCTTGCTTTCCTGTGTGGATTGTGTTGTGCTATCCTATGTGGATTTCATTTTTCTTTCCTGTGTGGGATACGTATACTTTCCTGTGTGGACTGAGTTGTACTTGGGCACGGAGGTTGGAGCGTATTGAAATTGATGACTTAGGTATATGTATGGGCATATACCAAATCAGTATCGGTTGTTACTTCGTGTTTGTATCTCACCTTTGTGGTTTATCCTTTGTGGATTTTGGAGACCTTCAGGGGTCTCGGGGTCCCTACTGAGTAGCTTATACTCACCCCTGCACGGGCTATGCCCGCACTATGTTGTGTTGGTTGCAGACGACGGACATCGTTGATCTTGGCTGAGGCTTGCAGAGCAGGACGGTACCTGGAGGTGGACCACTGGGCGGGACGTGTTCGGAGCAGACGGCGGGACCCGAGGAGCAGTGGAGCTATCTATACCCACCCTTCAGGTGGGATTTCCAATGGACAGCTCGGAGTAGCGGCTTTTACTTTACAGTTGCTGTTTTCACTTTCGAGTTGTACTTTACATTCAGTTTGGGTTTGTATACTGGCCCATTTACTTTTCCGCACTTTCAGTTGTACTCTGTTTTCACTTAGTGTTTACTTTCTGCTTTCTCACTCTGTGGTGTTTGTTTACTTTTCAAAGGCAATTCATTCCCTTTTTACTGGGATTTACGCCTTGGTGCTAGTTTCCAGCCCCTGGCCTATGGAAGGCGGGCTTGGGGTAGTCACGGCACGGGCCCCGATGGCGGGTCGTGAAAAATTGGTATCAGAGGAGTTCGGTTCTACCGCGAACTCTGATCTTTTTTATGTGAAGCAATAATGTTTAGCGTATTGAGTGTGGTTATCAGTCCAGGGAGTCCAGTGTTGGTGCAGCGGCCGACGTATCCGTACACCAGGACCCTGACTTCTGATTTCTGACTTAATACACGAAAAAATTGATTGTGTGTGTGTTTCAAAGTTTTCTTTGTGATTACTTTATATCAGCTCACCAGGTATACTGTTCTGACCGTGGCGCACCTGTTTCCTTTTCAGGATGGCCCCACGACGGTAGCTAGCTAGGGTTCCGAGGGTCGAGTGTGACGACAGCCCACCGAGCGACGAGGCCTCAGTGCAGGGCCCTCTGTCAGCAGTGGCACCGTCGGTAGCTCTACCCGCCGAGCCACCGATACTTCCAGCACCAGCCGCTGACGATGCACATCGCCTCAGCGCACTGCATGAGTTTCAGCACCAGCGACCACCCAGGTTTCACGGGGAGACGGATCCCCAGGTAGCCAAGGACTGGCTGGAGGCAGTGGTACGTGTGTTTAGGCTAGTGAGGACACCAGCAGACCTCATGGCGATCCTCAGTGCGAGTCTACTACACGCACCAGCCGGACGATGGTGGGGCTTGATGCTCTAGGTGCACGATGAGGCATCTCTTCTATGGACGGACTTTGAGAGCCTCTTCCGCTCGGAGTTCGTCCCAGCCACCCTTCGTGTGGTGCGTATCTAGGAGCTTCTTCAGCTGCGGCAGGGCAGCATGACGGTCGCTCAGTACTCGGCGAGATTTACTGATCTCTCGCGCTACTCAACCGACATGGTACGGGACCCATTCTTCCAGGCCCGGACCTTCGAGCAGGGTTTGAGACACGAGATCAGGGCATCGCTGATCTCCCTTAGCATAGCGACTCAGACAAGAGTACTGGAGCGGGCCCTTTTGATCGAGAGCTTCCTTGCCGAGTCTACACCAGCGCCGAGACCCACCGCAGGGTGGTACGTGGCAGAGTCATCTGCAGCAGCCAGTCGACGGATGACTCTGGGGTCCAGGCAGACCAGACCTTCAGGCAGACGACCTCAGGACACTGGCTCAGTAGTGCGGGGCACACATCGAGGAGCCCGTCTTTCGAGAGGCAGGCAGTGCTACTCGTGCGGCGGGCAAGGCCACATGGCTCGTGACTGCCCGACCCGCCATGCCGAGGAGCAGAAGACGGTTGAGGGACCACCGAGGCAGAGGCATAGGGTCAACCGTGGCGGTCCGCAGGGAGGAGGCGGACGAGGCAGAGGAGCTGGCCGAGCAGCAGGTGGTGGGCGACGCTTTGAGGCTCTTCCACCACCACCACCAGGAGGTCCACCCCGACCACAGGAAGCAGGCGGGCAGAGACAGGCACAACTCCAGGCAGCAGAGGCCTACGACCACGGCGCACCCAAGATGATTCGAGGTACTATCTGTGTCTATTCCACCCTTGCTGCAGTTCTTATAGACACAGGAGCGAGTCACTCTTTCATAGCCGCTGCCCTTGTTCGGAGCTCGGAGATTCCGACAGAGCCGTTGGCTCGATCCTTACAGCTAGAGACTCCTATGGAAGTAGACTCGATGATTACGCACTGGTGCCGGCAGTGTGAGACTACTCTAGGAGGCGAGAGCTTCAGCTGGGATCTTCTTGTAGCAGCGTCGAGGCCTTACGACGTCATCCTGGGCATGGATTGGCTATCTACGGTCCATGCGCAGATTGACTGTTTTAGGTGCAAGGTGTGATGTGTACGCACCAACGGGAGCAGGTTCACCTTCACCGGCGAGAAGGGAGCCTTTGCAGCACAGGATGGACTTCTGCAGAGGAGATGATAGCCCATTACTCATCAGTTGGCTAGCCTCATCCTTAGAGCAGTTGACGTGCGGAGTCCTAGTTTTCCTGCAGTGGTGGATCAGTTTGCGGACGTTTTTCCCGACGACGTTCTAGGTCTACCTCCTCGCAGAGAGGTAGACTTTTATATTGACTTGTACCCCGGGACAACCCCGATATCCAATCCAGTATATCGGATGGCCCCCTACGAGCTTCGGGAGCTACGGGTACAATTGGAGGACTTTCAGGGCAAGGGGTTCATCCGAACCAGTGTTTCACCCTGGGCTTCCTCGATATTGTTCGCCAAGAAGGCGGACGGGAGCTTGCGACTTTGTGTTGACTATCATCGCCTGAACCAGGTGACAGTGAGGAACAAGTATTCGCTACCGAGAATTGATGACCTCTTTGATTAGCTCAAGGGAGCACGGTGGTTCTCGAAGATAGACCTCCAGTCAGGCTATCATCAGCTCAGAGTCAGAGACGAGGACGTGCAGAAGACGACCTTCAGATGTCGGTATGGCCACTATGAGTTTTTGGTTATGCCTTTCGGCGTAACCAATGCTCCAGCAGTGTTCATGGCCCTCATGAACAGGATCTTTCAGCCATACCTTGATCAGTTTGTCGTGGTCTTCATTGACGACATTCTGATTTACTCTACGACTGAGGAGGAGCACGTATACCACATGCGAGTTGAACTAGACACACTCCGAGAGCACCATCTTTATGGTAAGCTCTCGAAGTGCCAGTTCTGGATACGTGAGGTCCACTTCTTGGGACACGTTATATCTGAGGCGGGAGTTGTAGTGGATCCTGTGAAGATCGAGGCTGTGTTAGCATGGGAGCCACCCAGGAGTGTGACTGAGGTTCGGAGTTTCTTGGGGCTAGCTAGATACTATCGGAGATTCGTGCCAGACTTCTCTAGAGTTGCAGCACCACTCACAGCTTTGACGAAGAAGGGGAAACCCTTCGTGTAGTCAGACAGTTGTCAGCAGAGCTTCCAGGAGCTGAGACAGAGATTGACCAGCGCACCTATCTTGAGGTTGCCTGAGGAGGGAGTAGGGTACGTAGTCTACTGCGATGCATCAGGGACCGGACTCGGATGTGTTCTGATGCAGGAGCGGGCAGTTATCACCTATGGATCGCGTCAGTTGAGGCCGCTGGAGCAGAACTACGCTACCCATGACCTGGAGTTAGCAGCAGTGGTCTTCGCTCTGAAGACATGGCGACATTACCTGATGGGCGAGCGCTTTACAGTCTTCTCTGATCATCATATTCTCAGGTATATCTTCTCCCAGAAGGACCTGAACCTGAGACAGCAGCGATGGCTCGAGTTCCTCCAGGACTATGACATTGAGATAGTCTATACTCATGAGAAGGGGAACGTAGTTGCTGATGCCCTCAGCAGGAGGACGGGCATTCAGCTACGTGAGGAGGCGACGAAGCAGCTAGCCTCTTTGCAGATATCCTTCATGGATAGAGATGGAGCAGCCTTCCTTCAGTCTCTCACAGTCACCCCTCCACTACTGTTGCGGGTCAGAGAGGCACAGCGTGAGGATGCTGACTGTGAGACACGGCGTGCACAGATATCCTCGGGACAGGAACCTAATGGTTTCTCCCTTGGAGCAGAGCACGACATCCTTTTCAGAGGACGTACCATGGTACTAGTCGCTTTGCGAGAGGAGGTGATGAGAGAGTTTCACACTTCTCCTTTGGCCGTACATCATGGAGTGGCGAAGATGTACCAGGATCTCAGACGACAGCACTGGTGGCCGGGCATGAAGAAGGCAGTAGCAGAGTTCGTTTCTTGATGCCTCACCTACTAGCAGGTGAAGGCAGAGCATCAGGTACCAGTTGGCTTGGTACAGCCCTTGGAGGTCCCGGAGTGGAAGTGGGACGACATATCTATGGACTTCGTGACTGGACTTCCACGCACTTCCAGAGGTCACGACTCCATCTGGGTGATTGTTGACCGACTCACCAAGTCGGCACACTTCTTACCCATCAGAGAGCAGGGCTCAGTGGAGAGCTTGGGACGTCTCTACATTCAGGAGATTGTGCGGATCCACGGTGTGCCATCATCTATCGTCTCCGATCGAGATGCTCGCTTTACTTCCCGGCTTTGGAAGGGGTTACAGGAGGCGTTCGGGACGCAGTTACGTCTGAGCACAACCTTTCACCCTCAGACGGATGGTCAGACGGAGAGGACCATTCAGACTCTCGAGGACATGCTCCGTGCATGTGTCCTCGACTTTGGTCGCAGCTGGGAGGACCACCTACCCTTGGTGGAGTTTCAATAAAACAACAGCTACCACTCCACCATCGGGATGGCACCGTACGAGGCGTTGCACGGCCGACCATGTAGATCTCCTTTATGCTGGACAGACCCTGGGGAGTCAGCACTTGTGGGACTAGAGATGGTCCAGGCGACGACAGAGAAGGTCCAGGTCATCCAAGAGCGGATGAGGACAGCTCAGAGCCGGCAGAAGTCATACGCTGACAGGAGGTGGAGGCCACTGGAGTTCGTGGATGGCGACCACGTCTTCTTGCGGGTCTCACCTCGACGTGGTATTCCGAGATTTGGCCGAGGCGGCAAGTTATCTCCGCGCTTCATCGGACCCTTCCAGATCCTCAGCAGGATTGGCGAGGTGGCTTATCGCCTGGCTCTACCACCTCAGTTGCACCGGGTGCACGACGTCTTCCACGTATCTCAGCTGAGGAGATACGTGCACGACCCGATGCACATCATTGACCATGGGGAGCTTGACGTTGACGATGGGGCGACTTTTACGGAGATTCCGGTGGAGATCGAGGATCGACAGGAGCGGGTACTACGTGGATGATCGATGCCTCTAGTGCGCATCAGATGGCAGCACGGGAATTTCCAAGAGAGCACTTGGGAGCGGGAGGCTCAGATTCATGCTCAATACGCTCATTTGTTTCCCTAGTTTTTGATGTATCTTTACGGGGACGTAAGCCCTGAGGTGGGAGTAATGTAAAGACCCGTAAAATTCAATGGAAATTTTTTCTTAATTTTCTTTGGAATTTTACAAGAACGCGGTTTCTGACGGCACCTGATTCCGAGGCCCTGAGTGCCCGGAATCAATTTCCGAAGTTTGGATCGGGTACGTTCAGTGAACAAACGAGCGGGAATTTCTAACTTTTGATCCGGTGCTCGGAATTGAAATCTGAGGACACTGATGAACTCGCAGCGCCGTTATTCTCTTAAGGAGACCTTTTCCGAGGTTGCGTTTTATGCGAGACGACAGTTAGTTTTGGGAGAAATTATAAGAAGTTAAATAAAAATGTGGGAACACTTTTTATTTTTATTTTATTGGTTAACTTCTCCCAAAGGGAGTTAAAGGTGGGACCCACATCCACTTAACCTCCCTTGGGAGGATTAAGTGTGGTGGGGCCCACATGAACCCCAACTACTCATCTTCTCTCAAAACTCCCCTATAACTCACCTTTTAAATGAACTTGACAACTTAGCTTATTAAATGGGTTGAGTTGTATTTTTTTTTCAAACCTTTGAATTTCAAAAGGTTTGGTTGAGTAAATAAAATAAGCCCTTAGCTTATTTTATTTGGTTATAATTCTCTATCCTCTTGAGTGATTTCAAAGCCTTATTCTTCTTATTCTTCAAGCTTGACGAAGAACGCGAAGAACCTTCGAGCTTCGACGAAGAACGCCGCTCCTCTCTTCTTCGTAGCCGGTTGTTTCCGAAGATCGACGACGTCTTCCGTGTCAACGAAAGGGAACGCCGCTTCCTCCTCGGACTTCTTTTGTCGGCTTACGAAGATTCTCCAACGACGTACCTCTTCGGACGTACCTCTTCGTCAACGGATTTGACGAACGATTACCGTGACGCCCAACCTCCACGACGTTGTCTTCCGCGGGTCGCTGACGATCATCGATCTTGAAACCAAGGTAGGGGTTGTTGTTGATTATTTTTTTATTCTCGTTCTTGGTTCTAGCATGACAAACGTGAGGATAATTATTTATGTGTTATCGTCTAACGAGAGGGGGGTCGGACCGCACAAACACGGCCGAATTCCCCCTCCCTTGTTCTTGATTATTATTATTTTCTTGTGGATGAACGAGATGGCGTGGTGCCGTCGCACCACGTGGGAATTCGCACGGATATATTGCGCGGCGCCGTCGCGCCGCGCCGTGGATGGATCATCATGAACGCGACGCCGTCGCGCCGCGTCGAAGAGAGTTGAAGGCGCCGCGGCTGGAGCGGGGCCGCGGCGGAAGGGCACGGTGCCGACGCACCGTGCCGGATGACGAAAGCCGCGGCCGGTTCCGGGCCGCGGCGGGACGTGATGACCGGCGGCCAGCCGCGCCGTCGGTGCCGGAAAAAGGAAGAGGACCGGCCCATGCCGGTCATATTGAGAGGAAGACGGCCGGCCAGGTCAGGCCGGCCGGGACGGTGCTAAACCGGGGGAATTAAATTCCCCCGCGCAGTTATTTTTGCCCCCCATAATAAAGGGGCCCCGGTTTCATAAAGGGGGGCAGGCGGCCCCCCCATTTCCCTCAGGGCAGGCCCCCACGAGGGGGGCCGATTTCTCCAAAGGCGCGGCTAAAATCCGCGCCGCCAGCTAAGAAGAAGTGGGGGCCTTGCCCCCTGCGCGTGGCACCGAGCGGCACCAGGCCGCGCCGCCGTGCCAGACCGCACCGCCGGACGGGCCGGGTCGGTCCCGGGTCGGCCCGGACCCGAACCCCCCGTTTTCGAAACAAATTCGGTCTTTTGGCCATAACTTGAGCCACTGACCTCCGATTGATGAACCGTCAGCGACAATGCGATCCTTGGATCGAGACGGTCGATTCGGTATATCACACTCAGAGTTTCGGAATACTTTGAGTTCGGACGGGTTGGTTCGAACACGAAACCAACTGGGCCCTCGGAGCAGAAACACTCATATCTTGAGCTACGGACGTCCGATTGACGTGTCGTCAGCTTTGTTGTGTTCCTCTTAGTGAGACAGATCTTTTTGCATTCCCTGCCCGAGGTTTGGACGTAGGTGGAGTACGGTCAGGTTGGTTTTGCCTTAAAAACCAACCGGGCCCCTGGGACGAAAAAGCCAATAACTCTCAGATCGGGCGTCCGATCGACGCTCCGTCTGTTGCGTTGAGTTCCTGTTGACGATATGGAACTTTTGGATACATCAACTCTAGACTTTGTGACAGTTGATGTATCAGCCTCTCGGCTCGTGGAGCGGACCCTCCTGAACGAGCTTGCTGTGTGCAGGAACCCTAGTGCTGGCTGCGACTGTGACTACTACTGCTACTGCTACTGCTACTGTGACTGCGACGACGACAGTACAGAGATCCTGTGTGGATTCGACGATGAATATAGCACTCAGCGATCCTACGTGGATCAGTGCTACAGGTCCTGTGTGGGCCCGATCCTGTGTGGGTCTTTGCGCTCTGCGGTCCTGTGTGAACCAGCGCCTACAGGTCCTGTGTGGGACCGATCCTGTGTGGGTCTTTGCGGGGGTAAGTTACCTATCGATCCTTCGTGGGTCTGACGACTTAGATGGATCAGAGATCATCTTTATCGTCTTTCGGAGAAGTATACCTGTGTGAGCTGAAACCTGTTGCTTTCCTGTGTGGATTATGTTGTGCTATCCTGTGTGGATTTTGTTTTGCTTTCCTATGTTGGATACGTATACTTTCATGTGTGGACTGAGTTGTACTTGGGCTCGGAGGTTGGAGCGTATTGAAATTTATGACTTAGGTATATGTATGAGAATATACCTAAGCAGTATCGGTTGTTACTTCGTGTTTGTATCTCATCTTTGTGGTTTATCCTTTGTGGATTTTGGAGACCTTCAGGGGTCTCGGGGTCCCTACTGAGTAGCTTATACTCACCCCTGCACGGGCTATGCCCGCACTACGTTGTGTTGGTTGCAGACAACGGACAACGTTGATCTTGGCTGAGGCTTGCAGAGCAGGACGGTACCTGGAGGTGGACCACTGGGCGGGACGTGTTCGGAGCGGACGGCAGGACCCGAGGAGCAGTGGAGCTATCTGTACCCACCCTTCAGGTGGGATTTCCAGTGGACAACTCGGAGTAGCGGCTTTTACTTTACAGTTGCTGTTTTCCCTTTCGAGTTGTACTTTACTTTCAGTTTGGGTTTGTATACTGGCCCGTTTACTTTTCCGCACATTCAGTTGTACTCTGTTTTCACTTAGTGTTTACTTTCCCCTTTCTCACTCTGTGGTGTTTGTTTACTTTTCAAAGGCAATGCCTTCCCTTTTTACTGGGATTTACGCCTTGGTGCTAGTCGCCAGCCCCTGGCCTATGGAAGGTGGTCTTGGGGTAGTCACGACACGGGCCACAAGGGCGGGTTGTGACACAGGATCCTTATAATATCTGGAACAACACTATTTGGTGGAATAATATCCCTTCTAAATATAATTTTCTGACATGGAAAATTCAGAACTGTGTGGTGGCTATGGATGAGCAGGTCAAGAAAGAAGGTATCAGTCTGGCCTCTAAATTCCATTATTTTCGTAGCCAGTGTGAAGAGAGAACATCCCACCTGTTCTTCAAGAGAGAGTGGGCACACAGTTTATGGTCATTTTTTGGAGCCTTCACAGAGTTATCCTATGGTTTTCAAGGCGATGCGCCTTTTCTGGATAGGTGGTTCCATGAGATGGATTGTTCAGATATAGAAAGGATGGCGCGATATCTCATTTTCCATTTAGGGTGTTAGAGATTGTGGTGCACCAAGAACCAGACCCGCTTCAAAGGAGCCACTCATACAATACAGTCCATTATGTCGAGCATGAGGAACCTATTGCTGGACCTGGTCACAGTCATACACAATTGGCGGGAGGCTCCCTCATTGAAGTTGCTGCACGTAAGTGCTCCACTGGTTAATCCTCCCTGCAACAGGCCACAAGGGCAGTGGATATGTTTGTGCCCTTTGGCCTCGGGCTACATGCTCATGTCAGATAGTTCCTACCTACTAGGAGATATGATAGGAGTGGGTGTGGTTCAGGACAGGTGTTGAAATGTTGTGATGGCATTCAGTTCTTTTTATGGGAAAGGCACCCTACTTCAGGCAGAGGCCAAATCCCTACTCACTGGACTATCCCTTTGCGAATAGAGAGAAATTGTGATAATTCAAGCAAATACTGATTCCATAATTCTTTGTAAGTCTTTGAATGGAAAAGGTGACACACCTTGGTCAATATCCTACACAGTTAGGAAATGTCACACTGTCCTCCATGATGTCAGAGTGACCCACACATGGTGGGAGGGGAACAAAGTTGTGGATCATCTGACATTAATAACAAGCTCGGTCTCTAATATCACTTAACTCCCTTTGACCAATCACTTGAAACCCGAGGGGGTTAATTTGATAAGAGGAGATGCTCTTGGTTTACATTACTTTATACCCCCTAGTTCCCGAGTGCCTTGGTGCTTGTCTCTTGTTTTGTTTTTCCGTCTTCCTTGCTTGTTCCCTTTGTCCTTCTAATAAAAATTTGATGACGATGATGTAAGACACACTACCACCTTGCAAAATGATAATTGTTTTTTTCCTTTATTTCACTTCAAGTTTGAGAGTTAGGATAGACACATTATTCTGACATGATATATATGATATGAATAATTTATTTATTCTATTATAATTTTTATATAAAACATACCTTTATGGTTTTTGTTTTTTTGGAATACTGTAACATCGTTTATGGATGTGTGGACTACAGCCTCCTCAAAGCAATGTTATTTGTTCCCACTATACAAGGAACATATATTGGAAGGATTTAATAGACCTATGTGAATATATTAAATATATGTGATAATTTAATTAATATATATATATATATATCATTTACTTTATCTTCTTTTAATATGGAAAATTAATGAATGTAGCGTTCATGTGTACGTACAACCTACCGTCTTCATGAATGGTACATTTCATTTATTATTTCCAAACATTATGGACTATTATTAATACATATATACAGAATAGATATGTTAATTAAGTCATGTTTTACAATTTTGATATTATTAAATCATGATATTTTTAATAGGAACAACAAGTAACAAGTCAAAACATAAAAAAACCATGCAATTAACACCCAAAATAGTGAAAATAATGAAATATTGTTATCAAATGGGAAATAAAATATTATAAAGATATAATATATGAAATTATAAATTTGATTATAGTTTTGGTATAGTTTAGTTACATTTTTTAAACCATTATATTGGATGTTAATGTATATTCACCTAAAAGGAAACTCAAGGAAAGGGATTCTTGTTTCACTTTTTTCTTCTGTGAGGCATACAACATTTTCACCACTTATTTATCTTGTGCGGTGTATATAATGAACCTATTGTATTTTATATCATGAATAAATTTATATTAATGGTATTTATTCATCCATTTTAAATTACTTCTTTTGTGGGTCATATAATTCAGAAGTTACAATGTAGTAAGTGACTTTATCTCAATTTACATTCATTTAGTTGTACTTTATTATTGAGTACCTAATTTATTATATGTGGTTTAAATACTTCCAATTTTTCATAAAATATCCTGATTAATTCGTTATTCATTACAATTGGGATTAAAATGGAATTTTTCATTCAAATTGTATTAAATTAGGTGTAATAAATTGGAAAATAATTTTATAACCTAATTTCTTTTCTTTAGGTTATATTTCATCCTCATTGTCATTAATGTTATATGATTATGTGTGTAATCAATTTTAATTATCTATTTTTGTATTTAAACTTATTTTATGTGGATTAAAATTTGAAACACATAATCCATTCATTTATGCATTCTCACATCAACGTTATGGTGTTTTTGAGGGTTTATTTCACAATATCATTTTGATTGAGATCGTTTACACGTGAATTTACATTAGACGAAATTATTGGATCATTGTTCAATAGGCACTTTAATTATATACTAATCTAGAAATTAATTAAATTTTCATGTAATATTATTATTTTACACTCTTTGGTACTCAAACTTATTTAGAAAGTGATTTAAAGAAAACCCGACTTCATTTCTCACTTTGGATAGAAAACATGTTTTATTCTAGAAAATGTATTTTCTAAAAAAGTTTTCAAAAAAGTTTTTCACCATTAAAAAATTATTAAATAATTTAATTTTTAGATCTTTTTGTTTTACAAATTTTTTCAAAGGAATCTTCTTATCTCTTTACGAACAAGGAACTTTTTAAACCATTTTATCTTGTAAAAGACATTTTTTTTATCTTGTACAAAATTTATTGATTTATAAAACATAATTTATTTGAAGATTCCTTGGAATGTTGAAAAGGTTAATTTTTAAAGAACATGTTTTCAACATTGATATTAAATGAAAATTATTTTCATATTTTTTACAAAATAAAAAATGATATTTTCCTCAAGAATTCTTTTAAAATATATTTTTATAGAATTTCTATGAATCAACAACAACGACCATTTATTTTTTCTAAAATTATGATATTTTTTATGTATTCTATCCTAATTATTCATCTATATGGTTTATGATTGATTTGGAAAAGTATATATTTGAAATCCCCTTTCTTGATTTCCTTGTTAGTCCCCTTGAAATATTCAATTTCTGATGATAATTGAATATTGAATTCTCCCTAATTATGCAAATCATTTATCATGAGTAAGTTCATTTTTTAAACCATATAATATTTTTATATACGGTGTTTACTTTGATAGTATTTGATTTTAGAGGGAAATATTGATAAATACATATCCTTTATTCAATACGGATATTTGATAAGGCATATTGTTTATTCTATATGAGGAATGATTTGGATAGGAAGTGAAGGGTGGGACCAGGACTTTATATAGCCCATTGATGCATTGATAGGTTCTCATGAGACAAATTTGGTAAATAAATTATACAAGTTTCTACATGTAGTTTTAAAATATATTGTAAAAGGTCTTGACCGTATAGAATTTCATGTTCTTCAAACATGGCATCCAATAATTAAGAATTGCCTTTATTTTAATTCAATATTCATTATACATGATATTTTCATTATGAAAAAGTATATGGATGAATTTTATTATTAGTATATTAATTAAATGGAAGGGGTTTTTAGTTTCTTTCCTTTCTATATGGATTTTTACTTATCTAGTTATTTAAATGGAATGTGTTTTTTTATATTTACCTTCTCATATTTTTTATGCACTTCTTTATCAGTTTATTGATTACATGGATTTCATGTTTAATTGTTTACCATTCAATAATAATTATTAATATTTATTAATTATTTATTATTATATAATTAACCCTTACTAATTATTTAATCTCACCCTTATTTTATTTTCATTCTCTAAGATTCCATAAAATGTAATAATAAAGATATGCAAGTATACAATAACTAGAATAATGTTATCCTCGAAAGAAAGAAAAACAATGTTTAGTAATTTGTGTATTAATTTGTAATAAAAGACTCATGTATGTATATGGTTTACTAAGAAAAATATAATATTTGTTCATTCAGGATTTTATTCCTTGTAATCATGCCAATATAATGGTATTATACACTGGCATCAGGTTTCTGGGGTTAGGTTGCTACACATTCATTAAATAGTCATTAATTACCTCATCTTCAGCCATTTTTATGTATTCAAAATTTTTTATATAAGTTTATAGTTTGTATTCCATAATTTTAATATTCCTTTTATAAATGTTCTCATGTTTTCATATATTTACTTTAATGTTTTGAGACCCATTAATTTTTTTCACATTTTATCCTATAAGGATTCCATAATGTCATTTACATATTTTCCATATACTTCTAAATTTAAATTTTCTATAAATTCCATGGGATTATCTCTCACAAGGGGTGAAAAAACCCATTTTCATAGAATATCTCACTTAAAATCCATGTGATAAAATATAGGGAATAATCATATTCTTATAGGGACCTAGGATAAAAGTTACTTTATTTTACTTCTTTTAAAGGATTTAAAAAATTACTTTTCATGAATAATAATATTCCAAGGACTGATAAGTTTAGTGTATTTGGATATTAGTTATATAATAAGTTTTTTTAAAAAAACTCAACACCATTTCTACTTAAAATCACAACATTAAACCATCTTCTGGAAATCTGATTGGTAAAAATCATATTCATAATCTAACGAATGAGAACATAAGAAAGGGGTGAGATCAAATTATCAGTAAGGGGTAAATAAAAATTTCATCAAGTATTAGTTCATAAGAATAAGTAAACACATGATAATAATAAAAATATCATAACTTCATGAGTGATAACCATAAAACATAAATGTGGTTAAAAATTCATGGAATATGCACTTAAATCCAAATAATATCAACATGGAAATATAATATCTATAATATGGATGAGAATAATTTAACATAATCAATTTAATATAATCCTTGAATCATGAGAAAATAAGATCATAATGAATTACATCCCTTTATGTGGAATAAACATTAGCATTGGTAAAAATTACTTTCCTGATCCACAAAAATAGTTTCCATGCTTATGAGAAACCAAAATGGACTCACGAATACCAATTTAATGAGATAAATATTCATAAACAATTCATTTGAGGGTGTTATAAGACCCCAACCATAATTCATACATACTTATTAATTATACTATAAAATCATTCAGTTATCAAATCATAAAGGACTCATGGAAATAAAATGGGTTTCATAAAACATAAATATGTAAATAATTTAATTTTCATAAATTAACCACGAAAATAAAATAGGTTTCATAAAACATAAAAATTTGTAACATTTAATTTTCATAAAGAACCCATGGGAATAAAATGGGATTCATAAATTATCAAAATGTTTAAAATAACACATGACTTAAATTATTTGATACAAAAATATTAATCACCCAAAAAATAAAAATTAAAAAAGAAAATATATTATAAAACATGAAACATAACTCAATTGGAGATATATAATTTGAAAATAATTAAAACCAAACCATGAAAAGAGTTTTATTGAAAACATTTTCTTTCCATTGTTGTGAAATTCATATTTATAAGTATCTTTTCCAAAATTATCCCTTGTATTTTTTAAAAGAAAAATAAGTGAAAACAAAACCTATAATAGAAATGGATTTGGGTCAAAAACTTATTTATTCATGAATAATTAAAATATAACATAATTTAAAATAGAAAATGTAGTGTACATGGGGAAAAATAAATCAAGAAGAAACCATATAACTCAAAGGAAGAAGTCCGAGTTACCAATCCCCTTACCTTTACCCTTAACTTACATGGAAGTTACTTAACCAAAATTATCATTTGGATAAAAATATTAATTATAAATTTTAAAACCTTATTCATGTGAAATTACATTTATAATATTAATTAATAACAATTATTTTCATGTATTTGATTTTTATAATCTTTTTTAAACACCAAGTGTTAATAATTTTGATTGTTTTGAACTATGTTTGTGAAAGAGATGTTCATATTCATTTTTCTCCCAAAGATAATCATTTTTATAACAATTGAAGGTACTATAACATATTTTTTAAAAATACTTATAATATTCTAATTCCATTATACTGGAGTTTTATTTAACTATTATGAAGAAGAAAATGGTGATGAACTTTTTTTGAGTTATTTATCGATATTGATGGATTACATAATAATAATCATTAATTATTATGTTATCCATAAGGAAAAATATTACTGATATATATTATTTTTAATATTTTTAATACTAATTAAATAGAAACTAAAACCATCCATGATGGTACTAGTGAAAAAAATAATGCACTATTCCATGGAGATGACAGTCTATACATATGCACGATTAAGGATCCCATTTCTCGATGAATAGATAAAAATATGGTATATGATAATTTATAATTTTAGATTTATAAATAATATTTACAAAATTTATATTTCATAAAAAATATCTGTTTTACCATCTATGATATGAGGTGATAAAAAAATAACATAGACTCATGGAGGTAGTAGTTCACACGTACATACAGTCAATGTTATTTTTTTTCTTAGGGGTTAGAAAGTTTTGATTAATTTTTTACAGTTATAACAAAGTAATTTCAACATATTAATTATACTTATTAATTATATTAATAATTCTATGAATGATTTATGAAGGATAAGAGTAAATGAAAATAAGATGAGAAAGTAATGCTCATGCTAGAAGCTTGAGTTACCAATCAGAAAACTGCATGTAAATGAAGTCCTTAAGAAAAATAAATGTTATAAAAATAATATGGAATTGTGTGAGTGTTATAGGTGAAACAATTGGTAGAGTTTTAAAAAGAATTTATAATGTCTGGTAATTCTTGAAGTGGTATAAGTGATTCCTTTTTATAAGTGATGAGAAATGTAGTTTTGGAAGTAACCATTACATTTTCAATAATATAAAGCTACTATTAAATGATAAATGGTAAAAAAAATAGACAAAATAGGAGGGAAAAGTTATTTTAGATCTAAAGACACCTCAAAAACTCATTTTGGAGAAAAAATTAAGTGTTTTAGTTTGTTTTTTTCAACTTTGGTAATTTTATCCTAATTTACTTTTACCATGGTAATTAATTGTCAACCATAATAATTAATTTTAACAAAAAAAAATATAATAACTTTTACTTAATTTGAAACATATGTTTTAAAATTTTCAAATAATTTTTCCGCACAAAATTTATATGGGTTTGAAAAGTTAATTTAAAAATAAACACACATAACGTGTAAAAATAATATTTAGAAAAAGTGGGTTTTTAATTTTCAAATTTTAGGTAGATGACAATATTACAATATATACCAATTTTTATGAGATTCATTGGTTTTTTTAAAATAAAAATCATAGTAACGTGTCTTTTAAATCTTCCCAAAACTGAATTTCACCATAAAAACACTTAATTTTTCTCTCGTTAAATCATCAGGTCCCTATATAGATTCATTTTACTTGTAATTCCTCCAAATGAATTTAACCTACCAAGATCTATTATTCCAAAATATCTTGTTTATATGATCCAGGTTCTCCAATGATTGTTCCTTATATTATAGATCATTGTCTAATTGCATGGATTATATGTCTGGAAAATGTGAATGGTCTGGTATGTAATTTCTCAAAATAAATAAATGGAACAAATACTATACTTGTGAGTGGTCTAAAGAGAGTTCTATGTGATAATATAAAACCAAAACATGATCAAGTATCTATAAGGGATCAAAATACATAGGGAACCAATTCCCTTTCTTCATAAATCTCATAACACACATCCAAATAAATATCTAGAAGAACACATTGGAACCAACTTCAAACTCTATATCTCATCGATGGTTATCTATATGACTATTATATGAACATTTTACCACTTTCATGTGTCGATGAATGGTTGAAAATTTTCCATAATTTATTGGATAACTTCAGGACCTATTAGCTTTATCTCTCTTAATTTATCCCTATATGTTGGAGTCCCACATCTCTTCCCATACAAAGCCTCATATGGTTATATTTGAACGATAGAATGAAATTTTTTGTTATATAAAAACTCTAATAGGGGGAGTTGTCAATCCTAACCTCCTTGGAAATTCATTTAACATGATTTTATCAAATTCTATTGAGTTTGAATACCCCTCTTAGAATGACTATCATTATATGGATGTTATGAAATATATAAACATTATTATGTCACTAAATCTTTATAAAGACTTCTCTAGAACCTCAAAGTTAACCAAATATCTTCATCTGATATAAAGTATAATGGTACTCTATGAAGCCTCATCACATCCCTTATGAATATCTTTGTGAGTTAGTCATGGGAGAAATATTCTTTGATGGAAATAAAATAAACATATTTTTCAAGGTGATTTACTAAAACCCAAATATAATTATTGCCTTAAGACATTTTAGGTAGTCCTATGATGAAATCCATGGTGATATTTTCCCATTTCTATACTAGTATGGGTAAAAGTTGAAATAAACAATTAGAATTTTACCATTTATCCTTACCTTATTGGAATTACAAGCATCTAGATATATATTTTAAAATTTTCACTTTATAATGTGATTATGAATTTATTAGAAATAAAGATTCACTCTCCTAGCCATCCTCTCAGTGCGGATTAGAATTTAATACTTACACATTCAATTTTGGGTTTGTACTCTAGCTTCACTCAAGCTTCAATTATAAGATATTCTTCCTTTATCTTTCTCTAGTTTCATTATTGGTCTTGTTCTTGGATACTAATTTCCTCCACAAGACTTAGTTCTTAGTTGGATATGTTTTCTACTCCCTTATGATTTACTAATTTTTCTCACTGTTTGGTATTTATACAAGCTTTGGATTCATCTAGATCTCGACTATGTTAGAAGTTAAATATCAAATCGGTGATTGTATTATCTGGTTATTCCAGATTCAACCTCATCGTTTCCCATCTATTTTTAGTAAATATTCCCCGTGTTGGACACAAGAAAGTATTTAAAAAAAATGGAGTATGGTTTGTGTTTGTTGTCAATCCACATTGGGCTTATGAAAGAGTTAGCTAGACAGGTGATCTTACAGTATAGATTGAAGTAGGTGTTTAAGGTGGAACAATTTCGCTGTGTTTGTGAAATTTTTGGCCTCAAAATTAGAAGTTTATTATTTTCCAAAGGTTTCTGGAATGATTGGTTTGTGAAATATGAATGATAGTTCATAGGCCGCATTGGTGGTATATGGGTTAGTTTGTAAAAAAATAAAAGTTAGGATTTCCACATAGCGATACTATGTGGATTATGAAGGGAGATACATGGATTGTGAATGAAAATAGTTCATGGGATGGATATGGATCACAAGAAGGTTTGAAGTACATGGAAGGAAAATGGATCATGGGTGGCTCTTCATTTGTGAGAACGATTATGTGTTTTTTGAAGTTGTGAAAGAAGATAGGCGGTATGCAGACCTCATAGTAAAAATAGTTAGAAGAAGGATAAGTACATAGTGAAGGCTATAACACATCGAATATTTTAATAAAATGGATTAGTGAGAATGTTGGATCTATTTTACTATATAAGGATCTCTAATCCCTTTATTAATATCACATAATTTGATTAGAAATAAACTAATAATTTGGTAAAGTCTATAGTGGTTCATGGGAAGAAAACTCCATGAAGGAGAAGAGGTTTGTGAGGAGTATTCTGTGAAATAATAAATGGTATGCAGAGACAGTCTACAGAATGGGTTTTGTAGATGCATTGTAACCTACAAAGGAAAATAGTTCATGATGTAGGAACAATTATCAGAAGATATTTCACAAAGGATAGTTAATGTAGTATGAGTTGTTCCATGGGTAAGAAGAAGTATGGAGACTCGGTTTCACAAGTTAGTACACAGTCACAGTTTTTGGAGGTAGTATGTCGAGGCGGTACACAGAGTAGTGTAGTTCGTGGAGGAACAACTCAAAAACTATCATTGGTTGGAAAATAGGATTATATGTGTGTGTAAAATAAGGACTTCAACATATAATCAATCTATATTTTAGGTTTCATACTTAAATAAAAATACAGGGACCTAAGAGTCTATAATCTATGTTTCAATTACTTATGAGGCAGTGAGTTAGGGGGAGTAGATGGAAGTGATTTAAGGGATGTAGTGAGTAATACCAAATTTATTTTAAAGGCAGCGTGTCTCCCACAAAGTGATTATATCAAAAACATATTACTCCACAACTAGTGAAGATCAGTGGACTTAGGTACGACTGACACATTGTCTTCATATGCTCCATGGACTATCCCTTAGTGGTGAACCAAGTAAAATTGTTTGTGATTCTTCTTTACATGTGATGGTTTGTTTACTAATTTTTCTCATCAGAAATTTTTAATAGGTTCCTATCAACATTGGAACAAGATCCTTCATATTAGAATAAAATTTTGACACCTTGATTAACCCCTCCACTCTTAGGGTGTTCTAGTGTCCTTCACTCTGTTCCCTATGAGGAATTGTAAAATATTCCTTGAGTCAATGGTGACTTAGAGATATGGAATGCTAGTGCTGTCACCAACTCAAAACTAAATATTAATCCATTTCAAATCCATGAATATTGGGTATCTTTTTACCCTCATCATAGAAAAGGATGAATGAGATTTCCTACTTAAATAAATATCCACATTGTTTTCCTTCCCAATGTGGTAATGTGTTTAGGTGTCACAGGCTTTTATCAGTTCAAACCATCTCCTTTGGTGCATTTTTAACTCATTATATATGAATATATATTTCGAATTGTTTTTTCTAGTATAAATATAACACTCTCAGGATGAAATATACCCCTTTATATGTTTTTATGATTATTGATACACAGAGTATATCAAAATTTAAATTAAAAGTGAATATAAGTGTTTAAAAATAGCACACAATGGTTGGGAAGATATCTTCCACATTCCTATGGAATTTATCATCCACTTTATAATTTCTATAGTGAATTATTTATAAAGTAACTACCATTATCCAATAATTTATTCCACTCTTGATATGAATAAGGCCTTCAATAAATTTTAAGTTGACTTTGAATATGATAATAAGATCCTCATCATGAAACTATGGTCTTAAACTAGCATAGATATATCAATAAGGTTGCATGAATGGCATAATTCAACAAAAAACCTTAAGAATAATGAAAGAATTAATGATAGTACACACACACACAGACTAGGGTCTTCTTACTCCTCACAAGATATTCGTTAAATTGCTAAAAACCTAAACATATTCCTCAACTAAAAAGATAAATAGTAGTTGAAATAATTGGGAAAATTATTTCCTACCTCTTTGATAAAAAACTTCTATAACACAAAAAATTATCCCCAATAATGTTTTCAATTCCCAATTATTACACTCTGTTATTTTTTATCAATAATATTCAAATAATTATTTGAATAATATTTCTATAATTACATATGGAAAATATCCTATGATTCTTAATATTGATATCAATATATATTTATTAATTTTGAAAATATATAAAGCTTTAACCTTGATAATGAATTTAAAATATTAGAATTTCAAATTCCTATAAATATTTCTCGATGATCTTCTCATTCAATTATCCATAAATTTTTACCCGAATCATGGAATGATCAATAACCTTGGATATTTTAGGATTTTATGTTTGGAAAAGCATTTTGAAATTTAATGCCACCATAATTTTTCCAACTAATCTTATTTATGATTCCACTAAATGACCCTTATAAATCTAGAGTAATTATGTTTGTTTGTTTATTTTTAGACTGAAAAGACCCCTTGTAAGAGAAGGTGACTCTAACAGTTTCTTATAAACAATAGTGATAGAAGGGTTTTGAAGGAAAGTTTTGGCCTTTAACATCAGTTATATCATGATGTTATTGTAGATGATTTTATAAATAAGTTTTTTCACATCATTTTCTTATTATCTAAAATGATAATTATTTTTTGTATTTTTTTTTTTCTAAAAACCATCATAAAAAGTATCCTAAAACTAGATAAATTTCAGGGGTTTTCATGTTAGTTGTAAAATAACTTATGTGAAAAATATTTTAAAAAAATGATATTACAATATAGTCACCCAATAGTAAAAAAAAATAACCAAAAATTAAAATCACATCTATAAAACCAGAAAAATATGTCATAAATTTAAATCATTATAACTTTACCATTTGAAATTCAAACATTACAACATATATTAAAAATGGACTAAAACCTTATAAAACCTATGAAATATTCTACCTTTTATCTTTTTAAGTGGTTTATCTCTTATATAGTACAAGATAAAGGGTTATAAAAAATATATAAATTAAAATAAAATCATTTATAATGTATTAATAATATAAATTGAAGATAATTTAAAGGATTTTTTATAAGAAAATCTAAGATTGTGGAATTTTTCAACTGTCCTAGTTGAAATAATTTCAAACATAAATCTTAAAATATAATATCCATATTTATTTACTCCTTATTGAAGAAAATTATTTTTCAAAATTATTTTTCAATTTAAAATATCATCTTAATTACTTAAAACTAAAATATTGTAATTATAAATGAAAAGTCACCTTTTCATATATATATTTGGTATTTGTTCTCTTATTTCCTTCCGTCTATATAATGTAATCCCATTAACTTATTGAAAATGATATATTTGAAATAAAATTAAAAATCATTATTATATAAAATTATTTAAATAATAAAACATACAAGTTCAGTAATTTGATAAAATTTTATTGAATTTCACCATTTATAGAATATAAATAGTATGTTGTCTTAAAAACTCAGAACATCCAATGGAAACTTATATACAAAAAATATAATGTGAGTGGTTTTTCATAAAAGTTAAATAAAACATTAAGAAATAATTTTTATATACTCTTCAATATATGGAATCATCCACCACTGAATTGCAATATTTTGATATCTTTTAGCAATATATTATATTCTTTATATATCATTCATTATCATTTCTATTGTTGAAATAAATTGTGGGTCCAAAAATCTATTTGTCGATGTAACATCATACTAAAGACAATGTTTACAAAGATACCTAATGAAAAAAATCACCATTACTAATTTTTATTGAATTAAAATAACTAAAATATATATGATAATAAATTTATATGGAAAATACAAGCATCACATTTATTCCTAATAAATCTCATGTTAAAATCTCCATGAAATCTATATTTGAAATCATCTTAATCAGTTTTCAACCAAAAATTTTACAATTCAAGTGATTAACATAAAATTCAAAAAACAAAGTTGAATATATTGATAATATATTATGTTTATAAGAATTAGTATCTGAATTCATAATAGCATGCACTTGTTTTTGTCTATAAAATATGTATTTTTCAATGATGTATTACTATAAGAAATAAGTAATTATATAAAATTTAAAATGTTAAAATAAATTTAACACCTATATGAAATAAAAGATATAATCTATACATACATTTGTGGTAAATTTTGGGAAAAATATTCAGATAGAAAAACTAATAAAATGACAATACCCTGTCCAACTATAGTAAACTTATCTATAGTAAATGGTACTCTTGCTAATCTATCTATAATATTTTGCACAATGAACATAATATTATCCATATGTATATGTTGAAGTTGAATGATATATCTAACATAATATATAATAACATATGTGAAAATATGATATTAGGGATCCTCGTCATATAAATTACAATGAATGAGAAGCTATGGAGGAGTTGGTATAAGAGTTGGATAAGTTGGAGGTGGGGTGGAGTGTGATCAATAGGCAAAGGTGGAAGTGTGGTATCTATAATCTAAGGTGGAGGAGTGGAATTTTTATCATGGAACTATTTTTTAATTTATATAAACATAAATTATACCCAATATGTTTACCTTTCCTGCATAATCTCACCCATATCGTGAAAATTAGCTTCTAAAGGTTATATTTTCTTTTTATAGAGATCCTTTGAAGAACCACCAAAATTACTAAACACTTTTTTATCGATTCAACTTCTACGTATCCTAATACATGAACCAAGTTTTATAGAATTCATAATGAAATATCTAATATATCATTCCTACCCTAATGTATGAAAGACCCCTATATGCTATGCCCATTAAGGGATTTATGTATATAATATTTGATAAATTACTTAGTGAATCACAATATTTTAAGATTTGAATTAACTTAAATAACATAAATAAATGAAATTGCTTCTTACAATCCTATTAGATATATCCCTAAACTACTTATTAAGATATTGGCCCTATTTTTCTCATTCGGATCTATTCTATTTTCATGTCGAGATGGGGGGGGAGAGGGTTAATGTTTATGGATATTGGAGACATGAATCTCATTTTTGGAAATTTTTCATTCATCATTTGTTCTTCCAATAGATTATACCCTACACAAGATAATGTTTTATATTATACACTTTTGTATTGAATAAACCAATGAGTTATATTCATTATCTGAAAATTAAGAATAAATAAATCATTTAAATGATCATTAATATAAAAAAATCTAAAAGATACAATTGAAATTACCAAAAAAGTTATTGTCATCTAATTTTAATAAGGTGGTTACATATATCATTATCTAGATAAGGATATATATCACATGTATATTTATTTTGTCTTTCCCCAAAAATGAAATCTCTTGTTAGGGTTGATTAAAAATCCATACATCACCTAACAACAAAATATAAACATTTCTTCTTGACTTCTCTTGTGTCTGGTATATTAGATGTCATCTAATAATAATGGGAAAACATTTATTAGGAAAAATATTTCATGATAATTAAAATAATAATATTAAATGAGCTAACAAAAATTTCTACCCATAATTGAGATATTTTCTATTTTTTGAAACTTTTACAATAATAAATTAAAATAAAAACATTGTCCTCTTATTTCATTGAAAAAAATGCCTTAAAATGTTTTGAATTTGGATCCCTTGGAATATCATTATCATCAAAAACAACTTATATCCTTTGTTCCCTAAAATTAGAAAGTATTAATTTTGGTAAATGTGTCCATCTATATTAACCAAATATAGAAGTATTCTCTACCCCTATGGAAGTATATGGGTCATGTAAAAAAGGATGAGGTGGTTTCTTAGAAGATGTATGTGTGCGATATACCCAAAAAGCTAGAGGTGACTTAGATTATTGATTTGAAACTACCCTACAAATCAAAGTAACAAATTATTAATACTCAAATTAACAAATACATCTATTATATATAGAATTAAATAAAAAATGAAAAATGACACAATAAAAAGTAAAATAAACTAAACAAAATTTTTATTTAATGAAAATTTACAATGAATTCGTTGGTTGTAACAGTCTCCCCCTGATAAATAAATATTTTTCCCAAATATTTAATTATTTCTCATGGATAAATGTGGGTATGGGTATTCTTAACAAATTTATCATTATAGATATAACTTCCTGTATAAATACTATTATACACTCTTAGATATATCTTGTTAATTATCCTTCCTAAACAAAATTAATATTTCATAAAATCATGTAATAATGTTTTTTATGACAATGTCATATATTATCCCTTACATACCATTAAAAATACTAATCAAACATCCAAGGAATTAAACCATAGTTAAAAATTACATTTTTTCAAAAATTAACTCATATATTCATCCACTTATTCATGAAGTCACAAACTATTATATATATATATATATATATATATCATGATCCCAAAAATGAGATTGTCATCCCAAAAAAATCATAGATCACTTTTTCATTAAATAAATAATCCCATCCATGGTAATAACTATCATATTTCTAATATATCTTAAATATAAATCAACTAATTTTTACCAAAAAATCCAATATATATTAATCCTAAGAGTTTTTCATAACTCAATCATGTGTTTTATAATATTTATCCTTAAAAAACATTGTCATTAAATCACATTATATAGATATCGATACAATTTAATATATGTTTCAATACCTTTAATGAAATAAATAAACGAATAATCCACATATGTTTCACATAATCCCCATAAAATTTAGAATATACCATTATATTATCGTTAAATATCATTAAATAATGAAAGTAACTATAAGTATTAATATTAAATTACTATTTGTATATCAACATCACTACCATAGGTAAGAAAACAAAATTCACATTTTCCAACATAAAAATAATTCACTAAAATAATTAAAAATTTATTTATGTTACATTATTCATTTATAATACATAGTTTCTTCTGGATAAATACATTTCTAAAAATTATTTTTGGGAAACTATTTTAACCAAATACAAAATCCAAAAATACTGTGACAATATCTGAAAAAATTAGTGTAAATGATCATATCAAGTATACATTATTGTGTGTTCTATCATACTTATAATAAAATCCCATCATATAATTCGGAAATAAATCATTCTTAATGGTTCATAATGGTAATACCATTTACCAATAAATATCCCCCCATAGTGTCTATCCTGTTTTGGAGTATTAGGCCCACTCATCATGCGTATAAGAGATGATTTAGTCAATGATCAACCATCATATTTCGTGGTGATTACCACTTAGTAAATTGCTTCCACATTCATGTCCACTTTCTAGTAGCTTACTAGAGATGTAGTATCTCAGATAAGCATAGAAAATATATATTTCAAAAAAACTTGGGATGCCATCATATATATATATATATAATAATAATAATAATTCCATTGACACAACTTTATTGTTTTTATTAAATTTATCTAATCTAAATCCTCATAAAATTACCCTAACTATCCAAAATGGATACCTTTACCTAATAAATTATAATCAACCAATATATAGAAATAATTTATGGAATGTAAAACTCTTAATTCTCCTCAAATTATAATATCATATTCTGTAATGTTATCTAAATCATTATCTGGTACCAAAAAATGTATCCTATATATGTGAATTCTAAATATACCACTAAACGAATAGATTTATTTAGGATACATGTGCAATATATTTTTGGATTACTGTTTTAACGAATAAGGAAAAAACCATAACTGAAAAATATCATCCAATTTTCAAATAATTTTCCATTTTTAAAATAAAAATACAAAATCTTAGCTTTCAACATCTCCCATAATTTAATTACATAATATGACCTTCTATACAATATCATTCATTTCATGGGAAAAAGAAATAAAATAAAGGGATTAACTCAGATTGTTATTATGGGAAAACATAGGTGATAAGGAAAATATCATAAGTTAATATAGGTTGAGAATAAGTGTGTAATTTGGATATATAATAATGTTTTACCCAGTAACAAAAATATTAAAAATTATAACCGAAGGAAAAAATTTATGAAATAAAACATTGTGGATCATTAGCTAATAATCATGTGTCATGAGAGAATAAAATTAGGATACTCTATAAGAATTAAATAATCATAATATTAGAAATCATAACATAGTGTATTAGGAAAAACAATATATTTTTATTTGTGGATAAGGATTCACTTTACTATTTCCCATGGAGGATCATGCTCCAATCAAAAGTTTTCCCAATGCTGATCGAGAATCATTACCAATTTCATCATTATATTATGCATTTTAAAACCATACCTAATAAATTGGATGGTTATATAGGTCCCACCAATCAATTATTGACTAATCATATAAATGTGTTCCATATAAAATTATATCATATATAACCGATAGAATTAAAATGGGTTTCATTTTTCAAATCATATGGTACCCATGGATTGAAAATAGGTATCCAATGACATAATGTACCGTTATAGGTAAATATAGTTAAGTATGGATAAGAAAGTATATGTTATTTACACCACGTAGTTAGTTACGACACAAAATTCCCCAATCAATATAATGGTGCATTCTAGTTGAACACCCTTTAATAAAAGGAAGAAAAATAGAGTGGTCACTATGGAAAGGTATTACACAAAATATGATTAAGAAAAACAATGGAAGTGATAGACCATTCTTCCAAAAGATAAGGTAATTATATAATCTATCCCCTGAAAGAATATTTATTCTTAAAATAAAATATATCTCAAATGTAAGAAGATAAATTCAAAATTATGTTGATATATATATGAACAAAACCGCTCAAAATAATGCTTTGAAAGGTATCACCCATAAATAGATGATCTATGAACCTGGATTTTATGCCTATAATACTTTGAATTTTTGTTGATTTTTTTCCAGAGCAGGGCATTCAGACGGCGTGTGATTTCCAGCCCCAGTGTGACCGGAATTAAATTTTAAGTGCATTCACACTGGACACGCCAAATAATCAGAATAACTCCTATACGGTTGCTCGGATGGGAAACCTGAGGGCACCGTTGAGTTCGGAACATGTCGTTTACCCTAGGAGGGGTGTAACTTTTGCGGGCGCGACCCTTCTGTGGAAAATTCCACCAGGGGCGTTTTCATAATTTAGTGGCCTCAGGCGTGAACTCTTAAAATTCTGAATGGAGGATTAGACTAAAATTCCGAGACTTCCGTTACACTTAGAATGTGGATTTTACCCTAGAGGCACCTTAACCCCAACCCTACTGAAATTTCAGGTACAGAGCCTACTAGTGGGTGTTTATGTTTCTCTACTTAAACAGTTATCCCATCCCTCTTCCTTCTCCCCCTTGCTTCTCCCTAGAGGAATACCTCTCAAGAAGCTTCAATACCCTCTCCCCACCTCTCCAAGGTGCGGTAGCTCCATCAGATCGTCGGCGAAGCGATGAGCTATGCCCTGCGAGGAAGGCTCATGTTTTTTTCGTTTTTAATTTCTGCATCTTCCTTGAATAAAATTTATTGCATAGAAATGCTGTTTTCCTATCGAGAAAAGCCCATATTGGGTAAGATTCTATCCAAGATTTCTAACGCTCTTATCAGATCAAAAATCTAACTCCAAGGGCACCCGGGGTGGCCCTGAGATGTGTTCTGACCAATTTTCCCTGTTTTCTGGTGGTTCCAGGGGTTTCCGGCAAGCTTCAGGCAGTCCAGGATGGTGGCCGGTGAAAGCGGGCTCCCAGGTGGTTGGATCACAGGTGGTGGCGGTGGGCTTTTAGGTGGAGGAAACATGGTTTAGACGGTCCACGATGATGGCGTATGCGGGGTGACGTGGTGGGCCAGGCTGGCTGGCTTCGCCGGTCAGCGGGAGGCGCAAGGAACCTGGGTCATCGCGACCCCGGCCAGCCGATAGAGACCCACCCTTCGCGGGTCTCATGGAGAACATGGAAGACTGGATGAGCCGGTCTGGGTGACACGGTGCGGCCCGTGTGGTAAATCGCAGGCCGCAGTGGACCGGGCTGTCTGGAGGCCTAGCCGCGGACTGCCGGTCGAAAGCGGTGGGCCGGCCAAGACCCACCCCTTCTCCGTCCAATGATGTTAAAAATTCCATAACTCAAAAATCGAGCATCGGATTCATGTTCTGTCTACGGTGAAAAGATACTGGGATCAAGAATGAGGTTTTGAGATGGTTCTGAGGATTTTTAATTCCCAGTATGGGAGCTCTGTGGTGCGACACGCTCGTTAGGTACCACGCCGGGATTCTTTTTTCGTATGGCGCGAACACATACGGTGTCCATTTAAGGTACCATCAGTGGCGTTGTGACCCTGGAATCGAGACGATGTTTTCTAGGGTAGTTTCAGGCATTGAATCCAGAGATGAGGTGTGGGCCCCAGTAGCCATCTTTTAAGTTGTGAGCAACATTTTGCGACTTTTTCATCAGACGTCCGTTCGGGGCGAATGAGTTGTTGTTTTGGCTTGTTTTTCCGAGAGAATCGTGATGGAGTAGTTTTCCTGACCTTTTTTGTGACCGAGGTTTAGGCCCCACGTGACGCCGTATGGGCATAAAACAGTGTTGAATAAGTTTTTCATTAGGAGTCTGTTTCCAGCGAGTAAATAGTATATCGAGCGTGTTTTTCGGTGAGGATTACAACGGTGTAATCTGTTTGGGCATGTGGAGTGTCTTTTGAGATATCATTAAATGTGGAAACATGAAATGGTGTTTGTCGGAGGTTCCTTTGATTCACTCTGAACCAACACATGGTAGCGATGTTAGTGACACTCAGATATGGATAGGGAAATGTAGAGTTATCGGACTAGTTCTGGGTTTACTCTCTATTGGGGCTGGAGAGTGGGTTACCCACTAGAATATTAGGTTTTACCCTCTAGTGGGGATGGAGAGTGGGTTACCCTTCTTCCTAGTGCTTCAGCAGTAGCCCCTCCACCTGGAGAGCGGTAGTTAGTACCAGCAACAAAGGCCGAGGTTGAGTGTAGGCTGAGTGCGCTCCATGACTTTCAGTTTCAGCGACCACAGATGTTCCACGGAGACCCAGATCCCTAGGAATCAGAATACTTTCTAGAGTTTGTGGATTGACTTTTCTAGCTAGCAAAGACACCAGCGGACGAGATGGTTTCCCAAACTGCCAGCGTTTACCTCGGGACGGCCAGGCGTTGGTGGGGGGTTGGTTACGCAGACCCACGATGAGTCGTCTCTGACATGGGATGGCTTCCAGCAGCTCTTTTAGGAGGAGTAATAACCCTCTTGTTTACGTTCCATTCAGATTCAGAAGCTTCTGGAGTTGAAGTAGGGGGGGTGACCATGGCACAGTACTCAGCCTGGTTAACCGATCTGACACACTACTCGTAGGGTATGGTCAACGATAGTTACTTCAGGGTGCATCCGTTATTGTGTAGTACCCATGGGAATCCCAACTTATTCTGGGGTGCTAGAGAAGGCACTCATGATAAAGAGCTTCTTGGTTGAGGGATGCTAGCTGGTAGGGCCTAGCAGTGGCCGCTTTAGAGCAGAGTCTTCAGTAGCAGGTAGGTGGCATAGAGCAGATCCTCACTAGAGGAGACCCTTCTGTGAGTAGACTCAGGGGCAGGGTCATACACCGCAATGATGCTGTAGAGAACTGGGGCAGTCAGGAGAGAGTTGGTGCTATGCCTATGATGGATGGCGTCACTTATCATGGGACTACGTGACCAGGCCTACCGAACTTCCGTGGTAGGTAGTGGGCACACCGCAACGATAGAGGCAGCGCCATGACTAGGGATCTCCTAGGCCAGGACAGGGTGGTCCTCAGGGAGGCGGCGCTGGTAGAGTGGTAGGACCTGGAGGTCCGGGATGATGTTTTGAGGTCATTCAACCTTTAACACTAGGCGGCCCATGCTAGGCTCGGGGAGCTGGTGGTAGGGGCCGCTGGAAGCTTCAGGTTATGTGTGTTCATGACCCCCAGCACATGAGATGGTCCGAGGTACGCTTTTTGTTTACTCCACACTTGCATTGGTACTAGTAGAAACAGGCTCCAACCACTCTTTTATATCACTGCTTTTGGTACGGGAGTTGGAGCTTCTAGTAGAGGCGCTGACACCTGCACTTAGCCTCGAGGTTCGGATAGGAAGTGCCTCGTTGGTGACCGTTATCTGTAGATAGTGCGAATTGTCATTCAGAGGAGAGAGTTTTACATGGGAAATACTTGTCATCATGATTGGAACTTATGATGTCATAATTTCCATGGATTAGATTTCCATGGTTCATGCCCAGAATTACTGTTGGTGCAGACTAGTCAGATGCATCCATTCTGATGGGATGAGGTTCACCATTCTGGGTGAACGAGACCGCATGGAAGAGTAGACAGGTACTCTGAGTAGGAGACCACGACCTTTTTCTCACCAGTTGGCAAGCATGGATCTCAGAGTAGCAAATGCTACAGACACCTGGATCCCTACTGTTCTAGAGGACTACATGGACGTCTTTCCCGAGGATGTCCCAAGACTACCTCTGAGGCGAGAGATGGAGTTCTACATTGACTTGAAACCGGGGACTGCTCCGATGTCATGTGCGGAATATCGGATGGAACCCATAGAGCTTCATGAGCTACAACTTCAGTTGTAGAACCTTCGTAAGAAGGGATTCATCAGGCCCAGTGTGTCCCCCTGGGTAGCTCCCGTTTTGTTTTTGAAAAAGGAAGATGGGATTCTGCGGCACTGTGTGGTTTATCATCTCCTGAATCAGGATACGATAAATAACACGTACCCTTTTCCACAAATTGACGATCTCTTCAACCGTTTGAGGGGTACGAAGTGGTTCACCAAGATTGATCTTCGATCCGGATACCACCAATTGTAGGTTCATGAGGCTGACATCCCAAAGTCGGCTTTCCGTTGTCGTTATGGTCATTATGAGTTTTTGGTGATGCCCTTCGGCATGACGAATTACCCCATCATTTTCATGGCTTTGATGAACAAGATCTTCTAGCTATACTTGGATCAGTTTTGGTTGTATTTATTGATGGCATATTCATCTACTCTACAATGGAAGAGGAGCATGTAGAGCATTTGAGGATGGTCCCAGAGTTATTCTGAGAGCACCAGCTGTATGGGAAGATCTCGAAGTGTCAGTTTTGGATTCATGGGGTTCCCTTTTTGGGGCATGTCATTACGATGTAGGGATTATCCATAGATCCCGAAAAGATAGAGGTAGAGCTTTCTCGGTATCCACCCAAGAATGCATTAGAGGTGCAAAGCTTCCTTGGTTTGGCAGGGTACTAGAGGAGGTTTGTAGAAGATTTCTCTAGGATTGTTGCCCCTTTGACCACATTGATGCGGAAGGGAATACCGTTCACCTAGACTGATCAATTCCAGAAGGCCTTCATGTAGTAGAGACATAGGCTGACTCGTGCTCCAGTGTTGAGGCTTCCAGAGGAGGGAATTGAGTTCGTGGTGTATTGCGACGCATCAAGAGATGGGCTCAGGTGCAATCACACCAGCTTCTTACATTTGTTTATCTATTTCCGGGTTATGGAACTTTTCTAGTTGTGTGGGTGTTTTTACCTTTTTACTATTCGGTCTTCTTTTCAACAATTTACTTGTTCTTCTTTGGAGGTCGATGCCTGTTTTGGTTTGGATTCTATAGTCCATAATTTGGTTTCCTTTTTACTCCACACTTTTGATTTACGTGGGATGTGTGTGTGTGTGGGTATAGGTACTTAGGAAAAGGCCTCCAAGATATTGTTATGCCTTCGACGCTTGTCTCCAACCTCTGGCCTATGAGGCATGATTGGGGTAGTTGCGACTTGAGGCCGGTAGGGTCTGGACGTGACAGAGTGGATGGACCATTCCTTTGGTTCGTGTACTGTGGCAGCACGGGAGGGTGCAGGAGAGCACCTGGGAACGAGAGAGCCAGATGCGGGCTCAGTATCCCGAGTTGTTTTTGTAGTTTTGTTTTTCGGGGAAGAAAAACTTGAAGGAGGGAATGATGTAAGAACATGGGTTTTGAGCCTGTAAGTCATTGAAATTTTCTTGATGTTATTCCAGAGCAGGGAGTTCAGACAACGTGTGATTCCAAGCCCCGGTGTGGCGGGAATTAAATTTTAAGTGCGTTCACACAGGACATGAAAAATAAATATAATAACTCTGAAATAGTTGCTCGGATGGGAAACCAAGGGAACCATTGAGTCCAGAATGTGTCGTTTACCAAAGGAGGGGCATAACTTCCGTGGGCGTGACCCTTCTGTGAAAAACATCACCAGAGGCATTTTCGTAATTTAGCTACCTTGGGCGTGAACTTTAAAAATTCTGAACGGAGGCCCAGATTAAAATTTCGAGACTGCGGTTACACTCATATTGTGGATTTTACCCTAGAGGCATCTTAACCCTGACCCTGCCGAAAGTTCAGGAATGGAGCCTACTGGTGGGTGTTTATGTTTCTCTACTTAAACACTTATCCCACCCATCTTTCTTCTTCCCCCTTGCTTATCCCTGGATAAATCCTTCTCAAAAAGCTTCAAGCCCCTCTCCTCAACTCTCTATGGTGAGGCAGCTCTGACAGATCGTTGGAGAAGCGATGGGCTATGCCCTGTGAGGTAGGCTCATGTTTTTTTCCTTTTTAATTTCTGCATCTTCCTCGAATTAAATTCGTTGCATCGAAATGATGTTTTCCTATCTGAAAAAGCCCATAGTTGCATAAGATTAGATCTAAGCTTTTTAACTCTCTTCTCAGATTAAAAATCTGAGTTCCGGGGCGCCCGGGGTGGTCCCAGGATGTTTTTTGGCCAATTTTCCCTATTTTCCGGTGGTTCTAGGGGTTTCCGATGGGCTTCAGGTGGTCCGGGACGGCGGCCGGTGGTGGCGGGTTCCTAGGAGGCGGGCTCCCAGGTGGCAGCAGAGGGCTCCAAGGTAGCAGTAGCGGGCTTCAGGCGGTCCGGGATGGCGGGGTACTTAGGGTGACGTGGGGGGCCAGGGTAGCCGGCTTCGCCGGTCAGCGGGAGGCATGGGGAACCAGGGTCGTTGCGACCCCGACCTATCGACAGAGACCCACCCATTGCGGGTCCCATAGAGAACATGCCGAACCAGATGATCTGGTATGGGTGAGGCGGGGTGCCCCGCGTGGTGAACCATGGGCCACGGTGGACCGGGTGGTCCGGGCAGCCGAACCGCGGACCGTCGGTCAAAAGGGGTGGGCCGGCCCAGGCCCACCCCGTCTCTATCCAATGACATTAAAAATGCCATAACTCGCAAACTGAGCATCAAATTTACATTTTATCTTTGGAGACGTGATCCTTTGATAGAGGAGAAGGTTTTGAGATGGTCCCAGGGATTTTTATTTCATGGTACAGGAGCTCGGTGGCGGGACACGCTCGTTAAGTACCTCACCGAGATTCTTCTTTCGGATGGTGCGAACACATTCGGAGTCCGTTAAAGATGATTTTAGTGTAATTGTGACCCTAGTGTCGAGACGAAATTTTCCAGGGTAGTTTCAAGCATTGATGCTGGAGTTGAGGTGTTTTCCCCATGGGCCCTCTTTTAAACTGTGAGCAGCATTTTGCGAATTTTTCATCAGATGTTCGTTCGGGACGAATGAGTAGTCATTTTGGCATGATTTTCTGAGAGCATCGCGATGATTCAGTTTGACCGACCTTTTTTGGGACCGAGGTGTGGGCCCCATGTGACATTATATGGGAATAAAGTGGTGTTGAAATTTTTTTTCACTAGGAGTCTGTTTCCAGCGAGTAAATAGTCCATCTCGCGTGTTTTTCCGCAAGGATTTCAATAGTGTAATCTGTTTGGGCTTGTGGAGCCACTTATGATATCTCATTAAATATGGAAACATTAAAGGGCATTGTTCAGAGGTTTCTTTGATGCACTAAAAACCAACACATGATAACAATGTTAGTGACACCCAGATATGGTTCGAGAAATGCATAGTTATTAGACCAGTTTCGTGTTTTCCCTTCAGTGGGGCTAGGTAGTGGGTCACCTACCAGCATATTAGGTTTTAACCTCCAGTGAGGATGGGTAGTGGGTTACCCGTTGACTTTAGGGTTTAACCTCCAGCAGGGATGGGCAGTGGGTTACACGTTGACTTTAGGGTTTACCCTCCAACGGGGCTAGGAATTGGGTTATCCAACGACCTCTTAGGGTTTACCCTCCAGCTGGGCTGGGCAGTGGGTTACCCGACAATTTCTTTCAGACTCAACCCTTTCTATGTGGCTAGTCAGTGACTTCTCTCCGTGATTACCAGAGCAGGATCCTTGGTTACGTGATTCAACGATGAGACCGCTTTGATGTGCGGGATGTTTGGGCATCAGTAATGGATATCTTTTGAATTGTAGGTGACTTTTCCTGGGCTGAGCATGGAGATAAAGATCCCATTAAACACTCAGTCGAGTTTCTTGGTGAGAATATATATATATTTACACCATACTTTTGTTCCCACTCCTTGGGTTCAGTTACTCTCCTTCTATGAGGGGATAATACACATAGGGTATGCCACATACTTTCTGTGTCTAGCTCATCTTGGTTGGACGAGTATACTTCCATTCTTTTTTTTGGGTTGATCTACACTCTATTTACTGTACTCTTTCACTATTCCTTATTCTGTCTACTGCTCACTATTTTAGTACATCCTTTGTTGCTCCCTCAAGCATTTAAGGCATCCTACTATTTATCTATATACTCACACCTACTTGGACTTTTCTTGCACTTGGTGTGCCCTTGCAGACGATGGACAGGTCCATCAAGACAATAGAGGAGCATAGAGGACGTAGGAGCTTGGGCAGTGTTCAGTGGTCTTAGTTGGAATTTCAGGTGTGAGGCTCACCGGCAGCTTAAATTTGTTTATCTGTTGCCAATTTATGGCACTTTTCTAGTTGGGTGCGTGTTTTATCCTTTTTACTATTCGGTCTACTTTTCATCACTTTACTTATTCAGCTTTAGAGGTCGATGCATGTTTTGGTTGGGATTCTTTAGTCCATAGTTTGGTTTTCTTTGTACTCCGCACTTTTTCTTTGCATGGGCTGTGTGTGTGTGTGGGTACAGGTACTTAGGCAAAGGCCTCCCCGAGATTGTTATGCCTTCAGTGTTGGTCGCCAGCCCCTGGCCTATAGAGGCGAGCTTGGGGTAGTTGCAGCTCAAGACCTATAGGGTCGGGACATGACATATGAGGAATATTTTTTTTGATAATACGAGTTCAGTCCAAAACATTATAAATATATATGATTCTTTGGGAATAAATCTTGACTATAAAACCACTGAGTGTAAAACCAATTGAATATGATAAAAAATGAGGTTTAAATTTTCAATAGATTTTAGGAAACAATTTTAACATTGGAAAAATTAATACTAAACATGTGAAATTGAAATGTAACATTTTAAATGGTTAATTGAATAATTTTAAAAACCATTACTTCTAATAAATTTTCTCTAATAATTGATCCATAATATTGAACTAATTATTTCTATAGAAAATATTAACTTAAAGATAAAACATTTGATAATTAAAGGAAATGAACCTTTTTAAAACATTGTAATAACCATTGTTTAATGCCCACTTTATTAATTGGGTAATAAAACCATCCTTTTATTAAAACATCATTTTCCTCTTGAGGAGTATAATATGCTGTAATTATATTTTAGTGTAAGATAACCAAATCCTGGAAAAGAAATGTTCCACATAAATCATTTTAATTCAGGGAAATGTGATTTGAGTTATTAGTATCTCTTATGGGAAACATACACCATGAATCATGAAATATTTTAAAAGTGGTTTATGTTTTAAATAAATGAGATAATACCAAATAATAAAATCAAAGGGTTGAATTTTCCCATCTTATATGAATTATGTTGAAGTTAACGATCATAATTCAAGAGAAAAAAATTATTTTACAAAAAAAGCTTACAACATTAGTAATAATATAGTAAAATAAAATTTAATGAATAGATCCTGATTTGAATAAGTATATACTAATAATTTCATGGATATTTTTTAGAGAACACTAATGTTATTTTTATTCAATATAACTCCAAAAAAATGAATTGTGGTGCATAAGATTTATTATGTCTCAAATAATTAGAAAAAAGACCATAGAGAACACATACCATATCTACCATTATAATTGAATTTTCTATAAGCTATATAATAATAAAAATAAGATAATTTATTAGAAATTTCATAACAATATTTATATACAAAAACTTTTATGAGCATAATTTATAATTTTTCTTTAGTTTCATATTAGTTAGTTATTATCTATTTGTAATATCTAGACTAAATTATCATGTGTTTTTAAACTAAATTAATATTAGAGGTGTAGTTATTAAATAATCTCCCAATTATCATCATTTGATTACAATAAAAAAATAATTATTTATTATTTATAATTTAATTATATTAGGGTTTTAGTTATTATCCTAAAAGATGAATTTTGGAAAGAACATGTTTTGTTGATTCTTAGAGAATGAGGGGGGGTATATATAATATGTTTAATTCTTCATTTTAATATCCTAGGAAAAAACAAAATATTAATTATTTATTTATATAATTTATTAAAATAAATTAAATTCTCATATATATCCATGATATAAATTTAAATCATTGCTCAAGTTGGTCATTAAACAAACATATCCATAATTAAGGGATGTATATGAATTGATGTATTTGTAATATAGTTATAAATGATTCATAAATATTTTATATAATTTATATTAGTGTGATATAAAACAATTGGAATGAATTATATGGATTTGATAATTCATATAAGTATATAATGAAATTATTTTTTTCCTCTTATAGTGTTTTGTTTGTGATAGTTGACTTTATAAAAATGGATTATTATTCATATCATTGATATTTAATGAGATATTTATTATGAGAAAAATATGTATTATATAAAGATAATATTTATCCATTAAACTCATTCTCATGAACATCAATGATACGTGGTTATTAAAATTAAAGTGGAAGATGATCGTTCCATCGAGGAAGCTCTCCACACATACGTAGAAAAGAAAATTTCATTTTGTATATCACATGGAAAATGAGTAATGTAGATAGTAACATCTTGGTTCCAGGTGTCGCCTTAGGGTTCTCCTTACCCAGTGGGTCACATGACCTCAAATGCAATTCCCTAAATTCTAGAGGCTACCTACTAGCAGTAACGGCTAATTTCTGATAGTGGGGAAACAATGACCCCATTGGAAGAGTGTACATAGTGGAATAAAAAATAGTAAAAAAAATAGTTGAAGCAGTAACACCATACAAAAAAATTAATTATTGGAATTCTGATATTAATATAACTACTAGAGAAAATATAAATGATTCATGTCACATGTGTTTAGGAAAAAACCAAAAAACTCACAATGCTAGAAATAAAATATAAAAACCAAAGTACAGAAAAGCAGTAAACTCCAATAGCATCGCAAGTCTCACCTTGGTCCAATTATCTCTAGTGCCGATAGAAATCAAGTACTCGATGAAGAAGGGAACTTTCCATCATCTACACCTTCATCCATGTAATCTTTATGGGTCCAAAAGCAAGACCCAAACAAGGTTATGAGATGAATTGCAGTAGTCAACCACCAAAAGATCTGTTCCTAACTATCAGTGAATATATATATATTTTAATATAAAAAATGAAGCAATAAACCAAGAAGTACCCAGGAGTAAATGATCCAAATGTTTCCAATTAAATTTATTTACATTTATTAATTATTCAATCCATTGAATAATGTATCCTCCATATCCAACCTAAGCACTGAATCTCCCTTTTTAATAGTAACAACTGAAGCCTCCTAAGACTATCTAAATAAACAAGTAAGACCGAGTCCAATCTTGTTCTTTGTCTTGGAATACTTATAATAATAATTAAATTATTGACAATAAATGATCTCTGAAATTTTTCACAATCTCACCCCTATGGTTTAAAATATCATCAATTTAATAGATAAAGACCCTAGGGGTAGCTCTCATAGTCAAACCCATATGGTCCCACATAGAACAAATCATTTACAGACGACCACCTATACATCTCTCGTGATCAAAACCCACTTGGTATACATAGAAAAAACAAACTAAAATGACCACCTAGAATCTCTCACACTCAATTCCATAGGGTCCAAAATTCATTTAATAATGAACCTCTGGGAAGCTCTCATAGTCTAACCCCTCTGGTCTAGGGGCACATGACATCTCTCATAATCAATACCACTTTTTCAACATAACAATAATTCATACATAAATTATCCTACCTCGGGAAGCTCTCATAGTCAATTCCCCTTGGTCAAAATTTCACAATACGTAACACATGCATCTCAAATAAACATTAAATCCATCTAAAAAACATGAGGCATGGAAAAAATAAATCTTAATAGGCATTTCTAGACCAAACAACCATAATCAATCAAACAAGGAAATCACAACCATAATCAAGGTTTAAAGCCTTATTCATATGAAGTGCCCCTTTCTCAATCTATCAAACCATAGAATGTATTTACTGGGGTTAAATACCAAAAAACCCAATACCCTAAACATGGTTATTCATCACATTATGTATATGTCATCCAAAGAAAATTGAAGAAAGGCGCAAACCACCTACCCTGATGTCGTAAGATCAACACTCATGAACATCGACCCTTGAATCATCCTATAATAATGTAGATCTACAAAAAGGTTAAAAAATATCAACCTTGAAAAAAAAATGAGAGATGAGGAATCATGGAAAAAGGCTCTAGGGAAATAAAGATCTCACTAGTGGGAATCCATCAAAGCCCGTGGCATCTCAATCAAAGCTGGAATAGAGAAACGAGAGGAGCAAAAAGTTATTTTGTGTTCTGTCGCTCTCCTGTATGATACACGTGAAGATGAAGGGTGTTCTTGACATGAGACATGACCCCTCACTAATTTCTCAAATAAAAATAAAAGTACATGAAATTTTCAATTAATGTACATGTTGTGTACTAGCCTCAACCGACCCCAACTTTATGCAGTCTGCTAGGTCACATACACTGCCATGTACTCAGCTATCATAGGGCCAGTACATGGCTGTATATAGAAGCCGGATACATGGAGTATACTCAAAAGTACACGACATGTACTTAAAATATTTATATTTCTTCCTTTTTTTAAAAACAATATGAAAATATAGATCCATGCTTGAAATTAAGATCCATGTTCATAATAACTTCACCCCTTACTGAAATTCGTCTCAAAATTTCCCTTCTTAAGTCGTTGAAGAAGAAACTTCAAACAACTCTGGACACTAAGACCGTATGTCGGCCTTCCTCTCCCAAATATCAAACTATACTGGCTTGTACTTCCATAACACTCGTACTAGATAACAAACCGGCCACATAGAACATTCATGATGTGATCGACAATTTGAATAGGGTGATAATCGATGGATATATCCACCTCTATCTCTACCTCCTCGGGATGAAAAAATGTGAGACGGGTCTGAAAAGAAATTTCGTAGCTGAGAAAAATGAAAGATGTCATGCATAGCCTGATAGCTCTAAGGTTACTAAAACTGATAGGAAACAAGCCTCACTATCTCCAAAACCTAAAATGGCCCACATATCTCGATTAATTATTCCCCTGTCACTTAATCCTCATGTGTCCAAACCATGGTTTGACATATAAAAAAAATATGACCTCCAACCTCAAACTGCAGAGGTCATCTTCATCAATCAGCATAATATTTCTTGCAGGATTTTTCAGTAGCCATACTCTTCCAATTCAACTCTACCTACTCAGTGATCTCCTGGACAAGGCGAGGTCCCAACATAATTTCCTCTCCTACCTCCAGCCAACATAGGGGTTATCAACATGTCCTACGATATGAAACCTCATAAGGTTCCATCTGAATCATTTATTGAAAACTATTATTGAAGGAAAACTTCACTAAGGGTATGTGTCTCTCCCAAGAGCCCCCAAAATCTAGGAGACATGATTGAAGAATTTCCTCCAAAACCTAAATTGTGTACTTGGATTGACCATATGTTTGGGGATGGTAAGTTGTACTAAGAAGTACCTATGTACCCAAATACCTATATTGTCCCTATCAGACAAGAGATGAAAACTAACCATCCTTGTCTGAAATGATAGATTGTAGAACCCCATGAAAATATATAGTCTCTTAGATGTACAACCTTCCATGCTGTTCAAAACTGGAGGTTTCATTGATTGGTAAGAAATGTGAATCCTTCGTGAGTCTGTCTACAGCAACAGAAACCACACCATTACCTCAAGGTGACCTCAGTAAAACCATCATGATGTCTATCACATCATCATTCCGTTTCTAGTCATGAATGGGAAACTGCTGTAAATGCTCTTCCAGTCACTAATGCTTCTCCTTCTCCTACTGATAGGTGGAACATCTTATAACAAATCCAGATACATCCCTCTTCATACCTAGCCACCAATACTAATGGTGTAGATCTTGAGACATCTTGGTGACACAAGATTAAACCTTCCATACAGTGGCCTAAAAATCTCTCAAATTCTCCTTGATTATGTGTGGTGACACCCATACGCGCCCATGAGAACCCAAAATCACATCATCCTATATAGTTTACCTAGGGGTAGGGTCCTCTCCTAACACACTCTCCAATAATACTAGGCCTTCAGAATCTGATAGCATCCTCATTCTTACTCGATCCAGTAGAGTAGAGGTAATAGGTATAGAAGAAATAATGGTTTGAACTTGTCTCTCATAAACCTCTAAATGAATTATAGATAATAGATCCATATTCTCCCACTCACTACTGGACTCCTGAATTGTCCGTATATAAGTTCTCATGCTCAATGCATCAACCACTTTGTTTCCATTCCCAGACGTGTAGGCTAGCTCGAAGTAAAAATACTGAAAGAACTCAACCCACCTTCACTATCTGGAATTCAGATCATGATGAGTAAAATTATACTTGACACTTTTGTGGTCAGGTTGTACCACAAAATTCTCTCCCAAAAGATAATGTCTTTCAATAGTTCAAAGACTGAACTACTGCAACAAACATGAGATCGTGTGTCGGATAATTTCTCTCATGTGGCCTCAACTGCTGAGAACAGTACAAAATGGATCCTCCCCCTTTTATAATAACTTCTCCAAGACCAATACCTATTGCATCAAAGTAAATAGTGTAACTATTTACTGGCTCCATAAAAACAAGTATTGGTTCTGAATTCAATCTCCCTTTTACCTTCTGAAAGGATGATTCATAGTAATGTGTCCACATGTACTTTTCACCCATCTTAGTGAGGCCCGTCAGTGGCACTGATAAGAATGAAAATTAAAGTGTAAAGTTAATTTAGTAACCATCCATTCCCAGAAAGATCCATACCTCAAATTTTTTTGATGGCTTCTCTTAAGAAACTACTACTCTCACTTTCTTTGGGTCTATAGATAATTCTGTCATTGAGACGACATGAACCATGAAGTGATTCTGTTCCATCCAAAAGTGGAACTTTGAGAGATTAGAAGATAACTAACGCTATCTCAGTATACTAAATATGATCTCAAGATGGTCGGATGTTCATGTTGAGTGTGAGAGTACACCAAGATATATCCCATGAAGGCTACTATGAAATAATCCATGTAATGATGGAAAACTCAGTTCATTAGTTCTTTAAAAACTGTCGGTGCATTCGTGAGACCGAATGGAATAACAAAACAATTTTATATACCATACTTGATCCGAAAGTATATAAGAGGTATATATTATGGAAAAATATGAAACTGATGATAACCAGATCTCAAGAATATATTCGATAACACCTAGGATCCTTGAGTATGATCAATGATATCATTGATCCTCAGTAAGGGTTATTAGTTCTTGATTTTCTACTGGTTCAGCATCTGATAATCCACATAAAGTCTGAGGGGACCATTTTCTTTCTTCATGAAAAAGAAAGGTAAACCCCAAGGAGAAGTACTGGGTCATATGAAAACCTTTTCCGGAAAAACCTCTAACTGATTATTGAGCTCCTGTAACTGTAGTGTATCAATCCTACAAAAAAGAATGGACAGTTATGATACTCCTAGAAAAATCTCAATAGAGAAATCCACCTATCGCTCTGGAGGAAAACCTTAAAAATTATATGTAATGAAATATTTGAAATGACCCACCACTGTTGGAAAGTCCATATGTGAAGTCCCCTCGTCATCCTGATATAAACTAGCAATCTGGTTTGTAATTCCTCCCAACCCATGATTCTTGGGTCCATCTTTTCTCACATGGACATCCCATTCAACCATGTTTATAAAAGACCCACCCTATAGTGATGTGAATCACACAATGTGGAAATAGTAGTCAAAAAAGGCTTGAAATGATACAAATCAGGTCATTATGAGAATGGCATCGATTCATGTCATCTCCAAGACATAAAGGTCCCATAATAAGTAACACCCACCAATCTCAAAAGGTTACTCCTTGCGCAGATGTACATTAGCCATCCTAATCCTCAACAGAGTGTCTTGTATCATAAAATCATTAGAAGTTATGATGTAGAGCTCAAGGCTCTCTAAAACGAAATTAGATATAAAACAATTGGACATCCATATATCATAAAGAGTAGAAGCTAAAATTGAGGCAACTAGAATCATAACACTAACTGTATAGGGTCTAAGATCTTTCCCCTGTTGGGTCTGCTCCATTACAAAAGTTGGACCTGCACCATGACCCTTAAACCCTACATGAATACCCTGAAGAGATCCACCCTGTTGTTTTTAATATCTTGTAGACTTACTACCTTTACCATGACCACCTCCTCGGCCTAAATGGACTGACGAACACCATTTACATATCTGATGAAAACCTAGTGGTCCTTCTCCTGAATGTAGAGTCATAGTAGAACCCATATCACTCATTTCTAGTGAGAATATCCAGAAAAATATTTGATGATAACCCATCTTGTCACAAGGCTGACACTCAATTGGGTCCTTGGGGAACTGTGGCCTTATATTACCACACTGCCCACACAGGTAGCATACCACCTTTCTACCCAAATAAACATCAGACGAAAACTCCCTATGACGCTTCCTGCTATCTGTCAATGGATTACCAGTCCAGGATGATGAAACGCCTTGGATCATAGCTCCTAACCCCCCCAGATTATGCTAGGTAATCATCTCCCGTTTCACTAAATTTGTCACCAAAGTCATCCGGAAAACATTCGCCTACGAGAGAATGTCATATTTGAGACCATCCTAAAATCTCCTACCAAAAGATTACTCATTGACTCTATGAACAAGTGAGAATTGTTGAAGTTCAGTAAAATGATAGGGGTAATCCATCATTGAAAGAGAACCCTACTCAAAATTCATGAACTCTTAGGCTCGATCAACCCTCAATGTCTTGGGGTAGAAGTAATCATAGAAGGTCATATAAAACTTTTTCCAAGCCATATCCCGATGGCATCATGATTATGTAATAAAATCTCACCATTTCATAGAAGAATCACGTAACATGTACATCATGAGATTTACCCTCCTCTTATGAGGTGTCTCTAGATTCTCAAGATAGAAATCAAGACTTCCAACCATGACTCTACAGCCTACGGTCCTCCATCCCCTGAAAAATTGTGAGGATGCTGTTGCGGGAACAATCACGTTAGCTCTACAATAGATTGGGAAAGATGCGATTCTCCTTGAAATGTTTGTAACATCATTAAAAAGTATTTTTGGAACTATGAATCAGCACCTGCATCCGGTATAACAACTGGTGTCAAAAAGGGCATGACATGAGGATCTGTTGGTAGTCCATAATCTACCATTTTCAGTGTCTGATAATTTCCCACTACCTGGAGTAAAACTAGAGGACATCTTGAAGTAATGACTCTTCAAGGTCAACCACACACCTCAGTACAATATTTTCAGGGAAAATAACATAGATGTTCAAGAACATAAAAGGATAAGTAAAGCTTTCATGTTTTAAAAAATAGGATTACATGGTGTGTATAACTACCACACAACACATTCCCTTCAAGCCTTAACCTTGGCGTGTACCTATACCAAAACATAGCTATGTAAAACACCTACACACATCATGTTCCTCATATGACACAATGTGTTCTTGAATTTTACCTCCTACCAAATTACATATTCCCAACTAGAACTACACAATTCTCTCCCTTTCGTAACACTACATGGAATGTTCACCCCTAACACGGCGTGTACTACTTATGTTCTATCCACCCATGTAATTAGTCACACGACTAGATACATGGTGTGTTTTACCAAACATTGGTCAACCTCATGTCTCTTCTCACATGTTTATTCAAACGGTTAAAGACTACACAGAGTGTAAATATTGTAGATGGCATGTACTTAGGAATATTTTTTCTCTTCCATGATAGAAGAACACATGGCATGTGTTCATAAAATCACACACTGTGTTATGTAGTTTTTCGGATAGTAGGCCTCCGAAATTTATCTAGAACCCTTAAAAACGTAAAATTTCATCCAAGGAATGACAATTTCCAACCCATGAGAGCCCATACTCCCATAAATTCATTTTTTTGGCATCCTTATTAATGTCAAATCAATCAAAATTTATTTCAATTTCAAACATGATACAACAAATTCTGATACAAGAGAGACCATAACACCTCATGGACCAGATAATGAAATCCATAAAAATGAAATGTTACATATACCCATACCCTATAAAAATAGAATGAATATCAGTCAGAAAATCTATCACAACAACATGAATATTTATTAAAACATCTATTACAACAGCACGCAATCAATAATGCACCCTAAATGGCATGAAAAGAATACATTACATGTGATATGTAGAAACTGTGTATATAATGCATGAGATGGAATACCCTTATCTCATTGGGTTTTAAAAAAAATAGAACCAATAAGATATCAATAATAAAAACATAAAACAAGTGCGTCACTTAACGGTGAAATCAAATCAACTTTAATAGTTGAAAAACCAGAAAAATTACAATATTCGAGGTAACATGGATTTTCACTATACATGGGTTAGATACTCCCAGGAACAAATTATTACCAACTAACTATTCCTTCCTATACTATAATATAGGATCCAAATAGTTAGTAAAAGTAGAAATGGAATTCCACTGATACCACTTTGTAACATCCTGGTTTTGCATGCCACCCAAGGGTGCTTAGTACTCAGTCGGTCACATAACCTCAAGAACATTTCCCTAAATGCCAGAGGCTATCAACTAGAAGCAAGGACCAATGTATAATAGTATGAAAAACATTCCCTCGTTATTAGAGTATACATAATGGAATAACAAATACTAAACAAACAGTAGAAGCAGTAACACCATAAAAATGTAAATAATGGATGACTGATAATAATATAAAAATCGGTGTGTATATAAATGATGTAGGTCAAATGTTTTTAGGAAAGAATAAACAAATCCAAAATTCCGTAAAAATAATAACGAAACCAAAGTATATAAAAAAATTAAACTTCAACAGCATCACAAGCCTCATCTTGGTCCCATGATCTCCAAATCTGACAGTAATCAAGTACCTGATGAAGAAGGGAGATTTCCCTTATCTAAACCAATAACCATGTAATATTTTTTGGTCCAAAATCATGACCCAAATATGGTGTGAGATGAATACTAGTAGGAAACCACTAAAATATCTGTACCTAATTGTCAGTGAATATATATTGTAGGTAATATGAAAAATGAAGCAATAAAATATGAAGTACTTAGAAGTAAACAATCATAATGTTTCCAATTACATTCATTTACATTTATTAATTATTTAATTTGTTGAATAATGTAACCTCGAAATCTAGCCTATGCTCTATATCCCCTCTATATAATAGTAACAACAGATGTCTTAGAAGATAATCTAAATAAACAAGTAAGACTGTGTACAAGATTGTTCTTTGTCTTGGAAGACTCATCACAATAATTGAATTATTCACAAGCAACCTTTTGGGAATGTTATCACAATAAAACAACTTGAGTTTAACATATCATTATTATTATAGGTAAAGACCCTCTGGGTAGATATCACGGTCTAACCCCTTTGGTCCCACATAGCATAAATCATTTACAAATGACCACTTGGGCAGCTCTCATGGTCAATATCGCCTTGGTCTGCAAAGAAACAATAAACTGAAATGACCACCTATAAGCTCTCATAGTAAAATACATATTGTCCAATATTCATTTAATAAAAACCCTCTACGTAGCTCTCATGGTCTAACCCCTTTGGTCCATGACCACCCGACCATTGTCACAGTCAATACCTCTAGGTAAACATAACCACAATTCGTACATAAATGACCCTACCTTGAGAAGATCTCATAGTCAATTCCCCTTGGTCAAACGTTCACAATATATAACACATGCATCTCAAATAAACAGGAACCCCATCCAAACAACATGAGGCATGGGAAACAAATAAATCCTAACAAGATTTTCTAGACCCAATGACCATAATCAATCAAATAAGAATAAACAACCACATAATCAAGGTATAAAACATTATGCATAAGCAGTAACACTTTCTAAATCTAACAAACCATAGTATGTATTTAATGGGGTTAAATTCCAAAACACTCAATACCCCAAACAAAGGTATTCAGAACATTAACCCCATATAATCCAATGACAATCCGACGAAGGAACAAACCACATACCTTGATGTTATACGATCAAAACTCATGAACATCGTTGCTTGAATCTACCCATAACGACGTAGATCTAAAAAAATGATAAAAAAGATCAACATTCAAAAAATCATAAGATAGGAGGAATCAAGAAGAAAGGCTCTATAGAAAGATAGAACTCACTGGTGGGTATCCAATGCACTTGGAGACATCTTAATTGGGGCTCTCACGAAAACTGGGAGGAGATCGACGTTCTTCGTCATTTCATCACTCTCATGTACCAAAACATGAGAAGAATAAGGGTGTTCTAGATGTGAGACATGACCCCACACCGAATTATCAAATTAAAAGAAAAGTACATGTCATGTTCAATTAATGTACTTGTCGTTCACTAACAAGAACTAGCTCCCACATAAAGCAAACTTCCAGGTAAACTATATGACCATTTACTCGGCCGTCACACATCCAGTACACGAATGAACTTGGGAACTGGGTACACAGTGTGTACCTAGAAATTTTCCATTTCTTCATTTATCATAAAAACAAACCGAAAATAATGTTCCATACATGAAATGAGGATCTGGGTTCTTACATTGTTTATCATATCAGCATCTCAAAAAAAATATCAAAACATTACATTAAATTACCTCTTTCAAATATCCTTTTAAAATGGTGGACAAAAATAAAAGATGTTTCACTCTGGAGCATGTAGTCCGCACACAAGCATGATTAGTATTTTCACATTTCAAAAAGGAATTGGGTAAGGTGGTTAATTAATATATGAAAATTTTAAAAAAATAATATTATATTACTTATACTATTGTTTTCATTTATTGATTGTGTTTATGAGTTTTTTGTATATTAAACACACATAAAAAATTCAATGTGAAAGGATTTGATAAAAAATATAACCTCACTTTTCAGATTAATTCCATTATAAAGGGTTTTAAGACATTAAAATATGATATTTTGGTAATTCTAGAACCAATTTAATGTTTCTATTATTTTTAGAAGTGTTTTTAGTATATTTTATGATTAAATAAGTTTGATTTATTTTTAGGTAATTTTTGGAGAGGAGTGGCCATTTTTTAAGTGAATAGGGATGTAAATTTTTTAAATATCCTAATATTATAAATAATGGGAAGTTATTATCATGTAATGTTGATAAATATTGTATAAATAACATAGTGGATGAGAAATAAGCCAAACACACACCTCAACCAATAATTTAATTAAAATATTAACATGTTATTCCCTTTACAATTTCTGTTACTCATTTTTACCATTTTGTTTTTGACAATGAAAATTTATTGTTACTTAGGAAATATCAAATTTATGACAAAAAAATGCATGGTCCTTATTATATAATTTTCATCAAATGATTTAAAATTTCAGAAATATCATGTTTTATTTGATTTTTAAATGTTCTAATATTAGGTTTAATGTACTAAATTTGTGACATATTAATTTTTTTTTCAAAAATATAACCTTTGTTCAATAATTTATAACATGAATTCGTAAATTTAAACCAAAATTTCTAAAATTTAAAATTTACTTATGAAATACTTATTTGTTCACATAAAATGGTTTCTTGAATTTCCAATTTATAAAAATTTAATAAAAATATCATAAAAGGCACATTATATCAAGAAACAATAGTTTACACTTTTCACCTAAAAATAAACTATTTTAGAAAAATATAAAATAGAAATATCAATATAAAAGTGAAATTATGAATCCTAACATAACGTTAAACAAATCAGATTTCTTTTATAGTCTATATTATTTGAAAAATTTGGTTTAACTAAACAATGATATACTATTAAAATATTATTTGATGTTAGATTTATCACCAAGCCATTTGATTGGTGGGTATGAAATTTATTTAATAAATTATGAATAATATATGGGTTTTTCTTGTATAAAATAAATATTTTGTTACCAATTAATTATCAATGAATGAAAAAAATAATTTGAAAATAAAGGAAACATTTTTTTTAAAACTATTTTTTTACATGTATTCTGTTTATATATAAATAAAATAAAATTTTAAATATTAATGAATATTTTTAATATATATATATATATATATATTCTATACTTAATAATTTTTTTTTCAATCCTAAAATAATGTTTTCTTGTTATGGGATACAAATTAATCTAATTGTATTGTTAAAAAATGTATTTATCCTAAAATAATGTTTTAGTTTCATTTTTTGAAATTATTTTAGAATGAATTTATTCCATTAATAAAAATTAATATTAATTTTTTTACATATTTGGGACCATAAGGTAAAAATTTGGTGAACATGTCACTTTTCATTTTAGGCATTATGAGTTGCAACTATGGTAAAATATAAAACCTAAATAAAAGGTAAATCTATATTAACATGGGTAAAACTATGTTTTAATTGTAACCCTTCTTCATATAATTTTTTATTGAAAAAATTTATATTGAAACATTTCACATTAGATAAAAAATTAATTTTGATGGGACCCTTTTCTAAGGAAATAACATATATAAATTTTAAAGAAAATAAAAAAAATTTCATTCGATTACATTGAAATTAATATTTTGTTTTCAAATTATCCAAAATAAATCTATGAAATAATATTAAAGACAATTTTAATCATAATGAAATTATATTCATGATTAAATTTTTTTACTAATTTTTAGTTTTATATAATTATATTGATTTCGTATGCAATGCTCAGACAATAGTTTTTTTCAAATTAGTAGTAAAATAATATATACACTTTTTAAAATATAAAACTAAAATAATTTTATTGAAATATAGTGTTCCATGAATTTATGGATTAATATATCAAATTGTTGATTTGTTAAAGGATTATATTTTAATTCCCCCTTTTTCTCAATGGATTTTAATTCAAATTAAAAAAATACTGACAAAAATTATATTTTATGAAATTATTATGTTATTCAATTATTATGTAATCCAAAAAAGATAAAATATACAATGAATTTATTATATTGTCAAAAAATATTGTATTGTCCATTTCTGAGAACATTTTCACATTATATGTAAAATTATAACTCTTTAAGAGTGAAAAAAGATGTTATTGTGTGTAAGGATAAAATTGGTTAACTAAGGGGTTCAACTGAAAGATATTTTTTAAAAAAGAATATTAAATCCATACAATTTTTTTATTGATTTTTTTTAACCACATCATACATTTTTTTGAATTTATGGTCATTTGGAATCATTTTTATAGATAATGAATTTTTTATATTTTAATCCTTTGAGAATGTGAAAGAGTGCTTATCCCTTAACTTATAAAAGGGGACCCTTGATTTAATTTATTTACACTACATTGATCCATATAGCTCAACTAAATACATACAGATTATATTTTCATCATCGATATACACATTATATATTTTTTTTATGAAAAATACTTACCAAACGACCCTTTATAGTATATCTAAAGTAGTTCTTATAAAATAGAGGTAATCAAATCCACTGATCATATTCATTTTATTATTATTTTACATAATTAAATCTATATTATTTATCTTAAAATTAAAATTAAAATATAAAAATTTTACTTAAATTTCATTATGTTTGTGAACCCACCAATATCTACCCCTCACTTATCAAATGGGACGTGAAAGTATCGCTTGTTAGAACGTATCACTTGCCATATCCACATATCAGTACATTTAATTTTCGATCACCATATTTTATTGATTAGTATTTTTATGGGATTAATGATTTCATATGATTATTATGTGATAATTTTTCCTCTAGAGTGATAATATCATATATACCCTCTTATATCCCAATCCTTTAGAAAATGGTAAAGCTTCTTATGGGTATGTGTGGACTACCACCTCCATAATGTAATGTGGTTTTTTTCTTCTATACCATACATGGATTATAATATGGAATGATTTTATCAATATGATATATAATTTTTTTTGAAATCTAAATTATTATTTACCTTTATTTTTTTCAATCTATAAAAATAGAAACAATATTCATGAGTACGTATGACATACTATTTCCATGAATAGTGGGATTAATTAATGTATCTAAATATTTAATACATGCTTATATATATATATATAATGAATATTTATCTTATTAATATCATGTATAAAGTTTTAGAGATTATATAATAATGATTAACGCATAATGAATGAGACTTCGGATCCGAATCATGCATAACAAACGAAGACGTTACCACCATGAAAAATTATTTTAATAAATAATTGGTAATTAAAAGGTGATAAGTTTTTATAATAAATATAATATTTGGTATGATTTATATGATTTTATTTCTAGATGTAGTATTTTTTACACAGGAGCACTGAACATATATGAAGAATGGCAATACTTGAGGAAAGGGTTTTATACGACAACACCATTGTTAACTAGGTTTGTTTACAATTAAGTTTCTAATGATATAAATTTTTGATCATTCTCTCAATAATAATAACTATGTTTTACTATAATATAGTTATTTAATAAAATTACATGTTTGATGTCATTTTATAGTCATTAATTACTCAGAATATGAAAAGAGTATTTTTTAAGAAAACAAACATTATTTCTTTATTCAGTTGAATTTTCTTTCTTCAATGACCATGTTTTCTCTAAAATATATTTGAAAAAAAGTATTAATATGCACTTAATATTATTTTATTTTCAATTTAACCCATTTATGAATGTATATAAAAAGGTTTAAAAGTAATATTCCTATCATTTTCTAAAGCAGGAAAAACAATAATTTTTTAAAAGTGAGAACGTAATGTTTTATTTTAACACATATTAACAAAATACTGTACATGAATAGTTAATATCTGGCGATTAGGGTTAGAAGAAATTAATGAAAACACTTGTAATAAGTCTATGTTTAAGATTAAATCCTAAATTTATGGTAATGAACATAGATAAACTAATATAATCCAAAGGCTCTGTAGAATGAAATTATTATTTTGTTGTTATGAACACTCCCTAAAAAGATATCATAATGAAGGGATATAAATGGGGGCATCACGAGTTCTACTTCTAGAAGTTCCCAAGTTGGAAACTAGCATATAGGGTATAACAAATATGCATATAGGGGGAATTTACCTCTAATAGAAACATTAATAAGATAGATATAGTAAGGACACACCAAATAACACCCACCCATTCACATATATGTAAAGAAAACCCAAGAACAATCAAGAAATGCAATATTGTAGTATAAAGGGAAACAATGTGTACCCAAAAGGTAACATATAAATAGTCCATAAATCCCAAACAACTCCTACAATATTAAATTATCTAGTATTATCCATCCTGATCTCCAACCCACTGCAAGAGACATGGAAAATAGTTTACTTATACTAAGGGTTAGAATAATAGTATATTTTGTAGGATCCTCCCTTGATCCTCCCATGAAAAATCTAATGAATGAATTATAAAGCACATTGAACAACAGTGAAACTAACTGAGCCCCTAAACATGTATACCTAGATCATAGCTTCATCATGAATAAGTCTCTCCAAGTATCACATACAATAGATAATATAATATGATAATGAAACTCCAAGGGTACCCCAATCCCATTTTCCCATTGTGTTTTCACTCATCCCCAATGAAGAATGTCCTGATCCATCTCTCTTTAACGGTAATAATCCCTGTTGACACCTAGGAATTGGAAAACAACTTGAAAATCATGCATCACATCATCACAACATTCCATCCACGTCTTCACATACAAATTTACATATATAAAAACTATGTAGTTCCTGTGAGAAACAACAGATCTTATGAAATGTTTCATATAATGATTATTAAACCACATGACATTACAACCCATATACTATTTAATGTAACAACCCTTATATACTATACATTCTATACCTATAAAAAAACTTTAGATACTATATCTAGTAAGTCATTCCGATGAAAAAAACATAAGACATAAAAACACCACACACACATATACGGGAAAACAAACCACTATGCATACCATGATATGTAACTACTACGAGGAGAGAGTGGGGATAGAGAGGGTAGTCAGCCATCCATTCTCTCACTAGTATGTTGGGTAAAACACCCTCCTAGAGTGTATTAGGTTCCAGTTTCGCAAACTGATATGTGTGGGGTAGTGTACGAAATCACATAATATACATTATATATTATTTTTCACAACTACAAAATTGAAAAAACCTAGTCATAAATTCAATTTATTCTAACGTCACTTGGACTCCGGGATGCCAATACTAAGACAAGATATCTGATAAGAAAATATGAATTTAAAGTGATGAATTAATTAATTCTTTCATTTATCATTTAATTCTATTAATTAATTTTCTAAAAAAAATTTAACCATTATGATAATTCTATATTAGATTAAATTAATCATCAATGTAAATTAAATTCCCTCCATGAATAATCCAAACCAAGTTAACAGTTTATCATGAGTAACATCTCATTCTCATTCCAGCACCAACTAAAAACATGGTTTAAAAATTTATTAAAAATTATTTTCATCATCCAGTTAATTAGTTACTATAAGAAAACCATCATATGCTAACAGAAATATGAAAACTTGTAACCATGAAAATCTTGTTACATAAAGTAGTGCATAAAGGGATGCACATAATATAAGAAAATCAACTATGAACAATTTAACTTACTCATATGAAATCATACTGTCTCTCAGTATATCATCATTGGGTAGGACCAACAGTAACCCATTCCATCACATACCATTTCATCACCAACAACCAAATTCATTTCCAGATTCATATCTCAATCACATGCATCAACTACTACCACATCATCTGAGCCTTCCTTCCTACATATATCACATTTTCCATCCATGGGTCAGGTATACTATGATCTCATCACATCTGGGCCATCTAACCCGATATTACCTCATCCATCCCAAGATCATCCATACTAAGATCATACCCCAATGATCATATCTAGAGAACATCAAAAAATATTATGAATGAAATAATAATGGAAATATGGACACCTATCCCCTAGAACAAGGCATCCAACATTCACATATCAACGATCTCTCACTGATCATAACTCAAGGAACCCTATCCTCCTCAAATATAAAGTAAATTAAATCCCTATAAAACAAATTTTTACAATTTCACGTTATTATTAAATCTTTAAATAAAAAACTAAATTTTCATTGGTTAAAACTATAGTAATCCTAAGGAATCAATCCAACACAATCCATCAATATCTAATCCAACTGTTAACATAAAAAAAGTTTCAAAAACTATGATAATAAACCTTATCAATTAACATTAAATTTTGTTTATTATCAAAAATAATTAACATTCTTCACATTATTTATCAATTCCATTAATCTCATGGAAGGTAATTTTTCAATACACATGAACTTTGGATGAATTTTATTATCATCAATTCACATTAATAACCATATTAAAATCATGCATTCTCTTTGGTTTCATAATAAAAATAGTTATTTTTTATTATTGGTATACATTATTTATCATATTCAACATGCTAATCCATGCATAATGACATGCTAAAAAATCATAGCATAGATATCAAACAAATCATTAAATCATAAGGCAAACCAGTATCTAGCTTCAAAGAATTAGAAATTTAAATATGTGATCGTAACAAAATAATTTAATCTAGTTTAAAATTGTTAAGATAATTCATTTTACATCCAAAGGGCTAAATATAGAACAATTTACAGTTTCATGTAAATAAAATAGAAACATTGAATACCATACCTCAAATGCAATAATATTCATTGAACGAGAAGAGAACAACATTATTAATATCCGATAAACTATCTTATGAGAAATGCATCTCTCCAAAGACACCACACCCCAACCACAATAACAAACAAATATAACCCCATTTGGATATTAGATATCAAGTACCATTGAAGGGAGACTATAAAATTAAGAAAATAAGTATGATTTATGAGAGTAATCTAGACAATGATGGATGAACACACCTCAGATCACCAAATATTCAAGATGGATGACAAGGATGGATCCCCATCAATGGAATCCCAAAACTACTAGGTGAAGGGTCTCCAGATCTCCTAGAGTCAAGAGGTCCAAAGTGTTTTGAATGAAATACTAAGCACTAAAATATTTATAATCATGCTATATAATAAATTCTCATGATGTTTATTACTTATACATCCTATAATCATTGGAAATCAGATCTCACTAAAAAAACAATTAGAACCCATAATTATTGAACCTAATAAACCATACCTTGAACCATCCAAAAAATTTAGTTTATATTAAATACATTATGTGAAGTACAAACACATCATGTATATTATTAACTTCCAAATTTTAGCAACTAAACCCTTCCAGACTCAATTCAATCCTCCTCCAAGCACCACAAACCTCCAAAATAAACAATGAGTTATAATACATGGATCTAACAATGGAAATAAAAAAATAATAACAAAATTAAATATAATCAAAACCTTATTAATACCAATTTTACAATGTAACCAAAATTGGAAAAACAATATCATAAGGAATAGTATACATGCCATGTTAAATTATGTTTCATGTGTAAAAATGAAACTCAGAAGTAAAGAAACTAAAAACCCATAAGTGGGTGCTGGAAAAATATGGATCCCCCAAACATGATCCATCCCAAATCAACCATCAAATATAGATAATTTTCTTTTATCCTATCCTAGATTCATGATATCTATTTGGGTATAAATCTAGAAGATCGAGCAGGTTGTGAGTACGACTCAGCAGGTCATACCAATGACATATAAGAAAATATACAGTAAAAACCTATTTGGAGTTGTATAATAAAATCAATACAATTCATAACTAATCAGTTATCAAATTATCAAATTATTCTTTATTTAAGAACGCAAACACATGGGTTCCCGAGGACACTTGAACATCAATACCTACCTCATCCTATGCGAGAGTCTAAACTAACGTTTAGTAATATAACATCTTAGAATTCCATTATCATCATTTCATATAAAAATTCACTTATTAATTGAATATTTACTATTCCTAATTTCAATTAACATAGGAATTATATTTTAATCATTCAACATTTTAGTTTACTCTTGAATGCAATTTTTTACATCCAAAATTTCAAATCTCACATGAATTAAATAGTTACCATTCATCATTTCCATTAAAAAATGAATTACATTATTACCATTAATCATTTCAATTAATATATAAATTTCATTGTTACCATTTATCACTTCAAATCATATAATAATTTCATAGTTACCACTCACCATTTCTATTTATAATATAGATAGTTGGAACCATGGTACAATGCTTACATTTTGGATCTAGGTGTCCATGTTTAAGACCTCATAGGATTTTGATATACCACAACATTTCCCCCACACCTTTGTCAATTCATCACAATGAGAAATTGATGTAGTAGACCATGTATCACACACGAATATCAAAATATCACATAAATTAAAATATCGTAATTATTTAATTCACCATTTTTTAAATCAAAAACAACATTTTTATATTTTTGTCACGCCATAAATTAAGTCAACAATTAATTAACAACATTGTTTCATTATTTTATTCAAAAATTATGTAATCACATAAATAACATTAATTAATTCAACAAATAATTAATTAGATCAGTTACATTATTCAATATAATAATTAACTAATTACATCAATGACATTAACTAATTCAACAATTAGTTAATCACATCAATCCAATTAGATAATTCAGTAATTATCTATTCACATCAATAACATTAATTAACTCAAAAATTAATTAATTACATCCATTAACTTAGTTAATTCATAAATTAATCAATAAAATCATTAACATTATTTAATCCAAAAATTAATTAATTAAATAAATTCCATTAGTTAATTCAATATTTATCCAGGAATATCAATAACATTAATTATTTTAACAATAAATTAATGACATCAACTCCATTAATTAATTCAACAATCAAAGAATAACATCAATAACATTAATTAATTCAAAAGGAAACTGATTACATAAACCCTAAATGTTAATTAAACAACTAACTAATCAAATAAATATCATTAATAAATTTAAAAATTAATTAATCACATAGATTCCATTAGTTAATCCAATAATTGACAAACAAAATCAATAAAAATAATTACTTCAATAATTAATTAATTATAACAATTCCATTAGTTTATGTAACTATTAACTAATAAAATCAATAACATTAATTAATTAAATAATTAATTGATCACATCAATCCAATTAATTAAACCCAAAAATTATTAATTCAATTTGATTCTAATGAATTAACTCATAATTAATTAATCCAATTCAGTCAATTTAATCATCATAAAAATACCTATTAATTGATTCTCCAATTAGATGATCTAATTCCTTAAATAGAAACAACATAATAATAACCATTAATTAATTCACTAATTAATTAATCCAATTCATTCAATTGTATAAACAAAACAATACCGATTAATTAAATCACCAATTAATTAATCCAATTCAATCAAATAAATCATAACAATAATATCAATTAATTAATTCACATATTAATTAATCCAAATAATTCGGTTGAATAATCATAACAATAAATTAATTATTTTTTCAATTAATTAATATTTTTTAGTCAAATCTATATTAAGAAAATCTGAAATAAATATTTCGATAATTAGTTATTGCAGTTTTATAGTCACAGTATAAAAACAATCAAATCAACAATTAATTATTCCAATTTCATAATCCAAATATCTAAATAATTAATTTGAAAATTAGTTTACCCAATTTCAAAATCACAATACTCTTGTAATTAATTTAACAATTAATTAATCCACTTCAATTCCATTAATTAATTTATCAATTAGTTTATCATGTTAATTATATTAATTAATTCAACAATTAATTAAGAATTTCAAAACATTTAATAATCATACAATTATAAAATATTTAATGAAATATTTAATTTCACCAATTCAAAAAATTCAATATGACAATAATTAATTAAAAAATTAATTATACTATTTCAACAACCTAAATCTCTAAATAATTAATTCAACAATTAATTATTCCAAATCAATAAATTTTATAATCCCTAACATTCCTACATACTATTCCAAAACTAACCAATCATGTTCAATAATATCAATAACACTATAAATTATTAATCAGTTAATTATTTTCACTCAATATCCCAATATTCTTCTAATTAATACTATAATTATTTCTGCATTTCAAAAATTCCAATTCCCTAACAATTAATTCAGAAATTAATTATTCAAAATCTACATACCAAATATCCCGAAATTGAAATTTCCCTTAATTAATTATTTCACAAAATTCATTAATTCAATAATGAATTAAATTTATAATCATCTAATATAAGTTTTAAAATTATAACACATAATTAGAATCAAGACACTGGGATTTGAGTTATATACCACCTACCTCAAAATTGTTGAAGAACAATCTCTAATGTAAATCCCATATTTGTGTGGAATAACCCTAATCGAGATGATAAGAGATATCATGAAAAAATCATTAAAAAAATATAAAATGGATCAGGATCCATAAAACATAGATCTATATAGAAACCATTTACAATAGAAATTATAATCCATATTTTAAATGGAAAGAGGAGTGGTAGTGTAGGAGATCTAATCGGGAAGAAACCACATACCTGAGATGGTGTAGAAACTCAATCCTCACATAGATTCACCATGAATGGAGGTTGGTAGGTATTGGAATCTTTAAAGGGGCCTAAATATGAGAGTAATATATTTTTTCTAAGTTGGGGTTGATTTGGGTTTAAAATGGGTGTCATGTATTTTTTTATCTCATTTACGAATTAATTTAAAACCCGAGTGCATTTTCAAACTCGAGGCCCAGGGTTTCCCCTAACCATGCACCTTAACCTTGAACATCATAAAGGGGGAATGGTTTCCAATAAGAGGATGCATAGATTCAAAAACCATTCTTCAGTTGTGCTCATCCCCTTTGATTAGGTTCACATAGTCTTCTGGGCCAGGGCACATGATTTTGCAATCCTTTATCCAACAATGCACTTTCCCACATCCATAATTTGTTTTCTAATTTTCTCCCTAACCAACACCAAGGTAAAACCTATTATAAGTATTCCAAAATAATGAAAAAAAAATACATGAATACCAGATTGAGACAACACTTGAAGTCATCCAGATCATAAAATCTCTCCACCTTATAATAGCTCATCCTCAAGCTATACACCCAAGAATCTCTATGATTCAGAGTCAAAAAGATCGGGCCACTAAGTCCACATATACATTTCTCTCTCTCATGTTTACTACTGAACTCATCCATTTTGACTCTATAAATAGACTATCAACATAACCTTTCCCTATGAAACATTATCACTATGATCGAACACACTTATCACATAGTTCTCAAATGAGGGATTTGTCTCAATCTCAACATCCAAAACATATCTAATTCATTACCCAAATCATAATTCCCAAAAAAAACAAGAAAACCATACAACATTGGGTCTCATAATTTATGTAAAAATCTCATTTAAAGGATTTTCATACACATCCTCAAAGGCGTACCTGGTCTTTTCCAAAGGAATTTAAAAATATTCCATACAAGTTCATCATTATAATTTTGATGCCACCACATCCATCCCATGGTATTTCTCTACAAACCTATAACTAAAACATCACTCAAAACCATTGGAGCTTTGTTAATACCTATTTTTTAAGAATTTTGTCCACCATATCCCAAACTTGAATCAAAAGTTAAAATTTAAAACATGGCATTTTCCTTCTTCCCTTTCATAGGGACAAAAACACATCAACTACTACCTATTCCCAGCTTGCGAATGCATAACCTATAATATTAAACAACCTTCAGGCCATCCTGAGATTCTCTCTCATAAAATATCGAGGGAATACACCCCACCCTTAATATCCACATATACCACAGAATAATATAAACCTATAAGATTACTCATAACCAATAAAAACACATTCAATTATCTATGCATAGTGGTAGATATTTCTCATTATAGCAGGGAATATGATAAGGTAGTGGACATGAACATCACTAATTAAAATTAATCAAAGAATTTTTAATGAAGGAATATATATAAAATTCCAAAAACCCATTTCTAGATATATAACAAAGCATTATCACATTTATATAAGATTTCACCACAACAAGGTACAAAAAGTCATTTTCCCCCAAACCCTCGCCCCACAGTAAAAACTAAGGAGTTATCAATACCCTTAACCAAAAAACATATATTTCATGTTTAAAAGTTTTAAACACATTTTCATATTAATGTTTCTCATAATACACCCATTATTCTCATATTGCATCATTTTAAAATTCTCAATTTCATATTACACACATTTTTCGTTTAATTTCAAAAGTAGGGGAAACAATTGTTTTTCAACAAAATACTAAATACTCATTTTTTTTATGCATACATAAAATGATGAATGTAGAAAAATATAATTTTGTTCCTATAATGGTGCATGCATCCCAAAATCTCATGTCATTTTAGTAAAAGAGCCAATCCTCAGAAAAAACATAGAAGCAATAATCACAGAGGATAATAAGTGTATCACCAAATGTGAAATAACATCAAACTATAATTGAATGTCGTAAACCAAAAAATCCCAACCTATATACTTGGTTCCTCTCCCATACATGTGTTTGATAATAACATGAATAGTCTTATAACCAATCGTCGACTCATCATATTTTCTTATCTAAATATTCATAAGAGTAATATAAATGAAAAAAGAAATGAAAAAACCTCTAATAGCACTTTGTATCATCGTGGCCCAGGTGCCACATGTCGGTGCCCTGATCTTGTTGGTAAAATGACCTCAATCAGACTTCATTGTATTCTAAAGTCTACCAAATAGAAGCAAGGGTATAATATCGATAATGGAGACACAATACCCTCTTTATCAAAGTAGTAAAACTATAAAATAATCAATATAAACCAAAGTATTTATAATCATAACATGATTATTATGGGTTTCATAAGATGAACAAAACTAGAAATTCAATATCATATTGATTAGTAGATATTACATGATAATGTATGTTCTAAGTTTCAAAATTAAACTAAAATGTAATGACACTGAAAACACTGAAGCAGGTCCCGAACCATATATGGTTCCCTCCTCCATGATCTAACACAAATCACCCAAATAATGCATGTAATTTCCCCATATCCTATTATGAAACAATGAAATCTATTCTTTAATGATTATACAACCTAGGTATGTTTTGAGTAAAACTCCATAGGCCAATACCAATTACTTATAATATAATGTTTTACCAAAAAATGTACGCAGTTTTGTAATGGAATAAATATTATGTATAAATAAATTGTTATGACATTATCAATTATTCTTTATTTAATGACATTAAACCATGGGATCCAATGATACCCAAAACTCAATACTGACATCATCCCATATAGGATTCTAAACTGTCCTTAAGGGATATAACATCAGAGAATGTCATTTTCACCATTCCTTATCAAAATTCACATATGAATTCCATTTTTTCCATTCATTATTTTAATTCACATATGAATTCCATTGTTACTATCAATAATTTTAGTTTACTCATAAATTTAATTGTCAGCATTGATCATTTCAATTCACATATGAATTCCATATTTACACTTTATCATTTAAATTCACTTTTGAATTACATTATTACCATTCACCATTTATATTCACATCTAAATTCCATTGTTACCATTTATAATTTCAAATCACATATGAATGGAATTATTACTATTATACATTTATATTTATTATACATAAAGTTTGAATGGTAGTCCAATGTAATCATTTTGGGTCTAGGTCAATAGGCCTAGGACCCCGGGGGCTTTTGATGTAGAAGACCATATCCCGCACCCTTTAATCAAATTACAACTATGGGATTTTGACACAAAATTCCATTTTCTGCACAGGAATATCACAAATATCACATATATAATGATATAAACATTCATTAGTCCACCAATTAATCAATAAAATTCAATAATTTCATTTCCACATCATTCCATTAATTAATTCAATAATTAATTAACGACATCAATTCCATTATTTAATTCAACATTAACTAATCACATCAATAACATTAATTATTTCAGTAATTAATTAATCACATCAATTTTAATAGTTAATTCTAATAATTAACAAATTAAATCAATAACATTAATTAGTCCAACAATCAATTATTCACATAAATTCCATTAGTTAATTAAGAAATTAAATAGTCACATGATTTAAATTAATTAAGTCAATAATTAACTAAATACATCAACTCAAATATTTAATTCTACAATTAAAAATTCACATCAATAATATTAATTAATAGAAAAATTAATTAATTACATCAATTTTATTAATAAATTATACTATTAACCAATCACACCAATAAACTTAATTAATTAAATATTATATTAAAAACATAAATTCCCTTAGTTAATTTGGTGATTAAAAGATTAAATAAATGACAATAATTAACTCTATAATTAAATAATTACATGAACTCCATTTCTTAATTCAAAAATTCAAAAATCAAATTAATAAAATTCATTAATTCAATAATTAATTAATCACATCAATTCCAGTAATTAATCCAACAATTTTCTAATCAAATAAATAACATTAATTAATTCAAACATTAATGAATTACATAAATTCCCTTAGTTATTTAGAAAATTAAAAAATAAAATCAATAACAGTAATTAATTCATCAACAAATAAATCACATCAATCCCATTATCTAATTCAATAATTTATTAATCAAATTTCAATCCCATTAATTAACTCAACAGTTAAATAATCCAATTCATAATATTTAATAATAAAAACAATTCCCACTTAATAATCCACTTATTAATTAATCTAATTCATTCAATTTTTTCAACACAACAACCCCTATTAATTACATCACAAATTAATTAATCAAATTAATTCAATTTCATAAACAAAATAATCCACAATAATTAATTCACCATTAAATTAATCCAAATCATTATTTTTTATTATCACAAAAATCCCCAATTATTAATTCTCTAATAAGTTAATCCAATCTATTAAATAATTTACCAATAGATTAATCTATTTCAATCAACAATATGATTAGAACAATTCTCAATAACTAATTGAATAATTAATTATCCAAATTCCACAGTCACAATATTATAATAATTAACCCAATAATTATTTTTTACAATTTCACAATCCCAATATCTCAATAATTAATTCAATAATTAATTATCCCAATTTCACATTCACAATACTCCATTAATTAATTGAAAAAATAGTAGGTCTACTTCAATTCCATTAATTAATTTGAAAAAAGATTAATCAGCTCAACCCTATAAATCTATTAAATTATTAATTAATCTTCTCAATTATCTTATTAATTTTCACAATATCCAATAATTTATTCAACAAATAATTATTTCCATTCAACACATTCAATATAATAATAATTAATTTGGAAATTAATTGAAAATTTTTAATAACCTCAATCTCACCACAATGAATTCAGGAATTAATTATTCCAAATAAACAAAGTGCACAATGCCAACCATTCCTACTAACAAATCCATAACTAATTAATAAAATTCAACAACCATAGAAACTCCATAATAATTTCAACAATTAATTATTTATAATAACCACTCTAATATTCTAGTAATTAATTCATTAATTATTTATCAAATTCAATAATACAAATTTCTAAATAATTAATTCAATAATTAAATATTTGAAATATACATTCCCAATATCCCCCAATTTCACATTTACCACTATTAATTAATTAAAAAACAATAAATTCAATAAAAACTCAATTACTAAGAATCTAAATGAATTTCTTCAATTAAAAACTCGTAATTGAAATAAAGTCCTTTGGAATTATTTTATAGGCCACCAAACTCAAAATTAGAGAAGAACCCTCACCATTGGAAATCCCAAATTTGAGTTTAATGGCCCTAATTATGACAATGTATGAGATCTTGAATCAAATCGCAAAAACAAGAACAAAAAGTTCAAGATCTATCCAACAAATATATAGATCTTAAGCCTTCATAATATTGGGTAAAATATCCCTATTTTATTACCAACTATGAGTGGGAGAGAGAGGGAGATCTAATCTGAAAGAAACCAGATACCCGAGACGGTGTAGATCTCTAATCCGCCCATCGATTCATCATGAATGGAGGTTAGGAGGCAATGGAAGCCATCCATAAGCCTCAAAAAATGAAAGGAATGTATTATTTCTGAGTTTTTGGTTGATTTTGGATTAAAATGGGGGTTTGGGTAATTTTAAAGGCAATTTTCATATAATTTAAAAGGTTGTTCCTGATTTGCTACTCAGGGCACATGGTTTCCCTGAACCATGTTCCTTATCAGGGTTACACTGTTTCTCTTAAAAGGTAACACGTTCTAGAAAACCATACCCCATATGTGCGAATAACCTCTATTTGGGTTCAAATAGTTTTTTGTGCTAGGGTGTAGGGTTTGGGAAAACCATTCACCAACTGTGGACATTCCCACGTCCTTCTGAAATTTCCAATTGTCACTAAAACATGCCCCAAAGAAAAACCAACCAATGTATGCCCAACCAAATCAATGATTAACACCTTTTAAAAAACCTAAGACATATCCAAAAAAGTTTGTAATCTCAAATCGTAAAAAACTATTGGGGAAGATACCTCTCAAATATCAGTAAATCTACAACCAGAAAAAAAAGGAAATTAACACATAAACCACAAAGTTCAACATCCAAAAAATTAACAACATTACAAGATAATAAATAAATGTCAATCAACATTGGTTAAAGAGTTTAAATCTTTGACTTATGTTCCAAGGTACTCTCTTAAATGCCACTATGTCAGCTCATGACACGAACCAATGGAATATCATGCATACACAACAAATTCTCATGGATGTCATGGATCTCCACAGGCTTCTTCTTAAAGGCCAAATCATCATCAATATCAATCTCACTTTAATCGATGACATGAGATTCATCATAAATAGAAGGATGGAGATAAAAAATGTAAAAAGAATCATGTTTTCTATATAATTTTGTGTGTGTGTGTGGGGGGGGGGGTGTTCTATCTGATACACAACTTCTCTAATATGATCCAACACTGTGAATATAACTTCAAACCATGGAGAAAGATTTATCCCATGAATCTTCATTTGTTTTCAATGAATAGGATTAACCTTTAAGAATAAGTAAACTATAATCTTGAAATATAAATCTCTCCTCCAATGGTTGACCTAGGAATTTTGATGTCCCTACATTTCCTTCATACATTCATGATTTAACTTAAAAATCTCTGTCATCTTCTATAAAAGTTTCGATCAAATAATTTCTACCTCTTCAACCCTAGTGTAACATAATAGATAATGGAATGATTATCCATAAAAGGCTTCAAATGGTTCCCTACCAATGGTTGATTGGAAGATATTAATATATGGAAAATTAATTAATGGATTGTGAATAATCTAAGAACCTAAAAAATTGATGCATATAAAGTGGAACATGTCTTTAGGACTATGGGTAGTCTGATCTGTTTGACTGTCTATCTGAGGATGACATTTAGTTCAAATGAACAATTGAGATCCAAAATCATGCTAGAGGCCACTTCACATACTATATGTAAAATGAATATATTGGTTATAGATAGCCATCCTTGGGACTTTGTGGAGTCACACCTCCACTTATAGATACTACCTCAACAAATCTCTACTTAGATGGAGTGACTTATCGCAATTATGTGGTATGATTTCATCAAATTTTCCACTATCATCCATATAGAATCATAGCCTCCTTGAGGTCAAGGTAAACTAAAAATGATGTCCAAAAAAATATCATCCCACTTACACTGTGGAAGATCAAATGTGTGGAGAAAACCGTTGGGAACCCGAGGCTCATCCTTTACATTCTAGAAGACCAAAGATCGATAAAAAACTCTCTAATAGAATGCTTCATCCATGGCACCAAATATGGCCTCTCAAATCTTGTAAGATATATTTTCACTCAGGATGGTACATCTAAATGAAATATATGTAACTCATAGAGAAAGATCTAATTAATCTATGAAGGAATAAAAATCCATCCATTGAAAAATGCATGGTGATGTCCATACATTGACAAACCATCAAGGGAATTTCCACAAACAACTCGGTATCTCCTAAAATCCTCCTCACAATCCCCCATCTGGGACTCCTCCACTTTATTCACCAATGATAGGTGTAATATCAACTGTAAAATACATCCTCTTCATCCAACATCTCCCATATATGTTTTCATTGTCGATATTTAATCCATAACTCTCCAGGAATCTCATGAGGGACACACAACATTATTATGGGTCTTATCAGTTAATCTTCCCCAACATTCATTTTATTATCATATATAATATATTAATGTTTTAGTATCTTTAGTAATTACATATAATAATGATGAAACAATTTAATGTATGAATTATAGAGTACATAACTTAGGATATTATGTCAATAAAAATAAATAATTGATCATTGATAATGTAACATGAACCTAGATTAAATGAAATTATGACTTCTAGAAGATAAAAATAATAGGTTGCATAGGTACAACAATGAAAATGTATATAACAAGACCCATAATAATCGACTGATCTCTAGTAAATCACAATTCATCCTAAATCAATATGTTAAGGGTCATAAAAAACATCGAATAAACTCTATCTTATAGAAAACAATGGACTAGAGAACTGAAAAACTTATCCTTCGAGTACTTAAAAGATACATGGAGATGGTCAATCCACAGGAATGTGTGATACTTCTTAGTCAAGGATTTCATAAAATTCACAACCTGAGAAAAATTAGATATGAAGCTCTAGTAGTAGCCTATAAGACCAAGGAAAATCCACACCTCTTCCACTATATTTGGGGATTCCAAGACAATAATGACAGTATTTTCAAGGATCCATATCGAATACCTATTTTGTTACCACATTATCCAAGAAAAATACTACATGATCCTATATATCATGCTTTGAAACCTTCTTGAATAATATATCATAAGGAACACAACCCAAACAGTAGGAAGATGATCTCTATAATCATCCTCAGATGAATAAAACATAAGGATTTCATGGATTAAAACAACCGAAAACATAACTAGGATGTCTCTGAACTCTTCCCTAATCAATCCCATGAACAGAACATGAGATGTATTGTCTTTTATTTTTCATGTATTATTTTTTAATATTATATGGAATTATTATGAGACCAAGCATGGAGATTAAACATCATTCCGAGGCCCAGTGATCCCAAAATGGTGGTTGGAACTTTTTTTTATGTTATGTGAGTCGACATATCTGCGTGGTTGTGGCAGCTTCCAAATGGATGTCCGGATTAAAAATATAATTGCACCATTGTGTTCGAGATGATAAATTTATCTAATAATGGGTCTAACCTCGAATGGCGCGGGTCATGGGAAAAAGTTAATTTTCAGACGTTTTTTGGAAAGTAAAGTAAATAAAATAAATTAATTATCAAAGTATATTTATTTTAATTGGAAACATCCACTATAGTGAAACAATGGGGCAACTATTTCAATATTTAACGCCCTCCCATAATCACTCTGGAACAACAACGATGACTCATTAATGACTCAACATAACGACATCAACTCAGCATAACAGAACGCTAAATCACGTTCCCCATTTTAATGGGTTAATCCAATGTTTCTCATTGGAAAAGGTGGAGATAAATTTTGGAGAATCCATGGAGATTTATAGAAAACTCTCGGTGATGAACAACGACGAATCAATGCTGTGAATCACTATTCCAACAATGTTTAAGGATCTTGACAATGACGGCAACACGACCCCATCATCAGAGATTGATCCCTCTTTGAGGTTGGGGTTGTTATTTAGATTCTACTTTCCCTGTCTCTGAATTTAAATGATGAAAACAGATCAACCAATAACAAGTTGATCCATGGAATTGTGCATTCTTGCAGGAGGGTTTCATCGGGTTGATCTTGGGGAATTGATATATCTTAACTTATTGTTTTATTCTACTCTGTTTGATCATACTAATGGGAGCATATCATCCCCGTGACGAATAATGGTGGAGGTTCATTCCTCAATTAGCTATTGGGGTTTTTTCCCTTTCTTTTCTCGCACGTTCTTCGCGTTCTTCATGGGGCAATGAACAACAGATCGTTGCGTACCCATCTTGAAACACAACGACCCCAAACTGGAGATCAGACATCACAAAGACCCTACGGAGGTGCGATGAACATGGAGGATGACAAATTAGCTCAGATCAGAAGAGACTGTTCTTCGAGCGTTCTTCATACGAGAGGATTGAAGTGCATTTTCAAGGCCGATCAGAGGCCTGAAAACAAAGGAGATGACTTCAAGAAATTGAGGCGACCTAGAATCTAGAGTTTCGTAGCGATTGGACCATCACAGAAAAGATAGAAGCACCACATGAGGCACACCTATGAGAAGCATTGATTTTGGAAAATTCCAAAATATACACTCTGTACATCCGAAGAAAACACCGTGTAGTACAAGCAGTGGTATCTAGGGTTTTAAAGGTCAGATAAGAATCACACAGCATGTGACCCGAGTCACACGGCATGTTGAACCTTCCCCGAAGCTCGGTGTGTATCTCGGGTGATACACGAACATGGGGAGAATGACACGGCTTTATGACATGATGTGTACTCTCTATTTAGTATGGAAGAGGCAGCTATGTGGGACTTAGTGTGTATCACAGGTGATACAAAGACACGAGGTACGGTATACGGCCATGTACTCCACCACACAGCTAGTGAAGGCCTGCGGCGCGAGTCATCCGATGTACCAGTTACATGGGTTGGCGTACATGCGTTGAGACTATGTACGGGCACATGGCCAGTGTACATGGGGAAGGCCCTAGATACATGGACATGACATGTTATCTTTTACATGTCATGTAGTTTCATTTTTCACGACCAACCATGCGACACATGTCATTGTACATGGGCAGTACTCGGGGTCAGAGGACACGGTGTGTGACCTTTCTACATGCCGTGTACTTTTTTGTACATGGATTGAACTTTTTTTCCGCCATATCTTGAACTTGTTTTGTTTGGGTTAGGGCCCATTTTTCTCATTCCTCTAAAGGTCAGACATCATTTCCTTCTACAGAAGTATGATCCCTTCAGCAGGACTTTCTGTGATACAGTCAGGCATCCCTCCGAGAGGCTTAGAGTAAGATCCTCTATCCTTTCTTGAACTTAGGTAGAGTTAGGGGTCAATGTGACCAACTCTACCAGGCATTGATCCTCTACATAGTAGGTGAATCCAGATGAGTCACTGTATCCTCTAAGGCAATTGCAGTTATCCTTATCTTTGTATCATGATGTTTCCCACTCAAGAGTGTGTTCTTCCATAATGAGTGTATCTATTTCTCATGAATTTTCATGACGAACAATACTTCTCGGATGGATGCCATTAAAGATACCAGACTCTTGGAGTGAGTTCTCCCAGAAAGAGTGCTTCGTGGGATATTTGGAATTAATTCTCAGTGGGGGTATGCGGTTCTGTGACTTGAATCTAGACTATGGGTCTCAGTTTTGAGTGTATCTGGATTGTGTTCTCATATTATATGTTCAGTAGAAATATTCTATGTATTTATTTGTGTTTTTTGGAGTCCTATACGGAGTATTGTTATACTCACCTCTGCACGGGATTTGCCTGCACGTGTTTTGAGCTTGACCTTCAGGCCAGAGACTCAAGTGTTGGTGCGGGCGGCCGACGTATCCATACACCAAGAATCTAATAACCAGTTTTTCTACTAGATAAATGAAAACACTAGTTATGGGGAAATAAAATAATGGTACATGAAACATATAGGAATGGGTTGTGTTTTCCATGTACCTATGTCAACTTTCATGATAAAATCATTGACCATGTACATCTTGTTTCCTTACAGGATGACTCTGTGACGCATACCTGCTAGGATTCAATAGAGTGATCACAAGGATGACCCCCTCAGTGTAGAGGCCTCGATAGAGGGACCAGTTCCCCAGGAGTTTCCACCAGGTGGTGCACCAGCTATACCACCACCATTGGAGAAGCCCATGGTACATGTATTACCGAATGAAAAGAAGCACAGGCTGAGTGTGCTCTAGGAGTTGTAGTGATAGAGACCCTTAAGGTTCTGAGGTGAGCCCGACCCTCAGGTGGCTGAGGACTGGCTTGAAGTGGGGACTAGAGTTTTCCATCTAGTGAGGACACCAACAGACTAGATGGTGATCTTATGAGCGAGCCTTCTTTAGGGTTCGGTGGGACGATGGTGGAGTCTGAACACATAGACTCATGATTAGGGGACTCTTTCGTAGATGGAGTTTGAGAGAATCTTCATGGAGGAGTTCTCTCCGGTCACGATGAGAGTTGTACGCATCCAGGAGCATCATCAGCTTCAGTAGGACAGTATGACGGTAGATGACTATTCATCGAGTTTCACCAACCTCACTAGGTGCTCAATGGATTTGGTTAGTGATCAGTACATCAAAGCACAAACATTCAAGCGAGGTGTACGATGGTACATTCGAGCTAGTGTCATGCCTCTATGATTTTCAACATATACTGGAGTGCTCGAGCAGGCCATGGTGATCAAGAGATTCTCGGCAGAGAAGAGACAGTCGATGACAATCAATAGTAGGAAGACAGGTCTGGAGATCTCGACAGCGGGGAGACGACACCAGAAATAGTGATCAGGACGTGGGAGACATCATAGGAGGACCCAGGATAGGGAGTCGACAGTCCAGGGCTCTCAGGATGGATCTAGTCATCCTAGGGATAATCGGTGCTATTCTTGCGATAGAAGGGGGCATATCGCTAGGGATTTTATGACCCCTCGAGATGCTGATAGGGAAGTGGTGGATGGACCACAGAGGTAGAGGTAGAGGGCGGATCGGGGAAGGGCCAAACTATTTGAGTTCCTCACAGGTAGAGGTGTTCCTATGTCTACGAGCAGTAGTCCCCTTATCTCTTTTTGTTACAGCTTAGACCAATTAGTTTTCAGAATCTTGTTTTGGTGGGATTGTATTCTGGACCATTTTACTTTCAGCACTTTACTTTCCATTGCACTCTGTTGGTTTAGTTTAGTTGTATGCATTCATTTTGTTCCTTAGTGGTTTTTACATTTTAGCATTTGTGGGCTTGTTGATGTGTGCGTGTGTACAGGTTATTAGGAAATACCTCCCATGATAGTAATATGCCTACTCGGTGCTAGTCACCATCCACTAGCCTATTGAAGGAGGTATTGGGGGGTTGTTACACGGGCTTCATTGGGATGGGTCATCATAGAGATGTCTCTATCAGAATCTCAAGGATTCACACAAGACACGTGGAGATGAGGGAATGAATGGAACCTGTGTTTATAATTATAGAAGATAATGTAGAGAAGACACAAATCATACCGTAGATCATCCCTGGAGCCCCTGGATCGTACGGATCGACCTCATGCAGTAGTCTTCACCCTTGTCCCCCAGCTCCATGAGCTTCGTGTGGACCTCCTAGGGGTGGTGGTGGAAGTAAGTCAAATTGTCTGCCACCACATGTAGCTATCCCTACTCCTCTGCCACGTACGCTACCTGGAGGGTCTGTCTGATCCACTAACAAGAATCGATGATGTCTTTGATCATCTAAGAGGGGAACAATGGTTCTCAAAGGTTGACCTTCGATTAGGTTATCACCAGTTACGAGTAAGGGGTGAGGGTATACCGAAGACTACTTTCAGATGCCACTATGGTCATTATAATTACTTAGTGATGCCTTTCGGCTTGACGAATTCCCCCGTAGTGTTCGTGGAACTAATGAACTAGATATTCCAGCCATACTTGGACCAGTTCATAGTGGTATTCAAAGACGAAATCCTTGTGTACTTGGTGTCAAAGGAGGAGCACACAAGACACCTGTAAATGGTTCTAAATGTACTCTGAGAGAACCAGCTTTATGGGAAGCTCTCAAAGTTCCCATTCTTGATTAAAGAAGTATACTTTCTGGGACATGTCATCTCAGAAGATGGAGTAGTTGTGGACCCAGCCAAGGAGGAGGCAGTGTTATATTGGGAGCCACCTCGAAGCGTGATAGAGGTGTGAAGCTTCCTTAGGTTGGAATGTTGTTACCGGAGATTGATTCCTGATTTATCTTGAATATCAACAGCAATGAAAGCCTTAACCAGGAAGGGGAAACCCTTCATATGGTTGGAGAAGTGCCAGCATGCTTTCGTGTAGTTGAGACAGAGTTTGAAGAGTTCCCCAATCTTGAAATTAATAGAGGAGGGTATCGAGTATGTAGTTTTCTATGACACGTCAAAGACTGGGCTTGTTAGTGTCCTGATGACGAGATAGGCAATGAGTGCTTATGGTTTGCTCCAGCTTAGGCCACATGTGCAGAACTATGTGACCCATGATCTTTAGTTGGAAACAGTAGACTTCACATTGGATATTTTTCAACACTACCTTATGGGAGAGTGGTTCAGCCTTTACTGTGACCAAAATACCCTCAAGTACATCTTCTCACAAAAGGATCTAAATCTGATACATAGGCGTTGGCTAGAGTTCCTCTAGGATTATGATTTTGAAATCATCTATACTCCTGGGAAGGGTAACAAGGTGGAGGATTCTCTTAGTAGAAGGTCGAGCTCCCAGCTATTGAGTGAGGTGACAGAGTAGTTATCCCTCATGGATGAAGAGGATACAGGTTACCTGCAGTCGATGGTTATCCCCCCTCCACTCTTACAACGAGTTAGGAAGGTGTAGCTTGGGGATGTCTACTATGAGGTTTTACGTGCCCATTTATCCACAATACATTCTCTCGATGGATATTCGCAAGGTGGGGATCACATATTTATTATTAGAGGATGCACTGTCGTACCAGCAGCTTTGCGAGAAGAGGTTCTGAGGGAGTTTCATAAATCCCCTTGGAGGTACATCCTGGAGTGGCAATGATGTACTAGGATCTCCGACGATAGTTCTGGTAGTCAGTCATGAAGAAGTTAATAGCAGAGTTCGTTTCTTGATGCCTCACATGCCAGCAGGTGAAGGCTGAGCACCAGGTTCTAGCAAGATCTGCTCTCCCCCTGGAGGTTCTAGAGTTGATATAGGATGGAATATCAATAGACTTTGTGACAGGCTTATCACAGAAATCCAATGGGCATGATTCCATCTGGGTGATCATTGACTGACTCACTAAGTTGGACCAATTCCTAGCTATCAGGGAGTAGAGTTCTGTAGAGAGCTTGGGACACCTCTACGTGTAGGAGATTGTTTGGCCTCACAATGTATCTTCGACAATAGTCTCGGATTGATATGCCCACTTCACATCCTGGTTGTGAAAGGGATTGCAGGAGGCTTTTGGGACTCAACTATGCTTGAGCACGCCATTTCATCCCTAGACTGATGGTCAAATGGAGCAGACCATTCAGGTTCTAGAGGATATATTGCGGGTATGTATCATGGACTTCAGTCACAGTTAGGAGGACCACCAATCACTTGTGGAGTTTGCATATAATAATAGCTACCACTCCCCCATTGGTATGGCTCCATTCGAGTTCTTGTATGAGAGACCCTTCCGGTCACCGCTTTGCTTGGCTGACCTTAGAGAGTCAGCACTCATGGGTCCAGTGTTCGTGTGATCTACCACCGAGAAGGTGCGGATCATCTGGGAGAAGATGAAGACTGCACAGAGCCAGCATTAGTCTTCTGCTGTGAGACAATAAAGACCTTTGGAGTTTGAGGAGGGGGACCATGTCTTCCTCCGAGTCTCACCTCGATGAGGGTTGCAGAGATTTGTCATGGGTGGAATGTTATCTCAGAGGTGAATTGGACCTTTTCATATAGTGTGTAGATTTGGTGAGGTGGCGTACCTCCTAGATCTACCACTGCAGTTGTACCAAGTACACGATGTCTTACACGTGTCGCATCTGAGGAGGTACATGCATGACCCATCACACGTCATCTAATGGGGCGAGCTAGACATCGAGGATGGGGTGACCTTTGCTGAGTACCTAGTGAATATAGAGGATCGACAGGAGAGGATAATTGTGATGGATTCCCCTGGTGCGCATCCAGTGGCAGCACGAGAATCTTTAGGAGAGCACATGGGAGTGGGAAGCTTAGATCCGGGCCCAATACCCACATCTTATTGAGTAGCCTTTGCTTTGGCTTTTCGGGGATGCAAAGCCCCAAGGTGTAGAGAATATAATGTCCCTAATTTTTCTTGTATTAATTTTGAACGTTATATGGAATTATTACAAGACCAACCTCAAAGAAAACACATCATTCCGAGTCCTGGTAATCATAGAATGGTGTTTTGACCTTTTTTTAGTTAAGTGAGTCAAGAAATTTGCGTGGTTATGGCATTTTCCAAATGGATTCCTGGTTTACAAATCTGAGGGAACCGTTGCGTCTGGGACGATAACATTACCTAAGAATAGGTCTAACCTCAACCGACATGGGTAGAGGGAAAAAGCTAATTTTCAGACATTTTTGGTAAAATAATGTAAAATAAATTAAATTAATTCGCAAATTTTATTTATTTTATTTTGAAACATCCACTGCAACGCACTGATGGGGAAGTTGTTATAATATTTAATTCCTTTCCATAATCACTCTAGAATAGCAACAATGACTCATTAATGCAGCAGCATAATGACATCGACTCTGTGTAATAGAGCACTGAATAACGTTCCCTACTTTTAATGGGTTAATTGAAAGTTTCTCATAGGAAAAGGGGTAGAGAAATTCTGGAGAATTCGTGGAGCTTTGGAGAGAATTATCAATGAAGAACGATGGTGAATCAAAGCTGCTAATCATTGTGCAAATTAAGTTGAAGGATCTCGATGATGACGACATCATGACCCCTTCATCAACGATCGATCCCTCCATGAGGTAGGGGTTGTTATTTTGATTCTCCATTCCCTGTTTCTGAATTTAAACAATGAACGTGGATCAACCACACAAATGTTGATCTGTGGATTCGTACCTTCTTGTGGGAGGGTTTCATCGAGTAGATATCGGGGAATTGATCCATGTTAAATTATTGTTTGATTCTCCTCTGTTTGATCCTACTAAAGGGTGTGGATCAATACTGTGATGAACGAAGGCGGAGGTTTGTTCCTCAATTTTCTTTTGGGTTTCTTTCCCCTTTCATTCTTTCGCATTCTTCGCGTTCTTCATGTGGAGATGAAGAATGGATCATTTCACACCCTTCTTGCAACACACCGATCCCAAACTGATGATCCCACATCGCAACGACCCTATAGAGGTGCGATAGCCATGGAGGACGATGAATCTTCTTGGATTGGAAGAGACCGTTCTTCGAGCGTTCTTCACACGAGAGGATGAAAACACCTTTTCGGGGCCGATCAGAGGCCTGAAAATAATGGAGATTACTTTGGGACATCAGGGAGACCTATAATATAGAGTTTCATGGCGATTAGACCATCATAATAAAGATCTAAGAATCACGGGAGGCGCGCTGGCGAGAAGCATTGATTCGGGAAAATTCTGGAATACACGGTGTATACTTCCGAATAACACATCATGTCATACCATTAGTGGAGGATAGGGTTTTTAGGGTCATATAGGAATCACACGGCATGTGACCCTGGTCACACGACATGTTAAACCTTCTCTAAAGCTCAGCGTGTTTCTCAGGTGATACACGGACACAAGGAGGATGACACTACTTCGCGAAATGACATGTAATCTTTTTAAAGAGTGGCAGAGGTAGCTAAATAAGACACATCATGTATCTCAGGTGATACACGGACATGATATAGGGTACATGGTTGTGTACTCCACTACATGGCCAGGTGAGGGTAGTGGCGCAAGTCACCCAGTGTACTAGTTACATGGGTTGGCATACATGGGTTAAGACCGTGTACGAGCACATGGCCCGCATAGACGGGGTGGAACTAAATATATAGACATGACGTGTAATCTTTTAAATGATGTCAAGTTTAATTTTTCACGACCAGCCTTGCGACACGGTCCATTGTACACGGGTAGTACCCAGGGTCAGAGGACACGATGTGGGACCTTTCAACACACGGTGTACTTTTCGGTACATGGATTGATCCATTTGTCCACCGTATCTTGGACATGTTTCATTTGGGTTAGTTCCCCTTTTTCTATTCCCCTGGAGGTCAGGTATAATTTCCTTGTATAGGACTATGATCCCTTCAAATGGACTTTCTATGATAGATTCAGGCATCTCTCCGAGAGGCCTGGGGTGAGATCCTCTATCCATTCTTGACCTTAGGTAGAGTCAGGCATCGACATGACTGACTCCATCGGGTGTTGATCCTCTACCTAGTAGGTGAATCCAGATGAGACACGATATCCGACAAGGTCCTGGTAGTGATCCTCATATGTGTATCGTGATCTTTCCCACTCAGGTGTGTGTTCTCCCATAATGACTGTATCTATCTCTTGTGACTTTTCCTTAAGAACAGTACTTCTCAAACGGATTTCATCAGAGCTACCAGACTCATGGAGTGAGTTCTCCTAGAACGAGTGTTTCGTGGGATCTATGGACTGAATTCCCATAGGGGGTATGCTATTGTGTGACTTGTCTCTAGGCTACGGGTCTGTGTTTTGAATGTATATGTATTGTTTTCTCCTATTATATGTTTAGTAGACATATACTATGTATTTCTTTGCGGTTTTTGGGGTCCTCTATTGAGTATTGTTATACTCACTCCTACATGGGCTTTGCCCGCACATGTTGTGTCTTGTGTAGACAAGAAACCTTTTGACAGAGTCCAGGGGTGACCCGGACATGACCGAGCTTTCTGAGTTCCTCATAGGTCATGGTGTTTCTATGGCTACGAGCATCAGTCCTAGTACCTATTTGTGTTACAGGTTGGACCTTGTGGTTTTCAGACTCTTGTTTTAGTGGGATTGTATTCTGGCCCAGTTTACTTTTAGAACTTTACATTCCATCACAATCTATTGGTTTGGTTTAGTTTTATGCATGCATTTTGTTCCTTATTGGTTTTTACATTTCAGAATTTGTGGGCGTTAATATGAGTGAATATGTACAGGTTCTTAGGCAATACCTCCCATGTTAGTAATATTCCTACTCGATGTAAGTCACCCGCCCCTGTCCTATTAGAGGCAGGCTTGGGGAGTCACGATGCGAGACCCACTGGGATGGGTCATGACATGATCATTAATTACATCTAATGGATTCACAAAAACACACAATTCCCATGATGATAAAGGAAATCAATATTTAGAATACCCTTATCCTTCAGCCTCGTCTGGGGGAATCATGACCAAAAATGAAACATTGTGAACCCACTTGTTCATTTCAGATAATCAAATAATTCATCAATCTACTAAATAAGTTAATATTTATTCACTTTCACCACTTTTAAGTGATGATAATCCATAAAAATCCATAACCTCCATTTTCATCTCCATAAACTAAACTAGTGAACCCCAAGGTAACACTATTGGAAGAAAAAAACCTCAATGAAACATATCATCAAGAAGTACTCTCATCTACCACAACATTGAAGGCGTTATCCAATAATGAGAAATCGATATATGTGACCTGCCTGTCTAGAGCTTGATCCCAAACATGGTGTACCATCAATGAAGTAATGCTAAAACATTATCTAGAAATAAAATAGGGTACTCTTATAAAACCCTTTGAAACATTGATTATTAAACCATTTATGAGATCATAATCTTTATGGATGTCAAATAAGATAAGGACATGACATGACTCTAACACATCAGAGGGTTTCTATCCCCCTAAAAAAATCATTGGCTCCACATCATTATCATAATACACAACATAAATTCTAATGAAATCCATGAAATCCTACATCAAATAATTATAATTCATGCTAAGGATTATTTCCAATTGACTTATCAATAAATATATTAAATCTCCCCATGGGAAATTCTTCCCAAGAACAAGGTCACTGTCTCCACATAATTTATATAGTTAATATCGACCTGAAACTAGTATTGTCAAATCAAAGGGCACAAAAGTGACTCTACCTCATGACCTAAAACATGTAAGTGGCTAGGTGATATAAGGTATTTCATCAAACCTAAATAAAAAAATCATTCACCGATACAGAAAACAAATAATGGGTAACTCAAACAATATCATGCTCTCCTAGTGCTAGAAACACCATTGTGTTATGCAAGATATGACCTTCTCAATGAACTCTGGAACCCTAATAATGACCACCCCCATGGGTGCTATATTATTTATGAGGGTGGTGAGAATCTCATGGATATAGTAGGAATTCCCTATATCCTCTCTATGGATCCCGGACCTCAGAACATTACTACCAATTCTTCTGATGAAACTGCCTCAATGGAGGAACATTAAGTAGAACACCAAGTGTTCACTACCTACTTAGAATGGTCATGAACTCTTTACACTAATGACCTCGACCTCCATAAGAATAATAACTTGTTTGATCCCAATTAATATTCTTATGATCTACTAAACTTGGATAAAATAGATGATGAGGATTGGGAACTACCCTTGGATAAATAAAATAACTTCTTCCATAACAACTGTGAATATAAATCCATAGATATACTAAATGTGTAATCCTAATGACTCCACTCTCATGAAGACCAAGTTGCGGCCAATATCATCTATATTACCCATTAAATTTTTAAAAAATAAAGATAAATCTTCATCGTAAACAAGGATACTTGGAACTGAATCAATGACCACAAAGCCTACTAAACATTAATCTCCCTAGCCCACTCAAATAGAAATAGGTTTGAAGCATATCGTAAAAGGTTCTTGAAACAGATATTAAACTTACACACACTATATCTCCTCTATTTATGGTTAATAATCTCTTAGAAACTATCCACATTTGTAGATGAAGAAGGAAACAATCCACTTCAATGGTCATAGAACTTATCCAATGTGACTTTTGACATCTCATGATCCCTAAGGAACTAGAATAACCACTTCCTCTTTGATCCATGAAACATCATCACGTAAAAATTAATGAAGTGGTTCATTAATGAACATATCAAACTAAAATATATCTTGAAATTGTATAAGAACTCTAATATAACTGAATCTAAAATGGATCCCCATACTATTACATACTCTTGAGAAGAAACAATTAGAGTGTCCTCCTCTATGATTTTTTTGTCATTGAACTATACTCAATGAAAAACTATTTGTATATCCTACCAGTCATCTTCATTGAGGGACTAGTGAGTATATTTAAAATATGTAGTAGCCCCAAAAATATAAAACTTTTATATGTTCTAAACCTAAAAAATGGAATTTTTTAACAATGATTTTTTAATGATTCCTTATTTTTTGTATGGTTTTAACCTATCTCATCATCTACCCAATACAAACCCATGAAGAAATAAGAATATTGCATGGGCTATTACTAGGTCTCTACCCTACTACCAATATCACTTTATTTTGTAGGATTATTTAACATAAAGCACCATGCATCATATCAATGGTTTCCCTAAATACCCTTCTCTCATTTAGTCTTCCAGGTTTATATCTATTACTAAATATAGCTGGGACCATTTCCCTACCATTCCATGAAACCTCACCTATGTGTAACTCCAAACTCTATCCTATCAATCAATTTGAACATTTAATAATAATCTTTAAATATAACCTTCCAACAAAGATACCGAAACAATGTGAGGGAGATAGTGGCTATATGTGTCCCGCCTATAGTAATCCCCTGGTTGGTGAAAAGAAAGGGGGTATAAAAAACAAGCATATGGTAGGTATTACGTCAAAGAGACACATATGTAAGAGAGAGATAATAAGTAAACATAAAGAAACTTCTTGAAATATATATATATATATAAATAAATACTATGTTAAAGCATAAAATTTCATATAATAATATAACAATTGAAAGGGAAACTACAGGTACCAAAAAGGTATAAACAAAAGTGACCTTGAATCCCAAATACCTAATTTAAAACAATGATCTAGTAGTGTCCAACATGATCTCAAGCATTGTCTTGCTAAACTCAAACATAGATTATAAATACCTTGGTTTATAATAATAGTTTATTCATAATCATCCCCCAAGGTTCCCCTCATGGAAAAGATAAATAAATAATGCTAAATAATAGTGAATAATATTGAAAATAACTCATAAAATAATTAAGGATACTAAGTTCCCAGCCTCTGCATAGATAATTGTCACCATGAATCACATAAAATAGTTTATATACCATTATAATGAATCATATAGGGTATGCTTCTCTAGCTTCCCTGCTGATTTTTCCCCCCTCCTTAACGTCACACATCCTGCTCCACCACTCTCCATAAGTAAGGTATCCTGAAGACACCTGGGAATTGCATCACAACATGCACCTCGTGCACCACATCGTCACATCATCCTTCCCACATATCCGTATATATTAAGCAAGAAGTTCTCAGAATCCACCATAGCCCGTATACCATGTATCATAAATTGGATATAATACATCAATTCATTGCAACCAATATGCTGAGTAAGGTACCACAATACATTACAAACTATACAAATCACACCAATAATTATCCTTTTGATATTATATCTGGTAATTCATGTGTGTGAAATAATCATAATCAATGACACCCAAATACACACATATAAGGGAAATATAACTACCATGCATACCAGAAAAAAGTGACTAATAAGATAATAGAGTGAGGTAGGAGGGGATAATTATCCATCCATGCTCCGATCATGATGTTTGGGAAAACACCCTCCCAGAGTCCACTACGTGAAATTCTTCCTAGCCAACATGGGTGGGGTAGTGTATCAAAATCAGAATATATATATTATATAATATATATAAAAAACTATTTGTATAGAATAGTCTTATGTTGAACAACAAGTAATGTCCCTCAGACTCCATGCTGCCACTACTAAGAATAGATATCCTCTATGAAAAAACCTTTAATGAGAAATATTCATAAAATTATTTTTTTATCGTTTCTTAAAAAAATTCATTCATTAACTCATAATTAATGTTTATCATTACTCTAAATTAAATTATATTAATCGTTAGTTTTGATTCCATTCCCTCATGGCATAATCCAAATGGATTCCATCGTTTATCAAGAGTAACATATCATTTTCATTCATGCATCCACTAATCACATGGGTTTGAGTTCTATTGAACAATATTAGCTTTATTCTAAAAACTAAGTGCTTTATGAAAATAATTCTCACCTACCACTAAATGGAATACCTGAAACCAAGAACATTCAGTTTCCAAAAATTATAGAGAATGGAATATAGATAATATAAAGAACCAATCCATAATAAATTTAACAAATTCATAAGAAAGAATACCAGATCTTAGCTTCTAATTGTTGAGTACACATAGTTCCAATTTGATCCATCACCTATGGTGACATCTCTAACAACTACATGTATATCCTGATTCATCTCTCCATCACAGATATCAACTATTTCCACAAAATTTGGGACTCTAAAACCACATGTATCACATCATCAATAAAATTATTAATCATACTTGGATCACATCACATATGAGCCTCCCCAACCCATACCACATCATCCATCCCTCAAATAGACATACTAGGATCATACCAAAAATCACATATCCAAATAAAATAAAAAAAGTGAAAAGAAAAATACCAGAATAGATAATATGGAAATCTACTGCCTAAAACAAGGTAGAATTATTTCTCACATAAATAAGATCTCGCATATCCAAACATGAGAAACTCATCACTCATCAACCATATGAGAAACTCAAACCCTAAAAATTATCTTTATCAAACAAATTTTTTTTTATTCCATCATGAATTAATTTATTCAATATTCATAGTTTCAATCTATTGGAAACCCAGGGCATCAAACTATCACATTATATAAAAATCTAATCATTCTAGAAACACTAAACCAGCTTCACGGACAGTGAGAAGACCCCTTTTTAATTAACATTCTATTATATTAATCATCAACAAGAATAAATAGGTTTCATATTCTTGATCTATTCAATTAATCACATGGAAGACCATTTTCAATTAGAAATATTCATTGCATAAATATTATTATCATCAAATTACATCAACCACTGTATTAAAAACGTTCTTATTCATTACATTAATAAGAAAATTAACTATCAAATAATTCAGATATATATAATTTATCAATTTACACATGTTTATACAATAATAATAACATGCTAATAATAAATATCAATTATATAACAAAATATTGAAAAACATGTGGAAACCCACTATCATGATAAAAAGGAACAATATCATCAACATGCGATCACAACAAATTTTTTTACTCTGGTTCTATATTTTTAGGTTAATTACTTTTCCATCAAATGGAATAAATCATGACCAGTTTACTATTGTTCAAAAATAAAAGGTAAATAATAAATATGCTACCTAAAAAGAGTTAACATTCTTTACATGAGAATAGTCTAACATTACAGATCATCGAACACCTCTCTGATAGGAACTGCTTCCCTCCAAGGACACCATAACAAAATCCCACAAAAAAAAAACTAGGAAAATAGCTATAGAATATTAGATATCAAGTACCATATCTTAGTGGGAATAAACGTGAGGAAGAGAGTCTGGTTATGGAGAATCTACTAGATAACAAACAAAAAATGCACATCAAATCATCAAAGATTTAATGTGGAAGACATGGATCAATATATATCGAATGAATCCAAAATTTCTGATAAAAGGCTCTCTAGATTTCCTAGAGTCTATAATACCATATGTTTTTTATGAAAATAAAGAGTTTTATAGCTTTTATAATCATTCTCTATAGGTCAATAACAGGGAATATAACCCTTTACCATTGTGTAACCATTGGGTTTCATACCGCACCCAAAATTTGGTCACCCTAAACCCTTTTATCCCAGAATTATTACACATTGTGATGAACCTCATGAACTATCCATGCAAGATGTAAACATTTAATATCCAACATGAAACACTTACAAATAAAATATTCTTTTATCATCCATATCCTAATAGTCGGACCCTTCCAAACTATATCTATGCCTCCTTTGAGCACCAAGAGACTCAAATATACCCAAATGGTTTTAATACAAGGACATTGTCACTTATATTTAGGATTTAGAGATCCTATGAATGATTTCAGTTATTAAATTCATGATTATCTTGATTAAATAAATTTTCTGGTAATGAAATTTATTTAAAATTTTAAAAGGTATCGAATAAATAATGATAAAGTTGATTTGGTAATTGGTATGATAATCTATTAAAGAATCCCATTTGATCTTAGTTATATGAATTTATGTTTCTAAATAGAATTATCATGGAATGTTAATAAATATAACTGTTGACTAGATGTTTAATTAGAACTTAAACCACCTAATTGTATATTTATCACATCAAATTTATATGATATTTATTTAACTAATTTTTGTGGGAATTACCTTCTTGAAAATCAATTTATTATCCCTTTAGTTGAATTTTATGTTATTTCTTGGAATTTTTTGGATATCATTACATATATAAAAAATCAATTGTTGTAGAAGTGAAGTGATATTTGATATCTTGAACCAAATTATGTTCAACAATTTGTGTGAAAATAAATATAAAAATAGAAAATAAGTTGAATACATTTTTTGTGACTTGATTCCTATTAAAATGGGTGTTTATCTAAGAAGACTGGGGATAAAATAAACCTCGATAAAATAAATTTAGAACCCAAAGTTAGATGTCCTTCCAAAATAGTTTCATAGGCTTGAAATAATGTTTTATGTTGAGATCCCAATAAAACTCATACATGTTGCTAAAAAAATTTCATTTAATCTCTAAAGAATATCTCTGATATAGATATAGAAATTGAGAAAGAAAACCTTAGAGAATATTGACAAGTGATTTAGTTAGCCTAGTGTGTTAACATGTTATGAAAATATTATTTTTTATGAATAATTATACATTTATGAATCTCTAAATTGATGATTAGGAAAATAATAAGATGATAGTCAAGAATATGTTTCCTAGGCCTTGTATTGATATCTTGTTTGAATGATTTCACATACATAATTACTTTATCAAGAACATTATTTATTCTAGATATCATAAATGGAAGGCTAAGAAGGATTTTATACCAATGATGACATTATATACAAGGTATGGACACTATGAATTTATATGTATTGCATTTGTTCTGATAAATACCGCCAATATATCCATAGATTTAATGAATAGGGTCTTAAAATATTACATTTATTAGTTTGAAGAAGTATTTAGATACAATATTTTTGTTATTTATAATGATAATGTTATAGCATGAAAAACATTTGAAGATTTAACTGAAGTGACCTAGGAAGGATATGCTATAGTTTTAAGACAAATCAATATTGGATATAAAAAGTTTCATTTTTTGAGCCATATAATATTAATCGAGGGTATATCTGTGGTCCATCAAAGTTGCAGGTAATTCAACGTTGACACGGACTGACCACAATCAGTGAGATACATAGTTATATTGGGATTGCATGATATTATTGATGCATTATAAATAATTTATCAATACTATATAATATAAAAAACATTTTAACATGGAAGGGATATAAGTTCCATTATAAAAGTGAATGTGAGGAAAATTTAATGAAAATGAACAAAATATTTGCAGCACCCCTATTCTGACATTATCCTGTAGTAGATTCGTGATTTTAATAATTGATAATTCATAGAAAAAAGGGAAATAGAGATATTAACATTTATAATGATATGATTATCTCTTATGCCTCTTGAAATTTGAATGTTGATGTGAAAAATTACACAATATTTTTATTGGATTTAGTTTCAGTAATCATTGTAGTTAAGATTACTGCCACTATATTATTGGTGAAATATGTCATATATATACTAATAATAAAATATTAAATTATATTGTCATTGAAAAAGAATTAAATATTTTCCATATTTGATAGTACTGGATGATAAAATACAATTAATACTCAATACATTAAAAAGTATGGAAAATTAACATGGTGGAAGATGCTCTGAGTTTAAATTACCATGAAACTATATATATGATGGGGATAAAGAAAGATCCAATTTCCCTTGATTTGTAGATTATCTGTCAATAATTTTTCAATGAAGTGGAGAAATAATAACTTTCTCAAATGATTATTTAACCATATCTCCACATGAGGATTGAAGAGTCATAGAAGGGAAATGTGAAACTATAGAGAGAAGAAAAAAATATTCATATGTTCAACCATCGTTATAAAGGAAGGGAAATGTTCAAAAACTGTGTATATGTTCCATCGATACCAGAATTTAAGAAGGATATATTGGATGTTTTTTATAGTTCATCATTATATATTTTTCTTGGAAGTATTAATATTTATAAGGAATTAAAATATTATTTCCAATGAGTAAGATTTAGTATAAATATCTAAGACTGAATATCTTATTGAATACCCATTTTAAACTTCAAAGACTTTATATTCTAATTAGAAACCACATTTATTGAAAAATAATCAATTTTAGAAAAATGATTAGTGTATTGAGTCACTATATAATCACATATGTGAAGGTGTTGAAACTCCACAAACTTATCCAATACCATCGAATCTAGATATAATTTCATGATAAAAAGGTCCTTGACATATTTTCACTACAATTGATCATTACACATCATCAAAACTATATAATCAAACCATCTCCTACTACGCCCCTGAAACATGAAGATAAAACACTTTACCTTAATTGAATATATGCCTATAATAACTTGAAGATTAGTTCAATCTTTCCAAATCAATCCATTTCCCCTTCAGGATCATTAATTATATAGATGGATTGTGGTTTATATTGAAGAAACTCTTAGGATTAATCTATATTATCATCCCTTTAAGGTTCCATATATCTATATTGAATAAGGAAGGTGTGACTACATGATCTAGAGATCAAATCATGTGCTCTACTATCTTCACAAGGTTATGGAATACTGGAGGGTTTTTTCTATGTTTCATCAATATATCCCTATTTAATATTAATTGGAAGTATTCATGGGGGAATCATAGTACATAACATTAAAAAACAGTGAGAAAAAAATAGTCAAGAGACATAAAAAAACTCTATCAGTTATAACTCAACATGGGAATAAAAATATCTTATAAAGTTTGAGAAAGGTTTAGAATCAGATCAATAAATACACCAAATAAGTTTTTTCTAACAACTCATAGTAACTTATGGATTTCTATGATGAGTGATAGCTATGAAATCAATCATAAACTATCCCTCATGTCCTATAAATCCTTTCTCATATCTACCATGGCATCCCAAATTGTATACCAACATTCAAGAAAAAATAAAACACCCTTTTGATACCAATTTTTCATGAACAATACTAGATAGGTGGATAAAATAGTACCTGATTCATAACATACAACAACCAAAGGATGTTCCTATTCCCTATGGGCTGGAAACCAATGCCTTTGATTACATAATGGAGAAGGGGAATGATTTTTCCACAAGAATAACCAAAAAATAAAAATATAGTAGATAATAATCCATAAATAGTTAGTTTTTAAAAATAATCAATTAGTGAAAAGTACAACAAAAAAGAAAATCACCTAAAAAAATATGGACTAACAATCCATGATATCACATAAACCTATGATATTATCACCACCAATTTATCATCATAAAAAGGGGATCACATACTATAACTTTCACCACCAACACCCATGTTTCCACTATTTATATCACCCACTAATACCGAGTGGTGATTTCCCCTTTCCTAAACCTATAAAAATATTTTCTACATACACCGAAAAGAATATTTAGTGTCTAAGAAAGCTATCCCCGTTGGACACCAAATATAATTACATAATTCATTTATAGAAAATGAACCAAATACTCTTAATTTCATATAAAACATGGCATTGTAATATTTTTCAAAATTTATAATAGATCATGGATTTAAAATCATTTTAATGGAATGTATAAAATACACCCAAATAAGTAGTTTAATGCAAATAAACATGAATAATTATATTGATCAAAATAGGTATCGTTAAATAATTTTATTAACACTAGAATGTGTAAATCATTTTCAATAAAAATACCACTGTTATAAGACCAAGGGTTAGTTAGATAAACTCACATGGTTATACAAATTATTAGTGAAATACATATGGAATTGTTAAAACATCTTCAGATAATAATCATGTAGGGAATAAGAGTACACCCCGAAGAATGAACCCCATTCCTTGACAGATTTTAGCTTCCATTTTCATCATAAATCCATTACTAGGTTGAGGTAATGCATGCCTATCATGCATATGTTGGACTAAAAACCTATCTACTTAGGCCCCCACGTGCTTCAAAGAAATAAATAAATGGAAAAATCAGTCATATCAAACTAGTTTAAAAATCGTAATTGGAGAAACACTAATCATATTTTCAACATTCTATTTTATTTCAAAATCCAACATTAAATAGTTTTCATCAAAACTATTTATTTTTTTAAAAAATCTTTTCTTTAAAAATCCATAAAACATTTAATGCATTTATTTCTCAAGTATCACCATCAAAGTCATTATTAATATCATTCTTCTAATTCCAATGTAATTTTATGAGAATCAACACCATATTTTAAAATTGATTACAAAAGATGCGGAAACACACACCATTCCATTTGAAAAACATTTATTAGGAATATCAACTCATGATTTGTAAATGAGTAATAAATATGATTCAAATCAATCAAGAAATAAAAGTTATAATTAATGAGGAATATGTCATGAAACCACATACCTCAATTCCTAGTGTGAAATATCACCCACCAAGTGATCCATAATCAATGAGGTGAAGGGTTGGAACCCAACGAGTGGGTCTCCTAGAAATAAACCCAACAAATCAAGATCCAAAAAATAAAAAAGAATCTCGTGATTGATCTATAACAAACCCAAATAGATCATGTCATAAAAATTAGTTATATATTAACCAACAATGATATAAAGTTCTATTCATGGAGAAATATTTTAATCTAGAAGAATGGTAAATAATGAAAATAAAAATACACATAACAATGAAAAAATAGATCCAACACACAAAGCTTCATCAAAATCAATCGTTGAGAGGAAGGGATCTTTAAATTCTTTAAGTGGAGTATCCTTGGTTGATATCCTAATCCACTTGAAAAAGAGTTAAGAAAAATGGATGATTTTTGGGTTATAAAATAAAATTCATATTAATTAATTCTCAATGCATGGTTTGGAAAACCGTTGGACAAACCATGGTCCCATTTCTAGGTTAATGGAGGATCTTCATGGTTTGAATGTATAGTTTAGTAAACCATTTATCAAATTTGTGAAACACATCTCTTTTAAGTATCTTAGTTTTAGGGGAAAGATCCATTATTAGAAATAACCATGGGTATAACCATTTTACCTCTTTTGGGAATCTAACACAGGATATATGGTTTCTTGAGATGACATTCTTGTTTTTCCATAACAACATTCCAACTATGAACAATCATAAAAACCACTAGAAATTTAAAAAAATCAACCAAAAAGTCCAAATAAAATACCCAAGAGAAATATTTTTGAAACAGAAGGTTGTAGGTACCTAAAAAAGTGGTAGGATGTGAAATTACCCTTGTAATGTTTATTGTGAAATGTCAACTGGATTCGCTACTAAAAACATTCAGTGGTAACTTTCCTTTAAACTTCACCATTAATATTTTAACCATTCTGTAAAATATTAAAATTAATTTATAAAAATATTTAATCACTTAATATTTTTTCTTAGAGTCACTAACTTCGACATTTTTAAAATTCATAAACATTATTTTTTTAGAATATTTGAAAGATATTTCATAATCAACATTTTCCTTTCTCATAATAATCTTTTTCTCTTTAGATTTAATATGTGGTGAAAATATTATGTAGATTACCCAGAGAGATATTTTTATGATATCTATATTATAAGAATGATAACTCTTCATAAAATTTATTTTGAAGAATTTCTAGAATAATTTAAAAAACAACCAAATTTTCTAAAATCTTACAAAAACATATTATAGTGCTTAAAAAGTCATTAAACTTTGTATATAATTCACTAAAAGATTCATTATCACCTATTTTAATATTTTCATACTTCAATATCTAAAGCCATAAATTTTATTTCTTCACTTTCTTATTTAATTCATAAATATTATATAACTTTTCCTAGATTTCTTTAGTTAACCCAATTTCTTTAAACCTAATAAATTCACTTTTTGATAGGGAGGAAAGTATATTTTTTGGAATCACCCATAATTATTTAGATTCTTCATATATAAAAATATCAATGGAGTAACCATAGTAAGATGGGTGAAACAATCCATAATAGCATAAAGAACTACATAGAAAATATATAATATATAAGTTAATATTATGTTCTTCTAGATATGATAATTATTTCCATCAAATAAATGAATCATCTTACTGTTGATAATGTTATGAATATACATGGAATATTTACTTTTATTCAAACATCACACAAAAAAGTGTCGATGATGGAACCACACTCTAATAGAAATTAAAAGGACCAATCTGGATCTATGTAACCACTAAGTGGGGAAGGATGTGAATTAGTGGTCTTCTCATTTTTATATTTTTTTGATTTAAAAAGAACCTTACCTATGGTTAGTAAGAAATGAATAAATTATGAAACAAAAAAAAAACAATCACACCCATATGAACACATGTATTTATAAGGATTATAACTCAGTAAGAGTATCTAATCCTTATAATGGTTTGGAAATACTCTAAGACCACAAAACACTATAAAACAAATTTTTGGTGGCATAAAACAAGAAAAAATACACTATGGGAAAAATCACTATTTGTGACGGGTTATTTGCGACGGGATTTCTTCCTGTCGCAAATAACCCATCCAGGAAGCTATTTGCGACGGGGAAAGTTGCCCATCGCAAATAACCAATTATTTGAGACGAGATTTCATCTGTCGTCACAAGTAGTTTGACGTGAATTGTGCATCAAACCGCACGGCTTGCGCATGAAACCATACATGGGTATCTATGATGGGACCCGTCGCTAATAACCTTTTAATCGCTGACTGTAATTAATGCGGCTGAGGGTAATTGAGATGGGACCCATCGAAAATACCACCATTTGCGACGGGCAGCCTGTCACTATTAACCCCTTCACAACTAATCGAACGTATATATACCTCCATCCATTTTTTTCAAATCATTCGGATCTTGTTCTCTCTCTCTCTTCATTCTTCAGTTTCAAAGATAAATTTTCTTTTAGTTGCTGTTTTTTAGACGAGAGCAATCGGAGAGCGTCAATATCCTCAAAATATCAAAGTTTAAGGTATTTATATTTTAATTTTTTTATATTAATTTTATTTATTAATGTTAATTTTAATTTTTTTATTAGTTATAATTTAATTAGATTTCAATTGATTTTTATTTATATTTAGTTTTACTAAGAAATTGATATTGTTAGTTATAATTATAGATATTTAGTTATAATTAATATTAATTAGATATAATTAGTAATAAATATATATAATTAGCAATAAACTGATATAATTAGCAATAAATAGATATAATAAGCAATAAGTAAATATAATTAGGAATAAATAGATATAATTAGGAATAAATAGATATAATTAGGAATAAATAGATATAATTAGGAATAAATAGATATAATTAGTAATAAATAGATATAATGAGGAATACATATATATAATGAAGAATAAATAGATATAATTAGGAATAAATAGATATAATTAGGAATAATTAGCTATAATTAGATATAATTAGCTATAATTAGTAATAATTAGTAATTATTAGTAATAATTAGTAATAATTAGTAAAAATTAGTAAAACTTAACACTAATTAGTAATAATTAGGAATAATTTGTAATAATTTGGAATAATTAGTAATAATTAGGAATAATTAGGAAGAATTAAGATGAATTAGGAATAATTAGGTAGAATTAGGAATAATTAGGAACAATTAGGAAGAATTAGGAAGAATTAGGAACAATTAGATACAATTAGCTACAATTAGATAAAATTAGCTACAATTAGCTACAATTAGCTATAATTAGCTACAATTAGATACAATTAGCTATAATTAGCTACAATTAGCTATAATTAGAAGAAATAGCTACAATTAGAAGAAATAGCTACAATTAGATTTAAATAGGTATAATTAGCTTCAAATAGATACAATTAGCTTTAAATAGCTACAATTAGCTATAAATTGCTTCAATTAGCTATAATTAGCTACAATTAGCTATAAATAGCTACAATTAGCTATAAATAGCTACAATTAGCTAGAAACAGCTACAATTAGCTTAAAATAGCTACAATTTGCTCAAAATAGCTACAATTAGCTATAATTAGTTACAATTAGCTAGAATTAGCTATAATTATCTAGAATTAGGAACAATTAGTAAAAATTAGCAATAATTAGCAACAATTAGGAATAAAAAAAAATTATATTATCAATATTTATGAAAAATGAATATTAATATTTTTAAAATAATAAAAATTTATAAAATATTAAAATTATCAATATTCGCAACAGGCTTTTCTCTATTCTTAACTTGTTTAAATCTCAAAGGGTCGCCAATTGTCAGGTCATGTGAAATAAAAAGTTTGTGTCAGCCATGTACAATGTAAACTCTATAATTGTCCTTGTATGGTTTATCACCTCGCAAGTAGTGTTGCAATCAGACAAACCAAGTCATGCCCTTCTTATCAATAGAATTATCTCACATGAACCTTTACATAGTCAATTCTTCCTTGAAATTTTTAGGGGAAAGTAATGACATCCCCTCAAATTTTTAAGGAAGAATGATCTATGTAAAGTGTCATGTGAGATGATTCTTAGAGACGAGAACATTATTACATTGGTTGTCCTATTGCAACACTATTTGCGAGGTGACTAACCATGTAAGTACAATTATAGAGTATACATTGGACATGACTGACCCAAACTTTTTATTGCGCATGACTTGACAATTGATGACCCTTTGAGATTTGAACATGTTAAGAATAGAACAAATTCTGTTGTGAATATTGATAATTTTAATATTTTATAAATTTATTATTATTTTAATAATATTAATATTATTTTTTCTTAAATATTGATAATATAATTATTTTATTACTAATAATTAGTAAACGAAATCTTCTTGGATAATGAAGGGAAAATTTTTAATCTTCTCCACAATAATGATTACCAAATTTCCATTCATGTTTCAAGAAATTTTCCTTTTGCTAAGTATTGCTAAGTATATCTAAATTAGTAATAAATAATAATAATTAGATATAATTAGTTATAATTAGTAATAAATTGTAATAATTAGTAATGTATTGTAATAATCAGTAACAATTAGTATTAATTTTTAATAATTTGTAATAATTAGCAATAATTAGGAATAATTAGCCATAATAAGAAATAACAAGTGTGAGAAAGATGGAATTAAATGAGCTGTCGGACAAAAAAGTAGCTGTAAATCTACTGGAAATTGTGTCGCCCTTAATTAATGATAATTATTAAGTAGTTGTAATTATTTATCTTCTCTTTTAGATAGTGTTTTTATAATTTCAAACTATTCAATAATAGTGATGATTTTATATATTATATAGAAAAATATGGAACAAGGAAGTCGACATCAGTCATTATTAGATGATCGAGCTTGGATAAATCAACGTAGAAATCAAAATGGTTTTGGTTTAAATCCTATATATATTGAGGGTGTTGAAGTTTTCTTATAATTTGAATCATCAAAACCAAAAAATGTTTCAGAAGGAACAACTAAGTGTCCTTGTAAAAAATGTGCTCTGAGAACGTTTGAAACATTTGACAAGGTTGGGGGGACATCTCTTACGATTTGGTTTTCCACTAGATTATGTTTTTTGGTATGAACATGGTGAATGCAGTTCCAGAAAAGATCCTAATAACATGATTTCTGATCCATCACGGTTTCAAAATTTAGTACATGATGTTGCAGGTCCATCTGTGCAACAAACTGAAACTCACGATGATATTGATTTAACTCTTATGTTGGCACCATCCGAATTTTATGAGTTGTTGAGGTCTGCTGAGGATGCGTTATATCCTTGTTGCAAGATAACAAAATTAGAATCGGTTGCAAAATTTATGGCTATTAAATCAGATAATGCAATGTCAAACAACTATTTTGATCAGATATTTTCTTTGGTTAAAAACTGTTACCTAAAGGAAATGTGTTTCCTGCAAATTACTATGAGAGAAAGAGGATGATCCATAATCTAGGCCTTAGTTATCAGAAGATTCATGCATGTCCAAATGATTGCATCTTATATTCTGGAGAAAATGAGTCATTAGATACTTGTCCCACATGTGGACAATCGAGGTATAAAGAAGCTCAACCAGGTAAGTCTAGGTCGCTTCTAGTAAAAAAGTTGATATATTTCCCCCTTACACCTAGGTTATAGTGTTTATTTATGTCTCAGAACACAACATCAATGATGTCATGGCACAAAACCAAGATTTCAACTGATGAACATCACAGAGCTCATACATACGTTCTGCTCAACTGTGAAGAAATGACATCATCTATCCTATGAGTGCTTATATCACAGATTCTATAATTTATGTTACAGTATTTAAACTTATTTTATTTGTAGGTTATATGATAATCATATCAAGAAACAACATCCACTAATTCCAGCAGCTGCTCTTGAAGAAAGCAGACAAAAAAAATTTTCTCAATGGTTTCAAAAACTGGAAACATAAATTATTTATGGTTTAATATCAAATCTGTTTATTATTTATTATATTGATAATTGTTTTACAAATTTTCAGTTGTCTCAATATACTGATAAAATTGATAAGTGACTGTGTATATTGAGTAACCCACTATCCAAAGTGGTTAAATCTTATAATTCATATATGGTGAATGGTTTTAGATTTCATACACATGCATACGGGAAATAAAAAAATGAACAATGGAGTTTTCTTGATAGGATCACATCACAGAGAAACTGAAGTTGAATTTTATGACATTTTGGATGAAATTATTGAGCTATGTTATCTAGGACAGAATTACATAAAAATGTTTAAAAGTCGGTGGTTGGATACTAAGAGAGGATTGCGTGTTCATCAGACTCATGGAATCGTAGATATTAAATATAAAAGTCTTCTTGCATTAAATGAACCATTTTAACTGGATCAACATGCAAATAAAATTTATTATGAAAAGTACTGTGCTTCTTCAAGAGACTTGAGCGATTGGAGGATCATAATAAAAAAGAAGTCTCAGGAAAATGAATTTACTCAAACTAAATGTGGTTCTTCTGAAGTGGAAGGAATTAAAATATTTCAAGAGACTGCTCAAAATCCATCTGATTCACAAAGAGACGTGAATATTGACGATGACACCCCACAATTATGGATTGATAGTGATTAAGATGTTAATGATGTTACAAATGAATTTGAAATGACAAGTGATACTGAAACTAAAACTCATATGGATATTGATGATGTAGAGGAGGAAGATGAAGACATTGACATTGACATCTATGGAGAAGAGGATGAAGATGAACATTGACATAATTAAATGCTGGTTATAATCATAACTAATATATATCTATATACAATAGTTATTTTCATCTATCTACTAACAACAATCATTTTGTGTTTTAGATGGACTCTGATTTATTGTGAGAGTTAGAAGAGGCTGAGCTACCTTTGGATGATGAGGATGTGGGATCAGCTGACCCTCATCCTACTGGTGGTTCAGGAGGTACGTGGAGGGGGAGCGGTATTGCACAACTGATGATTCTAGAACTTATCCCCGAGGGATTTCCACATATTGGTTTCGATCCACACACACGAAGGTATGGTAACATGTATATGTCAGTTATATTTCATTAATTTATTTATATATATACTAACGGTTTGACTATTTATTCCATTTTCATAGTTTTCAGCATGTAGCTATTGGACATGGAGCGCTATATTGCACAATTATTTTTCTCAGCTATGGATCACATGGGAAAAAATTCCCATTGATGTGTGACGCGACATGTCCCATCATTGGCTGGAACATAAATAAATAATATATATTTTGAATTTATTTTGTTAACATGATATTATAATTTATTTGTAGGGTTTATGGGATGTTATCGATGATAGCATACGCGATGCTATCCATACGGCATGGCAGGTTTCTATGCGTGACCGTTTTCGCCAGTTTTTGCACAATTTGAGAAGGAAAGCCATTAAGAATGTAGGGGTGACAGAATTTGATGAGTCGTGTAGAGCCCACCAACCAGAGTACATTTCATCTCATGTTTGGGATGGATTATGTTTACACTAGTTGGGTGGTGGATTTTAGAGGAGATCTTCAGTGGGACGAAAGAACCAGGGGAGACAGGAGGTGACGCATCGAGCTGGTAGTCGTACATTCAGTTCGCATAGAGAGAATCTGGTAAGTATATTTTTTAAATATTTTATATAAATTTAAATATAAAAAGTTTATTTTATATTTATGTAGACATTCAAGCATCCCGATATTATGGAGTTCGATGTTTATCGAAGGATATACAATGATCCAGCCACTAGAGAGATTAGAGGAGATCACCAGCGTTAGATTGTGGTTAGTATTATTTTTTCAGTTTAAAAATTAACTGCATATAATATTTTTACAGTTTTAATTTTAAATTGGAATTGAAGGAGTCATATGAAGCTGCGACCTCTTAGACATAGGTTGAGGGTCAGGATGAGACATCTTAGAAGACCAGTGCTCACTATTTCGATGAGGCAACATGGATACAGGCGACTCAATATGGCTTTGAGAAGGGTATAGTAGTTGGCATCAGCTCTCATTTGACTCTTGGTACTTATTATGGTACTTCTGCTATGTCGGCGTCTAGCTTGAGAGGAGCTCGTGGAGAGGGATCATCTTCTGGATCACAGTATCAGGAGTAGTTGTGATCTCAGGCTGATCATATAGATATCTTACAGAAGCAGCAAGACAAGATGTGTCGGCAGCAGCAGCAGCACGAGGAGGAGATGCTTTGATGGCAGTAGCAGCATCATGAGCAGATGGAGTACATGGGCCGTCTGACTCGTTGTTTAGGGATGACGTTTTTCCACTAGTTCTTTCAGCTCCTCCACCTCCTCCAGAAGATGACCCCTCAGTGATTTTTTTATGTTACAAACATTTGAATTTAACATTGTAATATGAATTATTTACATTTTCTGTCTTTTATATCTGTGAAAATATTACAAAATTTAATTTTTAATATTTTTTTTATTTTTTTGTGAATATTTTGAATTTTAATATTTATTATTTTTTTATAGTTTTAATAATAGTAATATTATTTTTTCATTAATTGTAATTTTATTAAATTTAATTTTTTAAAAAAATCAATTTATTATTTCCGACGGGACCTTTTGCGACGGGGTCCCATCGTAAATAGTCTAACTAAATTTTTTTTTAAAAAATATTTGCGATGGTACTACTAGCCCGTCGCAAATAATTTGTTGCGATGGGCACATCACAGAAAGTTATATATATATATATATATATATATATATATTTGTGATGGGACAAGAGCCCGTCACAAATAGTGTTTGCGATAGCCCGTCGCGAAAACATTTATGTATATATAATAAATATAATCGGATGCTTATTTGCGACAGTGTTTTCTACAACGGGCTATTTGCGACGAGGCCCCATCGCTAAAGCCTATTTGCGATGGGATCCCATCGCAAATAGTCCATCACAATTACCAAGAACTCCATTATTGATATCTATAAATTATATAAAACTATAGTCCTTCAATAGATTATATTATACTTATATAGATAATATGAAATATGAATTTTTTTGTCAGAATATATTCAAGGAAGAACTATGAGCTTCACTCAATAATCACCTTTTCAACATAAAATCAATTAATACAAAATGAATTTTTCTAAATATTATAACACATTATTTATAAATTTTATAATTTGAAATATTCCTTTATAATCAAATTATATTCAATCTTTCAAAATAGGAAATTCGTTCTGTGCCTTATTAATTCATTCTCATTAGGATGATTTTATCGAAACTTGGTCCAAAATAGAAAATATTTTAATATACACAACTTCTAAACTCAGATTCATTTTGTTATTAACAATTAGATCATGTTATAAATATATCATGGTTAATGATTCACTATAAATTTTACTCAAATCATATACTATCTTGTTTTATTTAAATGGTTAATAGTGAATTGTGAAATCATAGTCCTTTACCAGTTTTAGCAATCATCTTTACCTTTTCTTTCATTATTTTTAAATTATTATATACTTTATACTTTTATGATTTAGACACACAAATAAACACACAGACACACACATGTCAAAAATTTTCCTATATAAAATATAAATCCAAAATTTTAATGAAAAAATACCGCTACATGGTTAGGGTCATGCATTGTCAGAGGGTTTGAACTGTTGTGATTGAAATGAAATTAAACATTTATTTTTCATCAAAATACAACCAACTACCCTCAAATAAGAATAACTATAAATAAAAAATTCCCTAGTTATTGTTGATTAGGACAATATATGAGTAATAACCAATCTTGTTTATAATTCCGGAAAATTTTCATTATATTACAATATCAAAATTAATTTAAATTCCTTTCACGTTTACGTTGTTAGAGGGTTATCCAACTAAGAATAGTTTTCAAAAATCCCTTAGTAATAACCTGATAGTCTAAGAAAGTTACAAATCTTATTGAAATTAGCATGTCTTTCCCATTATTCCACCACTTTAGTATTTGCATGATCAACTGTTATGCCATATTTAGCAACAACATGTTCAAGGAATGAAATCTACATTAACCAGAATTCATATTTAATAAATTTTTCTTCTTATTTTATTTTAAGGTCTCCATAATGATCTTCATATGTTTTACATAATCCTCATAAAATTTATATTATATCATATTATCACAAAAAAAACCACCACAAATTTATCTTAGTATTCATGGAATAAGATATTCATAAGATCCTTAAATACACTAGGTTTATTAGTCAAACCAAAGGTAACAACCACAACCACATAATGAAATATTAATTTAATTAAAATTATGATATCCAAATTTTTGGTAATTCTTTTAAAAATAATGAGCACCCTAGACCCCAACAAATTAGTCATAAATATGAGGGAATTGAATTTTTTTTCTTAATAGTTCCGTTATTCAATGATATATAATTATTATAAAGAATAATATAATTATCCATATTAAAAAAAGGATAATACTAAGGTGATGTTATAAGATGAATGAAATAACAATCAAGAAAATATTTTAACTTCCAATTCAACTCTAAAATATTTACAAGATCTATTAGTAATAGGGTTTTGAAATTGCATTAGCATCAGATAGTAATTTAATAGTAAATTCAACCTCTTGATTAAGAATAATACCATAAAAATCATCTATAAATACATTTATATATTCCTTTACCATTTAAACATTAGTAGTTTAAATTAATTTTTTATTATTAATAATAAGATAAAGAAAACATTCACTTCTATATTTAATCAATTTCTCATATTCCTTATATGTTATCATAACTATGAAATCCTTCATATATAAAAGATAAAGAACATTTTTAAAACATAATATAACATTCATTTATCTATAATATATCATGGAATGAAAAAACAAAATCCAATCCATACCCAAAATAACATTGAACTCTACTATAGAAAAGACAATATGATTTTCAGGAAGAAACATTCAATAGATGAGGGTAAGAAGATTAATATTGATATTTTTTTATCTTATACTTACTTTGTGAGTTTTTAGAAAAAGTTATATATCTATTTATTGAGTGATATTTCCATTTTACTAGAAAATTTAAGAGAAATTTTCTAATGAGTAGATCATAAATCCAATAAGATATTTGTATAATTTGATTAAAGAAGAAATGTACTAGTCACCACTATAATTGATGTTCCATAATTTTATGATATTGTAAAAAATGATTTTTACACATCCTTATTAATATTTTATAAATTAGTATCCACAATTTAAACTTATATTAAGACATATATGTTCATAATTTCCTACCCTCCTTACAATTAAAATACATCAGTACCAAATTTTCATTATTACTCTGACCACTACCATTTATCTTTTCTATGCAGTTGTGAGCTAGATGCCAAACTTACCACACTAGTAATATTTAAAATATCTCATAATAAATTATATATAATGATTACTAACATAATTATCACAGGAGGAAAATGTAATTATCTTTGAGTTTTATTTCGTCAAGGGATTATTCCCAATTACTTGCCATATAGACTACTTATAATCCTTATTGTTATTAAAGGGAAAAAATATATCTTGATCTTCATAGAATATTGAAAAATTTACTCATAACTTCTAAAATCATGAGTAAACAAATATATTCATAGACACGAATTCAATCCTGTGTAAAAAATATAAATTTTACTACTATGGTCTAGATTAAAATCTAGTGTAGGTCTGTGAAATATGGTGAAATTTTCATAATATGTCAGAATTAAATAATCCAACTTTTTCTTAAAATCTTGTATATAAATTTCCATTCCATGTTTAATAACTTTAGGAAAATATTTCTCATATTAAAGATACTTAAATGTCAACTATTACATGGATTCAATCTTATACATTTCCTTGATATAATTAATAAGAGACCACTACTAATATAATTAACTAACAACCTAATAATTAAAAAGGGTTAATTTTTGATGTTGTAAACTTCCCACAACATAGAATATATTTTTAAAATCATTAATACAACATTTAGATATAAATATATTTAAGGTTCCATCAAAATCCAATGGGTGATTTTTTAGGAAATGATCTATTATTGACATGTTCCTATATATATATTTATACTATTTTTTTCATGGGTACAACCATTAATAGACTCCATAAATTAATTTAACACTGAAAAAACTCAAATAAAACTACAATCATTCAAGGGTTTTGGTTTTGAAAGATATTATCCTCTTTTTTCTTTCCTAATTCATTCACCCTACTTACTCTATAGAAAACCATTATAAAATAGATATTAATTATATTATGAAACATGGAAATACTAAAAAATATCATGATGATATAATTATAGATTATAATCCCTAAAGGTTTTATTACTAATAACATTCTAACCATGAACTTTATCTAAACCATACCTGATAATAAGTATAAAAACTCATACATAAAAAACTCAAAATAAAAATATTAATAGAAAGTATTGAGCTTTATTAGATTCCCATTATATTTAAGGTTTATAATTTTACAGAATTTAGTATATAACTAAATAAATATTGGGAACATACATATAGTGTACATTTTTCGCCATAAAATAGATTCTTAAGTTTAAATAACTCTTTTATTCCTGATGCTTTTTATTAATTCAAGGTGAGTAACCAATAACCAATGAGGTACCTCGATATTGTTCTTACAAAACCTTATTTCCTATTATTTTATTTTAAATATAGGATGAGCATAGAACGTCCAATTTGGTATAAATAAAAAATAAATCCATTAGTCCATTAAAAAACATGAAAATTCCTAAAAAGGTTTTCTTTTTTATATAATAAACTTTGACCTCATATAATTATTTAAATAGCCACAAAATATAATTAATTTCTTAATGTTTTTCATAAAATATTTTATAGGAAATAATAAGAAAAATAATAATCATGAATGTTACTTGGGAAAAAATGTGAACTCACAGAAACATTTCCTTAGAGAACAAGTGTTTCAACTTTAAGAGTTCATAAACATTCCTTTAATCCTATGCTCATTTTTTTCCAATGAAATATAAATATTTCAAAAAAATCTCATAGATTAAATTGAAAAACAATCTATGAATCATGGTACGTTCTCCATATATCATCCTTATAAGAACACTAATAAGAACCTTTAAAATAAAATAATCTACCACGTCGATTCCCACATAATTTCTCCGAAGAACATATCATTAACAAATGCATTTTAAGGTTATATCAAACACACATATAATAATATAAAATTTATAAGAAACATACTATACATTAAAAAAAATCATTCATTTCTATTATTAAACTCATGAATTTTTTGCATTAAATCCCATAAGAAAAATATCTTTAAGTTATCTTACAAAAAATAAGGATAAATATCATTTTATTTTGAAAAGACTTTGAAAAACTATACATTTATAAAAAATGTGTATAATATATTACATAAAAATCAGATAAATATATATAAGAAACCTAATGATGAATAAAAATCACAATATCATGAAAAAACATATAAAAAATGTAAAAAACATTCTTTTTCCCACATTTATAAGAAATTAGAAAAACGACCAACATAGAGAATGTTCAAAAGATTATTTTTAAAACCATTATATAGAAACTCAAATATATTTGAAAATTAACTTAACCAGTATTTAATATATATAAAATTATATTATTGAATAAATATAAATAATATGGATATGAATGTTAAATATTTTAAAATAAACCTTTAAAATATCTAAAATAAGGTCTTAAAGAAAAACTCTCACCTCAAGTGTTAAATCTCATTTTATATCCTTTATATTCTTGAATAATGAATTAATGTTAACTATTTACTCTATAAAAATCCTTTTTCATGTTTATTTATTTATTATTATTCTTTTAATTTCATTTACTATATTGTATAATTTTGTTATAGAATCAATTATGTTCATGTTAGATATTTTAGGGTTGTTAGGTTGAAAACAACTTCGGTGTGTGGACTTGGATAAAAGGTATCATAAAATCATTTGATCATTGTTTAAGAAAATAAATATTGTGATAAAAATTAAATATATTAATTAAATAAATTTTTATAACCATTTATTTATAGCGGTGATTAAAAATGGAACACGTCATTCATGGAGTTGTTAGTCCGAACATACACATGAATTAATTTTTCACTTTACAATGGATATAAGGGATAAAATATAGAAAATTACTGATCTTTACAAAATAATAATTATTTATTAAATATTTAATTACTAATTTAATCTATCTTCATAATAATCAATGTGAGGCAGTGATGAAAAATGAAATATGTCATCTCTAGAAGAGGTAGTTTGCACACTGACAAAAAGAATAGTATCATTTTTCAGTGGATGGAAAGAAGGTAGAGAAATATTTTTTAATATATATAATAAAATTTAATACAATAATTATTCTAATTTAATTATGTTAGCATTTATTATAAATATTTGGAGATATTTTAAAAGAATGAAATTTGAATGAACATGGTCAGATGAAATACATCCTCCTTGGATAACATCCTTGATAAACACCTTAATTACCTTTAGATTAAATTTTTTGGAATAAAATAACATATATTCCATATATAATGTTTTTGGAAATTTATTTGTATGGATATTGTCTTATAAAAATTTCTAAAAGTTTATGGATAAGTGAGGTGGTTAGGGGTTTCTTTTATAGATGAAAGTGGCGACACCCTTATAAATACACTAAAATTTAAAACAATATAAATTCATTTCTCAAGGTCAAGGGGAACCAAGGAAACCTGAATTTTATTCTTTTGGTGTGTATTTCTACATAAACTCAAAAAATAAAATTATATATTTGAATTTGAGATATTTTTAGCCTCATCATTTACTTTTAACCCTTTAAATACCTTTAATCATTTATCAATGTGCAAAACATTTAAGATGATAGATTAATTTTATAAATAAAAATAAAATCAAAATTAATAATTTTTTTGATTATTATTATTCAAAATATGGAATCCATTATTTAGGATTAAATTTATAGAGGTGTTAAAATTAATTTTCATATAAATACCCAAAATGAAATAAAAAATAGCTAAAAAATATTCTTTAAGAATAAAAACGAATTTATAATAAAATAATGTAAAGTATTGACTAAAATTACATTTAATAGTTTTTGATTATGTTAAGGAGTGTTAAGAGACATTAAAACTAATCCAAAAATTAATGTATCCTTTTAATTACTTAATTTATGAAATAGATAGAAATTGTTCTTTATTAGAATAATATGTCACTTAGGTTCTAAAACATCAACCACAGTTGTATAAATTCAAGATATTATTTTTAAATTTTCTATTTTGAATAATAAATATATATTGGGTCCATAAAAAATATTTTCAGACATTCTATTAATTCTTATTTCATTATTTTTTCATAAAAATAATAGTATTTATAAAAATGATATTGTTCACTATTCACCTAAAAGTCATATATTTCCGAAACATACAAAAAATAACCCAAAGATATTTTTTAAATAATGAATTAAAAAATAAATCATTTTATTAAAATTAAAATAATAAAATTTATAATTTTAACTATTAAATAAATTTATTTAATTGATGGAAACCAATTTCATTTTTGACTGAAAAATTACTATATTGAACGCGGGTCAATAAAATCCAATTATGAACACTAATAATACATGAAATTATTTATTATTTATCTAACGTAGGATTTAATAGAAATTTTATGGGATCCTTGGGATCGTTTAATCCCCTCGAAGGTAAAAGTCTTTTTATCTGCTATTCTATATATTTCCATCAAACATACTCCACAAAAGATTGAAAATTGGGCTTGATGTTATCAAGGTATTCACATTTATGTTCATTATTTATTTTAAAATTTTATTTTATATAGTTTATATCCGGAACATTTATGGTTTTATTCCACATCTTTTTCTCATATGATGGACCCTTAAAACCCATCAATTGTACTAGAGCTAATTTCCTCCTCAAATCAATGTGTTACTTACATTATGAAATGAAGAAACATTTTTATTAAATAATAATGATAAATTTCTTCTATTGATGTTATGTTATATCATAACACAATGAAATAAGAACCACCTATTGTTACATTAAATTATTAATATAACATGTAGTGGAAGTCATGGTTTACGATAATAGTTAACGTAATATGTTTTGCTACTATATGAATACAGATTATCAATGTTTCAAGAAATTTATATATTATTTATAAATAATGAAATCAAATATTTTGGAAGATTTATAAAATTAATAAAATCATTTTATAAATTAATTAACTATTAAATTTGTTTCATTAATATTTTTAATATTTTTGAATTAATTATTATAAATATTCCACTAGTATCAAAGTGATAATAATAAGAATATCTTTTTCATATTTATATGGTTTATAAAATGTTTATAAAACCTAGTAAAAAGTATTAATTGAATATTTCATTCTATGAAGAGTTTATAAAATATTTATAAATATCTTATAAATAAATAATTTAATGTTTATTAATAATTTATTAAGATATATATATTATAATTATTAAATTATAATGTAAAACGTTAAAAATACATTTTTAATAAATTATATGGCATTCCTTGTGATCATAAAATATAGTGTTTATTTAGAAATCATATGTGATCACAAAATATAGTGTTTATTTAGTGCATATGAAAACCAGAAAACCTACGAGGAACAAGCTCCTCAAGCAGGATGAGCAAGGAGCTTTCACCGCAGAAGATGCTAAACGGATTGCAAGAATGAGAGGGTACGACACCTGCCATCGGGAATAGCTTGTGCATGCATGGGGATGCCTAGACAAACAACCATGAGAAGCTGGAGAGATTATTTCATGATGAAGATGTTGGGGAGGAGTTGTTCTAAGTAGTTAGTCTGGGTTGTATGTAAAGTTTGAAGCCTACGAGCAAATGAATTCCCCTAAGGCCTATGGGCCATGAAATAATTACACCTATGGGCGTTGTAAGGGTTCCACCTCACCCATTGAAAGGTGGATTATCAAGAATAAATAAAAAATGAAGGCCTTAGGGCCATTGGAGGTGTAAGGGACCTTATTTATCATATTATTTAGATCACATAAAAAGTGTTTTGATGATAGATTTATTTAATGTTTAAATAATTCTTAATTATATTATATTTAAATTATGTATGATACAACCCATGTAATGCTAGGATTAAATTTATTTCATACCTTATAAATATTCAGGAATTATACTTTATAGATTTATATTCATTATAAAAATATTAAGTAAATTTTCATTCAAAAAATGAAATATCGTTATTCTTACTAAATATGTTTACACGTATCGTATAGTTTAATTTAAATGATTAATCTAAAAAATTCATAATTTTAATTTTAACAAATGACCTTGATTTTATATCATGAAATAAAAATTATCCTCAATTATTCTTTTGAAAAATTTTCTAAAAAATATGCTTTTTGTGTGGATAGTAGAAAATAAAATTTTGAAGAAAGATCTCTATTAATTCTTGTATTTACAAAGTAGAATTCTATATTGGATTAGTTTTAAAATTAAATTAGTTAATATTGAATACAAATAATCCAATAAATTTTATTTGAATCAATAGTACACTTTATTTTGGCATAAAAATCATTTTTTTGCTTAAAAATACTTTTTTTAGAAAACTAATTTTCATCACATTTGGTAGGTTTATTTTAATAGTGATTTTTACACTTATATGAATTGAGTTTTCAGAAATGAAATCCATATTTTTTATCATAATATTTATATTTTTTAATGATACCACTTTTATTTTGGGCCATCATGAATAGCAAGTTCGATAAAAAATTCATTTACTCTAGAAAAGTTAAATAAAGTTAAAAGGGTTAAAACTAAAATTATAACTGTTTAAATGAAAAAATATTTTATAAATCCAATTTTATGTTATATTTTTTATACTATATCATATAAAATTTGATGATGAGTCATTTTGGATCCATTTGAAATGTGTAAGTTATTAATATATTTTAATCTTTTGATAAATTCCGATCATGTCCTCTCCCTCACTTATAAAGGATATTCCTTATGCTCCCTTTTTTCACTCTTCCAAAGCCTCTTCTATCATCAAATACCTACTCAAAATACATTCATAAAATACCTAACCATGTTATAAAGGTCTTGTTTTGATCAGAATTTTAACACCCTAAGCTTCCACGGTATGATTCTCTATGATTAATACAATATCTTGCATTGTACGCAGTTCCAGGTTTAAGTACACCATGACCAATCAAACTATATATTTTAAAAAAGTAGTTATGAATAGTAGTACCAAATTTTTGAGATTTTATAAATTTTATTTTTCAAAAAGGAATTCATTTTTGGATTCAGAATATTAAAATTAACTTAGGGTGAACTTTTGGTGTTTTTCTAAAAACATTCAATTTTTGATGAATAATTAAAAACAAAACATTATTATTTAAAACCGAATTTTTATTTAAATAAATATTTTTTTAATATAAATTTATTTTAATTTTAAAATAGATAAATAATACCTATATTGGTCTAATTTAATTCATTGGAGTCATTTTATAATAATATTATATATATATACTTTATTGAACATTTTAACGTCTTTTACCCACCTTCTAGGAATATTTTAAATTTGCATAAAACATAATTTTTCCTCTTCGGTGAATTGAATTTCAAAAATCCGACAATCACATCTATCATCAGTAAGTGAAATTTTGTTCAATAGGATGAAAATAATTTTTAGTGAATAGTTAATTTTGAATTTTATTTACCCCAATTAAAAGTAAATATATTAATTAACGGTAAAAATAATGTAATAATTACCCCAAAACATGTCCAAATTCTATTAGATAAGTTAATTTCGACCATAATAAACCTTAGGACGAAAATATGATTTTTTTGATCCACATGGATTAGATTAGGACATTTATTATATTTTATTTAATGAGGAGTAAAAAGTGTTAAATTCAAATTTTAATAACTAAACCATTTATAATATAGGGTTATAGATAGGATAAATTCTATTATAAATATTAATTATAAATATAAAATTATTTCCTACATAATGGTATTTTATTTATAATTTTTAGACCTTAAATAATTAAATTTATTTATGACACAATTATGATGCAGTAATTTATTTATTAATGAATGATTATAATAAATGATACCATAAATAGTAAAATTATTGTAAATTGAAACTTTTGATGTAATACACGAATTTTATAGGTGAATATGACATTTTAGGGTTGATTAAATGTATTTTATTTAAAATAAACATGTTCTGATGAATTTCACATAAAACAAATACTAAATATTGTCAAAATTGACATAAATGATGTTTTAAAAAAAATACTATTTTATTAAATTATATAATTGTCCTAAAAATATAAGGTGTGGAAAAATGACTTATATAATTTTACATATGTAATTAATGAGCCACTTGAGGTTCTTTTAGAATTTTATGGTATGTTTACTAACCATGTAATTTAAGAATACAAGAGGAAATGGTAAGAGTTAAACTATTTAAATAAGGGTTAAATATAAAAGACAAGGATAATAAGGTGACCTAAACATTTTTAAAACCTATTGGTTGTGAGGATTTATACTCATCACTGCCTTATCTTATAAATAAATCCATTTGGAGCTATTATTAAAAGGAAATAAATTTATAATAAATTAATATTTTTGGATTTTCTTAAAGTTCCCCTCACCTATCTTATAAAAGTGAACCTCCCCTTATCTTAAATTCACAATTCCAAAGCCATTTGGTTCGGCCAAAACCTACTCAAATATCCTCCCCACTATCATAAATTCAATTTAGAGGCCTTACTTTGATAAATAATCCATCATATAGATCCCTTTCGTTCAAATAAAAAGGAAGTACCGGAAGAAGAGGTAATTATTTTATCACTTATTTAAAAGTTCTTTTCTTCTTCTACTTACTATTAATTTGTTGTTTCCATACTAAAATAATAACTAATATACCTTCTACATTCTAAGATGTTATTATAAATATGGTAAAACCATATTCATTATTATATCCATCATATGAATGACAAAGTCACCATACGTTCGTACGTACGGCTTACCGTCTCCACGTCGTGGTGTAGTTTGTTATTCAAGAATTCATTATTTAGATGGGTATAATAATGAGTATAATTGATGTTAATAATAATTATAACATGAAAATTATTCGTTATATATAATATACCATCAAATTACATATGGTTTGACCATTAATAGAACGATATTGTCACTTGGGCATACGTACGACTTTCCGTCTCCACAATGCGATGAGATTTCATTCCCAATAATAAACATTCAAGAATAATTATGATTTTATGATTAAAAAAATAATTTTTAAGAACATAATATCATTTTGGATATGAATCAACCAAATCCTATCCGTAACAAACCTGACTTACGTAACAAAAAATATAAAGGAAAACGAATCAGTTAACACCCGTAACAATGATGGTACTGAAATGTTATTAACAAATAAATATTAGAGGATCATATATGATATCATATTTATGCATGTGGTTATTGTATAATTTAATAAAAATGATTTAACCGTTATACAAGAGGCTACCATACTGTAGACTAAGTAAAAGTATAAAGTAAGGGTTAATATTACAATCTCTTTATTATCTGAGGTTGTTTATATGTAATTATCTATTGGGACATCTTTATCATCCACATACAGGTTTCTTAAAAATGTATCTCAAATAATTTTTACTATTTTCTAGAATAGAGGTTAAATTAATCTATACCATTTTTTAATTTTTATAAAATGTTTTGAAAGGAATCCTTCTGTCATTTTCCAAACAAGGTACTTTATGACCTTTTTGACAAATTAAAGGAAAAAATGTTTTTTTAACTTATACGACGGGTGTGGCTATTTTCCACTGATATAACACATTCAGAGCTTGCCTTAAAAGATTATATGAATATTTTATAAATAAATTTTTCCTTTTATAATTATGATACTTTTAAATGATTTCAACGGAGAAAGAGATATTTATCTCAAATATTTTTTGTATTTAATTCATCTATGTCAACATCTATTGTTGGATTTTTATATTTAATTGAAGTTTATTTATTATGATACAATATTCCATATTGAATTGACTGTTTTATGATATGTTTTATTGTGGATGTTCAATTTTTATTTTATTCATAGTTTAGGGTTAAATTATTAATATTTCAAATGTTAGTTTAATAGGAATGATTATATTATATTTCACCCTTTTCATATGAGGAATGCATTAGACGTATTAAGTGATAAGAGGGGACCGCTATGGCCCCTCAATGTATCAGTAGGTCTCATGAGACAAACTACTATCTTGTCACAAGGCATTGACTTCTTTTATATTCTTGGAATGAGGCCTTGAATATGTGGTTATGATGTCCAGAATTATGCACTCCATCATTATGAGACTAGAAATTCATATTATATGTGTTTATTCATCTAGTATAATATAAATGTGAATAAATAAATGGAATTATTTTATTTATATTTGCCATATTATGATATAGTTTAGGTCTAAAAGGCTTGTGTTTTAGTCTTATACATTGGCTTAAATGTTTATACTTATTTATGATAGTTTCTAATATATTTTTATCCTTACTAAGCATATGGGCTCACCCATTTTGTAGTTCCCAGTCAGGATCCAATTATCATTAAGAGGGAGAGGGGGTGAATTAGTGATATCAATTTTCTTTTTTATGTTTCTTTCTTTTTGAAACAACCTTCACCTCCTGTTAAAGAGATTCTTCCCTACTGAACACACATAACCACATGAACACAAGATTTACAAGGTTTACTACTCAACAAGAGTAGCTATATTCTTGGTATGGTATAGAAACAATCCAGTACAACACAATCCACTAGAAAAACAAATACTTTTATGTGGAATAAAATGAGTACGATAATCCCTTACACTCGTGTAGCACTTTCAAAACAATCCAATAGTGTGTTTGCTCCCTCTTAGAACAAATATTGAAATGCAATGATTATGTGATTCTTAATGACCTTTAAAAAAACAAATATTTCAAAAAAAATGCTTCAGTTTATTACCCAAAAGCTAGTAGTAACCTCCTGGTAAAAATATCTTGTGTATCGCACCCTTCTTGCACTCCGCCCTACATGCGCGCCACCTACTTTCTTTCCACTCAGCTTATATGCCACTACCTTCATGCACAACACTAACTACTTGCATGCCAATATTGTGGACAACTCAAAACATGTGCACCACAATTGTCTAATACACAACACACATCTTGAACACACCTACCTACTTGCATACCTTTTACATCTTGTGTGCCACTTCTGGTTTCACGCCACTCTGCTGGAGTGCCTTATAAATAACTCTTGACTTGCGTGACACTTCATCATGAGCACCACTTTCTACTAAATGCACTATCAAAGCTCAAATTTTCTCTTAAGTGTTGAGCATAAAAAATTAATAGAATAGCCAAAAATTTATAGGCATTTTGGTGTCTTGTGTGCTATATACACTTGTGCACCCTTTCTACTTGCGCACCACTTCATCACTTGTGTGCCGCTCCATCACTTATGTGCTACTCCATCACTTATGAGCCGCACCAACACTTGTATGACAATCAATCACTCGTGCACCTTTTTATTTCCTTTGTCATATTTTGATGTGATGATGTTAAAATATGACTTCCTCCTAACATACCGTTGCACGCCGCTTATACTTGCACGTCACTTTTTTGACTTGCGCACCAATCTTTAACCTTCACACCACTTTCTTCACTTTTTCATATTTTTATGTGTTGATATTTGATATATTACATGCATGCAACAAATACTTGTCTGTGACTTATACATTCATGCCACACTTGCGTGCAACATATACTTGCGTTCCACTTTCTCTCCTTTGCGAAAAACATTTTTTACTCCCCCAATATTTCATAAGGCTTGCATCACAAGTTCTCCAAACATATGATATTTATGAAATAAAAATCATAAAATCATATTCATAGTTTTCAAAGTCTTTTAATAGTGAATTGATTTATCCTCTTTGACAACAAAAGACAACACCCTACAAAGGAAAACTCTTCAAACATTATTCTCCATCCAACTTGGTCCCATTAATCTCTCCAGTTGGATTTTGTTGTCAACCAAGATTCATAAATTATTGAACTTTTTAACCTCATGTAATGGATTAATTATCAACAATTATATGCATATGTGAGATAACTCATTGTAGGAAACAAAAATTATTGAAATCCAAAACCATGTTGTCTAAAATAAGGGGCTCTGAAATTTCATGATCATATCTCCTCAACCTTCTTTAGAACATATTCCAAGCTTCTACCTCAACATTCTTAACTTCTTCAATTTTCCTATAATAAATAAACATTTTTTCCTACAACCACTCTAACAAACATGTAGAATAGTTCACACACATACATGATGGACTCACATCTTACCCAAAACTCCCCCTTTACTCATGATTCCTTAATGATTGTTTTATGAAACTATTCTACCCATTGACAACATTATCCAATGGTAATATGAGAGTGGGGAAAGACACACGTACCTTAACCTTGATCATAAGGAGGTTGGACACCAATGTTTAAACTTAATTTAGCAAATGGTTCCTTTAGTAATGGTTTTTTAAATATGTGAGAAACTTGTTCTGATATAGGAACATACTCAGGCTTCAATTAATTATTCTCCACCTATTCTTTGATTATGTGGTACTTTATGTCAATGTGTTTTTAACGAGAAGGTTGTATAGGGTTCCTTGTATGATTTATTGCACTCTGATTATCAAATACCAAGAGTAATGGTGTCTTCACTTCAACAAGTAGATCTTCTTACCGTGTCTTCATCCACATAAGTTGGGTAGAAACTTGAGTAGAAACCACATACTCTGCTTCATCCATTCTAAGATTCACTGAATTCTGTTTCTTTGTATTCCAAATAACAAAAAATTTCATGAGAAAGATAACTCCACCAGATGTGGATCTTTTATCATTAACATTTCTTGCCCAATTAGTATCTGAATACCCAAAAAAATCAATATTTTATATGCCATCATTCATGATTCCAAAATTTGTTGTCACTTTGAAATATCTGATAATCCTCTTTACAACACTTAAATGAAATTATTTTAGATCACTTTATAACCTTTCACATAGGTTAACAACATAGACAATGTCGGTTCTTGATGAAGTAAAATATAATAATCTACCAATCAGCTTTTGAAACTCTTTACGATCAACTTCCTTGACATCTACATATATAGAAAACTTGGTTCCCACTAAAATTTGTGTAGAAACAGGTTTCAAATTTTCCAAGAAAAACTTTTTTAGAATTTACTTAGCATACTTTTCATGAACAAGAAAAATGTGGTTCCTCTTCTATAAGGATTGTAACCCAAAAATGTATTTAATTTCTCCTAGAATGGACATCTCAAACAAGTTCATTATCTTTTTAGAAAATATTTCACAAGATCTCTCATCATTTCCATCAAAGATAATTTCATCAGCATAAAAATTTATATTGAGAGAGGACTCCTCACATTCCTTGAAGTAAAGACTGATGTCAACTCTTCCTTTCTTGAAACTCATCTTTCACAAGCAAGTATCCATTTTGGAATACCATGCCCTTGGAGCATGTGTTTTCCCATATAAGGATTTCATCATCCTAATAACATAAATTTCATCTTTTACTAAAATAAATCCACAATGTTTTTCAATGTAAACTTCTTAAACAAGATTTACATTTTGAAATTTAGACTTCACATCCAATTGAAAAAATTTGTAACCTCTTTGTGGAGAAATAACAAAAAATATTCTGATTTTTTTCAATCTAGCCACTAGAGAAAAGGTCCCATAAAAATAATCACCTTCAATTTGTGAGTAACCTTTTCACACTAATCATTACTTGTTCTTTATCACTTTTACTTCTTCGTTCAGTGTGTTCCGAATTTGTTTTTACCAATTATATTTTTGTCATCCATCTTGGGTACGAGTTCCCAAGTGTCATTTTTTTCTATCTAATAAACCTCTTTATTAATAGAATGAATCCATTTTAGATGATAAAAAGACTAATTCACAACATTTGTCTCGACTTTTGAACACAAATACGTATATGTGACAACATTTTTTGTTCTTGTTGTTTGAACTCCCTGATGGTGATCACCAATAAAGTTCCGAGACTCTACTTGCTTCCTCATCCTAGGATGAGCTCTTCAAATTTTAACCTCATCACTTGATGTTACTGAGTTTGATTCTTCTTCTAGAGTATTATTACCACTATTGGTAGAATTATCCAAATCATTAACAAGACTTTCCTTATTTGGATCAAATTCTATATAAGTAAAAGTATGCCTTTTCGTTCCTAATGATAACTGATCCAACACCTTTGATCCTCATAGACTCATCATTTCCAAATGTAACTATTCCTTCATCGAAGTCGTTCACATTCTTCAGTAACTTTAAGTCTCCTTTTATATGATAAGAACAACCACTATCAATAATCCATAGTTGTTCTCCTTTTATAGCTTTCATGTCAGTTTCAACAATAATAGATTTTTATTCTTCCTTTTCAATCCTCACCTCCAGCTTATGAGATTTGTTAAGAACCTTTTTTGTGCTGAAAACAAAATAATACATCCCTTAGAAAGATGTCTAGGCTGTTAACATCTTTCACAAATAGTTTCCCATAGATGGAACATATTTTCATCTTTCACACTAGCATTTTCATATTTCTTCTGAACTTCCTTCTCATTCTTCTATTTTTGAGAGGATTGACTCCCCCTCAAACCTTGTCTTCCATAAATTGATGAATAATATTAATGTTATTGATTTAACCAACACATTTTTTTAGTGTGTTTGAATCCATCAAAATACTATTTGTAACTATAGAATGAATATATCCCTCTAAAACATCTATACTGACCGGAGTTCTGAACAAGATTCTTAATAAACTTTTTAATAAAACTCTACTTACCATCAACCTTCCTGTTTCAATTGCATCATTATTCTTCAACTCAGATTTCATTTTAGAGTTATCCATACGAGAAGAATTAGAAATCTTTCTAGACTCAGGGTTTTTATATACTTATGATTTTTAATCATTGTTGACTTTGGCCACATACATAGACTTTCCAGCTTTGTTATTATCAGAAACAGTTATGTCTTTCTCTCAACCTTTTAAGGTAAAATTTTTGGATCCTTATTTGGTTCATTCTTACTTGAACTTTCACCAACTTCTATGATATATTGTTTGAAACTGATATTCATTTATTTATCTTTAGAATTTTTTTATTGGAAAAGTTCAAACTCTTCTTTTTTTCCTTCATCTTTACTTCAGGATGAACATAACGATTCTTTGCATTCTCTAAATAATTATATAGATCATCAATCTCATTTTCCATATCGATTTTCTCATTAGGAAAACCTTCTTGATTGTTTAATGTGGAATTTTCATTTATCAACTTCTTGTTTTCCTTCTCAATCCTTCTGATCATTCTCATACATTCTTTCAACTATTCTTTCAGATGATATTCAAGTGGAGTTTCTTCTTCTTTAGAACTATTTCTCCTATAATCTTCATTATTCACTTCTGTAAAAAAGGTAATTTCTCTAGCATTAAAAGTAAATGATTTATCATATTCAGCTTCTCTATCTTCTTCTTCATCATCTTTAGATAAAAAAAATATTCTTTTTGATTTGAAGAACTTTTTATCCTCCCCCTTTGAAATATATTTATCTTGGTCAGCTTGTTTCTTCCAAGACATTCTTGTCCTTCTGTCGTCATCATCATTATCTTATACTTTATTATTTTTTGGATAATTACCCATAAAGTGACCAACGAATCCACACTCAAAACATTTCAAGGGAAGTTTCTCCTTTTATTTCTCTGTAATTATTTTCAAATTCTTAGAATAAAAGGATAAAATTTCAAGAAAATTTTTACATACCTCTTCTTCAGAATCGGATTCACGAGCATCATCTTCAATAAAATTCTTCTTTGAATTCTCTCTCTTTGCATCCTTGAATGAAATTTACCAATAAAATTTTTTTCTCTCTTCATATTCTTCTCCCTTCTCATTTCATAAGTAATGATAGTGCAATTAAAATCATATAGAGATAATTTTCAGGGTCACTATCTTCTAATGAAGAAAATTTTGAATAAAACTTGTTGGGAAGAATTATCAATATCTCTTCAATAACTATAGAAACTTCCAAATTTTAACCAAGACATCTGATTGTACTAAAAAGTTTATATATCCTGGAAAAGAAGTCCCCTACAGATTCAGATTCTCCCATATTCAAGTCTTCATACTTCAGCCTCTATATTTGTAGTTTTTCCTTCTTCACTCTTTTTTCCATCATAGATGTTCTTCAACTTATCCCAGATTCCATTAGTTGTAGAGAAACCTTTCACTCTTAGAAACTCACTCTTAGAAATAAATGAGAGTAATGCATTTTGAACTCTTCAATCATTATCAATATTCTTCTAATCAGCAGGTGTAAGAGGAACCTTGTCGTCAATAGGAGGAAATCCAAAATTTTATGTTTCACGAACTTTATACCCAAGGGAAATAAGATAAAGAATCCTTATATCTGTCTAGATATGATAATTATTTCTATAAAATATCAGAATCCCCATACTGTTCACGCAATTTAGATTTTCCATCACAATTTCTCTTTAAAACTCCAACAGAGAACAAATGAAGGGAACCTCCCTCAGATACCAATTGTAGTTCCCAATCAGGATCTGAGTATCACTGAGTGGGGGAGGGGTGAATTAGTGATATAAATTTTCTTTTTTATGTTTTGTTCTTTTTGAAATAACCTTCACCTCATGTTAAAGAGTTCCTTCCCTGCTGAACACACACAACCATATGAACACAATATTTACATGGTTCACTACTCAACAAGAGTAGCTACATCCTTGGAATGATACAGAAACCATCCAGTACCACAAAATCCACTAGAAAACAATCCTTTTATGTGGAATAAAATGAGTAGGATATTCCCTTACACTCATGTAGCACTTTCAAGACAATCCAATAGTTTGTGTGCTCCCTCTTAGATCAAATAGGGTAATTTGATGATTTTGTTCTTCTTAATGAACTTTCAAAAATTAAATCTTTCAAAACAATTCTTCACTTTTCTACCCAAAAGCTGGTAAGAACCTCCTGGTGAAAACTGCTTGTGCACCACACCCTGCTTACACGCCATCTACTTATGTGCCACATAGCCTGCACACCTACCTTCTTGCGTTCCACTAACTACTTGTGTGACACTATTGTGCAAAGCTCAAAAATTGTGTTCCACCATTTTCTTATACACAAAACACTTCTTGAACACACCTCCCTTATTATGCGCCTATTACAACTTGTGTGCTACTTCTTCTTATATGCCACTCTTCTTGTGCTCCTTATAAATAACTCCTGACTTACCTGACACTTCCACTTGTGTGCCACTTTCTACTACTTGCACTGTCATAGCTCATATTTTCTCTTAAGTTTTGAGCATAAAAACATGAAGAGGGTAGCCATCTATTTATAGGAATTTCGGGGTCTTTCCACCACATAAACTTGCACACAATTTCTACTTGTGCACTACTTCATCACTTGTGCACCACTTCATCACTTGTGCACGACTTCATCACTTAGATGTCGCTTCATCACTTGCCTAAAACTTTCTATCCATTGTCATATTTTTATTTGATGATGTTAAAATATGACTTGCGCGCAACATACACTTGCACGCCGCTTATACTTGCCCACCACTTTTTGACTTGCACACCAATTTTTAAATTGTGCGAAACTTTCATTCCTTTTTCATATTTTGATGTGTTGATCATTGAAATATGAATTTCATGAAACATATACTTGTGTTCTACATATACATGCACTCCACACTTGCGTGCCACTTATACTTGCTCTTCAATTTCTCTTCTTTTCCAAAAAACACTTCTTTACTCCACCTATATTTAATAATTCTTGCATTAAAAGTTCTCCAAACATATGATATTTTTGAAATACAAATTAGCAAAGCATAATGATAGCTTTAAAAGTCTTTTACAAATTTAATTGATTTATCCTCTTTAAAAAAAGTCAACACTCTTCAAAAGCAATCACTTCAAACTTCATTCTCCACACAACTTGGTCCCAACACCTTTCATATGTATAATTTTCAAAGGATGTGAAGAATTATATTATGAATGACCTACAGGGAAAGGCTAAGGGATATGAGTGTTTTCAGAGGAGACACAATGTTTCTTTTTTATTTCATAATGTAATGTAAAAATTATGTATTTACCTAATAATTCCAATGTTACTAAACTGACCGGTCTTTCAGAACTTGATCTCTTGTGAACATTCCAATGTTATGTAATAATGCATGACTCTAGGTAACTGGGGCTGAGGTATTACGGTTTCTATCCGAGAAAGTTTAGTAAAAACTTTGAAAATAGATTTAGAAAATCTCAGATTAGAGAATATTACCCTATGGTAGTCATTGAGGATTAATATAGAAGAACCTCAATTTTTTTGGTAATATAGATATTATATGGGTTTTCCAAGAAATACACCTCTTTCTAGATAATTCATGTGAAAGTGGTTCTAGAACTAATGTATCGTCGAGGGAAAACTCTGACAAGGAGTTTTGGGCTTGACCCATGGTATCCTAGAACATGAAAATGGGCCATACTATGCACCTAGTTTAACACTTTTAGGGGATATTCTTAGTATAATTCACACTTTTTTATGAACCATTATGAAGGATTTACGAGTAAATACTTCCCAAAAAAAATTCTATTTTTATTATGGATTATATGCATAAACTGTTCAATTTATGCTAAGTATTTTATAATTTTCGAATTATGTATTGTGATTCATAAGCTAATCTATTGTATGCTATTGTTTAGAAATGGTGCCTAGTAGAACGAATGGAAATAGTATCAAAATATGTAATCATGTAGGGATTTCCCTCCTATTCAAGATATTTATAGTGGATCCATTGATTCAATTGGTGATAAATAACTTATAACCATACTGCGACAACTTACTCAGGTTATAAATAAAAACCTTACTCGTATGGTGCACCCTAATCCACAAAATGGAGGATAAATGTTAGTGTAATGGCCCATAACCTCCTGGTATATTTCTTTTCAAAATTATAAGTGTTGGGGTGTCCTAGAATCATCAATTAGTCCCACCCATCAGCTTCACCTATCATCTTCACAGATCAGCTTCACAGATTTGCTTCACTGATCTGCTTCACAGATCAGCTTCAAAGATCAGCTTCACCGATCAACTTCATAGATCAACTTAACTGATCAGCTTCACAGATTAGCTTTCGAGATCAACTTCACTGATCAGATTCACTGATCAGCTTCACTGATCAGCTTCACAGATCTGCTTCACTTATTAGCTTCATAGATCAACTTCATTGACCAGCTTCACTGATCTATTTCATAGATGGTTTTCACATATAAGTTTTACTGATCAGTTTTCCCATATCGGTTTCATAGATTAGTTTCACGAAATCGGTTTCACAGATCGGTTTTCTCCAAATTAGATTCATATATCAGTTTCACCTCTTCAATTTCACAGATCGGTTTCACCACATCGGTTTCACAGATCGGCTTCACCAAATCGGTTTCGCAGATTAGTTTCACAGATCAGTTTCACCACACCAGTTTCACAGATCAGTTTCACCAAATCGGTTTCACCAAATTGGTTTCAAAGATCAGTTTCACCAAATCGGTTTCATAGATCGGTTTCACAAAACGGTTTCACAGATCGGTTTCACATATCAGTTTCACCAAATCGGTTTGACAGATCAGTTTCACCAAATCAGTTTCACAGATCAATTTCACCAAATCGGTTTCACAGATCTATTTCACCAAATTGGTTTCACAAATCAGTTTCACAGATCGGTTTCAATAATTGTTTTATCCAAATCAGTTTCATAGATCGGTTTCACCAAATGGGTTTCACAGATCACTTTCACCAAATCAGTTTCACAGATCGGTTTCACCAAATCGATTTCATAGATCGGTTTCACCAAATCTATTTCAGAGATCAGTTTCACCAAATTGGTTTCACAGATCGGTTTCACCAAATCATTTTCACAGATCAGTTTCATAGATCGGTTTCACAGTTTGGTTTCACAGATCAGTTTCATCAAATCATTTTCACAGATCAGTTTCACCGAATCGGTTTCACAGATCAGTTTCACCTAATTAGTTTCACATTTCGGTTTCACCAAATTGGTTTCACAGATCGGTTTTTCCAAATCAGTTTCACAGATCAGTTTCACCAAATCAGTTTCACATATAGGTTTCACCAAATCAGTTTCACAGATCAGTTTCACCAAATTAGTTTCACATTTCGGTTTCACCAAATCGGTTTCACAGATCGGCTTCACCAAATCGGTTTTATATATCGGTTTCACTGAATCGGTTTCATAGCTAATCCTCATAGGATCGGCTGTACATGATCAGATTCACCCAACCAGCTCCACCGACCGGTTTCACCTATAAGTCTCACAAATCGCCCATATAGGACTTTTTGGGTTTCTTTACCCATTTTTCCTATGACGCCACTTTTAAGTATTTTCACCTTTTTAATGTGGTTCAATGCCATTTTTAATGCCATAAACAATGTCTTAAATCTCTAGGAGTGGGGAGACCCTCAAAAGACCTATTTTTATCACTTAAATGAAATCCTTTAGTGCACAATAGATATCACCACACCTCTGATGAAAATTATTAAATAGAAATTAATCCCATAATGTGTAACTGTCCAACAGCATGGTGAAACCATGATTCGCCTTTAAATACATTCAAAATTCTTATGCCATAACTCGAGTATCTCTCCTTTTTATCACAAATAAATTCCTTCATTATTCTTTCTAGGCTGGTTTCTTTATTTCCGTGGAATGTATGGTGTCCCCTTTCCTGGTGCTAGTGGTACGCCCGTGCTGGAGCCTTTCTTGATCATTGTTGGACCCCTGCAAGCCAAGCATCCCTATAGTTTACATGAGAATAAAAACGTCAGGTAGGTTTTTCCTTCATCTCCCTTATAGTGTATCATGTGTGGGGGGGGGGTATGAAAATGATTCCTACGGGGATGGATGAAACCAAACCATAATGAAGATGATAAATGTATTTGAAGAATGAAGGGGTGTGTTTGAAAATGATGTTGTACTCTTTTATGTATTCCTATATGTTTGGAATCGAATGAATTTATGTCCACTGAAAATCGTGACGGTTGGTGGTCCTTTCTTGCGCACTAATGAACCAATGTTTTTCTGGATATTTATGTGATTTAACGGTTGTAACAGGGGAACTGGTAAATCACATAAACTTAGTTGACTAAATGGATTTCCAATTAATAAGAATCCTTGTGTGATCACCATGGTTAACCAAACAATAATACATAACTAAATGAATGGAATATTCAAACTTGAAAACTTCCTTGCTATGTTCGGGTGATATTTACAGTTGATGCTTATGAGGTGACATGGAAGGGGATGGGATCCCCTATGGATCAGTTGTGGGATTGTGGACCTAAGGCCTTGTGGGGATGTATGTTGGGGCTTGGTTTGGTTCTATTACTTTGAGGGATCTCATGAATCCCAGTTGTGAGTTTACAAGAGAAACGGGTGTGAATGTTTAAATTGTTGTTTGGTTGTTTTTCCTTCCTTAACTTGTGGCTACGCCTGTTAGTTGCTTGGTATTTAAGAATTATCTAAATGGAATAACTTGAATATGAAAACAAGAGTGGGTTTAATGTGGAATTGGTTTCTAGGAACATGTTGTGACTTGGTTGTGGTTGTTGCGCTTTTATGAATGAATAGTAATGAGGGTGTTTGTGTTGCGCTAGTTTGGAACCCCTAGGTTGGGATGAGTGCTCATTACCTATATATATAATTTTAGTTTTCATTTTTCTTATTTGCGCCCAATCCAAGTTTATCACTTCGTGTCGAACACCCCCATTTCAAGGGGGAGGTTGTTTTTTCCCAACACTTCTGTGAGTGGCTGGTTATTAGCTACTTTTCTGCTCCCTTTCCCGAATTGACCATGAATCTTTGGGTAGGATATGACATCCTAAGGTCCATTAAATCCCAAGATTATTCTGGCAGGGTATATTGTGGTAGTTGGCCCAGGTGTGTGCAGGAAGGTTGTTCCCAAGCGTCTTTGCAATGAGGCCCAGGTGTCTTCGGGCGTGGAAATAGTTGTTCTATCCCAGGTGTCTGCAGGAGTTATTGCGTGTGGTTGTGACCCCGGTGTTTGTGGGAGGGATGTCTGGTCGTGGAAGATCAGGTGTGTACGGGCGGGGTATGGTAGTGGGACTACAGTGAAAATGGCGGTGAAGATCTGACGCGTAGGATGTCTTCAATAACCAGTGGGAAAGTGGTGTAGGGTACCCAAATGTTGATGTGATATTACTATTACTTTACATGACTTGAGTTATTTGGGTAGTGTTCCTCGGTGAGGTTGGGTGGATAGAATCTTTGCTAGTTGCTTCAGTTGTCTCCTTTCTTATAGGGCATTATAATGCCTCCCCACTTGTGCATAAAAGCATTTGGTTTTCCCTACTGAGTATACCTGTATAATCACCCTACATATATAAAACTGTTTTCAGGTTTCTAGGAGGACTCCAATGATCGTGAGGGACCATACTAGTTCAGACTTTGGGACATTTGCAGATGTTGTTTCTATTTTTCTTTTTTTGGTACTTTCCATGGTGTTTTCTTGTAATTTTGTAGCACTTACTTTTGGAACATGCATATAAGAATGGTTTGTTTTGGCCTTAATTTTACTTCAAGTATGATGTTGATTAGGGATATACCATCTTATCTTCTTATTATACTAAATCAAAAGGGTAATTCATTCCATTTTTTTTGTGATTATTTACCCTTGGTGCAAGTCGCCACTCCAGGACCTATTGATGGCGGGTTTCGGGGGTCATTATCTCTCCTTCAACTTGAGGAAGGAAGGGTCTGCCAACCCATTGTCCCTTCCCTCATCTTGGTGAAGGATGGTCATGACAAAATGGTATCAAATGAGAGTTTTGAGAGATAGGATGGAGCTCAGGGTTAGGCATAGTGAGGATTGCAAGGGATGATAGGACAATAGTGTTAGGTAATCTTGGTGTATGAAATAGGCCAGGGAAGACTAGTTAGGAAATGGGATTTTAGGGCCCCCTGTGATCCGATACAAGGACTCTGGACTAACCAAAATACCAAGTGAGGCTACACTGATTGTAGGGTAGAGACCCTAAGAAAGGTACAAGCATCATAATTACTTGTGTTCTTGTGTGTTCTGGGAGGTCTATGAATTCTAATGAATAAACAGTTTATAACAATTTTAAAAGCAATCTTCTACACTACTCAGGCTTAGGCATTCCTTGTTTACCATGAAGCTATGGCACCCGGACGATGACCACGAGTAGTATGGGAGATCGAGACCCAAGAGGCTGATTTGGATGATCTGCAGAGGGCAGACCGAGAGGAGGAGGATGACCAGTGGTAGAGAATGCTTCATGCCTTTCAGCGACAGAACCTCGGGATGTACGGGGGAAGCATCTCAGAAATGGAGACAGAGAGTTGGCTCGATGATCTTGTGATAGCTTTCTACTTGATCCGAGAACTAAATGAGTACTGGGTTCCTCTTGCTATAATCCAGATTCATGGAGCAACACGTCAGTGGAAGACTCTCTATCTTTGGGAGAGGAGGGATGTTGAAGTTTCATGGATTGAATTCGAGAGGGAATTCTGAGCGGAATTCCCCTCTTCCGCGATGAAGGTGGAAAAGAGTTAGGAACTAATCTCCCTTAAATAGGGGAGCATGTCAGTAATGGATCTAGGAATCACATTGAAGGATCCCCTTTTTTTTGATTTAGACCTTTTTCTGAATGAGGAGTCTTGGGCGAGATGTTTAGAGGAGGCACTCTGTCCTTCTCTTCAGTATGATGTTACAACCTTAACCCTACTGACATACATGGAGGTCCAGAAGAAGAATGAAGTGGTAGAAAAGATGCACACACTGGGAGGTATACCATGAGAGGGGATCCAATTGGGCTCGTCAAAGGAGAATGCTGTCAGCAGCATGCCTCTAGTGTGAGGGCCTTCTAGGTTTTGACCAGTTGGAACTAAGCCCCAATTGTTGCAGTTTCGATCTTCTAGTCCTCGCCCTTTCCTCTCGGGCCCAGGACTATGGTTCTTCATCTATGGAAGATATGGGAACCTTTGGAATCAGTGCCTAGACAGAGTTCAGCATAGTGGGGTTGGATAGGTTCAGCGCCCACCTCCATAGCAGCAGTTTCCAGCCAGGCCCTTTCAACAGCAACAACAGGGACAGTGAGCTCCCGCTCCTCCGAGAGAAGATGTGGTAGTATGAGGCTAACCCTAGGGTTCTCCTCAAGGACCTTACTAGGGCATGGTCGGGGAGGCAGTTAGCACCAGAGAGGCAGAGGAGCTTAGCATTGGTAGTTTCCCACTGCAGAGGTAACAGTTCCAGCAGGCCCGAAAGTCATTTGAGGTACGATCATCTTGTATAACACTCTTTCCCATGCCTTGTTTGATTCAGGATATTTTCACTCTTTTTCTACACCCATTCTAGACCATGCCTTGAAGATAGACATAGAGAGACTCTCCATATAAGGCCCCAGCCTTAAACCTTACTTAATCATGAGTTATTACAAGATTACACATTGAGGATCTTTTCAGGTTTAGAGTTTTAGAGAATTAGATCATAAAACTTGCATTACATTCCACATTTAAAAAAAGTGGTTACTTAAAAGACAGTATTCATTTTCCCCATCAACGGAAACATATTTAAAATAAAACATGGATTCTTTCTTGACACTTCCTTGACACTATCATCATATCATGTACCATTCCCTTGACCTGTGAAAAACATTTCAAAAACTTGGGATGAGCATAAAAAGATCAGTTAGGGTTATAAAAAGTATGGAAAGGAAACATGAGTACATATATACATAAGAATGAAATCATACTTTACCCATAAAACATATGCACTTTTACATACCTTATAAAATCATGAATAAATCATAGAAATCATAATACATAGAGGTAACTTGAGGCATTCATAACATTCTTACGTAGGGAGTAACCCTCTTGGTTACGTTTAGAATACCCATCACAGTATATCCCCTAAATCTCTTCAGAGAAACCTTAACGTTTAACTCCTTCACGTTACCCAATGAATTGGAGAGCTATATCTGGCTCATCTGCCCTTAGTTTATCACAGAACCACCCATCTTCGTAAACAATCCCCAAGAACCATAACATAATCATAAAACATAACTTAAGTACAAAGGAAATATAACATTCCCACATATAACATTTTAAGATATTGAAATAATGAATCCATTCTAAAAACCATTTTCAAAACCATTTAAAACATTTAATAAAGAGATCTTTGAATCAATGTGTCCCATACAACTTTGAAGCTTTTAAAATTTAAACCATTAATATCCATAAAAATAAATCCTTAAAACCATTTTTAAAACATGGATATTAAAGAGAAATATTTATAAGAATAAGTCATTAAAACATTTAAAATGATATTTTAGTTAAAGGGTTTTTAACAAAATGAGAGACACTTGAATACAATAATTGAGGAATAACATTTAATCAGAACTTTATAATATCATGCGAATAAAGGAATTCATGATATAATATTCCAAAGGATTTTATATACACCATATAAGAGTGAATTGGTGCATAACAACAATGAATTCTCAATATAAATGTAAAATGAGATGAAATCCCCTATAAAGAAGGTACCCTTAAATTAAGGATAAATGAATCTCATAATTATGTGTGACAAATATAAATAAACCCAATATAAGTGGATATTAATTGTACACAAATCAAAGTTCATTCACACATATTCAAAGTATGACATATTCAATAAATACATGTTGAACCCAAAGAAATCGAAATTGGGTTAAGAAGTTCCCTTGGTAAAATTCGACAGCCTAACGGTGTTACTTTAAAATTCAGAAAATGAGTTGATGAGAGATAAAAAGTTTATCGCATCACTTGGATATAAAATTTACATCAATAAGTATATAGAATAACATATCTCAACATTACAATATTTAAATTAAAAGACCCAATAAAATAAGTCTTTTAAAAAGAGGATGGTGAAAAGTTCCCTTACCGACTTGGGTATCTTTTGAAACATACACCCCATGAAAGAAGGACAATACATCATTGATGTAAATACTTATAAACTAAAGTATATTAAAAAAAGATTATAATAATGGGAAGTACATATACCAATAAAAGGAAATTGTGGCAAATGTAGCATAAATCTCATAGGAATAAAAGTGAGATGAAAAATCCCTTACGAAAACTCGGCAGCCTAACGACGCCACTTAAAACTTCCAAAAATGGATTGATGATATAAAATAGGGTATCTCATCATATTAACATAAAATTTACAGAAAGAAAAATATAAAAGAACATCTCCCAACATAACAAAGAGGATCTTAAAAGAAGTGACATAAAGGAGAGTACTTAAAAAGAAAGAGAGAGGTTGGATCCTTTACGAAAATTCGGCAGCCTAACGGCACCACTCAAAACATCAAAAATGGATTGATGAGAGAAAATAGGATCTCTAATCATATGAACATAAAAATTTCAGTAATATTAATATAAAATATCATCCCAATCATAAGAAAGTTGAGCTTAAAAGGAATGACATAAAAGAGTGTACTTAAAAAGAAAGAGAGGGGTAGGAACCCTTACCTCAGGTCCGACATGACTCGATCGTTCTTTAACATCCTGAATAATAAACTTGAGTTAATATCTACTTGACTAAGAACCTTTTTAAAGTTAATTATTCCTTTTATACAACTTATTTCTATGTTATAAACACTATGTAATCATTTATGTTAATAATGTTTGTTTTATCGATATTTGGTTCTTAAGTCGAAAGTGGACATCTTACAATTACATGTTGTTCGTGTGGTCAAAGGTTCATTATATCTAGAATTATATTCATGCTTTTGATATCAAATATATCATATATATCCAGAATATACATGTATTTATAATATTACATAATCATTTAGAGGTAATAAATGAAATGCACCGTTCATGGAGATGGTAAGCCGTACGTATGCATGAACACTACTTTCATTTCTATGTCATATTAATGGAATTAAAACTAAATGATAGGTATTTATATTTTAATTCCAGAATTATATTAATCATTTATATGTAAAATACATCATATATAATAACTTTAAATCCGTCCTTTATACATCTCACATATGGCATTAACGAATCAAATAACTTTGAGGGGCGGTGGTCCGCACTTCCTAAAATGAAATTAGCGTGTTTACCCACAATGGAAACCATAAAGGTATGCCACAAAATAAAAATACTGAAGCTTAAGTAAAACATAAAAATATTATATATAATATATAAATATATGGACATCTTAATGTCCACCTTTTAAGATTTTATATGAGTGTTGAACAATCATCGTTTCGTGAGGCAGAAATTCACCATCCAGAGAAATAGTATGTTCTTTAACCATTAGATGTAGGTGTGTGTAAGTGTAGCTCGAATTATTCTTATAACAACATATTAGTATATTTAAGATACTTTATTTGTTAAAAAAGAAATTAATAAAAAGAGTTTAGGGGGTTGGAGAAGCAAAATAAAACAAAAGAACACAAGTGAAGACATTACCTTAAAATCGGGTAAGTCTCTTTGATTTGAGATCAAAGGCTTCCTTGAGAAGATTTCTGCCAAAAGTGAGGCTTATAAAAGTACTAAAGGTATGTGGAGAGGAAAAATGAGCAGGGTTTGGCCGAGTCAAAGGCTTGAGAGGTGTGGGTAAGGTGGTAGAGGTGGGGGCCTTTTATAAGAGGAGAGGAGGGGCACTTTTGGAATGTTACATAATGTTACTTTATTTTCAAATGAGTTTCTGATTTTAAAGGTCCCACATTGATTTATTTCGGGGATAAGGTGGGAAGGGTTCGAAATATACTCATCCAATAGGTTTTTGACAAGTTTTAGTTATAGTTTTAACATTATCTTTTCATTTTATTTAAATCCTTTATTAATGAGGTAATCGCTGCATCATCATGATGTCATAAATAATTTAATTTATTTAATGTCTAAAAATTATAAAAAAATATCATGATTTAGGAAATATTTTTATATTTCTAATGAATATTTATAGTCAAAAATATAACTTGTATTACCCCATATAAAAATTGTTTTATTAAAACAACACATGTTTGTGACATTTTAATTTTAACTTTAAATAAGAAGGTATTAATGTCATTTTCCAAGAAAAGTGGATCCATGTGGTCCCCAAGTTGACCCATGGATTGTCTTGGTCGGCCATGACTCATCCAATAAGGGTAGTACATGTGTCTAGGTCATTTCATATTATTAAAACATTATTTTTATCTTAAACTATACTAATTACCTCTAATCGCGATTAAAAACTTAAAAGTTACTATTCATGAAAAAAAATTATTTTAATTCCATTGAACCACATTTTACATCTTAATGAAAACCATGTATATTGTATTTTTGAAATTCAAAACACAGAGGTGGTAAAATTTTATTTAAACGGAAAATCAGTTTTTATAAGTACCACTTAGTAGTTTCACTATTCATCAAAAATTGAAGTTTTCAGAAAAATACCAAAACTTCACCCTAATCTATATTTGATATTCCGAATTCAAAAATGAAGTATATTTTACAAACTTCAAAACATATAAGTTGCATTAATTAATTTAATAATTAATTCCCGCTGACAGAGCAAATAGCGTGTTTTTATGAAACAATAAGTATCAAAAGATTGACACTAGTTTAAGTCCGATTTCAAAGTAAAATTAATTCCATTGTCCAAAATTGGATTAAATGGTAAAAATATATTCTAATTTAACTTTAAAACCAATTCAAAATATAATCTAATCATATAAATAAATTAGATTAAAAAGAGGTTTTTAATTGAAATACAACATTTTTCACTATTCATTAAAAATGAACTTTATCGGAAAAATACCAAAACTTTACACAAAGTAAATTTTGATATCCCAATTCTAAATAAGAATTTTATGTTGTCAAATATAACACATAAAATTGTCAAAAAGTGGATTTAAAAGAGGTTCGCCATCAAAAGGCGGTTAATCGACCTTTTAAAGAATATTAGAATGTTTACGCTTAAAATTGGATTCATTCGCATTTTTAATCCTCTAAAATTTATTGTAAAAAGTAAAAATATTTGACAAACATACATAAAATATTTTAGTTAGTTCCGCTCTTTCCCACCATTACAATGGCTTGGCGTTAACTACCATTTAAAATAATATTATTTTATTATTAGAGTGAAACGTAAGATTTCAAAGGAACTCGTTGTCGCGTATTGGGTACGCCATCGAGCATTGCATTCCCTTTAAAGTAATATCAATATTTTTTTTCACAAATAGGGATAAATATAAAAATGTCATATTCTTTATTTATCTGGGGCGTTATATCCTTTCCCCCTTTTGGGAATTGCGTCATCACAATTTCAAAATTGGGCATGAAAACTCCATTGTAAGTCCCACATCGGAAAAGGAGTAAATTAAACTATAACTTTATAAGAAAGAAAGGGAAGTACAAAGGTCACCCGAGTTAACCCGTACTAGGATTCCATGTATGAAAATATGGACATGGAGGAAAAAACAAAGGGTCATGTTCTGATGGAGAGTGATTGTAAACATGTCTAGGAGAAAGTTAACCATAAGAAAATCACAAACATGTGATGGGTTAAACGGTATTCGATTCCCCATTAGGAAAAGTTAATAGAAAACATTTTTGTTTTAGATTAAATTTTATTGAGGAATTTATTCATAAGGAAACATAATTACTTATCATGTTGACTTTAAAATTTTATTATATTTCTTACACAAACTCATATTTTCTCAAAAAGACGAGTATTTAGGAAGACTTGTTCACTATAATCAACTTCTAGAGAATAAACTAATACACAAAAGAGAACTATATACTTCCCATGTCTTTAGATGTTAACCAAATCCAAAACCAAAACCAAAATGGTTAGTAAAAGATCATATAATCCAGAAAAGGATAACCCTTTATAAAAAGATAATCTATTCTTAATCTCCAAAATTTGTCCAACAAAACCCAAAGTTCAATGAGGACCACTCGATAAACAATTTGTCCATAAAATTATTCAAAGTAAACCAAAGTAAGATTGAAACCCAAATATTTGAAGGATTTAGTCACATAGTCTTCCAAGGAACAAATTAACTTTTACCTCTAAATAACATCAGTTGCTCTTAAATTCTCATATTGAAAAGTAATTAACCAAATCACATATCCTCGATGATAGGTTAACCATTTCCATAGATAACCTAAAATAAACATACTCTTGATTACTAAAATCATCTAACTAAAAAGAATTAGCCAATATAACCAGGGACTTCACGCAGTCCAGTGGTAGGCGATGAATACCAGTCACACTTTGGTTGTGGGTTCGATTCCCACAGCTTTGTCCAACGCGACGGGTTGTCACACAGTATGCGTGGTCCTTTTTCCAAAAATATATAACTCATAAAACATTCCCCAAAACGAGATAAAATCATTAAAAATAATCATAACATATTTTAACCTCATGTTTATCTCAGGCCTTTCATTTTCCATCATAACATATAATAACCCATAATTACCTCAAAAGTAAGGATCATATAAACTCTAATGGTTACCTTTATAATTATTACCTGAACTTCCACATCGATTGTTCATCTCGTACATGATGCATTACAGATCATTACAAGATTCAAGTGGCTGATCATGACTCCTTGATAGTTGGTTTAGAACAACCACGAGTTTCCTCATTGAATCCCCCATTTTATCTAGTATCTTAATCAGAGAACCACCACAGTTTCCTTCAAACCTTTTGTCTCTTTGGTGCCTGCTAGATCCATCCATTCACAAAAAACAGAAATGTCAGTGTCAGTATATCATCAAAACCATCATGTACTAATGAGGAAGCTAAACACTAAGATATACTTACTCATTCACTTTATCTAAAACTAGGTCTCTTTATGAAATCCTAACCATTATGGTAATGTCACTTATGCTTAGAGAATACCCTAACCTCTAAAGTTATCTAAACCGACCTCTGATACAAACTATAAGGCCCCAGCCTTAAACCTTACTTAATCTTGAGTTATTACAAGATTATACATTGGGGATATTTTCAGGTTTAGAGTTTTAGAGAATTAGATCATAAAACTTGCATTAAATTCCTCATTTAAAAAAATTGGTTACATAAAAGATATTATTCATTTTCCCCATCAACAGAAAGATATATAAAATAAAACATGGATTCTTTCTTGACACTTCCTTGACACTATCATCATATCATGTGCCATTCCCTTGACCTGTGAAAAATATTTCAAAAACATCGGACGAGCACAAAAATCTCAGTAAGGGTTATAAAAAGTATGGAAAGGAAACATGAGTACATATATACATAAGAATGAAATCATACATTACCCATAAAACATATTCACTTTAACATACCTCATAAAATCAGGAATAAATCATAGAAATCATAAGATATAAAGGTAACTTGAGGCATTCATAAAATTCTTACGTAGGGAGTAACCATCTTGGTTACGTTTGGAATACCTATCACAGTATATCCCCTAAATCTCTTCGGAGAAACCCTAACGTTTAACTCCTTCGCGTTACCCAATGCATTGGAGAGCTATATTGGGATCACCTGCCCCTAGTTTATCACCAAACCACCCTTCTTCATAAACAATTCCCAAGAACCATAACATAATCATAGAACATAACTTAAGCAAAAAGTAAATATAACATTTCCACATATAACATTTTAATATATTGAAATAATGAATCCATTCTAAAAACCATTTTCAAATCCATTTAAAACATTTAATAAAGAGATCTTTGAATCAAAGTGTCCCATACTACTTTGAAGATTTTAAAATTTAAACCATTAATATCTATATAAATAAATCTCTAAAACCATTTTTAAAACATGGATATTAACGAGAAATATTTATAAGAATAAATCATTAAAAATTTATAATGATATTTTAGTTAAAGGGTTTTTAACAAAATGAGAGACAGTTGAATACAATAATTGAGGAATAACATTTAATCAAAACTTTATAATATCATGAGAATAAAGGAATTCATGATATAAAATTCCAATGGATTGTATATACACCATATAAGAGTGAATTTGTGCATAACAACAATGAATTCTCAATAGAAATGTAAAATGAGATGTAATCCCCTGTAAAGAAGGTGCCCTTAAATTAAGGATAAATCAATCTCATAATTTTGTGTGAAAAATATAAATACACCCAGTATAATAGTATATTATGTGTACAAAAATCAAAGGTCATTCACACATATTCAAAGGATGACATATTCAATAACTACATGTTGAAACCAAAGAAATCAAAATTGGGTTAAGAAGTTCCCTTGGTAAAATTCGACAGCCTAACGACGTCACTTTAAAATTCAGAAAATGAGTTGATGACAGATAAAAAGGGTATCTCATCACTTGGATATAAAATTTACATCAATAAGGATATAGAAGAACATATCCCAACATTACAAAATGTAAATTAAAAGACCTAACAAAATAAGTCTTTTTAAAAAGAGGAAGGTGAAAAGTTCCCTTACCGACTTGGGTATCTTTTGAAACATACACCCCATGAATGAAGGACAATACATAATTGATGTAAATACTTATAAATGAAAGTATATTACAAAAAGAGTAGAATAATGGGAAGTAAATATAACAAACAAAGGAAATGGTGGAAAATGTAGCATAAATCTCACGGGAATAAAAGTGAGATGAAAAATCCCTTACAAAAACTCAGCAGCCTAACGCCGCCACTTAAAACTTCCCAAAATGGATTGATGATATCAAATAGGGTCTCTAATTATATTAACATAAAATTTAAATCAATAGTAATATAAAAGAACATCTCCCAACATAACAAAGAGGAGCTTAAAAGACGTGACATAAAGGAGAGTACTTAAAAAGAAAGAGAGAGGTTGTATCTCTTATGAAAATTCGGCAGCCTAACAACGCCACTCAAAACATCCAAAATGGATTGATGAGAGAAAATAGGTTATTTCATCATATGAACATAAAAATTACAGTAATATTAATATAATATATCATCCCAATCATAATAAAGATGAGCTTAAAAGGAATTACATAAAAGAGTGTACTTAAAAAGAAAGAGAGGGGTAGGATCCCTTACCTCGGGTCCGACTTGACACGATCGTTCTTTAACGTCCTGAATAATAAACATGAGTTAATTTCTACTTGATTAAGAAACTTTTTCAAGTTCATTATTCCTTTTATATCACTTATTTCCATGTTATAAACATTATTTAATCATTTATGTTAATAATGTTTGTTTTGTCGATATTTGGTTCTTAAGTCGAAAGTGGACTTCTTACAATTACATGTTGTTCGTGTGGTCAAAGGTTCATTATATCCAGAATTTAATTCATGATTTGGATATCATATATATCATATATATCCAGAATATACATTTATTTATAATATTACATAATCATTTAGAGGTAAGAAATGAAATGCATCGTTCTTTGAGACAGTAAGCCGTACGTACGAATGAACGCTACTTTCATTTCGATGTCATATTAATGGAATTAAAACTAAATGATAGGTATTTATATTTTAATTCAGAATTATATTCATCATTTATATTTAAAATAAATCATATATAATAACTTTAAATCCATCCTTTATACATCCCACATATGGCATTAACGAATCAAATCACTTTGAGGGGTCGGTAGTCCGCACTTCCTAAAATGAAATTATCGTGTTTACCCACAATGGAAACCATAAAGGTATGTAAAAAAAGAAAAATACAGAAGTATAAGTAAAAAATAAACATATTATATATCATATATAAATATAGTGACATCTTAATGGCCACCTTTGAAGGTGTTATATGAGTGTTGAACAATCATCTTTTTGTGAGGCAGAAATTCTCCATCCAGAGAAACAATATGTTCTTTAACCATTAGATGTAGGTGCGTGTAAGTGAATCTAGAATTTTTATTATAACAAAATCCTAGTATATTGAATATACTGGAGTTTTACAAAAGCAATTAATAAAAAGAGTTTAGGGGATTGGAGAAGCAAAATAAAACAAAAGAACACAAGTGAAGACATTACCATAAAATCGGGTAACTCTCTTTGATTTGAGATCAAAGGCTTCCTTGGGATGAATTATGCACAAAGTGAGGCTTTTAGGAGTAAGAAAGGTATGTGGAGAGGAAAAATGAGTAGGGTTTGACCGAGCCAAAGGCTTGAGAGGTGTGGGTAAGGTGGTAGAAGTGAGGGCCTTTTATAAGAGGAGAGGAGGGGCACTCTTGGAAAGTTACATAATGTTACTTTATTTTCAAATGAGTTTCAGATTTTAAAGGTCCCACATTGATGTATTTGTAGTATATAGTGGTAAGGGTTAGAAATATACTCATACAATATGTTTTTGACAAATGTAAGTTATAGTTTTAACATTATCTTTTCATTTTATTTAAATCCTTTATTAATGAGGTAATCGCTGCATCATCATGATGTCATAAATAATTTAATTTATTTAATGTCTAAAAATTATAAAACAAATATCATTTTGTAGGAAATCTTTTAATATTTCTAATAAATATTTATAGTAAAAAAATATGACTTTTATAACCCCATCTAAAAATTGTTTTATTAAAACAACACATGTTTGTGACATTTAAATTTTTTACTTTAAATAAAAAGGTATTAATGTCATTTTCCAAGAAAAGTGGCTCAATGTGGTCCCCAAGTTGACCCAAGGATTGTCTTTGTCGTCAATGACTCATCCAATAAGGGTAGGACATGTGTCTAGGACATTTAATAATATTAAAACATTATTTTTATCTTAAACTACACTAATTACCTCTAATCACGATTAAAAACATAAAAGCTACTATTCACCAAAAAAATTATTGTAATACCATTGAACCACATTTTACTTCTTAATGACAACCATGTATGTCGGATTTTTGAAATTCAAAACACAGAGGTGGTAAAATTTCATTTAAACGGAAAATCAGTTTTTATAAGTACCACTTAGTGGTTTCAATATTCATCAAAAAATTGAAGTTTTTCAGAAAAATACCAAAACTTCACCCGATGCTATAATTGGTATTAAGAATTCAAAAATGAAGTCTATTTTACCAAATTCAAAATATATAAGTTTCATTAATTAATTTAATAATTAATTCCCGCTGACAGAGCAAATAGCGTGTTTTTATGAAACAATAAGTATCAAAAGATTGACACTAGTTTACGTCCGATTTCAAAGTGAAATTAATTCCAATGTCCACAATTGGATTAAATGGTAAAAATATATTCTAATTTAACTTTAAAACCAATTAAAAATATAATCTAATCATATAAATAAATTAGATTAAAAATAGGTTTTGAATTAAAATACAACATTTTTCACTATTCATTAAAAAATGAACTTTATCGGAAAAATACCAAAAAATTTACACAAAGTAAATTTTGATGTCCCAATTCTAAAGAAGAATTTTATGTTGTCATATATATCACATAAAATTGTCAAAAAGTGGATTTAAATGAGGTTCTCCATCAAAAGGCGGTTAATCGACCTTTTAAAGAATATTAGAATGTTTACGCTTAAAATTGGATTCATTCGCATTTTTAATCCTCTAACATTTATTTTAAAAAGTAAAAATATTTGACAAACATGAATAATCATTTTTTAGTTAGTTCCGTTCTTTCTCGCCATTACAATGGCTAGGCGTTAAGTACCATTTAAAATAATATTATTTTATTATTAGTGTGCAACGTAAGATTTCAAAGGAACTCATTGTCGCATATTGGGTACGCCATGGAGCATAGATTTCCATTTAAAGTAATATTAATATTTTTTCACAAATAGGAATAAATATAAAAATGTCTTATTCTTTATTTACCTGGGGTGTTACACTCCATGCCCCTGGTTCTGGGTATTCTAGTTGGGGGTCATACTAGTGTATTGGATGTTTGTCACGGATGTAGACTGATGTTGGGGCTGCATCAGTCTAGTGGGGATCTCTTTCTGGTGAAAATGAATCCATATGATGTCATCCTAGGCATCAACTAGATTTTTTTTCTGTGCACGCTGTTATAGATTGCTTCTGAAGAAGAGTCATGTTCCCTAATGAGGATGGCCAGCATGTGGCTTTTTTTGGCGAATGAATTTTTCAGGTGGGGCGACAACATGTAGAGACACTTCTTTATAAGTTGGATGAGCTTTTAGAAGAATCAGTGGATGACGAGATGATGGATATTACAATTGTTGTTAGAGAGTTCCTGGACATTTTTTCTAAGGAGTATAGGACTCTACCCCCTTGACCTGACGTTGAGTTTGGGATAGACATACAACTCCGTGCCCATCTGAGTTCTATGGATCCTTATCAGATGGTGCCTTCTGAGTTGCGGGAGTGTCAGATTCAGATTGACGATCAGATGAAGAAGGGTTTTGTTCGACCTAGAGTGCCACCATGGGGTGCTCTGGTCTTGTTTGCGAGGAAGGAAGAAGGTGGTCTTAGGGAGTGCATAGACTACCTAAGACTGAATTAGGTAACGACCAAGAACCACTAACCTCTCTAGGATAGATGATCTCTTTGACTAGTTAAGGGGAGAAGGTTGGTTCTCTAAGATTGATCTGCAGTCTGGGTATCACCAGTTATGGGTGAACGATAGTAATATTCCGAAGACTGTAGTCAGTTGCAAGTATGGGCACTTTGAGTTTGTAGTCATGTTGGTCGGTGTTACGAATGCACCAGCTATGTTCATGGGGATCATGAACTCTATTTTTAGTGAGTTTCTGGACCAGTTTATCATTGTGTTCATCGATGACATTTTCATCTACTCAAGATCAGAGGAGGAACCTATTAAGCACCTCAATATGGTCTTAAAAATCCTTCGATATCACCATATCTATGGGAAATTTTCTAAGTGTAAGTTTATGACATGAGAAGTGTATTTCCTTGGACACATGGTGTCTCAACAAGGAGTAGCTATTGATTTTTCAAAATTTGAAGAAGTTGTTTCATGGGAAGAATCCAAGAATCTGATGAAGGTTTATAGTTTTCTAGGCCTGGAAGGCTATCAATGGAGGTTCGTACTTGACTTCTCTTGAGTTGCAACTCCTTTGAAAGCTTTGACCATAAAGGACTAGGCCTTTGTATGGAGTGAGAAGTGTTAAGAAATGTTCAGCTATCTAAAGGGAAGGTTGGTCAGCGCTCCAGTGCTCATGTTACTAGAGGAAGGGGTGTTGTATGAGGTATTTTGTGATGCTTCTGGACTTGTCCTGGGGTGTATTCTAATGTAGCAGCGAGGAGTGATATCTTATGGGTCTAGGTAGTTACGTCTTTATGAGCGTAACTACACCACCCATGACTGAGATCTTGCAGCGGTAGTGTTCTAATTGAAGTTGTGGTGACATTACCTCATTGGGGAGCACTTTGTGGTATTCACAGATCACAAGAGTTTGAGGGATATTTTTACCCAGCGGGACCTGAAATTGTGACAAATAAGGTGGGTGGAGTACCTTCAGGACTACAACTTTGATATCTCTTACACTGAAGGTAAGGGGAACATTGTGGATGATGCTTTGAGCAGGAAGTCACCGAGGGAAGCTGTTCCAGAATCTGTGGATTCTTGGAAGGTAATGGAGGACTTGGATGCCCTACACCTGGATGCAAGGGTGGATAGTGGTAGAGTTTTCCTGTTTCAGATGACAGTGCAGTCCTCTCTATTGTGGCAGGTGTATGAGTCTTAGTGGGGAGACTTAGAGAGTGAAGTGATGCACGATCGGGTTAACCAATGCAATGCTTTAAAAGGGTGGTCGGAGTATGGTCCGAATTAGATGGTTTTCTGAGGGAAGTTGTTTGGACCATTGGTGATGCACGAGGGAGTTCACTGTGAGTTCCATAACTCACTCATAGCTGTAAACCCTGGAGTTTCCAAGATGTACCAAGGCTTGAGGGAACACTTTTGGTGGCCCGAGGTGAAACGGGCTGTGGCAGAGTTCATGGTAAGGTTCCTGGTGTGTCAACATATGAAGGTTGAACACCACATACGAGTAGGTTTTTTGTAGCCTTAAGATATCCCCAAGTGGAAGTGGGATGAAATCTCGAAGGATTTCTTCATAGGAATACCCAGGGTTCAAGGAGGCTGTGATGCTATCTTGGTAGTGGTAGACCGGTTGACTAAATCAGCTCACTTCTTAGCGATCAAGGAGTCAAGTGAAGTGGATGCCTTGGCATGGAGATATGTGGGGGAGGTGGTGCAATTTCATGGATTTACGAGGTTTATAGTCTCATATAGGGATGCACGGTTTACCTCACTAATCTGGAGGGGATTGTAGCATTATTTTGCAACCCAGCTACATCTTAGAACTACTTTCCACCCCTAGACAAATGGGCAGATAGAGTGAACCTTCCAGACATTGGTGGATATTCTACGAGCATGTGTTTGGGACTTCATGGGATCATAGGAATGATATTTTAACATAATTGAGTTTTCCTACAATAATAGAAATCACTCTACTATTGACATGTCACCATTTGATGCCTTGTATGGGAGGCCGGGTCATTTTCTCGTGTGCTAGACCGAGGATAGAGAGGCAGGTGTTCTTGGCCCAGAGGCAGTGTAGAGCACAACAAATAAGGTTCATCTTGTGCGTGAGAGGATGAAGGCATCCGAAAATTGGAATAAGTCATATTTCGATCGTAGGAGGAGGCCCTTGGTGTTCAAAGTTAGAGACCATGTGTTCTTGGAGGTTTCCCCTCGATGTGGGAAACCAAGGCTTGAAAACAGGAGAAAGATCTCTCGTAGGCTCATCAAGCCTTTTGAAGTGTTGGGGAGAGATGGTGAGGTGGAATATCTGCTGGAATTTCCACCATAGTTGGAAGGGATCCACAACATTTTCTGCATCTCCCATCTTCATTGATAAATACATAATGATTCCCATGTTATTTACTAGGGAGAATTGGATATAGGGGATGATTAAAATTTCGTGGAGCAACCAGTGAGGATCGAGGATCGAAATGAGGATGTGATTTATGGACGAACCACCCCTTTTGTGCGTGTGTTTTGGAGGCATAGTGTCCTTGAGGAAAGTACTTGGGAGCGAGAATCTAAAATGCGTGCCCAGTACCCAAATATGTTTTGAGTTTCCATTCTGATCCTTCCTTATTGTAATTTTTTGTGACCTGTTGTGATGTAATGTTGACCTTGTTGTTTTATGAGATGTTTTGTTTCCTTAACTTGTGAATGTTTATGAAAAGTATTAATATGTGGGGAATGGAGAACTTGATCCCTCATTCGGACACATTATGGTGGATGCGATTAAACCCGTGCAGGCGAGTCAGTGTCGCCCAAAGTGGATAGTATCTTCACATGGAGGAAAGAACTCCCCGATATGTGTGTCCTGACAATGTGATCCTTGGGATTCATATTACCTTTTGGGGTGGTTTGTCCCTGGGAGGTATCTTTTGGAGGGGTTGTTTGGGTTACTCTTGTATCCTCGGGGGATAGAATAACTTTGTGAGGTATTTGATGTAATGGCCCAGAACCTCCTAGTCCATTGCTTTTCCAAATTCTTAGTGTTAGGGTGTCCTGGATCCATCAATCAGTCCCACCAATCAACTTCATATATCATCTTCATAGATAAGCTTCATAAATCAGTTTCACAGATTAGCATCACTGATCATTTTCACTGATCAGCTTCACTGATCACCTTCACCGATCTGCTTCACTGATCACCTTTATAGATCAGCTTCCCTGATCAGCTTCACAGATTACCTTTAAAGATCAGCTTCACTGATCATCTTCACTAATCAACTTCACTGATCAACTTCACTGATCAGCTTCACAGATCAGCTTCACAGATTAGTTTCACAGATCATTTTCACAGATCGATTTCACAGATCAGTTTCATCAAATCGTTTTCACAGACCAGTTTCACCAGACCAGTTTCATAGATCGGTTTTACCAAATCAGATTCACATATCAGTTTTACCAAATCGGTTTTACAGATTAGTTTCACCAAATCAGTTTCACATAACGATTACACCAAATCAGTTTCACAGACTGGTTTCACCAATTCGGTTTCACATATCAGTTTCACAGATCAGTTTCACCAAATTGGTTTCACAGATCAGTTTCTTCAAATCGGTATCGGTTTCACCCAATCGGTTTTACAGATCAGTTTCTCCAAATTGGTTTCACAGATCGTTTTCATAGATCGGTTTCACAGATCAGTTTCACCAATTTGGTTTCACAGATCAGTTTCACCTAATTGGTTTCACAGATCAGTTTCACCGAATCTGTTTCATAGATCAGTTTCACCAAATCGGTTTCACCGATCGGTTTCATAGATAGGTTTCATAGATCTGTTTCACAGACTAGTTTCATCAGATCAGTTTCACATATCAGTTTCACCAAATCAGTTTCACAGATCAGTTTCACCAAATCTATTTTATAGATCAATTTCACTAAATCGGTTTCCCAGATCAGTTTACTATATAGGTTTCAGAGATCGGTTTCACAAAATCGGTTTCACAGATCAGTTTTACCAAATCAGTTTAGAGATCTATTTCACCAAATCGGTTTCACAGATCCGTTTCACAGATCAATTTCACAGATCGGTTTGACCAAATCGGTTTCCAGATCTGTTTCCCCAAATCAGTTTCACTAAATCGGTTTCACATATTGGTTTCACCAAATCGGTTTCAAAGATTGGTTTCACCAAATTGGTTTCACAGATTGGTTTCACCAAATTGGTTTCACATATCAGTTTCCCCAAATCAGTGTCACATATCGATTTCACAAAATCATTTTCACAGATCAGCTTCATAGGATCTACTTCACCCAATCATCTCCACCGATCGGTTTCACCTATGAGTCTCACAAATCGTCCATAGAGGGGTGTCATAGTTTCTTTCCCAATTTATCCCGTAACGCCACTTTTAAGACGTTTAACCTTTTTGAAGTAGTTCAAATCCATTTTTAACTCTATAAATAGCATCTTAAATCCCTAGGAGTGGGGTGACCAGTAAGAGATCTGTTTTACTCTCTTAAATGAAATCCTTTAGAGCACAACAGTTATGTCCCCCTCTCTGATGGGAATTATTAAATAGAAATTAAACCCATCATGTGTAACCGTCCACCAACATGGTGAAACCACAATCCACCTTTAAAACCACTCAAAATTCGTATGTCGTAACTCGAGGATCTCACCTTTTTATCACACAAATATTCCATCATTATTCTTCTTGGCTAGTTTCTGTCTTTCCATGGTATGTTTGGTGTCCCCTTTCCCAAGGCTAGTGGTATGCCCATGCCAGAGCCTTCCATGCTCATTCTTGGACCCCTTCAAGTAGCACATCCCTGTTTTTGTAATGAGAACAAAAACGTCAATCGTTGATCATCCAGGTAGGGTTTTTCCTTCTTCTCTCTTACTCTGTGTCATGCGAGGTTGGTATGAAAATGTTTCCCATGGGGATGGATGATGCCAAGACTTAACAAAGATGATAAATGGATTTAATGAATGATGGGGTGTTTTTGATAATTATTTTGTACTCTTTTATCTATTCCTATATGTTTTTAATCAAATGGGTTTATGTACACTGAAAATCATGGCCGTTGGTGGTCCTTTCCTGCGCACTAATGAACCCTTATTTTTCTAGATATTTATTTTATTTAATGGCTGTAACATGGAAACTGGTAAATCAAAAAAACTCGATTCACTAAATGGATGACCAATGAATAATAATACTTGTGTGATCACCCTAGTTAACCAAACAGAAAGACATAACTAAATGAATGGAATATTCAAATTTGAAAAATTCCTTGCTCGGTTCTGGTGAAATTTACGGTTGATGCTTATGAGGTGACATGGATGGGAATGGGATCCCCTATTGAGAAGTTGTGGTACTGTTGACCTAAGACCATGTGGGGATGTATATTGGGGCTTGGTTTGGTTACATTACTTTGAGGGATCTCATGAATCCGAGTTGTGATTTTACAAGAGAACCTGGTGTGAATGTTTAAATTGCTGTTGGGTTGTTTTTCCTTCCTTGACTTGTGGATATTCTTATTAGTTTCCTAGTAGTGAAGAATTATCAAAATAATATCACTTTAATATGAAAACATGAGTGGTTTTAATGGGTAATTGGTTTATGGGAACATATTGTGACTCCGTTGTGGCAATTACTGATGAATGAATAGTAACTAGGGCGTTTGTGTTGGACCGGATTGGAACCCCTAGGTTGGGATGATTGATCCTTACCAATATATATAATTTTAGTTTTTATGTTTCTTATTTTCACCCCATCCAAGTTGAGAACTTCGTGCTAAACACCCCCATTTCACGGTGGACAATGTTTTTTTACCAACACTTCTTTGAGTGGATGGATATTAAATCCTTTTCTGCTCCCTTTCCTGAATTTTCCAAGACTCTTTTGGAAGGCTGTGATGGCATGAGGTACATTATAGACCTAAATTATTTGAGCAGGGTATGTTGTGGTAGTTTTCCTAGGTGTGTGTAGGCAGGTTGTTCCCAAGCGTCTTTGTGATGATGCCCAGATGTCATCGGGCGTGTCAGTTGTTGTTCTGGCCCAGGTGTCTGCGTGTGTGATTATGTGTGGTTTTGGCCCTAGTTTTTGATGGCGGGATGTGTGGTTGTGGTAGCCCAGGTGTTTTCGGGCGGGGTATGACAGTGGGACTGTGGTGAAAATGGAGGGAAAGGTCTGACGTATAGGATGTCTTCAATAACTAGTGGGAAAGTAGTGCGGGGTACCCAAATTTCGATGTGATATTACTATTACTTGACTTGACATGAATTATTTGGGGAGTGTTCCTAGGTGAGGTTGGGTGGATAGAATCCTTGCAAGGTTCTTTAGTTTTCTCCCTTTTCTCACAGGGCATTAGAATACCTCCCCACTTGTGCACGAGAGATTTTGGTTTTCCCAACTGAGTATACTTGTATACTCACACTACGTATATATAACTATTTTCATGTTTCCAGGAGGTCTCTGAGAATCGTGTGGGAACATACTAGTTCATACCCTGGGACAGTTGTAGTTGATATTGCATTTTTTCTTTTCCTTCGTACTTTCCTTGGATTTTTCTGGCTCTTACTTTTGGAACATGCATTTGTGAATGGTTTGTTTTTGCCTTACTTTTACTTATAGTTTTGGTGTTGATTAATGATGGACCATTTTATCTGCTGATTCTACTAAATAAAAAGTGTAATTACTTCCATTTTGTGTGTGATTATATACCCTTGGTGCTAGTCGCCACTCTAGGACCTATTGAAGGCGGGTTTCAGGGGTCATTATCTTTCCTTCAACTTGAGGAAGGGCCTGGAAACCCGCTGTCCCTTCCCTCCTCATGGTGATGGTGGGTCATGACAGTAAGAATAATTCATGAGGCATAAACCACTAACATTCAATTAGAATTCAAATCCATTTGTATCTGAGCTATGGATAAGTTCCATAGAGAAATTATTTCATGCTTTAAGGAGTATCAAAAGGGAAAAAGTTTTCTTGGTAGTTTATGCCACTCAGGATCTGTAGATCAATAGTGGTAATTAATTCAAAACACAAAAGATGATGAAGAAGTATCAAATATGGAATAGAGGGTGTTTAAAGAGATTTTCTTAGAAAAATACTTTTCTCGTGAACATCAAGAGGATACAGAAAGGTGATTTCTAAGTCTGAGTCAAAAAGAGGATGATAATGTCGAAAGCATGAGACTAACATTACAATGATTTTAAGTCCCACTGAAAATTATATATGTAACCCAATATGTAAGATTGATTGATTCTTTGATGGGTTAAAAAAATTTCTACGATGAGCATTAGTCTCACAATCTTTCTCACTGTACGAAGATATAGATTGATATTCTATCAAGATTAAAAATGAATTCTCTAAGTTGTATGAAATTAATGTGACGAAAGAGAAGAATATATCTGATGAACACTCTAGAAAATGAAATAAGGGGAAGAATGGGAAATTTCACTTTCCATACTCTAGTAATTGTGGGAATAAACACCCATGTACATTCCTAAAGTAGATGTGAGTTTCTTATAAGTGTGGAGAAAAAGACCCCCAAGCTCGTGATTGCAAGAGGAAGAAAAAGGATTTCTATGTTCAATGCTACAATTGTAATGAAATTTGGCATTATGAAAATGAATTTCTTAAGCATCATGGAAACATATATAAGAATATTCCATGGGAGAAAGGCCAAGCTCATGCAATCAAAACTACTAAGATTTATGTTCCTAATTACATGGTGGAAGCTACTTTAATCATTTCCACAGAATTAGAAAATTATTTATTTGATTGTAGATCATCATATTATTTCATATAATCCCAGTTTTCCAAGAAAATAAGATATTTTCAATTTGACATAACAAGGGAGTTGTCAATCAAAACTCCCAAGGGAAGTATAATAGCAACAATGTTTTATTAACCGGTTACCATTATGGAATATAAACATGCTTTATCATCTGATCGTATAGTCATAACTATGATTGAATTTTATATAATCCTCAGTATGGGTTGGATTTCAGACCATGATGTGAAAATTTTGAGTAAGAAGATAGAGGTAAAAAAATTTATAATGATAAATAATCTCTTATATTTAGAGCAGAAACAACACCATCTGATTGTCATCTAGATCCACCCTCAATAGCTCTACTAAATTCAATTATTGGTGAGGAAAGGAGTGAAATAACTATGGGTAAGGAAAGGAATTATCGAATAGAGGATGTACCTATTGTATAGGAATATGTTTATGTGTTTCCATAGTATTTATCTGGACATCCTCCTAAATTAGAAATTGAGTTTTCCATTAACTTAATTCCTATTTCAAAGCCAATATCGAAGACCCCTTATAGAATGACCACTGGGTAATTTGTGGAACTAAAGGAAAAACTAGAGGAATTGACTAATAAAATATTTATTCTCCATAGTGTTTCTCCATGGGGGGCCCATATTCTTTTTGTTAAGAAGAAAGATGGATCTATGAGGTTGTGCATTGACTATAGGAAGATCAATGCTATAACAATAAAGAACAAGTATCCCTTACCTCACATTGATTATTTATATGATCAAATTCATGGAGATTGATATTTTTCTAAAATTGAACTTGGATCTAGATATCATTAGTTGTCCGTGAAGAAGGAAGACATTCCAATGACATCATTTCAAACCCGGTATGGGCATTTTGAGTTTACAAAAACTCCTTTTAGACTAACTAAACACACTTTATTTTCAAGAAAATAATAAATATAGTTTTCAAGCGGAATCTTTACTAATATTTAGTGGTATTTATTGATGATATCTTGGTATAATACAAAAGCTTTTATGATCATGAAAATCACTTGAGAACTATTCTGAAAAATCTTAGATGAAATGAATTATATGGGATGTTTAGATAATGTGAATTCTGGATTCAAGAGATTCTTTTCATGGCTATATTGTCTTTAATAACGAAATTTCTATTCATCCTTCAAAGATAGGGGCAATCCAATAATGGCCAGAAAAAATGAGTATAATCGATATACATAGGTTTTTTTGGTTTAGCAGGTTACTATCGGTATTTCTTCTAGAATATTCCCAGATTGGGTAACCCATTAACCAAGCTCACATTTAAAGGGTTCAAATTTTTTTGGAAAAAATAGTGTGAAGAATGTTTTTAATAATTGATGAGAATATTAGTCAATTATCATATATTGAATCTACCACCAGGGAATGATGGGTTTGTTATTTATAGCGATTCTTCAAAGAAAGTACATGGTAGTGTCCTTATGTAGAATGATAGAGTAATTTCCTATGCATCACGAAAATTAATGATTTATGAAAAAAATATCCCACTCATGATCTTGAGTAAACAAATGTAATATTTACTCAGAAGATATGGAGACACTATGCCTATGTTGAAAAATTTGAAATATATACTGATCACAAGAGTTTGAAGTATATTTTCTCACACGTAGAACTCAACATGAGGAAAAGGCGATGGCTTTAACTACTCATTTATTATGATTTCACAATACACTACCCTATAGGGATAGAAAATAATGTGAAATATGATTTTAAAAATAGATCATAGAGTTCTGAATAGGGAGAGAGTTGAAAGGGATCCTATGCTCATGAATCTAGTAAAGATGGATATGGGAAAAATCGTGGATTGTGAAACATCAAAAAATTTTCAAATGGATGCCAAACCATCCTTACTAGAAAGGGTAAAATTTTCTCAGACTGATGATGAGGAGTTTCAAAAGAAAATTAAAGTAGTGAATGATGGTAGATTGGTTGAAATCATATATGAAAATGATATTTTAAAATTTGTGAAGTGGATTTGATTTCTTGATATACCTAATCTAAAAAGGGGATTGTTGTATGATGATCATTTATCCAATTTCCCTATACACTATAGTAGGACTAAAATTTATACATATTTGAAGGAACATTTATAATGGGACAAAATTAAGAGGGAGATTATGGATTATGTGTCAATATGTATGGTTTTTCAGTAGGTGAAGGATGGAAGAAAAAATCCTAGAGGAGTCAAGACACCTATTGTCATATATGAGTGGAAATTAGATGATATTATGATGGATTTTTTCCTGGGGATACCAATGACTCCTACAATAAATGATGCAATATGGGTCATTGTTGATCGTCTTACCAAGTCAGCACATTTTATTTCGTTAATAGAAGATTTAACACATGAACTTTTACCAGTACTATATATTAATGAAGTTGAAAGTCTTCATGGTGTACCTATATCAATTGTTTCTGATCACGATCCCCGTTTTACATCAAGATTCTTGCAACATTTTCAGAAATACCTGGATAATGAACTTTTTATGAGCACTTCCTACCACCCTCAAACTGATGGGCAATTAGAATGGAATATTCAAACCTAAGAAGGCATATTGAGATTTTGATCACTTAACATTCAAGGTATGTGGGATTAGTATTTACCTATGATAGAATTTTCCTATAAGAATAGATTTCTTTCAATTATTCTGATGGAACCATATACAACGTTATGTGGAAAGAGATGTCACACACCAACTTCTTAGGATGATGTTGGTGAAAGAAAAACTTGTGGGACAAGAACTTGTTGATGAAACAATGGAAAAGGTGAAGATTATCCAAACCCACATCAAAGAAGATCAAAGTAGGAAAAAGAGATATGCTGTTAACCAAAGAAAGGATTTGGAATTTCAAGTATGAGATCATGTTTTCTTGAAGGTTTCTTCTTGGAATGGTGTTATACGATCTAGTAAGAAGGGTAAATTAAGTCCCAGGTACATTGTAACTTTCAAAATATTAGAACAAATTTGAGTTGTAGCCTACCATTTGAAAATTCCTTCAATTCTCTCCAATGTTCATGATGTGTCCCATATATCACTGGAGAGATAATACCTTCCTAACCCAAAACACATACTCACCTATGAAGAAACAGAACTGGAACATCATCTCTCTAACTGAGAAGAAACTATTAGAATTCGTGATACTAGATAACAAGAGTTGAGAAAATGGACAACTCAGATGATAAAAGTTCTTTGGAGAAACCATAAAATGGAAGAGGCATCGTGGGAACCTGAGGATCTTATGATGAAGAACCACTCAAATCTTGTTATTTAGTAATATTCTATAAATTTTGAGGACAAAATTATTTTAAAGAAGGAATAATGTAACACCCTAAGATTCTATGATATGGTTCTCTTTGATTAATACAATTTCTTGCATTGTACACAGTTCCGGGATCTAGTATACCATGACTAAACAAACTTACCATAAAAAAAGTAGTTTTGAAAATTAATAACCAATTTTTGAAATTTTATAATTTTTTTTCTAAAAAAGGACTTTATTTTTGGATTTAGAATATCAAGACTAGCTTAGGGTGATTTTTTGGTATTTTTTGGAAAACTTTTAAATTTTTATGAATAGTGAAAAGCACTGCATTATTATTTTATACTGTCTTTTTATTTAAATATTTTTTTTTAAAATTTATGTTCATTTTAAAGTAAAAATTGATACATAATACCTTTATTAGTCTAATGTAATTCAATGGAGTCACTTTAAAATAAGATTAGATATATAAAATTTTATTGAACATTTTAACAACTTTTACCCACCTTCTAGGAACATTTAAAAATTTGTATAAAACACAATTTTACCACTTCTATGAATTGAATATCAAAAATCCTACAGACACAGTGTTCATGAGTAAGTAAAATTTTGTTCAATAGGTTGAATATATTTTTTGTTGAATAGTATCTTGTGAATTTTATTTACCATAGTTAAATGTAAATAGGGTAATTAATGGTAAAACTAATTTTATAATTACCCCAAAACATGTATTAATTCTATTGGATATGTGTATTTTGACCAGAATCAACCTTAGGATAAAAATATAATCCTTTTTGATCCACTTGGATCAGATTCAGACATTTATTATATTTTATTTAAAGAAGAGTTAAAAGTGTTAAATTCAAATTTTAATAACAAAATCATTTTTAATATCGGGTTACACATAAAATTAATTCAACTATACATATTAATTAGAAATATAAACAGATTTCCTACATAATGGTATTATATATATAATTTTTATACATTAAATAATTAAATTTATTTATGACAGAAGGGCGATGCAACAATTACCTTATTAATGAATGATTAAAATAAATGATATTATAAAAAAAAATTAAATTGAAACTTTTGAGGCAATAAATGAATATTATAGTTAAATATGTCACTTTAGGGTTGATTCAGGTTATTTTTTTCAATTCCATGAAGTTGTGATGACTTTATCAATAACCGAATACTAAATAGTGTCAAAATTGACATAAATGAGTTTTTAAAACAAATACTATTTTATTAAATTATATAATAGTCCAAAAAATATAAGGTTTGAAAAAATGAAATGGACAATGAGATCCTTGGATGAGGAATAATGAAGGAAATTCTAGTCTATTTACATAGGACCATGAGATCCTTGGTGTAGCTATTTGACTAGTAGGGATTAGACTGTGGGAGCTTTCCCAAGAGGTTGTTTATATTTTGTTTGACTTTATGTTGCGACAAAGGGGGTATATTGAGAGGAATTTGTAATATCCCAAGTAAGTAATGAATAATAGATATTTTTATCTATGTTTATTAATGATTAAGATAGTGTTTTAGAGGCTTAAAATGAAAATAAATCTCATCTTAAGCATGGAATACACTAATATTTTTAAAAGATTGTTTTACTTCCTTTGGATGGAAAACCATTTTTAAATCTATCTTTTGACAATTTTATAATCTATGTTTGTAAAAATAAACTTATTATTTATGATTGGGACATCAAAATTTACTTTGTGTGAATTTTTGGTATTTTTCTGACAATGTTCATTTTTTAATGAATAGTGAAAAATACTGCATTTTACATCCAAACTGCTTTTTAATCTAATTTATTTATATGATTAGATTATCTTTTGAATTGGTTTTGAAGTGAAATTAGAATATATTTTTACCATTTTATCCAATGATGGTCATTGGAATCAATTTCACTTTGAAATTAGACTTAAATCGGTGTCAATCTTTTGATACTTATTGTTTTATAAAAACACGCTATTTGCTCTGACAGCGGGATTTAATTATTAAATTAATTAATGTGACTTATATGATTTTAATTTTGTAAAATAGACTTCATTTTTGAACTAGGAATATCAAATATAGCTTCGGGTGAATTTTTGGTAATTTTCAGAAAAACTTCAATTTTTGATGAATAGTGAAACCACTAAGTGGTACATATAAAAATTGATTTTTCGTCTAAATGAAAATTTGCCATCATTGTGTTTTGAATTTGAAAAATACGACATACATGGTTGTCATTAAGAAGTAAAATGTGGTTCAATGAGATTAAAATAATTTTTTGGTGAATAGTAACTTATTAATTTTTAATCGCGATTAGTGGTAATTAGTGTAGTTTAATGTAAAAATAATGCTTTCATAAAATAAGATGAGTATGACACATATCCTACCCTCATTGGTTGTGTCATGGCCGACCACGACAAGCCATGGGTCATCTTGGGGACCCCATGGATTCACTTTTGTTGGGAAATGACATAAATAACTTTTTATTTAATGTAAAAGTACAAATGACACAAACATAATATGTTTTACGAAAACAATTTTTACATGGGGTTATAAAGATCAGATTTTTTATTATAAATAGTAATTGGAAAGATAAAAATATTTTCTACATCATAGTAGTTTTTTTATAATTTTTAGACTTTAAATAAGTTAAATTATTTATGACATCATGATGATGCAGCAATGACCTCATTATTTAACGATTTAAATAAAATGGAAAGATAATGGAAAATCTAAAACCTACACATGGCCAAAACCAATTGGATGAGTGGATTTCGAACCCTTATCACCTTATCCACGAATTATATCAATGTGATACCTTTTAAAACCGAAACACATTTTCAAATAAAGTAATATTTCTTTACTTTCCAAAAGTGCCCCCTCCTCTCCTCTTATAAAAGGCCCCCACCTCTACCTCATTTCACACACTCCTCAAGCCTTTGGCTCGGCCAAACCCTACCCATTTACTCTCTCCACATCTCTCTCCTCATCTTATAGGATTCCCTTTGGGCAGAATCCTTTCAAAGGAAACCTTTAGGCTCAAATCAAAAGGAGTTACACTTTTAAAGGTAATTCATTCTCTCAAGTTCATTTGTTTTATTTTGATTCTCCAACCCCCTAAACTCTTTTTATTTACATATTTTGTAACAACACCAGTATCTTCAATATACTAGGATGTTGTTATAAGATTTATTCGGGATACACTATCACAAAACTACATAAAATGGTTAAAGAACATACAGTTTCCGTGGATGGCGAAATTCTGCCTCCCGAAACGATGATTGTTCAATATTCATTTAACACCTTTAAAGGTGGCCATTATGATGTAACTATTTTTATATATGATATATAATATGTTTATGTTTTCCTTAAGCTTCTGTTTTTTTTTCATTTTGGGCATACCTTTATGGTTTCCATTATGGGTAAACATGATATCTTCATTTTAGGAAGTGCGGACTACCGCCCCCTGAAAGTGATTTGATTCGTTAATACCATATGTGTTATGTGTAAAGGATAAAGTTAATGATATTATATATGTTATTATACTGGAATTATAATATACTCCTATATCATTATTATTCAATTCCAGAAAATACGAAATAGAAATGGAAGTAGCGTTCATGCGTACGTACGGCTTACCATCTCCATGAACAGTGCATTTCATTTCTTACCTCTAAATGTGATGTAATATTATAAATACATGTATATGATGAATATATATGATATATATGTTATCCAAATCATTAATATCATTCTGGATATAACGAACCTTTGACCAAATTAACAACATGTAAGTGTAAGAAGTCTATTTTTGACTTAAGAACAAAATACCGACAAAATGAACATTATTAACTTAAATGATTACATGATGTTCATAACATGGTATAAAAGGAATAATGAACTTGAAAAAGGTTCATAATCAAGTATAGATTAACTCAAGTTTATTATCCAGGAGATTAAAGAACAGTCGGGTCAAGTCGGATACGAGGTATGGGACTTCGTCTCAATCTCCTTTCATTGAGGCATATTTTATTTTATACACAACTTTCTTTTATATGGTGTATAAACCAATTTGACTTTTACGTTTATTCAAAAGGAATATTTTTTAAACGAAGCGTTTACTAAATGACAAAAGGGGAATGTTTTTGTCGTACGTATGCGGCGACAACGACTTCTCCGCCGTCGTGACCGTTATTTGAGTTTCGACTTCCTCTACAAGCCATACCTTCTTTTTAAAAGAAAAAAATAAATACCATGTTTTACTTTTCTTTTATTTTGGTATTGAAAATGGTTTTCACAATGTTTTTTTGTGTTGTATTGATATCTTGTGATTGAAATGTGGAAATGTTATGTTTCCTTTATGCATGTTTTATGTGATACGATTATGTTATGGTTCTTGGGCATTATTATGAAGACGGGTGGTTCCGTGATAAACTAAGGGCGGGTGAGCCCGATATAGCTCTCCAATGCATTGGGTAACGCAAAGGAGTGAAATGTTAAGGTTTATCCGAAGAGATTTTAGGGAATATACTGTGATGGGTATTCCAAACGTAACCAAGAGGGTTACTCCCTACGTAAGAATGTTATGAATGCCTCAAGTTACCTTTATGTCTTATGATTTAAATGATTTACTAATGATTTGATGAGGTATGTTAATGTGATTATGTTTTATGGGTAAAGTATGATTTCACTCTTATGTATATATGTACCCATGTTTCCTTTCAATGTTTTTATAACCCATACTGAGCTTTTTATGCTCATCCCAAGTTTTTATGAAATGTTTTCATAGGTCAAGGGAAAGTAACATGATATGATGAGTGTCAAGGAAGTGTCAATAATGAATCCTTGTTTTATTTTATATATGTTTCCATTGATGGGAATGAAGAATACTATCTTTATGTAACCACTTTGTTCATATGTGGAATGTAATGAAAGTTTTATGATCTAATTCTCTAGAACTCTAATCCTGAAAAGATCCTCAATGTGTAATCTTGTAATAACTCAAGATTAAGTAAGGTTTAAGGCTGGGGCCTTATAGTTGGTATCAAAGGGAGGTTTAGATAACTTTTGGAGTTAGAATTCTATTAAATGATTATCCGAAAATATTTTTTTATGGTCAAATTGAAGTGATATAGCATTTAAAGATTACCATGTTTCTTCATCTAAGACATGTTTTTTCAGAATGGTTTTCTGCAGAGGAAATAGGGAAGCAGTACTAGGAAGGCATACAGAAGGAAATAACCTTCCGAATCAGCATCCTGAGATGGTCGGAATTGGAACTGAACAGTTTTTTTCAGTAATGGCATAGTTGAATCAAGTGATAAATGGTGGTGGTATCCATGCACGATATCAGCCAGATCAACCGCAGAGGAACATGTCAGTGGTGGAACATTTTATGAGGCAACATCCACCATCATTCAGAGGATAATCTGACCCTGTGCTAGCTGAAGGGTGGATTAAAGCACTGGAGAAGATATTTGATGTCATGGGGTGTTCGGACAATCAAAAGGTTAGTCTTGCTATTTACCGTTTGGAGGGTGAAGCAGATCAGTGGTGGTCTATGGTTAAAAATATCAGGGACGCTGATGAGATTGATGCTCTTGACTGGGATGAATTCAAAGGTATGTTTCTTGAGAAGTATTTTCCTAAGGCTGTTCGACTTAGGATGGAAAATCAATTCTTGGAATTGAGGCAAGAGGAAGACTCAGTGGCTGCCTATGAAGAAAGGTTCACTCGATTGGCAAGGTATGCTCCAAATTTTATCCGAGACCGTGATAGTAAAATCAATCGTTTTTACTCAGGATTAAATCCAAAATATCGAAGGGCATTAGCTTCTCGTGAGTTTAAAAGTTATGAAAAGCTTGTTCGATGTGCTGAGAAGGTGGAAATGGAGTTTTCCGATGACCAAGTGTTCTATAACAACCAGAAGAAGAAGAGACCGAGGTGGCAGGAGAAAGGTAAGAATTCTTCAAAAAAGTCTGATGGTAAGAAAACTAAGTTTCCAGTTTGTGATAAATGTGGCAAAAGGCATGCTGGGGAATGTCTTCTGAATTCTGGGAAGTGCTACCGATGTGGTAAGATGGGACATAAGGCTCGTGATTACACTGAAAAGGATCAAGGTGAAGGTAAGAACAAATTTTATTTACAGTTAGTGAAATGTTATAAGTGAAATGAGATGGGTCATTATGAAAATGAGTGTCCGACAAAGAGCTTGAGTGATGGGAAGTAGTTAGACTACAAGCAGAAAGGGGTGGTGAAATCCTTTGCAACTACTTCAGCAGATGTCGGGCCATCAAATGAAGTTGTATCAGGTACTTTGTTTTTTTTCAGATTATTCCAGTGTGTTGTTTGATTCGGGGTCTACACATTCTTTCATCTCTGAAACCTTTTCTAGTAAAATGGGAATACCATCTCAAGAAATGAATCCTGAACTTTTGGTAAAAACACCTGGGGGAAATGTTGAGGCAAAAATAATTTATAAGAATCTTCCTATCCTTATCTGTGGAAAGAACCTACTTGAAAACCTTATTGTTCTACCTCTAGTAGAGTTTGATGTTATCCTGGGTATGGATTGGCTCTCTATTTACCATGCTAATATTGACTGTAGAGCTAAAGAAGTTTCTTTTCAGAAAGACTTTCAGTTTTTTTACAAGAATGAACCCTTACTTTTGATAACATATGAAGAGGCCGAGAAACTTGTAAAAGATGGAAATGAATGTTACCTTGCACACGTCGTTGAAAATAAAGGAACTGTTCCGATTAATGATGTGCCAGTGGTAAATGAGTATCCTGATGTTTTTCCTGATGAGTTTCCTGGAATAATACCAGATCGGGAAGTTGAGTTTACTGTTGACTTAGTTCCTGATGCTAAGCCAATTTCAAAACCCCCTTATCGAATGGCACAAATTGAACTTTTAGAGTTGAAGGAGGAATTGCGAGATTTATTAGAGAAAGGTTTCATTAGACCTAGCACATCACCATGGGGTGCTCCTGTTTTATTTGTTAAAAAGAAAGATGGTTCTATGAGACTTTGCATTGATTATAGAGCCTTGAATAACATCACTATTAAGAACAAATATCCTTTGCCTCATATCGATGATTTGTTTGGTCAGCTCCAGGGAGCTCAGTTTTTTTCAAAGATTGACCTGAGATCGGGGTACCATCAGCTAAAGGTAAAGGAGGCAGATATTCTGAATACCACGTTCCGTACGAGATATGGCCACTATGAATTTGTAGTAATGCCTTTTGGGCTAACGAATGCACCTGCTGTATTCATGGACTTAATGAATAGAATTTTCCATGAGTTCTTGGATAAGTTTGTGGTGGTTTTCATTGATGATATTTTGGTGTTTTCTAAAAGTAAAGAGGCGCATGAAAGACATTTAAGGGTTATCTTTCAAACCTTAAAATAAAAGAAACTGTATGGGAAATTCAGAAAGTGTGAGTTTTGGTTGCAATAAATTTCATTCCTTGGTCACATTGTTTCTAAATATGGAATAACTGTTGATCCTGCAAAAACAAAAGTTGTGGAAGAATGGCCAAGACCCACAAATGTAACCAAGATTCGTAGATTCCTTGGTTTGGCGGGCTATTACCAAAGGTTTGTTAGAAATTTTTCACGGTTATCTAGTCCAATGACTAAGCTAACTCGGAAGGGTGTTAAGTTTATCTGGACAAAAGAATGTGATGATTGTTTTCAGGAATTGAAAAGAAGATTGGTGAATGCTCCAGTTTTGGCACTACCTTCCAGGAATGGTGAGTTTGTTATATACAGTGATGCTTCATTAAAAGGATTTGGTTGCGTCCTAATGCAGAATGATCAGGTAATTGCTTATGCTTCACGATAGTTGAAAACTCATGAGGTAAATTACCCTACACATGATTTGGAATTTCCTGCTGTTGTTTTTGCTTTAAAAATTTGGAGGCATCATTTGTATGGAGTAAAGTGTGAAATATATACTGATCACAAAAGTTTAAAGTATATATTCACTCAGAAAGAATTGAACATTAGACAAAGGAGATGGCTAGAATTAATCAAGGAGTATGATTGTACAATTCATTACCATCCGGGAAAAGCAAATAAAGTGGCCGATGCTTTGAGTCGAAAAAGTAATTTGGAACGTGATCCTTTGGTTAAGGATTTGATGAACTTTGGCATAGAAGTTGTTGGTGCAGGAAGTCCTTCTGTTTTGTTTCAGGTATCAGTGAGATCATCTCTATCAGATAGAATCAAGCAAGAACAGAAGCAAGACAGTGAGTTGCAGAAAAAGGTAGAGCTGGTTCAGAAAGGTAAGTTGCCTGAATTCAACATTGATAATGATTGTGTTTTGAGATTTGGGAAGAGATTGTGTGTGCCTTGTGATTCACATTTGAAGAGAGAGTTGTTATGTGAAGCTCATAGTTCTCCGTTTTCAGTTCATCCGGGCATTACTAAGACGTATAGAGATCTGCCGGAGTATTACTGGTGGGATGGAATGAAAAGAGATATTGCTGATTTTACTGTGAAGTGTTTGACTTGTCAGCAGGTTAAAGTAGAGCGACAGTTACCGAAAGGGATGCTTCAGCCTTTACCAGTGCCAGAGTGGAAATGGGAGAATATATCCATGGACTTTGTTGTTGGATTACCAAAGACATCTCGAGGTAATAATGCAATCTGGGTTATTGTTGATCGCTTGACCAAATCTACTCAATTCCTTGCTATACGAGATACTTTCTCTGTTGATCAACTTTCCCGTTTGTATCTTAAAGAGATAGTCAGGTTACATGGAGTTCCTCTCTCCATTGTATCGGATCGTGATCCCAGGTTTACTTCTAACTTTTGGAAAGGCCTTCAGAAGTCGTTGGGTACTGAATTAAATTTTAGTACAGCTTTTCATCCTCAATCAGATGGGCAGTCAGAACGAACAATTCAGACATTGGAGGATATGATACGAGCTTGTTCTATGGACTATCAGGGAAGTTGGGACCAACATCTTTCTTTGGTTGAATTTTCATATAATAACAGTTTTCATTCCAGTATACAGATGGCACCATTTCCGGCATTATATGGGAAGCGGTGTCGAACTCCAGCTTTCTGGGATGAAGTGGGTGAAAAGAAGTTGATGGGATCAGAATTGGTAGAAGAGATGGCAGAAAAAGTTCATCTGATTCAGAAACACATGAGAACAGCTCAGAGCCGGCAGAAGAGTTATGCGGATAACCGAAGGAAGGATATATCTTTCGAGGTAGGTGATCATGTTTTTCTCAAGGTTTCTCCTTGGAAAAGTGTGATGAGATTTGGTAAGAAAGGAAAGTTGAGTCCAAGGTTCATTGGACCATACAGAATTCTGGAGAGAGTTGGATCAGTTGCATACCGAGTGGCTTTACCTCCAAGTTTATCTCAGGAACACAATGTTTTTCACGTTTCGATGTTGAGAAAGTATATGCCAGATCCATCTCATGTTTTGAGTCCAGAGGTAGTTCAGCTGGAAGAGAACCTATCTTATGAGGAACAACCGGTCCAGATTCTTGACCATAGGGAGCAAGTGTTTCGGAATAATGTGATTAATCAGGTAAAGGTTTTTTGGAAAAACCATATGATGGAAGAGGCAACATGGGAATCTGAAAATTCAATGAGGGATAAGTACCCCCATTTATTTGATAAGTAAATAAATTGCGGGGACACAATTTTCTAAAGGGGGGAAGGATGTAACATCCCAAGTAAGTAATGAATAATAGATATTTTTATCTATTTCTATTAATTATTAAGATAGTGTTTTAGAGGCTTAAAATGAAAATAAATCCCATCTTAAGCATGGAATACACTAATATTTTTAAAAGATTGTTTTACTGCCTTTTGATGGAAAACCATTTTTAATTCTATCTTTTGACAATTTTATAAGCTATGTTTGTCAAAATAAACTTATTCTTTATGATTGGGACATCAAAATTTACTTTGTGTGAATTTTTGGTATTTTTCTGACAATGTTCATTTTTTAATGAATAGTGAAAAATAATGCATTTTACATCAAAACTGATTTTTAATCTAATTTATTTATATGATTAGATTATCTTTTGAGTTGGTTTTGAAGTGAAATTAGAATATATTTTAACCATTTTATCCAATGATGGTCATTGGAATCAATTTCACATTGAAATTAGACTTAAACTGGTGTCAATCTTTTGATACTTATTGTTTTATAAAAACACGCTATTTGCTCTGACAGCGGGAATTAATTATTAAATTAATTAATGTGTCTTATATGATTTGAATTTTGTAAAATAGACTTCATTTTTGAATTCGAAATATCAAATATAGCTTCGGGTGAATTTTTGGTAATTTTCTGAAAAACTTCAATTTTTGATGAATAGTGAAACCACTAAGTGGAACTTATAAAAATTGATTTTTCGTTTAAATGAAATTTTTCCATCATTGTGTTTTGAATTTCAAAAATCCGACATACATGGTTGTCATTAAGAAGTAAAATGTGGTTCAATGAGATTAAAATAATTTTTTGGTGAATAGTAACTTATTAAGTTTTAATCGCGATTAGTGGTAATTAGGGTAGTTTAAGGTAAAAATAATGCTTTAATAAAATAAGATGAGCTTGACACATGTCCTACCCTCATTGGTTGTGTCATGGCCGACCAAGAAAAGCCATGGGTCAACTTGGGGACCCCATGGATCCACTTTTTTTGGGAAATGACATAAATAACTTTTTATTTAATGTAAAAGTAAAAATGACACAAACATAATATGTTTTACGAAAACAATTTTTACATGGGGTTATAAAGATCAGATTTTGATTATAAATAGTCATTGGAAAGATAAAAATATTTCCTACATCATAGTAGTTTTTTTATAATTTTTAGACTTTAAATAAATTAAATTATTTATGACATCATGATGATGCAGCGATGACCTCATTATTTAACGATTTAAATAAAATGGAAAGATAATGAAAAATCTAAAACTTACAAATGGCCAAAACCAATTGGATGAGTGGATTTAGAACCCTTATCACCTTATCCACGAATTATATCAATGTGGGACTTTTTAAAACCGAAACACATTTTCAAATAATGTAATATTTCTTTACTTTCCAAAAGTGCCCCTCCTCTCCTCTTATAAAAGGCCCCCACCTCTACCTCATTTCACACACTCCTCAAGCCTTTGGCTCGGCCAAACCCTGCCCATTTACTCTCTCCACATCCCCCTCTTCATCTTAGAGGATTCCCTTTGGGCAGAATCCTTTCAAAGGAAGCCTTTAGGCTCAAATCAAAAGGAGTTACACTTTTAAAGGTAATTCATTCTCTCATGTTCATTTGTTTTATTTTGCTTCTCCAACCCCCTAAACTCTTTTTATTTACTTCTTTTGTAACAACAACAGTATCTTCAATATACTAGGATGTTGTTATAAGATTTATTCGAGCTACACTCTCACACAACTACATCAAATGGTTAAAGAACATACAGTTTCCGTGGATGGCGAAATTCTGCCTCCCGAAACGATGATTGTTCAATACTCATTTAACACCATCAATGGTGGCCATTATGATGTCACTATTTTTATATATGATATATAATATTTTTATGTTTTCCTTAAGCTTCTGTTTTTTTTCATTTTGGGCATACCTTTATGGTTTCCATTATGGGTAAACACGATATCTTCATTTTAGGAAGTGCGGACTACCGCCCCCTGAAAGTGATTTGATTCGTTAATACCATATGTGGGATGTGTAAAGGATAAAGTTAATGATATTATATATGTTATTATACTGGAATTATAATATACTCTTATATCATTATGATTCCATTCCAGAAAATACGAACTAGAAATGGAAGTAGCGTTCATGCGTACGTACGACTTACCGTCTCCATGAACGGTTCATTTCATTTCTTACCTCTAAATGTGATGTAATATTATAAATACATGTATATGATGAATATATATGATATATATGTTATACAAATCATTAATATAATTCTGGATATAACGAACCTTTGACCAAATTAAAAACATGTAAGTGTAAGAAGTCTATTTTTGACTTAAGAACCAAATACCGACAAAATGAACATCATTAACTTAAATGATAACATGATGTTCACAACATGGTATAAAAGGAATAATGAACTTGAAAAAGGTTCATAATAAAGTAGAGATTAACTCAAGTTTATTATTCAGGAGATTAAAGAATGGTCGGGTCAAGTCGGATACGAGGTATGGGACTTCGTCTCAATCTCCATTCATTGAGGCATATTTTATTTTATACACAACTTTCTTTTATACGGTGTATAAACCCCTTTGACTTTTACGTTTATTCAAAAGGAATCTTTTTTATACGAAGCGTTTACTAAACGACAAAAGGGGAATGTTTTTGTCGTACGTATGCGGCGACAACGACTTCTCCGCCGTCATGACCGTTATTTGAGTTTCAGCTTCCTCTACAAGCCATACCTTCTTTTTAAAAGAAAAAAATAAATATCATGTTTTACTTTTCTTTTATTTTGGTATTGAAAATGGTTTTCACAATGTTTTTTTGTGTTGTATTGATATCTTGTGATTGAAATGTGGAAATGTTATGTTTCCTTTATGCATGTTTTATGTGATACGATTATGTTATGGTTCTTGGGCATTATTATGAAGATGGGTGGTTCCGTGATAAACTAAGGGCGGGTGAGCCCGATATAGCTCTCCAATGCATTGGGTAACGCGAAGGAGTGAAACGTTAAGGTTTCTACGAAGAGATTTTAGGGAATATACTGTGATGGGTATTCCAAACGTAACCAAGAGGGTTACTCCCTACGTAAGAATGTTATGAATGCCTCAAGTTACCTTTATGTCTTATGATTTCAATGATTTACTAATGATTTGATGAGGTATGTTAATGTGCTTATGTTTTATGGGTAAAGTATGATTTCACTCTTATGTATTTATGTACCCATGTTTTCTTTCCATGTTTTTGTAACCCATACTGAGCTTTTTATGCTCATCCCAAGTTTTTTTGAAATGTTTTCACAGGTCAAGGGAAAGGTACATGATATGATGATAGTGTCAAGGAAGTGTCAAGAATGAATCCATGTTTTATTTTATATATGTTTCCATTGATGGGAATTAAGAATACTATCTTTATGTAACAACTTTGTTTATATGTGGAGTGTAATGCAAGTTTTATGATCTAATTCTCTAAAACTCTAAACCTGAAAAGAACCTCAATGTGTAATCTTGTAATAACTCAAGATTAAGTAAGGTTTAAGGCTGGGGCCTTATAGAATTTCTCAGAGAGTTGTTACTTAAATGAATTTTTGTTGTTATTAAAAATGTGTTAGACTTTGTAAGATTTATTATAGGGTCATTATGAATAATTGAATGATTGTGACACATCTTCCAAGATAAAGTACATGCTTGGAATCAGTCAAAATTTTTTATTTTAATGGTCTTCACAGATGTTTGTTTTATTTCTTTTCATAGGAGGTATATTGATTAAGATTGATCAAAGGGTAAAATAATTCAATGGGTGAATAATAAATGTTAAATTAATGTAATTGAAAACTATATGATTGTTTACTTTTGGGTATTTCCCAGTATATTTACTCATTTTTTCATATTAACTACTATATATATATATATACTCTGAAAGATAGGAACAAATATTTATGTAGTTTCTTACTTTTATTTGTCTCGCACCCTGTCTGGGTCATTATTTTGGACCTAAATAGATTATATGGTTGTATGTATAGATAAAGGAAAGCACCCTTCTTTATCATGTACTTGATTACAGTTGTAGCTCGGGAGAATGGGACTAAACTGAGGATTGCGATGTTGATGGAGTTCACTTGATTATTTTGTAATTTGTTTTATGTATTTATGTTCATAATTGTGACTTGTTCGGATGTTTTGTTAAATACATATTCCATGCATCATATATAAATATTGTGGGTTCTGTTTGATTTACTTTTAGTCTTCCGCTGTATACTTTTTGTGGTAATATTTTTTTCGCTGTTGTTTAATATTTTTTACACTATGTATAATCTTCTAATGATTTCATAGTTTTCCCAATATCACTCCTTGTACCTCAATATTATTTGGCAGCCTCTGGTGTTTAGGGAAATTCAATTGAGGTCATGTGACCAATAGGGTTTGGGGCACCATTGGGCGGTACCCGGATCCAGAATGTTATTAATTAGTATCATATGAGGTATTCTTTCATATTTTATCTTAATATTTGGTGAAATTAGAAAGTTATAGGAAGGAATAGGTAGTTTATAATAATCTATGCTTGGGTGTAGCTAACTCGTGTATAGAGAAAATCCAAGTTACCTTGAATATTCCAATTTTTCTACTTTTGAAATTTCTACATTGGATTCGATTTCACCATTGGGTGACACACTTGTTTTTTGATGTTATTATTGATATAATTTTGGTTCTATTTTTTTGAAACTCAATGAGATATGGGAATTCCATCTCATGTATCATAAAGGAACTTGTTAGAGATCACATGTCAGGAATTTTTGTCATTCCATGTAGGGTGCATTACTAATTGCATGATGTTGTGATAGATGTTGAGCTAGATATGTATGTTATTGTGATAGGTAATGTGATATACATAGCTGTTATTTTGATAGGGTATTGGTATATATAATGTTTCATTTTTATGGATTCTTATCTTTGGTCCTTGAGGTGTTATGGGCCCTCTTGGATTGGAATTTGGGGGATCATGTTTCAACTTTACTTGAATTCTGTTAAGATTTGATATGAATAAGGATTCCAAACTATGATCTTGGGAGAGTATGGGCTCTCAGTGAGAAGAAAATGGAATTCCATGGCCAAACTTTATGTTTATGGGGTTCTAGAGAATTTTATGAGGATTACTATCTATAAAGCCCCAAAAAAGAATGTGTGATGTTATGAACACATGTCATGTGTTCTTATATTAGAAAATAAATGACCTTTCTTATGTACACGTCGTGTGCCGTATGTATATGCGTTGTAGTTGTTTACCCTGTGGCTGAATGAGTGAGAGGAGAAATGGGGTTGGTAAACTTTTGGTATAACACATCACGTACTAGGAGTACATGTTGTGCTATAATCAATTGTGTTTCCAACTGTGTGACTAACAACGTGGGTGGAAGGAAAAGTTTCTGTACATGCCGTGACTATAGTGTGCACACCATGTAGTGTTGCACCAGTAGAACTTTGTAGTTCTACCCAGGTATAAGTATCTGGGTAGGAGGGAATTTTCATGTACATGCAATGTCTTAAGACGAACACACCATGGGTATAGGGTGTTACATGACCATGTTGGTTGGGGTACATGCCCATGTTAAGGGTTAAGGGAACACATGGTGTAGTGGTTCTACACACTGTATAACTCTCTTTTATAAAACATGAATTATTTCCAATACTTATTCCATTCCTACACATCTAAGTTACAGTTTTCATTAGTCTTATATTGTGGTGTGAGCTTGACCTTGTAGAATCATGCCACCAAGACATCCTCTGGTTCTACACTAGGTACATAATGATGATCAGACACCCAAAAATTGTAGATCAAGGACTACCAGCAGATCATCCAATCATGCCTATATTAGAACCAACTATTATACCAGACACAAGTGTTGATGCATAATTCCATGAAAAATTTAGGAGGATGATTCATACATTTCAGGGAGAACCACATCCTACCCCGATTATGGTAGAGTTGATTTGGGTGTTCCAAAAGCAGTATCCTACAACTTTTTCAAGGGATGGGGGACCACATAAAACATTTTAATTTTTAGAGGCCATGATTTATATCTTTGAGCATCCAGAGATTCCTCTTGAGAGGAGGGTGAAGATTGAGACTTACATGCTATGTGATTCTGCAAAGAGATGGTGGGATGTTATCTCACAGGAAGGACGTCATCAAGATATGAATTGGGAAGAGTTATAGAGGAATTTCTATGATTACATCTACCCTGAGACTTTGAGGGACGAATGAGCCCAGGAGTTCATTCATTTGGACCAGGGATCTATTTTAGTGATGGATTATTCTTCTCGCTTTACAGTACTTCAGTGATTCTCACCTATTCTGGGGAGTGATGAGTTATCATTGGATATTAAATTTAAAGAAAGTCTCAATTATGACATCTTATCATTGGTGAATGTTTTCAGGTTGACCTCGATGACTGCTATAGTAAACCATGCCCTAATTACTGACTAAAATCTGAGGGAGTTTGGAGTTGTGAGCTAGGGAGGTTCAGCATTCAGGGCAGGTAATCCTTCAACTAATAGAAGGAAGCCCCATAGAGACCATTTTAATGGCGATTCAATAAGAAAGGATTTATCTTCACGTAGCTAGGTGAGGTGATATCATTGTGGAAAAAGTCGGAACATAAGACCACAGTGCCCGAGAGACCCATTTGAGTTCAAATATTTCGTAATGATGGGCCATCTTCAACATTTTTGATGGCTTTTCTCACCAGCAGTGAGTGAGAAGGGACTGGTTATGACTCAACATTTTAAAAAAAGTCCTCTAATTTCTAATCTATTAGGGAACATGGGTTTGTCAGGCCATTCAGGCCAAGGAGGTAGTCATGGCTACGGTATCCAGACAACTGGTTTTCAACGATATTTTCTTAGGGTATTCATGTAGTGTAACATGTCCACTATATAGGTCAAAATTCTACAATAGAGCATACCCAGTAGAAGCAGGATACTAGAACCTCTATGGTGAGAGTTATAATTCATGTTGCCTCAGTTTTAGCTTCTACACTTTTTGATATAGGGGATTCCCATAGTTTTATATCTATTTCCATTTTGGGGATCCTTGGGCTATATATCATTACTTCTAATGATGTTATGATACTAGAAACTCTTCTGGGGATTAGGAATGATAGTGTAAGTTAGTGAAAGGTGTTCCTTCTTGAGATTTTGGGGGGCCAATTCTTATGGGACCTCTATGTATTAGTGATAACAAGCTTCAATGTCATTTTTAGAATGGACTGGTTGGTCTCCTTTCAAGAATCTGTTGACAAATATCATTGTAGGGTGAGATTCACATCAGTAGAGGGAGAATATTTTCTTCACAAGGGAGAATGGAATGTCTAGGAGAGAGGAACTAGACCTGAGTGTCATATGTTAGGTGGTTTTATAGCCCAAATTTCTAGTATATATCTGAATGACCAGCGGACTTCACAGATATACTTTCTTCTAGTGGTGGATCATTTTAGTGATGTATTCCCAGTTTAATTTTTAGGTTTACCTTTGTAGTGATGGGTAGATTTCTCTATTGATCTTATTCTAGGTACTGCATCTGTGTCCATTACTCTTTATAGGATGGGTACACCTGAGTTATAGGAGCTCAAGAAGTAGTTAGAGGAGTTGCAGGAAAATGATTTCATCCAACTGAGTACTTCTCATTGGGGTTCCCCTGTCCTTTTTGTAAAGAAAGTAGATAGTGCCCCCAGAATTTGTGTAAATTATCAAAAGACGAACCATTTGATAGTAAAGAAATGATATCCCTTGTTGATAATTGATGATTCTTTTGGCCCGCTTCGAGGATCCTGAGGGTTTTCTACGATTGAATTGATATTTGTTTATCATCAGTTTCACATTATAACATCATATATACCTCTTATAGCCTTTTGAATTATGTACGGTCTATATGAGTATTAAGTTATGTCATTCGGTCTCACAAATGCTCTTATATTTTTCATGGAATTTATGAACTGAGTTTCCCATCCTTACATTAATTCAATTTTTTAGTCATTATGGATGATGGTGTACTCTGGCACTCGACACAACCATGCCATCCATCTTGAGATCGCATTGAGTGCACTGAGAGGGCATCAGTTATATTCTATTTTCTAAAAGAGCCACATTTGGATAGACTGTATTCATTTAGTGTGACATTTCATATCAAATATAGGAGTATCAGTAGACCTAGATAAAGTGACAGTGGTAGTTACATGGGATCAGTGATATAAGGTCTTTTAGGTAGAGAGTTTTTTGGGGATGGATATATACTATAGATTCTTTATTTAGGACTTTTCACACTTAGCAGCTCCACTGATGGAGCTGTATAAGAAGAGTGTGATGTACTTGTGGATAGATTCTTATGATTTATTCTTTTAGGAGCTGAAGATGATATTGAATTCAGCACCGATACATATTTTTCCAAAATCAAGTAAGGGTTACTCCATTTACGGTGATGCATTAGATAACATGTTGGGAGAAGGTCTTATTTAGGGTGAAGGAGTTGTTGTGTATGAGACTCAGCAGTTTAGTCCACATGAGAGAAATTTCTAAACACATGATCTTGAGTTATATATGATTTTTCATGATTTATTTTATTGGAGACATTACTTTGTTGGAGAGCATTTTTTAGTTTACACAGACTACAAACCAATCATGTACATCTCTACTAAGCGTGATCTGAATTTGAGATAGATAATGTGGGTTAAGTTCCCTCAGTACTTTGACTTTGATCTTGCCTAATTGTATGGTAAAGGCAATGCAGTGGCCGATACTTTGAGCATGAGGAATTAGATACATGCAGTTAAAGAGGCCAGTAGTGAGTGGAAGCTTATCGTAATTTTCTCTGAGATGCATTAGGAGGTGAAAAATAGACATGGGTAGACATTTCCTTCTTATATTGCTGTTACATCTACTATTCTGGATCATGTAAGAATGAGGCAGCTATTAGATTCTGAAGGCCTAGTATTATGAGAGATTTTGTCAGGTGAGGACCTTACTTTTGGGTGGACCATAGGAGAGAATGAGGTTTGGAATTTTCATTGGTGCTTATGGGTGTCAACAAACTTACTCAAGGAGCTATTGTGAGATTTTCATGCCTCAGTATGGGAAATTCATCATAGTGTCACCAAAATGTATCGTAATCTACATCATTGGTATTGGTGTCCAAACATGAATTATGATGTAGATGGTATTGTTATAAGATGTTCCACCTATCAGTAGGTAAAGGTAGAGCATCAGCAACCAGAAGGGATATTATAGTAGTCACCCATTATTGTGTGGAAGTGGAATGTTGTCATGATCGATTTCTTGATGGGTTTACCATGGTCACCTCAAAGAAATTATGGTGTATTCATTATTGATGAAAGACTCCTAAAAGATGAAATTTTACTTCCGATCAAGGAAACATTCAGTTTTTATGAGCTTGGAATGTTATACATTCAGAATATAGTATGTTAACATTAAGTTACATATTCTATCATTTCAGAAAGGGATTCCTGGTTTACTTCTCATGTCTGGTAGGTACTACTGAGGGCTTTGGGTACTAAGGTACTTCTGAGTACACCATACCATGCCTAGATAGATGGTGAGTCCGAGCGGACGATTAAGGTTTTGGAGGACATTCTTCGAGCATTCATCCAGTATTTATAGTGCTATGGGGAGAGACACATACCACTGTCGGGGTTTTCATAAAATAATATTTTTCAGGCCACGATTCTAATGGATCCTTATGAGGAATTTTAGGGTAGGCTATGCCGATCACCCATATGTTCGCGGAAGGAAAGAGAGAAAACTATGTTGGGACCTCATCTTGTCCAGGAGACCACTGAATAAATGGAGTTGATTTGGAAGATGATGGCTAATGCACAGTCTTGGATGAAATATTATGATGATCGATAGAGATGACCTCTTGAGCTTGAGGACGAAGATCAGGTTTTTCTATATGTCACAATGATGTTAAGACATAAGAGGATTAGGAGATAGGGGATGCATTCCTTGAGATACGTTTGGCCATTTGAAGTTTTGAAGAGATTCAAGCCAGTAGCCTATTTGTTGCAGTTACCTCAGTGGTTCCATGCTATTCACAAAATATTTCATGTTTCTCACCTAGAATGTTACTTTTCAGACCCATATCATGTTTTTCAACCTAAGGAGGTTGTGTTGGAGGTGGATGCATCCTTCATGGAGAACCTTATTCGAATTGTGGATCGAAACACGAAGGTCCTATGTTGCCAGTATGTTCCTATATTTTGAGTTCTATGGTAGTATGGGATTGTGCAAGACATGAATTAGGAGAGGGAGGCTGATGTGTGATCCTAGTGGCCGAAGATGTTCACATATTCGTATTCTCCACCCATGGAAGGGAAATTACAGAAAAAATTTATTTAGGGGGGATGATTATAAGAACCCAAATATTCTTTTAAGGTGTGGATCTTGATTTCAAGTTTTTTTAGGGAAAAGGAAAAAATTGGGATTTTCTGAGTACATGCCATGTACTTCCATGTACATGTCGTGTATCGAGTAGCCACACACAACTATGTACTGACTGTGTAATGACTGATTACATAACCATGTGGTGACCTGGTAGACCCGCTTTAGTCAGGGGACTTCCAAGGATACTACATGGCGTGTAGTTTTAAAGAACAAGCTGTGTAGTTTTATTTTTATTTGATATATCCGAAATGGGTCACATCTCATGTCTGTAAATACCTTTTTCTCATCGTGTTTCGTACAGGAGCACTTCGAAACGATCAACGAACTCTGAAATCCTCCTAATTCTCTGTCCGATCACCGATTGAGACACTGTTAGGCGCATGGTAATCCCACCGATTATTTCTTAAAAAACAGATAGCCTTTATTCGAAATTAATCAAATTTTGTGATTTACTCAAGGATGGAATTTTTTCACCGTTCTTGAGATCTACGATGATCTAGGATGATTCAAGGGCCGACATTCATGTATATCAATCATACAACATCAAAGTTGTTGGTTTATGCCTTTAATTGTTTATATTTAGATTATACATGCTAAAATTTTCACATGCCTATGTTTTGGGTGTTTCTTGATTTGGGATTTAACCTTGTATTTACCTGTTATGGTTTGATTTACTGAATAATGGTTGTTGCTTATGCATAAGGATAAATACCTTGTTCATTAGAATCCCCATGGGTTTGTTTCCATTGAATTATTAGTTATGGATGCTTGGTCTATAATGACTATAAGGATTGACTTGTTTTTCATGCGTTGTATTTCTAGGATGGAGTTACTAATTATATGAAATCTTTGTGATATGCATTAGGAATGTTTACCCATGTGGTAGTTATATATAATATGAGATGCTTTGTTATGATATATGTGATATTATTTTTCCAATGGACCATGATATCCTTGGACAAAGAAAATTTAGAGGACTTCTAGATTAATTTTTCAATGGACTGTGAGAGCATTAGACTAGGAATATTTATGAAATTTCCATTTTATTTACATAGGACTGTGAGAGCCTTAGTGTAACTATTTGACAATAAGGGATTAGATTGTGATTTCTTTACCAGGTGGTTGTTTATATTTTGTTTGATGTTATGTTGGACCAAAGGGGGTAGGCCAAGAGATATTTACAAAAGGGTCATTATTTAAATCATTTTTTTCTGTTAGAAACATGAGGTTAGACTATGAAAGATTACCTAGATGGTCATTTTTAATAATTGAATGATTGTGACACATATTCTAGGTTAAATCACAAGTTTGTATTTGGCCTTACTTATTTATTTAGATGGTCTTTTGAGATGTCTATTTTGTTTCTTTTCATGATAGACACATATATTAGGCTAGATCCCAGGGTTACATGGTTTAACGCGTGAATAATAAATATTAAATTAATGTAATTGAAAACAATAGGTTTGTTGAATTTTGAATACTTCCTAGTTTATCTGTTCATTTTTGCATATTACATGATATATATATATATATATATTAATTGATAGATAGGCACAAATATTGTGGAATTTTCCTATTGGTATTCATCTCAAACCCTGTTTGGATCATGGTTTTGGGCCCAAAAATATTATATTATTGCAGGTATAGATAAGGGAAATTGCCCTTATTGATCAGGTACTTGATTGCTATTGGTGCTGGAGAGCATGGGACCAATCTAAGACATGCGATGCTACTAGAGTTTACTTGTTTTTTTTTACTTTGGTTTATGTATTTACTCACATTATTGTTAATTATTAGGATATTTTTTAAATACATTTGCCTTGCATCATATATATATTTTTTGGCATCTATTGGATTTAATTTCAGTCTTTCACTGTTTAATTTTTATGGTATTATTATTTTCGATATTATTTACTATTTTTTTCTGCTATGTATGCTCTTCCAATGAGGTCATTGTTTCTCCAATATGACACCTTGGACCGTACTACTAGTCTATAACCTTAGGCAATTATAGAAATGATCTTGAGGCCATGTGACCAACCGAGTTCGGGGTACAATTGGGAAACACCTAGACCCTAGACGTTACAAACATCAACAAACTCTGATGCTATAGGAATATCTTTGATGTCTAGTTTCTCCCCAAACATCTAAGATAAATACACCCTATGAATATTAATCAAGATGCATACAATGGATGAAATTTACATTTGAATTTTATATTTATCATCACACTGATAGAAAATAATAGGTTAGTTCTAAATATAAAATGTGATTTTCCTTCCTGAGAAATTTATTAGGGAATTTTGAAGATAAATTCCATTCATTATTAAGATAAAAAAGTCTACCAGATAGAGACTCACAAGATTTTAATTATGTTCAGTCCCAAAAAATTAACCAGATAGGAATCATACAAAATATACATGATCATCATACCATTAAGAGTTTTAACTTATAATACAATATCAAAATTTTGGGGTGTCATTCTGAAACCCATAGAAAAATATTAAGATATAAAAATAGTAAGTAAATCGAGATTCAAATAAGGCATTAGATGTTTTAGAGTATATAGTTAGTGATGATTTCACAATGTCGTTATCATAACCTTATCAAAAATAGAGATCAGATGATATTTCCCTTAGTCTCTTGGATTATGTGGTTTCTAACATCGATCATTGTTATTAGGATTCATATTTGAGTTCTGGTTAGCATAATGCCCATATATCTTACATATGAAACAATGGAGTGTTGTTGATTCATTATGTGAAGATTTATCTATATTAAAATCATTAGTTATTTTTTTTCCATCACTTTGTCATTTTACCACTAAATGACCATAATTTACACACTTATAAAAAATAATATTCCCCTTATGACCATTTCCTCCAAGTTTCCTTGCACACTTCAAGCATAAAAAAAATCTCATCTTCTTCTATCCATGGTTTTTAGAATTTCCATTGAATCCTATCTTATATTTCTATCCAAACCATGGAATTAATGTGTATATCGAATATCCATTTCCACCTTGATAATACAATGAATTATTTCTTCATAGCTACTAATCTCCCTTATGGATAACTCCCTTTAGGGACATTGTTTTATGTCACTAAATAATTTATCGGACTTTATTTTAATTTGGATGATAATACCAGAAGCGTACCTCAAAAATCTTGTACAATTTTCCTTATATGTAACAATATATTCATCATGCTTTTATTTTATCGCAAGGAATTCCTTATCCATTTTTTAATGAATTCAAGGAAAGGACTTACTAAAAAATAATCTCTTAAACTCATCCCACCCATGGATTAAATTAATTCATATTTATTTTTATTCATGATAAGATTTAACCATTGGCATGATTTTCCCTCCAAATTATAGGCAACCAAATTGACCAATTTATGATAAAAAACGTGAAAACATATAATATAATTTCAATATTATTGATCTATTTCTCAAAAACTAGTGGATCAGAAAAACCACTAAAAATGGTGGAAAATTCCCCCTAAAGGATTTAATATAACATAGTTATATACTTTTTTATTTTACAAGGTCATCATGATTTATAGCCTGAGAAAGATTTGTGATTATAGAAATTATATTTTGAATTATGGATCCTATAATTTTTTGTTACTCAAGAGGGCAATAATTTAATTTTCCATCACATTCTATATTAACATGATTCCTTTAGGTTACATCGATCAATTTAAATAAAAATTAATATTGTGAGGAAAAATAATCATAGTGGGAAAACCGATAGTTATGAAAATAATCTTTTATACGATGTCCATGTCATGAAACATTCTTTTATAATAATGGCACCTTAGGTTTATCCTAGGTCACCCATTATCATTACCAAAATGTTAGGATATTATCCTATATATAAAATTATCCCCAAGATTCTAACTAAAGTATTCTCATCATAGTTTCCATTGGTTAACTAAACTATGTTATGAAACTAATGATAGAGACCCATACCTTGTATAAATGGATATTTCATCTTATTAGATGACTATTACTTTTATTAAATAACGATCCATGCAAGAATCATAGAGGTCAGGTATGTTTGGAAACATGGATATATTAATAAATGGTTCTTAATATAATTATAAGATCCCCCACTTGGTTATTACTAACTAGTATCCTTATTAAATATATCATACTCAATAACTTTCTTCATAACCAGGGGAAAGGAATCAAAAGAATGGGTGAGCTTAGAGGCTCTAATAGGGTAAACAGTGGATATATCAAAAAACATGAGAATAAGGGAATGAGAATATGAGAATAAAATTTTAACAACCATAACCTATATTTTTTAGAACATAATCTTGAATCAAATCATAAATATTTGAAATTTATAAGAAATAAATTAAATTAGAATCAAATAATATGATCCATGAGTGCATAAAATTTGCATAAGGCATGGATTTTTGTATACATAGAAGCATAAAAATCATTTAATTAGTAGTCAAGGATCACTTCCAAGGATATAAAATTGGATTGGGTTTACTCCAAAAAACATCATAGTAGTCAAGATTCACACCCAAGATTATCATTGTGGAAAGAGTCCCTTACTAAATTGGGTTCACTATGCATTATAGTTTTATTTATCTCATGAGATATCCTTCTTAACCAAATGGATTGGAAGGCTATATAATTATTGTCCCACCAATCATAGAATTAAAATCATAAAGATGTTTACTGTAAGATCATAAAACATTCACCATACCATAAACAATAAAAAGGAAATAGGTTTCATAAATATTACATAAATTCATCATAACATAAACCATAGAAAGGAATAGATCTCATAAAAATCTTGTCATAATAATCATAAAACATTAAAATAATTAATATACATTATATCATGGGGTAATATCCACATTAAGGATTAAGAAACAAAAAAGTTTGTCATCTTAGATGATTTTTTTTTAAATCATCACTTGGAACATTTCACGAGTAAAATTTTCTTTCTAAGTTGAAATCATTTATTTAAAATCAATGAATTTCAATAATATCAATGAAAATTTTTTCATTTAAAAGACACCTATAGACATGTAATTTAAGATTCAAATAATTTAATGGGATTAAAGGCTTAAAATTTCATTCATGTCTTTCATATTAAAATTAAGAATTCCTTTCAATTTTTACTAAAATTTTAAAAGTACCTCATTTGGAAAATCAAAATAAGATTCCTTTTAAAACAATTTTCAAATATTAAATCATGAAGAAAATGAATTTAAATAACCATAGAGGAAAACTAAAAAATTTCTTGTAAATGATTTTCAGAAAATATCGATATGGAATAAAACAGATTTTTGACTAAAGGGAGAAATATAGTTGGTTTTCCTAGAAAACATTATTTGGACTATTTAGTATTTATATAAGTACCTTTACCCTAATAGCCTAGTGATAGTGGTTAATTTATTATATTGACACTAAATATGAAGAATCACATCCCAAAGGATAGAATAACTTAGTAGTCTTGGAAAAAAAGTTACCTAATTTAATTTCACATACATTTGAAAACATAAAATACACAAAGTTTTTTATTTCAGTACTTCATTATTCTCTTTATCATATACCTGTATATCATTAAAAAAACACTTAATTTTATTCTATGGAAAATAAAACATAAGAAAGTGGTGAGATCCGATGCTTAGTAAGGTTAATCACACAAAAAAATATATCATGAAAAAATGAGCATAATTAATATAGAACACTAAAAAATTGAAATAAATTCCATTTAAACAATAGCTGGAGATTAATATGAAAGGAATAAATGTTAATAAAATAAATTTTTCTTAATAATAATATAATCTTGAAATTTATCCATGGATACTATAAATAATTGAATAATCACATGAAAATAAATAACTAATATCATAATGAGGGATTGAAAAATGTCAAGCATATGAAACATATTTTCAAGATTTTTTACAAGATGGTTTAAAATTATGTGTAGAAACCCATCTAATTTTTCTAACTTATTTTTCCCATAAGACCTATCGAGGCATCAAAGGGTTATCTATAACGATTCTCCACTCATCACATATTATGTTGAATGCATTCTTGATATGAAAGTGGTGAAACATAATCAACATTAATATTTGAGTTGAAAAAATAATAGATGAAATTTTAATACTTACCCCAATCAATTAAACATAATCCTAAACCATCAAGAATAATATTGAGAATGTTAATAAAATAGTACATCCTAAGATAAGAGGATAATAAACTATCCAAATAAATAATAATAATTATATAAAACCATAGATCCTTAATTTATTAGAATTAAAATACAAGTTTGATGTCATCGATGAAAATAAATACAATAAAATGTCATTTAAAATATTCTTATAAAAAATAAACATTGAACATTAAAAATTGATATTAGAAAAGTTCAAAAAATATTTTTAAAATAATTTTATTTGAAAAAGTATTTTTAAAAATATAAAATAATATTTAATACATTTAATGGTAATGATGATGGGAAATTATATTCAAGTAGTAAATGTTAAAATAAATCTTCCTTTTGTATTTTTTTGAAAGGTTAATGAGCCTTGTTTTTAAAATGAAAAGAAGATTCATTTAACTTTTTTAAAAATTAAAAGAGGGTGAAAAAATTTAATAAATAATTTTGAAAAGTATAAAAATATTTTTGGAATAATTTTCATAAAACATGGATTTTGATGAAAATGTATTTTTAACTGAAGTGGGAAATAAAGTCGGATTTTTTAGAAACATTTTATCAATCCTTTTAAGTAAAATTGAGTGAAGAATTTGTACAATTACTTGAAAAATTTACCAAACAAATGTAGTATATTAAAATATATTTATTTTAATATATAAATATTAAATAATTCCCCCAACGGTGAGTTAAAAAAAATAATGTTGAATAATGATGAGATTATAAAGTAAACCCTTACAACTATTGTGTCTTATAATCATAAGCTCCATGAAAGAAATAACTTCAAATGAAACATTAAGTAATATTATTTTAATATATTATATTTATAATATATAATAATGGTAATTATATATTCCACACAAATAACTAAGCATTTAATATGGCATATGTCTCATGGAAGTAAATGTGAGATGAGAAACCCTTACATCAGGATTGACTTCGTTTATATGTGTCCAAACCTCCAATATAATAAATATAGGTTTTTAATTCATCTATTAATGAAAAATAATCATATACCTTATACCATATATGATTTAATTATAGTATTTTATCAACCATTTATCAGTAATTATTTGTTTAAATCACTGTTTCATATGAAAATTGTTTCATTTTTCATGGTTGTGTAGTTTTTTTTATTTTGGTCCTTTTAATTTTATTATGAAGAAATAATTTTTATAATGTTAAAAATGATAGAAATATCATATATATTAATTATATATGTATTTATAGTAATATACAAAATTTATATATAAGAAATGGATTACACTGTTCATAGAGATTGTAGGTCGTACATATGCATGAACGTTGTTACCGTTTTTTTACAAAAGATGGAATAGAAGGAAAATAAATATTAATTAACCTTTAAATAATATATATATATATATAATTTATATTAATAAAATATATCCTTATTACGATCAATGTAAAAAAATTAAAATCATTTTACATTTCTACGTGGAGGACGTGGTTTACACATACACACGAGCGATATTAATGATTTCAAGTAAATTGGAATGTATGAATTTAGGTGTGATATTATTTTTATAAAATTATTTCATGATAATAAATTTCATATATATTCATTAAATTTATTGATACTACCTTCCATATAAATAATATGAAAAAAAAAGAATCACATCGTTTCGTGAGGCGGTAGTCCGACATACACACGAGTGACATTATCGTATCCCTCACGGAATGGTGATTAAGAAGGTATATGTGATATTATAATTCCAAAAGTATAACAATTTCATAAATATATTATAAATATTTAAAATAAATCATTATATCTATCCTTGAAATTTTTTTATGGAAAACATATTATATCGGTTCGTGAAGCGGTAGTCGTCCATACACATTATCACTGGTCTCATTTCCAATTTGATGAAAGTGGAGACGAATAAGGATTATTCCATTAAAATAAGAGAATATATTTATATATTATATATATTTTTTATTATATTATCAAAGTATAATTTTTTTAAGTAGGTGGAAGAAAAAATAAAACCAATACACTGGTGTTATAATTTTACCTCTTATATAGAGTGCCTATTTAGATTTATACTTAAAGACTTATTAAGAGGAATTACTAATAAAAATAAGGAATATGGAATATGGATAGGGAATTAAGGAAACTATTTGGTCAGTTATTTTTTGAACAAAATATTTTTAAAGTGTTAATAGGGTAGAAATGTTCGTCACCATTTATAAGTGGGATATAGGACAAACATGAAATATTTTAAAATAAATAGGGACATACATATTTTTATCATCCCAAAAGCCTAAAATATTATTAATTAGGTAACCTTAGATATTATAAATTATAAATATGTACATATAATAGATTTTGTTAAAGGTTTAGATAATTTCAAACCTATTTCTTCTTAGTTTAACCCATAGTATACTGATTTTTACCATAACTACAGTAATTAATTTTTTATGTTTTCACTTTTCATTATGGTCCAAAATTAAGTTAGAATAATTGGATAAGATAAATTATACATATTAAAAATATGAAATATATTTTTTCCAAATTAAATTTAAATAAGTTGAATTATTCAATTTAAAATTAAACTCACAGGCGTGTCGAAAAAATGGTTCTCACAAAGAAAAACATCAAAATTTTAAATTGTTTTTATAATAGAATTGAATATGAAATTTATTAAAATGACATAGATTAGTTAAATTTTAATATAATTGAAATAATATTACTTAAAAAAAATTTAAAATATAATTTATCATTGTAAATAATTTATACAAAATTTGGTTTTCAATAAAAATCAGTTTTTTTTACCATTCATTTTTTTTTTCAGAAAAATCCAAAAAAACCACCTAAGGATAATTTTACATGTATAAGTTAATTTTTAAAATAAATTTTTTGATAGTGTTAAAAATTATTTTTAAATTATATTTAATAAATGAAACTAAGCCGCCTTTCATAAAAATACCATTTTTTTGAAAACATTTTTTTTCATTTAATTGATTTATATTTCATTTCTTATAAATAGATACATTTCGAATTTATTTTATAAATTCCTATGCCATATAATTTTAATAATTTATTTATCCCTATTAATACCCTCCAAATTAATGTCTAGGTTATAAAATTAATGTTTAAATAAAAATATTTTTTTGAGGATCATGTTTTATTTCAACCCAGTGGTACGTCAATCGTAAACTATTATAGTTTCTAAAACTATTTAAAAATAAATATAACATAAATTTTAAATGTGTTAATTTTTTTTCTATTATTTTTGTTTCATGTGAAAAAAACTATTAAATATTATTTTCCTAGTTTATAATCTCATGGTATTACATTATAATTCCCTTAAATAAATTGAGTCCTCACAATTTAATCACGATCTCAGTAATCAAGGGTTTGAAATTTGAAAATATCATTATTGAAACCCAACATCATAAAAAGGGTTAATAAAACCTCATCTTGATAAGGTATAATGGAAAGTATGATGGTTATCTTGAATTACACATTAATACGTTTTCATGTAGGAGAACATTGGTGGGGATAATAGACATGGATATGGAAGAGAATACTAACACCCAAGGATTAATATATATGATAGAGATATTTTAGCATAATAAAGTGAATGATAAATATAAATTTGAGGACAACAAAACACAAATATATGATTACTTAAAATATATTTTTATTCGTAAAAAATGAAGGTACTTGGATAATGATATTGTGTCAGGATCTTTTTCCTGCAGTTGGGGAATTATTTTACTATATAAGCATAGAATAAAATATATGCACCTTATATATTTATATTCAATAAGAATAATTTCATCCTATGTTTTTTATTTTATAAATTTTCACTTTATCTCTTCTTCAAAGAAATAAATATCAAAAAACAAATTTTTAATACCCGAACCACTAAAATTAGCACTTAATGGATCTTAACATCTATAAACGATTAAAAAGTTATTTCTCTTGTATTTAGTAAAAAAATGGTTAGAAAATTTTATCCAATATAATAAATTAATCTATAATTTTTAATATTAACTCTTAAAATTAAACAGAATCTATTTCATAAATTATTACCCTTAAGACTCATCCAAAATTTGTCTTAAAAAATTCAATGTCAAAAAATTAACAAGGAAGGTCACTAAATCGTCATTATATTCCACATAAAATATAAGGTGGATCTTATTGTCGCATTAAAAATATATGAATACATTGATCAACATAAAATCTAAATGAAAACATGTATTCTTACAAAATAAAAACTCATATTTTCAAATAAATATTTTAAATCAAAACTAATAATAAAATACAACATACAGAATTAAATCACTAAAAAATTTCAATCTCAACAATACCATGCCATAAAAATTTCTTAATAATTATTATGTCAACATAGATAAAATATTAATAGTTATCTTCTCTCAATCATTTGTTTTCCAAAAAGATCAACTTTCCACTGAATAACTTTTATTGGTCATCAATATCATTCAACATATAATCTCAAATACATAAAGAAAAATTACAGTAGAATAATCCTTATAAATTTTATAATTTCTAGAACTATAATACCATTTAAAAAACAATACTATAACATAATTCTTGAATCCAAAAAAAGAACATTGATTATTCCACTTGGTGTTTATCAACAATATAAGCCTAACCTTGACCCCTTAGTTTATTATAGGGTATAATCCATTGATACTTGGGAAATTCATTTTTAGAGTTCCTCATATACTTATATTTGAAGCACTGAAAATTTCAAACATCTTTCCTTCCATTGAAATAATTATCATGTTGGTCTTTCTATCCACATTCATAAAAAACTTCCATTTCCATTAGGAATGTACCAGGGTTTTTCTCTTAATAATTATCACATTTTGGAAAATCCTTATTTTCGTTCTTCCCCTTATTAATTTTTGTCTCTACCATAATATTATTATCTTACTTACCTTAGATTCCATAATATTTAGAAATTTATTTATCTATCTTGATAGCACATGATACTATGTCCTGACATGATGCGATTTTCTGAGAGACTAGTTCCCTTTAAAATATTTTCTTAATCCCATCAAATAGATGACCATTCATACTCTTTAGATTATTGTCATTAATACGGTTCCTATAAAATAAACTAGATTCCATTTTTAAAAAATTGAATAATATATATTAGATAATAAAATTATGAAACATATAGTATAATAGAGAAACTAATTAAACAATTAACATAAATTGAAAACATTATGCATTTATTATCTCATAATCATAAAAATGGTTTCATTGGGAAATTTTCCAAATAAAAACATTATTTTCAAATATTTCATAATAGGTTTTAAATAAAATGTGAATTATCAAAATAATATCCTCCAGAATATTAAACCAGGTGCATAATAAGTCCCATTTTAGTGTACCTGGTAATGCTCGAGTCAATCCCAATGTGCCTATTTCAAAGTTATTAACCATAGGTACATCTATTTTTAGAACCACATCCACATGTAGTATATATATAGGGATGTATTTAAAAAAAATTCAAAATTTTAAACCTACATAAACTTTAGGATTTCATCCTATATTGAATATTATCCATAAAGTAAATCATCGGATTACATCCCTTAATCAATGTTTTTAGAAATTTAGTTCCCATGGTTTCTACTAAATTCCTTTAATAACAACTATAAAAACCATGTCCCAGTATCTCAGAAACGATGGTTATTTTATTTCATTTTCAAAGTATATAAGGAATTGCATCCCAAAAAACCAAATTATTTAGTAGTCTTGGTAAACATGATACAAACATGAATTTCAAATATATATGAAAATATACATTAAAAAAAGTGTTTTCTTTGTGATTTACATTTATTCCCATAGAATATCCAAACATATCAATCAGAAAACACTTCCTAGTGTATTGGGGTAAATAGAAAATAAAAAATGTTTGAGTATATATTCTTAGTAAGGGTAAGTATATAATATTATATATCATGAATATATAATAATAATCAATATGGAAATGTAAATAACTGAAAAAATTCCATTTTAAAAATAAATTTAACATAATATATTCAGAATAAATGATGATCAAATAAATCCATATCAATAATGACATCAGTTTGAAACTTATCCATGGATGTTATCACTAAAACAATAACCACATGGTCAACAAATATTTAATATTATTATGAGGTAATTTATAAATTTGAATATCAAAAAAATAATTACAATACCTTTAAATAGATAGTTTGAATTAATGTGTAGAAAACTATCCAATTTGGCCAACTTATTTGAGTTATGAGAATCATCAATACATCAAGGGACTATCTATAACTGTTCCCCACACTTAACATTCCAGTTTCAATGCATTACTCATATTAATGGGGTGAAACATAATAAAAATAAACACTTTAATTTAAAATCTAACAAGTTACATTTTAATACATACCCTAATCAAATAAACATAATTATAAACCATCCAGAATAATATGGTGAATGGTAATAAAATTTCACATCATCAATAAAAATAATCATAAAATATCTAAAATAATTATAAGTATAATATCTATACAACATATCCATGGTGTGTTATTTTTTAAAATAAATGGTTGATGTTGTCTATGAATATAAATACCATAAAATTTTAATTAATAACATTATTGAGAAAAATAGTCATTACACTTTGAAAATAATATTTTTTAAAAAAGTTTCACCAAATTTTTTGAAGATAATATTATTTGAAAATAAAATATTAAACATATAAAATAATTTTAATGACATTAATTTTTCATGAGGATTTTAAATAATATTTATGTAGTATATGTTAAAACAAATGATTATTTTCACATTTTCAGTATAAGAAAAAATCCATTTTTTCAAAAAGATAATAAAATTCCATTATTTTTTTAAAAAATAATGATTGTTATAAATTTAATTAATAAATAATTTTAAAAAATAAAAACATTTTTTTAGAAAATAATTGAAAAAATGGATTTTGATGAAAAAATAATTTAGACCTAAGAGAGAAGTAAACTAAAAATTTTTTAAAAACATTTTCTAGATCATGTTAAGTACCAAATCGTACAAAAATGGTACTATTAATAGATAAAGTTCTTGAATAAAAATAGTATAAGAAAATATAATTATTTTAAAATATAAATATTAAATAATCTCCCCAAGATATACTTACCACACACATACTCCCAAATAATGATGAGATTTTGAAATAAACCCTTACCTCTTTGGTAACTTTTAAATTATAATCCCCATGAAAGAAATACCATCAAATGAAAATATTAATAACATGAAAATAAATAGATTCATGATATAAAATATCAAAAGGGTTAGTTTATACACCATAGAAAGGAATAAGTGGTGAATATAGTGTACATATCATAGTTGTAAAAGTTAGAAGAGAAACCTTTGCCTTATGTTCTACTTTTTTTGTATGTGTTTAAACAACATATATAATAAATATAGGTTTATTATAAATCTATTAATGAACATCAATCAAATATATCATAATATATATGTCTTAATTATAATATTTTTTACATGTTTATTAACAATTATTTTTTAAAATCACTATTTCAGATGATTATTTCATTGTTTTTTATGTTTGTTTTAGTTCGATATTTTTGTCCTTTTAATTTTATCATGATTAAATCAAATTAATAATTTTAAAAAGAATATAAATATTATATATATTAATTATATATGTATTTATTGTAATCTATAAATGTTGGAGAGAGAAAATGGATTGCACCATTCATGGAGAAGGTATGATGTACGTATGGATGAATAATGATTCCATTTTTTCTGAAGGATGAAAAAAGAAAATTAAATATAAATTGAACATTAAATAATAATTATGATATTATATATATAATTTATTTTTATAAAATTTATCTTTATTACTAACCATGTAATAATAAAAAAAAAAAAAAATTCATAACGCTACATGGAGACATTAGTCCTCACGTATGCCCGAGAGATATTATTCTTTTACAACAGATTAGAAGGTAATAAGTAAGATGTTATATTATATTGGAATAATTATTTTTAGATCATAAATATCAAATTTATTTTTTAAATTTATCCCTAATACTTCCATGTAATGTTTATGTGAAAAATTAATCACATCTCTTCATGAGGTGGTAGTCCGCTGTACACATGGGAAATACTATTGTATGCCCCAAAAAATATAATTTAAGAAGGTATAAGTGATATGAAAATTATGGAATTATAATAATTTCATAAATTTTATATATAAATTATAAATCCCTCATTATATCTGTCTTTGAATGTTGGTGAAGGAAAATGAATTACTTTGGTTTGTGAGATGGTAGTCTGCTGTACACATGATCGATAGTTTCGTTTCCCATTGGATGGAAGTGAAGATGGATCTGGGTAAAACCGTTATCATAATAAAATATAATTATATAAGATAAATGTTTTTTAATATAAGTTCATAGTTAAGGATGATTTTAAATATATGGAATAAGAAATAAAACGAATTCACATGTTTAATAATTTTACCTCTCCTCAAGAGATGATTTTTAGGTTTATACATAAATACTCATTAGGACATATTATTAATTAAAAAAATTATTCTAGGATTTGGGGATGGAATTATTGAAGTAATTTTGTAAGGTATTTTTTGAATGAATTTTTTTGGATGTTTGAATATGGGAGGAGAGTTGGTAACCTTTTATAAGCAAGGGGGAGGACACACATGATATTTTGAAAAGATAAAATAGTACCCACATTTTTATCTTGAAGAAAGCTTCAAAAATGGGTCATTATATAATATTAGAGGTGATAAAGTTTAAATATATATATTAAACGTGTTTTTCATAAATTTGAAATAATTTTTAACCTTATCTTCTTAGTTTAACCACCCCTCGATAAACCCTTTTTTACCTGAACTGTGAAAATTATTTTTTTATTTTTTAAACTATTCATTATAGTGAAAAATAAATTTTCACTTATTAGATAATATTTATTATTATTATTAAAAAAATTAAATCCAATTTTTTTAATTAAATTCATATAATTTAAATAATTCAATTGAAATATAAATCTATAGGTGTGTCAAAAAAATGTTTTTCAGAAGAAAAACATTCCAAAGTTTAATTTTTTTGTATCTTAGAATTCAATATAAAATCAATTAAAATTACATAAATTAACTAAATTGTTTTATATTGGAACTAAATTTACATGAATAAATTTTAAAATATCATATATCCTATTTTATTATTTAAATTAATATACATTTTTTCCACAAAATTCAGCATTTTTCACTATACATAAAAAATTAATATTTTTAGAAAAATCTGAACAAATAATTAATAGAAATATTTTAACTGTATATTCTAAAAATTATGTTTATTTTTTTAATTTATTTTCTAAAATTAGTAAAAATTAATTTTAAATTATGTGCACAGAGCGTATCTGAACCACCTTTTAGAAAAATATAGTTTTTCATAATACACTTCATTTTCTCTTAAATGGTTCTTATTTTATTTATAATTAATATATAACCATGAATTAATTTTATACATGTGAAAACCATATAATTTTCATAATTTAGTTATCCATATTCATACCTTTTAACTTAATGGCTAGGATATAATGATCATGTTTAAATAATAATATTTTAAAAAAGTATCATGTTTCATTTAAAACCAGCATTATATTAATCATAAACAATCAAAGAGAATTAATTTATTTTAAAATAAATATATAATAATATTTATATGTGCTACATTTTATTCTAAGCATTTTATTTAATGTTATATACACTATTAAACATGATGTTACTCTATTAAAATATCAGAGTGTTACAAAATAAATATAGAAAAATTAAATAAAAATATTTAATTTATAAAGATAACTTGAGTATAAGAAAATTACTTAGTTTATTGAGTGATAGATAATAATATTTCTTCATTGGAATCATAAATATAGATAATCTTGATAAATAATGAAAGTATATCATAAAACCGTAAACACCTTGGAAGGTTTGGAATCGTAAGACCCATGAAAGAAATAAACATATATGGATATGTATATAACATAATTTTATTGGGAATAAATATAATATAAATTCATGGTTAGTTTATACACCACACAAGAGAAACAAGTAATAAATATGATATTTTTTCCAAGAAAATAAATGTTTGATGACAATCTCATACATTAGGACTGAATTCCTTCACAAATGCTCAAATCTATAGGATAATAAATATATAGTTTTTATAAATATATTATATAACCCTAATAATATATATAATATCAAATATTATTTACTTATAACCTTTTACTACCTATTTGTTAACAATGTTTTTTAAAAGCATAATCTTGGGTGAATACTACTTCATCATTCATGTATGTTTTGGTTTGGTAGTTTTGGTCCTTATACTTTGATTGTGGTTCCATAATCCGTTAACTTTTAATATTTATATAAATAAAATATTTATTTTTTATAAACATATCTATATTCATATATTAATTTTAGGGATACAAAAAGAATTACACCATCCATTGAGATGGTTAGATGTAAGTATGCATGAATAATGTATTCATTTTTTAGTGGATCGAAAGAAAGAAGGATAAATATTAATTGACCTTAAAAGAATAATTTTTATATCTTATATATCATATTTATTCATTAAATATATATGTATTTCCATTCATGTAAAAGTAAAATGAAAAACGTATCACATCGCTTCGTGGAGAAGGTAGTCCACACATACACATAAGTAACATATCATTTTTCAACAGATTGTAAGGAAAGAATATATTTTTGATATTATAATTTCATATATATAATTATGTCATAGATATAAAATATATACTTTAAATTCACCATTATATCCATCTCTCAGAGTTGGTGATGGAAGAAAAATTACAACAGTTCATGAGGCTGTAGTATGTCGTACTCATGATCGAAAATATTGTGTCCCATTTAATAGAATACGAGAAGGATATAGGTTAATAAATTAAAAATAAAATAAAATATAATTATATTTATAATAATGGTGTTATTTTTATCATTATTTATAAATATTTTATGTTGGTGGAAAAAGAAATTAAATGAAAACCCTTGGTTAAAAATGAGACATCTTCTTTGGAAAACATTATGTTTGCACCAAAATCCGTACAATGAGGGTTTTATAATAAAAACGAGGGATCTATTATCTGTTAAGTAGTGTTAGTTATTTTTTTTTACATTTTCGATGAACCAAAATTCATTTTATGTGTGTCTAAAATAAGATAGGAGGTTCCCATTTATAAGTGAGAAGGAGTGACATTTTTGTAAATACCCAAAACTAATTAACAATGGGAAGTAAATCTCAATCCATATGATTAAAAAATTTATATATAAAGTCAAGGAGGGAATATATGGTTAGGAAAAATGTACACCACTTTAAAGAATATATGTTTTAAACATTTTATTCCATTTACCACTAAGCTTAAACACTTTTACTATTTTAGCTTTCACTTGGATAACTAGTTTTTTAACCTAATTATCTATCATTTAAGATTAAAAATAATATGATCCTTATTAGACCATCTAGAAATAACAATTATAAATATTAAATTCAATTTACCAAATAAAAAACTATAGTTTGTGGAAAATTAATTTTAACACAAGCGCATGCAGCACAGAAGACCCCTTTTAACTTAAATCATGAGAATTAATTTTCACTATTATTACTATTAATTTTGATGAAATGTTAATTTAAATATATTAAAGAATATTTATTGTTTTTATTTAAAACATGGAATCCATTTTACTAAATTTTATTTAGATGACTGGTATAATTTAATATAAAATTAAACCCACAAGCGCAAGGGAAAGAGGTTATCAGAAGAAATAATTTTCATGAGTACCAAAATTTTTTATTTAAAAAATAAAAAAAATAATAATAATTACCTAAATTTGTTTAATAATAATATAATTTATCAAATTTTACTTTTGAAATACTATTACACCAAAACATAACTTGTAAATTCTTAAAATAAATAAATAGTGTTTAATAAAAATCTATGTTTTTTTACTATTCATTAAAACATTAATATTTTCTAAAACTTCATAAAAACTAAATGTAAGTTATATTGAAATATTCATTTTAAAATTATTTTAAATTTTTAAATAAAATATATAAATGTTTCAGAAATTAATTTTAAATTAATTGAGAAAAAATGTGACGAAACCATATATTAGAAAGATATCATTTTTAATCATAAAACCTGATTTATTCTTTTCCCATTCATTAAAAAATAGTATATGAATGATAATTTTTTTAATATATAATATATAAATATCATTAAAATCATTCAACAATAGTGATTAAACTAATTTATTAAGATAAAACCACATTGCACGCAAAAAAAACAGTTTTCTAGAAAAACATTACTTTTACATAAAAATTATTTTAATTTTAATTTCAAATCAATTGATATCCAATTAATTTATTTTATAAATGTTTAAGATATATAATTTTCATAATTTAGTTAGTCTTATATATACCCACTAATTTGAAAACTAGGTTATAACTACCAATTAAATGACAATATTTTAATAGTATATCATGGTTTACTTAAACATGGTGGAGAATGTAACAAATACTATCAATGAAATTAATTTATTTTGAAAAAAATATTTCATAAATTCTAGGGGTGTGAAAATAAATTAAAATGGATTTCATTTTTATAATCACTTTGACCGAATTTTTTAATAAGGACAAATTTATTTTCAGCCATGAAATAAGCGACTAATGATAATATTAGTCATCATAGTGAAAGTTAAAATTATGTAAACATGTAAAATGAAGAGGTAATGTCTCAAAATATTCAAAAATATATTATTTAAATTAGTTTCTGAATGAATTATTGAACATATATTATATTTTATTCTCAAATTAGAAATTTTTTAGAAACTTCCCTAGAAAAATTTATATTTTTTTATAATAACAAAATAATATTTATAAAAATGGAACCCCACCTACATATAGATTGACCCCTTCATATACACACTTCTCATTCATTTCCGCATTATTTAATTCCATGGATATATTTTAAATTACATCCATGATTTCATTATTTTATTTTTAATTGTTGAATTGACTATATACTCATTACTCTATATGATTTCTATTAAAAGGGTTCTTAACAAGAAGTTCATTCCATTTATGTATTTGGGAAACATTGAAAATTCACGAACTTGTTTATTCAATACGAATATTTATTGATTACTACATCATTTTGGTTATGTATTGATTTATTAATTTCATCATATAATGACTAAATAGTACCTAATTATGTATGGGTTGTGTGTAAGATTATATAGATTCTAGATGAATTAGTAGGACTCATGAGACAAAATATCTAGGGTATTTGGTGACATGAATAACAATTTATATTTTATCCAGAAGGTCCGATCCAAGCAAGCTTGGACCACAAAATTTATTAATAAAATAAAAGTGCAGATACAGGAGAAAGGAAGAGAGAGAGAGATTACATGTCAAAACATTCATAGTCACCACCCCCATACCCGATCGTGTCATCAGCATCAGCTGATTCCCATAATTATTGAGTCTCTTATTGTTTAAGAAGCTTCTTATAAAACTTCCATTTGTCCAGTTGCTCCTTCGATAGCTTCTCAATCTCCTTCTTGGCAGATGCCCTAGTGGTCACAGTCCTCAGAACTGTAGAGTAGTCCTTCCTTGGTTTCCTTGAAACAGGGAAAGATCTGACACCCTCATTGTCAGAGCCTCTTTTCTTTTCTCCTCAGACAATATCACTATAGGATATCTTATTTGCATCCATATCTCTTCCCATGGTCTCAACATGAGAGGAACCCCCTTTGTAGAGGGTTAGGTCCCTAACTCCAGGAGTGGATTCCTCCGCCCTTCCTTTCCCAGACGCAGAGGAGGAGGGTTGTGCATTCTGATTTGGAGGATCAATCACCATCATAGCGGGGGCTGTACTCAGAGCCTTTTCAGAGAGAGGCTCCTGAGCTCCAATATGATCAGAAGATCGAGGCGGAGAATCATCAATTATCACCTCTTTCCCATTCCTAGAAAGCGGCAGCTCACGAGTGTTAGATTCCAAAAGAGGGTCACTGTCCCGGGTGTCAGGCTCCAATATGATCATGGAATGAATCCTTGAATGTATGTTTATTATGTTTTAAATTATGAATTCCATCACTATAAAATTAGTTATTATTGTTAATGTGATTATTTACATTGTTATGTTACTCATGGATATATTATATGATCAAGTTATCAGTTATATGTCATTTTTATTATTATTTATTATTTTTTTCATATTATTCGAACATTGTTTATTACATGATATATTCTGTTCTATGCTTCCCCTTATTGAAAATTTGAGAAAACCCTTATTATGTTTTCATTTCCATAGGTTATTAAGAAGAGTATTAAGAATGAATGTATTTATAGTTATTATTTGTAAAGAATTATATAATAAATTTTGATTAATTAATATTATATTAAGAGACTTTAGTTTCATAGAAAACAATTCTAATTTCATGGGAATTATATTATCTTTATTTACAAATGTTTGTTCCTAATTATATAAAATTCCAATTGTAAAATATATTGAGTATGTAAGTGATCTAATATTGGTTAATGATATTTTAATTATGGATGTTTATGTTTTGGTTTCTTTAGTTGGTATCAAAACTAGTACTTAATGAATATTTCACTAGCATCAGATCTAGATTTGTAGGTCTGAAACATCACAGTTGGTTTTAAAGCGTTGTTTTGATAACATTAGTGGTCGTGAAGTTATTATATGAGGAAAAATTAAGAGTTTTATGTACCATCATGGGTAAATATGTTTATTTTTTATTATATGTTTAAAGGCGTATACACCCCTTTTGATGTCTTGATTGATTTTATTTTAAAGATATTAATGATATTTCAGAGATTTTTATTATTTTTTAGGAAGATTAAATGATTTAATTAAAGTTATACCTTAGGGTTGGTTTGTAATTTCATATCAACAAAATTAAGGTTATTTTTGGAAAATATTAATCTCTTTTTGGGAGTATATATAATTAAGGTATATATTGATAAGCATATGATTAATGTTGCTAGGGGATAAAAGTTATGTTGAATACTAGGAACATTGATCTCTATGATTTTTAGGTTTAGTATAAAGTATGAAAAATCTTATGTTAATTATTAAATTGAATTAGGAGTAGAATACATTTGTGGAAACCCAAGAGAGAAATCTAAATGTAGGAAACTAGGAATTTATTTTGGTAAAATAATGAGTTTTTGGTTTCCAAGAAATGACATCCCTTCCTAGATACAAAAAAATGGATTAATGATCTCAATCAAATTCACATAGGCGTAATAATCCTAAAATGGGCTGTCTGAGTATTAACTCGATCTTCACTTCATTCACAATAAAAGTTCCTAAGTGAAAATCGGGTTTGATACTCGTAAATGATATCATTTTAAAGATTTATATGATCATTATAAAAAATGAAACATTTTAATACATATATCATTAGTTATGACTGAAATAAGAAAAAACTCATCTATTTTCATTAGTGAGAGAAATTAAAATTGAGAGGACACAATTTATTTTTGGGGGTAGAATGTAACACCCCAATATATTTTCTTAAATATTTATTTTAAATAAATACTATGTTGAATAACTATTACCATACATATAAATGAACTAAAATGAACCATAATATATCTTAAAATAAAGGATATTCATTAACCCATTATGAGAATAAAATGAGAAATATCATTAATAAAATTATAGGAAAAGTAAAACCTAATGTAAATAAAATTATTTTCAAAATGATTTATTTTACATATTATTATTATTGTTTTTAATAATAATTTTACGTGTTATAATACCAATTAATTGAATAAAATTAATGTTTAACTGTCAAATTAATAATCATATGTTATTAAAATCATATTTTTTTAAATACTATTTTTTATTGAATTGTATTTATAAATAAATATATTATAAATATTTATCTTAATAAAATAAGTTGAAGAATTTTTAATAAATCAATTAAAGAAATGTATTGATTATATATATATAATTAACACCCATTAAATGTTTTCTACTTTGAAATAAATATTAATAAATTCACATTATGTTTAAAATAAAATGATTTCTCTAAATATTTTTACACTATGCATTGATATATTAAAATTAAACAATATCACCTTTTGAAATTGAATCAAGTAAAATGTAGTTTATATTTTGAATTATAATTTATAAATTAATTAGTAATAACAATTTCATTTTTTTTATAAAAATAAGTTACCAAGGTAAACATTAGTCACAACGATAAAGGTTTAAATAAGGTAAAAATGTAAAATATAGATGTAAAGTATAAAAATATAATAAAACATCACATATAAATGAATTTATGAGGGATTTATAGAGACTAGATTATCTTTTCATCTATAATACACTATTTTCAGCTTATTTACATTTAGAATTCTTCTCCATTTATATTAAAATTTTAATATTTGCAAAATTTCACCCTCACACCTACTAAAGGCCCCTTTACCACCTCATTTATCCTCAATCCTAAAGCTTATTATATTAATTTTTTTAGTGTAAAGAAATCCCCAACCCACTATTTGACTTTATAAAAGTTTTATTCTAAATAAAATACCAATATATAAAAGATTATGAAGTGGTCTAAAATAGGATAACAAAGGAAGATATAACAATTTTAACTGATTTCTCTCAAGTTTCTTCTATATCTCTATAACATTTATGATAAAAAACTAATATAATGATATAATAATCATTAATATATTAAAATATAAATATTTTTATTTAATAACCATCATCTACCTTCCTCCCATCCATTAGAAAAGGGAAAGGTCTCTGGTTTTATAGTTGGACTACCACCTCCATGATCAATGCATTTCATTTATTATAACCATTATAAATGTATGGTTTTAAAAGAAAATTTAATGAATAAATAAAATTTATGACCTGATAAAAATTCTATAAATAAAAAAACTATATTTAAATATTAACCATAAATGACCAATTTAATCTTAATTTCTTAAAATTAGAGTACCAATACACTTTTACTAATTTAAACTATTTTGAAAAACCGATTGATATAATAAATTTTTTTCGGCTATAATGACAAAAAACATAAATTTATAATATTCTGAAGAAATATTGTTACCATAATAAATGCATCAAAGCAGCTTTAGAGATTTTGACTAAACAACCCCAAGTGATAATTGAGAAAAAAAACTATACAAAAAATGAATTAAATATGATAATAAATAGACCATAAAAATGTAATATACATGAAATAGTTTTTGAATAAAATTTCTAGTAACGTTAATTTTGTTTTTTATGTGGTTATACACATGGACTATGTGATTCAGGAAATAAAATAGGGGTTTTTTCTCTCAAATTCAATTCCTTGAGACATTTTACTTATTATAAAGTAATTAAATTTTATGTGGTTAGAATAATTACAGATTCACTTATTGTATCTTAAATTAATATTTATTCTTGTGAGTTTCACCTTCATATAAGCTCTCATTATTCTTTGTCCTTCAATTCATTAGCTCTATTGCAAGGTTTGTCTTTTTCTAAATTTACTTTAATTAATTTATAAACTTTATTATTAAATATCATCCTTTTTATTTTGGTTCATTATACCGTATATATGTATTACATTGTATTCATTCATTCTATTTTCAGGTATATAAGTATTCTTGAAATTTTACCTCACTTTGGACCACAATTCATCCAAACAGTTTATTTCCTGTGGAATTATCCATATATACTCTTAAAGGTTAGGAATATTTTTAATCCATGTCCATATTCTTAATTATTTTTTTAGAAATTATCATTTATATACTTAAAATATTATATATGTAAATTTTATACCATCATTGAATTTTTTTTACAAATGTTTTAAAAGAAATATTTGTAACATTTTCTGCATGAATCATTTTTGAATTCAATTAGAAAACTGTGAAAAGAATCACATTATTAAAACATACAACATAATTTTTTTTCCTATATTTGATATTCAGTATTTATTATGAATATTAATTTCAATGTTTCCTTATTTCCATGTTTTTTAAAAGGAAATCTTATTCCCATTATTCAATGAATTTTATATTTTGAAAATAAATATTATTACCTTAGAATAATAAATAATGTGACTTCATTACAATTTTGTATATTTTTATCTTCCACTCCATATCAACTATTTTTTACTTCATTTCATTTCATGTTTTCAATATGAAAAATTATTTAAAAATTACTAATTTCAATTTAACATTTCACTACTTCAAGTGTATTTTTGAATTTGATTTATATGTTTAATTTTAAAAACATATTACACAAACATTACATTTTTTTATAATTCCATTCCCATTTTAATATAAAAATATAAAATATACACCTTAATTAAAGTTATGATTCGTGTATTACTATCTAAATGATCTAATTAATTAATTGTTCATACCTCACTTTTTTAAGGGTTATGTTCTTTATCACTCTTCATCTATCTCATGATATTACTTACTCCTTCATGTCCATATTCTTTAATTTCATGTATATATTCTATATCAATTCTAATATATATATATATTTTGTATTCTAATATTGACATTAATTCATACCCATCACTCTATAAAATTTAATTTTGGAGGATTCTTAAAAAAAATGTTAATCTATTTCTAGACTAGGGAAATATTAACAACCCATATAATTATTATTTAAATATAGATGTTTATTGATTACTAATGATTTTTTGTTATATATTATATTCATTGTTAATTTAATTATATGATGAAGGATGGGTCTTGGAATTATATAGCCCCTTTATACATCAATAGGTCTAATGAGACAACATGAATTGGTTATTTTTTGTAATCCTTACGTATTTATGTTTTATGTCTTTGAGTGAACCCTTCAGAATAAGTTTAGGAAGTCTGATATTATGAATTACATAAGTATAAGATCAATTAATATGTTCCATGTGATCATTTACAATTTTATGTTATCCATGGATATATTACAATCTCATGTAATTATTTATATGGAGTTTCTTGATTATTATTTATTTATACAATATTATTCATGCTTCATTTTTTCCGTGATAAATTCTACTATATGCTACTGCTTAATAATAATTTGATATCAACCTTATTATTTTTTGTTTCCGCATATTATGATGTATTTTATCATATATGAAATGATTAAATGTGTGTCGTGTGTGGAGAATTGTGTGAGGGATATTGAAAAATTATTATTAAATAATGCGACTTCTATTTAGTTGGAAAAATGCCCATTTTTGGGAAATATGTGGGTGTTTTTTAGCTACTTTTTCCCTAATTCAATTTTAATCTAAAAAAAGTATTGGTTTCAAAAGAGACTCAATATTTATTACTGATATTGTAATTATAGAAGGTTAAGTTTTTATCACTTTAGTCTGTATCAAAAACACTACATAAAGGATATGTTATTAAAAATAGATCCATGCGTTCGGGTTTAGGGAGGCACAAAATTAATCACATTTTTTGATTATAATATCATTTTATATAGAATGTAACATATGTTATAATTCTTATATTTTGATGTTTTTTGAACTAAATATTATGTTTTTGGTTTTATATCCCAAGTTTTGTTTGTTGTATCATATGTTTTAACATTTATTATTTATGTTTTTTGATCTATATATAATGTTTTATGCAAAATTTATATGATTATATTCCATATGTTATGTTATTATAATATTATCACGCTTGAGTTCCATTTTCTATAGTTAAGAACTCTTTTGTTGTTCATAAGGGGCGAGTAATATTAGTTATGTTTTTTATAAATAATATATATCATTTATAAACTATTATGTGAATATATTATTAGGAATATATTATTTGGGTATTCTATTATGTAAAAATATAATAAATAAAATTCATTGTAGATGTTTTATGAACCTAATCTATTATCCCATTAAATGATTTTGTTGTTAGGTTATAATAATTCATATATGATATTATATTTATGAATTGTTTTTTTTGTGATTCTTTTTTATGATTTAATGAATTATCCTTTATCACAGAAGCATGATTTATCTCAAAAAAACAAGGATATTGTTGATATTTGTCCCTTAATTTATTATTTGATGATAAAAATTAAGATTCTTATTTATACAACTAGTTTAATTAATGTGAACTATTTTTTATGTATTAGAAGAAATAACCATGAGGTTCATCATAACTCTCATTATATAAAGATGTGATTTTGACTATTTCTAGGTGACTATCAAATAAAAGTAATTAGATCTATTTTTATAAATATTTTTATAATTAAATACGTTTCTATGTATATATTTTAGTTATTAAGTGACTAAAACTATCAAATGTAGTCAAGATTTCGAAATATAAGAAGTGATCATGAAAAACATACCTTGTAGTAAAAAGCAGTTTTGATATTGTCGAAATTTGTAATCATGAATAGAAGTAACAATGATTTAATACAAAAGGATAATATAAGAGGATAAAATTTTATAAAGTAGGTAACCAATCATGTAATTGTTCGACATTACCATGAATAACATTGGAGTTTTCCATAATAACACCAAAGTACTCATGAAGACTAATGAACCAAAATCTGATTAATATTTAAAAAGGTTAAACATTTAATACATCTAATAGTCATTGAATAAAAATAATAATTTCATTTGATTATCTTATATTGTCTGATAGAGTAATAATATCGTTCCACTTAATTTTTTAGTTTTAATATAAGTATTGTGACATCCTGGCCTGAGAGCCACTATCTGGTTCCCTGATACAGTTTTCCACATGGCCTTAAGTGCACCTAACTATATTTCAGAGGCTACTATCTAGTAGTGAGGGTCGAATGGTGATACAATTTGGAGAATATACCCTCTATATAAGTACTGAATACATCTAAATAAGTGGTGGACAAATATATGGTAAGTTAAATATTGAAATTACACCAGTAATAATGATATATAACTAGGAAAATGCCAAATATTACACCCTTTTATTAATATAAAAAGAAAAATATGTGTAGTTAATAAATAGTAGAAAATAAAGACAATAGTAGAAGTCTAATAAAATAATAAATAAATAAAATATCTAACCCTAGTGGGTAACTAGAGTACATTCTCAGTCTCGATCTCCCTTTTCAAGTCCTATTCCATTGAAAATAAATGATAAAAAAATCGAAGCCATGACTTAAACTGCAGTTAGGAGATCTGTTTGGGTTCCAAAAGGTGTCCTGAACAGGATGTGAGTAAAACTCTGATGGCCACCACCAATGGTTTCTAATTTATATCCATTTAATTATTATAAAATGATACATTTTTTAGGTAATATAATAACCATTGTAATGTATAAAATACAACACATGTTGGATTGAGTTCTCTAAGGAACACCCAAAAGACCATATCTACTTCATCCTAAACTGGTATAACATTAGAAATTCAATTATATATATACACATATATAAATATATATGTATATAAAAATATATATTAATCATTTAGTAAATAATTATTAATACCAAAGTGTCTATATTAAGATAACATTAGAGTCTCACACTTTAAACAAGGGACCTCATGCCCAACAATCAGAAATGAATTATAAGGGAAGTCATGAATAATAATTTAGATGAATGGTAAAGGATATCATGAATTTTTTTGATATGAATAATACATGAAATCTTGACTAGTACTCCGATTAATAATTAGGTACATCATGCCTAATAGTTCAGTTGAATGATATGGGATGTCATACCCAATAATCTCAAATGAATAATGTGGGATGTCATGCCCAACAATTCAGATGAATAATGAGGGATATCATTTCCAAAAGTTAATATCAATGATAAGGGATTTCATACACAATAGTTTCAATATGTAATATGAATATCCATATCCATCATCAATAACAATATCTTATTAATTTAAATTTAAGTACCTTAAAGGTGTAGTGACATGTCCATTCAATTTACTTACTATTGAACTCTGTTAAACCATTAATTTAATTTAATTAGTTACATTTCATTTAATATGTGAAAATAGATCAAGATCATCCAAAATATCAGGAGTCACAAACATACTTCATAACTTAACTTGGTCCAAGAAGGGATAATTTATAAATTATAAATTATCAGGATTCATTAAGTTAAACTATTCCCAATCCATTTCAAATAATAGTAATAATAAATTCATAACAATTTTAGAAAAGGGGGTCAATTGATTGTATTGAAGCATTTAATTTAATTTAATTTAAATATATCATATACGTGGGACAACTCAACATACATAAATAGTTTTTTTAAATGCATACCAAGTTATAGGCATCTTGGCATAGTAGAAACACACACCATTGAGGGTGGTTTATGTAATTGAATTAAACCTCAATTGAAATAATTGTGTATTATGGGGAAAAAATCAAGGTATTAATAATTCAATTAAATATAATTTAACATTTAGATGGTGAAACATGGAATGGCCAGTGCACAACAAAACACCACATTTTATAAAAAACACTACTTTAAGGGAAAGGAATATAGACCATGAAAATGAAGATTAAGATGATTCATTTATCTATTATTAGCCTTTTTTTGATCTCAAATGAGTGAAATAATAAGAATAAGAAAATTTACTAAAAATAAGGAATATGAGAAATCAATAATATAACATCCAATAGAGTGAAAGAAAATGAGAAAGTAGGATATATGAATAAATGACTAAATGATAAAAATCTACTTCAACTGGAAGTTCTCAATTCCACATCAAAACCATGGAGATCTCTCAAATACTAGAGGATATCTAGGGACGATTGTGAATGTAAGGGATGAAATGTGGTTTGACGAAAATAGAAGGGATAAGAATAGTTGAAGGCTTGAGGTGAAATTCAAAATTATTGAACATTTTAAAAGGTCTCATGGTTTGGTCACACTATTTAGAAAACCATGCGCGAAAAATGAAAATCTACTATCTGAGAGGGGACACCCTTTGAATAGTTATAACCCAATTAGAAAATCCATTCACAACTTCTGTGGTTCACCTCAAAAATTAATTATTGAAAAATCTCATGGTCATGTTACCTTAGGTACATGATTTTAAAAATCATGTGACATGATCAAAATCCTAAGTGGTTTCCATGTATCTATTAAAAAATTTAGAAAAACCGTGAACGTTATCAAAACAGGAAACATTGGTGAGAATCATTTTTAGTGCTAACCATTTTCCAACTATGAACCAATGTCTGCCTATCTTAGAAATGATTTTTGGAAGCATGATGCTTCTAAATTTCATCCTAAATTCCTAGACACATTTTAGAAATTGATTCTTGTCCAGAATAAAAATATTAAAGAGTTCCAACTCTTTTAATCCTAATTCAATGCTCCATATTTAAACCATATGCCAAATGAATGTTCTAATTTCTTTAGAAATATCCAATAGTCTAAAACATGGTATGTTACAACCTATGCACCTCATAACTTCTCATCCCTAATAAGCTTTATGGGACAATGAAAACCCCGCCCAATATACTTGGGTTCGAAATTCTCTCCCAAATGGCCATGTTCTGTTTCAAAATTCCCAACATGCCTCATGGAGTCTCTAGAAATACATAGCTAAAAGCACCCAAAAATCGATCCAACGCTTGTACCTAAAGATGAAATATAGAGACAGTGCTTACTCAGTCCTATCTATTCCCTAGACATGATCACATTTTTTTCTCCTTCATCAATAGTCCTATGGCGATCCCCACCATATGTTATATCTTCCTATAGATAATTCTCGAAAATATTACATCCTCCTATATAATTTCATATTAAGAAGTTCATTAGTCTCATAGATACACTAGTAGAATCTTTACTAGATTTTATACAACGAAACTACCTTATGTACATGATATATTCAAAATGGTAAAATTCTAATAAAATAAGTTCATACAAGTCACAGAAAATTTTCCTTGAAAATATAATTCCAACATTATGAATGAACCCATCTAATCTATATGGTGTCCTTGATATGATTCTTCACTGACCAAATTAAAATAATAGAAGAAACTCAATTAAAAATGCTTCCACCCAACTATTTCTTAAATCATTAACATCAACAGCTAATGCACCACCAAAACCAGATCCAAAAACCTTTTTCCCAAGGCACCATGGTATTTCATCAAGAATTCTTAGAAAATCACTTCACTTAATTTCAATGACTTATCCTTGAAAAACCATCTATTGTTCATCCCTATCACAATGTTATAGTGTAATACTTAGGATAAACTTGTTCTAATCCCATAAATCATCATCAAATACTCTGGTCCTGATTCCAACACTCAAACCTCCCCAAGTTCATATTCAAACATTTACATGATATTTATTAAGAAATAATTATGTACATTACATTATTTATCAAATGGTACAAGATATCCAAATAAATTTATGAAAACTAATCAAAAAGTCCCATGACCCCTCTCAAATGAGGGTCACTCTCTAGCGACTGACATTCTTATCCCCGTCTTATGAGAATCCATATCCTTGCACCAATGAAATGATTTTCTAACTACCATTTAACATTTACTAATAATAATTACTGGAATAGAGATAACATTCTCACCCCTAGTGATAGCATATATATCATCCACCAACCATTTATATTTTTTTAGAATTTTTCCCTAGGTGTTCACTGATCCCAAAATAAAATAAGGGTCCCCACCATTAAATGGCCAATGGTTCAATAAGAAATATCTAGTTTATCTTAAAACTACTCCTTAATCACAACATCTAATGATTATCTTCATCAAATAGAAAAAAATCTAGCTATATTACACTCAAGTTTTCAGAGAACATTGGGTACGACCGAGTTGGTTCGAACACGAAATCAACCGGGCCCTCAGAGCGGAAAAGCTGATAACTTTCAGACCGGACGTCCGGTTGACGAACCCTCAGTGGTGTTGGTGATGATGACGAGAAATGGTCCCTATGAGCATACCCTATGGGAGTTAGGGGTACAGTTGATATACGACCGGGTTGTTTCGCACACGAAACCAACCGGGCCCCTGGGAAGAAAAGGCTAATAACTCATAGGCCGGGCACCCGATTGTCGCGTCGTCTGTTGTGTTGAGACCCCTATGACAAGGCGGTACTTTGAGATACATCTTCGTGGGACGTTGTGATACTTTGATTATCGACCAGTAGCTCGTGGAGCGGTCCCTCCCGGAGATGAGCATATGGAGTACGGAGACCGTGTAGCCGACTGAGACCTGACGACTGCTTGACCGACTCGACTTTGAGTGAGTCGACTAGCCCAGGGGACAGAGCAATACTTTGTCTGGGTGTAGACCCATGGCAGACGGAGCACTACTTTTTTTGGGTGTAGACCCGCGGTAATCATCCGGAGAGTACCACTGTAGGCTATTAGGGGGTGTGCACTACTGTGTTTGGGTGGCATACCCTGGCGGGACGCACTACTATGTTTGGATGGATGACCCGCAGTACTCGACAGGAGGAGTACCTCAGTAGTCTTAGGTTAGTGAGCAGTACCTTGGAGTCGTGACAGGATCACTGTACACTCTAGAGATGGGGTTCTTCAGCATTTAGGGTTTCGATAATGAAAATCCTGGTTTGAGCTGAATCTATGACCTTTGTGTTTACCTCATGATTGAGATGGGACACTTGATAACTTAAGTATATGTATGGGCATATACCTAGGTAGTGGTTATCTGTTGATTTCATAACCTTTGTGTTTCCTCATGATTGAGATGGGTTACTTGATAACTTAGGTATAAGTATGGGCTTATACCTATGTAAGGGTTATCTTTTGAGATCCTAATTTTTGGTTATCCTTGTTGGATTTAGTGAGACCTTGAGGGTCTCGGGGTCCCTACTGAGTATCGTATACTCACCCCTACACGGGCTATGCCCGCACCTCGTGGTGTTGGTTGCAGACGTTAGGTAGCGCTGACAGAGGCCGAGTGTTCGAGGACTGGACGATACCCGGAGGTGGACCTCTCGACGAGTCAGTATCCGGAATTGGACTTCACGACGAGACGAAACTCGGAGGATGTTGACGGGAGAGATCATTGTGGAGGCTATCTGTACCTACCATTCAGGTAGGATCCGTGGTTGACGACCTAGGAGCTGCTTCCGTTCTTCCATATGTTTGTCTTTTTCTGTTGTACTTTCGTTCAGTTGTAGCTGTACTTTCAGTTGGGTTTGTATTCTGGCCCACTTACTTTTCAGCACTTTCTTTTGTTCTTAGTTTATTACTTCCGCTTGTACTCTGTAAAGTTTTGTTTACTTTTATAAAGTCAATGCCTTCCCAGTTATCAGGTTTTACACCTTTGGTGCTAGTTGCCATCCCCTGGCATATGGAAGGCAGGCTTGGGTAGTCACGGCACGGGTCCCGAGGACGGGTCGTGACAAGAACATACCCCCTTATCTTGAAATATTAGTATAATAGTAAAATACCATGAACCCATAAATTATGATTTGAAATAATAAATGATGGTGAAATAATTATCAACTATAATAATGAACCGTAATGAACATCAGTCCCATCCTAGAAAACTCGATCTTTCCCATATTCACGGGTTAGCTAAAATGAGATATAAGCTATTTTAGAAGTTCTATAAAATTACTATTATCATTTCTACCATCCAAAAATAATATGAAAAAGGAAAAATACCTTTAATTCTGATTTGTGAGGTATTGACTTGGGATTTTCTAATTTGGTTCCTCGATTCTGTTCAGCACATGGCCTCAAGTGAACCTCTTCGAATTCTAGATGTTACTAATTAGAAGAGAGAGTCTAATTGTGGTATAGTTTAGAGACTATACCCTCTAGAACAATACTAAATACAATATATATATGGATTGATAGTGTTAAGAGTATATTAATAATTAATTAGTAGTGGAAATCATAATAAATACCCATAAAAATTCCAAATAATCCACCCATGTATGAAATTGTTCAGTAAAATACGAGCAGTCAATCAACAACACATAATACAGACAATAGGACTGAACGAAAAAAATAATAAATAAATGAAATTCCAAAATTTTGTTGGATGAATGAGTACATTATAGATCTCTAGATCCCATTTCATGTTCTTGTCCATAGTAATGAGATAATAAAGAATCCCAAGACATGAACTAACCTATATTTAAGTGATTTTTCTAGGTACCAAATGACGTCCGTAATAGCACGTGGGTAAAAATCTGTCTACCACCAAAACTATTACCAAATGCATATTTAGTCAATTATTATAAAATGATTCATTATATATGTATCATAATATATAGTGTAATTCATAAAATATAACACACATTTACTCAATTTTTCCATCCAACACCCAAGAGACCACACATTCTTTGAAAAAAGCCAGTACTTCTCAAAAAATTACAATATATATATATATATATTCATATAGATGTGTTTCTATATATATATTCACAAAAAATAACCCATGTCTTAAAACCTAGGAATCTATATCCAGATTACATCCAAGTCTCACACATTAAATAAGGGAATTTATTCCCAATGATATCATATTAATGATAATTTACCTCATTCCCAATGTATGAAATGAATGGGAAGGGATTACATGCCAAACATTATCATATGAAATATAAGGGATTTCATTCCAAGCAGTCTTTTATGAATAACAAGGTAAGTTATTCCCAATTGTTTAAATGAATAATGAGGGAATTTATACCCAAAATATTCTATTGAATATTGAGGGACATCATGTACAATATTTCAGATAAATAATGAGTGAAATTATGTCTAATAGTTCCAATTAATGACAAGGGATATCAATTACCACATTTTTTGTAAGTAGTAAGGAGTGACATGGCCAACACCATTTAAATTCTCTAAATGAATAAATTTTATGTTCCTTAAAGTCCAAATGATATGGCCATGCCATCCAATTCCAATTTAATTTAGTTAAAAATATCATTTAATTAACAAATTACTTTTCATTTAACATATTACATGGGATCATGAGTGTCCATAATCTCAGGATTCATAAAAATACTTCACAATTTAACTTTCTCCAAGTAGGAATCCATTACAAAATTCCAATATTCGTGATACATTAGGTTAAATAGATTCGAATTAATGTCAATTAACAAGAATTACCAATTATTAATGACTTGATTAAAGGGATTCAATTGATGGTATTCAATCATTTAATTTAATTTACTTAAAATATATCATGTGAGGTCTAACTCAACATGCCTCAAGATATTTTTTAAATGTATAATAAGGTATAGGTGTCTTGATTTATGAGAAAAAAATGAATTGGTTTGTTTTGTGTCATTGTAGACAACCCCATCAGATAAAATTGGGTTTTAAGGACAAACCATTCTAGATAACCACAATTAATTAAAGAAAATTTGACATTTTGAAGGTGACACATGTAAATTCAATCACGTCACACAATTATAGATTTAGTAAAAAATAAAATATATGGTAATTTCATACAGGACAGCTATCACATGATTATGATTCTTAACTCATCCATTATTTTTCCATTGATTCAATCCCAAAAGAGAAAAATATTAAGAATAGACAAACAACCTAGAAATAGGCCATATGAACTTGGATTGAAATAATATCCAATATAGAGAAATAAAAAATTAAACTAATAAATAGGTATTGTAGAATAATTCATAGTGGTCTGTTTCAACAGAATATACATGAATCTAAGTCCAAATGATGGATATATCACCAAACATAGAGTAGATCTATGTGGGGAGATGAACAGAGGGGCTGCAATGAGGGTTGTGGAAAAGAAAAGGGAGAATAAAGGTTAAATGATAGAGGGTAAATTCAGTAATTTACCAATTTTAATGGGTCACACTATTTGAATTCACAGTTTGAAAAACCATTTTCCTAAATTGCACAACCAATATCCTAGAAGGGATACCCATCATATGGCTAGAGAATGCCCTGAAAAACCTTTTGCAGCATATGTATTCCACCTTTGTAATTAACTATAGACATCTCAGATAGTCATGAAATCACAAGGGAAATGTTTTAAAACCCATCTGATATACTCCAAGGAACGCATGATTATCTCAGACCTCCTACACATTTTAGAAAAACATGGTTCTTAATCAAAATAGGCTGCACAAGAGAGCCACAAAATTTTCACTAATTCATAGCCTATGGATATCGCTAATGAAAATGATTTTTCAAAGCCTAGTGTTTCCAAGACTCATCCAAACTTCTAGGACACCTTCAGGGTCGTAAAACTCATTCATATACAACATATTAAAGAGTAAAAACTCTCAAAATCCCTATTCAATGTTATGTTCAAGATGTATCCCGTCCACAAAATGAATGTTTTAATTCCTTTTGAAACTTGAAACCATCCAAAACATGAGATGTTATAGTGGTGATTAAGGATTAATGAATATTTCATCCAAGGATAATATATAAATATGATATGGGATATTGTATGTAGTGGTATTTGATTGAACTAAATAAATATTATAGTTTTAAAATTATGTTGAGTTTTCAATACACTATGTATTCTATAAAAAAGATAAAATTGGTATTTGAACCAAAAGAGAGTGATCATTATTAATTTATACACTTTAATAAATTATTAGAAGAGATATTACATTAAATTACTACACCTACAAAATAATAACAATGATGTACCAAACACTCATATTCTAACTCTATTTTCTTAGGATTTTATTACTATTTACTGTTAATTATTTTAACTGTATTTATTATTTATTACATCTTTACCATAATAATATAGATGTAAAAAAAATTTATATTCTAACCTTATTTCTATTATTATTTCGTTACCAATGTGTATGAGTTGTTTATATTTTATAAATTATTTACAACTCACCTGCAGTTTAATGAAGGGGTTCTAAAACCATCTATCATATTTTTATATATTTTTAATTATTTTCCCATGAATAATTATTGAAGATATTTTAATTCAAACTAAGTATTTAATCTATCATGTATTCCTTGTTTAGTATATAAAATCACCACTTAGGTGTGATCCATACAATTTTAAATTTGATTTTCTTATTAATGCTTTTACTTCCAAGTGGATAAGACAAATAAGTATCTTATATATGGACCACTTATTTAGTTTGGGTTTATTATTAGGATTATATTTTATATTACATATATTTAAATTATGTTATTAACAAAAAATGACACCATTTAAATTTTAAATAACAAAACTTTGATAACAATTATTATTTATGTAATTTTTTGGGGTTTAAAAATATATTTATTCACTGATATCTAATAATTTAACGTATTATTTTACTTTTTAGTGTGACTATTTTTTTTCAAAAGTGAATTTATATTCAAATATATTTATCAAAATATTTATTAGGGATTTAATTATATATTTTATAAATTATAAAACATTTCTATTAAATGTTTTTACTAGTAAATATGATTTTAATTGAATGTATTTCAATGGTTATTAATTTATTTTATTCAATAATGAAATTGGTTAATCATAATTCAGCCATATATTGAGATAAATTTTGGAAAACACATTTCATATATAAGGTATTAATTAAGGGGGTGTTAAAGATAGGCTTCATGGATCCAATAATATGAGTCATAGTTCTAAATTCGAATAACCCCATATGAGTAAATAATATGAGGAAGTACACATGACATACCCATCATCCCAATATTATGAGAATCGAGAGTACCAAATAGGATAACGAATTTAACTAAAAATGAATCCAATAATGTAACAAAGGAGAACTGATATAAGATATAGTGTACCATTTTTATATTTATGTCACCCCAATATAATCTTAACAAACATTTTTCTAAAAGAAATTGAGTCTATCTAGTAATCGGTAGTGCACCACACACTATGGAAAAGTGTAACCTTTAAAGGTATCCTCAATATAAACATGGATGGTAACTCTCATAATAATGTATATTCTAAACCTATGTAATAAACTAATTCATTTTATAATTATTGTTGTGGGAATTAGTGGATACATTGTGTATGTAATTGTCCAATCAAGTAAGTAAAATTAGTAAATAATGATTAACAAAGATATTCATAACTAATTAATGTTAAAAAGTAAAAAACAGATTAAGAAAAGTGTATCATAACTTAATTCCCCCTCTTATAATTCATTTTTTATAATACCTTTTCGACAAAATACACCGATAAAAAATTTACTAAACCTACCAATACACAATAAATAATAATATATTTTTATAATGACTAATATATTACCAAAAACAAGGATAGAGTTTAAAAAATCAAAAAATAGAACCCCAAGGAATGATATATTTGTTTGAAATAATAAAATATATAATCTTCAAGTACTACCATCTTGAAAATACATATCATTCTCAATGTCTAAAGATCGAAGTATCAATTACTAATATTTCAATGAAAAATAATTTAGAACATATCTATAGTTAGATAAAGTTCATGATGTATTTATATATAATTAGGATCAACAATACAATTTGAAATGCAATATACAAAGGTAAATTGACTATATTATTTCAAGCTCATCATCACCCAAAATGAGATAATGAATGATTATTTAAAAGTTTTAGTGTGTGTTTAATTGTTAATTTTAAATTTTTCTAATCACATTTTAATAGACTATATAGATATATCTCCATAATATATCTTTTATGGATACCTATATAAATATCATTGTGATTTCATTTGTATAAAAAACTTTGTATACATGAATGAAATTTATTCGTAATATTATTTTCTCTCTCTTAATCATTATCATATAACATAATTTTTCTTTATTAGTGTTTTAAAATTCCAAACCTGAGTTAAAATTTGTTTAAATCTTGACTATTTATCAATAATTCTCTAGGATACATGATATTTGTTTATAAATGAGGGGCTAACTGCACCTTTATTATTCATAGAAATGGTAAATCATGGTATTGGGGATAATAACCAATTCACCATTCTAGTGATATGAATGATTTAAGTCATTGGGATAAAAATTTAATTGTATTCATTAAATATTTCACTATAGTGATCTTTGGTTTTTGGATCTAATAGAAATTATTAGGGATTACATCATTCATACACCACTATAAATTATCATTTTCATTTTTAAAATTTTTATCCATCTTTTATTTATCTAACATATGATATTTTTAGTGTCTCTTTTATGAATCAATTTTGTTTTTTACTAATCATTATAATTTTATTTTTTTACTTACAATATTTGTCAAAATGGATGAATTTATAATTTTTCCTAAATCTGTATAGTTCATCATGTCAATAGAATATGTTGTAAATACACATATCAAATTGAATAATCTATTAGTAATCATGTTATCCATCGATTAATGATTTATCTATATACCATTACTATTTATTTTTACTTAATGTAAAATTTTATTCGCTAAAATCCTTTTAATAATCTTTATAAAATCCTTTTTTGAAATATTTTTGAAAAGTTTCAATGTTTTTATTTCATAGTTGACCCCCAACATGATAATTTTATCTTTACAAAATACATTTAGTAACTTTAATGGGTAAAAGTTTTTTGATCCTAATAAAAAATGAAAACCAAAATAATTTCACCAATTTTATTATTTAATATATTAACTAATCATCAAATATCTTTGAATGCAATTTATAAGTATTCCATTTGAACTCAAAACCATTCTAGGAACATCATTGTGTGAATAATTGATTAAAACATAGCACAATTGAACACTTGGAAATGATCAACATCATAGATTTTTATAATATGTCATTCGATGCCCAATTTTATAATATGATAATATTTTTTGTATTAATTTCACTAACCCCCACCAAATAATTTGGCTCTATAAATTATAAACTCAATGGGTGTAACTCTTTCACAAGCCTCCTTTATATGTAATTTAACATTAATTCATTAATTAAAGAGTGTTAATATCCTATCTTATGAGAAATTAACCCACCTAATGAGTATAATTATTGATCTAATATCATGATAACCTTAGTAAGTCATATCAAAATAAGTTTATAAGTGATAAAGTGGTGTAAATAAATTCATGTAATATATTTTACACAAAAATATTGATTACAATATAAATTGAAAAATAATGATTTACTCTAATTATATATAAATATTTCATATTTCTAATTAAATGGTATTTATATTAATTATATATTTTATTTCATTACCCTCGCCTCTAAAACCCCTCCTTTATCAATAGTGAAGTTGAGGGTGTCCCCTTAAGCCCACCTCAAATATTCAATGTGTTAGTTAAGAAAAATTGAGGTTGTATAACAAGAAGAATAAGAGGCATTACACTCTTTAATTCCATGAAATATAATAAACCCACGAATAATCTCTAAATAAAATTAAATAAAAAACCCAAAAATCAAATAATAGTTTACATATGCCTGTAATATCATAGAACTAAGAAACATCAAATTTCAACCCACTCTAATTGAAAAGAAAAATCCTCAAAGGATTAGTAATATCCACATAATAAACTATAAATATCATTCTTAATCTAAAAAATGATTTTAAAAATCCATAAAAGAAGTAGATATAAGTATGGATGAGCAAATAATTATAATCAATATATTCATCCCTAAAAACACTAATTTCAATGTTGAATAAGCGTACTAAAGCTTCAATAATTAAATAATTAAACTAAAATGTGTCTCATTCCGGGTCATCTATAAATCTCAGTTTCATCACATGTTCATTGTCAAAATATTATTACAATATATGTATAGTAAATTAGAAAATATAGTTCCAAAGCATGTTATAAAGATGAAGTCCATTTATTACGTGTTTTATTTTATTTGATCAATTTTCAAGTATTCCATATTGGATATACATTAATGAGATTATTGTTTTCATGGGAGATTAATTTATTTAGGCATGATGTTTTTGATTAAATATAAAATATTATAATTATAGTTAGGATATTCATTTAATATTTGATCTGTTGAAGATTATCATGATATTAAATGAAAATATCTTTATTAACTTATTGGTTTAATTTTCACTTATAGTATGAATATCATGAAGGATTTGTAACTTATTATAATGATCAGAGGAAGTTTACAATGGCTCCATGAGTGATTTTTCATTTAGGGATGAAGATATATCATAATAATTATACAAAATAATAGCGTGGTAGCATAAACCACTAAATGAAGTGGGATATAGATTCTGTATATGATGAAGAGTTCAAATAAGAAGACAATTATATATTAAAAAAATGTTGTGTTGTTTTTTTACATCTACTAATGTTTGAATATCATTATAATTCATAAATGTTTCTTTATATCACATGTTTATCACTTGAATGATAATATAAGTGGATGGATAATGAGGCTCCATATAGGAATATTATTACTAAATGATATATATGAATAATGGTGGATATTTTGACTTCTCATAGATGCCAAAAATAAATAACTAATATATAAATATTTACACTTGAGAGAGAAACTGGAGAATTAAATTTTGGTATAAACCACTCCATGATTATATTCATTAAATCATGTGTTTTATAGAGAAAATAATTTGTGATCAATATTTAAGTAAATGTCTATAAATTGTGGAATAATAATGTACATCTCATATACGTGATAATAACAATTTATTTTTCAACAAAACATATCATGGTTTGTTTTCAAGAAGATATTATAAAAAGAAACATGAATAAATATCCATTGGTATAGTAATTATTTTATAGATTTTGGAAATGGAATGATGTGAAATAAAAACATGTCATGGTTCAAAAACAGTATCATACTTGTTGTGAAAACGATCATAGTCTTAATTTTGGTTCAAAATATGCATTTTCACTAGTTACTTGATAAAATATACATGATAAAAATATGATTTGTTTTATGCATTATGTATTGGTTCTCAAGATAAATCCATATAAAATGTTTTCACGGTTTCCCGATAATTCTCTAAAAAGTACATATAAAAATATTCCATGGTTTCAATTATTAGATCATAGTGAAATATAAAAAATGTTGGTGGTTTTAGTGATGATCATTTTAGGGTTGTTGGTGAAGTGATATGATGAAATAATTATTTAATATAATATAAAATTTCAGGGTTTCATTCAAAACCAACAAAGGAAAAAATAATAAATGAATTATAAATTTTTAGTAGCAAGATAATTGGATGTGGTCTATGGATCTCAAGAAGATCAACAAAACCACACCAAAGGGAACAAAATTAATTTTAACTTTAAATAAGATCTAGACATTACAAAATTTTAGTGTCATATCTATTCAATTTGTATTGATGATTTAGATGAGTAATCAAAAGAATTTTTTTTATCAAGGAACATGTTTATTTTAAATATGTTCCATGACGAGTCAATTTGGGATTCATGGATTAATAAAAACTCTAAATGAAGATATAGAGATATAAAATAACATTATAAATAGTTTTTTAATTACTATACCAAAATTAAACATTATAATATGATGAATGAGTGATTGGAGGCACACAAAACTAGGAAATTATTTAGATAAGAACAATGAAAAAAATTAACTAAATTACATGAACCTAAGGTATGTTAAGGAAGATAATACTTTATGGAGGGATTTTTTTGATCTTATTCTCCATATATATATTTCCCATAATTTTATGATTTAATGAATATAGTTATAGTGTATCAACTAATTTGTTTCTTATTGATAATAATATATGAATGTGTGTAATTGGATAATAGTCAAACACTAAGGATATATTCACTCAATAAAAAGAGTGTGTGAACTATGAAATCACTTATATTTTATGTGGTTTACATTATGATTCTCACAATCTATCAACATCACCACCATAATTTATTTATTTGATTATATATTTATCCAATAACTAGTATTAGGATCATGTTTTAAAAAAAAAATAAAAATAGAGAAAAGGTTTATTACATAAAGACCACTGATTCTCCCCCTATTAGCGGTCATACATCTATTATATGGGACTATCATTTGGTATATTAGGAATTCCATAACCCAAGTATCATCTTCTAATTGAATTATAACCCAGGGTCAATCATTTTATCTAAAGAATAAGGTCTTCAGTATGTTTTCGTGTGTCATGAGTTTATTAAAATAAGAAGACCATCTTTTTTAATCAAATATATCTTCATACCATTTAATTATTTCCATAATACATGGTTTTTTTGATATTTTGAAATATAATTTCATCTTATTGATTAACTTTCTCAAGTTTTGTTGATGTTTTATCTCGATTTAACTTCTGGATTAAAGGTTTATCTATTTATGTTACAAAATTTCAATTTTTTCATTTAAAAATTAATTAGAATTTTTATATATATACTAAACTAATATAGGATACTTTTTATTGAAAACTAGTGTACATTTATAAAAAATGTGGATGAATTTCAGGAAAAGAGTGAAAAAGAAATTAAGTTAATTGATTAAGCTCAAAAATATATCATATGCAAATTTAGATTATTCTACTGAGATACAGAAATAGAAATGAAAAGCATAAAATTATTAAGTTGAAATTTTATATGGATAAAAAAGATACTAATTTAATTATTAAATATAACTTAAAATTAAATAATATTATTATTCTTGTAAATAATATTTGATAATTTATTGAATCACCAATAAAGGATTATGGGATGAACTCAGGGAGGAAAATTTAGTTTAATCAAAGTGAAAAAAGTTGAATAATTTGATCACTCCAACTATTGGTTATTCTTGGTAATGGGTTTGTGTTTATGTTTTAGAAGGTTTCCAAACTTTATAGTATTATAATAAAATAATAACATTTTATGAAATCATAAGAAATGAAATATGATTTTTCATTTGTTGGGGTAAAACCAAATGGATCTAAAAAATTATGAATATGAAAATTTTTTATAAAATAAATATTTTTTAAGAGACAATGTGGATTGAAAATAGTGGAAATATTTTTTAGAATAGTGTTATTTATTCCTATCTTGACACACCAAAAAAGGAAAAACTCAGGAGTAAATGGGTTATAGAGAAGAAAAATTTATCTATTAGAATATGAGATGATTTAAATTTTGGATAATATAAAAAGAATCTATGTGGGGATAATATCCTAGTTAATGACGATGATAAATTGTTTTGGTGGATACTCATAAATTATAAGAAGAGCCTAAGGTATTCCTTGATAATGAGGAGAGATAATTTTTCCAATTACAATAATTATTGAGGGAAACAAACCTTGAAATCTAATTAGAGCTCTTATTCTTTAGAGGAATCATTGACTCAATTGTTCTTTAATGTGTGGTTACTAATTAAATATATTAAGGAACTCCTAGTACAAACTTATAGGGGTGAAAATAAATAATTAAAGACAATTTCAATAGTTCAAATAATAGGGGGAGGTCCCATATAGCCTAGATATATTTTGAGAGAAATGCGTGCATGTAAATAGTTGAGACACACCCAAATGACTTGTATCAAATGGATAATAGAGAAACTAAACTATATTTTTTTATTATAAAATAATTTGGAGCGATGTAATGATGTAATTAAAACAAAGGGGTTTTATGTAAATCATGTTGGTATTTACAAAAACTCAATAAATTAAAATAATGATGAAACTAGTAACCGAAAGAGCCTTTGGAATATATTTTATTATTTTATACTCAATCCATTTTTATGAATTAATTGTATCTTGTTGTAACCTAAATGAATTTTGAAATATAATTTAAACATTTATAGAACCATTCAAACCTCTCTAAAACCTTACGGTATTAAGGATATAATGGTGTTGTATGGAATTAATAATAAAGGGAACCAAAATTCGATTAATGATTCATTAAAATTTAAAAAGAAACTTGATTAAAATGATTTATAATAAGTAGTGAATAGAAGGTATAATGGTAATCTAGAAATATCAAAAATACTAGGATATTTCAGAAAATAAAACCTATTATTATCAAATCCAGATATATTTTTTGATGAACATATTCCCTTATTAATTATTTGTTTATTTTTTTTAAAAAAAATAAGTGATTTATTTTATCAATAGGGAGAGATGATTTGATAAATAAATGAGGATTTTCACTTAAAAAATTCTTACTTGAGGACCTATTATAGACTATATGTATTTTTTATATTGATAAATATTATTTATTATAATTATTTCTATCTCACTAGATTTGTGACACCCCAAGGTCAATATAGTATAAAATATTATATAATTAGGGGTTATTTTGAACTTTTGGGAGTTTATGGATTTGGAATTTTAATATTTTAAAATTTCCCTCTATTTCATTATTACCGCATAGTTTTAAGAAACAATATTTATTACCATTACATTAAGGGTTAAAAAATAGATGAACTTTATGGTGAGGGAAACCATGAAAATGTCCCTTATATATTCGATGTTTTTAAATTCATTTTGGGGTACAAAGTCAGTATATGGTTTTGAGAACTATATATAAGAAACATAGGTATATGTATTTTACTCTTATATTTGGAGTTAAATGGTTGATTATATTTAGTTTTAACTATTGTGGTTAATATTACCAATGGGTTTACATTTGGAATATTGTAGTTATAGTCTATTTTGAGGTTTAGTATTGATGTTCCCAGATCAGTGTGAATCACTGAGAGGGTGAGGGGGTGAATCAGTGATCCTTTAAAACTTTTTACTAATTGATTCTTAATCAATTAAACCTCTATTGCTGGTTAAAACCTCGATCCACTCTTCCTGTATCTCTCACCTTTCCACGAATGATGCAGTAAATGTAAAGGCACTGGACACAAGGATTTACAAGGTTCGGCACCAAAGGCCTACATCCTTGCCATGCTCTCCCAGCATGGATTCTCCCATTATAATCGGTTAGTATTACAATGGTCGATACAGCTTCCCACCGTATCTCTCCTGAGTCCCACAGGAGGGTCTTTATACTGCGTCCCACAGTGTTACCAGAGTCCCACTGGCCTGCTCCAGAATCCCACTGAAGACTTCTTCTCCCTGAGTCCCACAGGGTCTTCTCCTGGCTCCTCGAGTCGCACGAGTAGCTCTTCTTCACTTTAAGCTTCTTCAAGTATCCTCAGCAGTCTGGGATAAAGACTGCTGGCCTTGCTCTGTACCTCTGATCACTTGAGTTGATCAGGTCTTCTCGTCTTGCTCAGGATTTATCTCCTTCTTCTCAGGATGACCTGGCCTCTCTCCAATTACTGAATACTCAGATAATTGATGTCTTTACCTTCGGTCTGGTCCAGTCTCACTTCACTTCAACATCATGCACTGAGTGCATGGCAACTCTGAATCCTCATGCACTGACTGCATGGCCTTCTCAAATCTCTTCAAGAACTCCTGGTCTTGGACAACTCAAAATCACACAACCAGATTTGTCTTTGTTCACGTGTGCATGTGCATGCATGCAAGAATGCACTCTCCTTCTCTTTCTTCTAGGTGCAATAATCCCACAAGGGTGTAGTCACTTTAAGCACACACCTTCTCCACAATCTTCACACACTGTATTCAAATTGTTCACACACTAAAAGTGTGTTATACTTTAGTGTGGGTCCTCCCTTCAACTTCTTCTAAGTGTGTTCACTTTTAGTGCACACCTAGGTTCGGCCTACTTCTTCTTGTTTGCACACACACACTCAAGGCACGTTCTTCAATTTACATACACAAGGTTTCAAGCCTTGGGTTCTCCTTGCACACACCAAAACCATAGGGTCTTATCTTCACTATGCACACAAGGCATGCAAGTCTCGGCCTTCACTTGAATTGCATACACACAAATAGTGTGGTCTTCCTCCTTATGCACACACACGGCCACGACCTTCCTTCTCTTCTTGCACACACACAAGGCTACGGCCAGGGTTATCCACTTTGCACACACACTGCCCAAATTCAATCATCCCATAGGGTGTTCTCCCACTTTGCACACACACAAGGTATGACCCTTCTTCTTCTATTCCACCTGAATGCCAAAGGAGGCGCGCAAGGGTCTGCTTGAGCCGCGGCCAACTTCTTCTCCAACAACTGCACAAGGTATGAGCCGCGGCCTCTCTTCCTCAATACTGCCGCGCAAGCCTCAACAAAGGACAAGGAACGCAGGTCTCAACAACCCTTGAGGGCGCCCAAGGTACTTGCGGCCTCGGGTCCTTCCTGTCGCGCAAGGGATGCGCGCAGGGTCTCCTCCAACTTCTTTTGAGCAAATATGCGCAAAAGGGACTTCACAAAGCCAAGGGTGGCTTCGGGCTGCTTTGTCGCGCAAGTGGGTTGCGCGGAGCTCCAAACTTCGTGAGGCACAGAGGCACACTCACGGGATTTCTTTCAAGTTTTTCAGCAAGCATTCTCGAGGGCTCGGCCTCATTTATATAGGCAGAGGAGAGGCGGTTCTATCCGCGTGAAATAACTTCAAACTCCCGAGATCTTCGGATCTTCAAAAATATTTCCAAATCTTGTTTTTTTTATTCTCGGTTTCACGTGGGCTCCCTTTATTTTTTGTTCCTCTACGTGCATGTGACTCATAACGCATGCACAGCCTTCAGTTTAGGCTCATCCCATGCAAAAACACCAACCACGTGGCCTCGGCAGCTTCTCTTGCCTCGGCCTCATTCGAAATTCTCCATACATTGTATGCATGGTCATTTTTAGGCATGATCCTGTTCGTTATGGCCAGACGAGCACGAGGGTGGCTTCGGTTTACTCAGAGGTGGCCGGGAGCTCAAAACCTGGTGCTCGGAGGGCTCTGGTTCAGCGGCTGCTCGCGGGTGGCCTTCGGCATGGCTCGAGGTAGAAGATGGACGCCGGGCCGTTGGATGCGGTGATCAATTATCCTCGGACGGCCTGGATCAAATCGGGGGCGCGGCGGATTAGATGAGCGTTCCAGATCGAGCGCGCGATGAATCGTGCGGCTGGGATTCCTTCCCGGTGAAAAATGCGCGTCCCACATCGAATTCTCCAGCGGTTTTTCCGCGCTTTATCACCCAAGCACCCGCCGCTACTCCTCAGTTGCATCTTCTCCCTCCACGGTGCCGCCCCGCACCGTGTTCTCCCTGCGGGCACGCTCTGCGCCCACTCTCTCCTCCTGCGGGCGCGCTACTGGCGCCCACTATGCATTCTGGGTGCGCGGGCTTCACCACCGCGTGCCCTCGGGGCTTATACACGGCCCCCTCTGCCTCTGCCGCCCGGGCTGGCCACATGGGATCCCCCCTTGGGCGTGGCGCCTTAGGCCCACATGTGACTTGGGGGTTGAACCCTTAAGGCTGGCCTTGGCTGGCCAATTTTTTGGAAAAGGACAGAATATTGCTTTGTCAAAAACAAAGTAACCCATGAATATAAGACAAATGCCAAATGCCAAATGCCTATCTTTCTCATTTCTCCTTCTTCCTCTCTTCTTCTTCATTTGAAATTCCTCCATTATCTTCAACATCTATTTATCACTTAGGAATGGGAATTCTTGAAGGTTCTTCTTCTTCAACCGAACTCCTTAATCACTCAAATTCTTCAAAGTGCTTCATTGATCAAATCAGAGATCAATTGGATCTTCTTCACATTCACATGCACTAAGTGCTAGTGCATGGACTTCTTTAATCCACATCATCCACTTAGTAGTTGTGGATGGATCAGCTTTCATCTCCTCATGCATTGTCATTACAATGCATGGTCTTCTAAAGCTTGTTGTGACATTGTATCCAGTTGATACAAGTTCTTGGAACTTAAAGATCAGTTCAACAATCGTCTGATGTCCTAGAGAATGTTTCAACCACATCTCCTATGTCACTTAGTGAATCTCCTAAGTGACATGCATCTTAGTACTATGGCCATTCTCTCTTCATCGCCAACACCAAAACAACCTTTGGCATTCACATCTTGACAATTCTTGACATCCATTCATTCTAAGACAACAACATGTCTCATTGACAACAAATGCAACACAGTGCACTTCAATCTCCCCCTTTGTATTTGTTGTCAATACACTCCTTCAGCACATATGACTGGGTCAATATGTGTGCCAATATTTTCTCCCCCTTATTGGAAATCAAATGCAAAGGTGTGGTGTGGTTCACTTTCACAAATATATTCCTCCCTTTGAATAGTATTCTCTTGAAAAACACTGAGAGAGGGATGATGTCACATGTTCTCTTTAGAAAAGAACCTTTAGTAAATCAGCTCGAAGTCTCCTTGGGCTAACCCGGTGTAGAAAACAAGAGTGATGGAACCAAGGAACTCAATGCTTTCCACATTTACTGTAAACATGTGAGATCATGCTAAGGGGTTGAATTTTTTCAGATATTCAATGAATTGCTGAATCCTGCACATACTTCACAAAACACAATAGAATGTTCAGGTGCAAAGATAAAGCTTCCCCTTTCATCTAATTTCTCAAGATGATATTAATTTCAAAACATCATCTTCTCCAGATTGGCTCCCCCTCAAGGGGTGCACTCCATTCAATCCAATCCATCCTCCAGTTGAGAATGATCATCATCTTCAATTCCCTACAATGCTAGCACATGTAAATACCAATGTATAAGGGAATAAGATGGAACCTCCTTGGTTCATCAATGTGAACAACAAGGTTGAGGAGATTCTCTCAACCGAGATGTCCCATTTTCACCAGTCTTCACACTTGCACATTTGATCTTCAGTGATGATTGTGCTGGTGTGGATCTCAACACATCTTCATGTGAAATCTTCTTCTTCTCTTTTTCTTTAGCAATTGCTAGTACTTCCTCTTCAGCTCTTTGTAGATCTTTGGCAAGTTGCAACTGATTTGGCCATTTGACTAGTAAATCATTTGGAAGAGTGGCCTCAGTTTTGGAAGTTCCACATGGTTCTTTGGATGCTGCTAAGCTACCTCTCTTAGGCAACTTATTTTCAATCAATCCCTTCTTCTTCTGGATTGATTGTCTTTTGGAGTTCAGTCTGCTTCTATTTAGTTTGATGTCTTCTTTAAAAAGGTCCATGATGTGTCCTTTCTTTCCACAGTAGAAGCATGTTTTCTTGGTGGTCCTACTGGATGCATCACCCTTCTTGGATTTAGACTCCAAGGACTTCTTTTCCTCTTTCAAAACCTTCTTGGGAGCATTTTCAACTTTCTTCTTGCTTCCCAATGAATCTCTCTTAGCCAGGTTCTGTGATCTTTTCTTCTTTTGAGCTCTGGATACAGTTGGAGATTGACATGTATCTTTTTGACCACTTTTGCAATCATCCCAGATGTTGTCAAGTAATCCAAATCTATTTGCAGTAAACAGATGTCTCTGGACCTGTGGATGCTGCTTCTTTTCTTCTGGCTTGCTCCCCCTAGGCATGGGCTTTCTCTGTGCTTTGGCATTCAGTGGATTGTACCAACAATCCTTTGCACAATGCCCATACTTGTTACAACACCAACATTGACCCACAAATCTTGACTTTTTGATTCTTTCTGATTGTAGGGTACTTGTCTTGAATTGTTGTGCTGCTTCAGGAGAGCATTCTTTCTTCACTGTCTTCATCCATACTTGTTCGGATTCATTCTTCCATCCTGCACTTTTTGTGGAAACACAATTAGAAGCATCAGTACAAGATGGTATGGATGGTACCTTCTTTCTAGAAGATGTTGCACTTTTATTAGAGGATGTATTTCTCTTAGAATCATCCTGCTCAATGCATACTTGAGTAGCAACATTTCTCCTTTCAGCTGACTAGGAGGCTTCAGCTTTGGGTGATTGCAGATTTTTTAATATCACCTCTAGTTCTAAGCATTTCATATTGAGGGAGTTCTTCTCATCCTCAATAGTTCTTAGCCTTCCTTCCCAATTTTCTTTCATCTCTTTCATATGGTCATTATGCACCTTCTTCATTTCTTGTAATGAATTGCCAAGCTCCTTTACCCTGTTTACTTTGTCTTTTAGTTAAGCATCTCTGACAACCATTGACACTTTGTGCCTCTTTTCCAGTGCATGGACAACATCTTTGACTATTATCATAAAGAATTCTTTCTCAGAAAGGATTCTTTGCAATTCTTCAGCAGTGTCTTCATATCTTTCATTGCAAAGAGATACTGTTTCATCTTTGGCATTTACCAGCTTTTTGAGAGTGTTGGTTATGCCAACCCTTTTAGCCAGCTGATCTTCCATAGCATTTCTTCTTCTTCTAACTGTGATTTTTCTTCTTGAAGATCATGGATGCCTATAGCTATACACTTTGCCACTTCCGTGGGAACTGTCTTCTGAAGATATTTGATTGCATTTAGAAGATCATTGTTTCTTCCATCTTCATCACAGCTAGAGCAGGCTTCATCAGAAGAATGATAAAAGGAATTGTCATCTGATGTGACTTTCACATTTCTTTCCATAGAAGGAGTTTCTCTGATTGCACCAGCCCTCTTCTTCATCTTCTTTGCATGTTTCTTCATTCTGTTTTTCAGAGTCTTGGCAGATATCTCCATTTGAGGCTGTTCTTTCATTTCCTCAAATCTGAACTCCATATAGACTCTCTTGGATCTTTTAGAGGTAACCTCACTCTGATACCAATTGAATTGCCCAGATCAGTTTGAATCACTGAGAGGGGGAGGGGGTGAATCAGTGATCCTTTAAAACTTTTTGCTAATTGATTCTTAATCAATTAAACCTCTATGGATGGTTAAAACCTCGATCCACTCTTCCTGTATCTCTCACCTTTCCACGAATGATGCAGTAAATGTAAAGGCACTGGACACAAGGATTTACAAGGTTCGGCACCAAAGGCCTACATCCTTGCCATGCTCTCCCAGCATGGATTCTCCCATTATAATCGGTTAGTATTACAATGGTCGATACAGCTTCCCACCGTATCTCTCCTGAGTCCCACAGGAGGGTCTTTATACTGCGTCCCACAGTGTTACCAGAGTCCCACTGGCCTGCTCCAGAATCCCACTGAAGACTTCTTCTCCCTGAGTCCCACAGGGTCTTCTCCTGGCTCCTCGAGTCGCACGAGTAGATCTTCTTCACTTTAAGCTTCTTCAAGTATCCTCAGCAGTCTGGGATAAAGACTGCTGGCCTTGCTCTGTACCTCTGATCACTTGAGTTGATCAGGTCTTCTCGTCTTGCTCAGGATTTATCTCCTTCTTCTCAGGATGACCTGGCCTCTCTCCAATTACTGAATACTCAGACAATTGATGTCTTTACCTTCGGTCTGGTCCAGTCTCACTTCACTTCAACATCATGCACTGAGTGCATGGCAACTCTGAATCCTCATGCACTAACTGCATGGCCTTCTCAAATCTCTTCAAGAACTCCTGGTCTTGGACAACTCAAAAGCACACAACCAGATTTGTCTTTGTTCACGTGTGCATGTGCATGCATGCAAGCATGCACTCTCCTTCTCTTTCTTCTAGGTGAAATAATCCCACAAGGGTGTAGTCACTTTAAGCACACACCTTCTCCACAATCTTCACACACTGTATTCAAATTGTTCACACACTAAAAGTGTGTTATACTTTAGTGTGGGTCCTCCCTTCAACTTCTTCTAAGTGTGTTCACTTTTAGTGCACACCTAGGTTCGGCCTACTTCTTCTTGTTTGCTGTAACACCCCAAGCTTCTACGGTACGTTTCCCTTTGAATAATGTGATAGCGTGTGTTGTACGCAACACCGAGTTCTAACACACCATAACTAATCAAACTAGCCGTTATGAATAGTAATACCTAATTTTTGAAATTATATATATTTTATATTTGAAAATGGACTTCATTTTTGGATTCGGAATATCGAATTTAGCCTAAGGTGAAATTTTGGTACATTTCGGATAACTTTCATATTTTGATGAATAGTGAAAATTACTAAATTTTAATTAAAAACAACTTTTTTAATCAAAATAATTAATAGTGATAAATTATGAATTTTAGTAGTTTTAAAGTATATTTAGAATATATTTTTACCATTTAATATAATGTTGGTCATTGGACATAATTTTACAATTAAACCGAACATAAACAAGTGTCAATCTTTTGATAGTTATTATCTCTTAAAAACACGCTTTTTGTTTTGACAGCGGGAATTAATTTTAAATTAATTTCTGCCACTTCTGTGTTTTGAATTTAGGAAAATGGATTCCATATTTGGAATCAGGATGTTCAAATTGTGTAAATAGGTAACTTTTATTTTTAGACATTTTGAATAATTACTGCGGTAAATATTTTATTTACCATGGTTAAGGGTAAATCCGGTAAATAAGGGTTAAAAAAATAATATTATAATAATACTAAATTACCCTAAAACGTGTCTTAACCCTATTGGTTGATACATGGTCGACCATGGGCATCTTTGGGTCTATTTTGGGACCCCATGGATCCACTTGTAAGTGATAATGACACTTTATTTTAATTTAGTTAAAATGAATACAAAAATGACACAAGCATATATCTTTTAGAACAACAATTTTTACATAGGGTTATATATGTTGGATTTTAGATTATAAATATTCATTAGAAATCTAAAAAGATTTCCTAAATAATGATATTTTATTTATAATTTTTAGACATTAAATAATTTATTTTATTTATGACACAATGATGATGCAGTAATTACTATAATAGTGAAAAATTAAAATAATTGATATTATAAATACCCAAATAAATATAATATGAAACTTTTAATGAATTAAACTACTTTTCTA